>CM064422.1:22724166-24086250 GCA_032690845.1 Eleusine coracana subsp. coracana | reverse complement strand
AGAACCCTTTGGTGGCGATGATCACAAGGGCCTGGAACACAAGAAGGAGTGGCGGTGGTATCAAGAACATCTCTGAACTGGGAGAAAAGGTGATGGTTTTACCGTCGCGCGTGCTAGATTCGGCCAGATCAGGGTGCAGCTGACACTGTGATGCAGATCCTGGAGGCATACGACGTGCATTGGTGCTGAATTTTGGATATGTTGTAGAGGACATCTGGGCGCACCGCCATGTAATATTTGGCAGCATTTGGATGGGTGTATCACCAGGAATGCCAAAGCCAACCAGCAGAACTGTTGCTGGACGCGAGGGCAGGGTGGCGTGGCGGCAGCCTTGCGGCGTGTTGAGGGTTTGAGGGGGGTGGGGAGGACGTGGGAGGGGTTCTAGTATATATAGGACGGGTGGGGCCAGGTGGGGGAAGAATATGGAAGGAGATTTATGAGGAATAAATGCATTATTAATGGCAATTTATTCTCTTGTTCCTTCCTTTTAAGTTTTTATGGTAGGTGGAGTTTCTTTCCATAGTAGTGTTTATGGAAGGAGGGATTTCTTTCCATAGAAATGATTATGGAAGGTGGGTTTATTTTCATAGAAGGTTTTATGGAATGTTGTGCAAATATGGAAGGTATTATGTCTAGGTACATCCATGCGGTAGGTGAAATGAATGAGGATGAAAATGAGTATAGATACACCAACGGCGTGTAGGGTGAAACATTTGATGAAAAAAGATACAATGTGATGAAATAGGTTTGGAAGTTGGTGTTCGACAATGCATATACGTGAGTCAATAAGACATATATAGTTGAACCCATTTTGGAAAATAGAATGAACATTTAAAAAAATTTGTTGAAATGATTTCAATTTTCTCAAATTAACATGGAATCCAAAAACATGACGAAATATTGAAATCAAATAATATAAAATGATTTTACTTGTCCAAAAAAGTTTTTGGTTCAAAACTGAAAACTTTTGTGACATAGAGCAATTTCTTCAATCCAACAAAATCTTTGTTAATTTGCAAAGTTTCTTATAAATAGTTTCAAAATATGAGAAATCTACCTCTATTGTTTGAAATTGGTTCACATTGCAGAAATGGGAAATTTTGGGATGTGACACTCTAACACATGCTATTACTTTCCAGGCGGGCTGCTAACCGTCGCTCAGAGCACAATGAAGACATTCCCAAACTGATTGAATTCTTTAACGATTGTCGTGCACAAAATTCACAGTTCTTTTGAGAACCCCAGGTTGATGACAATGGTATTTTGTGGAACATATTTTGGAGCTCGGCAATCATACAAGGCGAATATGCAGATTTTAGCGATGTCTACACCTTCGACACCACCTACAGGACCAATAGCTACGACATGCCTTTGGCCATGTTCATTGGCTCAAATCACCACTTGCAGAACACAATATTTGGAGTATCCCTACTACGTGATGAAAAAATTGAATCATTCATCTGGCTGTTCAGTACCTTCAAGAAGTGCATGGGAGGCCACAAACCACGTTGCATTCTAACAGGTATAATCTGAATTATCATATTAGTCATGGATATTCTCTGCCATCATATTTATTTTCCGCACCTCATGTTTGGTGTTCTTAGTAGTACACACACTCCCTTATAGTATTATGTTAGTTGATCAAACACTAAAGTGGTATATATACTAGTTCTATCTGGTCCAACCATATGCTAATACACCTTACAAAACTAAAGTAGTATATAAACTATTTCGCGCCACGAAAGTTGTACATATACTGAAATATCATTAAGGTGATTCTTTATGTCATGGTAATAAACTTAATTTGTATATAACAATGCAGATGAGGACTCTTTAATTGCAGCTGCCCTTCGTATTGTTTATCCTAGGACAGAACATCGACTATGCAGGTGGCACATCCTTCGCAAGCATCGCGAGGCTCTAAATGCTCTATATGCAAATTATGAAGGACTGAAAGATGATCTTGACTCAGCTATTAACCATCCTCTAACTGTAGCTGAATTTAAGAGCTGCTGGGCAGCGATGCTTGACAAGTATTCACTGCATGAGAATGTTACACTGTCGTCGTTGTACGATCTTTGGAGGAAATGGACACCTGCATTCTTCAAGTCTATCTTTTGCGGGAGGATGACATCTACACAACGAAGCGAGAGCACCAACAACATGGCCAAGAATGATTTTGCTGATCATATGACCTCCATCCATATGTTCGCAAAGCACATGCAACGATTCATTGAGAAGAGAAAGAGAGCAGCTGGTCATGAGACACTACAGTGTCAGGTACGATTCACTTTTTACTGTCTTCATACTTACGCGCAAATTGGTAACCTTTTTTATGAAGCTTGACCATGTGTTTTATTGATACAATCCCGTATCAATTCATCAAGTTCTTGGCAATTCGAGGTGCAGATGTCAAGAGCATATTCAAGGGCAGTATTCCTAAAAATTAATGGGACTATGAAGCACCGTGGAGCTTAACATGTTGAAACAGACCCCACTCTCGGTGATCATCATTATCTTGTACAGCACACGTCAAAGTCTAATTGTTATAGTTGGTTACAGCACAAATTCAAGGTTACTGCAAATGCATCAAATGGATCCTACATGTGTGAATGCAAGACATGGGAGCACACTGGTACTTATGCGTATATATACACGGTCATTCATAGTCATCTTCTAGAATTGTAGTATATATACTACGTTTTTCTGATGCTTAACTAACGCGTGTTATATATACCCTTCATGGTGCAGAATTGTTTTGTGTCCATCTTCTCCGCGTCTTTATGCAACTTAATGTGGAATCTATACCAGCTACATATATCTTATAGAGGTACTCAAGGAATCCACATAAGCTCCTCCCGTTCGATAGGTACATCAATTATCAGATACTCCCTTATCATTCAGATTTACTACCTTAATTAGTACATAATATATTGTACATATACTCATTTCAGGAATGACCTGCGTCTCAGTGGTTCTGATGGAACAACTCACAGCTTGAGGACAACTGAGCTCTTAACTGAAGCAATGGGTGTTGTTCGGGCTGCTGCTATGTCCTCCGTTGGAAGGGATAGGGCGATGGATGTGCTTAGGGAACTTCACAAGCAGCTTGAGGCCTTACCTCCTGATCTTGGACCTCAAGCAGCACCCCGAGCGAATGTACATACTTCATTTGCCGAACCAGACTTTGAGCCACAGCAACCTCTATCCCCTAGCCGTCATCCATGTGCCGGAGTTGACTCATACACACAAGATGTCACAAACCAGGAAGCATCTTCCATCATCCCTGCGCAGCCCTACTCTATCCTAGTTCTGATAAGCTCCCAAGTTCCTCCACGGTCAAGGAACAAGGGTGGTTCAGTCCCAATTGGCGTCGAAGTCCAGATTGGTGCGCAAGGCCCGAAGAAATGCACCCGGCGTTGCTTGAAGTGTGGTCTTAAGGCCGGACACTATTCCGCTACTTGTCCAAATGACCCCAAGAACATAGAAAGTTACGATCGTGCTAAGAACCCAGGTATTTCAATGTCAATCCCTACATAGCCTAACAGGAGTATATATATATATATATTACTGATATCAAGGCATGGTATCTCGTTAATTACAGTAGTATCCCCACTATACATTACTGCTACCAAGATATGATATCTCATTAATCAAATTAGTATAAACACTATATATTATTAACTTAACAAAATAACAATGAATAACGTCCCCCAATTTATGATCTTTATTTAATCACAGTTGTATATATAATATTTTTGTTTGCGAGTTTACGTACAATATTTTGTCACCCTACAAATACTTATTTTTTCAGTGAAGCGGAAGCGAGGTCGCCCTACCGGCAGTGGTGCCATGAAGTTTACACAATCCAACTCCCGCATAACCAGGAGTACTGTTGTCACAAAAACTCAGGACGACGCTGAAGGGCATGATGTCTCCGGGCAGGAAGACAACTTTTACTCATCAGACGAGTAGTCTATTATCCCCACCTATTGTTGACAGGGTCGCGCTAATTTTTGTCCCTATCTTTTCTTTTGGTTTGATTGCAATCATTTTGATATATGATGTAACTACATGGTAGACACATACTGCCTAGCTATGTGATTGCTACATTAATACACTTGGTGATATTTAGGTGTAATCTTTAGTTCTTTTCAGTAATACAAGGAATTGATTTGAGATAATTCATTTCACACGTCAGATTTGGTTTTTCCCCCACATCTCGTGTATTATCTTCATCTCTATCCTCGTTAGTATCATCAGTCTAGCTAAAATATTTGAAAGTACATATACGTACGAGGTAGAGTATGTGTACTAGATGGTAATCATCATATATAGCTCCATTTCACATATAGTTTCAATACGCACGTGACTAGAGTATATATATTAGATAGATAGTAATCAGGCTTCCCCTTGTATTATATGTTTCCAAATTCCAACACCACCGATCTCATAGTCAGATAATATTTGTTGTGCACACCATGCCAACACATAGCCAGATTACAGAAATGCAATATACTACCGGAAGTGTGCTTAAGAGATGGTAGTATTTATACTTCCATTACGATAGTTTATATACTACCTTCATAACACCCATTATCCTTGCTGATACTACTTATCATGGGGCTAGATACTACCCTCCTTCAATCCCAACCTCTTGCATGCTGGGCACCCATACGATAGCCTACGCGCAACTGGTGGGGGTGTAATGTCATGAGCAACGTGCACCACTAGCCAAATCTGTGTTTCTTCCACATCTCGTGTATTATCTTCATCTCCATCTTCATTAGTATCATCAGATCATCATCAACTTCGCCCTCATCGTCATCTTCATCATCATCTTCTTCTGGTTCTTGCCACCCAACACCAACATCATCATCCGATTTCCACGCCAAACAGTCCCAGTCTTCTAAGTCAACACTATCGTAATCTTCAGTCTCAATGGTATCTGAACCACTATCCTACATTCCAATTGATGCCGTTAGGACCTCGAGACATCGCACATCGAGACAAGCACCAAAACATACCATGTTATCTTCAACGCTCTCTCCATCCTCTAGCTCAATGAAGCATGCTCCCTTCTTATCAGTCTTCTTGCTTGTGACTTCATCTTCTTCTCCACCCCAGAAGCTATTCATCTGAAAAACATAGTTTTGTGCACAACTCCATCTCATCGTATCTCAGTATGAAATGTCAATCTATTGCAGATACATACCTCCAAGCATGCATCGCATGAATATTCATCACTGCACCAAGGATCCTGTCCATCCGCCATGCAAAGTTCACGGTACCTCCAGTAGTCCACCAGTTCATCAGAGGTGCGGACATCTAGAGGGACCATGTCTTCTTCCCGGAGGATGCGATCTACCAGATCTCCATTTGGCAGAGGCTTGTCATCCTTTAGGATGTATGACAACCAGCTTTCTCCTTCACCCACCTCAACACCCTCCCCTTTGTTTGAGCTCAAGTAAGACATCCTTGTTCAACTTAATTTTATTACTTAATTTTATTCAGCATTTATCCTCGTTCATTAGTTGTCTTCCCCAGATTCAACGGAACGTGTGTAGTAGTGACCCTCCTTCAACTTCCGCTTAACAGCAATGCGAAGAGCCTCCGCCATCTCACGAATCTGACAATTTTCATGATTTTTCAGTAGTAGAATTAAAAAGAATGTAAAAATGGATTCATCATTTCCTCATCTTAAGTATAAGTTTCCGATAATAGAAATTTTTTCTTGTGTGACCTTTTCCCCTAACAGTACTTGTTCATCATCACTTTCGTCGCTTATCATCATCGTGCAAGTCATTTTGGTGAAAGTTATATCATACTTTTCACCTTTACTCTACACATAAATAGCTTGTTAGTTCAAATAGTATATTTAAAAAACATGTGCCATTAAATCTTAGGTCGTATACTGAAAACAAACGCAAAGTACTATATATACAACCTCGTCCAACTTCGCTGGACAGTCTGGCCAGTCGCCCTGAACTCCCTTATCATTTGCGTCAAAAGAATGCCAAGCTTCAGTGTATATGTGTTGACTAGCCTGTAAAAAAGATCCACCTATCAACCCATAATAAACAGGCCATTAGCATTGTAACCATAGTTACCCTCCATCACTAAGTTGGATTACCTTGACCTTCGACAACGATGAGCCGGCATTGATGTGACGACCACCGCTCCTTCGTGGTGAAGGATCGCACCTAGATGACAGCGAGCGACTTTGATTGAAACGATTAGTTGAATCACGGTTTTGTTTCTTGCGTCCCGTCATTGTCCTGCTTGACGTTATCAATCAAGATGATACGTCCTTTCTATCAATGTTGATGGTGTTATATAGATCCGTAGCACCTATGAATACTCCGGGTCGTTAGATCTACTGTTGTATGTGGAGTGGAAATAGGAGATAGATATCGTGGTGGTTGCCATTCTTATCAACTCCTAAAGAAAAACAGAGATATACATCATTTGTCATTCCATATACTACGACAATTATTCGTTTATCTTACACGACATATACTTATTAAAAATAATGGTTCCCATCGTTATACCATCATGATCGAATACTGTAGGTGGTTTAATAATTTTGTACCTATACTACTCGCATTGTTTATATACCATCTATAATACCGCCACCTAGCGTTATAGATAATATATAATATCATAGATAAACTAAGGCAAGAAGTGTATGACTAGGTCAAATAGTGCATAAACTACCACATGTAGTGCATGAATTAGTTCATTTCTAGGTCATAGACCATAATACACTACTACTTGATCATATACTACTACTTGACTGTATGGGCTGGACCATAAACTACAAATATAGAATATACTACCAACGCTGGTCAAATCGTACATAATCTACCATTACTGAAGTATATACTTGGTCAAGTAGTAGATAAACTACTAGTGACTTAAATATATACTACCACCGCTGCAAAAATAGTACAATATTTCCTTTTTTTTTTGTCACTGTCAGGCAACCACTGGATATAAAGTCTAAAACAAGAGTGCAGGTGCCGCGCGTGGTCCAAAGGGGGAGCGCGTGGTCCAAAGGGAGAGCGCAGGTGTGCCGCGTGGTCAGACATATATGCGTTCGGGGGTATCCGATCAAACCGACCAGCGCGCTAAATAATATTCAGCGCGCAGCGTTCAATTTAGCGCTATTGTAGAATAGCTTATTCTAAATAATATATATATACACTATTCTACACTCGGGTATAGAATAGCTGGACTCAAATGCCCAGCCAGTTTCAACAGACCGACCACTTGCGCGCCCGCACCACTCGTGCTACCGGGTCCGTAACGTCCTTCGGGATGAACCCGTTAACTGCCAGCCCGCACATAAAATGCATCGCACACATGCCCAACCCCACATGTCATCCATTTCCTCTCCCAACCACTGCCTTCCCCACACGAACTCGACGACCAGCGCGGCGGAGGCGAGGCGCGCGTAGATGGACGGCGACCCTGTGGCGGGACAAGAGGTGGGGCGTGCGGCGTGGTGTGATGAAGCAGCGGTTGTACACTAGTCCTTGTGGGGGGAGGCCAAGGTGTGGAACCCTAGCCTTGTGTAGGTGTGGGCCAGGAGGGTGGGACTGGCTTCATCAAGCGCAGCAAAGGCGGGGAGCCATCGCGAATGGTACATCCCTTCAATCCACGCGTGGAACCGTAGCCCGTAGGGTAGGGCGAGGAGCCCTAGCCTCCTCCGCCGCGTGGCTGAGGCGATTCAGCGGTTGTGCGGTGACAAGGAGCTGCCCGAGCACTCACCGAGCTTGTTCCGCTTGTCTCGCGTGCATTTCCTCTAGATTTATCCAGGTCAGCATTTGATCCCCTGCCTCCATTCTCCCAAATGCTCGTTATCTCATTTTTCCTCCTTGATGTTTTGTTCGATTTGTTGATTTATGGCGGATTCTGTGGATAGATTTGAGTGATTCATTGTGTGGATTCGAGCTATTCATTGTGCGATACCCTGAAATGCTTGTTGATTTATTAATGTGAACAATTTATTCAGATGGCCTAGCAGTTCCGATTGGGTATGGGTTCTGAAGCAGGGGATACTAATGTGAACAATTTATTCAGATGGCCTAGCAGTTCCGATTGGGTATGGGTTCTGAAGCAGGGGATACATTTTGAATCCTAGGTATATGCTCGAACAGATCCTAGGTGCAGGCTTGATTAGATCTGAGTAGGCATTAGGGAAAATCAAAAGCATGTGCTACATCGCTGAGAAGTTTTTGATCTAACCCAGAATATTTGCTGTTGTGTCAGGCAATGTTCTGGTTTATTTATGCAGGTTCCAATGCAGGCATCAATGGAATAGTTTAGTAATTTTTATCAAATGACGGATGTGACAAAATCATTTTGTAATTTTTGGCTTGCCATTCCATGAGACTCCACAACTCATATGTTCAAAAAATGAAATTGATTTACACATTCATTTTGTAGAGTGCCGACTATGTGTACTGCCTCTCCATCTGACATTTTGTTATATTTGCCAGACCCTGTTGTTAGTATGCTAGGTAGGAACCTATGAGTAATTTACCAGTTTGAGATAGCACGGAGCAGTATAGCTGCCGATCAATCAGTAATTTCTCGTGTACAACGATTATTACATGAAAGTTTAATCATCATTAAGTAATTATTTGCCAGTTCACTTGTTTAATATTCACTCATGATTTTAATTATTTGTTTAACAGATTGTTCTAACTTTTATTTCATCTCAGTATTTTTTCATGTAATATGATTGGATAAAAGTTGACACCAATGAGCTGCAGGCTAAGAACCAACTGATTGTAACTAGATGCCTTCCTTTTTTTCTACTATTCTAATGATTCTGTTGCTATGCCATCGCTAATTAATAACTATTAGGGTCAATAAGTCAGATGTATGTCATCTAACTTGATCTAGATTAGTGTCATCTCAACAGATTTAAAATTGAAGCAATTATGACCAAGCTTGAATTGGAGCAGAGCCAGTCAAAGGTACCCTCTGCTTCTATTCTATATATTATTACAAAATCCAATTTGTCGATTTTTTTGTTGTTTGCTTCTGCCCTTTATTTGTGAATCTGTGGATATGGTCACAATTTGCTGACTATTGATTCAGTTACTTTATGTAGTTGTTTAGTAATTATGAGCCACGATCTCCTTTCATGCATGCTTCCGTAATTTCATTATTTTTTGGTTCAGTAATTACGAGCCATATTTTTCCTTTCATACATGTTTCAGTAATTTCTTTGTTTCTCGGTTTAGTAATTATAAGCCATGTTCTCCTTATTTCATGCATGCTTCAGTAATTTCACTGTTTCTCTGTTCAGTAATTACGAGCCTTGTTCTTTCTTCCATGCATGCTTTAGTAATTTTATTATTTCTCACTTTAGTAATTATGAACCATGTTCTTCCTTTCAAGGTTCTTCCTTTCAAGCTTGTTTTAGTAATTTTATTGTGATTAATATTCAGTAAAAACCTTAGTGTACTTTAATAATTTTTGAATTTTTTAGGAATATTCACTTTGAGTCCTTTTATTCATTCCATGGAGTTTTGAACACAACCGAAATGTCAATGAACAGCAAGCAACTAAGCACCTGGTTTGAAGAGGATGTCTTCTTCCTTTTTTCTGACCTTCTCATGGATTATCCTATGACAACTGAATTGTAAATGAAATGCTGGCAAAACAGTAAGGGTAACATGTGATTGAGACCTATGAGCCATCTTTATGCTATGACAAATATAGCCTGCCTTCAATTTTTTTTGTATGTGACAGTGCTTGACAACTGTGATTGAGCATAGGTAATCAATTGCAGACTGAATCTTCCTTGCCCTTATTGTATAACGAAAGGAAGTCATCCATAACAATCATGGAGAAGAGCAATTCTTTATCTTCAGTCACAGTTGGCAGCTGCTTTCAATAATTTTGGTACAGTTCCAGGATTCTTGCATTTTCCATTCATGAATCACATGTTTTTCACTATTTTTGCTACATAACTCTTGCATTTTTCATTTAGCTAGTTTTAGATATAACAATTAAATTTAGAAGCATTTTGACCAAACAGTCTATAGTTCACTAATTATTTAGACTCTGATAGTTGCGATACAGTGGACAGCTTACATCGAAAATGCATTTTGTATGCAGTGTGTCAGTAGTTTTATTTTGTTCACCATTCGAAAAGTGTCAGTAATTTTTAGAATCAACAACACTTTTTTGTAGTAATTAGTGCCAATATAAGTAGTGTCAGTAATTACTATGCAAAGTGTCAGTAATTTTATAGATCAGTAACACTTTTATTATTTGAAGTAATCTGAAACTCTTTTCTACATGTGTCAGTAATTTACCTGACAAGTATCAGTAATTTTGATGCATTTACCACTTAAGTCATCAGTAATTTCTTCTTGCAAGTAATTTCTTGTTGATAATTAATTGTCAGTAATTTCTTGTTTGTTTTGTCCTCCTAATATTTTTTTCTTTTTCTTATGTTGATACTGCCTTATTATGTGTAGAATAGGGGGAGTGAGTACAGGGCACGACTGCTGCATTACATGATGTTCCATTGTGGGAATGAACAACACAAGAAGTTTCCTCCGGAGATTGAGATCTTTTTGCAACCAACTCAGTAGCCATGACCTCTTTTCTTTCTTGTATTCATGTGATTTGTGTAATCAATGTAACACACACTATCTTGGTCCATGTAGCTGAATTACTTTATGCAATAGTGTGTAGTGGTTTTGTTTTATTTGGTATACTTATGTAAATGGATTTTGGATGAACAAATTATGGAGTGAAGTCATTTTGTTAATCATTTCAGTTTTTCTGTTGTTAGTAATTCCTTTTGTAGTAATAGTCAGTAACTGCTCTCAATGTAACACGACAATCAGTAATTTTATGGAATCAGTTATTTTACAGACTCAGTAATTGCTTTTGAGCAGTGTTAGTAATTTTTTATTGTGCAAAGAAGTTAGAGAATTTACTGTTTACTGCCACATGGAATCAATAATTTTATAAAATCAGTTATTTTTCTTTTAAAAGTGTCAATAATTTTTTAATGTTTATTTATTGTGCCAAGGAGTTGAAGAATTTAGTGTGTCAAGGAGTTGGAAAATTTAGTGTGTCAAGCTTTTGTAGAATTTAGTGTGCTAAGCATTTGTAGAATTTAGTGTGTCAAGGAGTTGGAGAATTTAGTGTGTCAAGCATTAGTAAAATTTAGTGTGCAAAGTATTTATAGAATTTAGTGTGCCAAATATTTGTAAAATTTAGTGTGCCAAGGAGTTAGGGATTTATTGTGCCAAGCATTTGTAGAGTTTAGTGTCCCAAGCATTTATAGAATTTAGTGTGTCAAAGAGTTACAGAATTTATTATGCCAAGCATTTGTAGAGTTTAGTGTGTCAAGCATTTGTAAAATTTAGTGTGCCAAGCATTTATAGAATTTAGTGTGCCAAGCAGTTAGAGAATTTATTGTGCCAAGTATTTGTAGAATTTAGTGTGTCAAGCATTTGTAGAATTTAGTGTGCCTAGCAGTTAGAGAATTTATTGTGTCAAGTATTTGTAGAATTTAGTGTGGCAAGCATTTATAGAATTTAGTATTTATTGCCACATGGCTTAGAAGTTTCAGTAATTTTGTTGAAATATTTTCAGTAATTTTGTTTTATTCATGAGTATGTTTTTAGTAGTTTTGTTCTATTCATTAGTATATTTTCAGTAGTTTTGTTCTATTATTCAGTATTTTCTAAATATTTTTCAGTAGTTTTGTTTTTTAGTAGTTTTTTAATATTTTTTAGCATTCTTTCAGTATATTTGCAAATATTATATTTCAAATGTTCAGTATTTTTTTGATATATTTTCAGTTTTCAGTAGATTTGTTCCTTTTAGTAGTTTTGTTGTATGTGTCAGTAAATTTTAGAAGTTTCAGTAATTTAGTTGTGTGTGTAAAGGTTTTGTAGAATTTAGTGTGTAAAGTTTTTTTTAGAATTTAGTGTGTAAAGTTTATTTTAGAATTTAGTGTGCCAAGTATTTATAGAATTTAGTGTTTATTGTCACATAGTTTGGACCCTAAAATCCAACATCGTCTCCTACGGTGATACAAATTATCGGCTCATTGTAGAATTTAGTGTGCAAAGCATTTGAAGAATTTAGTGTGTCAAGCATTTGGAGAATTTAGTATACCAAGCATTTGTACAATTTAGTATGCCAAGCATCTGTAGAAATTATTTTTTATTGCCACATGGTTTGGGCCCTTATAATCCAACATCTTCTCCTTTGATGATAGAAATTGGTGGCTCATCGGAGAATTTAGTGTGCCATGCATTTGTAAAGTTTAGTGTATCAAGTATTTGTAGAAATTAGTGTGCCAAACATTTATAGAATTTAGTGTGCCAAGCATTTATAGAATTTAGTGTGCTAAGCATTTGTAGAATTTAGTGTGTAAGCAGTTGGAGAATTTAGCGTCCAAGCATTTGTAGAATTTAGTGTGCAAATCATTTGTAGAATTTAGTGTGCAATGCATTTGATGAATTTAGTGTGTAAAACACTTATAGAATTTAGTGTGCCCAACATTGGTAGAATTTAGTGTGCCAAGTATTATAGAATTTAGTGTACAAAGCATTTGTAGAATTTAGTGGGTCAAGGAGTTGGTGATTTTAATATGTCAAGCAGTTGGAGAATTTAGTGTTTATTGCCACTTGGATTCAATAATTATTTAGAATCAGTAATTTCCTGTTGAAAAGTATCAGTAATGTTTTAGAATTTAGTATGCAATGCATTTGTTTAATTTTGTGTGAAAGCATTTGTAAAATTTAGTCTTCCAAGGATTTAGAGAATTTAGTGTGCAAAGAAGTTAGAGAATTTAGTGTGTCAAGGAGTTGGAGAATTTAGTGTTTATTGCCACATGAATTCAGTAATTATTTAGAGTCAGTAATTTCATTTGAAAAATATCATTAATTTTTTGTTAGTAATATCTCATCTTTCATTTATTGTGCCAAGGAGTTGGAGAATTTAGTGTGTCATGGGCATGGAGAATTTAGTGTGTAAAGGAGTTGGAGAATTTAGTGTGTCAAGGAGTTGGAGAATTTAGTGTGTCAAAGAGTTGAAAAATTTAGTGTTTATTGCTACATGGATTCAGTAATTTTTTAGAATCAAGGAGTTCGATCTAGGTTATTCTTTGTTATCAGCATTCACCAAGTGTTTATGCATAATGTTTGTAAAAGTGGGATTTTGGTTATAACAATCAGTGTTCAGATTATGTGGCAAACTTAGAAATTTACTTCTGCATTGTGTCTAAAACAAGTTATTCTTGTATTAGATGTGTCATGTCATCGCATGAATTAAAAATAGTAGGGGTAGCAAATTATTTATTTTCTCTCAGTCTCTCAGTTCAGTAATTTTGAGCTCTATACATTTTCATGGTTAAGTAGCTTTAAGCTGTCGTATCTCATTTCATGCTTCAGTAGTTTTTCGAGACACAGAAATGATCAATATATACTTATCTTTTTCTTTTGTTTTTGGCTGTAGCGTGCATCAATAGAGGTTTATTAATTCTAATACATGCTAGAGCCTTCGCTAGCACTACCATCAATTTTCACCATTGTAGCAAATTTAACACGAGACCACCCAAGCCACTCTGCATCCCTCGGCTTCAAATGCCAATTTTTTCTAAGTCTGCTAGTGTAGAAAATTGCATTACAACTTTACAAGCTCCTCAGGCTGCATGATGAGGATGGATCTGCTCGACAAGCCTAAACCAATCAAACAGCAAAAACAACATTCATGTCTGATCTTTTTCTAAAACCCTTCAATTTTAAACCATTTTTTATTTTGATCTTGGTAAGCTGACCTGCCAAAAACTGGTCCACCATCACGTATGCAAATAATTTCTCCCTGAGGTGCCCCTTCCAGGAGGATCGAGGTCTCAAAGGTGCTGATAACGCAGACACTTGATAATACAATAATGATCTAAATTTAAGTTTAATTATTATATCAAAGTGCAGCGGAATTACATGTTCATGAAGTTTTTGAAAACAGCGGAAGCGAAATAACGATAAAATCTATGAGCTCGACGATACAGCATAGTGATGATTCATGCCCGAGGAACCATCACTCTAGCAGCACACAACAATCACTGCGGCGGCAGATCAGACTCCTAGTGGGTAGTCCAACCCTCAGGGACTTGCACGTCCCAAGGCAACACATCTACAGGCAATTCTATCTCTTCAGTACCTGAAAACCGCATAAGCATAAAATCTGAGTACTAATTACTCAGCAAGACTTACCCGTCAAAAACCTAGACATGCAATGGCTTTAATAGGTGGCTTATTTAAAAAGGACTCGCACTAAGCAACCTATTAGTTCTATCAAGTTTTATTTTCAGATTAAATGGGTTATGCTGAATATAACTTTAGTTACAACAATAAGATAATAAAACAATATATAAAATAAGTGCATCAATAGAACAATAAAGTAACCAATACCAATCCATATCCATGATATCATGTGCAACTACGTGATTGGCATGGTGAACAAGCGGAACTCATTACTGCGAGGGACAGCAATTACAATTGATTTACACCAGCTGGGAAAACCCTAATAACACGACACATACGCACCAATTAAGGTTGTATATGGCAACCTTTCACAAGAAAAACCACCTAGATCCAGACCCGGGTGTGGTGACGTCGAGTGGGCATGCCGTTCTGCCCGCAGTACTTCGCGGTATGGACCGCCCATTTCCGCAACCGAGGGGTCCGAAGACCAATGCACCTTAACCGTCCTTGATATAAGCGGTCTTTAACGCTACATCAATTTACTAGTGCCCATGAAACTAGCATGCATTCAGTACTGTTCAAAACTTGATCAAGGGGCCGACCACAGACGGGTCCTAGGGTGGGCAAGACAGGGCTACCGCAGTCAACACCCATGTGCTGCTACAAACCTACACATGCACATTCCCAGCCCGGCCATACATAAGAATAAACTCCTTTTATAAGTTCCATTTTAGTGATCAAATCTATTCCATGGTAATCATGATAACTACCGAGACTTATTAATTACTAAGCATAGCATTTAGTACCGATCCTACCAAGTTTCTAATAACAGTAGCATAGGACATTTGGGATAACATGCAAGGTGGGTTTCAAGCAAATCCTATGACCTAATACAACAAATAAACATAGACACTAGTAGTGATATAAACTAGCAAAACTTTATAAAGAGGCTAATGCAAACTGGGGCTTGCCTGGATTCACGCAAGTGTTAGCTACTATAGTCTCTTGTTCTTCAGGCTCTTGGTCCTGCTGGACGTCGGGCTCCTGCTCCTGAGTGTCGTTACCTATTGATGAACAAGGGTTTAACGGTAGTGTTGAAACATCGTTACATGCAATGATATGATAAATGCAACGAAATGATGGATGCATATTGCATTAGTGTTTTGATGTTAACAACCTTATTAATAAGTTCTCGAAGCCATATGCTTGAAGGAAGCAAATTAGACTTTCATTATTTCATGTGTGTGGATCATTTAATTAGGGTTGATATGGCTTTGAGAACAATTAAAAAATTAAAATAGTAAACAACCAATTTTGGACTTGAGTGATTTATCATGAACAGAGAAAAACATGAAGTGCATTTTCACTAAGTTATAGCCTCTGGACAATATTATTTTATGTACTAGCATTTATTAAAGTTAAAGCATTACTTAATTAATAGAATATTAAATACTGCAGATTTGACATAGCCAGAAATCAGGGTGATGTATTAGTATGAATTAACAGTACATGCAGGGGAAAGTAACTCGCAATTTTGGCCGGTAGCAACATGCGGCGAGGGTGGAGGGGTGAGGCAAAATGACGGGACGATCACACGTGGGCTCTGGCGATGCTGGGTGACAGGGAGCGATCGGGAGCCGGGAAACCGAGGAACGGTGACTAGAGGCCATGGCGGCATCGGGCAGGGGCGAAAGAAACTTGCTTCGGTGGCAGCTAGCGGCGAGCAGTGGCCGAGCGGCAGTGGTGATGCGACGGAGCGGGCACGAGGGCTCGTCTTCGGTCGAAAGGCGGGAGCTATCAGTCGGAGGAATCGAGGCGGAAGAGGCGAGCGCGGCGGGGAGCGGCTTCGGCCGGGAACAGGGAGCATGGCTGTCTTGGGCAGAAGAAAAGAAACGCGGAGCAGTGGTGGCTAGCGGTCGGACGGCAGTGGGGTGCGGCGACGGTGAATGCGGAGGCGCGGGAGTGCGGCGACAAGTTCCATGGCGGCAGCGGTGGCAGAGGAATCGCGCGGCACGCGCGCGGGCGGGAGAGGCGACGGGAGGAAGAAGCCAAGTGATTTTGTAGAAAGGACCCCATGTTTTTGAAAAGTTTGCAAAGAAGTCCAAGGTTCAGTTTTGATTGATTTAAAACACCTCCTTAAGTCCAATCAAGCTGAAATTTGAACTGTGGGTTAATTAAGACAAGAGTAATTTATTTGTGAAGTATATTTGGCCAGCAAGGAAATAATTTAATTGGAATTATTAATTAAAGTTAAATCAATTCTAGGGTTAAACCATTTAATTGATTAACTTCTTAATGAAATAAAATTGTGGTTTTTGGTCCAAAATTCTATTTTGTGATTACCATAATTCTGATGTAATTATTTGGCCCATGTTTTATGGAAAGTTTAATTTGCTTCAAACTTTTTGCTTGCAGGGTTTTATTTTGGCTTGAGGAAATTCCATTTTTAACTTACCTCTATTTTTTCATGCTCATACATGAGTTCAAAATTTTTGGCAATTTGTGCTAAGCAAGAAATGAGACATCTGGGTGTCACAGCCCTCCCTCCTTAAAGAAATCTCGTCTCGAGATTAAGAACGAAGCAGACTAGAGAGGGGCAAAAATTTACCTGTGAATGAAGACCAGAATTTCGGGTAATGAGTACTCAGAAATTCTTCCGATTCCCAGGTGGATTCATTTTCTGAGTGATTACTCCATTGCACTTTATTGAATTTAATGGTTCTTTTGTGGGTTGTGCGTTCTTTTTCATCAAGGATTTGTATTGGGTGCTCGGAGTATGTGAGGTCCGGTTGAAGATGATCATACTCCTCCAAGACAATATCAATTGGAGGTTTGAGACATCATTTCAGTTGAGACACATGAAACGTGTTATGTACTCCAGACAGATTTGGTGGTAACTCCAGCTTGTAGGCGACTTGTCCACACCTTTCCAAGATTTTAAAAGGGCCAATATAGCGGGGTGCTAATTTTCCTTTGATTCCAAAACGCTGAATGCCCTTCATTGGTGACATTCGGAGATAGACAAAATCATCCTTGTTGAAAAACAATGGCCTGCGTCGTCAGTTTGCATACTTTTCTTGACGACATTTAGCAGCCTTGTAATTTTCTTGAATTGTCCGAACCTTTTCTTCTGCATCCTTGACAAGGTCAGGACCAAAAGTTATTCTTTTTCCAGATTCAGACCAATTCAATGGTGTTCTACAACTCCGACCGTAGAGTGCTTCAAAAGGGAACATTTTTACACTCTCTTGGTAACTGTTGTTGTATGAGAATTCTGCATACAGTAAATACTCATTCCAGTTACCACAATGTGTTTCACCATGTGTTAAAACACATGTTCTAAGCATACCTTCCAAGATTTGGTTGACACACTCAGTTTGTCCATCAGTAGCGGCATGATAAGCAGAACTTTGAATCAACTTAGTACCCAGAGATGCATGCAGCTGCTCCCAGAAACGAGCGACAAACTGCAAGCCATGATCTGTAACAATGGTCTTGGGTACTCCATGGAGACACAGAATTCTTGCTATGTATAGCTCTGCATACTGCCGTATGTTGTATCTGGTGTTCACTGGTAGAAAGTGAGTAGACTTTGTGAGTCTGTCAACAACAACCCAAATCAAATCATGCATCCGAGATGTGAAAGGGAGGCCAACAATGAAATCCATACTTATATCTTCCCATTTCCAGGCGGGGATATTCAATGGCTGAAGTAGTCCGGCCTGTTTCAAATGGTCGGCCTTAACTCTCTAACAGGTATCACACTCCATGACGTATCGAGCAACTTCTCGCTTCATTCTGGTCCACCAGAAATTTTTCTTCAGGTCCTGGTACATCTTGTTACTTCCAGGATGAATGGAATACTTAGAGTGATGTGCTTCATCGAAGATTTTGTGATGAAGCTCAAAAATCCTTGGGTACTACTAGACGGTTATTGAACCACAGAGTACCATCCGGATCTTGTGTGAAGCATTTTGCCTTGCCACTCTTAATGTTCTCCCGAATGTACTTCATTCCAACATCTCTTTTCTGTGCAGCAATGACCTCATCACGAATGGTGGAATGAATACTGAGATTGCTGATCACTAGGGCAGGCAATATATGTAGGCTGGGTTCTGTGGTACTCGCTTCAATGCTGCGGTCTATCACTAGATTATTGCAGTGTATCTTTCGACCCAAAGCGTCGGCGACCACATTAGCCTTTTCTGGGTGGTAATGAATCTCCAGATTATAGTCCTTAATTAATTCTAGCCATCGACGTTGTCTCATGTTCAGATCAGTCTGAGTAAATATGTACTTCAAGCTCTTGTGATCTGTATAGATGTGCACTAAATTACCGAGTAAATAATGCCTCTAGATTTTTAGTGCAAGGACAACGACAGCTAGTTCCAAATCATGAGTAGGATAGTGCTCTTCGTGCTTCCGCAGTTGTCGATATGCATAGGCAATGACACGACCATCCTGCATGAGCACACATCCAAGTCCTGTCCCAGATTCAGCACAATACACGTCAAACGGCTTGGTGATGTCTGGCTGAGCCAGTACGGCGGCAGTAGTCAACAATGTCTTCAATTTCTAAAAATCTTCTTCACAATTGTTGCCCCAATCGAACTTCTTATCCTTTTTCAGCAGCTCGGTGATGGGTTTGGTCAACTGAGAGAAATTAGGAAGGAACCTCCGATAGTATCCAGCTAGTCCGAGGAAACTACGAACTTGGTGGGCAGTTTTCGGTGGCTTCCAATCTACCACATCTTGGACGTTGCTTGGTTCTACAAAGATACCTTCGGCTAAAACTATGTGACCAAGGAATGGCACACGGTCCAACCAAAATTCACACTTGCTGAATTTCGCAAATAGCTTGTGATCTCGTAGACGCTGAAGAACAATACGAAGATGTTCGGCATGTTCTTCCTTGGACTTTTAATAGATAAGAATGTCATAAATAAATACTAGCATGAATTTGTCTAGCTCTGGCATAAAGACTGAATTCATGAGATACATGAAATAGGCAGGCGCATTTGTCAATCCAAAGGACATCACTAGATATTCGAATAATCCGTATCTAGTAGAGAATCCAGTCTTTGGAATATCTTCCGCTCTGCTCTTGATCTGATGATCACCCGACTGAAGGTCAATTTTGGAAAAGACCTTGGCACCAACCAATTGATCAAAAAGAATATCAATACGGGGCAGCGGGTACTTATTCTTGATGGTGACTTCATTAAGAGGCCGGTAATCAACAACAAGACGCAGAGACTTGTCCTTCTTCTTCACAAAAATGGCGGGACAGCCCCAAGGTGAAGTACTTGGGCGAATAAATCCTTTTTCCAGCAACTCATTCAACTGTTTCTTCAATTCAGCTAGCTCATTTGGAGCCAATTTATAGGGACGTCGGGATATGGGAGAAGTTCCTGGCCGGAGCTCAATCTTGAATTCTACTTCGCGATCAGGTGGAAGTCCAGAAATATCTTCCGGGAATACGTCAGGGTACTCACAGACAATGGGGATGTTCTCAAGTGATGGTCCTTCCAAATGATAGACAACCAGATCCCTCGGGGAGATGTTACTAAGAAAAAGGGTGTCTGGACCATGTAGGGGAGAGTTCAAATGGACCACACGGGGCTCTATATCCAACATGGCTCTATATGTTTTCATCCACTTTAGGCCAAAAATTAGCTCCATCTCTTGATTATGGAGCATGATAAAATCAGTGGGGTAGGTTTTCTGATTGATTTCTAGTGGAGCTTTGCTTACTATTTCATTAGCTAGAATTTGTGTAGCTGGGGAACGGACAGTAAAGCACTGATTTATAGTGGTTGTGGGGAGGTTATGTTTTTGCACACAAGTTCTGCTAATAAAATTATGAGTAGCACCATAATCGAAAAGAGTGAGAATAGGGGTGGCGGTAAAGTGAGAGCATACCGGTCAGCACGGGATCTCCCTGAGGAACATCTTTAGCGCGGGTGTAATTCACTTGGGCACCACAAGATGGTGCATTCACATTCTTGTTCTGCGGAGGGCGCTGATTGTTGTTATTGTTGCGCCTAGGTGCTGTACATTCTCTGGCGAAGTGGCCGGTGCGACCATAGTTGTAGCATGGGTAGTTACCTCCATGACTGACAGGTTGGGAAGCACGTACATTCTAACTTCCCTGCTGCTAGTTGGGTGCACGGTACTGAGTGTGCTGTTGCTGCTGCTGCTGAGGTGCACGGGGCGGAAAGTACTGCTGCTGTTGTGGCCTCGGGCGCTAAAACTGCTGCTGTGGGGACGTCCGGTACCACTGTCCAGACGGTGAAGTGTAAACCAGGCGATGCTTCGCCTGGGGGGCAGCAGAGGCACTAGCAGGGGCCTTCCTCTTGCGCTCATCATCCTCAACTTGGCGCATGGCACCCTCCTGGACAATAGCAGCATTGACCAGGTCATTGTAGGTGCCGGTCGTCGGCCAGGTCAGATGCTCCTTCCGGGCGGCATTCATGCCACGCAGGAAAGCATACCTCTTCTTCTCCTCAGTGTTGACATACTCAGTGGCATATTGAGCAAGATGGTTGAATGCCTCAAAATACTTGAGGACATTCCTCCCTCCTTGTTTTAGGTCCATGAACTCCTAAAACTTCCTCTGCACAAGACCGTCTGGTATGAAATGAGTTCGAAAGGCAGTTTGAAACTCATTCCACTCGACACAGGTCCCAGCGGGTAGTGAAGCGACGTGGTTCGCCCACCAGGCACCAACAGGGCCCTGCAGTTGCTGGGCGGCGAATAGCACCTTCTGGTGCTTAGTGCAGTCAAGCAGACCAAACTTAGTCTCGGTCTGACACAGCCAGTGGTTGGCGTCCAGGGGCTCTCTGGCACGCTCGAAGGTCGGCAGGTGCATACCCAGAAAGTCTGAGTAAGTGCACTGTCGGGGCTGGTTGTTGTTGTGGTTTCCCCCATGTCCAGACATGTGGGACGTGATATCAACTAACCGGCGGAGCAACTCGGAGTCGTTCTGTTGTCGGCTAAGTGCTGCAGCCAGAACATCTGCTAGCGAAGGTTGAGCATTAGCTCCCTGCTGAGAGCTCTTAGGATCATCCTGATTCCGAGTTCGCATCATGCTGCAAATTACACCCTACACATTAGTCATTCTTCCAAGTGTTCCATAAGACATATGTGTAAAAACTTGCAAGGGTGCTCTAAGGGTTTATGAAATGACAACCATTTTCACAAATCAAAGTTGGGTACATGGTTATTAAAAAGGATAATCATCACACTAACTCATCCATATGTGCATCGACGCCTAACTATGGTATTGCGGACGCACTATGGCTCATATACGACCAACTCATCTACTCCTGGTCTATGACTATCGGCTCGTTGGGTTCTGGCGGTCCCAACGGTTCTTCTGGCTCTCCTGGTTCCATCAGCTCTACATCAACATTTTCTGCTTGCTCCATCTCTTCATCCACTTGTTTTCCATACTCCATAGGGATCTCATCCCAATTATCTATGATGGGGAGGTGGGTAGCCTTGAAGGCGTCAAATTTGACTTGAAGCTCCTGCAGTTCAGGTTCCATGATGTCAGCATCTCCAATAGCTTGGTCACGCTCTTCGATGATCATATCCATCTCTTCATTCTTCGCTTGTACTTGCTGGTTTAATTCTGCAATTTCCATAATCTTGGCTTGCTTTTCGGCTTCGGAAAGCCGAAGTGTGGCCCGAAACATGTCCAGTTGACGGTACAAGTTCTTGCATATGCCAAATAGGGAGAGTCCATAACACTCTGCCACATGTAGCGCTGGGCGATACAGTGGGTGGTTTGGATCGAAGACAAAATCCAGATGACGGTTCCACTCAGGATCTTCCATATTGTCAATGGGTATCAAGGTTACCGGTGTTCCAGTGACCTCATGCTTGTGGAGTTCGCAAAACAGAGTGAGGGCTTTGAGGGCAGCAACACTCCAAGTAGTGAGTAGGTCCACACCAGTGACACTGATAGTCCATGACTCCCATGCCGGTAAGAAGGAATAGTTGGTGGGAACTGCGACATGGACTACACAGGAAGTGATTCCATTCTCCTCAATGGTCTTTCCAACATAGGTGGGAGGGATATCATGTCCATAACCCTGAAGGACACTCCAAAAGAGTTGAGTCATCCCAGGGATCTCTAGACCGTCGGTGATTTCCCAACGCGGTGGAGCTTGGAAATTGTTTTTAGCCATTTACATGGGTGAAATCTGAATGAGTTAGAATCTTCCTTAAAGTGAAGTGCATTTCATGTACAACTTCATAAAATACAGAAACAAATTTTTAGTTTCCATTTTCTAGCCTCAAGGGGCAATAGTGTGGAGATGGATTTTCAACAGATTTGATCTTGACTGTGCAGCAGTCAGAAATCAAGTATCATGTCCAGAAAACAAAATCTACAGAACTGGTACTTGGTACCACATTATAGTAGACTTTCATAGCTTTCCAGATTGTATTTGTACTCCAAAAAATTCCAAGTAGAACTGGACTTATGATTCTTGCAAGTTCAGGGATGTGTTGAAAACAGAGAGTTGACAGATTGTTGTTAACTTAATAATTTAGACTTGTATTTCGAATTTTTGTACTTATCAAACTTGCAAACTTTTATTTCAGAGGTGGGTAAGTAAGGAGAGAACAAATATTTTTCAGTTAAGTTATAAAGGGATGCATGATGCAAAAGTTCAATTTAATTACCTATCGTTCCTCACAACACACACCTATATTGCCAGTACTTAGCGGCACGAAAAAAATTGCTTAGTTACTAACTGTTGTACTAACAGTGTTAGTGTACCTGCAGAAAAACTCATCGCAGAAACATTACATTAAATTAAGAGAAACTTACAAAAATAAGGGTAATTCTACAACGATTCATGGAGCGAACCGCCTTGCGAAACCATGATGAGCATTACTAAGAAATTAAGAGAAACATTGCCAATGCTCGTAAACCTATCATGATGAGCATTACTAAGAAAAAGATGGCACGGTTTATGGAAGAAACCATCTTGTGAAACCATAGCCCTCGCGAGTGAACTCTATGCTCCAACACTTGTCAAAGATCCAAAAATGAAAAATATTGGCAACGATTCATGGAAGGAATCGTCCCGCAAAGGCACAGTCCTTGCGAGCGAACTTTAAATGCCAAAAGAAGAACCAATTAAAAGCCAACTCAAGCATAACCCATTAGCATTGTCACCAACCCTAATAACTACTAGGGGCAATACTAACGTATTCCTCACACGTAACGTCATAGTTTTTGAAAATACATTTTAATTGTTGTATTATCATGGACCACGGCTCTGATACCAGCTGAGGAGCCCCTTCCCGGAGGATCGAGGTCCTGAAGGTGCTGATAACGCAGGAACTTGATAATACAACAATGGTCCAAATTTAAGTTTAATTATTACATCAAAGTGCAGCGGAATTACAAGTTCATGAAGTTTTTGAAAATAGCGGAAGCGAAATAACGATAAAATCTACAAGCTCGACGATACAGCATAGTGATGATTCATGCCCGAGGAACCATCACTCTAGCAGCACACAACAATCACTGCGGCGGCAAATCAGACTCCCAGTGGGCAGTCCAACACTCAGGGACTTGCACGTCCCAAGGCAACACATCTACAGGCAATTCTATCTCTTTAGTACATGAAAACCACATAAGCATAAAGCCTGAGTACTAATTACTCAGTAAGACTTACCCGTCAAAAACCTAGACATGCAATGGCTTTAATAGGTGGCTTGTTTAAACAGGACTCACACAAAGCAACCTATTAGTTCTATCAAGTTTTATTTTCAGATTAAATGGGTTGTGCCGTATATAACTTTAGTTGCAATAATAAGATAATAAAACAATACATAAAATAAGTGCAACAATAGAACAATAAAATAATCAATACCAATCCATATCCATGATATCATGTGCAACTACGTGATTGGCATGGTGAACAAGCGGTACTCATTACTGCGAGGGACAACAATTGCATTTGATTTACACCAGCTGGGAAAACCCGAATAACATGACACATACGCACCAATTAAGGTCGTATATGGCAACCTTTCACAAGAAAAACCACCCACATCCAGACCCGGGTGTGGTGACGTCGAGTGGGCATGTCGTCCTGCCAGCAGTACTTCACGGTATGGAACGCCCACTCCCGCAGCCGAGGGGTCCTAAGACCAACGTACCTTAACCGTCCTTGATATAAGCAGTCCTTAATGCTACATCAGTTTACTAGTGCCCATGAAACTAGCATGCATTCGGTACTGTTCAAAACTTGATCAAGGGGCCGACCACGGACGGGTCCTAGGGTGGGCAAGACAGGGCTACCGCAGTCAACACCCATGTGCTGCTACAAACCTACACATGCAAATTCCCTACCCGACCATACATAAGAATATACTTCTTTTATAAGTTCCATTTTAGTGATCAAATCTATTCCATAGTAATCATGATAACTACCGAGACTTATTAATTACTAAGCATAACATTTAGTACCGATCCTACCAAGTTTCTAATAACAGTAGCATAGGTCGTTTGGGATAACATGCAAGGTGGGTTTCAAGCAACTCCTATGGCCTAATACAACAAATAAACATAGACACTAGTAGTGATATAAACTAGCAAAACTTTATAAAGAGGCTAATACAAACTGGGGCTTGCCTGGATCCACGCAAGTGTTAGCTACTATAGTCTCTTGTTCTTCAGGCTCTTGGTCCTGCTGGACATCGGGCTCCTACTCCTGAGTGTCGTTACCTATTGATGAACAAGAGTTTAACGGTAGTGTTGAAACACCGTTACATGCAATGATATGATAAATGCAACAAAATGATGGATGCATATTGCATTAGTGCTTTGATGTTAACAACCTTATTAACAAGTTCTCGAAGCCATATGCTTCAAGGAAGCAAATTAGACATTCATTATTTCATGTGTGTGGATCATTTAATTAGGGTTGATATAGCTTTGAGAACAATTAAACAATTAAAATAGTAAACAACTGATTCTGGACTTGAGTGATTTATCATGAATAGAGACATACATGAAGTGCATTTTCACCAAGTTATAGCCTCTGGACAGTATTATTTTATTTACTAGCATTTATTAAAGTTAAAGCATTACTTAATTAATAGAATATTGAATACTGCAGATTTGACATAGCCAAAAATCAGGGTGATGTATTAGTATGAATCAACAGTTCATGCAAAAGATTGGAATTAAATTGCTTGTAAAGAATTAATTAGTGTTTACACAAGTTATTTAATTAACTAAAATATAATAATAGAGGCAGTTGGTTATTATTTTACTAAAATAAAGTGCATTATTATGAAGCTAACAAAATTGGTTTGAGGTCAATTGGACTTAAAATGAATTTATTATGTATTTCAGAAGTTTCAGTAGTTTTCTGGTATTATTCTGGTTCATTTAAATAACACGTGGGCGACAAGTCAGCGCCACGTTGGGCCATGTAGGCTGCCAACAAGGTGCCAGCTCAGCTTCCAAGCAGCTGTGCCGGAGCCCGGGGGCGCGCTGTCGAGGCTTGCCGGAGGGCTCGCCGCAGGCAACTCTAGGCGGCGGACGCTCACCGCGGAAGGGGGAAAATGATGCGCGCGACGAGGCGAGGAGTCTAGGGGGGGTTCGCGAAGTCGGAAGCTTACTGGAGATGGGTCGGCGACAAGAGATGGCGGAAGGCAGAGGTCCGGCGACGTCGCGACATGGAGTCGGGGCGGCAAATCGACTTTGGCTGGCTCCTACAGCATCACGGTGGTATGGCGGTGATCGGCATCCATTCGGCGATTGACGAGGTGGGCCGGAATATGGGACTCGTCGCCGAGGCGGCTCAGACACGGCGGAGCAGAGAGGATCGGTCCAGGAAAAGTTCAAGGCCGGCGTTCTTGCTCGAGGAATCAAAGAAGCGAGGGGTCAGGAGTGATCGTAAGAAGCTTGCGCAACAATGAGAAGAAGAAAGGGGAGACGGGGTTCACCAGGACCGCCAAAATTTGGGAGCGCGTCAGCGCCGGCCAGTGAGGAGCAGAGTCCAGAGATTCTTCAAATTGGCTGAGCTCACCGGAAGATTGTGCGAGCCAGTGCGCGGGAATGCAGCGGGAAGGTAGGCGCGTTCGTTGCTGCTCTCGACTTGGCTCGGAAGGGAGTGAGCGGCCGGGAGTTTGAGCTCGAGGTCGGCTCTGGCTATGACGGGAACGGTTTGGAAGAGAAGGGAGTGAACAAGGGGGGTATTTAAAGGCCAAGGACTCAGGTTCCTGGTCGAGAAACTGGGGGCAGGTGCGCGCGCATAGCTTTGAGCAACGCTGGGTCTCGGGGAGCCGTTGGCGTGGGGGAGAAAGCAGCGCGGCGCGGCAGCAGGGGCAGAGCGTGGCAGGGGAAAGTAACTCGCGATTTTGGCCGGTAGCAACGTGCGGCGAGGGAGGAGGGGTGAGGCGAAATGATGGGACGATCACGCGCGGGCTCTGGCGATGCTGGGCGATAGGGAGCGATTGGGAGCCGAGAAACCGAGGAACGGTGACCAGAGGCCATTGCGGCATCGGGCAGGGGCGAAAGCAACTTGTTTCGGTGGCAGCTAGCAGCGAGCAGTGGCAGAGTGGTAGTGGTGATGTGACGGAGGAGGCACGAGGGCTCGTCTTCGGTCGGGAGACAGGAGCTATGAGTCAGGGGAATCGAGGTGGTAGAGGCGAGCGCGGCGGGGAGTGGCTTCGGCCGGGAACAGGAAGCACGACAGTCTTGGGCAGAAGAAAAGAAACGAGGAGCAGCGGCGGCTAGCGGTCGGATGGCAGTCGGGTGCGGCGGCGAATGCGGAGGCGTAGGAGTGCGGCGACGAGTTCCAAGGCAGCAGCGGCGGCAGAGGAATCGTGCGGCGCGCGCGCGTGCGGGAGAGGCGACGGGAGTTAGAAGCCAACTGTTTTTGTAGAAAGGACCCCAAGTTTTTGAAAAGTTTGTAAAGAAGTCCTAGGTTCAGTTTTGATTGATTTAAAACACCTCCTTAAGTCCAATTAAGCTGAAATTTGAACTGTGGGTTAATTAAGATAAGAGTAATTTATTTGTGAAGTATATTTGGCCAGCAAAGAAATAATTTAATTGGAATTATTAATTAAAGTTAAATCAATTCTAGGGTTAAACCATTTAATTGATTAACTTCTTAATGAAATAAAATTGTGGTTTTTGGTCCAAAATTCTATTTTGTGATTACCATAATTCTGATGTAATTATTTGGCCCATGTTTTATAGAAAGTTTAATTTGCTTCAAAGGTTTTTCTTGCAGGGTTTTATTTTGGCTTGAGGAAATTCCATTTTTAACTCACCTCTATTTTTTGGCAATTTGTGCTAAGCAAGAAATGAGACACCTGGGTGTCACACTCCCCTTTGTTGGGATTTGGTCAACGGCATGAAGAAGAAAAACAATGCGCCATTAGAACATTGAAGCTCATGGTGCACACAAGAATGGAAGCATTGTCGACGGGTCCTTTTGAGTCACAATGTTGCAGCAGAGCATCTCATCGGAGAGGCGTGGATCTCCACAGTAGGGCGGGTTGCAGGTGATTCCCGTGATGACCAGTTTGAGGCAAGGCAATCCACGAGGCTTCTAGGGCTGAGGTGGCCACTCTGGTGGCGACCAACAGGAAGCACCATAGGGAGCTTGGGGACGGCGTGCATTGGGCGCCGAGGAATGAAGCACGAAAGGACCTCGGGGATGAAGCCCGGGCTGCAGTTGGCGCTACCATGATGACGAGGAGGAATCATGGCGGGCCCTTGTAGATGGCGTGTCTAGGGCTGGGAGCGCTGCACCTGTAGCAACGATGAGGAATCGCGGTGGAGCCTGATGGATTCTGCCACTGCGATAGGGGTTGGGGGGCAGGGGGCACTCCCGCGGCGATGAGGAATAGCGGTGGGGGTGGTGACTGGAATCTGGGATTTTTTTTGTCTGGTCTGGGAGCGATGCGGTTTCTAGACCCGTTACGGGTGGCGCATGGGGGCGTCGATAGGCTGGCTCCGCTAGGTGTCGGCGCGCTATGCTGGGTTGCCTCGGTGCACGCTGGTTGGGTGCGGGTGTAGAATAAGCTATTCTACACTCTGGGTGTAAAATAGTTCTACCGTATATATATATACCACCTTAGGTATGTGTTCATACCCATTTATAATTTTGAGTATATGCACATACTTAAAACATGATTTTTGAGAGTGATAACCATAATTTTTTGAAAGGGTCTTTAAGTTATAAACATATGAACATATATCACATTTACGGTTATATGAAAGTAAGTATGTCTTCATACTTCATATATCACAACAACAAAAAAGTGAGTATGTTCACATACCCTCTAGTATGACTACATACTATATTTAGAAACGTCATGCATGTAATGATACTCTCTAGATTGTGAGATATACATACGGGACTAGTTACTCCTAGGAGTAGGAAAAATGCCTCCTATATATATATATATATATATATATATATATATATATGAGTATTAATGTCATAACATTAACCCTGAAACCTTGTAGTTTGGTACTGACACTGTATCTCATAGCCATTTGTTTTATGATTATTTGGAAATGGTGAAAGGATCATACTGGCCGAGAGGGGGGGGGGGGGAGGTGAATTGGGAACTACCACTATGAACCGATTTTACCAATTATAAACTACCAATAGCACTCAAAGTAACTCCTACACAAATATAGTGGTGATCACACTAACAATATAATCCTATGAAGGAAAGGCACCCTATGCATACTAGTGGATCACACAAGTCAATACAACTCCTATGCACTTCTAGTGATCAAGCACACCAATGCAACTCCTACTCATGCTAGTCATCAAATGTAGAAGCTTAAACACTACTAGCGAGTAAGGAGCCTAAACATGCAGTCTACAAGATACTCAACTAGAACTAGGAGAACACACAAGCATGAATAGCACGGTATGTAAATGCGGAAAGTAAAGCATCATAGTGAGGAGTAGAGTAAGGAATGGCTCATGATTTTTCCCGAGGTCTTGAAAGGATGGCGCCTTCCCCTAATCCTCGTTGGACCACTCCCACCAGAGTCCCTGTCCCTCCTGCCACCAGGTGGAGTTCTCGCCCACGAGCCCGCAATGACTCCTAGAGTGAAGACATGGTGTGCGTCACCACTTCACAAAGCACAAGCTTGCCTCCCTCGAGAACTTGTCGGACTCCCCGAGCCGACACAAGCGCTCACTAGCGATGCCCCATTCACCGACGGGCTCAAACCGTGTACAAACATGTGACGGCCTTCACAACCGATCACGATAGGCTCCATCACCGATACCTAACCGGTCTAGGTCTCACTGTAGACCAAGAGTAACTCTAGATCACACCCTCAAGGACACCCTAGCCTTAGATGTGCAAGATGCTCAAGCTACTCTTCTCTAGCACTCTCAAGATATGCAATATCTCCTCCTAGTGCTCTCCTCTTTTCCTCTTGGACCTTACCAAATGCTCTTAGGTATTCCACTGGCCAAGAGAGGTCTCCAAGACCCCAGCAACGAAGTTATATAGGCTCCCAACCTCAAACTAGTCGTTACTCCACGAAATTGTCATTCTGGACATCCAGACCGGACTGTCCGGTCACTGACTGACCGGACCGTTCGGTCACTATGGTAACGGCTCTCCCAGCCATTCGCTCCTCTGTCCAGGCAATTTTTTTGTACTGACCGGATTGTCCAGTTGTTTCTCTCTCCAGTCCAAAAACCATTCGCCACCGAAGCTTCTCGCTGCTCTGCATCCTTCATAGTGACCGGACCGTCCATTCTCTATGACTACTGACACTTGCAGCTTCCTCGCTTCCTCGCTGTAGCTTCCAGACAAAACCACATAGTGACCATACAGTCCAATCTCCACTGACCCCTCTGTCTGGTCTCTATGTCCAGAAGCCAAAACTTGTCATCCTCGCTTGACTTCGTTTCCTGGCTTCTCCGAACAGCTCCTTGGCTTCTCCACTGTCACCTAGTGCTTGTGATTTCACCGAGCAATCTTGCACATCACCGACTAGAAATTACCTGAGAAAATGACCTAGACTCCCTTGATAGTCCAGTTTTTCCTATGAAGTCAAAGCCCTAACAACTACTCAAGTGTTCCAAACACTTGCACCATAACTTGTTCTCCGCTTTGATCCATCTCCATCAACCCTTGGACTTCATCAAGTTTACAAGCCTCCATGCTTGCGGTCATTGTCATCAATCACCAAGGATGCTGTAGACAATCATCATAAGGTACAAAAGGTTTCCTACATGAACAACACTCATGTAGATATTAGTGACATTTCACGTTTGTCATGCATCACCAAAACATCATACCTTGGGGTGACCTCAATGGTCATGATCCTTACAATCTCCCCCTTTTTTGTGATGGATGACAACCACTACTTATGATGATCCAAAATGGACGAGCAAGAAAGAACCAAAGGAAAAGAAAAGATTGAAAGACATATATTGGTCCTTACCTTAGAAGTAGTCTCCCCCTTGAGATGTGCTAGGTGTTGAGGGAGAACTACCTACCCATTGAGCGCACTTGGATTACAATCTTGAGCTGAAATTGCACCCGCCTTGGTGTCGTGGTTGATGTTCTTGTTGAAGTAGACACACACCAAGGATGTAGGTGTTCATGTCGGTGTAGATGTGCTTTGTTGTCGTAGAAATGCACCATCGTTGTTCTTCTCCATGTCGATGTAGATGTTCATCTTGATGTGATCTTCATGTTTCCATCTTCCTGAATCTCCATGTCCCTTCTTCATGTTCCCATGTTTCTTCTCCCTCCTTGATTTTCTTCTCCCTCTTTGATCTAGATTTGGCTTTTGGATCTTCATGTTCTTCTCTCCCTTTGTCACCTATCACCAAAAACCACACCAAAACGTAACGAAACCAAGAGGCATAAAATAGTTGGCAAGAGTTAGGATAACTCCCCCTTTCACGGTGCTCCTTCTTGGTCGTGGTGATGTTCCATCATAGATCCCCCTATACTTATGACTCAAACACATATTTTTTAAGTGAGCACGGGTTAGTCATTATAGAGGTGGGAATGTATGAGCCACTTGTCTTTGAGCCACGCGAGTAAATTTAACATCGGAGCTCGGTCGAACATGACTCAATGGGCATGCAGCACAAATATCACTATTCGATCATCTAGAGAGTCATGTACTCACATTGTAAATGAGCAACTCTCCCTAGACACATGCTTGGAAGCATGCATGGTATCATAATGCAAGAATACATAAATGCAAAGAATGAAAATGCAACAAACAAATATATAATACATGATGCTAAGGAAAAGAGAGAAAACCACTACAAACCAAAGTGTCAACAACGAGTTGTTCCCTTCTCAAGCTTGCTCACAATGGATCTTTCTTCAAAGCCTTGGGTACACCATGAACCACCTTCCCAAGCTTAACCCATGTCCATTGCTATGTCAAGAAGGTCCGAAGTCAACCTACAAAAGAAGAGAAACAAGCACAAACAAAGACACAAACAAGAACAAACAAAGCACTATACATATTTACAAGGGACAAGCTCAAGGGTTACTCATGTGAAGTTGGAGAGGTCGAGAACATTGATTTCTCCCCTTAGCTTGTAGAAGGTCTTCTCATCAAGTGGCTTGGTGAAGATGTCCGTCAGTTGTTCATGAGTTCTTATGGGACATATGTACCTGGGATACTTAACCACTTGGCTAATTGGTCGAGTGGGCCGGGGGCTCAGATATGGTGTATTCGGCCCATAAGATATTTATTGAGGTACTTGTTTGAGTAAGCGGCAAGTTAGGTTAGCGGATATGTTGGATAGATAGAATCTGTTGTAACCGACTAAAAGATTACCATGTAAATCCCTGCCCTTCGGATATATAAGGAGGGCAGGGGGCCTTCGGAAAAGGGTAGACTCATATTGGAACCCTAATTCCAGTGCGAACCCTTGCAATACAGAAACACCAAATAGGACGTAGAGTTATTATCCTTCAGGAGGCCTGAACCTGTATAACCCTTGTGTCCTATGTCCATCGATCTTTCATACTCATACGCACACCTAGATCTACTATCGATAATATCTCTCAACAGTTGGTGCGCCAGGTAGGGGCAGCATTGAGTGTAGCTTTGTAGAAATCAATGGCTTTCGTCGACATCAAGTTTCGCCCGGGAGACAAGATCTGCTTTGACACCATCAGCCTCGTCGCCAATTAGCACGGGAACCTCATCAAGCATGAATGCGTGGCCCACTCGGATGCTGCCACGGCCGATCAGAGCAATCCGACCGGCCGATTCCCGCTTGGCCTCGACAACGCGGCGACAGCTTTCCAGGCGGAAACCCTCTCGGGCGGCAACTCAACATTTTCCGCAATGCCCCGATTGACAACCTTGGTCGATTCAGGTTACACTACGGTTGATCTCCCGGCTCATCACATGGATCAGTCGGACGAAGATCCCAATTTTTTCGATGAATCAAGATTCGTTGCAGCAATCGGCCTTGAAAGCGAGTCACTCCTGGACTTGATTGAAGAGCCGAGTGATTTAGAGAGTTGTTCCTCAGATTTCCATGAGGTATTCATGGTGGCACCTGCTGCCGAGGGGCAAGTAGATGGCGAAACATCGGCGGATGCTGCCATGTGCGATACCGCGCCGCGCATAAACGGGAATGAAACCGACCTCAAAGACGGTGATCCAGATGCCACCACTCCACCGCTTTGAAGACCGGATGCTCAGCAAAGACCCCGAGTCGTGCAAAACCTAGATATGGGAGACCTCACCTTAAAGCTTGATGGTGAAGATGTCTTCAAGACCCCACAGCACAACATCACAGCCGTGGCGACCGTCCTACAAACAATAGAGCCCCTGCTCCAGGTCTCCCCTGAGTTGACACCTCAGGTCAACCAATTGAAAGCGCACATCAGGGCCGCGGCTGTACTGGAGATGCATGCGACATGATCAACACCGAGTAAATCAGTTTCTGGGGCCGCTAGTTCAGTACCCAGGGAGGATAGAAGAGACCGACAGCTCTCCAACCGGGAGGCAACCCCGCCTACCATCCCCAGGCATAGGCCCATTGCAGAGTACCATGATTAGCATCCAAGCGCCGACCTGCGCAACGGCATACCACCACGTGATGCGCGGGTCCGACTGGACAACAGATACCAGGAGCACGACGATGCGGCCCGCCGAGAGTATGAAGATGAATGGCGCCGACGCGGTTATGTTGACTACGAGCATGACAATAGGCAGCAGCCACATAGAGACGATCATTACCGTGATCGATGGGACGAGGGCTGCCACGATGAAAGATCTTGTTGAGAAGCCAACCGCGAACGAGAACGAACTCTGGCTGCCGACGATTATGACGAGGAGGCTGGCATCCGAGCCTTCACTCGGGAACTTCGAACCGTCAGCTGACCGGTCGGCTTCAAGCCAGTCGGCATTGAGAAGTATGACGGCAAGACGGATCCGCGCGTCTGGCTTCACGTTTATTCAACAGCCATACGAGCTCTCGGCGGCGATAGCTTTGTCGTGGCCAACTACTTGCATGTTTTCTTAGCCCCAGCAGCAAGAACGTGGCTCACTAATCTACCCGACAACTCTATCACCTCCTGGGTAGATATCTGTCGGCAGTTCGTGGCCAATTTTCAAGCCACCTTCGACAGGCCAGGGAATCACTGGGAACTCAGCCAGATCAAGCAGTGGGACCGGGAGCCACTTTGAGAATACATCCAACACTTTTGCCGAGTGAAAAATACCATCCCTAACATCACGGATGCTCAAGTTGTCATCGCCTTCCAAGGAGGACTCTGCGACGACGACCTAATAAAGAAGATTGGGAGGTTGGATGCTGCCGGCGGACTGTCAGCCAAAGAATTATTCACTATGGCCGACAAATATGCTGCCGGCAATTTGGCTCTATTCCAAGTTCGCCAGTACAAGGAGGCGACCCCAAGGAACTAGTCGGGTCCATCCGATTATAGCAAGGACGGCGATAGGAAGCGCAAGGAAGACCGAACGGTGGCCAACACCGAGCACCCGACCAGGAGGAAACCAGTCACTCAGGATGACTTAGACAAGATGCTCGATGGCCCTTGCCTGCTGCATGACGGAGCTCACAAAGCCAGGGAATGCTTCAAGCTAAAAAACTTCGCCCATCACGCCTTGAAGGTCTGCAAGGAACGCCCCTGGATCCCCAAGGGTGGCAGAAAGGACTCGGACAAGGATAACCAAGATGAGGATAAGGAGGACTTCCAAGACCCCGAACGCGAGGTCAATTACATCTGTGGCCGGTCTACGGCCGACTCGAAACGCCAGCAGAAGATCCTCTACAGAGAGGTCCAATCGGTTTCACCTGCAGTACCTCAGTATCTACGATGGTCAGAGGTTCCAATTACTTTTGATCGGTCCGACCATCCGGACCACATCCCCAGGCCCAGGAAATATCCCTTAGTACTAACGCCAACTATTAACCAAGTTTGGCTAAATCGGGTACTGGTAGATGGTGGTAGCAGTTTGGACATCCTTTTTGTGAAAACCTTCAAGGAGCTTGGCATACCCTTGATCGACCTCAAGCTAAGTCGATCACCATTTCAGGGTGTGATCCCGGGCATGGAAACAGTCCCTTTGGGACAAATCACTTTGCCTGTGACTTTCAGCACTCGGGAGAACTACAGGACGAAGCGCATTACCTTCAAGGTCGTCGACCTCGATTCTACGTATCATGCCATTATAGGGAGGCTAGCTATCGCTAAATTCATGGCGGTACCTCATTATCCTTATATGATGATAAAGCTGCCAGGACCAAACGGAGTCATCTTAATCCACTCGGATGTGCGGACCTCATGCGACTGCGACAATGGTAGTTGTGAGTTGACTGAGAAGATAGTAGCAGCATCAGAGCTGGCCAAGCTGAAGGAAGCGCTCGCAACCGCGGAGGAGGCCATGCTTGACCCTACTCCAAGGAAAGCGCTGAAGACTATGGTACAAGCGGACGCCATGGAGTCCAAGAAGATTAGCCTAGATGACAATGATGTATCCAAGACCACTAATATTAGGGTCAATTTAGGTGATAAATAGGAAAGCGTGCTCATCCTTTTGCTTAGAAATAATAAAGATATATTTGCATGGAAACCTTCTGACATGCCAGGTGTTCCAAGGGAAAAGGCTGAGCACAAACTTCACGTCTGCAAAAACGCCAGGCCGGTAAGGCAACGGCTTAGATGATTCTCACAAGACCGAAAGGATGCGATTAGGAAAGAAATCGGCCGACTGTTGGCAGCCGTTTTTATTAAAGAAGTTTTCCACCCCGACTGGTTGGCCAACCCAGTTCTGGTGTGGAAGAAGAATAAGGAGTGGCGGATGTGCGTGGACTACACCAGCCTTAACCAAGCTTGTCCGAAAGATCCGTTCACTCTCCCACGTATTGATCAAGTGGTCGATTCGACGGCTAGATGCGCTCTGTTGTGCTTCTTAGATGCCTATTCAGGGTACCATTAGATTCCCTTAAACCAATCAGACTATCTCAAAACCTTGTTCATAATGCCGTTCGGAGCCTTCTGTTACACAACAATGCCCTTTGGCCTAAAAAACGCTGGTGCCACCTACCAGCGGACTATGCAGCAATGTTTGGACAACCAGATAGGCAGGAATGTTGAGGCTTACGTCGATGATGTGGAAGTCAAGACTCGGCTCTCCACCGACTTGATATCCGACCTAGATGAAACATTCGGCAACCTTCGGAAATACAACATGAAGCTAAATCCGGAAAAATGTGTCTTTAGGGTTCCATCAGGAAAATTACTCGATTTTCTGGTATCACACAGAGGGATTGAAGCTAATCCAGAAAAGGTAAATGCCATATTACGAATGGGACCTCCACATTCACAAAAAGACATTCAAAAGCTCACTGGTTGTATGGTTGCGCTCAGTCGGTTTGTATCACGACTCGGTGTCCGAGGGTTACCCTTTTTTTGATTACTCAAGAAGCAAGAATCATTCACCTGGAATGATGACGCACAGAAAGCCTTGGATGATTTTAAGGCTTACATTAGTGGTCCTTTAGTCTTAACTCCCCCAGAGCCAAAGGAACCTTTGCAGCTGTACATTTCCGTAACCAAACACGTTGTCAGTATTGTGCTGGCGGTGGAACGGGTGGAAGATGGCAAGGCTTAAAAGGTGCAACGACCAGTATATTTCGTCAGTGAGGTCTTATCGAAATCCAAGGTACGATACTTCCAGCTTCAGAAATTAATTTATGCATTACTGATGACATCTAGGAAGTTGAAGCATTACTTTGAGGATCATCCAATTGAGGTCCACACGTCGTTCAGCCTAGGCGAATTGCTGCACAACAGCGAGGCTACTAGGAAAATAGCCAAATGGGCCATCGAGCTCGGATCATATGATATCACCTTTAAGTCACGTGACTGGATCAAAGGTCAAGCTTTGTCGGCCTTCATCACCAAGTGGACAGAATGTGAGTTACCTCCCGACTCACAAGAATTATGCTATTGGAAGATGGCGTTTCATGGCTCCTTACAACAGGAAGTGCCGGAGCAGGAGTCATACTGGTATCTCCTCATGGAGCCAAGTTGCGGTACATTCTTTGAAGGCACTTCCGTGCCTCTAACAACGCCGCAGATTATGAGGCGCTGCTACATGGACTTCGAACAGCTATCTCACTCGGCGTCCAAAGGATATGCGTCTCTGGCGACTCGGCGCTAGTTATAAATCAAGTAATGAAGGAGTGGTGTTGTTCCCACGAAAGCATGACAGCATACTGCACCGAAGTTTGGAAGCTCGAAGACAAGTTTGATGGCATTGAGTATAAACACATCCTGTGCAAGTATAACGAAGAGGCGGACGAACTGGCCAAACTTGGGTCTAGCAGATCTAAAATACCTGACAGAGTATTCCTTGATGATCTGCATAAGCCATCTGTACTAACCCAGCAAACTATGGAGCAGTCGGCACTAAAGGCGGGGGTAGCACCGCATGTAGCTGTCACTGAGGTAGATTGGCGCACTCCCTTCATTGAGTATCTGGATCATGATACACTACCGACCGACAAAGACGAAGCCCTCCGGATTATTCGCAAGTCGCGTTCATATCATATAGTTGACCATCACCTGTACAAGCAAAGCCCACATGGGGTACTGATGAAATGCTTGTCTCAAGATGAAGGCATAGCTATATTAGGAAACATCCACGCTGGCATTTGTGGGAATCACGCAGGCCCATCCACAATCGCAGCCAAAGCAATGAGGCAAGGGTTTTATTGGCCGACCGCTGGTGCTGATGCCAAGGAAATTGTCCGAAAGTGTGAAGGTTGTTAGTTCTTCGCCCGCCAGATGCATGTATCTACCACAGAGCTCCAAAATATACCAATAACTTGGCCATTTTCAGTATGGGGTTTAGACATTATCGAACCTTTCACGAAAGCTCAAGGGGGTTTTACTCACTTTTTTGTAGCAGTGGACAAGTTCTCTAAATTGATCGAAGCAAAGCCAGTCGGTAAGATTTCGGCAAAGAAGGCCATCGAGTTTATGATCGAAATAGTCACTCGGTTTGGTGCCCCACACAAGATAATCACTGACAACGGTACTCAATTCACAACAGAGGAGTTTAAAGAGTTTACGGGCCGAGTTGGCTTCAGGATTGGTTATGCCTCAGCCGCCCATCCACAGAGCAATGGCTAGGTTGAGAGGGCAAACGGCCTCCTGCTTTCTGGAATTAAGCCTCGTATATTTGATCGGGTGGAAAAGTACGCTCGACGATGGGTTCGAGAATTACCATCTGTGTTGTGGGGACTTAGAACCAACGTATGTGGTGCCACCGGGCACTCCCCTTTTTCTCTGGTTTATGGCTCGAAAGCCATGTTACCAACCGAGATTCTTTTTGCCTCCCCCCGTGTGACAGCGTATGAGGAAAAAACCTCCAACGACCATAGGTGTGATGACTTGTTGTTGTTAAAGGAGCAGCGAGATGCCACTGTAATTTGGTCGGCAAAGTACCAGCAAATTTTGCAACGTTATCACGATAAAAACGTTCAAACACGGGGTTTTTCAGTCGGCGACCTGGTTTTGAAGCAAGCTCAGTCTAAGGTCGGTAAGCACAAGCTGTCGGCTCCATGGGAAGGACCTTTTATTATGAAGGAAATCATTCGGCCAGGCGCCTATCGATTGATGAATGAGGACGGATCAGACCTTCAAAGTTCCTGGAATGTTTCACAGCTACGTCGTTTTTATGCCTAGTAATTATAGTTTATTGTACTTCTATTATTAAATATATATACATAGTAGTCATGGTATCTGATTTCGCAATTTATAATTTCTGTGAATAATTGTTGTTATTGTTTACATCATGACTCAAATTCTGATACTTGATATCACCCTAACTCGCGCATGTCGACCAAGCGGGTTACTTAGTCCCTTGGGTTCTTGTCGTCTGTTAGGGACTAAGGCAATTCTCCTAATTCGCATATGCTTGACCGAGTGAGTTCTTAGTCTCCATGGTTCATATAGGTTATTGGGAGCGTTGATTAGAGGGCTGACATGAGTTGTGTGTTGGTTGTGAGTGTTTAACACGAGTTCATACAATACATATACGAAGCAGCACGACCCAAGAATTCATTACAATACTGGTAATGAATCTAGACCTTAGTGGTCTATTGAACATTAGTTATATTACAGTAACGGAGCTGTAACACAGTATTTTAAGCTTTACAATTCCTTACACTTTAGGTAAGGGATCTAGCTCTATCTGGTCGGCTAATATATGCATTGTTTTTTGTGCCTCAGCCACAAGAGCTTCACATTGCTCATCAGAGAAATCTTCATGGAAACCCTCGGCTACCACATCTAACTCTATGCTGGGGATGTGGGACTTTGCAATTGCCAGGACTTGTGCACCGGCTAGCTCTGCAACATGTCGAGCATGTTCTTTCAGTCGGCCGGGTGCCCCTTGTAGCCTCGTCATCAGGTCTCGACATCGAGGAGGTTTTTCTTCAGGATATATGTATTGGGCGACCACCTCTGCATCCTTTTGAAGAGCTGCAAGAGACCGTCGAAGGTTTTCATCACCCTCTATAAATTTCTTCTGCAAAAGCTCATAGGACCTCTTTGATCCTATAGGAGTACAATAATCATATATGTCCAGTACAATGAACTTCGATATAAAGGTATTAGACGAATAAACACTTACCTCTCAGGCGTTTGTCGGCTTCTACCTTTTCAGCCTCAATGGTGGCAACCTTTTCCTTATACTCTTCTTTTAGCTATTCATCTTCTTTGAATGCTTTTTGGAATTGGTTTAGCTCATCTACAGCCTTTTTGAAGATCTTTTCAGCTTTGATTACTTCGGTTTCTAGCTTTATGTTTCTTTCTTTTTGGCTTTTTATTGTTTCCTCAGCGCCTGTCAGTTATGAACATTTTAGTACATATATATATTTTTGTATGTATAAGTATATTCATTTTTACCTTCAGCCCTTTTCTTCCACGAATTTTGTGATTCTTGTATTGTCTTGAGGTCGTCTTTTAGCTTTTCAAACTTTTTCTTGATCTCTACCAAGTCCTGGATCTGCTTCTTAATCCTTGATTCTCGGACTTCAAAGTTTCAATAGCTTGGGCAGACGACTCCAGTTCTTTTATACGGCCTTCGAGACTTGCAATTTGACCGGTCGCCTGGGCATCTTGTTTTTGTTTCAATTCCAGTGACCGCGATGCCTCTGTATGGACGAGGTCAAATATTCATATTACACAGATAGCATGTGAGGTATAGGCTTTATTGGTCTCATACCTTGTAGCTCGAATTGAAGTTCATCAACTTGAGATGAACGGGCTTTTAGAGCAACTGATAAGTGCCCGACTTCCAGTCTCTCTTTGGCAAGCTGATCTTCTAAATCAACGGCTTTTGCACAATGCCTTTCGACAAGTTGCAGAAGCTTACTCTTGTTGGCCATATAGGTTTTCAGAGCCTGCAATGATGGCGAATTATATGTTTGAAACTTCACAGCCAGGAACGGTGATTATTATTGACAAGAAGGGATGAATACCTGGAAGGAATGATAGCCTTTTTCAGTATGTTCTTCAAAATTTTTCAATTCTACTTGCTCTGCCGACTCATCAAATTCGGTGATGGCAAATTGGCCAATATGATATACTGATGTAGTCGGCATTGGCTGTTCTGAGGCAACATCTCTTACCACTCGGTGAATAGGAGTCGGCGTGACGTTTTCCTCCGACCCGATTGGATATTCATATGTTGGTTCTGGCATAGATTCAAAAACCAGTGATTGCTCTTTGGGCTCGATGGAGGCAGGAGTATCAGCACCCGTTGCCATCTCAGATTAATTTAAGTCTGGGATATTGGGTGATTTAGCTTGGTTATCTTCTGGCTGAGTGGATTCGGGTGCACTCTTTAAATCACTCGGTTTCTCTGCCGAGTGGTCTGGGACATATCTCTTGATGATCCAACATGTGGTGTCTCCTGGTCTTTTTCAGGAACTGGACTTTGCGCAGGGACTTCTTCAAAAGATGACCGCTCGGACGACCTATCAATTAGATAGAGAATTACATATTTATTCAAATGGATAACTAAGCTTCAAGTTACATTGATTTGTTTACCTTGAGCGACGTTTGAATTTTATGCCTGACACTCTTGGTGGGGGGCTGGTTGGCTTTGGGGCACCTGTCGTGTCTGGCGCCGCCTCATGGGTCCTTGCCTTGCTTGGTTCACTCGGACGATTTTGTCCTTTTTCATCCATGGTCCACCGAGTGGTAGAGGCTTTCTCTGGAGTTTTTTTCTTTGCCTCTTCTTGAAGTCTAGCTACTCTTTCAGCAAGCGATTCTTCTTCATCAGAATCTTCAATATGCGCCTTGTGGCGCTTGGGAGCTGATGGTTGAGTGGAAGATTTCTTTTGCGGCATCGGCGGCAGTGGGGGATTGGACACGTATACATCAAGGTTCTGCAATATATGTGACGTATTATTCATTGCTGAATATAATGCATGAAATGTTGATTTTTTAAGCGCAGAAGTGGATAACTTACTGAACTCCTGCCAGTCATGGAATGATGTCCACTTTCGCACTCCCTGGAGTCCAACCAAGGAGTGAAGAAAATATGTTTTCCAGCCGCAATGTTAATTCCCTTTCTGACAATGTTTCCGGCACTTCCATGGTGGGGTCTAAACCCAATTGGAACATCCATCTGGGAATATGATGTTTCTTAATAGGCTGCACGCGGCGATATATGAAGCTTGCGGCAACATGTACGCCAGTATAACCTTTGGACTTGAGATAGGCAATATGCTCTAATATGGCATCAACTTGAGACTTCTTGTTTGGATGGGCCTTTGCTGACCACTCGGGTCGTGGCTTGGGGGCTTCGGCCGTAGTCTCTGACAAAGGTGGAGCATGGTTTCCATGGTAAAACCAGTCCGCATGCCAACCTTTGTTTGTTGATGGAAGTGGTACATCAACGTATTTGGATTTATTCCTTAGCTGGAAGCCGGCCCCTCCTATAATATTATTGCTCTTTGATTCAAAACAAACAGTTCTTTGAAGGTATCAAAATGGGGATGAATTCCCAAGAACACCTCACACAGGTGGATAAAGATAGCAATATGTAAGATGGAATTTGGATTCAGATTGACAAGGTTGATGCCATAGAAGAAAAGAAGACCATGAAAGAAGTCGCAACAAGGGATCCCAAATCCACGATAGAAAAAGGAGGAGAAAACCGTGATTTGGTCGACCGGAGGTTGGAGAAATTTCTGACCAATGGCCTCAATCCATCCTCCGGTCTATTGATCCTGCAACATGCCGTCAATCACCAGTCTGTTGATTTTCTCTGAGTCCATGGCTGACACGGGGAACTCCTTGATGGCGACGGGGATGTCAAAAACTGTCTCTTCTTCCTCGCCCTTCTTAGGAGAAGATTGCTTCTGGGATTGTGCCTTAGAGCTTTGGCGGATGCGCTTCGGGGCCATTTCTCTTGTTGAGTACGGTGGGAAGCAGTTGCGTGGAGCTTTGGGGTGGAAATGGAAGCCTGGGATCTAGGGTTTGTGTGCACAAGATGGCGGCGGTGGCGAAGTGAAGACGAAGGGATGCGACTGTTTGGAGGCCCTTTTATAAGGGATAGATGACCTACTGGACCGAGGTTTCTTGTAATCTGTTAAGTCCAGTTTTATTAATTGTTTCAGCCTTGGAAATTGTACCTTTTGAGATTTCGTGATAAATCACTCGGATTGTTGCAGTTTCAGCCTTGGAAATTGTACCTTTCGAGATTTTGTGATTAATCACTCAGATTGTTACAGTTTCAGCCTCGGAAATTGTGCCTTTCGAAATTCCATGATAAATCACTCGGATTGTAGTGGTTTCTGCCTTGGAATTTATAACTTTTGATATTTTGTAATAAATCACCCGGATTAACTCGGCACAAATCTTGGGGGCTGTGTTTTCGTGTTATATTACTACTATTGATACATCACCAATCTTGGGGGCCATGACAATTGAAATTCGTCGTTAATCATTCGGATTAAGGGCACTTCAGCATTATGGATGTAAATATTAATTTGGTGATGTATCACTCGGCGAGTGAGAAAATCCAGCTAAATATGGAGCTTGTTAAGACAAAATTGGAAGATTCAGATCTCATTATGCCCTTTTCTGTTGAGGGACAAGATTAATTGGATATTTTTCAATAACTCAAAAGTTGCTTCGGTGTAGACTCAACAACCTTCTGAGTTGGGGGCTATATGCATAGGCTATGTATTTTTAAGCTATTTATGAATAAGAGTTAATAGAAAAAGCACTTCCCAATTTCATAAGATGTCGAGGCAAATCAAGACGACGATTCAAAATGGAAAGTGCTTGGGGGCTACTGTGGGACATATGTACCCGGGATACTTAACCACTCGACTAATTGGCCGAGTGGGCCGGGGGCTTGGATATGGTGTATTCGGCCTAGAAGATATTTATTGAGGTACTTGTTTGAGTAAGCGACAAGTTAGGTTAGCGGATATGTTGGATAGATAGAATATGTTGTAACCGACTAAAAGATTACCATGTAAATCCCTGCCTTTCGGATATATAAGGAGCGCAGGGGGCCTTCGGAAAAGGGCAGACTCGTATTGGAACCCTAATTCCAGTGCAAACCCTAGCAATACAGAAACACAAAATAGGACGTAGGATTATTATCCTTCGGGAGGCCTGAACCTGTATAACCCTTGTGTCCTATGTCCATCGATCTTTCATACTCATACGCACACCTAGATCTACTATCGAGAATATCTCTCGACAGTTCTCATGCTCACCAACTCAATGTCTTTCTTCTCAACATGGTCTCTTATGAAGTGATGCCTCACTTGAATGTGCTTTGCATGACCATGATCTCCCATCTTGAGGGTCATCTTGATTGCCGCCTCACTATCACAATATAGTGGCATTTGAGTATAGTTGAGGCCATAGTCCGAGAGAGTTTGCCTCATGTAAAGGAGTTGTGCACAACATTCTCCCGCCGCCATGTATTCCCCTTTGGCGGTAGATAGAGCCATCGAGTTTTGCTTCTTTGAGCTCCAAAATAGTAGAGATCTTCCAAGAAATTGGCAACCTCCCGATGTACTCTTTCTATTCACTTTGCAACCCGTGAAGTCAGAATCCGAATACCCATGTAACTCAAGTTTGATCCTCTAGGATACCATAAGCCCATGGTAGGTGTGTACTTGAAGTATCTCATTATTCTCTTCATGGCCCTCAAGTGTGACTCCTTTGGATTTGCTTGATAGCATGCACACAAGCACACACTAAACATGATGTCCGGTCTTGAAGCGGTGAGATAGAGCAAAGACCCAATGATTGATATATATATAGCTTGGGGTTCACCGGTTTTCCTTTCACATCATCATCCAAGGGTTTGCTAGTAGCCATAGGTGTGTGCAAGGGCTTGCAATTATCCATGTTGAATCTCTTGAGAAGGTCCTTAGTATATTTCTCTTGATAAATGAAGTTTCCCTCTCTCAATTGCTTGACTTGGAATCAAGGAACATGTACAACTCTCCAATCATTAACATTTGGAATTCCCTAGCCATCATCTCCCAAAACTCTTCATTGAACTTCTCATTGGTTGACCCATAGATGATATTATCCACATAGATTTGACACACAAAGAGATCCTTCCCAACATGCCTCATGAACAAGGTGCTATCAATGCTTCCAATGGTGAATCCATTTTTGAGTAGGAAGTTCCTCAAATGTTCATACCATGCCCTAGGTGCTTGCTTGAGGCCATAGAGAGCTTTCTTCAATTTGTATACATGTCTTGGATGTTTTGGGTCCTCAAACCCCGGAGGTTGTTCCACATAGACTTTCTCATTGATCTCACCATTGAAGAAAGAACTCTTGACATCCATTTGAAAGAGCTTGAAGCCATTGTGTGATGCATAGGCAAGTAAGATTCGAATATCTTCAAGACGGGCCACGGGAGCAAAGGTCTCTTCAAAGTCAATCCCCGCCACTTGAGAGTATCCCTTAGCCACTAGGCGAGCCTTGTTCTTGACAATTTCTCCTTTCTCATCTTGCTTGTTTTTGAAGACCCACTTGGTGCCAACCACATTATGATTCTTGGGCCTCTCAACCAATTTCCATACTTTGCACCTCTTGAAATTGTTCAATTCTTCTTGCATGGAAATAACCCACTTGTGATCATCCATAGCTTCATCAATGGTAGTGGGCTCAATCATAGAGACGAAGGAGAAGTTCTCAATCTCAACATTAGCCTCATCCTCATTCTCTTCACTCACATAGTTGGCCTTGTATTGATTTCTCCTTGTCTTTATTCCTCGAGATGGACTCCCAATGATCATGTCTTGTGAATGGTCTTTGTTGATGGCCTTGGGTCTAGCATGGTATGGTATTTTCTTTGAGTGGGGGAAGCTCTAGGTGAAGTGTTTTGTGTATCATGGAGTGTTTGCTCTCTTGATATATGAGTGTCTTGGATCCTAAGAGAGGTGGAGGAGTCACTCTCATGCTTCCTTGTTTTGGATTTTAATCTTGAGGTGAATGAGAGGGTATCTTGTGAAGAGCTAGGAGAAGTGGCTTGTGATGAAGTATGTGGGGAGATTTGTGGCTCACTTCTCACTTGGGTTTCCTCATCATTTGGTGAGTGTACTCTCAATGAATCTTGGGAGGATCTTGTGGGAGTATTTGTGACATCTTGGGTTGTTTGTTGTATCTCAGAGGAGGGGGTTGGTGGAGGTGGTCGAGTGGAGGGCTCATCAATATCACCATCATTGACCTCGTGGGGTAAAACCTCGCCCACATGCATTCTTCTCTAGGCTTCCCACATAGGCTCATCTCCAATGTTCACTCATCAAATTGCACATCATAGGATTCTTTCACACATCACGTGGCTGATTTGTAGACCCTATAGGCTTTAGAAGTCCCGGAGTACCCAACAAGAATGCCTTTATAAGTTCTGCTTTCAAACTTCCCAGGCTTTCTCCTCTTCTTGAAGATGTAACACTTGCATCCAAAGACTCGGAAATAGGAAACATTGGGTTTCTGTCCCACCAATAGCTCATATGGTGTCTTCTTCAACAATCAGTGGAGATAGACACGATTGGAGGTGTAGCAAGTCATGTTGATTGCCTCCGCCCAAAACCTCTCATGAGTTCCATACTCATCCAACATGGCATGAGCAAGAGTGATGAGCGTCTTGTTCTTCCTCTCCACTACTCCATTTTGCTCGGGAGTATATGTAGCGGAGAATTCATATTTGATCCCTTTCTTGTCACAATATTCCTCCACTGCGGTGTTTTTGAATTCCATCCCATTTTCACTCCTTATCTTCACAATGCTAGCATTGAACTCATTCTTTGCTCTCTTGGCAAACTTCCTAAAGATACCACTGGCTTCAGATTTGTCCACAAGAAAGAAGGTTCAAGTGTATCTCGTGAAATCATCAACAATCACCAAATTCAATAGAGATTGCCTCCTAGACTCTTGTAGTGTGTTGGCCCAAACAAGTCCATGTGCAAGAGCTCTAGAGGACGAGATGTAGACATGAATGACTTGGTAGGATGTGAAGATCCAACTTGTTTTCCTGCCTGACAAGCACTGCACAATCTATCCTTCTCAAAGGCCACATCCTCGATTCCTTCAACTAGATTCCTCTTGACAATCTTCTTGAGCTGATTCATTCCAACATGTGACAGTCTTCTATGCCACAACCATCCCTTGGATGCCTTAGTGAATAGGCAAGTGCTTGGTGGCATATTGCTAGACTTGAAGTCCGTGACATACAAGTTTCCATGCCTCACTCCATGGAATACTAGCCCTCTCTTGGTATTCTCAATTGTTGCACCATCCTCATCAAATGTGCACTTGAAACCCATGTCACAGAGTTGACCAATAGACAGAAGGTTGAAGATGAGGGTTTCCACAAGAAAGACCTTGGAGAGATGGAGGTTATTTGTGATGGCCACCTTGCCCGAGCCTATAACTCTTCCTTTTGAGTTATCCCCAAAAGTCACCTTCTCACTCTCTTCTTCTTCATCAATGATGGTGAACATGGTTGGCTTCCCGGTCATGTGTTGAGTGCACCCACTATCAAGAATTCAATGAGTGACTCCACTCTTATAGTTGACCCTGGTGGTAGCCATAATACAAGCACAAGAGGAAGAGGGGTTAGTATCCAAAGGATTACTTGATTGACAAGCACTCACCTCGTAGTGTTGAGCAATGAGACCATTCTCATAGATAGGGATTCTTGCAATCCCATCCCGTAGTCTCCTCCTAATCGAATAGTGAGGAGCATGATATCTCCAATGTCCATGACCATCCCCCATGTGTACATTGTCAAGGTTGATGTAGTAATGGGGAGGATCATAGAGTCCAGTGATGTGCTCAAGCATATGTCCCACTTGAGAGTGGCGCACAAGTACCATCTCCATTGCTCTCTCAACTGAGAGCTCATGTCTCCTGTTGACTACCTCCTCAAGTAAGAAACCCCTCTCAGGAGTTGTGATTTGTCAGAGGAGCTTGTCAATCACTTCATATGGTGCAATCCTCCAAAGTACCCTGAGAGAGTTTATCCCACACACAAGATCATATATGCTCAATAGATTCTCACAAAGGTCATCATTCGAATTTCTCACAAATTCACCGAGTTCAAAGAGGAGATCCTATTGGTGAGCTCGATGAAGATGCCAAAGATGATCTTGTGGTGGAGGGAGCGGAGGAGGTGGAGGCGCCGGAGCTAAAGCCACAAGATCAAATGATCGAGCGAGCATTGTTGTTGGTGCTCCCCCTACGCCAATGCTCGGTCCACCCAAGGTGCTTGGAGTAGAACTAGGAATGACACTTAAGGTAGAGCTTGATGAAGCGTCCGATGAGTGTCTTGCTCCGAAGGGTTTGTAGAAATTGTTGCAAGCCAATCTTGTAGAGGAATCAAAGATGTTAGAGCTCGAAGCTACTCTTTTTCCTTTGCTTGAGGATGCTTCATGGGTTGCCTTGAATGTCTTCTTCCATGCCATGCTCGTGGTAATCTCCTCATCCTTGAAGAGCAGCTCAATCACATCTGCTACGGAGAGACTCTTCTCCATGAAAAGGTCAAGGGTAACATAGAAGAGCTTGCTACTCGGAAGCAAGGAGAGGATCTTCTCAACTATCATGATCTTGGGAAGCTTGAAAGATGTTGCCCCAATCCTGTCCATAATACCTCGCAAGCGAATAAGAGAATCAAGTAAGTCCTTATTGTCATTAGCATAAAAAGCAAAGAACTCCTCAATAAGAGAACTACTAGCATGATCAATAGAGGGCTCACAAGTATCATCAATACTAGTCATGGTAGTAGAACAAGCAAGATCAAGAGACACATCATCATCAACCAACATATTAGGCATACTAGTAGAGCAACCTATCAAGTTATTGCTAGAAGAATCTAGGCACTCACTAGAACAAGGCACATCCACACAATCATCACAATCATCATACACATGATCATCGGTAAAGGTATTGGCAAAGTCCACAAGAGTGTCCATCAACTCATCCGGAATCACGGCATTTTGGTAGCTTGTAAAGCAATCCTTCCATGAGCCATGACCCGGCCCCGAATGGGATGACATCCCAACTCAATGCGGTCACTACTCAAGGTGGTTATGCCTTATAATGAGCACCTGGCTCTGATACCACTTGAAAGGATCGTAGTGACCGAGAGGGGGGGGGGGGTGAATCGGGAACTACCAATATGAACCGATTTTACCAATTACAAACTACCGATAGCACTCAAAGCAACTCCTACACAAATCTAGTGGTGATCACACTAACAATATAATCTTATGAAGGAAAGGCACCCTATGCATACTAGTGGATCACACAAGTCAATACAACTCCTATGCACTTCTAGTGATCAAGCACACCAATGCAACTCCTACTTATGCTAGTCATCAAATGCTGAATCTTAAACACTACTAGCAAGTAAGGAGCCTAAACATGCAAGTCTACAAGATAGTCAACTAGAACTAGGACAACACACAAGCAAGAATAGCACGGTATGTAAATGCAGAAAGTAAAGCATCATAGTGAGGAGTAAAGTAAGGAATGGCTCATGATTATTCCCGAGGTCTTGGAAGGATGGCACATTCCTCTAATCCTCGTTGGACCACTCCCGTCGGAGTCCTAGTATCTCCTGCCACCACGTGGAGTTCTCACCCACGAGCCTGCAATCACTCCTAGAGTGAAGACACGGTGTGTGTTACCGCTGCACAAAGCACAAGCTCGCCTCCCTCGAGAACTTGCTGGACTCCCTGAGCCGACACGAGCGCTCACTAGCGATGCCCCTTTCACCGGCGGGCTCAAACCATGTACAAACGTGTGACGACCTTCACAACTGATCACGATAGGCTCGATCACCGACACTTAACCGGTCTAGGTCTCACCATAGACCAAGAGTAACAATCTAGATAACACCCTCAAGGACACCCTAGCCTTAGATGTGCAAGATGCTCAAGCTACTCTTCTCTAGCACTCTCAAGATATGCAATGTCTCCTCCTAGTGCTCTCCTCTTTTCCTCCTGGACCTTACCAAATGCTCTCAGGTATTCCACTGGCCAAGAGAGATCTCCAAGACCCCAGCAACGAAGTTATATAGGCTACCAACCTCAAACTAGTCATTGCTGTATGAAATTGCCTTTCTGGACATCCAGACCAGACTGTCCGGTCACTGCCTGACCGGACCGTCCGGTCACTCTGGTAACGGCTCTCCCAGCCGTTGGCTCCTCTGTCCAGGCAATTTTCCTGTACTGACCAGACTGTCCGGTCGGTAGACCGGACTGTCCGGTCATTTATCTCTCCAGTCTAGAAACAATTTGCTACCGAAGCTCCTCGCTGCTCTACATCCTTCATAGTGACCGGACTGTCCGGTCTCTATGACTACTGACACTTGTAGCTTTCTCGCTTCCTTGCTGTAGCCTCCGGACAAAACCACATAGTGACCGTACAGTCCGGTCTCCACTGACCCTTCTGTCCGGTCTCTATGTCCAGAAGCCGAAACTTGTAGTCCTGGCTTGACTTTGTTTCCCGGCTTCTCGGAACAGCTCCTTGGCTTTTCCACTGTCACCTAGTGCTTGTGATTTCACCGAGCAACCTTGCTCATCACCGGGACTACACATGACCTAAGAGAATGACCTAGACCCCCTTGATAGTCCGACTTTTCCTATGGAGTCAAAGCCATAACAACTACTCAAGTGTTCCAAACACTTGCACCATAGCTTGTTCTCTGCTTTGATCCATCTCCATCAACCCTTGGACTCCATCAAGTTTACAAGCTTCCATGCTTGCGTTCATTGTCATCAATCCCAAGGACGTCGTAGACAATCGTCATATGGTAGAAAAGGTTTCCTACACTAACAACACTCGTGTAGATATTAGTCACATTTCATGTTTATCATGCATCACCAAAACACCATACCTTGGGGTGACCTCAATGGTCATGATCCTTACAAATGGCAAGATTGTCGGTCATGGTACCATGAAAGGTCTAGCTGCACTTGCCAGGAGATGTAAGGCTAGTGTAGTGAAAATGCAAATTGAATTTTCACCAACTTTGGGTGGTCCCTGTGGAAAAAATAGACGTGCATTTGTGGATGAAGTGGTTACGTTTACAAGTGATGTAGATATGAGCCGATCTTCCGAGAGGTAAGGGGATAAACTCGAATTTAGGGAACTCGGCATCGGCGACCCGACGTGAATCAGACACGATCCAACCCCGCAACCGTTACACCAAGCACAACTTGATTGTTTCTGCAAGCGAAATCTAGAACACAAGCAAGAGAGGATAAACACGCAATCTGAAATTGCAAATATGGATGAAGTGAATCACAAGAAAAGGTTCAAGCTCTGATCACAAAAGGACTAATCGCCACAGTGGTGTAGAACAAGAACAGGGGCCCTGGATTACTATAAAAGGACTTGTCGCCACAGTTACAATAATTCGATCAAGTTTCTCTCTGGAAAACTGAACTAAACAAAACCCGAAACTAAAAGACGGCGGCTACTGAGTTTATGTAGGAAACAAAGACGTCCTAGGGTTGGGGCGACCAGGGAGGGGGCGCCCATAACATGGGCTTAAGGCCCGACACGATACATGGCCAAGTTGGCCCAAAATAGGTGGCACAGCACCTTGTCATGGTCACATATTATGACTCACGACCCTTCTGGAGGTAGGACCAAAACCAAAACGACAGCATCGTCATCCCCTTTCGAACGCATCAAAGAACGCCTCGTTTGGACGTCGGATGTGGGAGATATCATCAAAACCGTGAAGGGGTGTCGGCTGAATCCGAGACGAACGTGGCGACCGAGTTGGTGACGACTTGTAACTTGGGGAAGGCCATGATATGCGCGTATCTAGCATGGTGATGTCCTCATCAACAAGGACAAAGACTCCAACAATTGAAGTTGGATAGTGTAAACATGTAAGCAAAGAAATCAAGAATTTCATCGCAAAAAGCATTATGGTATGTTAATTTCCGTATACACCATACAATTTATTAGTTGTTGACAACATATTAACATGAGTGGCTTACAATAATAGGAAGCATGAGACATGGAGCACATTGTAGATGCCAAGGAAAATATATTGAAGGTTGTGCAAGAGCGCTACAAAGGATGGAGATCCACTTTTAGTACTACATGTAAGGCATACAAGAGTTATGATGCCAGAATGAAGCATAAGCCTGAAGACATGGACATTGTAGAGTGACACTATTTAATCAAGTACTTTGGAACTTCAAAGTTCAAGGTAACAAAGTGTTCATTTCTTGTAGTCCAAATGCTCCAAGGTAATAACTTGTGAGTTTCTTTTTTCTCAATTGTTTGCACAAGTGGGATGAAATCCTCTAATCTTGGTTTTGTGGTAAATAGTGGCAATCATAGGTATATGAATGGCAAATTTCCTACATTACACCCAACTGTGTTAGGCAGGACCTCCATTCTGTCGTTGCTGACATTTAGTACAACTATGATTAGGAGCCATTGAACCATGCATGTCCCAAGCAGGCATACTATGTCAGATCAGCCTTCTAGCAACACTTTTATGTGTTACTAGATGTAGAAAAAAATGTTACTGGGAGGTATAGTAACACATTTAATAAGTGATCTAGGTTGTGCTGTTACTAGAGCATGTTTTGTTGCAACACATTTATGTGTTTCTCATTGTGACACAATGTGAAACAAGAAAATTCTATTGCAACACATATATGTGTTACTATTTCTAATAAAAATGATACAAATAAAATTTATTGTAACACATATATGTGTTACTACTCAAGAAAAGTGTTACACTTATGGTACTAAAAATAGCATTAAATGTAAAAAATGTCTAGCATTAGGAATCGAACTCTAGTTGCATACTTCAAGATTGATGGCAACACCAGCCGGGCTAAGACACAATTGTGACTATAATCTGTAAACATAGAATTTAAAATATGAGGGTGGACAACTAATGTGTATTGTAACACATATATGTGTTACTACTTGAAGTAGTGTGTTACAATATTTTTGTTTGGTTGTACTAAATATTGAATCATTTTACTGTTGTTAAAAGAAGTCTAATAATAATATTTGACATTTGAATATACATGATTCTCATGTTCAGTTGCTTGCCATCAAAGCATATGCTGCTTATGTAGCACCAAACAAAAATAACTTGTAATGCAAAATAATATATTATTCATAAAAACTATATAGGTGCTTTATTTTACAAGCATGTGTCTCTATTAGTGGCAGGGATGAAAGTGTGTTGTATAGTCCATTATTAGGAGTGTATCATCTATATATTGAACTATTGGAAAGTCCTGACCTTCTATGTTTTGCAGTGATAGTTTGAGCTTCCTAACTGTAATTGTTAACTTTTCGCAAAAGATCAGCAGCCAGAACTCTATGAATCATAAGGCAGTGAAAAATATGCATGTGATGGGTTCGAAGCCTTTCTCTCAGTGTAGTTGGGAAATGGTAAACATTGTCATGACTATTCTCTGCTTGTAACACATTCAGATATATTAGTGATGTGTACGCTTGCATTTGTAGAGAGATATAAAAACTGGTGTTGAGCCAGGCCCTACGGAACTCTTTATGGCTACTCACATAAACCATGGACAATGGTCAAATGAGATGTCTGAAAGTATTTATGTGAGTGCTATAAACTTTGTGAACTAATTTACTATTAGTCATAACATTACGTACATTGATAGCATATATTTGTTTCTTTTCCTTACAGCAATGCAGTCAGGAGATTGAATATGGCTAAATCATGTGAATTGGGTTGTGACGAAGCAAGAAGTAACACATCTGCATGTGGTAAAGAGGGCCTTCTTCTCCAGCAATCATACATGGAAACAACCGGCGCCAAATGAAGCAGGTTACGTGGCCAAGGTTACATGCATAATCCAAATAAAAAGCAACTGCTTAAGGAAAGAGTCCAAGAACAAGCTCTTGAGCTTGAGCAACTAAAAGCGCTTCTTGCAAAGCAAGCTGTCGACAAGTAAGAAGAGAAGGAGCTACTCATGGCCAAACTTTGAGAAAAATTGTTGCAAGAGTTTCCAGCAATGTTTCCACAAAACTGCAATCCGGAGGTAATTAACACTCTCATGCCCACCCTCAGATCGGAAAGATAAATTTTTTTTGCATCTGTTTTTGGTATTTTTTCCTTTGGCCCACTCAACTAGCCTGAAGCATTTGGCCCAACCTAGAGCATGAGCCTAGCTCCGCCACTACCAAGCAATCGTTTTCCTATATCTAGCACGCAATTCACGGAGCTTCCATGTAGCACGCTTTAATTTTCATGCTAAAACGGCCAAAGAGGGTGAGAACGGCCCATAAAGAGCACTGGTGGGCTGCGGGGGTGAGTGTGGGCTGGAATGAAGAACAAACGAGCAACACGTGTCATGCAGTGAATGAAGCAATAAAATTCATGTTTTGTTCAAATTTCAAATAGATTTTTCCCTCAAACCATAACTTTGTTATCGATTTCGCTTGAATCATTAAACTTTTTATAATGAATTGAAAAAAATAAGATCCTACACGCATATGTTCTTTCAAAATTTTAAAATTATGATTTGGAAATTTTGAATTTCAAGCATTGTTCTAACAATACAAATCAATTCTTCCAATAACAAAAAATCAATTGTTCTAGTATTTTTTTCAATTGTTTTAGCAGTGAAACTTAGTTGTTCCAATGTTGAATATCGACTATTTTAACGGTAATAGTTCATAATGTATAAGCAAATGAGCTCGTGGGCCTTAATGGGCCGCTCTACATGTATAATCAAATGAGCTCGTGGGCCTTGATGGACTGATCTATGTGTAAGCTACACGTAGCACAACCTGTATATAGGAAGTCCCGCCAAAGTTTCTAAAATTGCTCTACTTGATCCAGCTTAAATAATCTAAAAAACAAACACCACATTCATATTAATTAATCTAGCTAAAATAATCCAGATTAAATAATCTAGTCGTACAATCCAGATTAATTAATCTGGTGAGAAAACAAATAGGCCTTAACATTCTCATGCCCGTCCTCAGATCCGAAAGATACATTTATTTTTTTGCATCTGTTTTTGGCATTTTTTCCATTGACCCACCCAAACCAGCCAGATAGCATTTGACCCAACCTAGAGCTTGGGCCCAGCTCTGCCACTGCCAAGCTCTATTGCCAATTAAAGATTCATAATGCTCCCGAAAGTTTCCGACATTGCTCACATAGATTATAGTCGAAATCTCGACTGCTTTTAAATTTTTCATATTACATTATTTGTTCTCTGTTTTGTAATTTGCAGGCTGCTACCAATGAAACCAACATTGCATTAGGGACCACAAAAGGCATAATTGCAGAGGAGACCAATGAAGGGACGAACAGGGCCACTGAAGGCATAATTGCACAGGAGACCAATGAAGTTACAAATAATATAATAAGCTACAATATAACAGAACGTGAAGCTAGGAACACTGAAGACAACATTGATGCAACACCAGTGCATATCACTTTTTGAACACTCGAGCCGGAGCAGGTAATGGTTTTGAACAAGTATGGCAATCATGATAATGTGGTTCTTGGATCATAGCTAACAATATTCTAACGTCTTTATACTAAATTGAGACAAGAAGCATTATCACAACACAAAAAAAAAATTTTCCAGCTCGCAAATAAAAACCTACAAAGGTGTCAAAGAATTTGGCGAAGGAATATCGTGATCATGAGCCATCAAAAAAATTCATATCTCGAAATGAGCTGATAATTCTAAGTAGAATACGAGGAGGCAAAAGGAATCAGTAGGCATGTAAGAACTAGAAATAGACCTTCGTGTATAATTGCCTTAATTTTTATCAATGCATTTCTATATAGCTCTACAAGCTGTAATTCTCATCTCACTAGAAACCCTATATGTATCTTTTTTGGGCAGAAACATTGAGATTCGATGGGGCGATATACAAGATTCAGGATTGCCTAGATGCGAAGCAACCTTAGTGTCTCCCTTCATTGGTATCATTTCAGCATGTAGAAATTTCTATGGATACAATTACAATTCTAGATTTGAATGGGTTGTATGAGTGAATACTGGATCGCTGTAACTAAGAATATTGGATTTCTGTGGATACAATCACATCAATAATATTGGATTGATGTACGCTATTCATTTCTTTGTGATACACTGAACATAGATTGAAGCATATAGCAACGACACGTCCTTTCATCGCGATTGTAGGTGAGCATATAGCAACGGCATGACAGGCGCCGCGATTTTGTTTGGGTGTATGACAACGGCACATCCTTTTGTTGCGATTGCAGGTGAGCCTGTAGCAATGGCACGACTGGTGTTGCGGTTGCAGCTCAACATATAGCAACGTGGAGAAGGTTGTTGTAGTTTATGTCAGATATCACGATGAGCACCTACGTGGCAATTGTGACATTCGCTATACCTCAAGAGCATTGTAATATTGCATATTTGCAACTACACAACATTGATGCAATAGTCATTATAGCAACGATGCGCGTAGTTATGAATCCATCCTACTGCAACACAGTCGTCATTGCCATATCACCTATACACAAGGCCACATGTAGGTGTAGCAAATGTCAATGACAACGATACAAAATATCGATGCAATGTGCTATCACAGCGTGACTACTTACGACGCCTCCCAACGATATGACATCGTTGTGATAGTTTATGATCACAACGAAAATACCCATATAGCAACGTTTCTAGGGCCTTGCGATAGACTTAAATCGTTGTAGTGTTCCTACCCTGTAATTTTAGACTTGTCCCATCAAATATTAAGATACTAATTAAAAGTACTAAATATAGATTATTGATAAAATCTAGTCTATAATCCACCCTTTAATGACAAGATGAATCTATTAAGACTAATAAGACCATAATTAGATAATGTGATGCTATAGTAAACATCTTTTAATGATGACTTAATTAATCTTAATAGATTTATCTCGCAAATTAACATTCAACTATATAATTAAATTTATATTTAATTTATTTTTAACCTATATATTTAGCATTCGAAAGATTGATATAACAACACTAAAATTTAGAAAAAAAAAACGAACACACCTATATGCCTCAGGACCGGGAGTGAAGGAGGTGCATAGAGTCATAAAAGTCATCTTCCCGGGTCAACTTCGTTGAGGTACTCCATGTGCGAAGCAAGTAGTCATACAAGTTGCAGAATACACCAAGATCTATATCCTCATATCTTTTGACAACAGGCATTGCTCATCATACACAGAAATCCATCTTAGATCTAGTCTTTGGTTTGTTCAAGTTATTGCAGTGGGAGCACTCAGTTGCGATAACATGGCTGGACTAATTGCATCCGGTGTCGTCAAGTGGACTGCAGTAAAGCTTTCTTCTCTACTTTCTGCATCAATTGTGTCTACGATCCTCGGATGAAGCGGTAGCTGCTCTTGAGGACCTACAGGAGCTGAGAAGGACGATGATAAGGATCCAACGGACGCTAGATGAGTCCAGTGAGCACAGCATCCGAGGTGAAACGGACAGATTGCGCCTACGGGAGCTGCAGCAGTTCGTCTATGATGCCCATGATGCTGTAGACGAGTACAAGTTTGAGCAGCTTCGTCGGAGGATGGAAGATCTCGATAGGTGAGGTGACAATAGTGGCAGAAGCGGTCGCAAACGTAAGGGGGACAAGAAGGTAACCTTTTTGAGACAATTGTCTGATTAACTCACTTGTGCAAACGTTTCTTTTGGTGTTGATCTGGTGAACACTTGTGATTTGTGCTATGATGCGATATACAGATCCACTTAATAATCGCCTAAAGAAAAAGAGAATTCGGTTCAGTTCGTAGATTGTTAAATGCACGGTTAATTTCATACATGAGAAACAATAAAGGAAAAACTACAAAAACCAATGTGCTTCTTAGGAGAGAATTTGGTAACCCATGCACTACAACTTCAATTGTAGTCTAACACGCACATGTTTTACTATTTTTTATTGGCTTTCTGAATTTTTTAAAAAAGCCAAACTATATAAAGAAATCAAAAAAATTATTTAAAAATCACACACATAGCTAATACAACTTTGCGTCTTTCTGCCAAATTTCAAGTAGTATTGTATTATGTGTATTGAGATAAAAAAATTCAAAATAATCTATTTTCCTACTATAGAAAGAGAGAGAGATTGCTACGTTGTAATATTGGAATGAGTCTGGGTGCCTAGGTGGGGGCGGCTTAGGGTTGCATCTTATATACAGGGTGGGCTCATGAGTTAGGAGTGAAACTCGCTTCAGGTGACCCGCCACTAAAATATAATTTATTAGAGATTTTTAGTATATTTAATTTTTCTTATTTTCATATAAAATGTATTCAAATTTTAAAGTTTATTGTTGAATATCGTTTAAATTTTAATTGATATTTTTGCTACATATTCTTTATAAAACATTATGAAAAATGCACTTCTAAAATTTTGTATTTTTTTATACGAACACCATTAGCTACTTTAAATAAATAAAACATATTGAATATTAAACATATGTAAATTGGGGTGGTGTTACAACAAAATTCAATGAGTCGGTGGGTATTTGTAACAAAAAGATTTATGGGTGGGAATCCCAAACTCTAACTGCATTATTTTCTCAAAAAAAAAACTCTAACTGATTTATGCTGTGGTTTTTACATCTAATCGTAATTTATAGAGGAGTTTTACTATCCAAAATCATTGTAATTAGTCATGAGACACTACTGGCAAGTATTTTGAGGGTAATTTTGTAATTCCACAATTAATTAAAGAATTTATGTTTTATACTGTAGAGATTAATTAACGGGCTAGTCTACGGAAAAAGTCGAGACCATACGGCTACCGGCGCCAATGCCATTCGTCCCTGTCCCAGAAAGCGCCACACCAGCGTCGTGCTTGCCGGCGGTCGTCCCCTTTCCCCACGCCGACAACGCCGCGTGGGCACCCTCCGTACCCTTCGTTAATTGTCGTGTTCCCCTGCGGTTCTTCCCGGTTGTGGCGTCTCCTAAGAGCATCTCTAGTAGGGCTCCCAAATAGGACTCCTTGAGTATTTTTTGAGAGGCTAGCCAAAAAAACAAACTCCAACAGGGCTCTCATTTTCAAAGGGCTCTCGGGTTTTGGAGCCCTCTCAAACTATGGGGTCCACTATTTTTTTCTCTTTTTCATTTTTTTTTCTTCTCTTATTCTCCTTTTTCTCTCTCCCGAGCAATGCACCCGCTCGGTCCCCCTCCTCGATGCCGCCCGCCCTGCCGGTGACGCGCCCATCTTCCCCGGCATCGGCGCACCTGCCTCCAGCCCCGCCTCCCACCGGATCTCCACCACCACCTCCTTCCCCTTCCCCGTCCACTTCTCCCTCTTCCCCAAACGAAGGGCAACAGGCACTGGGAAGGAAAGCTCAGCGGCGGCAGGCGCTGCGCCCGACGCAGGAGAAGCGCTGGCGGACGACGAGCGCGGTGGAGGCCGTGATGGTGGGCCCACCTGCCTCAGCAGGAGCCGAGCGTGATGGAGGCCGCGACGGAGGAGGCGAGGCGGGTGGCGCCGGTGAGCTCTAGATCTACGGCGGCCAGCAGGCGGAGAGGAGAAAGAGCGAGAGAGCTCCGCATCGCTGAGCTCTCCGTCCATATTGGAGCGCGCTGTAGGTGCCTATGGCCGAGCTCGCCCATTGTCCCCGCCGACCCCTCACCCCCACCCTCCTCGACGGACGGCCTCCTCGTGCTGGCCGACGTGTCAGCGTGACTTTCTAGGCGGCTCCCTCCTTGTCGGTGCCGCTCGACAGCCTATGCTCCTCCCTCTCCAGTGGCGAGCCACCCTTCCCTTGCTGCTGTGCAACTGACAAGCGGGCCCCACTGTTGCTTGTTACTATGCACCCACTTATATACCGCAAGAGGACGGTGTACAGTTATAGCACTTTTTCCCATAGAGTATTCCAAGGTATTATCGAACCACTAAGACCTTAGGGATAATTAAACAAAGTTAACAGTAAAAGATCTAATCAAGGCTACTATCAAGTTCAGGTTGTATAAAGGGGAGACTGGTCAGCGCAAAGGTGCGGCAGACAGCAATTCTATCGCTGCGCCGATCGGTGCAAGGTTGAGCCGATTGGCACTGCTGCGGATCTAAGTTGTCGAGCCGATCGGCGTAGGTGTTGAGCTGATCGGCACTGTTGCGGATCTAAGTCATTGAGCCGATCGATACACCTACGAAGTTGAACTAGAGTGCAAGTCAAAGCCAAAGCTAAAGCTAAAACTAAAACTATTCGGTGAGTAGCCAGATATCTACTAGTGAGATCATAACCAGATAGTTTAATTAAACAACATCATAATTGATAATTACATGGATCAATGAAAACATATAATGAATAAGACCACCCTGCTTTCCGAGTGGCTCCCAATTTATCGCTGCCGAGAGGAAACCCTTAATCACGCGAGTATCTTACCCTACTCAACTATCCAATAGTGATGCGCAGGTTTAGTGCTATCACCGCTAAACCACACTACCGGCATCATCAAGCAACCATAATCAATATAATGTCTGCATACTATCCTAATCACCATGATTAAGATAATATCAACTTACTTAGCCTAGAACTAAGCAATGAGAGTAAGCACATGCATGATTATAGAATCAAGATAGACAAATCACGAAAACCATCATCAACATATTCAATCATCCTTGAGATACATAGAGTAAGATTCATCACCGTCGAGATGGCCTACCTTGACGGATCAACTCTTACACCAATGGTTCTTGAAACTCAACTTGAGATCTATTCTAACGGAGCATGCCCCGGTGGCTCTAACTCATGAATCTGTTGTCCCTCTATTGCCTCCTCCTCGGGGTCCTGATCGCAGCTAGGGGTTACAAGTATATATAGGGGTTCTACTCGTGAAGGACTTAGTTTCTAGCAAATAAGTCGGTTGCGCTGATCGGCGCAGGATTGCGCCGATCGGCACAAGCTGTGTTCTCTCTAGTTTCTGCTCGGAGTCAGTTCCTCGGTCTTCCATAGCTGCCATGTGGGCCTTTTCCTTCGAGATAAAGTCTTGTACCGCACGTCGATATCTTGAAGTTCCATAAATCTTCTAAGCAAATATCTTCAAGTGTCTTGTGCAGATAAACTTCCATAAACATCAGATAAACTTCCATTGGAATGGGCCTCGGTCACTTCTGTGGGCCAAAATACCCTTGGGCCGATCGGCTCATGGGCTGCGCTGATCGGCGCACTAGGCTTCTTCAGTGCTTTTAGTCGGTTCTGGACTCCTGTCTTGTCCAGCCTTTAATAGCCAATTTTACATGTTTCTGCAATAAAGCTCCAAAACAACGCATATACAAATATATAGGTAATATCATAGGTAAATGGCCTAAATTAGTATCAATAATACTCTATTTGGGGTGATATTCACATATAAAAGGGGAACTTAGGAAGTGCCAATAGTTCCCCCACACTTAAACCTTTGCTCGTCCTGAGTAAAGTAAAAGAGAGAAAATCAAAGAACATACCTTCTAGTGGTGATCACACTAACAATATAATCCTATGAAAGATAAGGGCACTCTATGCATACTAGTGGATCACACAAGTCACTACAACACCTATGCATTTCTAGTGATCAAGCACACCAATGCAACTCCTACTCATGCTAGTCATCAAATGCGGAAGCTTAAACACTACTAGCAAGTAAGGAGCCTAAACATGCAAGTCTACAAGATAGTCAACTAGAACTAGGATAACACAGAAGCATGAATAGCACGGTATGTAAATGTAGAAAGTAAAGCATCATAGTGAGGAGTAGAGTAAGGAATGGCTCATGATTATTTCCGAGGTCTCAGAAGGATGGCGCCTTCCCCTAATCTTCGTTGGACCACTCCCGCCAGAGTCCCGGTCCCTCCCACCACCAAGTGGAGTTCTCGTCCACAAGCCCGCAATCACTCCTAGAGTGAAGACATGGTGTGTGTCATCGCTGCACAAAGCACAAGCTCGCCTCCCTCGAGAACTTGTTGGACTCCCCGAGCTGACACGAGCGCTCACTAGCGATGCCCCTTTCACCGGCGAGCTCAAACCATGTACAAACGTGTGACGGCCTTCACAACCGATCACGATAGGCTCAATCACCGACACCTAGCCGGTCTAGGTCTCACCATAGACCAAGAGTAACAATCTAGATAACACCCTCAAGGACACCCTAGCCTTAGATGGGCAAGATGCTCAAGCTACTCTTCTCTAGCACTCTCAAGATATGCAATATCTCCTCCTAGTGCTCTCCTCTTTTTCTCCTGGACCTTACCAAATGCTCTCAGGTATTCAACTGGTCAAGAGAGATCTCCAAGACATCCAGACCGGACTGTCCGGTCACTCTGGTAACGGCTCTCCCAGCCGTTGGCTCCTCTGTCCAGGCAATTTTCCTGTACTGACCAGACTGCCTGGTCTGTAGAACAGACCGTTCGGTCGTTTCTCTCTCCAGTCCAGAAACATTTCGCTACCGAAGCTCCTCGCTGCTTTGCATCCTTCATAGTGACCGGACCGTTCGGTAACTAGACCGGACCATCCGGTCTCTATGACTACTGACACTTGTAGCTTCCTCGCTTCCTTGCTGTAGCCTCCGGACAAAACCACATAGTGACCGTACAGTCCGGTCTCCACTGACCCTTCTGTCAGGTCTCTGTGTCCAGAAGCCGAAACTTGTCGTCCTCGCTTGACTTTGTTTCCCGTCTTCTCCGAACAGCTCCTTGGCTTCTCCACTGTCACCTAGTGCTTGTGATTTCACTGAGCAACCATGCACATCACCAGGACTAGACATGACCTAAGAGAATAACCTAGACCCCCTTGATAGTCCGGTTTTTCCTATGGAGTCAAAGCCCTAACAACTACTCAAGTGTTCCAAATACTTGCACCATAGCTTGTTCTTTGCTTTGATCCATCTCCATCAACCTTGGACTCCATCAAGTTTACAAGCCTCCATGATTGCGTTCACTATCATCAATCGCCAAGGACATCATAGACAATTGTCATAAGGTAGAAAAGGTTTCCTACACGAACAACACACATGTAGATATTAGTCAGATTTCACGTTTGTCATGCATCACCAAAACACCATACCTTGGGGTGACCTCAATGGTCATGATCCTTACAAATGGCAAGATTGTCGGTCATGGTACCATGAAAGGTCTAGCTGCACTTGCCAGGAGATGTAAGGCTAGTGTAGTGAAAATGCAAATTGAATTTTTGCCAACTTTGGGTGGTCCCTGTGGAAAAAATAGATGTGCATTTGTGGATCAAGTGGTTACATTTACAAGGACAAAGACTCCAACAATTGAAGTTGGACAGTGTAAACATGTAAGCGAAGAAATCAAGAATTTCATCACAGAAAGCATTATGGTATGTTAATTTCCGTGTACACCATACAATTTATCAGTTGTTGACAAAATATTAACATGAGTGGCTTACAATAATAGGAAGCATGGGACATGGAGCACATTGTAGATGCCAAGGAAAAGATATTGAAGGTTGTGCAAGAGCGCTACAAAGGATGGAGGTCCACTTTTAGTACTACATGTAAGGCATACAAGAGTTATGATGCCAGAATGAAGCATAAGCCTGAAGACATGGACATTGTAGAGTGGCACTATTTAATCAAGTACTTTGGAACTTCAAAGTTCAAGGTAACACAATGTTCATTTCTTGTAGTCCAAAAGCTCCAAGGTAATAACTTGTGAGTCTCTTTTTTCTCAATTGTTTGGACAAGTGGGATGAAATCCTCTAATCTTGGTTTTGTGGTAAATAGTGGCAATCATAGGTATGTGAATGGCAAATTTCCCACATTACACCCAACTGTGTTAGTCACGACCTCTATTCTGTCATTGCTGACATTTAGTATAACTATGATTAGGAGCCATTGAACCATGCATGTCCCAAGCAGGCACACTATGTCAGATCAGCCTTCTAGCAACACTTTTATGTGTTACTAGATGTAGAAAAAATGTTACTGGGAGGTATAGTAACACATTTAATAAGTGATCTAGGTTGTGCTGTTACTAGAGCATGTTTTGTTGCAACACATTTATGTGTTTCTCATTGTGAGACAATGTGAAACAAACAAATTCTATTGCAACACATATATGTGTTACTATTTCTAATAAAAATGATACAAATAAAACTTATTGTAACACATATATGTGTTTCTACTCAACAAAAGTATTACACTTATGGTACTAAAAATAACATTAAATGTAAAAAATGTCTTGCATTAGGAGTCGAACTCTGGTTGCATACTTCAAGATTTATGGCAACACCAGCCGGGCTAAGACACAATTGTGACTATAATTTGTAAACATAGAATTTAAAACATGAGGGTGGACAACTAATGTGCATTGTAACACATATATGTGTTACTACTTGAAATAGTGTGTTACAATATCTTTGTTTGGTTGTACTTAATATTGAATCATTTTACTGTTGTTAAAAGAAGTCTAATAACAATATTTGACATTTGTATATACATGATTCTCATGTTTAGTTGCTTGCCATCAAAGCATATGCTGCTTATGTAGCACCAAACAAAAATAACTTGTAATGCAAAATAATATATTATTCATAAAAATTATATAGGTGCTTTGTTTTACAAGCATGTGTTCGTTTCCACCCCTCTGATTTTTAGACCTGTCCCATCGAATATTGTGATACTAATTAGGAGTATTAAATATAGATTACTGACAAAACCCAGTCCATAATCCTCCATCTGAATGACGAGACAAATCTATTAAGACTAATTAGGTCATGATTAAATAATGTGATGCTACAGTAAACATCTCTTAATGATGACTTAATTAAGCTTAATGAATTTGTCACGCTGATGCACATTTAACTCTGTAATTAGTTTTATATTTAATATAAATTTAATAATCATATATAGCATTTTAATGATTGATGTGACCTCACTAAAATATAGAAACGAACACACCCATATGTATGTTCTGTATTAGTGGCAGGGATGAAAGTGTGTTGTATTGTCCATTATTAGGAGCGTATCATCTATATATCGAACTATTGGAAAGTCCTGTCCTTCTATGTTTTGCAGTGGTAGTTTGAGTTTCCTAACTGTAATTGTTAACTTTTCGCAGAAGATCAGCAACCAGAACTCTATGAATCCTAAGGCAGTGAAAAATATGCATGTGATGGGTTCGAAGCCTTTCTCTCAGTGTAGTTGGGAAATGGTAAACATTGTCATCACTGTTCTCTACTTGTAACACATTAATCTGATATATTAGTGATGTGTACGCTTGCATTTGGAGAGAGATATAGAAACTGGTGCTGAGCCAGGCCCTATGGAACTCTTTAAGGCTACTCACATAAAGCATGGACAATGGTCAAATGAGATGTCTGAAAGTATTTATGTGAGTGCTATAAAATTTGTGAACTAATTTACTATTAGTCATAACATTACGTAATTGATCGCATACATTTGTTTCTTTTCCTTACAACAATGCAGCCAGGAGATTGAATATGGCTGAATCATGTGAATTGGGTTGTGACGAAGCAAGAAGTAACACATCTGCATGTGGTAAAGAGGGCCTTCTTCTCTAGCAATCGTACATGGAAACAACCGGCGCCAAATCAAGCAGGTTACGTGGCCAAGGATACATGTGTAATCCAAATAAAAAGCAACTGCTTAAGGAAAGAGTCCAAGAACAAGCTCTTGAGCTTGAGCAACTAAAAGCGCTTCTTGCAAAGCAAGCTATCGACAAGTAAGAAGAGGAGGAGCTACTCATGGCCAAACTTCGACAAAAATTGTTGCAAGAGTTTCCAGCAATGTTTCCACAAAATTGCAATCCGGAGCCTCAGATCCGAAAGATAAAATTTTTTGGCATCTGTTTTTGGCATTTTTTCCTTTGGCCCACCCAACCAGCCCGATAGCATTTGGCCCAACCTAGAGCTTGGGCCTAGCTCCGCCACTACCAAGCAACGGTTTTCCTATATCTAGCGCGCGCTACGCGGAGCTTCCATGTAGCATGCTTTAATTTTCATGCTAAAATGGCCCAAGAGGGTGAGAACGGCCCATAAAGAGCACTGGTGGGCTGCGGGGGTGAGTGTGGGCTGGAATGAAGAACAAACGAGCAACACGTGTCATACAGTGAATGGAGCAATAAAATTCAAGTTTAGTTCAAATTTCAAATAGATTTTTCTCTCAAACCATAACTTTGTTATCGATTTTGTTTGAATCATTATACTTTTTATAATGAATTGAAAAAAATAAGATCCTACATGCATATGTTCCTTCAAAATTTTAAAATTATGATTTGGAAATTTTGAATTTCATGCATTGTTCTAACAATACAAATCAATTGTTCCAATAATGAAAAATCAATTGTTCTAGTATTTTTTTCAATTGTTTCAGCAGTGAAACTTAGTTGTTCCAATGTTGAATATCGACTATTCTAACGGTAATAATTCATAATGTATAAGCAAATGAGCTCATGGGCCTTAATGGGCCGCTCTACATGTATAACTAAATGAGCTCGTGGTCCTTAATGGGCCGCTCTATGTGTAAGCTACACGTAGCATGACCTGTATATAGGAAGTCCCGACAAAGCTCTATTGCCAATTAAAGAATCATAATGCTCCTAAAAGTTTCTAAAAGTTTCTAAAATTGCTCTACTTGAGCCAGCTTAAATAATCTAAAAAACAAACACCACATTCACATTAATTAATCTAGCTAAAATAATCCAGATTAAATAATCTAGTGGTATAATCCAGATTAATTAATCTGGTGAGAAAACAAATAGACCCTAACATTCTCATGCCCGCCCTCAGATCCGAAAGATACATTTATTTTTTTGCATCTGCTTTTGGCATTTTTTCCTTCGACACACCCAAACCAGCCCGATAGCATTTGACCCACCCTAGAGCTTGGGCCCAGCTCTGCCACTGCCAAGCTGAAAGTTGCCTAGACGGGGGGGGGGGGGGGGGTAAATAGGCAATCTAAAAATAATCCTGAAAAAGCACTAAAGGATAATCAAATAACCAGAAATGACGGAACTTCCGTCGGGGTCGACGGAACTTCCATCGCCAGGGAAGTTCTGTCAAGTGATAGAACTTCTCACTACCTTTCCTCTAAGCAATGAACAACGCGGATAACAAAGAGAAGGAGACACTAGCTTGGTAGAAGTGAAGCTAATATAATGTAAGCCCAGAATTCTTGACTGAAGACTAGCTACACAATTAACAAATGATACAAGCACAATAATATGAAAGAAATAAGCAAGCATAAATATAAGAGCGGGAAAGTAAAGAGAGACACAAGAATTAACCCGACATTCGGCAACCACACTAAGTAGTTCCTACGTCCTCGTTGAGGAGCCACACAAAGTGGTCGGGTCTCTCTCAACCCTTTTCCCCGCCAAGCAATCATAAAGATCGTGCTTGGATTTCTTTCTCCACTTGATTCTTTTCCTCCTGAGGTGAATCACACCTTCACAAACGTCCCCGATTCACCACACAAAGTTGGGAGTTCAAGGGCGACGCCTAGCCGTCTAGGAGACCAAGTCTCCAAGAGTAACAAGCAAATCAAATCTTGATGGGGAGGGAAAGATGTGCTCAAGCTTTTGAGTGGATGGATTCAATCTTTTTGTGTTTAGATCTCTCTCACTTGGATTGGAATCTCAAGAACAAGCCTAGGAGTAAGAGGGGGGAGCTCTGGCTGAAGAGTGAGTGAAATGGCAAGGAATCCAACCCTTCCCACGGGGGAAGGGGTACTCTATTTATAGAGAGAGCTCAAAAACTAGCCGTTATAGTATTTTCTGGGTCACCCACGGAACTTCCGTCAATTCAAATTTAGCCGTTGTAAAGCACTGGAACTGAGCAAAAGATGTTGTGATGGAACTTCCGTCAAAAGGTGACAGAACTTCCATCACTTTCGGTTTGACAAGAAAGAAAGAGGCTCACAGAACTTCCCTGAGAGCTACGGAGGTTCTTGGTGATGGAACTTCCATCGAAAGGTGACGGAACTTCTGTCACTCTGATTTGATAGGAAAAAGGCTCACAGAACTTTCGTGAGACCCACGGAGGTTCTTGGTGACGGAACTTCCGTCGTGGGGTGACGGAACTTCCGTCACTCTCGGGTGTGCAGAAGGTAGAAACCCGACGCTGACGGAACCTCCTTCACTAGGTGACGGAACTTCCGTCACCCTCGGGTTAACATCAAAGCCAGACCTGACGCTGACGGAACTTCCGTGAGAGGACTCACGGAACTTCCGTCACTCTCTGTCTTGCTAAGTAAAAGGCTGATTCTTAGGCTTTGTTGGCTAGGTTTTCAAACAAATTGATTTAGAACTTGAGCACAATATTTCCCTTACTAGCAAGATAAGTTTTACCCCTCTTAATAGTTCGGCATACCTATGACTCAAAACAAATAGCATAAAAGCTAAACTTGAACCACCATGAGCCATTTTCTTTTCACTTTTATTGAGGGATAGACTTTCTCACATTAGTGGGCAATTAACTTTTCTCTTGATGATCTGCCCATTTTCTTCATAAGCATGTTAGTACAATTTTAATCTTTTGTCATTAATCACCAAAACCCACTAGGGGACCTAGATGCATCTTCAATCTCCCCCTTTTTGGTGGTTGATGACAATAGATTAAAGGGATATAGAAATATAATCAAGAGAGAGCACAACAAAATATTGTGAGGCTCCCCCTAAAGATATGCATGATACACAAAGACAAGTGACGGAGCTCCCCCTATATTTTGTAAAAAAGTGGGGTGCCTAAAAGGTGTACAAGTGTGAAGCAAAGTGATAAAGCAATAAACAAGCATCACAACCAAACTATAAACTAGAAGAAAGAAGCACCACACATGACATAAGAACAATAGAGTTATTACAAAAGGTTCACAAATATGTTTTGCACATAAAGCAAATAGAGAGGGGAACTAGTCCATAGGTTCATCACTATCCTATTACAAAGCCTCTGAAACAAATATCCTTTTCACTCATCTCTCCCCCTTTGTCATCAAGACACCAAAAAGAATGAGAGGATGAGGAGAAAAGAGAAAGGTATTACTCATCATCATCGGTGCTTTCATCAGTGTCCTCGTCGTCCTCTTCATCACCCTCTTCTTCGTGGCCTTTGTCCTTGCCTTCCACGCCTTCTTGTTCATCTTGTGCAGCTCGTTCTTCGTGAGCAGGAGCGGGTGGAGGAGCAAGATCATCCCAATCATAGCCGGCAAGGGGATCCTCAAAGACTGGTGGCTCACCATCGGGCTCACACTCGGAGCCATCTGGAGACACCTCATGGCCTTGAGCTCTTTGGTCTTCCTTGTAGCGCCGCACTTGCTTCTTAATGCGCTTCTTGTTCTCCCAATTTTCCTTAGCATTTAAGCAACAAGGATTCAAGATGCTCTTGAGCATAGCGGCAATGGGTGATGATGGATGGCGGCGAGATGCTTCAGGTGGAGGAGTGGAGGCTGAAGCATGAGGGGCGGCTGCTTCCGCTCTAGCTGCCCGTTCCTTTGCTAACTCCCTCCGGATAGTCTCATGATGAGGGCGAGTGAGCTTAGGCACACGAGGTCGCAATGGCTGATGCTTGCATTCCTTCTCAAAAATCAATCCAGTCTCAGCCTCAATCATCTTCATAAGATAGGGAGCAAAGGGTAGCACCTTCCGAGTGTCCAAAGAGGCCAAGTAAATTTCCTGAGTAATGAGGTCCATCACACTGAAAGTTGCAGCTCCATCTCTGAACCTAGCAAGAACATTTCTGGAGTGCTCAACAAGGGAAGTGGCATACCCAGCCTTAGGAGCAATAGTCACCCGGAGCAGCCTGTTGAGTGTGAAGTAGAAGTTGTGCATTCCATGAGTGGTTCCCAGATATTTGGGTTGAAGTTCCTCATACAGCCGCTGCCGCACCATTAGGGTTTGGGTTTTGCTTAGATTATTCTGTTCATAACAGTTTCACCGTCATCACGGTTTGTGAGACCCCAACTTCGTGAGATTCATAATACATCTACAATTGTGTTGCCTTTTTCTTTGTTCTTGCTTGTATTCTTGATTCGCAGGTAGGGATTAGCCTTCTTGGCAAGGTCAATTATTTTAGGATGGTTGATAACCAGAGGAGACTTCGTGCTACGATTGCGGGGTTTAGAACATGCTGTTCTGAAGCCGGATCGATTTGTGTGTCGCCTCCGACCAAATCAACGTATCCAGAACCTTTCGGAAGATCGGGAACCCTTGTCCACATCAAGTGGTAATCAGATCTTCAGGTGCAACGTCAGGTTCGCACTACCCCTAGTTATCAGGTTCGCACTACCCCTAGTTAATTTCGTTTTGTATTCATCCTATCATCCACAGAAAACCAAAAAATAAATTTCCCCTTCGCCCATAACCACGTGTTTAGCCTTTGCATATTTTAATTTCAGATTCCATAGTGTTGAGTTTGTGCCCTAGTTTTTGTTTAGTTGCTGGTTTAGTTTGTGTTTTTGTCATCAGTAGTGTTTCCCTTGCAACCCTAGCCGCCATCCCCTTCACCATCCTCTGTTCTATCGGCTTTGTGTGCTAGGGTTGATTGATCGATACACCTACCCTAATCCCACCCTAAACCCACCCTCAAACACCTCGCACCAATCCCCAGAAATTCCACTTTTCGCTGCATCTACGCTGCGAAAAAAAATCTTACCCGATTCCAAACTCGACCCCTAACCCGACTCGGGTTTCTGGAAAACCGACTCCGACCCCCCTTCGGTAAAACGGGCATAACTTTTCGCTCGGTTGTCCGTTTTGGCTGAAATTTTTATAGTAGATTCTTGACTCAAAGATGAGCATACCTTGTGTGCCCTCGTGAAAAAATTCAAAAAAAAATCGGGAAGATACAGAAAAAACTGATTTATGTTTAAATCTGATGTTTTCTGCAACTTCAAGATTTTCTGTAGGCCACATCCTACCTCTGTTTGAGGTGAAATTTTTTGTGGATTCTCCTCCATAGTTTGTGAGTTGGAGAAAAATATCAAAAAAATAAAATTAAAAAAAAAGAAATTTGGGATTTCTACTAGTGCTACATCTAGCCCCGTGAAATTTCTGGATTTGACTGTTTTGCACTTAGCCCCCTGTTATCGCGTGTTGTGCCTTTGTCTCCTTGTTTCTACTTTGCTATCACTACTGTTCTAGGACATACTTAGACCAGCAACTAGGGACAAGTTACTTGGGCACTTATTCAGCTTTACTATCTGTTTTTGATTTGTGTGCCACTCACATATATATATTTGGTCTTCCTAGCTCTACATATTTCTTCTGGACAGTACACAGTTTATTTTCTGACCCTTGCAATCGTGGAACACATCTCTCTGGTATCCTTTGCTTTGCTTTTCAGAACTTTGTAAGGAGTCTCCTTTTGCTTTTCTTGAGAGCCACCACTGCTTAGCTGTTTTGTAGGGATAACCTTCACTGTTTGTTTCCTATTTTGGTGTTTGTGATGGCAGGAAGTGACGACGGAGAGATGGCTTCACCCTCATAATTTGCTGAGTGCGTGAGCCAAGAGCAGCTCCAGAAGGCTTTGCATGCTGCTCAGAGTGATTTGGCAGAGACGATCACCAGAGCCGTTACTGATGCGGTCAGCAAGCTTCACATTGGAGAAAGCATCGAGCGGTTAGAGAAATGGGTCTCTAAGTTAACCGATCAGGTTGTCGCATTGGAGACCGCTCCTAAAACCAACAATATGAACACCAATAACAACAACAACGACATTGAAGACGTCCATGATGAAGAAATGATGTATAAGGCTGATGGCACCATGGATAGGTCAGCTACAAGGACCGCACGATTACGACGTTGTTTGCAACATAATACTCAAGGTATGGGTGGTTTCCATAACTACAATCGTCATCCACACGGTAATTATGCTCCAGATGACCCGTATACTAAAATTAAGTTTTCAATTCCTTCGTTTTCAGGTCAGTATGATGGTGATATTTATCTTGATTGGGAGATGACTGTAGAACAAAAATTTAAGGCCCACCTTGTTCCTGAACAACATAGAGTTAGACAAGCTACTAGTGAGTTTAAGGACTTTGCTATTGTTTGGTGGAGTGGTCTAGCTACTGAAACTGATTTGCCTACTACTTGGGAAGAACTTAAGGTAGCAATGCGTGATCATTTTGTTCCCCCTTCTTTTTATAGAGAGATTCATAATAAACTGCAGCGTTTAGAACAAGGAGACAAAACTGTTCAGGAGTACTTTAGTGAGCTTCAGAAGGGTTTGATTTGTTGTGCTGTAGTTGAAAAAGTAGAGGATCAAATTTGTCGCTTTTATTCTAGTTTAAGAAAAGAAATTCAGGACATCCTTGATTATAAAGAATATTATACCCTCACCCAGTGTTTCCAGTATGCTATGCTTGTAGAAAAAGAATCACAGGGACTTTTCCAGGCTTTTGAGGAGTACAACAAGTCAAGGAACTCCTACCCCCACGCTCGACGGGGACTTCGGGGCTGCCCAGGCCATCTTTCCGGCCGCCCCCACCAACAGCTACCAAGGGAACCAGTGTTGTTTCTGCAGCCCCAAGATCAGCCCCTGCACCTTCTACGTGCTCAGGTAAACTTTTTGTGCAGGTACCAGCTAGTAGTGCCTCCTCTGTTGCTTCGACAGGGCACACTACAGGGATTCAGTGCCACCGCTGCCATGGACTTGGTCATGTGCAGAAAGATTGTCCAAGTAGGCGGGCATATGTGGCGACAGACGATGGCGGTTACATGAGCACCTCCGATGTGGAGGATGAGGAGGAGGACGTCGCTGCCACCAGCAGTGACCTCGTCCTTGGAGGCGGAGACACCACGAGATACATGAACATTATTGTTCAATGTGTCCTTAGCACACAAGTTCATCAGCCCGAGACGATGTAGCACCACAACTTGTTCCAGATTTTCTTCGTCATCAAGAACCGCCGAGCACGTGTCATCATTGATGGAGGGAGCTGCAATAACTTGGTGAGTTCTGATGTGGTCAACAAGCTTGCTTTGACCACACGTCCACATCCACATCCGTACTACATTCAGTGGTTAAACGACTCTTGCAAAGCTAAGGTAATACAAACTTGTAGAGTTCCTTTTTCCATTGGTTCTTATGTGGATTCTGTTGATTGTGATGTCGTACCCATGCAAGCATGTTCACTTTTATTGGGTAGACCTTGGGAATTTGATAATGATGTTGTACACCATGGTAGAAGTAATAAGTACACTTTTATGCATAAAGGAACTAAAATTACTTTATTACCAATGACCCCTGCTGAAATTGTACAAGCTGATTTAGAAAGAGCTGCTAGTTTGAAAAATAAAGGTCCTAAAATTCAACAACCTGTTAATTTTAATTCTACACCTAGTAATGTTAATGATTCTACAAGTTCTAATGGTACTAGAATTAAATTACAAGGTCGTTCATGTCTTGCAACAAAATCTGAGCTTGCTGAAATTTCTGATAATGATGATATTTGCTATGCTTTGATATGCAAAGAAGCTTTGTTTTCACTTGATGATATTGCTTCTTGTGCTGTTTCTCCTGCTATCACTAACCTTTTGCAGGAGTATGAGGATGTTTTTCCAGCTGAGATACCCCCGGGATTGCCACCTTTGAGAGGGATTGAGCATCAAATTGATTTGATTCCGGGTGCTACTTTGCCAAACCGTGCTGCTTATAGGACCAACCCTGAGGAGACTAAGGAGATACAATGACAAGTTCAAGACCTTTTGGATCGTGGGTATGTTCGTCAATCACTTAGTCCTTATGTTGTTCCTGTACTTTTGGTTCCTAAGAAAGATGGTACTTGGCGTATGTGTGTAGATTGTAGAGCCATTAATAATATTACTATTAGGTATCGTCATCCTATTCCTAGGCTAGACGACATGCTTGATGAGTTATGTGGTGCTACAATTTTCACTAAAATTGATTTGCGTAGTGGCTACCATCAAATTAGAATGAAACTTGGAGACGAATGGAAAACAGCTTTCAAAACTAAATTTGGATTATATGAGTGGTTAGTAATGCCTTTTAGTTTAACTAATGCACCTAGTACTTTCATGCGCTTGATGAATGAGGTTTTAAGAGCTTTCATTGGCAAATTTGTGGTAGTTTACTTTGATGATATCTTGATTTATAGCAAATTGATAGATGAACATATGAACCATTTGCGTGCTATTTTTGATGCTTTACGAGATGCACGTTTATTTGGTAACCTTGAGAAGTGCACCTTTTGCACGGATCGAGTCTCTTTTCTTGGCTATATTGTGACTCCACAGGGAATTGAGGTGGATGAGGCGAAGATTGAAGCCATAAAGAGTTGGCCTGTACCAAAAACTATCACACAGGTGAGGAGTTTTCTTGGTCTTGCAGGTTTCTACCGCCGCTTTGTAAACGATTTTAGCACCATTGCTGCCCCTTTGCATGAGTTGACAAAGAAGGGCATTGATTTCCATTGGGGTAAGGTACATCATGAGTCTTTTGATGCTTTGAAGGATAAACTTACACATGCACCATTGCTGCAATTACCTAATTTTGATAAGATTTTTGAGCTTGAATGTGATGCTAGTGGTATAGGCATTGGTGGTGTTTTGATACAAGATAGTAAACCTGTTGCATACTTTAGTGAGAAAATTACTGGGCCTGTTTTGAATTACTCCACGTATGATAAGGAATTGTATGCACTTGTACGTTGTTTAGAGATGTGGCGTCATTATTTGTTGCCCAAAGAATTTGTTATTCATTCTGATCATGAATCACTAAAGTATACTCATTCTCAATGTAATTTGAACCGTAGACATGCTAAATGGATTGAGTTTATTGAGTCTTTTCCTTACATTATTAAACATAAGAAAGGGAAGGATAATGTGATCACTGATGCTTTAGGCGCTATACTTTATTGTCTCAACTTGATTGTAGAATTTTTGGACTTGAGACAATTAAAGAACAATATGCTACTGATGTTGATTTTGAGGATGTATTGCTGCATTGTAAAGAAGGTCGTGCATGGAATAAATTTGTGCTGAATCATGGATTCTTGTTTAGAGCTAACCGTCTATGCTTTCCAGTTGGTTCCGTTCGTCTTTTGTTGTTACAGGAGGCGCATGGAGGTGGATTGATGGGTCATTTTGGTGCCAAGAAGACGGAGGATATTTTGGCCACACACTTCTTTTGGCCAAGGATGAGGAAAGATGTTGAGCGCTTTGTTGCTCGCTGCACTACATGTCAAAAAGCTAAGTCTCGCTTGAATCCACATGGTTTATACATGCCACTTCCTATTCCTTCTATTCCTTGGGCGGATTTTTTATGGACTTTGTTTTAGGACTGCCTAGGACTAAGAGGGGAGTGATAGTATTTTTGTTGTTGTGGATAGATTTTCTAAGATGGCACACTTTATACCATGTTATAAGACTAATGATGCTAATTATATTGCTGATCTCTTTTTCAAAGAAATTGTATGTTTGCATGGTATGCCTTCTACTATTGTTTCAGATCGTGATGCAAAATTCTTGAGTCACTTTTGGCGCACGCTTTGGAATAAGTTGGGTACAAAGTTGTTGTTTTCTACAACTTGTCACTCACAAACTGATGGACAAACTAAGGTGGTGAACCGCACTTTGGATACTATGTTGAGAGCTATTTTGAAGAAAAATTTGAAGCAATGGGAAGAATGTTTGCCTCATGTTGAGTTTGCATATAATCGGGCAACACATTCTACTACCAAGGTAAGTCCTTTCAAGGTAGTGTATGGTTTTGATCCCCGTACTCCACTTGATATACTTCCTCTACCTATTCATGAGAGAGTTCATGTTGATGCTAAGGAACGTTCTGAATTTATTTTGAAAATGCATGAGACCACTAGACTTAGCATTGAAAAGATGAATGACAAGTATAAAATTGCTGGTAGTAAAGGTAGAAAAGAAGTAAAACTTGATGTAGGAGATTTAGTATGGTTACACTTGAGAAAAGATAGATTTTCAGATTTGAGAAAGTCTAAATTAATACCTAGAGCTGATGGTCCTTTCAAAATAATTGAGAAGATTAATGATAATGCATACAAACTTGAGTTGCCTCCTGAGTTCGGGGTTAGTCCTACTTTTAACATTTCATATTTGAAACCATACTTGGGAGAAGAGAATGAGCTTGAGTCGAGGACGACTCCACTTCAAGACGGGGAGGATGATGCGGACATCACTCCTAAGGATACATGCAACACTCCTCCAATTCTGGACTTGCAAGGTCCAATGACTAGAGCTCGTGCACGACGACTAAATTTAGAGGTGAGCTCGTTCATACGTTCTTCATTATATGTCACTTTTGAGAATGGTTTGCTACCTAATGATTATATTGTAATTAGGAACCATGGTGAGGACCAGGAGATTATGGGAGAAGGACTTGGAGATGTGGAGGACCAGCAAGGATGTGGAAGCCAAGGTGGAGGCCCAACCAAAACCGACTTCGAGTCTGTTTCGGGGCTCAGGACCAGTCTGCACTAAAACAGATGCCCAGGACGCATACGGACTCGGATTTCAACATTCTACATATGCACGGAAAGATAAGAAGAAGACCTTTCCAATGCCGCTGGTCACATATCAAAATTCATCCGGAGTCATCGGAAATCATCGAAACAAGAGAGGATCCAGAATCTGTTTCGGTGCTGCGTCGCCTGTTTTTGGCCTTTGGGCTTTGTATCTAGTTGAGCCCAATTAGGTGTGCGTTCAGAGGGTCTTGCACGACCCTAGGGTCTTCATATACAGCCGCCACTGCACCATTAGGGTTTGGGTTTTGCTTAGATTATTCTGTTCATAACAGTTTTGCCATCATCACGGTTTGTGAGACCCCAACTTCGTGAGATTCATAATACATCTGCAATTATGTTGCCTTCTTCTTTGTTCTTGCTTGTGTTCTTGATTCGCAGGCAGGGATTAGCCTTCTTGGTGAGGTCAATTGTTTTAGGATGGTTGATAACCAGAGGAGACGTCGTGCTACGATTACGGGGTTTAGAACGTGCTGTTCTGAAGCCGGATCGATTTGTGTGTCGCCTCTGACCAAATCAATGTATCCAGAACCTTTCGGAAGATCAGGAACCCTTGTCCACATCAGCAACTCTTGAATATTCCTTAGGATTCAAGGAAGAGAGAATGGCCGACACCGCTTGAGCATTGCGATGTATCTTGAGTTGGTCCATAGTTGTAGGATTGTCCTTGTCTTCCAAGGTGTATCCTTTCTCCATAATTTCCCAAATTGGTGGACCAATTGACATGAGGTATATCTTCATGCGATGCTTGTACCAACTGAAATCTTTGCCTTCAAAGTAAGGCAATCTTCCACTTCCACTTCCATGGATATTTGCCACATCGGCATAGTTGAAAGGGATGGATGCATGCAACTCATTTCCCTTACTTGTTGAAGTAAGATCTTGAGGCTTGTCACCTTCTCCCGGCTTCGACATCTTTTAATCTTTAAGCTTTCAAGCCTAGTAGAAGATTCAGGCTCTAATACTAATTAAAAGTTGCCTAGAGGGGGGTGAATAGGCAATCAAAAAATAATCCTAAAAAAGCACTAAAGGATAATCAAATAACCAGGAGTGACGGAACTTCCATCGGGGTCGACGGATCTTCCGTCGCCACGGAAGTTCTATCAAGTGACAGAACTTCTCACTACCTTTCCTCTAAGCAATGAACAACGCGGATAATAGAGAGAAGAAAACACTAGCTTGGTAGAAGTGAAGCTAATATAATGTAAGCCCAGAATTCTTGAATGAAGACTAGCTACACAATTAACAAATGATACAAGCACAATAATATGAAAGAAATAAGCAAGCAAAAATATAAGAGCGGGAAAGTAAAGAGAGACACAAGAATTAACCCGAGGTTCGGCAACCACACTAAGTAGTTCCTAAGTCCTCGTTGAGGAGCCACACAAAGTGGCCGGGTCTCTCTCAACCCTTTTTCCCGCCAAGCAATCACAAAGATCGTGCTTGGATTTCTTTCTCCACTTGATTCTTTTCCTCCGGAGGCGAATCACACCTTCACAAATGTCCCTGACTCACCACACAAAGTTGGGAGTTCAAGGGCGACGCCTAGCCGTCTAGGAGACCAAGTCTCCAAGAGTAACAAGCAAATCAAATCTTGATGGGGAGGGAAAGATGTGCTCAAGCTTTTGAGTGGATGGATTCAATCTTTTTGTGTTTAGATCTCTCTCACTTGGATTGGAATCTCAAGAACAAGCCTAGGAGTAAGAGGGGGGAGCTCTAGCTGAAGAGTGAGTGAAATGGCAAGGAATCCAACCCTTCCCACAGGGGAAGGGGTACTCTATTTATAGAGAGAGCTCAAAAACTAGCCGTTATAGTATTTCTGGGTCTGACGGAACTTCCATGGTCACCCACGGAACTTCTGTCAATTCAAATTTAGCCGTTGTAAAGCACTGGAAGTGAGCAAAAGATGCTATGACGGAACTTCTGTCAAAAGGTGACGGAACTTCCATCACTCTCGGTTTGACAAAAAAAAAGGGTCACAGAACTTCCGTGAGAGCTACGGAGGTTCTTGGTGACGAAACTTCTGTCACTCTCGATTTGACAGGAAAAAGGCTCACAGAACTTCCGTGAGAGCCATGGAGGTTCTTGGTGACGGAACTTCCGTCGTGGGGTGACGGAACTTCCGTCACTCTCGGGTGTGCGGAAGGTAGAAACCCGACGCTGACGGAACTTCCGTTACTAGGTGACGGAACTTCCATCACCCTCGGCTTAACATCAAAGCCAGACCCGACGCTGATGGAACTTCCATGAGAGGACTCACGAAACTTCCGTCACTCTCTGTCTTGCTAAGTAAAAGGCTGATTCTTAGGCTTTGTTGGCTAGGTTTTCAAACAAATTAATTTAGAGCTTGAGCACAATGTTTCCCTTACTAGCAAGATAAGTTTTACCCCTCTTAATAGTTTGGCATACCTATGACTCAAAACAAATAGCATAAAAGCTAAACTTGAACCACCATGAGCCATTTTCTTTTAACTTTTATTGAGGGATAGACTTCCTCACATTAGTGGGTAATTAACTTTTCCCTTGATGATCTACACATTTTCTTTATAAGCATGTTAGTACAATTTTAATCTTTTGTCATTAATCACCAAAACCCACTAGGGGACCTAGATGCATCTTCACAAGCTCTATTGCCAATTAAAGATTCACAATGCTCCTGAAAGTTTCTGACATTGCTCACATAGATTATAGTTGAAATCTTGACTGCTTTTAAATTTTTCATATTACATTATTTGTTCTCTGTTTTGTAATTTGCAGGCTGCTACCAATGAAACCAACATTGCATTAGGGACCACAGAAGGCATAATTGTAGAGGAGACCAATGAAGGGACGAACAGAGCCACTGAAGGCATAATTGCATAGGAGACCAATGAAGTTACAAACAATATAATAAGCTGCAATACAACAGAACATGAAGCTAGGAACACTGAAGACAACATTGATGCAACACCAGTGCATAACACATTTCGAACACTCGAGCCGGAGCAGGTAATGGTTTTGAACAAGTATGGCAATCATGATAATGTTGTTCTTGGATCATAGCTAACAATATTCCAACGTCTTTATACTAAATTGAGACAAGAAGTATTATCACAACACAAAAACAAAATTTTCCAGCTCGCAAACAAAAACCTACAAAAGTGTCAAAGAATTTGGCGAAGGAATATCGTGATCATGAGCCATCAAAAAATTTCATATCTCGAAATGAGCTGATAATTCTAAGTAGAACACAAGGAGGCAAAAGGAATCAGCAGGCATGTAAGAACTAGAAATAGACCTTCGTTCATTATTGCCTTAATTTTTATCAATGCATTTCTATATAGCTCCACAAGTTGTAATTCTCATCTCACTAGAAACCCTATATGTATCTTCTTTGGGTAGGAACATTGAGATTTGAAGGGGTGATATACAAGGTTCAGGATTGCCTAGGTGCGAAGCAACCTTAGTGTCTCCCTTCATTGGTATCATTTCGGCATGTAGAAATTTCTATGGATACAATTGCAATTCTAGATTTGAATGGGTTGTATGAGTGAATACTGGATCGCTGTAACTAATAATATTGGATTTTGTGGATACAATCACATCAATAATATTGGATTGATGTACGCTATTCATTTCATTGCGATACACTGAACACAGATTGAAGCATATAGCAACGACACGTCCTTTCATCGCGATTGCAGGTGAGCATATAGCAACGGCATGACAGGCGCCACAATTTCGTTTAGGTGTATAACAATGGCACATCCTTTCGTCGCGATTGCAGGTGAGCCTGTAGCAATGGCATGACCGGTGTTGCGGTTGCAGCTCAACATATAGCAACGCGAAGAAGGTTGTTGCAGTTTGGGTCAGATATCACGATGAGCACCTACGTGGAAATTGCAACATTCGCTACACCTCAAGAGCAATGTAATATTGTGTATTTGCAACTATGCAACGTTGATACAATAGCCATTATAGCAACGATGCGCGTAGTTATGAATCCGTCCTACTGCAACACAATCGTCATTGCCATATCACCTATACACAAGGCCACATGTAGGTGTAGCAAATGTCAATGACAACGATACAAAATATCGATGCAATGTGCTATCACAGCACGACTACTTACGACGCCTCCCAACGATATGACATCGTTGTGATAGTTTATGATCACAACCAAAATACGCATATCGCAACATTTCTAGGGCCTTGTGATAGACTTAAATCCTTGTAGTGTTCCTACCCTGTAATTTTAGACTTGTCCCATCAAATATTAAGATACTAATTAAAAGTACTAAATATAGATTATTGATAAAATCTAGTCTATAATCCACCCTTCAAATGACAAGATGAATCTATGAAGACTAATTAGACCATAATTAGATAATGTGATGCTATAGTAAATATCTTTTAATGATGACTTAATTAACCTTAATAGATTTGTCTTGCAAATTAACATTCAACTATATAATTAGTTTTATATTTAGTTTATTTTTAACCTATATATTTAGCATTTGAAAGATTGATATAACAATACTAAAATTTAGAAAAAAAAACGAACACACCTAGATGCCTCAGGACGGGAGTGAAGGAGGTGCATAGAGTCATAAAAGTCATCTTCCCGGGTCAACTTCGTTGAGGTACTCCATGTGCGAAGCAAGTAGTCATACAAGTTGCAGAATACACCAAGATCTATATCCTCATATCTTTTGACAACAGGCATTGCTCATCATACACTACTGGCAAGTATTTTGAGGGTAATTTTGTAATTCCACAATTAATTAAAGAATTTATGTTTTATACTGTAGAGATTAATTAATGGGCTGGTCTGCCATCCAGTACGGAAAAAGTCGAGACCATATGGCCACCGGCGCCAATGTCGTTCGTCCCTGTCCTAGAAAGCACCACACCAGCGTCGTGCTTGCCGACGGACGTCCCCTTTCCCCACGCCGACAACGCCGCGTGGGCGCCCTCCGTACCCATTGTTAATTGTCGTGTTCCCCTGCGGCTCTTCCCAGTTGTGGCGTCTCCTAAGAGCATCTCCAGCAGGGCTCCCAAATAGGACTCCTTGAGTAATTTTTGAGAGGCTAGCCCAAAAAACAAACTCCAGCAGGGCTCTCAATTGGGCTCTCATTTTCAGAGGGCTCTCAGGTTTCAGAGTCCGCTATTTTTTCTCTTTTTCATTTTTTTTTCTTCTCTTTTTCTCCTTTCTCTCTCTCTCTCCCGAGCAATGCACCCGCTCGGTCCCCCTCCTTGATGCCGCCCGCCCTATCGGCGACGCGCCCATCTTCCCCGGCATCGACGCACCTGCCTCCAGCCCCCCCTCCCACCGGATCTCCATCACCACCTCCTTCCCCTTCCCCGTCCACTTCTCCCTCTTCCCCGTACGAAGGGCGACGGGCACCGGGAAGGCAAGCTCAGCGGCGGCAGGCGCTGCGCCCGGCGCAGGAGAAGCGTTGGCGGACGATAGCGCGGTGGGGGCCATGATGGCGGGCCCACCTGCCTCAGCAGGAGCTGAGCGTGATGGAGGCCTCGGCGGAGGCGGGTGGCACCGACGAGCTCTAGATCTGCGACGACCAGCAGGCGGGGAGGAGAAAGAGCGAGAGAGCTCCCCATCGTTGAGCTCTCCGTCCATGGTGGAGCTCGCTTTAGGCACCTATGGCCGAGCTCGCCCATTGTCCCCGCCGACCCCTCACCCCCACCCTCCTCGACGGATGGCCTCCTTGTGCTGGTCGACGTGACAGTGCGACTTTCTAGGCGACTCCCTCCTCTTCGGTGCCGCTCGACAGCCTATGCTCCTCCCTCTCCAGCGGCGAGCCCCCCTTCCCTTGCTGCTGTGCAACTGACAAGCGGGCCCCACTATTAGTCATTACTACGCACCCACTTATATACCGCAAGAGGATGGTGTACAGTTGTAGCACTTTTTCCCATAGAGTATTCCAAGGTATTATTGAACCACTGAGATCTTAGGGATAATTAAACAAACTTAACAGTAAAACATCTAATCAAGGCTACTATCGAGTTCAGGTTGTATGAAGGGGAGACTGGTCAGCGCAAAGGTGCGACAGACAACAATTCTGTCGTTGCACCGATCGGCGCAGGGTTGAGCCGATCGGCACTGTTGCGGATCTAAGTTGTCGAGCCGATCGGCGTAGGTGTTGAGCTGATCGGCACTGTTACGGAATTAAGTCGTTGAGCCGATCGGAGCAGGTGTCGGGTTGAGCCGATCGACACTGTTGCGGATCTAAGTTGTCGAGCCGATTGGCGTAGGAGTTGAGCTAATCGACACTGTTGCGGAATTAAGTCATTGAGCCGATCGGCGCAGGTGTTGAGCCGATCGGTACACCAGCGAAGTTGAACTAGAGTGCAAGTCAAAGCCAAATCTAAAGCCAAAACTAAAACTATTCGATGAGTAGCCAGATATCTGCTAGTGAGATCGTAACCAGATAGTTTAATTAAACAACATCATAATGGATAATTACATGGATCACTGAAAACATATAATGAATAAGACCACCCTGCTTTCCGAGTAGCTTCCGATTTATCGCTGCCGAGAGGAAACCCTTAATCATGCGAGTATCTTACCCTACTCAACTATCCAATAGTGTTGCGCAGGTTTAGTGCTGTCACTGCTAAACCACACTACCGGCATCATCAAGCAACCACAATCAATACAATGTCTGTATACTATCCTAATCACGATGATTAAGATAATATCAACTTACTTAGCCTAGAACTAAGCAATGAGAATAAGCACACGCATGATTATAGAATCAAGATAGACAAATCACTAAAACCATCATCAACATATTCAATCATCCTTGAGATACATAGAGTAAGATTCATCACCGTCGAGATGGCCTACCTTGATGGATCAACCCTTACACCAATGGTTCTTGAAACTCAACTAGAGATCTATTCTAATAGGGCAAGCCCCGGTGGCTCTAACTCACGAATCTGTTGTCCCTCTGTTGCAAGTATATATAGGGTTCTACTCGTGAAGGACTCAGTTTCTAGCAAATAAGTTGGTTGCGTCCATCGGCACAGGATTGCGTCGATCGGTGCAAGCTGTGTTCTCTCTGGTTTCAGCTCCGAGCGGTTCCTCTGTCTTCCACAGCTGCCATGTGGGCCTTTTACTTTGAGATAAAGTCTTGTACCGCACGTCGAGATCTTGAAGTTCCATAAATCTTCTAAGCAAATATCTTCAAGTGTCTTACGCAGATAAACTTCCATAAACATTAGATAAACTTCCATCGGAATGGGCCTCGGTCACTTCTGTGGGCCAAAATACCCTGGCGCCGATCGGCTCATGGGCTGCACCGATCGGTGCACTAGGCTTCTTTAGTGCTTTTCGTCGGTTCTGGACTCCTGTCTTGTCTCGCATCACTTTAATAGCCGATTTTACCTGTTTCTGCAATAAAGCTCTAAAACAGCGCATATACAAATATATAGGTAAAATCATAGCTAAATGGCCTAAATTAGTATCAATTATACTCTATTTGGGATGATATTCACATTTAAAAGGGGCACTTAGGAAGTTCCAATAGTTCCCCCACACTTAAACCTTTGTTCGTCTTAAATCAAAGAACATACTCTTCTTATCATGAAAGATATCTTAAATCAGCAAATGTTAAGCATTATTCTATTGTAGTATATTTCATATGGGTATTCAGCAAAATAATTCAAATATGGGCATAAAGCTCAAAGTTTCTCCCCAAAGCAAAAGATCATGTCCAATTCACAAATTATAACTTTTCCACACATGTAAATCAATTAAAAGATTGTTGTGAACATAAAGAATCTATCATCAAAATAATCCAAGGCAATAACTCATCTTTCAAATCACTCAACCTATATACTACATCATAATGATCAAATAATTAAGTGTAAGGCTTATATGTGTAGCTAGGTGAGATAATTCAAGGATTGCAAACATAAATCAACAATATATTGTAAAGCTAGGAGATTATTCTTAATTGGAATTTACAAAAACTTAACAAGATGGCCAAAGAAAATTTAAGAAAGGACTCACACTTTGGATATATGGACATGTGCATAAAAAAATTTGATCTTGGAAGAAAAAGGAACTCCCATTATCAGATTGCACATGGTTGGAATGATTCATGGCTATATTAGAATGAATTTTGAGAATAAGCATGTCATATACCACCCTCCCACACACACACTTAAAATTTTGCTAGTCCCTTAGCAAACAACAGAGCATATTTTTTTATTCAATCTCTGCTTTGCCGATCGGTTCAAAACGGCGCCGGTCAGCTCTCAACCTGAATTTACCAGCTTTTGTTGGTTTTTGATTCATCTGGCTTCAAAATTTATTCAAAGTTCAAATACAGCCAGAAACATAGGATGTGGTCAAGGAATGATACTCAACAAGACTTTGTTTTTAAAACAGAATACTCAGCGGAATTGGAGATTTGCATGAGTAATTCAATGCTAAAAAGATACACAAGGATTTGGCCATCCTAGTAAAGTTCATACCAAAAAGAATTAAATCCTAACCGAACTCAACCATCAATTTAATATTTATCTTCATATCAAACGTTCATGAGTATTGCTCAAAATATGGCATTGGTAGGTGAGGATATTGGAAATAATAAATTCCAAAGTTCACAACATGAAAATTTATTTATAAAAAGATTGGTACTAAGTTATCATCACGAATTGGACAATGCAAATGAAGCACATGGGTATTCAGAATTGCTCCACATACGAAATATTTGTTGAATAATCAGTAAGTGTAAGTTCAAAATTTTATTCAATGCTCAACACTATTTGATCTTCATCAACACTTTTCAAGAAAGAATAGGTAATTCAATTCTTCTAAAAGAGCATAACCGCCACCATCATATTAAGATCAAAACTCGAACACATGGTTTTGATTTTCGCACTCACTTGCATTAAAATAAAACTACTACTAACACACATGCATGAAAATAAAACTACTACTAACACACCTGCATGAAAATAAACACACCCGATACATGGTTTCCCAACCCGCTCACACACACATAAGCAAATAAAGAAAAAGATTGCAAAAGATAAAGAAAACGCAAACCGGGAAACCGATACATATGCCCACTCCTAGGCACTCTAATCAAGCGGAGGTGGAGATGGTGGCTGATCAAAGCCATAGCACCGTGCCTTGAGTCGGCCGAACTCCTCCACCATCGCGTCGTGGTTGTTCCTCCATTGGGAAGTGGCGTCCTCCACGTGCTCGATGTGATACATGTTGTTGTCGAGGTACCCCTGCATGGGCACGAAGAAGTTTGCACCGGGCACCGAAGGCACCACAGGTACCCGTCCTTGGTACCTATAGTCAACACCTATGCTGAAATAGGGTGCGCCGACCGGTGCAGTGGGCTGTGAACCACCCGCTGCATCGCTCCACCCTGTCTGGTACTGCTGAGGCTCTTGGCGTGACCCCCACGAGTTCCACTCACTACCGGCTGCTGTAGATGTCGCCGGTTGTCGAATCCGCCATGACGGTCCCTGAGAACTCGGCCCCCCTCCAGGAGACCTTCCTCAGGCCAATTTCCTCCCTCTAGCTTGCGTGGGAGTAAAACTCCTAGCTCCGCACACGGGAGCCTAATGTTGGTGCCGCTGACATGAAAGCCGGCGTGAACACTTCCCATGACAGTGTTTCCACGAATCATATTCTCGCCGATCTCTGTCGCGAGCTCCCAGTTGTCTTCGCGTCCTCCCGGTCCATCGTTACCGTAGACGTGGGCTGCCAGACATTAAAGATAGCCCCCAAAGGCCAACTTCTTGCTCTTCTTGCGCCTCTTCTCGAACTAACCCCACACCATCACCGACATAGGGTTGCAGTAAGACGGGCTCACGATGGCGTTGAATAGCCACCGCAAGTCCGCATCGGTGATGTTGCTGGAGTCAACCTTATCGCATGTGCGCGCCGCCAATCACCGATGGAAGATTTGAATGGTTGGGTTACGGATGTTGCCGCGCTTCATCTCTTTGACGAACGAGAGCCGCCAACAAAAGGAGTCCAATTCCCCAGGTCCCAAGATGTCGGCCACATCGGCGTTGGCGTCAAAGCCGAAGGCTTGAGCCACCGCCTCCATGGTCACCATGTAGCTAATGTCGTGGACGTGGAAGTTGATGGCATCGTTGCCGTAGTCGTTGGAGCCAATCCTCATTGTAGAGGTAACCTTGGTGACGATGTCGTTGTTGAAGTCCATGGGGAGATGGTTGAAGTCCACCCATCCGAAGTTGTCTAGCATCCTCCTTATGTCCTCCCACATGCCGATCGTGGTGAGGAAGGTCTCGTCCATGTCAAAGTTGGGGACGAACCTGCCCCTCACCGCGAGATAGTGTTGTTGTTCCTCCGCGCTCAGGAGGGTGAAGCCAATCCTCATTGTAGAGGTAACCTTGGTGACGATGTCGTTGTTGAAGTCGATGGGGAGATGGTTGAAGTCCACCCATCCGAGGTTGTCTAGCATCCTCCTTATGTCCTCCCACATGCCGATCGTGGTGAGGAAGGTCTCGTCCATGTCAAAGTTGGGGACGAACCTGCCCCTCACCGCGAGATAGTGTTGTTGTTCCTCCGCGCTCAGGAGGGTGAAGCCCTCCTCCACTGTGCACGGCACGAATGCCAGTGATGGTGGTGATCTGGGAACCCCACGGCTTCCCGCCATTTGGCTCCTCGTAGCACGCCCCGTCGGAAGGGGCGCACCGGAGACGGAGTGGCGGGCGCGGATCTCATACGTTGTCGCTACCGAGCCGGTGGATGCATCACCCACCAACATGTCGTCGCGAGCGCTGGAGCCCCCCTAGCCGAGGAGTCATCGCTCGATTCACCGCTGCCACCGGAACTACTTCCCCGGCACAGCCTCTTGCCCAACTTGCCTACGGAGGAGCGGAGACAATCCATCTGCAAGGAATACAGAATGTGTGCGAGATCGTGGGTAGTGGGGAAGGTGGAGAGATTACCAGGATGGTGTGCCAAACTGGGGGCACCTGGCCTCCCTTTTATAGTGTGGGAAACTTCCAGGAGAAGGACCTGCCAAAAATTTCCAAAATTTGGGGTTGCGCCGATCGGCACATTTCAAATTTTGAAATCTCTGACCGCTCTGGTTCCTAATTCTCCTCCCTTTCATTGTTTCCAACCTTTTCGTCTTTTACTGGTACACCATGTCGGCTGGCAGGGGAACAACATGGAATCCCGTTGTCTTGATTGACTGCGCCGATCGGCTCTGGCCAGCGCTGATCGGCGCCATCTCTTTTTTAGCTTTTTTTCGATTCCATGTCTCCTCTGCACTAGAAACCTGCATAAAAATCATACCTGTTCCTAAGAATCAGTGCCTGCTGAATATGTCACCAATTTGGGCACAGCATGGGTACCAGCACCGATCGGCGCAGGAGTGCGCCGAACGGCGCATGTTCGTTGCACCTCGTCTTCTGGTCTGGCTCTGATCCTGATGCCTCGTGTTCATTACTTTCACGTAATATTCACTCTTCCCAATGTTCCTATAGCATTAGCACATGAAGCGGGGCCCATCTAATGACAGCGCCGATAGGCGCAACGTCTCGCGCAGATCAGCGCGGTGTCCACTTTTGCTCCTGGCTCCTCGCTTCTTCGCTAGATGTCGCTCTTCATCTTGAAACTAGCTCTATTTCTGAAAATTGTTGTGCTGGTTGGCTTTCAACTCCTCTTCCATTCTGGCGTCGTCAGCCTTCTGTCCTGACTTGTTATCAATGCGCCGATCGGCGCATGAGTGCGCCGAACGGCGCAAGCTCTGTTTCTTCCTGTTTTTGGTCTTTTTCTTTTATTCCTGCATCGTTAGTCTATAATATATATATATATATATATATATATATATATATATATATATATATATATATATATATACAGAGTTTTGCACAAATAAACAGACAATGCAGGAGCACACAAGAATTAAGCACACACTTTTTCTAATTCTTTTATTCGGGAGATTGTTTTTATTACAAGAAAGCAAATTAAAAACACTGGGTTGCCCTCCCGGCTAGCATTAATTAACTAAATGAGATGGGTTGCCCTCCCGCAAGCACCAAACAACTTCTAAATTTCCTGACAATTGGGTTGCATCCCAAGAGTGCTCTAGTTATTTAGAGGTCAAAGAGCTTGACCTCCCCACGAGCAATCAATCCTTAGTGTCGCAGTGCAAGGTGTAAGACCGCGACACTACAAGGTTCACTTATCTTAATAGCTCATATACCTCGGACGACCTATCCTTACATCCCCTCCAATCACTCTCGATGCCACATTGCCTCGGTGTCTTGTACCTCTTCACTTCATCAATGGCACGACACTCTTCTCTCCTTTGGCGAAATTTGAAAGAGTAGGGAGTTCCACTTATATCGAGCTTATCTCACCACTCCCAACATCAATACTTGCCTTTGCTGTCCTCAAGAAGGGTTTGCCTAAGATCAACAGGGTTCTCGTCCTCTTATCCATATCAAGCACAACAAAATCAACAGGGATGATGTGATTTCCAATTTGAACAGGCACATCCTCAGCAATTCCATTAGGGAAGCGTAAAGATTCGTCGGCTAACTCCAAACACATACCTGTAGGCTCCAATTCAGGCAAATTGAGACTTGTGAATATATGACGGGGCATAACACTTACACTTGCTCCAAGATCGCACAAGCATCTATCAAATATCCTTGTTTCGATTATGCATTTGATGCTTGGTGATCCAGGGTCAGGTTTCTTCTCAAGTGCAACATCATTGATCGCCGCCGTAAGTTCCTTAGTGACCTTCACAACCTCTTCAGAAGCTAGAGACTTCTTGTTTTGCATCATGTCCTTAATGTACTTGGCATAGGTAGGTACTTGAATAGCATCAACAAATGGGACATTGATGTAAAGCTTCTTCATAACATCGACGAACCTTGCAAATTGCTCGTCGTGTTGCTGCACTCTTTCTATTGTTGTTAGCAGTTGAGTATCCAAGAACGTGGCAGGGCCATGCTCCTCTGTTTCCATACCCATTTTTAGTCCAGAGAGGTTAATCTCTTCCTCGCGCCGATCGGTGCAATGAGTGAGCCGGTCGGTGCTAACAGTACCATCACGCCGATCGGCACCAGTGGTGAGCCGATCGGCGCGGGTCTTCCTTGCTCCCGCAGAGTGCTCTGGATCTTCTGTTTGCTTTCCTGACCGTGTAGCTATTGCCTTTAACTGCTCTGCAGATATTGTATTACCAGGAATAACCCCTTTGTTGCCTTGAATGGCCCGTGATAACTGTCCCATCTACTACTCCATAATCTTGGTATGCTTCAAAATCTGCTCATTGGAGCTCCCAATTTCTATCATGTTGTCATTAATCCCTTCAAGAACACGATCAACAAAGCCTTTTTATCCCAAGCAAGTTAGGGTAGGCTAGAGATGAAACCCATGGGAACCCAAAAAAGAAGAGACAAATGAACAAAAGCAAAACGAAAGAGAAGAAAAAGGGAAAAAAAAGACAAAAAAAAGAAAAAAAGACAAAAACAAAAGACAAAAACAAAAGGAACAAAAGACAAAGGAAAGAAGAAACGAGTAAGCAAGAAGAAGGAAAAAAAAAGATCATAGTTCTGGCACATCTATTGTTAGTCTCCAAGCGCTCCTATCCATAGCTAACTCCTTAGGGATATCCCACGCCTTTAGGTCTCTCTTAACTGACTCGTCCCAAGTCAAGTTAGGTTGGTCTCTACCTCTCTTAACATTAGCATCTCTCTTTAGAACCCCACTACGCACCAGCGCCTCCGGAGGCCTCCGTTGGACATGTCCGAACCATCTCAACCGATGTTGAACCAATTTCTCCTCGATAGGTGCCACTCCTATCCTGTCCTGGATATCTTCATTCCGTATTTGGTCTCTTCTTGTATGCCCGCAAAACCAACGCAAACATACGCATCTCTGCTACACTGAATTGTTGAACATGTCGTCTTTTCGTAGGCCAGCACTCAGCACCGTATAACATCACCGGACGAATTGCCGTCCTATAGAATTTACCTTTTAGCTTTTGTGGCACCCTCTTGTCGCATAAGACACCGGATGCTTGACGCCATTTCAACCAGCCGGCTGAAATTCTATGCCTAACATCTTCATCGATGTCACCGTCCTTTTGCAACATCGATCCTAAATAACGAAATGTATCCTTCTTGGCCACCAATTGTCCATCAAGGCTAACGTCTCCAACCTCATGTCTAGTCGCGCTAAACTCACACATCATATACTCGGTCTTGGCCCTACTAAGTCTGAATACCTTGCACTCTAATGTGTGCCTCCACAGCTCCAACTTCCTATTAACCCCATCCTTACTCTCTTCAACTAACACCACATCATCAGCAAAGAGCATACACTAAGGGACATCACTCTGTATTTCTCGTGTGACCTCGTCCATCACTAGAGCAAATAAATAAGGGCTCAATGCTGGTCCTTGGTGTAGTCCTATTTTAATTGGAAAGTCATTGGTGTCACCATCACATGTCCGAACACACGTCCTCGCATCCCTGTACATGTCCTTAATGAGGGTAATGTACTTAGTTGGGACTTTGTGCTTCTCCAAGGCCCACCACATGACATTTCTTGGTACTTTGTCATACGCCTTCTCGAGGTCAATAAAGACCATGTGTAAATCCTTCTTTTGCTCCCGATATCTCTCCATCAATTGTCGCATTAAGAAAATTGCCTCCATGGTCGACCTTCCAGGCATGAACCCACACTGGTTTTGCGTCACACTTGTCACTCTTCTTAGGCGATGCTCGATAACTCTCTCCCAGAGCTTCATCGAATGGCTCACCAACTTAATCCCACGATAGTTAGTACAACTTTGAACATCTTCCTTGTTCTTGAAGATCGGTACTACTATACTCCTCCTCCATTCTTTCGGCATCTTTTTTGACCGAAAGATGAGGTTAAAAAGCTTAGTTAACCATACTATGGCTCTGGCACCCAGGCATCTCTATACTTCGATGGGGATACCATCAGGGCCCATCGCTTTACCACTCTTCATCCTCTTTAAAGCTTGCTCTATCTCTGCCTCCTGAATTCTCCTCACAAAGCGCCTGTTGTTATCATCAAATGAGTCATCCAACTCAAGTATAGGACCCTCCTGACCATTAAACAACTTATCAAAGTACTCTCGCCATCTGTTCTTGATCTCCTCATCTCTCACCAGGAGTCGGTCTACCCCGTCCTTGATACATTTGATTTGGTTGATGTCCCTCGTCTTCCGCTCACGGATCCTAGCCATCCGATAGATGTCCTTCTCCCCTTCCTTCGTGCCTAGTCGCTGATAAAGGTTATCATATGCCTGACCTTTTGCTACACTCACTGCTCACTTTCTAGCCCTCTTGGCTATTTTATAGCCTTCTATGTTGGCTGCACTCTTGTCAAGATGTAGGTGCTTGAAACACTCCTTCTTCTCCTTGATAGCCCTTTACACCACATCATTCCACCACCAGGTGTCTTTTGCTTCTTATTTGCCTCCCCTACTCACGTCAAACACTTCTGAAGCTACCTTCCGTGCATATGTTGCCATCTTTAGCCACATGTCATCTAGTCCTTCTCCTTCCTCCCAGGGTCCCTCTCCTAGCATCCTCTCCTTAAAAGTTTGCGCCAGCTCCCCTCTAAACTTCCACCACTTCGTTCTCACGGTCTTGGTACGTTTGTCCCTATATACACGTACCCAAAAGCGAAAATCCGCCAACACAAGCTTATGTTGAGTGACGACACACTCCCCAGGTATTACCCTATAGTCCAAGCAAGCACGTCTGTCCTCCCTCCTTGCAAGGATAAAGTCAATTTGGCTTGAGTGTTGTGCACTTCTAAAGGTCACTAGATGGGATTCCCTCTTCCTAAAGAGTGTATTCTCTACCAACAAGTCATAAGCTAACGCCCAATTAAGTATATCCTCCCCCTCCTGATTCCTACTACCATACCCAAACCCCCCATGGATCCGCTCGAACCCTACGTTAGACGTACCCACATGGCCGTTAAGGTCTCCTCCTATGAAAAGCTTCTCACTGATAGGTATGGCACTAACCATGCTATCTAGATCTTCCCAAAACTGACTCTTGGTGCTCTCACTAAGACCTACCTGAGGGGCATAGGCACTAATCACATTTAGAGCCGAATCTCCAACTACCAGCCAAACTAGGATAATCCAGTCACCATGTCTCCTAACATCTATGACTCCATCCTTAAGGCTCCTATCGATCAAGATGCCTACACCATTTATACCCGATGTTGTACACGTGTAACAAAGCTTGAAGCCAAGTATCCACACATGGGATAAGGTTTCCATCCACTATTCTTTATATATTCTAGCAACTTCATCTCTTCAGGGCAATCTTTCTGCACATGGCCGAATTCTCCACACTCATCACAAGTGGAGCGTGATTCTGCTAGCCTGAGTGACTCTTCCATAGGGATATGAGAATTATTGTCCAACCTTCTTTGAATAGCATGAAGGCGATCCATAACCAAGTCTCCATGAGTCCTCTCAATCACGCTCTTTGCTACTCCTTTAGAAGGTTGTAGGTTCCTTGAACTTCTCTCACTATCCCATGATTGATTTTTAACTAGCAATTTGATCATTTCCTTAGCTTGAATAGGAGTCTTTGACATGAATGAACCCGCGGCTGAAGCATCTAAGTGTTGACGGAAGGGGATATTCAATCCCACGTAGAATCTCTCAATAGTTTCACCAACTGTAAGACCATGATGAGGGCATGCATCCATATATTCATTGTATCTTTCCCACACTTCTCCAATGCTCTCATCAATATTCTGCGTAAATCCAAGAATCTTATTCTTCAAAGCTTGAGTCTTACCAAGAGGGAAGTATTTGGCTAATAATGCAACTGCTAAGGTTTCCCATGTAGTCTTTACTACGTTTTCCAAGCTATTGTACCATTGCTTAGGGCGTCCAACTAGAGAGAAGGGGAACAACCGCACACGTGCTTGATCTCCGGTCAATCCTGCTACTTTGAATGTACTACAGACTTCAAGGAAGCGCTGCAGATGCTGATTGGGATCTTCCGAACCTATGAACGGTTGTTGTGCCACTAATCCGACGTACCTCTCTAGTTGATATGGAGCATGATCTTGAGCTTCATGGAAATCTGTCTTGACAACCTTATCCAATTGAGGCTTGAAACTATTAACCAAGGGCTGGTCTGCCATCGCTCCTACTTCTGGGTCTGCAACTATGAATAATACTCGAGGGCTGGCACTGACTGGATCTCCACCTAAATCTCCAAGTGACTTGCTCCTCTTTTCCGCTATTGTCTTCTTGCGTAAGAGCTTTTATGGATCATCGGTGTAATTAGAGGGTTTGTTTGACTTAAGACCGTCCATACCTGTTAATTTCACTTAACAACATAAATGTAATAAAAAGACAAGTAAAGCACAATGAATAAACACTAATACATCAAACAATGTTTAAAAACCTGCTATGGTCCCCGGCAACGGCGCCAGAAAAACGTGCTTGTTGATCGTTACTACGCACCCACTTATATACCACAAGAGGACGGTGTATAGTTGTAGCACTTTTTCCCTTAGAGTATTCCAAGGTATTATCGAACCAGCAAAGGTGCACCAAACAGCAATTCAGTTGTTGCATTGATCGGCGCAGGGTTGAGCCGATTGACACTGTTGTGGATCTAAGTTGTCAAGCCGATCAGCACAGGAGTTGAGCCGATCGGCAATATTGCGGATCTAAGTCATTAAGCCAACCGGCGCAGGTGTTGAGCCGATCGGTACACCAGCGAAGTTGAACTAGAGTGCAAGTCAAAGCCAAAGCTTAAACTATTCAGTGAGTAGCCAGATATCTACTAGTGAGATCGTAACCAGATAGTTTAATTAAATAGCATCATAATGGATAATTACATGGATCAATGAAAACCTATAATGAATAAGACCACCCTGCTTTCCGAGTGGCTCCCGATTTATCGCTGCCAAGAGGAAACCCTTAACCACACGAGTATCTTACCCTACTCAACTATCCAATGGTGCTGCGCAGGTTTAGTGCTGTCACCGCTAAACCACACTACCGGCATCATCAAGAAACCATAATCAATACAATGTCTTAATACTGTCCTAATCACCACGATTAAGATAATATCAACTTACTTAGCCTAGAACTAAGCAATGAGAATAAGCACATGCATGATTATAGAATCAAGATAGACAAATCACCAAAACCATCATCAACATATTCAATCATCCTTGAGATACAAAGAGTAAGATTCATCACTGTCGAGATGGCCTACCTTGACGGATCAACTCTTACACCAATGGTTCTTGAAACTCAACTAGAGATCTATTCTAACGGGGCAAGCCCCGGTGGCTCTAACTCACGAATCTGTTGTCCCTCTGTTGCCTCCTCCTCGGAGTCCTGATCGCGGCTAGGGATTACAAGTATATATAGGGGTTTTACTCGTGAAGGACTCAGTTTCTAGCAAATAAGTCGGTTGCGCCAATCGGCGCAAGCCGTGTTCTCTCTGGTTTCTGCACCGAATCGGTTCCTCTGTCTTCCACAACTGCCATGTGGGCCTTTTTCTTCGAGATAAAGTCTTATACCGCACATCAAGATCTTGAAGTTCCATAAATCTTCTAAGCAAGTATCTTCAAGTGTCTTGTGCAGATAAACTTTCATAAACATCAGATAAACTTCCATCGGAATGGGCCTCGGTCACTTCTGTGGGCCAAAATACCCTTACGCCGATTGGCTCATGGGCTGCACCGATCGGCGTACTGGGCTTCTTCAGTGCTTTTTGTTGATTCTGGACTCTTGTCTTATCCAGCATCACTTTAATAGCCAATTTTACATGTTTCTGCAATAAAACTCCAAAACAACGCATATACAAATATATAGATAATATCATAGGTAAATGGCCTAAATTAGTATCAATTATATACTATTTGGGATGATATTCACATATAAAAGGGGCACTTAGCAAGTGCCAACACCCACCTGTGGAATTGTTGTGAGTCACTAACCAGCAGACCCCACGTGGCACAGCAAAAATGAGAGCTAAATTTTAAGCAAAAATGAGAGCTAAATTTTAAGCAGCACTGCTGGAGTTGAAAATCAAATTTAAGCTACTAAAAATGTGACCCGGCTCTCAAATGTAAAATTAGGAGGCTACATTTGAGATCTCCCACCGGAGATGCTCTGGCGGTTCGATCGAAACGGAAATTGCAGGCAGCGGATGAGTTGATTGGATGCGACGATCAGCGAAGTGTGTTCCCTCACCTGTAGGCCTGTAGAAAATCGGGCCTAGAACTAGGGCAAGATCAAACGGGGTTTCTGCAACTTTTTGCTGTCGGCATGATTTTGATAATTCGAAATTAAATTTAGTTTTGTGACACAGTTTGTTGCCGTCGTTGTTCCTGTGTTCGCATAGGGTAATTATGTGTTTTTGGCCTTAGCGATTTGGTACCAAGGTCAGACAATCTCCAAGGCTGAAAGCTGCTGATAAAAGGAAGGGAACAACCTCCACAAATTGAATGGCGTGAAAATATTTAATTTGCTGTAATTAGTTGGTTGTTGTTTGGTTACGTCAGTCACACACTGTTTCACTTCCCCCATAAGATTGGGAAAACAAAACTTCTGAAATTGTACTAGTTTTTTTCATTGCATCTTCTAGATAAACTACTGGTTATGCCACAGGGTCATGCAACTTGGTTGTGCCACTTCAAGATCACAGTGAACCTTAAACTTAGTTAACTTCCTTTGTGTCAGCCCTACATGCCTACTGTGTTTCAGTTTTTCAGGAGAAAAAAAAACCATCAGCTGTGAATGGAACTGAAAATTTTCATATTTTCATTCTTCAGTAATAACTTAGTTATCTTCCTATTTTGTCAGCTATGTTAGATTTGCAACATGCTTATGGTTTCAGTTTCAGCATCACAAAAATTGTCAGTTGTGACGGCTGAAAATTTCATCATATTGTCACACTTATAGTTGACAACATATACTAATATATTCTGCAAAAATATTCATTACATTTGTCATGGCACTGCACTGACCATAGAACCAAATCTACAGCTGTACTCACATTCAGATAATATCTAAATCAACATTGACTCCACTTTAGAGTGCTTTAATTTCTCCACTGCAATCTCCTCCTTCCACTACCGGAAAATCAACAGTTGCCAAGTGCAAAGTACACATGGCAACATAAGAGAAACACACGGCAAAGTGTTTGCCGAGTGTTGTCCTCGGCAAAGGCCGCTCGGTAAAAAATTACTCGGCAAATGGTACTTTGTCGAGTGCCTTTTGTCACGCACTCGGCAAACATTTTGCCAAGAGTCAAAACGTGTTCTCGGCAAAAAAAAAAAAAAAAAGGTAGGGATGGCGGACCAACGGAAACAAGCGATTTGTCGAGTGTCTTTCCGCGACACTCGGCAAAGCTCACATATTTTGCCGAGTGCCTTTTGTTGCTGGCACTCGGCAAAGGTCACATATGTTACCGAGTTCCTTGTTTCTCACACTCGGCAAACCTTACATATGTTGCTGAGTGTCTTGGCTGCCACTCAGCAAAGGTCACCTTTGTTGCCGAGCCTCTTTGCCAAGTGTTTTGGTCTTCTCACTCGGCAATTGTCTTAACCTTTACCGAGTGTTTTGGTAGTGACACTAGGCAAAGAGGCTGTCCAGAATCAGCATTTTCTTATTTTTCTTTAAACTGACAAACATTCATAATTTTCATCATAGGTAATTTATATACATGAGAATAAGCATCACAGGCAGTTCATATAGAAGATCATAATAGGAAATCCATAATTGAACATACTAGGTCACTTCAAATCCACAAATTTCAAAAGTTTGACAACCCATAATCCACAATCTCATAAGTTTGTTCACAAATAGCATTTCAAATACACATGTCAAAATCACAATTCACAAGTAATATAAAAATCACTCCGAGGGTCGGAACAAAGTGCGACGGCTAGACAAGTCTGGGTCCTGAAGATCATTTGACGTTGCCGACGGAGGAAGATTATGCACAAGATTAGAAACGTATACAAGTTCCATAAGTAACAAACTAAAATTTTCTAAGTTGTCTAAGGTGATCTTGGTTTTCTAAATAACTAAAACTCTAGAGAAGAATCTAATATTGTATCTAAGCTAAGCAACTATATGAAATGAAACTACATATTTGTCAAGGGACTTACAGGAGAAATGGCACGAGGTGGTGGTGGTGGAGCAAATGTCGACATCGGTGGCAGAGTATGACCCATCTGTACAGTAAAATTTTGCATGTAGCTATAGAACTATGCCATCTGCTACTGACTCTGCCGCTGGGCCTCCTGAATCCGCTCCTCCATCTACATCTCGAGTTCCTCCCGTTTCTTTCTCTCTTCTTCAAGCTGGGTCTACAATATTCCATCCAATGTTAACATGGAGTGTGTGCAGGACAATGTTAGGAATGAACAAATCACAAATAAGACAAGAATTACCTAGAGGGCCTCCGTCTGCAACTGTGACACAGTCGGTCTTAGGAAAATGGTTGGGCCAGTGCTCGTGCTCCGTGCTCGAATCTAGGGGAGGGTGTGAGTGGTCACCGTGTCAAGCGTGCTGCCACCTAGATAGTACAGTCCGTGCTTCTTGCCTCCTCCCGCCGTCATGATGACTTCTCCATCAAGGTCGTGTGCCCTCGGATCAAAATCCGGCCCATGGACCTCCTTTGCCACCTCTATGTATGAAACAAGGCGGCTATGGACGGTCGGATTGCAATATGCCTCAGGAGGGTCCTCTGGGTTGTACTGGACATCCGACGTCGCCTTGCCCTTGTGGCACAAAGCAAATGCTTCAAACGTGGTGATAGGCTTGCCACTATGAGACGCCAACTGAGAAAGAAAAATAATATGCTTATAATATTAGTTGCATGATTGATCATTAAAATAATTAATGATTTGACATACATATCTCTCCCTATATTCATCAAGGGTTAGATTGCCCTGATGGTGTGCAGGACCGGGGATCATCAAACGCCGCTCCCGACAAGCATTGTGTCTCTTGTCCTAGTTGGAGCTGCACCACTTCTCCACCATCATTTCCCAGTATACGGGATGCGAGCGCAGCCACCACGGAATCACCTACACACATCATGTATATGACATGTAATTTTAAACTAGAAGTATTTAATCTGAATTAAAATCATAAATTGAAATTTAAAGTTACCTCCATGTATTGTTCCCGGCTCAACAGCATGTTTCTTGCTGCTGTTTTTTTGACAGTCACATTTTTGCCGGCGTTGTAATCTACAACGGCCTAGATGCGCACCTCGTAGTGCATGTCCTTCACTAGCTTATGACATGCTTTACGTACCGCCTGAGTCGCCTTGGCCTCGTAGCCCGTATCACATCTGAAGAAATCCTGCATATATACGCGATGTATGCAATCATTATTTCAAGATTATTCAATAAATACAATGTGTTGAGCAATGTATTGCGAGGAAGAATTACCCATAGCTCGGACGTCACTTGCTCTATGCTGTTGAGGAATACCTTGCCATCTCGATTAGGGAAATCCTCTAGAAGGGTGTAGTGGTCAAAAGTGTACGTTGGCTTCATGATTCCGTTGATCTGAACCAGGCCAGGGAAGTGTTGCCTACATAGAAGACCCAAGAGGTCATTGACTTTGCGTTTGTAAGCACCTTGAGAGACCACACTCCAAGACCTGCCGAATACATTAAGATAAATTCTTAGTTTTCATTGTGATTTGAAACATATCTAATGAAAATGTATTGAAAACATATAAAGTTACTTACTGATTCCCACGAGGTCGAATTATGGGATGGCTCACAACAGGTATCGGTCACTTCGTGAGGGTCGAGGGACCTCGTAACCAGACAGAAGTGGAAAGTCCCACCCCCTCCTCCTCCCCTTCGCCCCCTCCTCCTCCTTCTCTTTCTCCTCCTCCTCCTGCTCCTCCTCCCACTCTGCCCCCTCCTCCTCCTCCCACTCCGCCTCCTCCTCCTCCCGCTCTACCTCCTCCTCAGACTCAGCTGAAGAAGACGAAGCCACAAGCGATGATGACATCGCTAGGCCCCTGCCACCACCTCTCCCTAGACCTCTATCTTCACCTCTCTATCGCCCCCTGCCTCCACCTCTCCCTCGACCCCTCTTGGCCTCCTCAGCTGAAGAAGACCCTCCTCAGTGAAACGAGGACAAGGGTTTCAAACCGCCCACCATCTTGGTCCAGTCACCTGCAATTAAGAAGAATAAATTGATCAGCACACTTTAAAAGAGATGCAAAATAGACAAAACATAATTCAAAATAACATAATATTATAAATCATAAATTAATTAGTATGGAACATACATGTATTAGAAATAATCGTCATCATCAGGATTAGCTGGATCATAAGTCTCATCGTCACTATCATGCATTTCGATAGAATCAATCCTAATTTTCAAAGGAGGAACGTCATCATCACTGTCATGGCCTAAATGTAACCGGTCAAGTAATTCTAAGTCCTTTACATTATGAACCTCATCGACATTGTCCTCGTCAACAACCATTTCATTGTCTACATCCATTCCCATTCTAAGTCTATATGAAAACTCCCTTCTACCCCTTCTTCTTGAAAGAACTCTCCGTCATATGTGTTTGGGTCTATGCTATAATCTTCATTGTTTGGTACAGGTAGTTTAGCGTGTGGTGATACCTTGTATACAACATCCCAACCTTTGAGATGGTCATCCGTTTGACATGGGTATGAGAGGTTATAAACTTGTGTGCCCTGTTAAGCCACAATATATACATCGTCTCCCGGATAGATGGAAGACTGTCGAATTTTGACTAGCCCAAGATTGGGGGTCTGTCTCACTGCATTCGGATCACGCCAATGGCATTTGAAAATGATGGGATTAAGAGGTTTGCAACCATGGAGAGAGAGTTCGTAAATTTCATCAACTCTTCCATAATACTCCACCCCATCAAGGCCATCCGTAAAAACTCCAGAATTGGTGGTTCTTCGATTTGGACGATTCTGCTCGTAGCTTGTTGTGTGATAGCAATATCCGTTGACATCATAACCGGCAAATGACCTGACCCTATAGGCACAGCCATCAACAACCTATCTCAACTCGGCACACATGCACGCATTGGTTTGGCCCTGCAAGTTCAAGCTGGATAGGTCATAACAAGGTACCTTTAATGTCCAAATATGTATGAGATTAAATAGAAATTACCTTATGTTTGCACCAAGAAATGAAATCGGGCATTCCATTTCCTGCGCCTTGTCTAAGTAGAGTTTCAAGTTTGTTCGATGAAGGTTCCCTTGAACCATGCCAGAATTGTTGAATAAATTCCCCATAACAATGAGCAACAAGGTGTTGGATGTTGAAGAGTGACTACCCGAGAAGGGAATTATTTGAGAACTTACCCCATGTATGGCTCCATTTCAGAAAGGTTGGTCAACACATATAGCATGATCATGTGCCACTCTTTATGTGTCAAGGACTTGTAGGTCGCACCACTTGCACTTCCAAGTTGCCCTTGGATAAGGCTGAGGTTTGATACATTCAACAAGCATCACATGCATCAACAATATATCACAAGCATCACATGCATCAACAATATATCACATATCTCATCAAAATATCACATATATCACATAAATTCAACTCATTGTTCACAAACATCTCCCTTCACAAGATCATGAACCTCGTCATCAACAAGTTCAAAGTAGATTCAACAAAGTGTTCAAAATACATCAATTGAAATACATCACAAGTCCACATAAGCAAATTCATAGAAATAAAAGGGTACATAAATTCAAATACATCACAAGTTCACAACATTCACAACTGAAGTTCACATCTCAAGTTCACAACAACATTTCACAACCAAGCTCGCGGCATCTCCCTTCGAGCGTCTCCTCATCTTTGGATTTAGCTGTGTTAGCAAAGAGACGACCAAAATATTGTTTAATTTAATTTGATAATTGTATACCTAAGGATTCAAGTTCAACTAAATTTACCATTCAGTAGTGCATATTATCTCAGTAGAACTTTTGTTTGATGATGTTTCGAGTACTACGGTGGAAGTTGAGCTTGATGGTGTCGATGGTACTGAGGTGGAACATTCGTTTGATGGTGTCTAGGGTACTAGGGTGCCAGTTGAGCCTGATGGTGTCGAACCTGATGGTGTCGATGGTTCTTCAATAAAGTAACCTGATGCATGAGGATCCGCATGAGGAGTGTAGTTTTTGGACTATCTAGATGCTTAAGTTTGTAGTTAGGGGGCGATGTATAGACTGGTTGTAGCATACCTGCTTGCTGATGACCTGCTTCATGTGCAATTCCTGTTCCAGAAGCCCCCGCATCCCCGTCATCATCTTGTTGCCGAAATAGTGTATAGCGGAGTCGTGGGTGGGGTTCTGTAGTAAGAGTGACAATTATTAGAGAAAATAATATAACATTATCAAAGCAAGGTTTTGTTGTAATTGCAGTTACCGTTGGGCTGAACTGTCTGTAGATCACCCGGTGAAGCTGGTTGTACAAGAAACCAAATTGGCCATATGTTCAGTACGGAAACAGAGTTTCTATGGATGCCAATATGGGCCGTCTAGGTATAGTTGATGGACATGCATATGTTAAAATGTTGAATGTGAGATCACTTTGCCTGAATTTGACTTGGCTAACTTCACATATGTTACTGAAGATTCTATGTATTAGGTACTGTAGGTCCATAAGCATGGTTGCAGTCCACTTACATTTATGTGTAGTGGTTGGTAATTTTCAGTAATTTGTGCGGCTGCATAGTGTCTCTCGTGGTTGGGAACTGTGGGATCAATGGGTACTTCAATGGAACCATACCCAGATGTCATTGGTAACATCGAAATATGATAGTCGCCAAGTTGAAGGGTCATTTTTCTCAAGATCTTATTGGCTAACTAAAATGAGGAGGTCATCACCACATAGTCATTAAGATACCGGCAGATCTGCTCTAGCACAAGCTCCACACCCGTCTGACTCTCTAAGGATGACTTTATTGTCATGCGATCAATCTCAGTGCAGACAAATGGAGATTGGCTCTTCATAATTACTACGAGGCCTTAAAAACTTGGGTTACTGTATCTAACATCGGCCTCATTAAAGATCGTGAGGTGTTCGCAGTGGAAATGTGCCATCGTGGTCGGCGGCGCCAGATCGAGGCGCCCGGGCTCGGGGGCACTAGGGTCGGTGGCGCCCGGGGTCGGGGTCGAGGGCACCCGGGGTCGGTGGTGCGGGAGCCCAGGGTCGGGGTCGGGGGGCGGGGCGGGGTGCCGGCGATGGCGGGCGCGGTGGGAGACAGAGTGAGAGCACACGAGTGAGATAGAGAGAAAGGAGAATGGAGCGTGTGGGTCAAGTCAACCAAACATATGAGTGTTTGCCGAGTAGCACTAAATACACTCGGCAAAAACAGCACTTGGCCGAGTGTATCCCAAGACACTCGGCAAAAACAACACTTCACCGAGTGTGTTCCCTCGACACTCGGCAAAGGGTGACGGAGAAAAACGGAAGTAACGGAAGCCGCACGTGTGTTTGTCAAGTGGGTTTTGTTTACCGAGTACTATTTATATGCCGAGTGTTTTGTTCTATTTTGTCGAGTGTTCTTATTCGCACACTCGGTAAAGGGTCCTGCTTGCCGTGTGTCTAATCTTTGCCGAGTGTTTCTCTGCAGACACTCGGCTAAGAATGTTTTTGCCGAGTGCCGGACATAATGCTCTCGGCAAATGCTCCTACACTCAGGCAACTACAGGTTTTCTGGTAGTGTTCAGTTGCCTGTTATATTGATGAATAGCTGCACAAGCTTGATCTTCCTTCAGTCCGTGCGCACTTCCACCCAAATCCGTCAACAATTGGCTCACAAATTGAGTCATATCCACGCCGTGCATATAGGGTAGTCTTCCTGACACAACTGCTCTAGTGAAAAAAAAATCGAGTAAAATCAACAATAACAGACCACCAAATTAATGAACCAGGAAGACAACCAATTGATTCGAAGCACCTCAACACCGGACTGGAGTCTGAAGTGTACTGAATCAACACAAAGGTTCCCTCATGTTCACTTCTATGCTCTCAGGACGATTGAGCAGAGACAGACATCATGCGGATGTTGAAACCAATCTAAGTTCTGTACCTTGGAAAATCAGTGAATCATATGACCTAATATCAAGCACGCACGCAGACGCATCAGCTCGGATGCCATGACGTGTACGAGCTTGTCGATCTGAAGTCCGTCCCCAAACTCTCGATATGCCCACAAAGGCCCGCACTGCCACTACCGACTGAGTCGTCTCCGTGGAACGGGGCCATGGCCATCTGTGGGCACATCTGCTTCCTACTCCTATAGGGAGCGCCACATCCGAGGCAGTCGCAGCGCCATGCACGCTGGTCAAGGGACAAATAATAGAACCCTAATCCTCGAAAGAATACTTGACACAGATTAATCAGATTACTCTAAGATAATTCTATAGATAGAAACACTAACTACTAGTCTACCACTCTAATTGTTTCTGATATTATTTCCAATCTGTTAAAATACTAGCAAGTAGTAGTGGATTTCTGATATCAAATTTACACCATCGAATCAAACTACTAGTCATTAGTTTTTTAGAAACTACTAGCTAGTATTTTAGATAATAAAACTTCTTAATTTATAATATGGCCGATTATTAAGTGGCCCGTCAACTCATGGTGCAGTTAACAGTCCACCACTATCATGGATTTGAAAAATGTCACTATTAATTGTTTTTAGAAAGTTGTAGACCTACTTTTTATTTTCCCGAATATAAATTATTCATCACATTAATAATATGATTAATACTAGGCTACAGGCCCTTGAATCTTAGGTTGATGGAAAGAAAAGCAGAAAGAACTTAAGTCGTAAAATAGCATTCAATGTTTCCAGACAATACAAACTAATATCGTGAATCAGAAATAATTTTAAAACAATGAATAATCTAATTTCAAAACTGCTCCATCCTAAGTAACCATCTCATCGGCAAGAGAATGTATGCACTATGTAGTAAGTAAAGGAATAAATTCATCAATTAGCCTTCCTATCTGCAGCTTCATTCCAGCTCACAATCTTTATTATTCGGAGAAGGCAGCAAAGAACATAAATTTGCTACCTAAAAATACTGATTAGCTCTCATTCTGAGGTTGATGGCATCTTTATTCCTTTCCTTCTATCAGCATAACAGAATGAACGCCAGATCCACTGGGGGTCAAACTTTGCAGTTGTAATGAGTTTTGCATATATGGGGCCGCATAATTAAAATACCAATTAGCTAAATGAAATACGGGCTATCGGAACTGAGATTGATAACATCTTGCTCCTTGCCTCCTTCCCTTTTGTCAGCATAACAGATTGAACGGCACAACACTCGAGTCGAAGTAATTTGCAGCGACAATGACTTTTGCATCGGATGCTACTCATTGGTAAACCTGCTTGCTTCGCCCAACACCTCATAACCTCAATCGCATATTTGCAAATAAAGAGAAAATGGGCTAATTACCCTTGTATCTAATATCTAAATTGCTACTGGGAGGCAATATTAGCAACAGGATGCTACACGGTTTGGCATGCCCCCACCTCCATCTCCACATCATTTCTATGCTGCCCCTCTGTCACAGGTACCGGTCTGCCGTGAGCCCAAGGGAAGGAAGCCACTACATCAACCTGCTAGGAAAATAAAGTAGTTCTAAATTCATTACTCAGAATAAAAGAGAAATATATACTTTAATAATAGGGCTATATATAGTTTAATGAACGGCTGATGTAAACAGTACCTTAAGGTTCTGTATCAATTGATGATTATCTTCTGCAACAAAAATCACAAAGACAACAAATATTGAAAGGCAGTAAAAGAGAAATAAAAGTTTTCCATGAATGTGATAGGTATGTATACAACGCATGTGCATGTATGTGTTATTTAACGCTGTTAACATCCCTTGCAAATCTTTATTGAAGCAACATGTTAGATAATAATCATGGCTACTACTCCTAAATAAGATGGCATACCTGCAGGCTGCAAACACCTCTGTACACACATGCCGGCACACTGGAGCCTTTCCATATCGCCACGGGCGACCACATCGAGCTCTGGTCACATGCATTGCTGCTAAAATGTTCAACCGCTACATTGTCACGTCGTTGCCAGCACCTCGCGCTCTCCAGTCTCTAGCTACGAGCCTACGACCAAACTGTTTGCAGCCGTGCTAAAGCAAGTACACTGATCCGGAGGGGAGTCAAACTGCAATATCAGGTGCCATGACATTTGGTTGCTCGGTGTGATCTCGGGGCCATCCATGCACTGTCTCCAGCGCTGGACATCCCAGTGTAGTATGTGCCCACGACGCTCATTGTCTACCTGCCATAGGTGAAGGTCGATGTCAGGGTGTGACACCTCCTCGATGGCGTTGACGAACGCTTCCTTGGCCATCGGCGTGAACATGATCGCCAGCGTGTCACCGCTACCGTGTTTGTTATAGGTAGGCAGACTCGTTTGTTCCATCAGGGATACTTGATAGAAGTGGAGTCGGAGACAGATACGAAGGAAAGACGGAAGCGGTAGGGGCTTGAGGACTCCACACGACGCACGGCATGAAGGATTATTAACGCTGCAACATATGGAGTAGAGATTGTAGAGATACAAACTGAATACGACAACGTTGCGAATATCTCTGGACACGAAAAAAGTGGTCTAGACGATCTCACCTTAATTAATAAGTTGTAGAGATACCCTTCATTGCAGGAACCAAAACTAGATCCGACTCATGTTCACATTCCTAATAATTTAGCAACAAGAATTAAAAAGATCCTAGAGAGGTTCAACGAAATAACCAGAGCATGGAATGACCTCCAAATGGACGAGAATGATTCCCTAATGCTAGAAGACGATAAAGAAATGTTGCCTCTACCTAGCAGTCCATATTCAGATGAAGTCAATGTTGTTGGTAGAGATGAAGACAAGGAAAATATTATCAAACTGGTTACTGCCGGTGAAAATGTGGATGGAAGCAAGTTGTCCGTCCTCCCGATTGTTGGTATGGGGGGACTGGGCAAAACAACACTTGTTTAACTAGTGTACAATGATCGAAGGGTCTCTAACTACTTCGACATCAAGGGTTGGGTGCATGTTTCCCCTGGCTCTACTGTCAAGAACCTAGCAAGTAAGATTCTCATTGTCGAAGCTTGAGATCGGCAATAAATATATAGGGCTACATCGAGACTAAGAACTATGATGGTAAGACAAGATGCCGAGTTATACAGGTTCGGGCCCTCTCGATAAGAGTAAAAACCCTATGTCCTGTGTTCTGTGTATTGATTATAATCTAGTGTATCACCCGTGTTGTGTCATGTCCCTTGATGGGATTACCCTGCCACCTTATATATTCGGTCGGCAGGGGGGTACATGAAGAGTTCTAGTTGTAACCCTTAAGGATTTACATAGAAAGTCTATCTCTAAATGCCTTGTGCTCCAAGCCGACTCGATCGGCTTCCTTGTTGATGAAGTACCCAGTCGGCTATCGACTTAGTCTTGTATGAGGATACCCATAAAGCAAGTATCCCACAGCAGCCCCCGAGTGCTTTCTGATTTTGAGCTTTGATTCTCTGAGTGATCTTCCAATATAGATCATAAATCAGGAAGACCTCTTCGAAATTCCTGATAGATCTGGTGCACCGGTTAGATGCACCTGATCAGGTGTAGCCCCTGACTCTTGTATAATTTGGAGACTAACAAATAATGTAAGAGTCTAATTATATTAGCTCTTATTATTTTGTAGGTATTTTACTCAAACTATCGGGTTTGAGTTTAGCAGTCCTCTGGTCATCAAACCAGTAGGTCACTTTGCAAGGCTTCAACCTTGCCGACCGATTATCAAAAAGGCCGAGCGATATACACTATTTCCGAGTGACTTATCTTTCTAAATTCCATGACATCAATTATATTCAGTCCATATAAAGTAGTATGGCATCAATCATATTCAATCCATATAAAGTAATATGACATCAATCATATAATGGTATTAAGCTAATGACATCAATCATAACATAGCTTTTTTTCCCTAATAATTGGTCACTCTATCTTTTAATAAGTCCGATTTTGGCAATTTAGTTATTGACTTCAATCCATACCATAACCATTGAACTTATATCTTTATGACCATCAAGTCTTTTGCTACATGATCACCAAATCATATAGATATGGTCAAATATTTTTAAGTGGTTTGGCCACTGCTTCTCATCAAAGAAGCCCCCGAGTCTACTGATACATCCGGCCTAGGTGGGGTGGAACGAAGCCCGACACACCGATCCGGATTCCCTGAATCCCGCAATCTTAGCACCACAACTCCTGCCGAAAGCCTGACACACCGATCCGATTCTAGGTCCACGACCTGAATCTGCAATCTTAGCACCACAACTCCGGCGCCCCCACTCAGGGAAAGGCCCAATCTCCCTAAAAGACTAGTCTGATAGGGGAAGGGTGGATCTCCCTTTTAAGGTGGCTTCCACCTCCCAAGCTAAGCAAGGTGGGATTATTCAGAGGCTCATACGGTCGCCGCCCTAGCGGGTAATAGTGGAGGATGTCCTCATCATTCTCCCCTTCTTAACAAGGGCCTAGCTCTGATACCAAATGATACATCCGGCCTAGGTGGGGTGGAACGAAGCCCGACACACCGATCCGGATTCCCTGAATCCCGCAATCTTAGCACCACAACTCCTGCCGAAAGCCTGACACACCGATCCGATTCTAGGTCCACGACCTAAATCTGCAATCTTAGCACCACAACTCCGGCGCCCCCACTCAGGGAAAGGCCCAATCTCCCTAAAAGACTAGTCTGATAGGGGAAGGGTGGCTCTCCCTTTTAAGGTGGCTTCCACCTCCCAAGCTAAGCAAGGTGGGATTATTCAGAGGCTCATACGGTCGCCGCCCTAGCGGGTAATAGTGGAGGATGTCCTCATCATCTACTTCTTGAAGTTTTAAACCCTAAATGTGTTTAAGGCCCTTAATTAATTTTTACTTAATTGGATGCTTTCATCACTGTATGGCCCATTCCGGCCTATGGGACCCTTAGGTCAAAAAGTGTCGGTATAAAAGGCAGCATCAGGTTGACTCTCAGTCCACGCCGTATTTCCACACGAACTCCTCGTCTTCCTTGCGCCTCCTCTGCTCTCAACGACGCCTCTGCTTCGCCGGCTAGGGTTAGTGCTTCGCTTCCGACCGTCACAGATATCGCCGCACTTAGCCCCCAAGCTTCCGCTAGGGTTCAGCACTTGATCTGTCGCGCCCAAAACAACCATCACCGTGGGTCGCAAGAAGGTTTCCACTTTGATTCCAGCAACTTCCACTACCGTCGTCGCGTCCTCTTCGTCAGAGGTCGACATCCCAGAGCAGCTTTGGGAGTTCTCAAAGAGCAGCCTCTCCCAAGCTGATATGAACCAGATGGTGGTCGACGGCATCCTTCCAGAGCAAGTTCGGATTGATTGGAAGGTACCTCGTGAATCTTGCCCCATCCCCATTCATAAACAAATCATTGTTTTCCGCTCGTTCTTGGAGCATGGTTTTGGAGTCCCCTGCTGTAGCTTCTTGCGCTGGCTCCTATTCTTTTATGGGATTGAGCTTGTCAACCTCAATCCCAACTCTATTCTTCACATCACCATCTTTGTGCATATGTGCGAAGCATTTTTGGGTACTCTCCCCCACTTCAATCTATTTTGCCATCTGTTCGTCCTCTGACCGCTGCCAACCAAAGACAATCAAGTAGCTATAGGCGGCGTCGGCGTCCAGTTATGCAAGAAGGAAGCCTACATCAATGTGCCATTGAAGACTGGAAACAAGAACTGGAAGGATGAGTGGTTCTACTGTGACAACCCTCCCCCTGTTCTTGCCGACTTCACTGGTGCCAAGGCAATTCCCTTGGCGCAATGGACTGAGAAGCCTGATTCGACCGACCCTCAGGTGGTCGCTCTGTTGAAGAAGATAGCCGACTTGAAGGTTGAAGGTGTTGACGGAATCACCATCGCTAAAAGCTTCATAGTACGCAGAGTGCAGCCCTTGAAGCTTCAAAGTCACCAGGCGTGGAACTATGTTGATGATGACGAAACTAGGGAGGTGCCCGACCCGCCGAGTGGTGAACTTCGTCAGAAACGCCTATCGAAGATGTTTGAAGGGGATATCCTTCAGGATAACTCGTTGATAAAAAAGGCGTATAACAAGGGCACTATGCGAGCCTAAGTAAGCCTCAGTCTACTTTGAGCAATCCCTTATTTTCTTGTCTGGATATCCTGCTTGATACCTTGACTCTTGGGCAGGTTCTGGATACTTATGTATCCCATCCTCCGCTCCCTCCGACCGATACCGAGGGACCGGATTATGTTGAGAAGCCGCAGCAGACCGGCCCTGGAGGCTCAAGCTCTTCTGCAGGCGCTCAACCTGAACGTGTTGATCAAGTTGTCACCCTGCCTCCTCCCAGTCGACTAGTGAAGCAGATTGTTGGGTGCCGATGGTAATATGTTGGGGATCAGGGTGATGATGATGAAGTGTCGTCTGCTGATGCCGGTCAACCTGCCCCTACTCCCTCCGCCCGACCTTCAAGCCAGTCGGAGCCCCCAAGCCAAACACAGAGTGATGTAGGGGTGGTGCAACAGACCGACAAGGCAAGTAACTCTTCCCAGAAGAGGAAGGAGACTGATTCTCAGTCAACTTCTTCGAAGAAGAGGATGTGCTGAATCAAACTCAAGAAACCTCCCAGGTTAATCATTAAACCTTATATTCCTTGTCTCTTATTGCCAATAGTCATAGCATATCTTAATCTCCTAAATCTTTGTTTTGATAGTAGTCAGATGAATGATTCGCAAAGTGCCCAAGAGTCTGAAGCCACTCGGTCAGGACCCCCTCCTCGTCAGACTGATCTACCCAAACCGGTTGGCAAGTCATCAAACATGCTGACCGAGGTGGATAAGCCATCTGATAAGCAATTGCTGCCTCCGTTCTGAAGCCCGCACCACAACTCACACCGTTCAATGTCCCTTCACCTCTTGACAAATGTAAGGCGGCATTACCTACAGATGCACTCGGTCGGCCCGAAGTGGACGACGTGGAAATTATGTACCAACATCGAGAAGCCAGCAAGGTACTCCAATACCCTGCTTTAGCTTTGTCTCAATCTCATCCTTAAGCTTAACCCCTTTTTGCATACAGAAAATATATGCTCTTGTAGAGAGGAAGCAGGCTAGGGTGGAATACCTTGAAGTCGAAACTTTTGGTATGCCCTAAAACTCTTCGGTCTTCATGTCTTCAAGTTTAAGACTAACATATTGCTGGTGTTATGCTAGTCACCGGTCAGCAGCTCTCCAAAGCACAGAAGGAGATTGATAACCTGCAGACCGACCAAAGAGAGATGACCAAGACCTTAGACCAAGGCCATGCAGAGATAGCTGGTAAGATCACTTACCATCAGTGTTTAAATAATCAACTAATCACTCTAGCACTAAAAGTTCAAATATCTATCTTTAGCTCATGATCAGAAGATTGCCGACCTGGAGAAGTTGACCTCCAATCAGCAAAGGTTTGTTGATGCTTTGAACGCTGAGAAGGAAAACCTCTCCATGTAGGTCAAAGATCAAAAGGCCGAGATCACTTGGCTACAGAAGGAGATGAAGGAGGCTAATGCCAAGATAGAGGATGCCAAGAGCATCTCCAAATCCTTCAAATGTAAACTTGCTAGTAAGCCCTTCATTATTTCTCACATCTACTTGAATCATCTTTTGATCATACTGACCAAAAATCATCACTCGCAGCTCTATCTTACGCTGCTCGAAAGGCATTGAACTATTCATGCCGACCGAGTGGAGCAGACTGGCCATTCCTAGGATTACATGCTGGAGCATGCATCGGAAGCTATCGCTTATAACACTCGACGAGTGGCGACTGAGGCCCGGAGTTAGATTCTGGCGATTTGCCAATCTTGGTCTCCTGCTCTGCCATTGGACAAGATCAAGGAGGGCTTCAACCCAGACTTGGTCGACAACATAGAGATCAATGCGACCGTGCCTACTCCTCCAGCAAATCTAGAAGTTGAGCTACAAGCTGACTCTTCCTCTCCTTCAAAGGAGCTGTAAATCCTGCAATGCTAGAGAACATTAGTAATATCTATGTACTGAAAAAATGTTACCTGTATGTAAATTAGTTTCATGCTTAGTAGCTTTAAAAGATTGATAAAAATATCATAAGTATGTTTCCGTCACTGAGAAACTCAAATTGCATTGGTCTACCTTAACATATTAGGTTGTGACTCGTAACCACGTAACAAATAGAGTCGACCAATTGACACATGACCTCTCGCACTTTGGCTCTGGATTTAGTGTAGTGGTAGTCTGATGTGCAGTATAAAGTGTATAATCATAATATATAGACATTAGACCAAGAAAGTGAAGACCGTATTCAAAGAGAAGAAATCGGTCGGAAAATAGTCCAAAACCAAAATGAGGTTAGACTAAGGTGGGACATTTTGACTAGCCCCCTAGCTCGATTGTTTAATAAAGTAAATTAAGGAATCGAGACAATGTGGAATGAAAATCATCAAAAAATCTTTTATTAAAAAGACTGAAGTTTCATTCAGAAATAATGTATAAGTATACAAAAGAATAACTAAGTATATAAATGACGTAGCTGATTTATGTTCCAGGAATTTGGTATATCATCGCCGTCTTCGTACATTAGTCGGTAAGCCCCCGGGCGAGTGACTTCCTTCACCACATATGGTCCTTCCCACTTTGGAGAAAGCTTATGCTGGTTCTTCGTTGACTGCACTCGGCAAAGCACTAAATCTCCAACTTGGAAGTGGCGATTACGTATGTTTTTATCATAATATCAACGCAAGCCTTGCTAGTAAAGTGCTGACCGAAATAGAGCACGATCACGCGACTCCTCTACTGCAATCAAATCAATCTCTCGATTCTCCTCAGAAAGCTGTTCATCATACGCCTGGACCCGTGCCGAAACAAGACTGACCTCGGTCAGCAGCATAGCCTCTGAGCCATAGACCAATGAGAAAGGTGACTGACCACTTGCCCGACTGGTGTTTGTGCGAAGCCCCCAAAGAACTGAAGGCAATTCTTTGATGCACCGACCGGCATAACGCTTAAGTCTGTCGAATATCCGCGATTTCAATCCTTGAAGAATCATACAATTGGCCCGTTTGACCTGCCCATTGCTTTGAGGATGAGCCACTGATGCAGAGTGGATTTTTATTCCCATCTCATCGGCAAAGTCACGAAACTCCACTGACGTGAATTGAGTGCCATTATCGGTGATGATATCATGAGGAACCCCAAACGGAGTGAAGATATCCTTGACAAACTCGATTGCCTTCTGCGATGTTATCTTGCCGACTAGCTTTGCTTCGATCCACTTGGTGAATTTATCAGTAGCAACGAACAGATAAGTGAACCCGCCTGGCGCTTTCTTGAAAGGACCGACAATATTAAACCCCCAGACAGCAAAGGGCCAAGTCAAAGGTATCATCTGAAGTTGCTGTGAAGGCACATGCGTTTGTTGAGCAAAGAATTGACAACCTTCACATTTCCGAACGACCTGGTGTGCATCTTTGACCGCCGTGAGCCAATAAAACCCTTGCCGGAAAGCTTTGCCGACCAAAGTCTTGGAAGCCGCATGATTGCCACATATCCTGGAATGAATTTCTTCTACCAACTTTTGGCCTTCTGGTATCGAGATGCATCTCATCAAGATGTTTGAACCTCCTGTTTTATAGAGTTGGTCTCCCACCAACAGATATCCTCGGCATCGGGTCTCTAACCTCTGTTGCTCATTAGGATCCGAAGGCAGTGTTCCCTTGTCCAAATATTGGATGAGTGGGTCGTGCCAATTGGTCTCCATGTTGTCATCACCAACAAGATTAGTGACAACACTCATTAATACATCCGACTGAGGAGAAATCATGGGGGAATCCAGAGTGTGTAAGAAAACACCTGGTGAGACAGTAGACCGGGATGATCCCATCTTGGCCAATTCATCTACCGCTTGGTTATTGTCTCGAAGAACATGCGTCAACTTCAATCCATCAAATTTCTCTTTGAGCTTTCTTACTTCTTGACAGTAAGCACTCATATTGTCATCCACACCGTTCCAATCCTTAGTGACCTGATTAATGACCAAAGCCGAGTCACCAAAGACGTCAAGGTGCTTGATGCAGAGTGATGCGGCAATGCACAGACCATGTAGAAGGGCTTCATACTCCGCAGCGTTATTGTGCTGAGTGCAAAGGAAGTCTGGACTTCGATTGGATGAGCTTGAAAATAATGCTTAAACTTCCTGGAGGTGATCAATAATGCATATAACAACTTCAAGATCTGTTGATACCTTGCCTTAGAGGCACCAAGGACCTCGCTCACAAAATAGACCGGGTGTTATACTTTTTGTATATGTCCCTCTTCTTCTCGGTCGATTGTTAAAACAGTACTCACAACCTGAGTTGTGGTCGATATGTAAAGTTGAAGTTTTTCTCCTGGCTCCAGAGGCACCAATACTGGAATGCTGCTGAGGTAAACCTTCAACTCGTCCAATGCCGATTGCGCCTCTTCGGTCCAAACGAAGTCCTCCTGCTTTTTAAGCAGTCGAAAAAGTGGTAACCCTCTAACCCCCAGTCGTGAAATAAAGCGACTGAGGGACGTCATGCATCCGGTTAGCTTCTGAACGTCCCTTTGTGAATTAGGTGGCCCCATATCAAGGATCGCCTTGATTTTATCCGGGTTGGCCTCTATACCTCGTTTCAAAATAATGTAGCCGAGTAGCTTTCCCGAAGGAACCCCAAAAACACACTTCTTAGGATTCAGTCATCGGATAATGCCTCAGATTGTCAAAGGTTTCTGCCAGGTCAGAAAAAAGTTCCTCGACATTCTGAGTCTTGACAACAATGTCATCAACATACGCTTCTGCGTTCCGACCGATCTGAGTAGCAAGGCAGCACTGAATACCCCATTGGTAAGTCGTGGCAGCGTTCTTCAGATCAAAAGGCATTGTGATATAGCAATAGGTGCCGAAGGGTGTTATAAAGGAAGTTTTAATTTGATCTTCGACCTTTAGTGGGATCCGGTGATAGCCTGAATAGGCATCCAGAAAGCTTAAGAGCTCACACCCGGCTGTTGAGTCTACAATCTGATCAATACGAGGAAGAGCGAAGGGTCTTTAGGACAGACCTTGCTGAGATCGGTATAATGAACACACATCCTCCACTCTTTATTCTTCTTGGGTACAAGGACTAGATTTGCTAACCAGTCGGGATGATACACCTCCTTTATAAACTTAGCATCTAATAGTCTAACTATCTCCTTCTTCATGGCATCCTTGTGGTCTTGTGCGAATCTTCCTTGCCTCTGCCGAACGGGGGTAGCCCTAGGAGGTACCCTTAACTCATGCTCTATCTTTTCCCTAGGAACTACTGGCATGTAAGATGGTTTCCATGTAAAGATGTCCCTATTTTCCTGGAGGAAAAGAGTGAGCGTGAGTTCCTATTTCTCATCAAGGTTGGCCCTCGCATAAGTTACCTTATCAGGGTCCTCAGAATCGAGCATGATTTCCTTGGTTTGGATGTCATGGGTCTGAATCTTGTCTTTGGTAGGCTTTTTTGCTGGAACCGCTGCTTCAGTCTGTTCCTCCATGCTCACTGCCTTCTGGATCTCCTTCTGGTCAGACAACATCAACTATTTATTGGCCATCTCACAACTCTATACATCACAATTGAAAGAATTCCAAAGATCAGAGTGGGGGGAGATTATTCCGTTCGGGCCTGGCATCTTGAGGGTGAGATATGGATAATGCGGGACAGCCATGAATTTAGCCATCGCCAATCGACCGATGATAGCATGATATGCTGAGTCGAGATCCGCCACTTGGAAAAGAATGCGCTCAGTCCTGAAGTTCTCACGGGTACCGAAGGTGACCGGAGGTCTAATTTGTTCAATAGGAATCGAAGTCTTGCCAAGCACAATCCCATGGAAAGGTGAAGAACTCGGCAGAAGATCATTGACTGACAGACCGAGCTCTTTAAGAGTCTTGGTGCAGATTATGTCCAAACTACTTCCTCCATCAATGAGTACTTTGTTGAACTTTACCTCCTTCATTGTGGCAGCAAGTACCAACGGGTATCGACCCGGCTTTGATATATGCTTGGGATGATCCGACCGATCAAAGGTGATTGACATCTCAGACCACCTCATGAATTCAGGCGCAGCTAGTTCCACCGAGTTGATCTCCCAAAGTTCCATCTTCTGCTTGCGCTTGGACATATAGGCATCTGGGCCACCGAAGATGAAGTTGACTTCCTTGCGGGGCTCCTGAAACTCTCCTGAATCATCCTTGTCGCCATCGTCCTTGGTCTTGTCTTTGCTACTGCGCCTCGGGGGATCTTTAGCCACCTTGAGTGCAGCTGTTGCAAAACCCTTCAGTCGATAGCAATCCTTCGCCTTGTGGTTTCCCTTTGGGTGCCAAAGGCACAGGCCACTCAACAGCTCATCCGTGGATGGTTAGTTTGTTCGAGGGTTCTTCTGAAATCGGTCCATCGTGTGAACCGCGTTGTCAGACTTCCTCTTCTTATCCTTTTTAGAGGACTCGGGCTTGTCCGGCCGCTTCTCCTTGCCTTTTCCTTGGATGTCATCTAATACCGACTCACCAGATGCGAACTTGTCAGCGATCTCGAAGCACTCTTGAGCGGTCAGCTTGAGGTCATGATTCCTCCGATCGATCTCTCGAACCAAATCATCGCTGTGGATCCCTCCTTGGAAGGGAGCAATAATTTGTTGGTCCGGGACATTGGGGATCTCAGTCTTCTTAGCACAAAATCGCTTGTTGTAGTCACGAAGAGGTTCATCGGTCTTCTGCTTGATTCGAGTGAGGTCGAAGTAGTTACCGGGTCGATTGCAGGTAGCTTGGAAGCTTTTTTATGAGTTTCTTGTTGAGGTCTCCCCAAGACGTGATTGACTCCTCCGGAAGAGATGTGAGTCATATCCGAACGGCTGGATCTAGGCAGACCAGAAGGTAATTAGCCATTACGTAGGAATCACCTCCAGCCGACTGAATCGCCATGCTGTAGAGCTGCAGCCACTCTTGGGGGTTGGTCTGACCATCGTATTTTTCGATAGGGACCGGCTTGAATCCTTTTGGCCATCGAGCTATGCGAAGCCTAGGGATATAAGATTTGATGCCATCGATCTCATCATCGGTATTGCGTTGGCGACCGCTTATGCCAGTCTGGAGATGGAGTTGGACGGCGGCCGTGTCGCGGACCAACATCATTGTCATGACGACATTGCGGATGGTCATTATCATCATTATCGCGCCAATCCCGATCGTCACATCGACGATGGTCGTTGCGGTTGTCTCTTGGAGGAGGATCATGACAGTTCTCTCGTCGGTTGTCCCGTCGGTCATCCGTTCTCCAATCACGACATTCTTCCTCATAGCATCGATTGTCCCGAGCGCGTTCTTCATAGTGAGAGTTGATGGTATCTCGTCCATCACGGACACTGAGAAAATTTCTTAGATCTTCACGCCTATGCCGATCTCGTGAAGATGCATGACTAGAGCTTGTGACCGACTGAGATTTTGCGGCCTCTTGAGCTGCAACAGCCTTAAGCATAGCCACTGCCTTCTGCGTCGCAAGGGTCTGATAATTTATATCGAGCATTATAGTGTCGAGTAAAGTCTTGACCCTGGTGATGTTATTCTGAGGAGTGTGGTAGACCTTGACGCCATCCACTTCGAGGTCTGGACCAAGATCCAGTCGGCGTGCGTTGCGTGAACCACGCGACCCTCTTGGTCGAGGGCGGTGACCGATCGATAAGTCATCAAATGAAAATAGGGACCTTTGGAACCCTTTTCTAACACCTTTGCTAAGTGCTCAGATGGGAATGATCCTACTAACTACTCGTAATGAATCTGTTTCAAGGTCTTTCCAAACGATACCTCCCTACCATCTAACCTTCTTACCTTCTGACAAATCATGGATTTTATTTAGGCAGCTAGCTTTTGGATCTGACAATCAAAATATCGATGGTGACTTTGAATCAATTGGAAAGAAGAGAAGATTATGGAAAAATGTAGAGGATTACCTTTAGCAATAAAAGCAATTGCAAGTGCCCTGCGTTTTGAGCCTTTGGACGAGACATGGAAGGAAATACTGAACAGCGAGTTGTGGGAGTTACCAAGAACTGAAGACAATGTCCTGCCAGCCTTGAGGTTGAGCTACAATCAAATGCCAAAGCATCTTAAACAGTGTTTCGTGTTTCTTGCTTTGTGTCCAAAAAGGTACCATTTCATGAAAGACAATGTCATAAATCTCTGGATGTCAATGGACGTCCTCAAGCAAGGTGGTCGTAAGCGGCTTGAAAATATTGGCTGCATGTACTTTGATGACCTTGTACAAAGAACAATGATACAACGAACCGAATCTGACGATGAATTGGAGTGTTACATTTTACATGATCTTATCCATGATCTGGTACAGTTTGTTGCAGGTGAAGACTTCCTGAAAATAGACACCCAACATTTTGATGGATTACCTCCAAGTTATCGATATCTATCATTGATTGTTAATTCCTCTGACAGAAATGTACAAAGTTGCGTTCTGCAGATATTCCAAAAGGACTCAAAGTGTTTTAGCTCATCAATGCAACAGACAACTCACATTGCTATTCTAAGTTGTTCTTTAATATAAATGTGACAATAGATGCTTCGCTGTGGCAAAGTTTCAGACAACTGCGAGTTTTAGATTTCAGTCACACTGGACTCGAGACATTGCCAGAATCAGTTGGCGACTTGAAGCTGTTGCGGTACCTTTCTCTCTTCAAGACACAAATTACAAAACTTCCAGAATCTATCTGTGACCTACCTTAGGGTCTTGGATGCAAGAACATACAGCCAACACGAGTTTCCCCAAGGAATCGAAAGACTAGTCAATCTTCGACATCTACAGTTAGACCATTTATCCCCCTTATGTATGCCAAGCGGAGTTGGACAATTGACAAAGTTGCAGTCCTTGTCACTGTTCAGCATTGGGAGTGGGAGTTGGCACTCGAACATTACGGAACTACATGGCCTTGTAAACATTCGTGCATAGCTTTTCATTACTGGATTAAGGAGAGTAAGAAATGTTGATGATGCACAAACTGCTAATCTAGTCAGTAAGGAACACCTGCAAAAGCTGACCATGGAATGGGCCGATGGATCATTACCTGGTAGATGCAGACATCATTCTGAAAATTAAAGTGACATTGTAGTTATACCAGAGTTGGAGGAAGCAGTTTTCGAGAGCCTCAGGCCACACACCAATCTGAACGAGTTGGAGGTAGCAAATTATGGTGGCTACAGGTATCCGAGCTGGCTAGGGCATTCTAGCTTGTCCCAACTGACAAGGATAACCTTGCATGACCTTATTTGTGAATTCCTTCCTCCACTGGGCCAATTGCCTCGGCTCCTTGATCTCTCTGTGCAAGGGATGAGATGTGTCAAGAACGTCCGGAAGGAATTCTGTGGACAAGATGGTACGATATGCTTCCCTGCACTAAAGATTCTCGAGTTTGAGAACATGCCAACATGGGCAGAATGGTCTGGAGTAGGTGAGGGTGACTTTCCTTGCCTCCATGATCTCAAAATAAAGCAGAGTATTGAATTGAGGTGTCTCCCACGACCTCTGTTTTCCTCCTTACCAAGGATGCTGATAAAGAGCTGTGATAAGCTACTCATGCTGCCAGTCCTTTCAAACTTTTCCTGTTTGATCCTAAAGGGAACCCTTAATGAGGAGTTATTTTCCGACCTTGACATGCCATTGCTCAAGGCAATGAAGGTGTCTATTTCTCATAACATTGAGAGTATCATGTTTAACCGGAACCTTCCTCTGCTGAAGTTTCTGGTCATCCGAGCATGCAGAAGGCTGCAGGCAATTGCAGGCCTTAGCAACCTGCGATCACTCAGGCTATTGAACATTGTGGGATGCCAAAAGCTGATGCTACCTTTTGATCAGCCTCTTCCCCAACAGCTTGCATAGCTTTCTATCTCAAAATGCCCACAGCTACAAGAATGGTTGGAATTCCAAAATGCAGCAATCTACGATCAGGTATATTATTACATATTGTTTACTCAAATATGTTTTAAGAACTTTTACAGAGCAATGCTTCTTAAAAGTTCGTTTCACTTATATTGTCAGCTGCAACAATCCAACTATGCAACTGAAGACCAATAGGCCGTTGAGGTGTTGTGGGATGACACAGAGGACGAAATTGAGGAGTTTTTAGATATAGGCGAGGGAGAGTCTAATGACGGTGATGGATCAGACTTCGAGCAAATAGATTTCATTATTGATGATGATGACCAATAACAATAAAGAGCCTAAAAAGGATGAGTCATGAGACATCGATCAGAGATCCTGGCATGTTCTTTCACGGATAATACTATTTTAATGCTTCACTGTATCTGTTGTAATTTATAATTTCATATGTAATATCCTTAATTTCTAAAAGAACAACGTCTACGTATTCAATTTAGTGTTCAGGGAGGGGAAAATATAGCAGAAATAGTAGCAGAAATCTTTGGACAAAACATTAGTGTTTTGTTCAAATATTCTTTTTATTTGGGAAAAACAGTACAAAAACACTTCTTTTTATTTGAGAAAAACAGTACAAAAACACTGTAACTTACATATAGTAAAAACAATCTACTGGATCAAAAACAAAATATCAATAGGTGCTTCAGAAATAACAAAGCTCCTGATAACACAGATAGTGTTTATGTGGCGATGTATTACATATATGTTGTTGCTGTATCTTATTGACTTATCAGATAGAGTATTCATATATTCTGTTGGAGTGTGTCCCAACGTAGACTTTTTTAACACAAGAAATATAAAGAAATGAAAAATTACAAATACTTCCAACTTTGTAACAGAACTATATACAATTAGAATCCATCTTTCTTGTGTTCTTTTAGTGACCCGTTTTTTTTTCTTAAGATGTTTGTAAACATTGGCTAAAAGCTGCAACTGCCCTCCACTTCTACCTTCTCTGATTTTGTTCATCATCCTGTATCATGTCGGAACAAGAGGGTGCAGTACTAAGTGTGGCGTGTGTGTACTCGTGGTCAATTTGTACCCCACAAACTTCTCGTCTTAATGCAATGATCTACAACTCTCCTACTTGTTCGAGGAAAAAAATTATAGCTACACTGTGAGGTTTCTGAAGAGGCTTGTCATCGATCGATAATTAGAGTGATATAAGAGAAAAGACAGAGAAGTTCTGACATTTGGGATAACTGATAGAAAGATTAGTTGGGAATAATTGATTGGTGTATTACGATGAGGCAATAGCCGAGTACAAATAGTCAGGGGAGCCGTGATCGGCAAGCCCTAGTACACGGGCTTTTAGCCCAGAACCAACTAATACAATTAAGCCCAATAATACAAGTCTAACACCCCCGGCAGTCAGAGCGTCGAGGACCAGCCACTTCAGAGAACGTTCAGACTGGAACGAAACTCAGGGAAGACAGTAGTGGGAAGACCCATAGTAAAAATGTCTACATACTGAGAGGATGCAGGAACATGAAGAACTCGAACCGCACCAGCTGCAACCTTATCACGGACAAAATGCAAATCAATCTCGATGTGTTTGGTGCGCTGATGTTGCATCGGGTTGGTTAAGAGATACACGGCACTGATGTTATCACATTACACAAGAGTAGCACGCTGGATCGGCGAGTGAAGCTCCATGAGCAACTGACACAGCCAAGTAGTCTCAGCCACAACATTAGCGATAGCACGATATTCCACCTTGGCACTAGAACGAGAAACTGTGTGCTGGTGTTTAGAGGACCAAGAGACAAGATTGTCACCCAGAAACACATCATACCTAGAAGTAGAACGGCGAGTCTCAGGACATCCGGCCCAATCAACATCTGAGTAAGCCACCAAATCATGAACAGGAGAGTAGTGCAGCTGAAGACCAAAATCAAGAGTGCCTCGAATGTACCAAAGAATCCTTTTCACTAAAGCTAGATGAGGCTCACGAGGATGGTGCATAAATAGACAAACATGCTGAACGCATAAGCAATATTAGGACGTGTGAATGTAAAATACTGCAAAGCACCAGCAAGACCACAATAGTGTGTAGCATTGAAAACCGGCTGACCATCAGAAGAATGCTTAGCAGAAGTGTCAACTGGAGTGGAACACGACTTGCAATCAGACATGCCCGCCTGCTCAAGAATATCCAGCATATACTACCCTTGAGACAGAAACAAACCATAAGGACACTTAGTGCCAGAAACTTCCAAAAAATGATGAAGAGCGCTGAGAAACCATGTGGATATGTGCCATGGTTTGCTATATTTGTGATTAGTAATTGACTTGATCGGATTTGGTGTTTGAGTTGAAATACGGGAATACAGGGATTGCATGGGTTTGCATATCATGGTTATGACTAACCAGAGTTGATGGAGATATTGGTGATGTTGCAGGAGATGGAAAATATGTTTGCTTGTCTCATGATGTGTAGGTCACTGGAGTCGACTTGACGGTCAACGGCGAGAGGATCGGGCACAAGTAGGGGACTTGGGACCAGATGATCGGGATGCCGGGTGAAGTCAAGGGTGATCCACACCGTACACGTGGAGAGACAAGAAGCACGGACGGTTTCGCGGTTGAGCCTCAAAACCGTGGTGGTGATAAAGACGGCGTGTTGACCAAGTCAAGGCGAACGGGATGCCGGTGCAAGTGACAAGGGGGCCCGATGGACAGGGACTAGGAGAGACTTGCCTGTGGTCAGGATCGCGGGACAAGGTGACACGCGTCGATATCGAGGAGTCGTGCTTTGAGAAGCGTGCAAGGTGGTTTCCCGGTTTGGGCCTCTAAATCGGTGGCGGTGATTGGCGGTCAACGGCGAGAGGATCGGGCACAAGTAGGGGACTTGGGGCGAGATGATCGGGATGCCGGGTGAAGTCAAGGGTGATCCACACCGTACACGTGGAGAGACAAGAAGCACAGACGGTTTCGCGGTTGAGCCTCAAAACCGTGGTGGTGATAAAGACGGCGTGTTGACCAAGTCAAGGCGAACGGGATGCCGGTGCAAGTGACAAGGGGGCCCGATGGACAGGGACTAGGAGAGACTTGCCTGTGGTCAGGATCGCGGGACAAGGTGACACGCGTCGATATCGAGGAGTTGTGCTTTGAGAAGCGTGCAAGGTGGTTTCCCAGTTTGGGCCTCAAAATCGGTGGCGGTGATTGGCGGTCAACGGCGAGAGGATCGGGCACAAGTAGGGGACTTGGGGCCAGATGATCGGGATGTCGAGTGAAGTCAAGGGTGATCCACACCGTACACGTGGAGAGACAAGAAGCACGGACGGTTTCGCGGTTGAGCCTCAAAACCGTGGTGGTGATAAAGACGGCGTGTTGACCAAGTCAAGGCGAACGGGATGCCGGTGCAAGTGACAAGGGGGCCCGATGGACAGGGACTAGGAGAAACATCTCTTGCTCTCCTAGTCCCTGTCCATCGGGCCCCCTTGTCACTTGCACCGGCATCCCGTTCGCCTTGACTTGGTCAACACGCCGTCTTTATCACCATCACTGTTTTGAGGCTCAACCGCGAAACTGTCCGTGCTTCTTGTCTCTCCATGTGTACGGTGTGGATCACCCTTGACTTCACCCGGCATCCCGATCATCTGACCATCACGGAGCTTGCTTCGAGATGAAGCAAAGATGTGAAGCGTCCGATGGCATTCGGACGATGAGAAAAAAGATGGACGGTTAGGCCCCTGGTGGTAGGTGGGTGTGTTATGTAGGTCAAGGGTAGAGTGGTCATGTGGACAATAGACCCTAGGACTATATAAGAAAAGGTGTGGATAGTGGGAGAGGTGCCTCTCTTCCCATTAGCCTTATGTTAGGATTCTATTCAAAGTGCTAGGAGAGGACTTCATGTTTTAGAGGAGAGGAAAGGGTGTGTGAGAGACATCTCTTGCTCTTCCGAAGAGTGGGAGGAAGAGGGTGGCTTACTAGCCTTGTACCTATGGATCTTGTAAGCACCTTTCTATGATATGAGAAGTATTTTCGTGCTCAAGATTTCCCTCTTCACTTGAATCCCGAAATTCCCTTTTTCTTATTTTCGGAGCTATTTTCGTGGTGATTTTCGATCTCACTTTTGGATGAGTTTTTGGTTCGGATTTCTTGAGAAACTTGTTGCTAGGATGAGCTAGAACAATCCTCTATGGATCCTTGACCGAATCAATAGCTCTGGCACCTTCAATTTGAACGATTTCTCAAGTTTCCCCTTTTTGGTGTTCTTGGCACAAGATCTGAAATTCATGATGATTCCTTGTGTTTTTGGAGTGGATCTCTTTAGAGGAGGGTCGCGATGTATTGAGGATCATCTGGTCCAAATTTCATGATTTTTAGAGTTTGTTTGATAGGGTTTTGGTAATGTTCTTTCCCGAACGGAGATGCTGTTTTGCCCAGGACAGAACTTCCGTGGCCAGGACAGAACTTCCGTGAGCATGACGGAAGTTCCATCAAAAACCATGGAACTTTCATGAGTGACAGTTCTCCTGTCACCCAGAACTTCCGTGATTGATAGAACTTCCGTCGGGGGCTTCAAAACTTCCGTCGGGCACCATGAAACTTCTGTCAGGCTCAGTTTTGTGATCTTTCGGATCTTCCTTGATTCCCTTTTTGTTTCTCTTGTGCTTCCGCTGTGTGTCCTTTTGGTTTGAGTCATTCCTAGGGTTAGCACATCACAAGTTGGTGTGTGTAATCTTGGTGACTTGATTAGAGGTTGGTTCGGGTTGTAGTTGGGACATAGACCAAGTTCTTGAGAAGAATTTTAATTGGCTCCCATTCACCCCCCCCCTCCTCTGGTCGCCTTCTTGGTCCTTGAAGCGCCGAGATCCTTCATGGAAAACTCATCGGTAAGAGCTACAATGACACGACAAAGCAATGATGCTGAGGAGGCTATGAGAATTATGTCATCGATATAGAGCAGAAGGTAGACAACATCGGAACCATGATGATAGACAAAAAGCAAAGTATCTGAGCGAGCACCAACAAAACCAAGGGAGGACAAATAAGAAGCAAAGCTATTGTACCAGGCACGTGGAGCATGGTTTAGTCCATACAAGGACTTGTTGAGACGACAAACGGAGTCTTGACATAGGCCAATTCTTGAGAAGAATTTTAATTGGCTCCCATTCACCCCCCCCTCTGGTCGCCTTCTCGGTCCTTCAATTGGTATCAGAGCCAGTTTGATCACTAGTTGACCTTCACCGGCTTTGTGATCCAAAGGCGACATAGAAAAGCGTGTTGTTAAGCTGTGGATGTTTGATGGAGATGACTTCCCCTACTAGAAGTCAGGGACCAAGGCGTATCTGCTGAGTCAAGGACGTGCAATTTGGGAGATTGTTGATCAAGAGTATGCTATACCACAAGACCTGAACACTGCTTCTGTAGGTGAGTTAGTCAGGTATGAGAACAACTCCAAAGCTATCAATATTCAGCTCTCTGCACTTGGTAGGAGTGAACATGATAGGGTTGCACACCTTCACACTGCTCATACTATTTGGGTTAAGCTCTGCACTTACCATGAGGGTACCAACCAGGTCAAGTCTATGCATAAGGATTCTTACAATAGACAGTACCAAACCTTTGCATAGAAACCAGGTGAGTCACTAGATGACACTTTTTGTAGATTTGAGGCAATTGTGTGCAACTTGCGGGCTTGTGGTACCCTTGTGTACAATGACAATGATAGAGCTAAGCAACTGTTGTACTCACTTGATGAAAATGTTTGGGGGGTTAAAATTGCTGCTCTAGAAGAAACTGCTGACTTCAACACCTTGAATTGTGAGCAACTATATAGTAAGCTGAAATCTCATGAACTGTCTAGGAAATCTCGTCCTAATCTTGCTATTTCTGCTTCTAGCATGGCTTTGCTTTCTAGCTCTCAAAAGGTTAGTCATAGTGATGCTTCTTATGGAACTAACCCCTCACTTGACATGTCTTCCTTGGAGTTTGCTTGGTCTTCTCTTATTGTATCTTCGGATGAACAGATGGAGTGCATTCCTGACGAGGAGCTGTCCTTGCTCACAAGGAAGTTCAGGAAGTTCTACAACAACCGGAAGGAGAGAAGAGGAGGTGGTTCAAGAACCTGCTTCGAGTGCGGTGACCCGGGACACTTAATAGCTGATTGTCCCAAGAAGAAGAAGAAGGCCGGGTACCGCGACAACAACACTGAAGACTTCAAGCATAAGAATAACCGCTTCTACAAGAAGGGCAAGAACTCCAAGAAGTTCGCCAAGGCCATTGCACGCGCCTGTGTTGCCGCCTTGAGCAATGTTGACCTTACATCAAGCGAAGGCTTTACAAGCTCGGAGGAGGAGGTTGAAAAGCCATGAGTCAAGAGGAAGGATGACTTTACCGGACTTTGTTCCATGTCAAAGAACGACCATGATACCAACTTTGGATTCGACTCTGACACAAGCGAGGTACCTCCCACTCTCAATGAGCTCTCTTCTGAACTTGATCATTTGCGCGATGTTCTGCTCATGCAAGATGATAAGCTTCACAGTGCTGTTCGTGAGAATAGAGAGCTTAAGTCTAAGTTGGAGAGTGCTGATTTTGAAATTGCTTCGCTTAGGTCCAAGCTTGCTCGTGAGGACATCGTTGTTGAGTATGAGTCTTGTCAAGTTGTAATGAGTGATCTTGTACAGAGGGAGAGTGTGCATGCTCAAGTTGCCAGTCAGCTTGAGAGTTCCCTCAAGGAGCTTGATGAGTTCAAAGCTAGACCAACTCTTTTGGGTGCATGTCAGAAGTGCCCCAAACTCACAGATGAGTTGGACACTCAGTCCCTCAAAATCAAAGAGCTTGAGTCCAAATTGCTTCATGAGACTCACTCTAAGGTCCTTCCACCACCTTGTGAGGCGTGTCTCTCTCTTAAGGACAAGCTTGTAATCACTAGGGAGGAAAACAAAGCCCTAGTTCAGGAAAATGACTATCTTGTGTCTAGGCTCCAGAGAACCCTAGTGAGTGAAGAGAAGATTGAGAGTGATTTGGCAAGAGTGAAGGAGAGTGCTTCTAGATCAACCTATAACTTGGGTTTGGGATTTGAGAGGTGCGACAAGGAGAGTGAGAATATGGGTAAGTTTGTACCTAGCTCCAGCTACAAGGATGAGGAAAACACCATCAAACCCACTGACACATACTATCCACCCAATCCCAATCCCTCCTTCAACCCAAAGCAAACAGAGAAGCCAAAACCCAAACATGCAATGCAAACCAAGCCTAATCCTAAGGGTGTCTATATTTGCATGTTTTGTGGTCGCAAGGGCCACTTCGATGAATTCTGTTATAGGCGTAAGAGAATTGAGAGGAAGCAAGCTGAGTTGACTAGGGATGCTTTTTCTGATGATTTTGTTGACTTTTAGCCTTGCTCTTTTTCTCGTGCCTATCGTGGACAGGGTCATCCCCCATATGGCTTTGATTCATGAGACAGGCTTTGCGCAGCAGCACTTTGGCGCCCCACATTTTCCCCATCGTGGTGAGCGTCACTTGCGTGGATTTGGCTTTCACATAGATAATTTCTATCCTCACAACCCAAGGTTTGAGTCGAGACGCTTTGACAGGCCATGTTTTCCCCATCGTGGTTCTCGTCCCATGCGTTCGAATGATAAAGTGCAAAGAACTGTGATGACTACTACCGATCGTATGGTTAAGTGCTGGATTCCCAAATACTTTTTGACTAACCCCAGCACTGAGCCATTGACTTTCACTTCTCGTTCTTTGTAGGCAGCAGGTGGAGGCTTGGAGAACAAGTGGTTGATGGATTCTGGGTGTTCGCGCCACATGACCGGAAATGCAAAGTGGTTCTCCAGCCTCACTCCCTTGAAGCGTCGGGAGTATGTGACCTTTGGAGATGACAAGAGAGGAAGAGTTAAGGGAAGGGGCGCGGTAAAGGTAAATGAGAACTTCACTCTCAATGATGTTGGTTTGGTTGAGTTTCTCAAGTATAATCTCCTCTCTGTCTCTCAGCTTCTTGATGTTGGTTTGGAAGTGCGCTTTAAGTCGAATGCTTCTTGTGTTCTTGATTCGAGTGGTTCCTTGGTTTGTGGGATTTCTCGCATTGGTAGAGTTTTTCAGGCTGATTTTGCTGGTTCTCCTGGTTCTCACAAGTGCTTGTTTGCTCAATCTTCTTCTGAGCTCTGGAAATGGCATAAGAGACTGGGTCACATGAGCTTTGACTTGCTATGTCGCTTGAGTGGCCTGGGTTTGATCCGAGGATTGCCTAAGCTCAAATTTGATAAGGATTTGGTTTGTGCTCCTTGTCGTCATAGGAAAATGATTGCCGCTTCTCATCCACCAATTAATGTGGTGATGACTAAACGCCCTGGAGAGTTGCCTCATATTGACACTGTTGGTCCTTCTCGGGTTCATTCGACGGGTGGGAAGTGGTATGTTCTTGTGATTGTTGACGACTATTCTCGCTACTCTTGGGTCTACTTTCTTGAGAGCAAGGATGAAGTGTTTCATCACTTTCGGAGCCTAGCCTTGAGGTTGTTCAAGGAACTCCCTGGTGCACTACGAGCGATTTGCAGTGATAATGGCACCGAGTTCAAGAACTCCTCCTTTGATGCTTTCTGTCTTGAGCATGGTATTGAGCATCAGTTTTCAGCACCTCGTGTTCCCCAGCAGAATGGTGTGGTTGAAAGAAAGAACAGAACCTTACTGGAGATGGCCCGGACAATGCTCGATGAGCATAGGACTCTGAGGCGGTTCTGGGCTGAGGCCATTAGCACTGCTTGCTATGTTTCCAATTGGATTTTCTTGCACTCAATTCTTAATGTAACTTCTTATGAGCTGCGTTTTGGGAGAAAGCCATCAGTTTCTCATTTGCATGCCTTTGGTTGCAAGTGCTTTATTCTCAAGCGTGGCAATCTTGATAAGTTTGAGTCAAGGTCTTCTGGTGAAATCTTTCTTGGTTACTCTCTTCATGGTCATTCCTACAGAGTTTTGAATTTGGAGACTAACACCATCGTAGAATCCTGCGATGTAACCTTTGATGAACCAAACTCTTGTGCAAGGAATGTAATTGAGTCTGCAGGTGACAAGGAGATGAAGGTGAGCATCTTTGTAGAAGAGTACCTATAGGACTTTGATGATGATGATGATGATTCACTTCATCTCTCATCTGAGCTTGTTCCTGCTGCTACCACTACTCCAGCAGAGGGTCCAGAAGCTTCTCCATCGACTTCAGCAGCTATCGAGCAAGCTCCAGCTGTAGTTGAGGGGGAGGTACACTCTGAGAGAGAGGCTCCTCACAACATTCAGCGTCGACACCCACCTCAACAGATGATCAGTAATTTCTATGAGAGGACAACAAGGTCAAGGTCTGCACATCTTGCGTGCTTTACCAATCTCTCTTTGTTGCAACCTTTAAACCCCGAGATGTTGGACACGCACTATCTGATGAACATTGGGTTAATGCCATGCATGAGGAGTTGGAAAACTTTGAGAGAAACAAAGTCTAGACCCTTGTAGAGCCTCCCAAAAATGTCAATGTCATAGGAACCAAGTGGGTGTTCAAAAACAAACATGGGGAGAATGGTGAGGTTGTGAGAAACAAGGCTAGGCTAGTTGCTCAAGGTTTTAGCCAAGTGGAGGGCTTAGATTATGGTGAAACCTTTGCTCCTGTTGCTCGCATAGAAGCCATTAGGATCTTGCTTGCATTTGCTGCCTCCAAGGGCATTAGACTCTATCAAATGGATGTCAAGAGTGCTTTCCTAAATGGTTTCATAGAGGAAGAAGTGTATGTGAGGCTACCCCCTGGCTTGTGACCCAATTCCACTAAATTTCAACATTTTTTTTAATAATAGATTAAAATTTATTATAAATTAATTAATTATAGAATTATAATTTATTTTAGGCAAAAGAACTATTTTTTAAAAATTAAATAAATTAATTTAGGTAATTATTATTGTTGTATTCATTCTGAATTAGATGCACTAGGTTTTTATTGTATGCAAAATGTATTTTTAAAAGTCAATTTTGTTTTGGTTTGGATAGAAAATAGAAGAGGAAAGAAAGAAAAGAGAAAGGAGAAAAGAAACCCCCTGGGCCAAAACCCCTCCAACCAGGCCCACCCAGCATCTCTCCCCATCCCCCTCCCGGCCTGCCACGGCCATGGGCTGGATTTCTCCCCCGCGCGGCCCACTCCCCCTCTTCCCCTCCTTCTCTTCCCCCTCCTTCCTGGGCCTTTCCCTGCGCGGCCCAGCCACCCCGAACGAGTCGGCCCACTCCCGCGCACCCCGGCCCACGCCACGCCTGGCCCCGCCGCGGCTCAGCCCCGCCTGCGCGCCTCCCTCCCCTAAACCCTAGCCACCACCGCCAGGCCAGCTGGCCTTGGCATGCGTGCCATGCTGCCCTAGGGCTCCGTGCCTATAAAAGGCAGGACCCGCGTGCCCTGCATCCCCTTTCCCCACCCGGCCGCATCGCACCCCGCCAGCCGCCGTCGCCGGCGAATTGCCTCCGCCGTCACCGAAGCCTACCACCAATCGCCGCTGGCGCCCGCTTGATTCCGGCCTTCCCGCGCCTGTGCAAGCCTCTAGGTGGGCCCGCCTCTTGCCGCTACCTCCCCTCGACCCCTTCCCGTCATCGTGCGCGTGCCGGAGCGTCTCACCGTCGAGCTCCGACCAGGCCTCCGATGGCCGCCACCGTCGGTCCACGATGGACCCGTGGTCCCTCGGGTCAATGCCGGTCCACAGATCCGTAGACCCGGTCCACGGGGTTTTAGATTTAAATGAATTCATTTATTTCCTGGTTAATGTTAGCAGTTTTCCGAATAGGCCCCTCGACTTTGTTAAATGTAGAAACTAGTCCCTATTTCATTGCAGAACCTTTAGAAAATTGTTTTTCAGCCCCTGAACTTCATAATAATTATTTTGGCACTATATTTTAATAGAAACACCCCTGTACTTTATTAAAAGTATTATTTTGGCCATGTAATTTTACAAAAACACCCCTGCACTTATTTTTAATTATATTTTAGTCCTATCTTTTTGCACTTTAGTCCCTGAGCTTATTTTCATCATGTTATTTTACTATAAGTCCCTATACTTTTCTAAAATTACTTTTAGGTCCCTAAGCCTATCTGTTTTTACTATGTTAGCACTAAAACTTCAAACCTTTATAACTTTTCAACCGTAACCCAGATTTAAGTAATTATTGCGCCAATGCGATCATAATGATTAATATTATCTATTTATACTGTCTTACAGTAATTTGCTAATCTTACTATTTTAACCCTACACCATCAAACCTTCATAACTTTTTACTCGTAACTTCGATTTAGATGATTCTTGCGCTCACTCAATCATAGAAATGCGTACTATCTTTTGAGATTGATTTAAAGTATTTTATTATTTTTTGGTGTATTGTTTTTTAATTTGTTTATATGATTGTGTGCATGTCGTGCCTGCGTGACGTTAATTAGAGAACGGGTTGTTCCTGGAATCGTAAGAGCATGACTTGAAGACCTGAGCAGCAACCCCTATTTCCAGGCAAGTGTCCTTGATGCATCTTGTACCTATTATAATATTTATTGTAGAATTACATGCTTGAGTCAAATGAATGGGTACCTATTGTTAGGGTTTCCCTAGTATTGCTTTATCCGTTTCCTTGTCGCCTTGAACTAGTTGGTTGGTTGTGGGTAGATAATGCTTAGGTTGCTTGTGGGATGTTGGGTTGATATAAATCTTGATTAATGAACTATGTCACTTCATGGGTGGAATGGTAATTTATGTTAGTAGCATGGACTTAGGGATCTATGCAAGCCGGATGGAATGGATGTGGTGCCGTGGGCACATGGTTGGTGGTGGTAGGCTTGTTGTAGATCCTAGGACCCGGTTCTTGGAGCGGAACCCAGGACAACAGTGCCATCACAAGGCTGCTATGGAACAACTTGGCTGATTAATTAGGAGTTCTCCTAGTGTCAGTGCAGCATTTTGGTGGAGCGGGGAATGGAAGTCAAGAGGACTGTCCTTGTATCCTAATGGCTCAACAGGGGGCTCCTGGGGTGATGAGCTACTTGTTGATGGGCTATCACTTATGGACGGGAGTGGAACCTTAGTGGCTAGCATGTACTGAGAGACCCTTTGTAAAAGCCTCGTAGTGATCTCCTAGCTGCACACCTAAGGAAGTGTTCTAGTGCTTGGCCGGCATGGCAACATGGAGACTCTAGTCCACCTGGCAACAGGGAACGAAATCATGACTTGTGGGTAAAGTGGTACAAACTCTGCAGAGTATCAAACTGTCATGACGGCCGTGCTCACGGTCAAGAGCTGCCTGGAATCCTCACAAGATTAGTTGGTTATGGGTTGTGGTTTGGAATGGTTGGGAATGATTGGTTGGTGGATGGGATTGGACTTGGCTTGGATAACACCCTGTGGATCAATGGTTGGGATGACCCTACTTAGTAATTAGGTTGCATAGGACATTAAAAGCTCATGCAATAAACCCCTTTAAAGCCTTCCTTGTCTCAGCCTCATGTCATCTTTTCTCCCACTTGCTGAGTACGACACGTACTCACCCATGCTATATACCACATTGCTGCTCAGCTATAGGACAAGGATGGTACACTATAAAGACGATGGAGGAGACTAGGCATGCGGTCTTCCGGTCGACTTCTTGTGGGAGCTGAAGGATGCCAACGCTTAGTTTATTCCACTACAATGTAATCTTTTACTTTTGACATACGAGTCACCTTTGTAATAATGTTATCGATTTAATAAAAATATTGTTCTTTTATGACAATAATTGTCCTATGTGCGTGAAAGCTTGATCCTAGGCACGCATACAGATGCATTTGGTTTCGATCGTTGGAACCGGGTGTGACAGAACCCCGGTGGCGGGACCAGCGGGCGGCCGAGAGACCAGACATCCTACAACAAGGAGCCAGCAGGGGAAGCGTTCCGGAGCGCCGGTGCGGCCCGAGTGCTACTGGCAGAGACCTGCGGCTAGGAACCGGTAGGGGCAGCAGCACCAGGACCAGGAGCAGTATCATGAGGCGTTGGTGTAGGCATAGTGCTGCTGGCCGCGACCTGTGGCGGAGAACCAACAGGGGCAACAACACCAGAATCAAGGTCAGAACATGTACCTGCAAAACTGGGGGTGCCAATAGGCAAGGGTAACGTGGAATCAAGGTCAGAGAGGAAATCAAAGTGGGATGAAGGCGGGTCGAAAATTTCAGCAAATGGAAAAGAAGTTTCATCAAACGTTACATGATGAGAAATGATGATTCTGTTGGCTGCTAAGTTGAGACACCAATATCCCTTGTGATCAGAAGGATAGCCAAGGAAGACACAAATGGTGGAACACCAATATCCCTCGTGATCAGAAGGATAGCCAAGGAAGACACAAATGGTGGAACGAGGCGAGAGTTTGTGGGTGGCAGTAGCTGCTAGATTAGGATAACACTTGCAACCAAAGACGTGAAGGTGCGACAAAATTGGATGCACATTAAACAAAGCAAACCATGGAGTGCGAAAAGCAAGCATTTTGGTTGGACGAATATTAAGAAGATAAGTGTCCGTATGCAAAGCTTCTACCCAATATGGAGCAGGGAGACTAGCCTGAAACATAAGGGGGCGCATGATATCACTAGTGGTATGAATGATACATTTAGCGCACCTGTTTTGAGGAGATGTATATGGGCAGCAGAGGTGAAGGAGGACACCACGGTGAAGAAAGAAATCACGGGATGTGGAGTTGTCAAACTCACGACCGTTGTCGCATTGGACACTCTTGATGGTAGAACCAAATTGAGTGGCAACATAGGAGAAAAAAATGAGACAACATGGAGAAAGTTGCAGATTTGAGGCGTAAGGGAAACATCCACAAATAATGAGAGAACTCATTGTTGACACTTCTTAACATCACACCAGAAATATTACTATCCCCGGCAACGGTGCCAGAAATACTTGTTGACACTTCTTAACGTCGCACCAGAAATATTACTATCCCCGACAATGGCGCTAGAAATGCTTGTTGGTATTTCCTACGTTCACAGATAAATCCGCAAGCGCATGGATACCGCTGTAGCACTTCACCTAAGAGTATTCCAGGTTATCGAATCACAGGGAACGTGTGTGTACTAATATCCAATCCTAATCCGTCCAAGGACAACAAGAATATGGTAGGCAAAGGGTAGAGAGGATTCCTGGTCAAGGATCCTATAATAAGATAGGTTCGGTCTTTTACTACTTACTTCAGGCACCGGCTTACCCCTGCATCCATATGCGACTCCGGCCAACAGCTCTACGACATACCCGAGCGTGGAGGATTACAAAGGTCGGATAGGGCTGTCACCACCTACCGACTACCTCTACAAACCGTGGGGCACGCGGCAAACAAAGGTAACCTCTAGCCTAGACACCACGTGTATGCTATTAATTACTACCCTAGTCTCGGTACCACGCTTATAGAAGACTAAGATACTCTAACTAAATAGAGCAATGATCACATAAGTAATAAAAGAAATAACTTACTTAAATAGGAAACTTAAATACCACAGAGAAATCATGAACACTTACTTGAAAGAAAGCATCCGTCGAGGTACAAGTGTACGGAAGATCACCGACAAGCCCGGCGCTTTCCCGAACTCTCGCTCACTCTCTCCCTATTTTCTAAGCACTTTGGCAGTGCTAAAGCCTTTGAAATGGAGGTCTAAACTCTCTTCTTGTGTGTTGTGTAAAATGAGAGGGAGAGGGGCTCTATTTATAGTGGGAGGTGACTTGGGGGAGTGGAGAACCTTTCCTAAGAATAAGAGAATATTCCTTGGACTATCCCTCATTCTTAGGGGCCAAGTAATGAGCTTCCCCACTTAGCCAAGCAAACTAAACCGTCATTCTCTTCCTCTCCCGCGTGTGCTGATGTCATGCTGATATCAGTGTCGGTTCAGCCCAAACACATGATCTTCTATGCTTCATAACTCTCATATCCGAAGTCCGATTTAGGCAAGTTATATATGCGTTTCGATCGGCTCAACGAGAGCTTCAACATGGTGAGGTCTAATATATTATTTGATAACTTATTAATTCATGTTTATGGGCTTTTATTATTTCTCCTCTTGTAACTCTGATATTTCCTTGAATTTGTTAATAAATCACCTGCATGCAAATATTCACCAACACTTGTAGAAATTGTTAGTAACAAGCTCCTACCACCATGTTAGTTATTTATTTTATGTTATTTATGCAAAAATTTGATGGTCAGATTTAGCATTTAAGGACCGTCAACAGTCATCTAAAGTCACAAGGTAATACTTGTAGTCGGAAACACTAAGAACAGGGGATGTCCACAAGTCACAGCGTATTAAATCAAACTTTTTAGCAGCCAGAGAGTGGGACGAAGAAAAAGGAAGTCTAATGTGATGACCAAGCTGACAAGCATGACGAAGATTCTCAAGCTCATTCTTATTACAAGAGGGAACTAAAGTGGACAAAGCCTCAAAACCTAGGTGACCAAGACGATGGTGCCAAAGGGTGGTAGTGGTAGCAGAGCTTGCAAGGAGAGCATGCGTCGGTAGATGGAGTGGATAAATCCGGCTAGATCTATTGCACCTGATGATCATGTTCCTGGTTTGCAAATCCTTCACAGAGAGACCATAAGGGTCAAATTAAATAGAAACTTGATTACCAACGGTAAATTGACGAACAGAAATCAAGTTTTTAATGATGTGCGGAGAAATAAGGACATGACATAGATGCAAAGGACGAGTAGAGGAGGAGAAGGAGGTGTGACCAGTGGCGGTGACGGGTAACAAGGACCCATTACCGACAATAATGGAAGTGGGACTAGAAGGAGAGGGGGTGGAAGGAGAGAAGCTTACCAGAAGAAGAGGTCATGTGACTGTCGGCTCTAGAGTCAAAGTTCCACTCGATAGAGGGTGGCGGCATGAGGGACATGCTGTTGTAGGTGTTGGCAAGTGACTGCTGATCCCAAACAAGCGGCTGCTGAGGAGGGACGGAGTAAGCTGCTGCTGGACCGGGCCGCGGAAGCTGGGAGCCGAACCGTAGAAGTCACCAAAGCCGAGGTAGCCGAAGGAACCACCAGGGACGGAGGGGCCGCCTGTACCAGGAGCACGTGATAGTTCAGTAGCAGGTGGGACTGTGTGAGCAACAGGGTGCGGAACACCATAGGCCGCAAGAGCATGCAGAGCAGGAGGACCACCACCAGGGCGAACACCAACAAGGCCAGGATTGAGGCCTGGACGCGGGGCCGTAGACCCGACCCAAAGTTGAAGGGAGCCAAACCACGGATTGGACGGAGAAGACCAGCCAGGGAAATTGCCACCTTGATAGTGATACCTGTTGTTGTTGTTGCGACGATTGCGACTGTTGGTTGAGTGCCCCTTGTTGGACAAAGGAGTAGCAGCAGGAACTAACGCCGGAGGGTGAGGCGTAAAGGCAGGAACAGGAGGTGGCTGTGCACGACCACCAGAGGAGGAAGCGGCAAGATCAGTAGAAGGAGCGCTTAGTTTGGTTGCCACTTTTGCTTTAGCTTATAATGAGCCTAACGAAATTTTCACAAATACAAAGCTCAAAAGCTAAGTGGTAACCGACTAATTCAAGTAATCATGAAAAAGACAAGATAAACAGTATGGGGCACTTTCAATTTGATAATTGACATGAACTTTATTAAAGAGAATGCAATAATTCAAACTACATAAAAGACCTTGAAGCAAGTCTCAACATGACTCATGACTCTCTTAAGCACACACACAAACTTAAATAACACTCATAAGAAAAACAAACAAGAAACTAGACTCAAAAACACTTAAAAACTATGACTAATGGCAAAGCCCTTCCCCCACACTCAAAATTTGCAATGTTCTCATTGAAAGAGAAGAAACTCAACACACTTATCATGCAGACCATGCCTGTTCAAGACTAGGAAAATTTTTCTTATATTCCTTATAGAAAAGTGTAGTCCACTTCATTCATCTCGATTGTATACAGGATTCTATGATCCACATCCCTTTGATGCCTGTAAGTACGATCTCTGTCTAGATACAGATGCTCAATGTTTCTTCGATAGACAGGACAACAAGCAGGCAGTTGCAGGTTATGATTTTCAACGCTGTAAGGGGAGGCACTGTTCAAACTCCTCTGAACCGATCGGCATAAAGGCTGAGCTGATCGGTGCAGTGGTGTTCTTCCACCATTGCGACTTCCTTTACCTCCCACTGCATTACCATTAACTCTCGTTAGAGTTCCTGCTGCCCTGTCATTACTGATTTCAACAAGCGTTCCCTAATTTTCAAACTTAGGAATGCCAAGGCTTCTTCGTGTATCAAAATCATTGCTAAAATCTCTAGACACACTAGGATCACCACTCTCCAAAGTTTCTAAATAGTATGACGGATCAAAGTCGCTATCCCATTCAGAATACTTTTGATAGTCTAGCAGATCTGCGAACCTCTGGTGTAGTCTTACACTTCTTTGCAGCAGCCTCTTCGTCTTCACTTGGTATAGCCGTACGATCAATAAATTCAGCCATCTTCAAGTTGTGCCGATCGGCTCCAGTGTCACGCTGATCGGCGCGGCTGGCAGCTTCCTTCATATACTTAGCTAACTGCTCTAGATTACGCTCACGGGTCACCTTATTCTGCTGCCTTTGTAAAATCTCATCGTTAATCTCCTTATGTGTCCTCCCTCCAGGAACTGCGCGATAGCCATCATCATAAACTAAATCTCTAGGTACGAAAGTTGGACTTCTGCCAATTGGAGTTCAACCTTGCATTAAAGATCTTTAGCATAAAAGAAACACTTGCAACCCTCAATACAACTGTTCCTATGAATCTTATTTTCTTGAAAACCTTCCTAATCGGTAAGAACCTTGGGAAAGGATTCATCCCTTTTAGCTTGAAGATCCTTTTCTGCATCCCGCTCGTACATGGCTTCTTTGGCTTCCTCTTGTAGCTTGAGTTCATACTTGGCAGCGATATCATGTTCACTATAAAGTCGGCACCTATGGATTGTGAGAGCGCTCTCTTCATCTAAGCTCTTCCTTCTCTTGCTCAGTCAATGATCTTTCAAAAAATAGGAAATCCTCATACAACAAGGGCTTAGCAAGATCAAGAAGACTTTCCATAGTATACCTTTGAGAAACAGCTTCACTTTTAATAGGCACTACAGATTTTTCTTTGCCCACCAATATTCTCTTCATCATCTGTCGAAGTTCATTGTCCATCTTCACCTTGTCAGCGTTCCACGCGTCAGCTTCGCTTTTCTTCATAAATTTCTTTCGTAGATTTGACCAGACGAGAGGATCATCTCGTGTTGGTGTCAACACTTCATTGACTTCTTCCCAGGACCAATTTGTAGAGGGCTGCAGAAATCCGCCAATCGGCGCCGCCTTGGTTGTTGCCTGATGTGCCACCTTCCATCGCTTCTGTTCTTAGGGTTTTGTTCTGGTGACGATGTACAGTGAGTTGGTCCATGGGTTTGCTGTCCTCTCATATTTATATCCCTTGATTTCCAATTGGACTAGGACTCTATCTTTTATTCATGGAATTTAACGAGTCTTAAAAAGGCAAGGTCCAAAACCGACTCAAAAACCAAAAAGACTCTACCGCACCGATCGGTGCAGGGCTGCGCCGTTCGGCACGGTACACTAACTTACCAAATCAAAAACAGAAAAATTATAGAAATCAAAATACATATAGAGCTTTTGTTTTACGTTGTTAAGCGCAACCATACGGGTCGCTAAGCAGTAAAATACACATCAAAAGATTTTAATTCAAATGTGTCGGGTTCTAGATATACCTTTAGACGTTGTCCATTCACCGTGTACTTGTTTCTCTTGCCATCCATTATGATTATAGCTCCCGAAGGTAACACCGTATTCATATGATAAGGTCCCTCCCATTTCCTTTGTAGTTTGCCTTTACCAAATAATCTTAATCGCGAATTAATCAGGAGCACCCGATCTCCTTCCTTGAATTCCTTCTTCAAAAGCATCTTATCGTACCACTTCTTTGTCTTCTCTTTGTATATGGCCACATTTTCATATGCACGCAATCGCATCTCTTCCAATGTGCTTATTTGTATCTTTCTTTTCACGCTGGCGGCATCAAGATCCAAATTCATTTCCTTTATAGCCCAATAATCCTTATGTTCCAATTCCACCGGTAGGTGACAAGATTTCCCATAGACGAATTGATATGGTGTCATACCAGTTGGTGTCTTGAATGCCGTCCTGTATGCCCATAACGCTCCATTAAGCTTCATGGCCCAATCTTTTCCTTTCTTTGTAATAATCTTCTGCAGAATTCCCTTTAATTGCTTAGTTGATGTTTCTGCTTGTCCATTCGTCTGAGGATGGTAGGCTGTTCCAATTCTATGTTCAACTCCAGATTGAAAACCTAGTAAATTCTCCTCCTGTAAAATGGGATCCTCCATCTGGAATTATTATCCTTGGTATTCTGTACCTAGGAAATATCTGCTCCTAAAGTATACTCATTGATTCTCTTATAGTATTGGCCTTGCATGCCATTGCTTCGACCCACTTAGAGACATAATCAACGGCGACCAATATGTACTCGAAACCATGAGAATTCACAAAGGGTCCCATAAAATCCATACCCCAAACATCAAAGATATCGACTTGAAGATTCTACTTAAGAGGCATTGCATTCCTACTGTTAACATTCCCTATTCGTTGGCATTGAGCATATGTTGCAACATACCTTTTTGCATCTTCATGCATAGTAGGCCAATAGAATCCACTTAACCATATCTTTGCCTATGTTCTGAAGTAGCCATAATGTCACCCATAATCCGAAGAATGACACTTTGCTAAAATGCTCGCTCTTTCTTCTCTGGGTACACATCTCCGTACTGCTCCATCCTCGCAATACCTATACAAGTATGGGTCGGCCCATATAAATTTTCTCATTTCACTCTTAACTCTTTTCCTTGTGTTCTTGTTCATCAAATCAGTTTGTCCCTTGAAACCTTTGATAATATCCATCATCCAATTCTCTACGATCAAATGCGGCAAACAACTGCTCTTGTTGCATTTCATATTTTTTTGGCTTAGTTGATGATGATTCAAGGCGAGACAAATGATCCGCTATAGAATTTTCTACTCCCTTCTTATCTCTTATCTCCAAATCAAATTATTGCAGCATCAATACCCATTGCATTAACCGAGGCTTGGACTCCTTCTTTGAATCCAAGTATCTTATAGCAGCATGATCAGTATATACAATCACCTTAGAATTTAGAATGTAGGATCTAAACTTCTCAAAAGCAAATATAACAGCTAACATCTCTTTCTCAGTTGCTGTATAATTGATCTACGCCTTATTCAAAGTTTTGCTAGTATAATAAATAGCATGCACTTTACCTTCCTACCGTTGTCCAAGAATAGCTCCAACTGCATAGTCACTTGCATCACACATAATTTCAAAAGGTAAACTCCAATCAGGTAGCTGCATAATGGGTGCAGAGCATAGAGCTTCCTTTAATCTTCTGAAGGCAGAGAGTCTTTCATCATCCATGAAAAATTCTGTATCTTGCTTCAACAATTCTATCAAGGGCTTAGCAATCTTCGAATAATTCTTAACAAATCTGCGATAGAAGTTGGCATGTCCAAGAAAACTCCTCAAAGTTGTAAGATCAGTAGGGGGAGGTAATTTCTCAACTGTAGATACCTTTGCTTTATAAACCTCTATCCCGCTATTAGATATGACATGACCAAGTACTTGATGTAGTTTTGGCCTGATCTTCCGAGAGGTAGGGGGAGTAAACTCGAATTTGGGAACTCGATGTCGACGAGACGGCTTGAATCAGACACGATCCAACCCCGCAACCATTACACCAAGCACAACTTGATTGTTCCTGCAAGCGAAATCGAGAACACAAGCAAGAGAGGATAAACATGCAATCTGAAATTGAAAATATGGATGAAGCAAATTACAAGAAAAGGTTCAAGCTCTAACCACAAAAGGACTAATCGCCATAGTGGTGTAGAATAAGAATAGGGGCTCTGGATTAGTGTAAAAGGACTTGTCACCACAGTTACAATAATTCGATCAAGTTTGTCTCAAGGAAACTGAACTAAACAAAACCCCCAAACTAGCTACTGAGTTTATGTAGGAACCAAGGGCGTTCTAGGGTTGGGGGCGACCAGGGGGGCACCCACAACATGGGCTTAAGGCCCGACACGATACATGGCCAAGTTGGCCCAAAATAGGTGGCGTAGCACCTTGTCATGATCACACATCATGACTCACGACCCTTCTGGAGCTAGGAACAGAAACAAAACGACGGCGTCATCGTCCCCTTTCCAACGCATCAAAGAACGCCTCATTTGGACGTCGGATGTGGGAGATACCATCAAAACCGTGAAGGGGTATCGGCTGAATCCGAGACGAACACAACGACCAAGTTGGTGACGATTTGTAACTTGGGGAAGGCCATGATATGCACGTATCCAGCATGGTGATGTCCTCATCATCCCCCCCTCTTGAATTGGAGTCGCCCTCGACTCCATCTCATCATCAATGTCCTGCAAAAGGTTAGTACTAGCAGAATGCAAAGTACAAGATACATGATCATTGATAGAAGATATATCATGATAAAGCATAGCATAGCAAGGTGCATCATGATTATCACAAAGTTCAACAACAGTAGATGTCATAGAAAGAAAAGCACCTCCCTTTAACTGAATAGGCTTGTGTTTAACATCAGAAAGTTGTTTGTTATCATATTTGTTCTCAGTATTTTCAGCAAGCAGTTTAAAATGATTTCTAATATCAACAGGCAATAACAGGCAGTAATATTCCTGTCCTTATGAATGAAAGTATATGTATTAGTTCTACCATGGTGGGTAGCATCCGTATCATATTCCCATGGACGGCCGAATAAAAGCGAACATGCTTGCATAGGTACAACATGAAAATCAGCATAGTCATGATAAGAACCGACTAAAAAATGAATGCGTGCTGACCGAGTCACCTGTGCTGTACCACTATTGTTGAACCATTTGATGTGGTAGGGCTGATGTAGTGCATGCATGGTCAAGCCAAGTTTGCTTACCAAGTCAGAACATACCAAGTTGTTACAGCTCCCAGTATCAATGATGATGAGAACACGGCGGTCTGCGATAATGAGGTACATGTAGAATAAATTGTTGCATTAATGTTCTTCCTCTCGTCGCACCTGAGTGGCCAACACACACTGTACAATGAGGCTAGAAAAACTCGCGGTGGCAGAAATGGAATCAATGGCGGTAGTCTCCTGGTCCTCCATCGAATCTGCAACAAGGTTAGGCATATGCGCAAATTCATCTTCAACATCACTACAACTTTCATACCCATCAGCGGTAGCGATGAAAGCACGACGACTAGGGAAATCCTTCATGACATGTTCCATGCCCTTGCAGTGGTGGCAAATAATGGTGGTGGAGGAGCCACTCCTAGCACCGGAAGTAGCAGCCTTCTTCTGGTGTTGGTGCTGCATACTAGATGATTGCGCTTCAGAAGCAGGCACAAGTGAAAGAGTTGTTCATGGTGGCTTAGCAACATGACTCTTCAAGTTCTATACTCCAGTGCGCTGCTGGATAGATAGCTCAGTGCTGGACCTATAAGAATGTTGTGGAAGGCGTCCCTGTACTTCTCGTTCAGCCTTAAGAGCAATATGACACAATTGGCTGAACCTATTCTACTCTTTATAGTCAACAATATTCTGGATATCACAGTTCACACCACCAAAAAATCTAGCACTAGTCTCAACATCATCTTCAAGTATATCACAACGTGCTAAACCAATAAGAAATTCCTGATAATATTCCTCTACTATTTTACTACCTTGTGTTAACGATTGTAATTTCAAATGTAAATCACATTGGTAATAAGGAGGAACAAAACGAGATTTCATGCGTTGTTTCAAAATAGGCCAAGTGTTGGGTATAGCAGCATTGTTATTGCAAAGATCATTCCACCAAAATAGAGCAAAACTCATAAACTCACTAGTAGCAAGTCTAACTCTATGCTCAGCAGTTACTAAATGAGAATTAAATTTCTGTTCAACAGCAAGTTCCCAATCTAAGTATGCTTCAGGATCAGCACTACCAGCAAAAGGAGGAATGTTAAATTTTGGCTTAACAAAAGTATCAGTATTACCACGATTGTTATTACATCCCATACCATATCAATTACGGCGAAGACGGTCTACATCATGGTCAAAATCATCATCATCAGCAGCTCGTTGAGGTGGAGGTCGCCATTCAACATCCTCAATTTGGTTGACCCATCAACTCAGCAAACTTCATTTCCATGAATGTACGCTGGTCCGCAAGAAGCTTCGTAAGCTCAACCTTGGACACGCAATCATTGAAGTCTGTAGGGGACTCCAAATCTGCAGGTGTCCCTTTCCCTGACATGGTTAAAAGCAAAAGATAAGACTAAACAAAAGGATTAGCCCTATCAACTAGCAGGTAGCAGAGGGTGTAAAAAGTGGAAACCAATATCGGAGGCAATTTATGACAATCTTGCAAGTGTTCTTACCAAGGCCAACAGGTCAGGACAATCTATAGTCGAACTTGGATGTAACAGTTGCAAGGAATAAACCTGTGCTGCAATATGTATAGCTTGGAAGGCTAATATGTATGTCAGTGGAACACAATTCAATAACAGATAGTAGCACTGAATAAATGTCCAAAGCAGTATACTAATTGCTGGCAAAAGAATTGTGTTAAAAAACAGTTGTGACAGCAAGAACAATAGCAAATGCAGCAAGGATCAAAACAGACTTCACAGACTTAGAAATTTTCAGGGCGGGGGGGGGGGGGGGTACAAATAAATAATTTGATTTTTTGTATGATTTTTCCACTATTTTTCTATGATAGAGGAACACAAAGGAAGGAACCACAAGAAGTTTCAACTCAAACAGAGGGAAAACAAAGTGTAGGCAAAATCTCAAAGTTTCACTGAAAACATTATTTTGACTTCACAATTTTTTTTTCTATTTTTTCCCGATTTTTTTGAATTTTTTGACGAGGGCACATAAGGCATAGCTGAGTGTGGGTCACCTCAACTTTGAGTCAAGAATCTGCTGTAAAAATTTCAGCTCAATCGGAGCAATGAGCAAAAAGTTATGCATGTTTTACCGAAGGTTGGTCAAGATAGGGTTTGAGGGATGGGGGGGGGGGGGGGGGGACAGAAACGGAATCGGGTAGGATTTTTTCATTGGCAATGGATTGTTGCATGTGGGTGGGTGACATGATGGTGAATCCAATGGAAAATCATGATGGTGATGGGAAAAACGGTGGTGTGCAGCGGAGATCAAAACACAAACTGTATCGAAACACAAATTCTAGCCAGCAACTAAACTCGACTAGAACACAAACTCAACACCACAGACTCTGAAATTAAATTATGCAAAGGCTAAACAATGTCTAGGATAGTGGGGATAATTTTTTTGTTGGCTTTTTCATGGACAATAGGTGATGAACACAAACGAATCTAAAGGGAAAACACGATAATACCTCACGGGGAAACTAGGAATCCGATACCACTTGATGTAGTTTTGGCTCGATCTTCCGAGAGGTAGGGGGAGTAAACTCGAATTTGGCAACTCGACGTCGATGAGACGGCTTGAATCAGATATGATCCAACCCCGCAATCGTTACACCAAGCACAACTTGATTATTCCTGCAAGCAAAATCGAGAACACAAGCAAGAGAGGATAAACACGCAATCTGAAATTGCAAATATTGATGAAGCGAATCACAAGAAAAGGTTCAAGCTCTGAACACAAAAGGACTAATTGCCACAGTGCTGTAGAACAAGAACAGGGGCCCTAGATTAGTGTAAAAGGACTTGTCGCCACAGTTACAATAATTCGATCAAGTTTCTCTCAAGAAAACTGAACTAAAGAAAACCCCCAAACTAAAAGATTGCGGCTACTGAGTTTATGTAGGAACCAAGGGCGTCCTAGGGTCAGGGGCGACCAGGGGGGGCACCCACAACATGGGCTTAAGGCCCGACACGATACATGGCCAAGTTGGCCCAAAATAGGTGGCGCAACACCTTGTCATGGTCACACATCATGACTCACGACCCTTCTGGAGCTAGGACCAGAAACAAAATGACGGTGTCGTCGTCCCCTTTCCAACACATCAAAGAACGCCTCGTTTGGACGTCGGATGTGGGAGATATCATCAAAACCGTGAAGGGGTATTGGCTGAATCCAAGACAAACACGGCGACCAAGTTGGTGACGACTTGTAACTTGGGGAAGGCCATGATATGCGCGTATCCAGCATGGTGATGTCCTCATCAGTACTATCCCTTCTATTACCATGAACCCAATTAAGAACTAAGTCGCATTCAACACACCTTTTCAAAACCTTCTTCAAATTCTCCAAACCACTATCAACATCAGCACCATGCACGGAGAAGTCATCCATAAATACCTCCACAATATATTCTATGAATTTAGTGAATATTGCATTCATGCATCTTTGAAATATGGCGGGCACGTTGCAAAGACCAAATGGCATCCCTCCATATGCATATGCCCCAAAAGGGCAAGTAAAAGTAGTTTTCTGCTGATCTTCTGGTCTTACCGGTTTTTGAAAGAAACCACTATATCCATCCAAATAACAAAGGTATGAATTCTTTGCTAACCTTTCAAGTATCTCATCAATGAACGGAAGAGGATAGTGATCTTTCTTTGTCACCTTGTTCAAACTTCTGTAATCTATGCACATTCTCCATCCAGTTATAGTCCTTTGAGGGATCAACTCATTGTTCTCATTAGGCACTACCGTCAACCCTCCTTTCTTGGGCACACAATGTACTGGACTAACCCATTCACTATCAGCAACAGGGTAGATCATACCTGCATTAAGCAGCTTCAAAATCTCCTTTTTAACCACTGGCTTCATGGATTCCTTCAACCTTCGCGTCCCTTCGACCACTAGTTTAGCATTCTCCTCCAATCTTGTGGGTGCAAAATGCAGGGCTGATTCCTTTGATGTCATCCAATGTGTAACCAATGGCTTTCTGATACCTTTTGAGCACAGCAAGCAGCATCTCCGTTTCTTCTTTTGTCAGGGCATTGTTCACAATAACTGGATATGTTCTATTCTTCCCTAGATATTCATAGCATAGCTCCTTCAGAAGTTCCTTCTATTCCACTTCTGGCGCTTCATTTGGATCCAGCTCCCCGAGAGGTTCAAAATCAGAATTTTTCCTGGTTGAGCCGATCGGCGCTGGCAGTATGCTTGTTAGTTCTGCGTAGGATGTGGTCCAGTGGGTCTCCTATATCCAACCCTATCTTCTCGTCTTCTTCTGGGTAGAATTCCTGACAGCATGAAGGGTCTTGATGAGACGGATTGTTGAATTGAAATTGCACTTCTTCCTCTCCTAGGTGTAGCATAATTTGACCTTTCCCAGCATCCAGAACAGCTTGTACTAATCTTAAGAATGGCCTTCCTAGAATGATATCTTCAACCCCAGTTTCATTATTGTCTAGAACGAAGAAATCTACCGGTATTGTTTTCGAGCTGATCTCTATTTCAACATTCCTGATCACTCCCAGTGGCTTGGTCTTCCTTCCATCTGCCATGATGAGCTCAAGTTCAGTCCCCATCAGCCGCTGTTGAGTTCCATAAAGCATGCTCATGAATGCATCATAAGTTGTCACACTCGGTTCCAATGACCGAAATCGAATGCATCTGTATGTGTGCCTAGGATCAAGTTTTCACGCACACATGACAATATATGTGATAAAAGAACAATATCTTTATTAATCGATAATATTATTACAAAGGTGACTCGTAGGTCAAAAGTAAAAGATTACATTGCAGCGGAATAAACTAAGCATTGGCGTCCTTCAGCTCCCACAGGAAGTCGACCAGAAGACCATAGGCCTAAAGCTCTTCTCTATTGTCTTCATCCTTGTACCATCCTTCTCCTGTAGCTGAGAAGCAATGTGGTATATAGCAAGGGTGAGTACGTGTCATACACAACAAGTGGGAGAAAAGATGACATAGGGCTAAAGATAAGGAAGGCTTATAGGGGTTTATTGCATGAACTTTTAATTAACCTAAGCATCTTATTTACTAAGTGGGGTCATCCCAATCCTTAATCCATAGGGTACTATCCAAGCCAAGTCCAACATCATCCACCATGCAACCATTCCCAACCATTCCAACCCATAACCAACTAATCTTGTGAGGATTCCAGGCCACTCTTGACCGTGAGCACGGCTGTCATGACAGTTTGATACTCTGTAGAGTTTTACCACTTTACCCACAAGTCGTGATTTCGTCCCCTGTTGCCAGGTGAACTAGAGTCTCCATGTTGCCATGCCGGCCAAGCACTAGCACACTTCCTTAGGTGTCCAGCCAGGAGATCACTACGAGGCTTTTACAAAGGGTCTCCCAGTACATGCTAGCCACTAAGGTTCCACTCCCGTCCTTAAGTGATAGCCCATCAACAAGTAGCTCATCACCCTAGGAGCCCCCTTATGAGCCATTCGGATACAAGGACAGTCCTCTTGACTTCCATTCCGCGCTCCACCAAAATGTTGCACCAACACTGGGAGAACTCCTAATTAATCAGCCAGGCTGCTCCATAGCAGCCTTGTGATGGCACTGTTGTCTTGGGTCATCGCTCCAAGAACCGGGTCCTAGGATCTACAACAAGCCTACCACCACCAACCATGTGCCCACGGCACCACATCCATTCCATCCGGCTTGCATAGATCCCTAAGTCCATGTTGCTAACATAAATTACCATTCAATTACCCACAACCATCCAACCAACTAGTTCAAGACGACAAGGGAAAGGATAAAGAAATACTAGGGAAAACCCTACAATTGGTACCCATTCAATTGACACAAGCATGCATTTCTACAATGAATGTTATAACAGGTACAAGATGCATCAAGGACACTTGTATTCACCTTCACGGGTTGCTTCTCTGTGATAATAAATCTTGATCTTGGTCCTCGTACGATTCTTGTGCGTATAAATCCTTCTCGCGCAAGACATACAAAGCATACATATAATAAATACACAATGCAAGGTATAGAAAAATTAGGTAGGGTTGAACAAAGGTTGAAATTGGATAGTTTATTTGGATACAAGAATGTAGGTGGAAGAAACATCAAAATTAGGGTTGTGGATCAAAAGATATGCAAGGTTAAAGCTGCAGAGACTGCGGCTACACAGATAGTGGAAAATATATGTGCGCGTTCCCATTGAATGGCTCTAGTGATCAAGGAATATTTTGGACAGTAATATTCCTAATTTTGTGGAACATTTGAAACGCAATGTGTATTGGATCAGAAATCATCTGTAATGGAGATCGATAGGTTTGAGCAGGTCAAGGTCGCCCAGCGACAGTCTAAACGCCAACGGCGTTCCTGGAGGCGCCGGAGTAGATCTTGGGATGTGCTTCTAGGAACAAACAGATAACTTCATGGAACACGATATGGTATAGGGATATCACAAGAACATGAACGTTTCGGGCAGAACATGGATCGAAATTACCAGGATCCATGCGGAACACGAATAGACAACAAACAACAGCCATTTGCAGAAAACACAAAGAAGACATGCGCGTTCCCGGTTATTCCTGATGGATGTAAACAAATAGTTGAACATATGTATTTTTAGTGTCGTGGAACACATGAATAGAAGGGTTGATGTCACAGGAATTGAACTTATCCGAAGATTTTGGCGTTAGAGCGAAACAAGGTCACGCAGCGGCAGGTTTCATGCCAACCACGTTCCCGAGCAGACCAAGACAGATCTTGGAGAGTCCTTTGGTGGAGACGATGAGAACTCTCTGGAACAAATTTTGGCTCATACTTTGTATCAATAAAACCTCTTTATTGGTAGAAAATGGGATGGATTTACCGTCGCGCGCGCTGGATTCACCCAGATCTGGGAGCAGCTGCCATTGCGATGCAGATCTCGGAGGCATCCGATGTCCAATGGCTCTGATTTTTTGATATGATGTAGAGGCCATCTGGGTGCACCTCCATGTCAAATTTGGTGGCTTTCTGTTGGGCGGATTGACAGAAATGTCAAAGCCAATTGGCTGCACTGTTGCTGCATGCGAGAGCAGCGAGGCATGGCAGCAGCCTGGCGGCGTGGTGAGGGTTTGAGGGGGTGGGAGGATGTGGCATAGGGCCTACTATATATAGGAGGGGTGAGGGCAGGTGAGGGAGGAATATGGAAGGAGATTTATGAAGAATAAATGCATTATTGAAAGCAATTTATTCTCTTCTTCCTTCCTTTTTAAGTGTTTATGGTAGGTGGGATGAATGTGGCTGCCTTCATGTCTAGATACATTGATGTGGTAGGAGGGAAGAATGACAACCTACTTGAAGCCACATACATTTGATAGATACGATAGATTATTTGGTGCATGAAAAAACATTTCGAGGGAGATAAGAATGACTTGTACATTTCGACTAAGCGTAGGAGTGAGCAAAAGAGACAGGAAGAGATAGTTGAGCCCCATTTTAGAAAAATAGAATATACATTAAAAAATTTGATTAAAAGGGTTTCAAGTTTCTCAAATTAAGATGGAATAAAAAAATGACAAAATATTGAAATAAAATAAAATAAATGATTTTACTTATTTTAAAAGGGTTTTGTTTAAAACTGAAAACTTTTGTGATAGAGCAATTTGTTCAACCCAAATAAAATCTTTGTTATTTACAAAGTTTCTTATAAATAGTTTCAAAATTTGAGAAATCCAAATATATTGTTTGAAAGCGGTTCATATTCTAAAATGGGAAATTTTGGGATGTGACAAGCTACCCCCTTAACAGGAATCTCGTCCCGAGATTTGGAGAGACTAGGTTAAGATGACTGGATAGGAGAGCAATAAGAAGATCAAGATATAGGGACAAAGAAGATAACAGACATGGTTGAAATCAATCCTATATGGGTTTGTTTATCACACTATATGCATCAAGGATGATAGATGCATGTCAAGGATGAAATGATGGTCAAGGAAGATAGGCACAAAGTAACCTATATCACACAAAGCAAACATACACAACTCAACAAACGGAGACTGGCAATGATGCCTTAGCTTCATCTTCATCTTCCTTACTAAGAGCTTCAATTCTTGATGTCGGGGTACTTTGGTAGTCGATCTTGTTACTTAAGTTGTTGTTGATGATGACGATCCTCTTTGACATGGGCATCTCCTCGAACCAAAAGGTAGTATTGGCGTCGACAATCAAAATAGGATCAATGTGGCTATGGACAAGGGGAAGGCTTAATGCATGGTGTTTGAAACAAGAAAATGATCACACAATCACATCACAGTAAAACAACCAATCAAAATTGCATGTAGGACTAATACAATCTAGGGCACCTTCCTAATAACAATTAATGGTAGGCTTAGGAGAAGTGAACCTAAACAGAAATTATATACAACCTATTGGCTGGGCAAGTCGGTAAAACATTTTATCTCAAAACACAAGGAGAAAATGAAATAGTCAAGGATGTAGGGGAAAGAAGTGGAGTTTGCAAAATTATACTTTAAAAACCGACCATTTCTAACTAGGCTTGTATCCGGCGGTCGATATAGCTTTGATACCACTTGTCACACCCGGTTTCAATGACCAAAACCAAATGCATCTATATACGTGCCCAGGATCAAGTTTTCATGCACACATGACAATATATGTAATAAAAGAACAATATCTTTATTAATCAATAATATTATTACAAAGGTGACTCGTAGGTCAAAAATAAAAGATTACATTGCAGCGGAATAAACTAAGCATTGGCGTCCTTCAACTCCCGCAGGAAGTCGACCGGAAGAACACATGCCTAGGGCTCTTATCCATTGTCTTCATCGTTGTACCATCCTTCTCCTGTAGCTGAGCAGCAATGTGCTATATAGCAAGGGTGAGTACGTGTCATACTCAGCAAGTGGGGGAAAAGATGACATGGGGCTAATGACAAGGAAGGCTTATAGAGGTTTATTGCATGAGCTTTTAATTAACCTAAGCATCCTATTTACTAAGTGGGGTCATCCCAATCCTCAATCCATAGGGTACTATCCAAGCCAAGTCTAACATCATCCACCATGTAATCATTCCCAACCATTCCAACCCATAACCAACTAATCTTATGAGGATTCCAGGCCGCTCCTGACCGTGAGCATGGCTGTCATGACAGTTTGATACTCTACAGAGTTTGTACCACTTTACCCACAAGTCATGATTTCGTCCCCTGTTGCCAAGTGGACTAGAGTCTCCATGTTGCCATACGGGCCAAGCACTAGCACACTTCCTTAGGTGTGCGGCCAGGAGATCACTACGAGGCTTTTACAAAGGGTCTCCCAGTACATGCTAGCCACTAAGGTTCCACTCCTGTCCATAAGTGATAGTCCATGAACAAGCAGCTCATCACCCCAGCCCCCTCTTGAGCCATTTGGATATAAGGACAGTCCCCTCAACTTTCATTCTCCGCTCCACCAAAATACTGCATCGACACTGGGTGAACTCCTAATTAATCAACCAGGCTGCTCCATAGCAGCCTTGTGATGGCACTGTTGTCCTGGGTCATCGCTCCAAGAACCGGGTCCTAGGATCTACAACAAGCCTACCACCACCAACCATGTGCCCACGGCTCCACATCCATTCCATCCGGCTTGCATAGATCCCTAAGTCCATGTTGCTAACATCAATAACCATTCCACCCATGGTGTGACATAGTCCATTAATCAAGATTAATATTAACCCAACATTCCACAAGCAACCTAAGCATTATCTACCCATAACCATCCAACCAACTAGTTCAAGGCGACAAGGGAAAGGATAAAGCAATACTAGGGAAAACCCTACAATAGTTACCCATTCAATTGACACTAGCACGCATTTCTACAATGAATGTTATAATAGGTACAAGAGGCATCAAGGATACTTGCCTTCATCCTTCACGGGTTGCTGCTCAGTGATAATAAATCTTGATCTTGGTCCTCGTATGATTCTCATGCGTATAAATCGTATTCACACAAGACATACAAAGCATATATACAATAAATACACAATGCAAGGTATAGAACAATTGGGTAGGGCTGAACAAAGGTTGAAATTAGATAGTTTATTTAGATACAAGAATGTAGGTGGAAGAAACTTCAAAATCGGGGTTGTGGATTAAAAGATATGCAAGGTGAAAGCTATAGAGACTGCGGCTGCACAGATAGTGCAAAATATATGTGCGCGTTCCCATTGAATGGCTCTAGTGATAAAGGAACAATTTGGACATTAATATTACTAATATTGTGGATCATTTGAAACGCAATGTGTATTGGATCAGAAATCACCTGTAATGGAGATCGATAGGTTTGAGCAGGTCAAGGTCACCCAGCGACAGTCTGAACGCCAACGGCGTTCCTGGAGGCATCGTAGTAGATCTTGGGACGTGCTTCTAGGAACGAGCAGATAACTTCCTGGAACACGATATGGCATAGGGATATCATCAAAAACATGAAATTTTTGGGAAGAACATGGATCAAAATTACTAGGATCCATGCGGAATGCGAATAGACAACGAACAACAGCCATCTGCAGAGAACACAAAGAAGACACGCGCCTTCCCGGTTATTCTAGATGGATATAATCAAATAGTTGAACATACATATTTGTAGTGTCGTCGAACACATGAATAGAAGGGTTGATGTCATAGGAATTGACTTGATCCGAAGATTTTGGCGTTGGAGCGAAACAAGGTCACCCAGCGGCAGGTTTCATACCAACCATGTTCTCGGGCAGACCAAGACAGATCTTAGAGAATCCTTTAGTGGAGACGATGAGAACTCTCTGGAAGACAATTTGGCTCGGAGTTTGTATCAATAAAACCTCTATTGGTAGAAAATGGGATGGATTTACCGTCGCGCATGCTGGATTCGCCCAGATCTGGGAGCAACTGCTATTGGGATGCAGATCTCGGAGGCATCCGATGTCCAATGGCTCTGATTTTTGGATATGATGTAGAGGCCATCTGGGCGCACCTGCATGTCAAATTTGGTGGCTTTCTGTTGGGTGGATCGACAGGAACATCAAAGTCAATTGGCAGCACTGTTGCTGCACGCGAGAGCAGTGAGGCATGGCAGCAGCCTGGTGGCGTGGTCAGGGTTTGATGGGGTGGGAGGGCGTGGGATAGGGCCTACTATATATAGGAGGGGTGAGGGCAGGTGAGGGAGGAATATGGAAGGAGATTTATGAAGAATAAATGCATTATTGAAGGCAATTTATTCTCTTGTTCCTTCCTTTTTAAGTGTTTATGGTAGGTGGGATGATTGTGGCTGCCTTCACGTCTTGATACATTGATGTGGTAGGAGGGGACAATGACAGCCGACTTGAAGCCACATCCATTTGATAGATACGATAGATTATTTGGTGAATGAACAAATATTTCGAGGGAGATAAGAATGACTTATACATTTCGACTAAGCGTAGGAGTGAGAAAAAGAGACAGGAAGAGATAGTTGAGCCCCATTTTAGAAAATAGAATATACATTCAAAAAATTTGATTAAAAGGGTTTCAAGTTTCTCAAATTAAGATGGAATCCAAAACTGACAAAATATTGAAATGAAATAAAATAAAATGATTTTACTTATTTTAAAATGGTTTTGTTTAAAACTGAAAACTTTTGTTACAGAGCAATTTGTTCAACCCAAATAAAATCTTTGTTATTTGCAAAGTTTCTTATAAATAGTTTGAAAATTTGAGAAATCCAAATATATTGTTTGAAAGCGGTTGATATTTCAAAATGGGAAATTTTGGGATGTGACATAAGTCATCAAGCTGACACGGGAACCAAAGTCACACAATGATTTCAGAAATTTCCTCCCTGATATCTCACATGGTATGTACGGTTCTTTATCTTCCTCTTCAGCGAGACCTATAACATACACACCACATAATCCTTCATAGGGAGATGGCTCAAAGCAACTGTCTAGCAATCTATATCATCCTTGTAAAGCTTCCCTAAAACTCTCCCAATAATCTCTTGATCAAATTTTTTTGACTTGAGGTGATTACTTGAAAAATTATACTCAATTCCGGCTTCGGATGCGTCTTGCGGACTAAAGGATCTTCTCATATTGAGCAACTTATGCGAAAAATCAATAGGAATCCAGTCCATCGGCTCAAATTTGTCAAGTGGTTTAGCATTCGCCAACATTCTATCCCCCTTTGGTTTAACAAAGTTGCCTTCAAATTCCTTTAGGTGGTTGTCCAGAATCGTAGCTTCTATCTTGGTATATTCCTTGCAACTTGACGGAGTCGTCTGGGCGATCGGTTCTCCTGTCGTCACGACTGCGCCAATCGGCTCAGAGACTGCGCCGATCGGCGCACACGTCAAGTCCACAGAGGCGGGTCTGATGGGCTCTATTTCTTCAAATTTATGCTCTACTCTCGGACATGAAGATCTGACAGCTGGCGACTCTTCCTTCTGCATAACTTCTGGGAATTAACGACTTGGTTCTAGATATTCTTCCCAATGCTTGTGCAAAACTTTATTCTCGGCAATTTTACCTAACAATTCGATCCCTACCTTGGCTGTTAATCTCAGAAAACTTCCTCCGACCGATCCATCCAAATGCATCCTCGATGCCTTGTTTATGGCTATGTAGAAGGTTTGAGCGCACATATTCTCATCAATGCCGAGGTCAGGTCCTTGTTTCAGCAATGTTTGAAAACGCGTCCAGGCTTCTGTGAGAGATTCTTCATCTTCTTGTAAGAAGTTCACCACTTCTCTTCTCAACTTCTACACCTTTGGCAAAGGAAAATAGTGGAGACAAAAATTTCCAACTAACTCACTCCACTTAACTTTTGCTTCTCGAGATGTTGCGTTGTGCCACTCTTTGGCTTTTCCCTCCAAAGAGAATGGGAAAAGCAACCATCTGTAAAGATCCTAAGGCACTCCTTCATGATGGAATGTTTGGCAAAGTGCCTCCAAATCTTGTAAGTGAGTATACGGGTTCTCCTCTTTCGCTCCAAAGAACTTATTTGCTTCAGCCGTGCCAATGTAATGGGGTTCAACACATATGAGTAGGCCGTGGCCTTCTCATCTGAGGATCAAGGCACCAGCATGTCTAGAGATGGTAGAGAAAGCTCCCTGAGCATCGGAAAAGGTCCTGTCATACTCATCCTGAAAATTCACACAAAACACAAAAACAAAAACAACTAGAAAAGAGAGGATTAGACGTTAGTAAAATATTAATAGTAAAAAAACTGTCTTGTTCCCCAGCAACGGTGCTAGAAAAAGTAGCTTGTTGGTCGTAATTATGCACCCACTTATGTACCGCAAGAGGACGGTGTACATTTGTAGCTCTTTTTCCCTCAGTGTATTCCAAGGTTATCGAATCCACAAGGAACGAGCGAAACAATTACTATTAAAGGGTTACTAACAAATTGCAATGAGTTGGTTGGTGTGAATGATGACGGTGAGAGAGTGGAGGGTGAATGTTATTGAAGAGGTTATAGGATAATGAAGGATTCTCTCCTTAGAATTGGTTCATTAGCATGCAACCTTATTCTTATCAACTTGAGTGATGACTCTGATATTCTACAAGGCATGGTGGTTTCGTTCACCCTGACTGTCACTACAGAGGCTATTAGCTCCCCACTGGTTTCTTGCACTATGTAATGGGCAAAAGTGTATTGGCCGATACACTAATGAAAATGATAGATAGATATGCAATTAATATCATTATATAGATTAAATTCATCAAGAGAGTATCAATTAGTATGAGAGTTACATGACCAGATCCCCGCACGGGAGAAGAGAATATGAGGCTACTCACTCATCCTTCCGCTAGACATAGCAGAGGGATGAGAAATAACGCTGGGATGCGCACGAGCCGATCGGTGCAAGCGCCACGCCGATCAGCACGACCTCCCTTCTGGTGGATCTTGTCGGTATTGACCAACCTTCACCGCCAATATCTTGGAACCCTAGTTCTAACAACTGATTCTCGTGCTTGCCATTCTGGTCGCCATCCCATTAGCTTCATAATTATTTTCCATTTATACTTGACGAGATTAGGTCAACTTCCACCGACTCTAACTCATACTGGGCTGGGCCTTTGTCTTTCTCGAACTGGGTCGTGTTTTCGTCATCTTTTCCTTCCGTGCTGATCGGCGCGGCATTAGAGCCGATCGGCGCGGCCCCGCATCTGGCCCATCTTCAATACTCTTTAGTTCTTTATCCATAATTGCCCTGTTTTACACCTGTTTCATGCGACTACATCCAAAACAGAACAACTACAAATTGGCAAGATCACCGCCTTCGAGAGCTACCAATTGGGGATGGATGATCCTCAACCTTCCAACTTTGCTCTACCTGCTGACAAGCAAGAATCTAGCAAGATCAAGTGTTGGTCATACCGCAAGAGGATGATGTATGATTGTAGCACTTTTTTCCCTTGAATTGAGTATTCTAAGGTTTATCGAATCCACTGGGACCTTAGGGATAATTAAACAAAGTTAACAGTAAAAGATTTAATCAAAGATACTGTCGAGTTCAGGTTGCATGAGGGGAGACTGGCGAGCGCAAAGGTGCGCCAGACAGTAAATCTGTCATTGTGCCGATCGGCGTAGGCGTTGAGCCGATCAGTACACTAGTAAATCTAAGCCAAAGTGCGCTAGATACCTTTGTAAGCCTATGCTGTTAAGTGAGTAGCCATATATCTACTAGTGAGATCATAACCAGAAAGTCTAATTAAATAGCATCATAATAGGTAATTACATGGATCAATGAAAACCTATAATGAATAAAACCACCCTGCTTTCCGAGTGGCTCCCAGTTTATCGCTGCTGAAAGGAAACCCTTAATCGCGCGAGTATCTTACCCTACTCAACTATCCAATAGTGCTACGCAAGCTTAGTGCTGTCACCGCTAAACCACACTACTAGCATCATCAAGCAACCATAATCAATACAATATCCGAATACTATCCTAATCACCACGATCAAGATAATGTCTACTTACTTAGCCTAGAACTAAGCAATTAGAATAAGCACATGCATGATTATAGAATCAAGATAGACAAATCACCAAAACCATCATCAACATATTCAATCATCCTTGAGATACATAGAGTAAGATTCATCCCCGTCGAGATGGCCTACCTTGACGGATCAACTCTTAACACCAATGGTTCTTGAAACTTAACTAGAGATCTATTCTAATAGTGCAAGCCTCGGTGGCTCTAGCTCACAGATCTGTTGTCCCTTCGTCGCCTATGTCCTCTCTCTGTCACGGCCAAGGGTTTACAAGTATTTATAGGGGTTCTACTCGTAAAGGACTCGGTTTCTAGCAAATAAGGCGGTTGCGCCAATCGGTGCAGGATTGTGCCGATCGGCGCAAGCCGTGTCGTCTCTGGTTTCTTCTCCGAGTCGGTTCCTCTGTCTTCCACAGCTGCCATGTGGGCCTTTTCCTTCGAGATAAAGTCTTGTACTGCATGTCGAGATCTTGAAGTTCCATAAATCTTCTAGGCAAATATCTTCAAGTGTCTTGTGTAGATAAACTTCCATAAACATGTGGAATGGGCCTTGGTCACTTCTATGGGCCAAAACACCCTTATGTCGTCCAGCTCATGGTCTGCGCCGATCGATGCACTAGGCTTCTTCAGTGCTTTTCATCAGTTCTGGACTCTTGTCCTCTCCAGCATCACTTTAATCACCAATTTTACCTGTTTCTGCAATAAAGCTCCAAAACAACGCATATACAAATATATAGACAATATCATAGGTAAATGGCCTAAATTAGTATCAATTTTACTCTAATTGGGGTAATATTCACATATAAAAGGGGCACGTGGGGAGTGCCAACAGTTCCCCCACACTTAAACCTTTGCTCGTCCCGAGTAAAGTAAAATAAAGAAAAATCAAAGAATATACTCTTTCTATCATAAAAGATATCTCAAACCAGCAAATGTTGAGCATTGTTCTATTGTGGTGTATTTCATATTGGTATTCAGCAAAATAGTTCAAATATGGGCATAAAGCTTAAAGTTTCTCCCTAAAGCAATAAATCATGTCCGACTCATAAATTATAACTTTTCCACACATGTAAATCACTTAAAAGATTGTTGTGAACATAAAGAATCTATCTTCCAAATAATCCAAGGCAACAACTCATCTTTCAAATGACTCAACCTATATTCTACATCATAATGATCAAATAATATTTGTGTAAGGCTTATATGAGTAGCTAGGTGAGGTGATTCAAGGATTGCAAACATAAATCAACAATATATTGTAAAGCTAGGAGATTATTCTTCGTTGGAATTATAGAAACTTATCAAGATGGCCATTAAGAAAGAAAAATTTAAGAAAGTACTCACACTTTGGATATGTGGACATGCGCATAGGAAAAATTTGATCTTGGCAGAAAAAGAACTCCCATTATCAGATTGCACATGGTTGGAATGATTCATGGCTATATTAAAATGAATTTCGAGAACAAGCATGTCATATACCATCCCCCCCACACTTAAAATTTTGCTAGTCCCTTAACAAGCAGTAGATCTTTTCTTTCTTCTTTTTTTTTCACCTTTTGTTTCTCCCTTTTTTTATTTTGCTCTTTGCTGCGCTGATCGGCTCAAGGTGCGCCGATCGGCTCTCAACCTGAATTCACCAACATTTGTTGGAATTTGATGCGTCTGGCTTCAACATTTATTCAAGAATTAAATATAGCCAAAAATATAGGATGTGGTCAAGGAATGATAATCAACAAGATATTTTGGGTTTATGGTAGGATAATCAGCGGAATAGAATTTGTGCATGAGTAATTCATGGCTAGGAAAAGATACGCAATGATTTGGCCATCTTAATAAAGTTCATACCAAAAAGAATTAAATCCTAACCGAACTCAACCATCAATTTAATGTTTATCTACAAATCAAAGGTTCATGAGAATTGCTCAAAATATGGCATTGGTAGGTAAGGATCTTGAAAAGAATAAATTCCAAAGTTTACAACATGAAAATTTATTTATGAAAAGATTGGTACTAAGTTGTCATCACAAATTGGACAATACAAATGAAGTACATGGGTACTCAAAATTGCTCCACATAAGACATATTTGCCGAATAATCATTAAGTGTAAGTTCGAAATTTTATTCAATGCTCAATATTATTTGGTCTTCATCAACACTTTTCAAGAAAGAATAAATAATTCAGTTCTCCTAAAAGAGTATAACCGCCACCATTATATTAAGATCGAAACTCGAATACATGGTGATGATTTTTGCACACACTTGCATAAAAATAAAACTACTACTCACTACTAACACACTTGCATGAAAATAAAACTTCTACTAACTACTACTAACACACTTGCATGAAAATAAACACACCCGATACATGGTTTCCCAACCCGCTCACACACACTGATGTGGACATGGGTTCCCGATCTTTCGAAAGGTTCTAGATACGTTGATTTGGTCGGAGGCGACACACAAATCGATCCGGCTTTAGAACAACACGTTCTAAATCCCGCAATCGTAGCACGACGTCTCCTCTGGTTATCAACCGTCCTAAAATGACTGACCTCGCCGAGAAGGCTAATCCCTACCTACGAATCAAGAACACAAGCAAGAACAAAGAAGAATAGAACACAATTGCAGATGTATTATGAATCTCACGAAGTTGGGGTCTCACAAACTGTGATGACGGCGAAACTGTTATGAATAGAATAATCTAAGCAAAACGTGAACCCTAATGGTGCGGCAGTGGCTGTATATGAAGACCCTAGGGTCGTGCAAGACCCTCTGGACGCGTCCTAATTGGGCTCAACTAGATACAAAGCCCAAAGGCCAAAAATAGGCGACGCAGCACCGAAACAGATTCTTGACCCTCTCTTGTTTCGATGATTCCCGATGACTCCAGAGGAATTTTGTTAGCAGACCAGCGGCATTGGAAAGGTATTCTTCTTATCTTCCTGTGCGTATGTAGAACGTCCAAATCTGAGTCCGTATGCGTCTTGGGCATCCATTTTAGTGCAGACTGGTCCTGAGCCCCAAAATAGACTCGAAGTCGGTTTTGGTTGGGCCTCCACCTTGGCATCCACGTCCTTACTGGTCCTCCACGTCTCCAAGTCCTTCTCCCACCATCTCCTGGTCCTCTCCATGGTTCCTAATTACAATATAATCATTAGGTAGCAAACCATTCTCAAAAGTGATATATAATGAAGAACGTAGGAACGAGCTCACCTCTAAATTTAGTCGTCGTGCACGAGCTCTAGTCATTGGACCTTGCAAGTCCAGAATTGGAGGAGTGTTGCATGTATCCTTAGGAGTGATGTCCTTATCATCCTCCCCCTCTCGAAGTGGAGTCGTCCTCGACTCAAGCTCATCCTCTTCTCCCAAGTATGGTTTCAAATCTAAAATGTTAAAAGTAGGACTAACCCCGAACTCAGGAGGCAACTCAAGTTTGTATGCATTATCATTAATCTTCTCAATTATTTTGAAAGGACCATCAGCTCTAGGCATTAATTTAGACTTTCTCAAATCTGGAAATCTATCCTTTCTCAAGTGTAACCATACTAAATCTCCTACATCAAGTTTTACTTCTTTTCTACCTTTACTACCAGCAATTTTATACTTGTCATTCATCTTTTCGATGCCAAGTCTAGTGGTCTCATGCATTTGCAAAATAAATTCAGCACACTCCTTAGCATCAACATGAACTCTCTCATGAATAGGTAGAGGAAGTATATCAAGTGGAGTACGTGGATCAAAACCATACACTACCTTGAAGGGACTTACCTTGGTAGTAGAATGTGTTGCCCGATTATATGCAAACTTAACATGAGGCAAACATTCTTCCCATTGCTTCAAATTTTTCTTCAAAATAGCTCTCAACATAGTACCCATAGTGCGGTTCACCACCTCAGCTTGTCCATCAGTTTGTGGGTGACAAGTTGTAGAAAACAGCAACTTTGTACCCAACTTATTCCAAAGCGTGTGCCAAAAGTGACTTAAGAATCACGATCTGAAACAATAGTAGAAGGCATACCATGCAAACGTACAATTTCTTTGAAAAAGAGATCAACAATATAACTAGCATCATCAGTCTTATGACATGGTATAAAGTGTGCCATCTTAGAAAATCTATCCATAACAACAAAAATACTATCACTCCCCCTCTTAGTCCTAGGAAGTCCTAATACAAAGTCCATAGAAATATCCGTCCAAGGAATAAAAGGAACAGGAAGTGGCATGTATAAACCATGTGGATTCAAGTGAGACTTAGCTTTTTGACATGTAGTGCAGCGAGCAACAAAGTGCTCAACATCTTTCCTCATCCTTGGCCAAAAGAAGTGTGGCCAAAATATCCTCCGTCTTCTTGGCACCAAAATGACCCATTAATCCACCTCCATGCGCCTCCAGTAACAACAAAAGACGAACGGAACCAACTGGAATGCATAGACGGTTAGCTCTAAACAAGAATCCATCAGTCAACACAATTTGTTCCACGCATGACCTTCTTTACAATGCAGCAATACATCCTTAAAATCAACATCAGCAGCATATTGTTCTTTAATTGCCTCAAGTCTAAAAATTCTACAATCAAGTTGAGACAATAAAGTACAGTGCTAGATAAAGCATCATCGATCACATTATCCTTCCCTTGCTTATGCTTAATAATGCAAGGAAAAGACTCAATAAACTCAATACGTTTAGCATGTCTATGGTTCAAATTACATTGAGAACAAATATACTTAAGTGATTCATGATCAGAATGAATAACAAATTCTTTGGGCAACAAATAATGATGCCATGTCTCTAAAGAGCGTAGAAGTGCATACAATTCCTTATCATACGTGGAGTAATTCAAAATAGGCCCAGTACTTTTCTCACTAAAGTATGCAACAGGTTTACTATCTTGCATCAAAACACCACCAATGCCTATACCACTAGCATCACATTCAAGCTCAAAAATCTTATCAAAATTAGGTAATTGTAGCAATGGTGCATGTGTAAGTTTATCCTTCAAAGCATCAAAAGACTCATGATGTAACTTACCCCAATGGAAATCAACGCCCTTCTTTGTCAACTCATGCAAAGGTGCAGCAATGGTGCTGAAATCTTTGACAAAGAGGCGGTAGAAACCTACAAGACCAAGAAAACTCCTCACCTGTGTGATAGTTTTTGGTATAGGCCAGCTCTTTATGACTTCAATCTTTGCCTCATCCACCTCAATTCCTTGTGGAGTCACAACATAGCCAAGAAAAGAGACTCGATCCGTGCAAAAGGTGCACTTCTCAGGGTGACCAAATAAACGTGCATCTCGCAAAGAATAAAAAACAGCACGCAAATGATTCATATGTTCATCCATGGATTTGCTATAAATCAAGATATCATCAAAGTAAACTACCACAAATTTGCCAATGAAAGCTCTTAAAACCTCATTCATCAAGCACATGAAAGTACTAGGTGCATTAGTTAAACCGAAAGGCATTACTAACCACTCATATAATCCAAATTTGGTTTTGAAAGTTGTTTTCCATTCATCTCCAAGTTTCATTCTAATTTGATGGTAGCCACTACGCAAATCAATTTTAGTGAAAATTATAGCACCACATAACTCATCAAGCATGTCGTCTAGCCTAGGAATAGGATGACGATACCTAATAGTAATATTATTAATGGCTCTACAATCTACACATATACGCCAAGTACCATATTTCTTAGGAACCAAAAGTACAGCAACGACACAAGGACTAAGTGATTGACGAACATACCCATGATCCAAAAGGTCTTGAACTTGTCGTTGTGTCTCCTTAGTCTTCTCAGGGTTGGTCCTATAAGCAGCACGGTTTGGCAAAGTAGCACCCGGAATCAAATAAATTTGATGCTCAATCCCTCTCAAAGGTGGCAATCCCGGGGTATCTCAGCTGGAAAAACATCCTCATACTCCTGCTAAAGGTTAGTGACAGCAGGAGGCAAAGTACTAGAAGCAATATCATCAAGCGAAAACAAAGCTTGTTTGCATATCAAAGCATAGCAAATATCATCATTATCAGAAATATCAGCAAGCTCAGATTTTGTTGCAAGACATGAACGACCTTGTAATTTAATTCCAGCACCCTTAAAACTTGAAGAATCATTAACATTACAAGGTGTAGAATCAGAATTAACAGGTTGTTGAATTTTAGGACCTTTATTTTTTTAAACTAGCAGCTCTTTCTAAATCACCTTGTACAATTTCAGCAGGGGTCATTTGTAACAAAGTAATTTTAGTTCCTTTATGCATAAAAGTGTACTTATTACTTCTACCATGGTGTACAACATCATTATCAAATTCCCAAGGTCTACCCAATAAAAGTGACCATGCTTGCATGGGTACGACATCACAATCAACAGAATCCACATAAGAACCAATGGAAAAAGGAACTCTGCAAGTTTGTATTACCTTAGCTTTTCCAGATTCGTTTAACCACTGAATGTAGTACGGATGTGGATGTGGGCGTGTGGTCAAAGCAAGCTTGTTGACCACATCATAACTCACCAAGTTATTACAGCTCCCTCCATCAATGATGACACGTGCTCGGCGATTCTTGATGACAAAGAAAATCTGGAACAAGTTGTGGCACTGCATCATCTCGGGCTGATGAACTTGTGTGCTACGGACACGCTGAACAATAATGTTCATGTATCCTGTGGTGTCTCCGCCTCCAAGGACGAGGTCACTGCTGGTGGCAGCGATGTCCTCCTCCTCATCCTCCATATTGGAGGTGCTCATGTAACCGCCATCGTCTGTCGCCACATATGCCCGCCTACTTGGACAATCTTTCTGCACATGACCAAGTCCATGGCAGCGGTGGCACTGAATTCTTGTAGTGCGCCCCGTCGAATCAACAGAGGAGGCACTACTAGCTGGTACCTGCACAGAAGTTTTACCTGAGCGCGTAGAAGGTGCAGGGGTTGATCTTGGGGCTGTAGAAACAACACTGGTTCCCTTGGTAGCTGCTGGTGGGGGCGGCCGGAAAGATGGCCTGGGCAGCCCCAAAGTCCCCTTCGGGCGTGGGGGGTAGGAGTTCCTTGACTTGCTGTACTCCTCAAAAGCCTAAAAAAATTCCTGTGATTCTTTCTTTGCAAGCATAGCATACTGGAAACAATGGGTGAGGGTATAATATTCTTTATAATCAAGGATGTCCTGAATTTCTTTTCTTAAACCAGAATAAAAGCGACAAATCTGATCCTCTACTTTTTCAACTACATCAGAACGAATCAAACCCTTCTGAAGCTCACTAAAGTACTCCTGAATAGTTTTATCTCCTTGTTCTAAACGCTGCAATTTATTATGAATCTCTCTATAAGAGAAGGAGGAACAAAACGATCACGCATTGCTACCTTAAGTTCTTCCCAAGTAGTAGGCAAATAAGTTTCAGCAGCTAGACCACTCCACCAAACAATAGCAAAGTCCTTAAACTCACTAGTAGCTTGTCTAACTCTATGTTGTTCAGGAACAAGATGGGCATTAAATTTTTGTTCTATAGTCATCTCCCAATCAAGATAAACATCACCATCATACTGACCCAAAAACGAAGGAATTGAAAACTTAATTTTAGCATACGGGTCATCTGGAGCATAGTTATCGTGTGGACGACGATTGTAGTTATGGAAAACCACCCATACCTTGAGTATTACGGTACAAACGATGTCATAATCTTGCGGTCCTTGTAGCTGACCTATCCATAGTGCCATCAGTCTTATACACCGTGTCTTCATCATGGACGTCTTCAACGTCATTGTTATTAGTGTTCGTATCATTGGTCTTGGGAGCGGTCTCCAACGCGACAACTTGATTGGTTAACTTAGAGACCCGCTTCTCTAGCCGCTCCATGATTTCTCCAATGTGAAGCTTGCTGACCGCATCAGTAATGTCTCTACCAAATCACTCTGAGCAGCCTGCAAAGCCTTCTGGAGCTGCTCTTGGCTCACGCACTCAGCAAATTGTAAGGGTGAAGCCATCTCTCCATCGTCACTTCCTGCGAACACAAACACCAAAACAGGAAACAAACAGTGAAGGTTATCCCTACAAAATAGCTAAGTAGTGGTGCCTCTCAACACAACAAAAGGAAACTCCTTACCGATTCACCCCCCCCCTCTCGGTACGCCTTCGGTCCTTACACCCTGGTTTTCACAAGTGCCTATTTGCTCAACCTTCTTCTGAGCTCTGGAAATGGCATAGAAGACTAGGTCACATGAGCTTTGACTTGCTTTGTCACTTGAGTCGCATAGGTTTGGTCCAAGGATTTCTTAAGCTCAAATTTGATAAGGATTTGGTTTGTGCTCCCTGTCGTCATGGGAAAATGATTGCTGCGTCTCATCCACCAATTAATTTGGTGATGACTGAACGCACTGGAGAGCTGCTTCACATGGACACTGTTGGTCCTTCTCGGGTTCGTTCAATATGTGGGAAGTGGTATGTTCTTGTGATTGTTGATGATTACTCTTGCTACTCTTGGGTTTACTTTTTTAAGAGTAAGGATGAAGTGTTTCATCACTTTTGGAGCTTAACTCTGAGGTTGTTCAAGGAACTTCCCGATGCATTACGAGCAATTCACAGTGATAATGGCACCAAGTTCAAGAACTCCTCCTTTGATGTGTTTTGCCTTGAGCATGGTATTGAGCATCAGTTTTCAGCACCTCGTGTTCCCCAGCAGAATGGCATGATTGAAAGAAAGAACAGAACCTGAGTGGAGATGGCCCGATGATGCTCGATGAGCATAGGACTCCCAGGCGGTTCTGGGCTGCGGTCATTAGCACTGCATGCTATGTTTCCAATAGGATTTTCTTGCGCTCGATTCTTAATGTGACTTCTTATGAGCTAGGTTTTGGGAGGAAGCCTTCTGTTTCTCATTTGTGCGCCTTTGGTTGCAAGTGCTTTATTCTGAAGCGTGGTAATCTTGATAAGTTTGAGTCGAGATCTTCCAATGGCATTTTTCTTGGTTACTCTCTTCATGGCCATTCCTACAGAGTTTTGAATTTGGAAACAAAAACCATCATAGAATCTTGCGATGTAACCTTTGATGAATCAAACTCTTGTGCAAGTAATATGATTGAGACTGCAAGTCACAAGGAGTTGAAGGAAAGCATCTTTGTAGAAGAGGACCTGCAGGGCTTAGGTGATGATGATGATTCTTCACTTCAGCGGCTATTGAGCAAGCTCTAGCTATGGTTGAGGGAGAGGTACACTCTGAGAGAGAGGCCCCTAGCCACATTCAGCGTCAACATCCACCTCAACGAATGACTGGTAATCTCTATTAGAGGACAACAAGGTCAAGGTCTGCACATCTCTCCTGCTTTACCAATTCTCTATTTGTTGCAACCTTTGGACCCCGAGATGTTGGACACGCACTATCTGATGAACATTGGGTTAATGCCATGCATGTGAAGTTGGAAAACATTGAGAGAAACAAAGTCTGGACCCTTGTAGAGTCTCCCAAAGATGTCAATGTAATAGGAATCAAGTGGGTGTTCAAAAACAAACATGGGGAGGACGGTGAGGTTGTGAGAAACAAAGCTAGGCTAGTTGCTTAGGGTTTTAGTCAAGTGGAGGGCTTAGATTATGGTGAAACCTTTGCTCCTGTTGCTCGCATAGAAGCCATTAGGATCTTGCTTGCATTTGCTACCTCCAAGGGCATTAGACTCTACCAAATGGATGTCAAGAGTGCTTTCTGTTGGCGTCTGATAAAACCCAAAATCAGCCACCAACCAGTCAGGAAATGCAAGGTAAAGACCAAAGTTTCATGAATATTTGTTTAAACTAATAAAATTCCATAAGTTTTGGTGAAATATGTGTTTGCAGGTATATTAGGGTCAAAATATGCAAAACCATGAAGAAACACCCCGTCGGCCGATCACGGCTATGAAACAGCCGTTTTCCACTGGCCGACAGGGTCATAAGAGGCTAAAATCAGGACCCGGGCAGGGTCGTGATGACTGAAATCAGAACCCAGCTGATAGGGTCATATCAGGCTGAAATCAGCCACCCGACAGGTCAAAACAGAGTCGTCATCAGGCTGATCATCTGACCCAACCGACTCTACAAAACACTCCACCATGAATTTGTTTTCTCCCCCTAGACCAAAAGTGATGGAATATGGCTAAGGAAAAAGGGTCCACGAGTGGCCTAACCGGGAGAAGTTACGGGGCGGCCCGGAGGGATCGGCACCCGGCCTAGGCTGCCACTCGGCTTGGCCTGCCGCCCAGCCTGGGTTGGCCACTCAGGGTTGCCAGCCCATGAGGCCTACCAGCCCCAAAATGAAGAAGTCGGTGGGAACCAACCAAAGATCCGCCATCAAGACAAGATCAGAGCCAATGAAAACAAGTCGGTCGGGAACCGACTCAATCCAATGGCCACCCGGCCTTGTCTGCCGCCCGGCATACCCGGCCGCCCGGCACACATGGCCGCTCGGCATGGCCCACCGCTCGACGGACCAACTTTTGCCCACCGACTCTCCTTCACCTACAAGTACCCGCCAGCCCTTCTCCACCTATAAATAGAGGGGGAATTCGGCAGAAAAAAGAAGAAAGGAAGGGAAGCACATTGGAGTCTATTCCCCACTACTTTTCTTACTAATAGAGTAGGTTAGTTAGTCGGGAGTTAGAGTCTAGTCAGGAGCTTAGCTCGGGATTTCAAAAATTGTCTCGGAGTCTTGGTATGAGCTCTCTTGTATCTTGTCTCCTTTTGTGAGACTTATCTTTTATTAAATACAGTTATCTTTTCCATATTTATCTTGTTAAGTATTTATCTTTATGTAGTCAATTTCCTCAAGTCACAATTATCGGTAAAGAACTTTGAAGAATAGTTTACTGGATTCTCGGCTAGGATTTAATTAAGTTTAGTTCACGAATAGAACTTAGACTTGTTTACTCCCTGGCTATTCTTCCACCAGGGCAACGGAAGAATATCTAGTGAAGGCGTAGGCGCGGTGCCTAAGTTAACACTAGCTAGATTTGCACTTGTCCCCATGGGCTATGTGGTAGGCGGCAGATGGTGACAACCCTGTCCGTCCCTTTAGTAATCCACCACATTCGGAAAGTCTCAAGCAGGATTTATCGAGAGATATTCTTGATAGTAGATTCAGGTATGCGTATGAGTATGAAAGATTGATGGACACAGGATCTATATAGGTTCGGGCCTCCCGGAGGATAACAACCCTACGTCCTGTTTGGTGTTTCTGTATTACTAGGGTTCGCATTGGAATTTGGTTCCAATACGAGTCTCTGTCTTGCCAAAGACCCCCTACCCTCCTTATATATCCGAAGGGCAATGGCTTATATGGTATTCTTTTATTTGATTACAACAGATCCTATCTATCCAACATATCTGCTAACCTAGCTTGCTGCTTACTCAAACAAATACCTAAGTAAATATCTCTTGGGCCAAATATGTCATAACCGAGCCCCCGGCCCACTCGGCCATATAGCCGAGTGGTTAGGTATCTCAGGTACATATGTCCCACAGTAGCTCCCAAGAACTATCCATCTTGAAACGTCACCTTGATTCATCTCCACATCTGTTGAAATTTGGAAAGTGCTTCTCTTGTTGTATTTGATAACTTTTCTTCATGGACGCCTGAAAAAGGCATACTATGAGTATAGCCCCCAACTCTGAAGGTGTTGAGTCTTTACCAAAGCATCTTGTGAGTTCTTGAAATTTAATGATATCAAATATCTAAAATCAATCATAGCCCCCAGCCCATAAGGTATTTTTAAATAAAATGTCTTATGAGCTAAATAATAATATCCGAGTCTTCCGCTCCTCATAAATAAATTGCGAAACTCGATTATACAGTCTTCAGGTAAATTGCCATCATGAACCGAGTGATGCATCACCAATTTGAAAACTACAACCCCAATATTAATGCCGCCTCCGTCCGAGTGATTTATCACGAAATTCAGTTTCTACAACCCCCAAGATTGGTGATGTTTCAATTTGAGTATTGCATCTCCTGCTTTTAAAATATGCAGCCCCAAGATTGGTGCTGAAATAATCCGAGTGATTTATCAGAAATCTCAAAATTTGCAGCCTACAAGACTGATGTTGTAACATTCCGAATGATTTGTCATAAATTTTGAAAGTTATGGCCTCTAAGATTGAAACCGTAACAATCCAAGTGATTTGTCACAAATTGCAAAATTTTCAAACTCCAAGATTATCATTGAAACTACGCTTGGATGGCATAATAAATGCACATGCTGGCGCATGGGACTGGACTAATGGGTCACGAAAACCCAGTACCAAACAGAACCTATTAGGTTATCCCTCACTTATATAAATGCTGGCGAAACAGTCGCATCCCTTCGTCTTCATTTCACAGCCACCACCATCTCGTGCGCTCAAACCCTAGATCTCGAGCCTCCATTTTCACCCAAAAGCTTTGTGCAACTGCTCTCCCTCCAAAAAATAGCTGCGATGGTGCCGAAATGAACTCGCCAGAGCACCAAGGCCCAATCCAAGAAACAATCTTCTCCTGGAAAAGGCGAGGAAGAAGCAGTCCTCAACATCGCGGCCTCCATCAAGGAATTTCCTGCCTCAGCCATGGATGCGGAAAAGATCAACAGGATGGTGATTGATGGAGTACTTCAGGATCAACAAACCAGAGAGTGAATCGTAGCCATAGGTTAGAGATTTCCACAACCTCCGGTTGATCAGATCATTGTTTTTTCCTCATTTTTCTATCGTGGATTTGGGATTCCCTGTTGCGACTTCTTCTGAGGCTTGCTTCTTTTCTATGGCATCAACCTCGTCAATCTGAACCCAAATTCCATCTTGCATATTGCCATCTTTAACCATCTGTGCGAGGTGTTCTTGGGAATTCATCCCCATTTTGATACTTTCAAGGAACTATTTGTGCTGAAATCGAACAATAACAGTGCCATAGGATGGGCTGGATTCCAGTTAAGAAATAAATCCAAATATATTGAGGTGCCTCTTCCTTCAACAAATAAGGGTTGGCATGCAGACTGGTTTTACCACGGCAACAATGCCCCGCCTCTGTTAGAGACTACAGCTGAAGCCCCCACACCACGCCTCGAGTGATCAGCGAAAGTAGCTCCGAATAAGCAGGCTCAGGTTGATGTCATACTAATGCAGATTGCATTCCTGAAGTCAAAAGGTTACAGTGGTGTTGATGTTGCCGCAAGCTTCATATACCATCACATGCAACCCATCAAAAAGCATCATATCCCCGGATGGAAATTTCAACTAGCTTCAGATCCCACCATGGAAGTGCCGGAGGAATTATTAGAAAGGGAGTTAACTCTACAATTAGAGAATATATTCTCCTCCCTGCTAAATTGGTCTCCAGGGAATGCTAGAAGTGGACATCATTCCAAAACTGACAAGAATTCAGTAAGTTGTCTGTGCTCGACTTAGCTTAATTCATACTGCAATCTTTATCTGCAACAAACGAGATTCTGATGTCTATTTTTCCAACCCACCATTGCCTCTGAAACCTCGAGAAAAATCGCCAAATTGGCCATCAGCCCCCAAGCGCCGCAAAGCGCATATTGAAGATTCTGATGAAGAAGAATATCTAGCTGACAGAACAGCTAGACTTCAAGAAGAAGCTAAGAAAAAGGCTTCAGAAAAAACTTCCACCACTCGGCAAGCCACGAAAGAAGACAACAAGTCAGAGCTTGCGAAAGAACAAGATCGTTCGAGTGGACAAACAAGCAATAGAGGCGCAACTGAGGAGACCACTAGCGCAACAGAAAACCCAAGGCCGACTAGCCCCCCACCGAAAGTGTTAGGCCTAAAATTTAAATGCCGCTCAAGGTAAGCGAATCAAGATAGTATGATTCTTAGTTTTCTAGTGGTTGTTTGTCTGACCTTTATTTGCTTGAAAGGTCATCAGAGACTACATCATCTCATGACACTCTGCAACAGAGTTCGGTTCATAAAAGGAGCAGCGTGCTCCAAATGATAAGACATCCAAGGATGATGTCTCAGATCACTCGGCTAAGAAGCCGGGTGATTCAAAGTCTGCTCCAAAATCTACTCAACCAGAGACCAGCCAAACTAAGATCCCTACTGTGCCAGATCTCAATGTTCCTGAAATGGCTATGGCTACTGGTACTCCTGCATCAGTCGAACAAGAAGAGCCTTCTTTGGTTTTTGAAAGGATGCTAGAACCTGTATACGAATATCCCATTGGTCCTGAAGAAAACATCACGCCGACTCCCATACACCGAGTGGTGAAAGAAGGTGTTATAGAGGAAACTCCACATGCCAGATTTGTATACCATGTCGGCAAATTCGTAATTGCAGGGTTTGACGAGGCCACCAAACAAGCCGAGCTGAATACTTTTGAAGATTACACCAAAAAGGCATTTCACTCATTTCAAGTACACTCTCCTAGGTTTACTTGTCATTCAACACATCTTCATCCTAAGATTTTTGCAGGCCTTGAAATCCCATATGGCTAGCAAGAGCAAGCTGTTGTAGCTTGTTGAAACACACTGTGCAAAGGCGGTGGACCAAGAGGACCAACTCGCCAGGGAAAGGCTTGAAGTCGGACGCCTATCAGTTGAGCTGAAAACGCGTTCATCCCAGATGGATGAACATCAGTTTAGGCTACAGGGTATGAAAATTGTTAATTTCATACATAGCAGGCTGTTTTTTGGCCATGATTATTTGACCTCCCCCTTACAGAAGTGTCGCAAGAGCTGATGCTGAAGCGCACAGAATATGCCAACTCGGCCACAACGATTGTGAAATTACAAGACCACGTAAAGGAAATGGAGACATCTTCCTTGGCTATCAATGCTTTGAAAAGTAAAAATCAAGGCTTAAAAAAGCAACTCCAGGACTCGGAAGAAGTCAAAAACAACTTTGAAAAGCTAAAGGATGGCTTCAAAACCATGCAAGAATCTCAAGCCCACTGAAAAAAGAGAGCGAAAGGTATAAACTGATATACTTGTGCTCATAGAAACTTTTCTGTCAACTGACCCGTTTGTAAATGACAGAGGCTGAAGAGACGATAAAAACTCAAAGGAGGAGGAACAACAAGCTAGAGACCGAGCTGTCCAAAGCCAAAGGCATTTTCAAAAAAGCCATAGACGAGATGAACAAGTTCCAAAGTTCTTTCAAAGAGGTCAAAAGACTGAAGGAAGAATACAAAGCAAAGGTTGCTACGCTCGAGGCTGAAAAGGTAGATGCGGAAAAATGCCTAAGAGGTAAGTTTTGTTCCGATAATACCTGTATAGCCGAGTCCATGTTGGCACTCCCCAAGTGCCCATTTTATATGTGAATATTACCCATATTAGAGCATAATTGATACTAATTTTGGACATTTACGTATGATATTGCCTATATATTTCTATATGCATTGTTTTGGAGCTTTATTGCAGAAACAGGTAAAATTGGTGATTAAAGTGATGCTGGAGAGGACAGGAGTCTAGAACCGACGAAAAGCACTGAAGAAGCCCAGTGGTCCGATCGGCGTAGTCCATGAGCCGATCGGCGCAAGGGTATTTTGGCCCAAAGAAGTGACCGAGGCCCATTCCACATGCTTATGGAAGTTTATCTTCGCAAGATACTTGAAGATATTCGCCTGGAAGATTTATGGAACTTCAATATTTTGACGTGCAGTACAAGACTTTATCTCAAACGAAAAGGCCCACATGGCAGCTGTGGAAGACCACATGTGCGATGGAGAGTCGGTGGGCAAAAGTCGGTCCACCAGGCGGCGGGCTATGCCGGGCGACCACGTGTGCTGGGCGGCCTGGTATGCCGGGCGACAGGCTAGGCCGGGCGGCAGCCCAGGCCGGCCGGCCCTTGGATTATGTCAGTTTCCTGACCGACTTGCCCCGGATGGCTCAGATTTTACCCCAATGTTGATTGTTGGGTCGTTGGCTACCGAATTCTTCACTTTGGGGACGGTAGGCTTCATGGGCCTCATGGGCTGAAAACCCTGGGTGGCACACCCAGGATGGACGGCATGCCAGGCCGGGCGGCAGGTCAGGCCGGGCGATGGCCTGGGCCGGGTGCCGACCCCCTCCGGGTCGGCCCGTGACTTCTCCTGGTTATGCCACTTGTGAACATCTTTTCTTTAGCCATATTTCATTACTTTTGGTCCGGGAGGAGAAAACTGCCTCATGGTGGGGTGTTTTGAAGAATCGGCCTGGGTCGGATGATCAGCGTGATGACGACTCTGTTTTTACTAGTCGAGTGGCTGATTTCTGCCTAATATGACCCTGTCGGCCGAGTTCTGATTTCAGCCGTCACAACCCAGCCCGGGCCCTAATTTCAGCCTCATACGACCCTGTCGGCCGGCTGTTTTACGGCAGGATCGGCCGACGGGGCGTTTCGTCTTGTTTTTACATAATTTTGGCCCTTTTGACCCTGCAAGCACATATCTCACCAAAACTCGTGGAACTCATTAGTTCTATTAAGGATCAAGGTTCTTTCCAAGAGTTTCATGCTTGTGAAAATTTATTTGGTAGGCTTAAAAAGGAAAATAAAGACTACCAACCCCACACACGCTTAGGACTTTTCTATCCCGAGCATGGAAATGAGGAAAAGGGAAAGGGTGAGGTAGTTCTCATAATGCTTCGTATATATAAAGACTATCCATGACTCTCCATGCCCAAGAGGTTTTAGGTGGCTAACAACCTTGTCCTCCAAAGTTGAGAGATGGAACAACAAAGGACAATCAAATCTTTCTATTTCCCAAGAAACTTAAATTTGGTTTGTTCTCAATAAAAATAGAGCTCCAGATCACAAGTTATTCTCAATTGATGCTGTCAAATCACTCAAGGTGGTTTTGATTCCTCTCAAGGGCCAGTGGCCTAAATTTTCCTATATATTAAGGCTTATGTAGGGCTCGAGGCGGGGAATATTAAGGCCGCATACTTGTACTTCATTTATCACTAAGTCGAACTACGGAGCCACGGAGAAAACAAGTCATAAGTTATGATCAAGTCATGTGCATGATGATGGAATGTATGGATGAGTGAATGGTGGTGGATGCTCCTTTTGAAGTGATTTCTCTCTCTCTTTTGTATTTAATGTATAGAGGAGATCATGGGCTATTTATGATTCAACTATATTTTTCTTCTTTTTTTTGAATAGCCCATCGCTCTTTTTGCAATGATTTTTGGAGAGAGATCAACATATGTGGTGGAGCCTGTTATTTTAATGAATGGTTGTGGGGATACTTGAGGCGAACTTCCAGTATAGAAGTTTCGACATATGGAGTGGTATGAATGTGCATATGGACTTGATCAAGAACACATAACAAGTATCTCACAAGGGTCACGATAATTTGACAAAGTTCAATGAAGATAAAAGTAGCAAAAGCAATAGGTTTTCATTAAAAACATCATCTGGCTTTGGTAGGGATAAAATCATCATTAAGAAGATTGTGAGTCTGGAGTTCTTATTTGTAAGAAAAGGGAAAATGAAAAATGTTCACTTGGTATTGAGAAAGATTAAATTCTCCATTGTTATATCACATCTATCAAAATTATACAAGGTATTCCTATGCAGTGATTGTTTCCCAAGGGCAATGAGAGAATGCAAGGAGCTATATTTATACAACAAGCATGATTGGTAGGATAGTTTCATATTACCACGGTAAACATTTTTAGTTATGAGTTTAAAATTAGAATAACAGCTATACCCATACCTCCTGAAGCGGCCAGGTGACCTGGGCCATGGCAATTCATGCCGCTCGGTGGGCTCTGTCGCCCGGCGAGGTTGGCCGCCCAGCGGGCACCGCCGCCCGGCGTGTTTTACTTCGCCGTGAGGCGCGCTGGTGTCCTTTGTTGAAATTTTGACCCGTTTCCTGATTTGTCATAAGACTCGACCATTTGTGAGATACAAAGTCCAACCTATGTGTTGCCACATAGATTGGAGAAATATATCAAAGTAAACACACAAACAATCCTTAAATTTTATTCATAGAGCTCTAGCGCATTACATCATTGAAATATTTTTTTTTGAATTGGGAAGGAAGAGAAAAAAGGAGCCCTTTTTAGGTCGGGGTCAGACCATAGATGCAAAGGGGTTTGCTTATGTAGGACTGAATTCGAGGACATCTATTTCCTCAAACTCTGGTTTCCTAGGTTCCAAAAAGATTTTGAGCCTATGACCATTTACCTTGAGAATATTACCATCGTCACTTTGCAAGGTGACGGCCCCATGGGAGGAGGCATTGAGCACAGTGTACGGGCCTTCCCACTTACTCCTAAGCTTACCATGACCAAAAAGTTTAACACACGAGTTAAAAAGTAGTACCTTATCTCCCTCTCTGGACTCTCTATGGCGAATCCGTTTATTGTGCCACCTCTTGGTCCTTTCTTTGTATAGTTTGTTACTATGGTAAGCTTTCTCTCTCCATTCATCTAATTCTGCCAATTGGATTTACCTCTTAACCCCTGCCATGGTTAGGTCCATATTCCATTTTGTTATGGCCTAATGTGCTTTGAATTCCATTTCCACCGGCAGATGACATGTTTTACCGTAAACCAGTAGATATGGTGTCATTCCTATGGGGGTTTTGTAGGCTGTCCTGTAGGTCCAGAGTGCTTCATGGAGCTTGGGTGCCCAGGCCATTCCCATTCGTTTACTGTCTTTTGTAAGATATTCTTAATCTGCTTGTTGGAGGTCTCCACTTGGCCACTAGTTTGAGGATGGTATGGTGTGGCAACTCCATGATCCACCCCTAATTTGCTCAAGGCTTTTCTGAAAGTGTGGTCAATGAAGTAAGAGCCTCCATCACTTAACATTACTCGCGGTACCCCGTACCGTGGAAAAATGATCTCATTGAACACCTTCGTAGCGTATTTTGAGTCTGCTGACCTGCAGGGCATTGCTTCTACCCATTTCAAGACGTCGTCCACAACCACTAAGATATACTCGAATCCTTCAAAGTTTGGGAAGGGTCCCATATAATCAATTCCCCAAATGTCAAAAATATCAACTTGCAGATTGTTAGTGAGAGGCATAGCATCTCTTGAGTTGATATTTTCGTGTTTTTGGCACCTGGGACATCGCCGCATAAAATCTTTTGCATCTTGGTAGATGGTAGGCCAGAAAAATCCACTTTGACATACCTTAGTATTTGTACGGAACGCTCCGTAGTGCCCTCCATAAGGGGATGAGTGACATCTCTGCAAATTTTTTAGAGTGTCTTTTATGGGAACACATTTTCTTAGCAGACCATCTAAGCATACTCCAAAGAGCTAGGGGTCATCCCAAAGGTGTATCCGACTATCTCTCATGATCTTCTTTTGATCTGCCCCTGGTGGTATGTACCATGCTATGAGGTAGTTAACAATATTTGCATACCAGGGATGTACGAAAGAGACTTTTAAAAGGGTGTCATCCCTGAGATAGTCGTCTATAGGTAGCTCATCTTGACTAGAATTTTGTAAGTGCGAGAGATGATCTGCCAGTGAATTCTTGACTCCTCTCTTATCCCGGATTTCTATGTCAAATTCTTGAAGGAGAAGGATCCAATGAATGAGCTGGGGCTTATCATCTTTCTTTGTCAAATGGTACTTGAGGGCTGCGTGGTCTTTGTATATGATGACTTTTGGCCCAACCAAATAGGATCTGAATTTGTCTATGGCAAAGATGACTGCTAATAACTCCTTTTCTATGGTGGCAAAGTTGAGCTAGGGGCCTGTTAGAGTCTTACTTGCATAGGAGATTGCATAGTGCTTTCTGTCCTTGCATTGTTCTAAGACAGCTCCAACGGCGTAGTCACTTGTGTCACACATGATCTCAAAGGGTAGCTCCCAATCTAGTGGCTGGATAATAGGGGCTATGACTAATCCCTTTTTTAGCCTTTCAAATGCAGCCATGCATTCTTCATCAAAGTTGAACGGAGTGTCCTTAACTAGGAGGTTTGTCAAGGGTCTGGATATTTGAGAGAAATTCTTGATAAATCTCCTATAGAAGCCGGCATGGCCGAGGAAACTGTGGATTCCCTTTACGTTTCAGGGCGGTGGCAAGGAGTCGATCACCTCTATTTTTGCTTTATCCACCTCTATCCCTTTTGATGAGATGTTGTGTCCTAGGACAATTCCTTCTTTCACCATGAAATGGCACTTCTCCTAGCTGAGAACAAGGTCTTTCTCTTTGCATTTTGTTAAGGCTTTCTCTAAATTTTTCAGACATGCCTCAAAGGTAGTACCATAGACAGAAAAGTCATCCATGAAAACTTCCATGACCTTTTCTATCAAGTCTGAGAAGATGGTCATCATGCATCTTTGGAAAGAGGCTGGTGCATTGCAAAGTCCAAACGGCATCCGTCGGTACACAAAAGTGCCGTAGGGGCAAGTAAAAGTTGTCTTTTCTTGGTCCTCTAGGTTGATGGTAATCTGGTGGAAGCCCAAGAAACCATCCAAGAAGCAGAAGAATGAATGCTTTGCTACGCGCTCGAGCATCTCGTCTATGAAAGGGAGTGGGTAGTGATCTTTACGGGTTGCTTTGTTGAGTTTTCTGTAATCTATGCACATGCACCAACCTGTAACTGTACGTAGGGGTAACAATTCATTCCTTTCATTTTTGACAACTGTTGTTCCTCCCAGTGCACCGATCGGCGCAGTCCATGAGCCGATCGGCGCAAGGGTGTTTTGGCCCAAAGAAGTGACCGAGGCCCATTCCACATGCTTATGGAAGTTTATCTATGCAAGATACTTGAAGATATTTGCCTGGATGATTTATGGAACTTCAAGATCTCGACGTGCAGTACAAGACTTTATCTCGAAGGAAAAGGCCCATATGGCAGTTGTGGAAGATAGAGGAACGGACTCGGATGAGAAACCAGAGAAGACACGGCTTGCGCCGATCGGCCAACCACCTTATTTGTTAGATACCGAGTCCTTTACGAGTAGAACCTCTATAAATACTTGTAAACCCTGGCCACGACCAAGAGACAAGGATAGGCGACAGAGGAACAACAGATCCATGAGTTAGAGCCACCAAGGCTTGCCCCGTTAGAATAGAACTCTAGTTGAGTTTCAAGAACCATTGGTGTAAGAGTTGATCCATCAAGGTAGGCCATCTCGACGGGGATGAATCTTACTCTACGTATCTCAAGGATGATTGAATATGTTTGATGATGGTTTTGGTGATTTGTCTATCTTGATTCTATAATCATGCATGTGCTTATTCCAATTGCTTAGTTCTAGGCTAACTAAGTAGATATTGTCTTAATTGTGGTGATTAGAATAGTATTTGGACATTGTATCGATTATGGTTGCTTGATAATGCTAGTAGTATGGTTTAGCAGTGACAGCACTAAGCCTCCGCAGCACTATTGGATAGTTAAGTAGGGTAAGATACGCACGCGATTAAGGGTTTATTGGATAGTAAGGAGGGTAAGATACTCACGCGATTAAGGGTTTCCTCTTGGCAGCGATAAATTGGGAGCCGCTCGGAAAGTAGGTTGGTCTTTGTGACATCCCATGTCCCAAAAATGAAGTTAACTAAGCCTAACTTCAATTAAGGACTAAGCAAGAGTATGATTAATCTATGTGCCAAAGGATAAAGAAAAGAAACCTAGTTAAGTAAATTCCAAAATATTCAAATATGGGTCACTCACAAACATCATCAAAACCCATGAAAGTACCCAAATGTTTTTACATATTCTGAATGGCCATAATAAAATAGAATTTTGAGAACTTTTCCAGAATTTTTGGTAACCATTTAATGTCCTTAAAAATTCCCCCAAAGTCAGAAAAGTGTATTTCGGGTTTGGAATTTTCATAATTTCTCAAAGAAAAACTAGCAGGTGCACCCAAAAGAAAAGTTGGAGCACACGTCTCACTGAACCCATACAAAAATTTGTGTCCAATTTGGAGCAAGGGAACGTGGCTGATTGTATCAAACCCGAGTCCTGGTCCAAGTCAAGCCGGGTCAACATGCCCCTTCTCTCTCCCTCTCGCTCCGGCCAGTCTCCGATCGACACCGACGGCAACGTACAAGCCACCGTTGGTTCCTGTAGACCCATCCTGGCCACTGCTCCGCTGAACCGTGCTTGTGCCACCGGCCAGCATTGAAGCCCCGCCGGAGGAGCCACTCCCTGCCTGACAGCGCGCCGCCCGCTCTGTCTCCCCCTCTCGGTTCTCTCTTCCGCCGGCCAAGGATAAAGGATCGGCAGCAGCTCAACCACCCCATTCCCCTCCCTCTCTGCTCGCAAACACTCCCGCACGCCCTAGGCGCTCCTGCAAGGCCGCGCAGTGCTGCTACCGCCGTCTTCCTTCTCTGCTGCAAGGAGACCTGGCGAGCTCCCCTGCTTCGGGTCGCCTGAGCGCCACCGCGTCCGGCCCTGACTAGGCAGCCCTCTCCTTCCTCTTCCTCTCACAAATCAACGTGCCAGGGAGTGCTCTCGCAGCCTACTGATCCCCTCCCTCACCCGTGCAGGGACGTCACCGGAATCTGGAGAACCCGAGCCGCCGCCGGCCACCGCTCGGAGAGGGCTCACGGCGACGACCACCATCCTAGCCACCCCAACTCCAGCCAACGCATCGACGAGCACCGCGGCATCCAGGTGATGCTTCTGGACCTTCCCCCTTGCCGATTCCATCTCTGGGCGTGCCTGCCGCCGTCGGTCGTCGTCGAGCTTCGCCGCCGCTCGTCGCCGGCAGAGCTCCGGCAGCCCTCGCTCCGGCCACCACCACCCACGTGACCGCCTTGGGTCACTGATCACGTAGGGCAGCACCGAGTCCCGACCCTCGCCGCCGATCACCGCCGGCGAGCCAGCAAAGCCACGCCGCCGCGCGCGCGCGCGGAGGAATTTGAAATCGGCCAGTGGCAGATTTGTAAATAGGAGTGAACTTTGAATAAACTTCAAAATTCAATAGCTCGAGAAATACAAGGCCAAAAATTGTGAAATTAATTTTGTTCAACTCCTAAAATCTTGCTCTACCAGAAAAACAGGATCAAGTCCAAGTTTATTCAGTAAATTAGATTATTTAATCCAGCAAAGTCACAACCCTAATTTGCTTAATAAATTCATAAGTAATTATGTGTAAATGGCAAATTCATGAAATTTTCTCAGTAAGCATTTCAGGGCATCCTTAAACTTTCTGCAAAAGCACATTTCCATTTCTATGTATATTCTTAGTATTATTGCATAATCCTCATTTTCAGTAATTGAATTTATATAAATTATTGGCTAGGAATTTATTCATGAAATTTGGCATTTCTGTTCCTTATGCACTTGTACACTTATGAAAAATCCCATGAAAAATTTGAGGTTACCTAAGTACAAATTTGCTGTTGAAATTGATCCTTTGCTAAGGAACTAGGAATTTCTTCATATAAATGTTACTTTATGTGTGTATTTGATGAAAATAAGCATAAATTAATTTCTGGAAGTCCATGGAAAGTAACTCATCTTTACATTGCAGTAGGATTTCTCCTTGTGTAATTATATACTTTGGTTCTTGATTAACTATACGAACTAGAACTAGTGATGCAACTAAAGAGCCATTTTATGTATAGTAATAGTTTGCATATGGTCACTTTAGCTAAGTGGCTCAAAAATGAACTTTCTGAAATTTAACCCTAAGTACTACATTGTCATGTCATCATCAGCCATGATGTCATTTAATCAACACATAGGCCATGCTTACGTTAAAGTAGACTTTCACTAAGATGGTGATAATTAAAAAGTTGCCTTCTAGTAATTAGAAGTTGTCCTCTTCAAAATTCAGTGGCTACCATGTCATACTTAAGTATGCAACCCTAGTCATGGATGAGTGATTAGTCCATTAATTTATTTGTTGAGGAAGTACCATGAATCTTCATGCCATGCATTCCATCTTTAGTTACGAAAACTCCATGAAACCTTGTGTATTCCTTAGCATTGATGCATGTCCATCCCATATAGGAATCGAGACCGTGGAAATCTCATCAGACCAGCAAGGAGCTGAAGTGCACTTTGGTGACGACGCTAACTACGATCACACCCAAGGCAAGCCCCGGTGCACAACCCATTTTATCACTCGAGTCCTTTTTCTTTATCACAAGTTAGGAACATTGTATTGTGCATTAAGTGTAGAACTTCGATGAGACACACTTGCATACTCCCGCACTAACCTATGATTAGTATGTTAGTAAGCTTTTCCCGTTAGCAAATGCTATGCTTAAACTAGTGGAGTCAACGGTAGGTTATAGAGTCAACTATGATTCAATTGGTTGATGAACTTGATAAAAATGGAGCACCTATCGTTGCAACTCCGCGAACAAGTATCGAACTGTACCAAGTGCATACCTTTAATATGGGAATTGGTAAACCTAGTAACTTGGGCGCCGTATTGTTGGACGGCCATACTCATCGATCCAGAGGTGATGTGAACAGCACGGTGGTTGCACGGGTTTGAGGACCGCTGGAGAGTGCATGGGTTAAGCCTCGGATACGAAGTATTGTATCGCGTGGAGGACGTGTACTCGGGATCGATGGCCCCGGATCGACTTTATAGCAATCTCGTGAACGGTGGCCATACGTGTTCTTAAATAATGCGTATGTCATGTATTTGGATTTTCCCTGCAGGATGTAAATCAATTCGAATTGCCGTCCCTCGCGGTTATGAGTACCTCTTGTTCGAGCAGCGGCAATGATATGTTAAGCAGTAAAGTTATGGTTAAGTTTCTGAAATTTATTTATGCTATGGGTACATGTTGCTATGATGTATTGCTCTTTAGCTATATTCATGTCTTAGCAGCTAGCTAGACTCACCGTAGCTATGTTCTACAATAAGCAAAGTAAAATCTTGTTTAAGGAAATTGAAAGTGCAGCATAGAACTAATAGGAGCTTTTTATGCAATTATCCAATAAACCCGGTCAGCCCCCCGCATACTAGGAGTCGGTTTTAGTAAACCGGTTGACGGGTAAGTCTTGCGGAGTATGTTAGATACTCAGGCTTTGCGTTGATGTTGTTTTCAGGTTTTCCTCAAGCGACCTATTGTGATTTTTGTAATAAGGTTGTGTGGGAAGGTGAGGAGCCTCAAAACTGGACCGTCGAATGGGTCCCTAGTTCCCCTAACCAGGGTGAGTGAGCCATCGCCATAGGGCTGGCATGGTTCACGTAGGCAACGTCATGTTTTGTCGTTTCACCGCTTCCGCAAATTTGTGTAATATGTACTAAGGACATATACATGCACTTAAGTGATCTAATGTTGTAAATAATGAATGTTCATGTGTGAATGCTGTGTATGGTTACTTCGTTAACCATCTCCCGAGATGATCCTGTACGACATACTCTACTTTTTGGAGTAGGGTTGTCACAACTGGTATCAGAGCCATCTTGGGATAAGCTACACACAAATGAGCATGTTAAAATGTAAACAAGCCATTTCTATGCCTTATGGTGAGGTACGAACTAGTAGTGCCCATATAAGAGTCTTGTAGGTGGCAAAGCTAACCCTGGGTTATGTTTGTTTAAATTACTTGCAACTACGAACTCTTCAATGAAGGTATGTCTTTGTGTACGGATCGGTTGCGCTGTAAATACCGAACGCCTTCCGGGTGGGCAAAGACCTGGGCTTTGATTGATGCGCGGACCGAATGCGCTTAAACGTCGGCTGCCTTCCGGGTGGGCGAATACCTGGGCATAACTGTCATTGTTATTTTGGTTTGTTTCTTTTTCATTTTGATGTAATTTTTATGGAATGGATCTCTTGCAGGTACACTAACCACGTGTATTTCGCTTAGAAACGTGTGAGAGGTGTGTGTGCCACCGAAAAGATCGAGTATATAATCGGTCAAGTGTTCCTTTTGTGAGGATGTAGGAAATTGTCATATTGAGCATTGGCATCCATACACATCAGATGCATTAAACTTTCCCAAAACCTGTAAAAATGTCATTGATACTGTGAACATGCAAAATGACTAAGTTTTGGACGAAATTGAACCCCTTTTGCAAACAGATCAGAAGTTCGAACCTAACCGGTGAGTGTACGACCTTACCAGAAAAATCAGTATCACTAAAACAAGCATAACTTTCTCAATTTGAATTCAATGAAGGCAAATAAGTACTCGTTGGAAAGCTGAGGTTTTTCTCTACAAGTTTTGTTTAGGAAGATTGACTTGGAAAAATCTGGAACTAGGTCGAATATTGAAAAAACAGTAGCCTTTTTCTGGAAATCAGAAACTGCCTCATTTCTGTCCCCTGTCTTTGGATGATCGTAACTCCCCGAGACCTTATTGGATGGATATGTGTGAGTAGGCGTTGCAAAGATGGAGAAATTCTCTACAACAATGGTAAAGCACAAAAATTTTAATATTGTCCAGAAACTACGTGTTTTTGCCCGTCACTGCGGCTCACTCCACCGACCGCAGAAGTTCAACTTTACCGGTCATTGAACGGATCGGGAACCTCGTGACTTTCTTTTACCAATCATCCCTTATGATGTTTTGAGCATGTGTGCTTAGTGGTATAGTAAGTTTTGACTCACCGTTGCAAAACTTTATTCCGGCAGATGGATGATGGCAAGCGCATGTTGGACCCGGAGTACCTTGCCGCTCGCATCCTCGAGTTGGAGCGAGAGCGCGAGGGGCTGCAGTCCACGCTTGTTGCCCGTGATGCCCAGCTCACGGAGCGTGATGCTAAGGTAGCAGCCCTTGTGGGCAAGCTGCACACTAGCGAGTTGGAGCGGGCCGACCTTTTCGAGCAACTTCATGATGATCGACTCATCATCGAGGATGATGCAAGCGGCGTGTTGCAGGAGCAGCTGCACCAACGCAACGCCCAGCTCACCGCTGCCCAAGGAGAGATTTACTCTCTTCATGGTCAGGTCACCGCTCTCTTGGAGGAGCGAAGCGAGCTGCAGGCCCAACGCGAAGAAGCTCAAGATGATCGTGATGTCATGGAAGGAAACCTCAACGACGCTCACGAGGTCATCGCACAGCAAGAGCAGCTCATTGGACAGCTCCATGCTGCTAATGATCAGCTGAACGCCATCCTTAACAATGAACCACTCATCCCACTCACGGTGATTCCCCCCGATGACGCCGATCTGAGTGAGAACGGTGATTCCGGCACTGACTTCGAAGCACCCACGGGACCGGCAGCCATGGACGTGGAGTCCGATGGTGACAGCCACGCCGGGTGACCGAGTAGCCTTATGTACGTAGGACGAAATCTCGTGAGACATCGTAGTCGTGTGTACATGGTGTGGTAGTGTTAGGCTGAGTTGTAACCTAAGCTCTCCGAGATCGTAGGGTGTAGTGTTCCGAGCGATGTAACCGAAGACTTGCTATGTATCGAAAGTTGCCTCACATGTATCTATGGTTTTTTTTCATGAATATGCTGTTTATGGTGTGGAAATTATGGAACTTAAGTCATCTCTTATGTCCGCACCATGTAATTGTCCAGCATTTCAATTTGAGCAATCTGAAATTTAATTCGTCACTATATTGTAGCCTTGTTATCATGCTGTCTCATATGATGATCGGGCTAACACATTTGTTCATATGTCAGATGGTGCAAACTCGCCGTGGTGGAGAGAACGTCGGTGATGCTCCCGGCACCTCGAACATTGGCGGAACTGGGCCGCTGCCCAACGCGCCACCTCTGACGGCTATGGAGCAGCTCATCCACAATCAGAATGAGATGTTCCGCATGTTCATGGAGAACATGAACCGTCAGGGAGCTCACGGACCACCACCACAGCAGCAGTGGGAATCCTCTTATGCCGACTTCTGGGCGACTCACCCACCCACCTTCGGAGAAGCCGGTGATCCCCTGGAAGCAGACAACTTCATTCGCACGTTAGAGTCGAAGTTCGCACTCCACTGCACCGAGCAGCAGAAGCCCCTCTTCGCCGCGCAGCAGCTCCGTGGCTCCGCAAGTGCTTGGTGGGCCAGCTTCACTACCGCTCTCGCCGCGGATCACCAAGTTACTTGGGCGGAGTTCTGCACTGCTTTCCGTGCACACCACATACCCGCTGGACTCATGAAGCGCAAGTTGCAGGAGTTCCTCAACTTGAAGCAAAGCTTCGGAACCATGCAAGAGTATGCACGAAAGTTTAACTACTTGGCCCAGTACGCGTCGTATCACGCCGATACAGACGAGAAAAAGAAAGACTGCTTTTGTTCGGGACTTACCCCGAAGCTACAAGACCGATTGGCGCAAGTCACCGCCGGCACATTCAATGACTTGATGAGTGCCGCCATTATGCAAGAAGATGCCATTCGTGCCAATCAAGAGGACAAGAAGAGGAAGCATGCTATGGGAAGTTCATCCGGCTCCGCACCGCCCAAGTACAAGCTAGCAATCACTTCCCCGACCGGACAGAAATTCCGGGCTGCGGTACCCTCGGGAGGAGGACCTCGCCCGTTGTTCTCGCAGCAACACTCGAGATTCCATGGGGGAAACCAGCAGCAATCTTCTGGTTCTCGCCCATCGCAGCAAAGCAATCAAGTGGTGAAGACCAACTCCTCATAGCCGTGGTACAATTGTGGCCGCACCGGTCACTTTGCTAAGGAATGCCGGTTCCCGAAGCGCAATCCGGGCAACAACAACAACTCCAACACTTCCGGGAACAACAACAACAACCACAACAGCGGCAACAACAATAATGGCAGCCATGGGAGTCATCCTCAGTCGTCTACCCCCACTCACAAGAATGGCCGAGTCAACTATACCACAGTCGAAGAGACCCAAGCTGGAGAACCCGTTCTCGCGGGTACGTTCTCGATCAACCAACATGCTGCCATGGTTCTTTTTGATTCAGGAGCAACGCATGATTTCATTAGTCAAGCGTGTGCAAATCATCTGAAAATTACCCCCACCACTATGGGAACCCCGTACGTTATTATGTCTCCCGGTGGAAAAATAAGGGCTCATCTCGAGTTAAGGAAAGTGCCACTTAAACTAGCCAACAACATATATCCCACTTCCCTAATCGTCTTAGATGGCCAAAGCATCGACATAATTCTTAGTATGAAATGGATGACCAGTCACAAAGCTGTATTGCACCTTGAGAACTGAGAAGTCCATCTAAACTCACCATTACACGGCACTTCTATTCTCCGATTGCCGTATCCCCAGTCGTCCATCTCTCAAGTATGTCATGTGGAAGGAAAGGAGCTAGCAAATATTCCAGTGGTTTGTGATTTTCCCGACGTCTTTCCAGACGATTTGCCGGGCATGCCTCCGGACAGGGATGTTGAGTTTAAGATTGAACTCGTCCCCGGTACATCGCCTATCGCTCGTAGGCCGTACAAAATGGCTCCTAATGAATTAGCAGAGTTGAAAGATCAGTTACAAGAGCTTATGGACAAGGGCTATATCCGACCAAGTTCATCTCCCTGGGGTTGTCCCGCTCTCTTTGTGAAGAAGAAAGACAAAACCCTACGCCTATGTGTCGACTATAGACCGTTAAACGCGGTAACCACCAAGAACAAGTACCCTCTACCTCGAATCGATATCCTTTTTTATCAGCTAGTAGGTGCTAAAGTCTTCTCCAAGATTGATCTCCGATCCGGTTACCATCAAATAAAAATCCGAGCCGAAGATATTCCAAAAACAGCATTCTCCACCCGACATGGTCTTTTCGAATATCTGGTCATGTCTTTCGGTCTCACCAATGCTCCAGCCCATTTCATGTACTTGATGAATTCCGTATTCATGCCCGAGTTGGATAAGTTCATGGTGGTATTCATCGACGATATTCTGATCTACTCTAAGTCCGAAGAAGAACACGCCGAACACCTTTGCATTGTTCTACAACGACTCTGAGATCATCAACTTCACGCCAAATTTAGCAAATGTGAATTTTGGCTAAAGCAAGTTCCGTTCTTGGGTCACATCATATCAGCGGAAGGAGTAGTGGTGGACCCAAGCAAAGTAGAGGATGTGCTGAATTGGAAGGCTCCAAAATCGGTCCGACAAATTCGCAGTTTTCTTGGTCTTACCGGTTATTATCGGAAATTCATTCCCAACTTCTCAAGTATTGCCAAGCCTATGACCAAGCTGCTGGAAAAGGATTCTAAGTTCAAGTGGAGTGGTGTATGTGAGGAAGCTTTTCAGTCACTCAAGAAGCATCTGACAACCGCTCCGGTTTTAGCTCAACCTGATATCACCAAACCATTCGATGTTTATTGCGATGCCTCCGGCACCGGATTGGGTTGTGTGCTTATGCAAGAAGGTCGTGTCATTGCCTATGCCTCACGACAGCTCCGGAAGCATGAGCAGAATTATCCCACTCATGACTTAGAATTGGCCTCCGTTGTTCTAGCCTTGAAAACTTGGCGTCGCTACCTACTCGGTAATCTTGTCAACCTCTACACCGACCACAAAAGTCTCAAATATATCTTCACTCAACAAGAACTGAATATGCATCAACATAGATGGTTGGAACTGATCAAGGATTATGAATTGGAAATTCATTATCACCCCGGAAAAGCAAACGTGGTTGCCGACGCCTTGAGTCAAAGGGACCAATGCAATCACGCGATTGTTTGCTCTATGGAAGCTCGCTCGATTTCAGATCCGAGCGAACCAAGTCTTCGTGTCATCCCACACGGATCCGTATATAATTTGGCTCTCATTCCTACTCTTCGGGAGGAAATCGTGGAAGCCCAGAAGCAGGACAAAGGAATGGAGTATATTCGCCAGAAAATCGGGAAGGAAGAAGCTACATGTTTCCGACAAGATGAAGATGGAGTACTTTGGTTCAACAACCGCCTTGTTGTTCCGAAAAATGAGGAGATAAGAAGGAAAATTTTGGATGAGGCTCACTTATCCAAATACTCCATACACCCCGGCAGCAATAAAATGTATCGCGGGCTAAGGGAAAAGTTTTGGTGGACACGCATGAAACGAGAGGTTGCTCGTTATGTCTCCGAATGTGACACTTGCCAACGTGTGAAGGCCGATCATTTGAGAACAGCCGGTCTTCTCCACCCATTAAAAATCCCCGCATGGAAATGGGAAGACATTGCTATGGACTTCATCGTTGGACTACCCCTCACACCCAAGAAGCACGATTCCACATGGGTTATTGTGGATAGGTTGACCAAATCTGCTCATTTTATCCCCGTCCATACAACCTACTCTACGAAGCAATATGCCGAGCTCTACATTGTGCGGATTCTATGCTCGCACGGTGTGCCCAAGACGATCATCTCCGATCGAGGCCCCCAATTTATTGCTCGTTTTTGGGAGCAATTGCACGCTTGTCTTGGCACAACTCTCATCCGTAGTTCCGCTTATCATCCACAAACCGATGGACAAACCGAGAGATTAAATCAATATTTAGAGGATTTACTAAGAGCTTGTGTTCTAGACAATCGTGGAAATTGGGAATCTTGCCTCCCGTTCGCTGAATTCTCCTACAACAATAGTTATCAACAAAGTTTGGGAATGTCGCCATTTGAAGCTTTGTATGGTCACTCGTGTCGAACCCTGCTGAATTGGTCAGAGTCGGGAGAAAGAATTACGTTCGGTCCCGATCTGGTCACGCAAGCCGAAGAGAAGGTACGACAAATCCAAGCTAACATGAAGGCCGCACAATCCCGCCAAATAAGTTACTCTAATAAAAGGAGACGTCCATTCGAGTTTGAAAAGGGAGATCATGTCTATCTTAGGGTGTCTCCCAACAAGGGTGTATCACGTTTCGGAATCAAAGGGAAATTAGCACCCCGCTATATCGGACCTTTTCCGATCACGGAAAAGCATAGCGTCGTTGCTTATCGGTTGCAACTACTAGAAAATCTTGAGCGGATACACAACATCTTCCATGTCTACCAACTCAAGAGATGTTTGAAGCCTCCGATCGACGTGGTTATCTCCGACATCGAGCAATTGGAAGAAGATCTCTCCTACCCCGAATACCCCGTTCGCATCCTCGATCGAAAGGACCGGGTAACTCGTAGCCGCACTATCACCTTCTACAAGGTGCAATGGAGTAAGCATACTGAAGATAAAGCTACATGGGAACAAGAAGAGTTTCTGAGGACCAACTTTCCGGAATTCTTGGCCTCCCAAAACCGGTAACCACCCGCAACCCTCCCTCTCGTTCGTTCTTTTGCAAATCTCGGGGCGATATTTCCTTAAGGGGGGTGTGCTGTGACATCCCGTGTCCCAAAAATAAAGTTAACTAAGCCTAAACTCAATTAAGGACTAAGCCAAAGTATGATTAATCCATGTGCCAAAGGATAAAGAAAAGAAACCTAGTTAAGTAAATTCCAAAATATTCAAATATGGGTCACTCACAAACATCATCAAAACCCATGAAAGTACCCAAATGTTTTTACATATTCTGAATGGCCATAATAAAATAGAATTTTGAGAACTTTTCCAGAATTTTTGGTAACAATTTAATGTCCTTAAAAATTCCCCCAAAGTCAGAAAAGTGTATTTCGGGTTTGGAATTTTCATAATTTCTCAAAGAAAAACTAGCAGGTGCACCCAAAAGAAAAGTTGGAGCACACGTCTCACTGAACCCATACAAAAATTTGTGTCCAATTTGGAGCAAGGGAACGTGGCTGATTGTATCAAACCCGAGTCCTGGTCCAAGTCAAGCCGGGTCAACATGCCCCTTCTCTCTCCCTCTCGCTCCGGCCAGTCTCCGATCGACACCGACGGCAACGTACAAGCCACCGTTGGTTCCTGTAGACCCATCCTGGCCACTGCTCCGCTGAACCGTGCTTGTGCCACCGGCCAGCATTGAAGCCCCGCCGGAGGAGCCACTCCCTGCCTGACAGCGCGCCGCCCGCTCTGTCTCCCCCTCTCGGTTCTCTCTTCCGCCGGCCAAGGATAAAGGATCGGCAGCAGCTCAACCACCCCATTCCCCTCCCTCTCTGCTCGCAAACACTCCCGCACGCCCTAGGCGCTCCTGCAAGGCCGCGCAGTGCTGCTACCGCCGTCTTCCTTCTCTGCTGCAAGGAGACCTGGCGAGCTCCCCTGCTTCGGGTCGCCTGAGCGCCACCGCGTCCGGCCCTGACTAGGCAGCCCTCTCCTTCCTCTTCCTCTCACAAATCAACGTGCCAGGGAGTGCTCTCGCAGCCTACTGATCCCCTCCCTCACCCGTGCAGGGACGTCACCGGAATCTGGAGAACCCGAGCCGCCGCCGGCCACCGCTCGGAGAGGGCTCACGGCGACGACCACCATCCTGGCCACCCCAACTCCAGCCAACGCATCGACGAGCACCGCGGCATCCAGGTGATGCTTCTGGACCTTCCCCCTTGCCGATTCCATCTCTGGGCGTGCCTGCCGCCGTCGGTCGTCGTCGAGCTTCGCCGCCGCTCGTCGCCGGCAGAGCTCCGGCAGCCCTCGCTCCGGCCACCACCACCCACGTGACCGCCTTGGGTCACTGATCACGTAGGGCAGCACCGAGTCCCGACCCTCGCCGCCGATCACCGCCGGCGAGCCAGCAAAGCCACGCCGCCGCGCGCGCGCGCGGAGGAATTTGAAATCGGCCAGTGGCAGATTTGTAGATAGGAGTGAACTTTGAATAAACTTCAAAATTCAATAGCTCGAGAAATACAAGGCCAAAAATTGTGAAATTAATTTTGTTCAACTCCTAAAATCTTGCTCTACCAGAAAAACAGGATCAAGTCCAAGTTTATTCAGTAAATTAGATTATTTAATCCAGCAAAGTCACAACCCTAATTTGCTTAATAAATTCATAAGTAATTATGTGTAAATGGCAAATTCATGAAATTTTCTCAGTAAGCATTTCAGGGCATCCTTAAACTTTCTGCAAAAGCACATTTCCATTTCTATGTATATTCTTAGTATTATTGCATAATCCTCATTTTCAGTAATTGAATTTATATAAATTATTGGCTAGGAATTTATTCATGAAATTTGGCATTTCTGTTCCTTATGCACTTGTACACTTATGAAAAATCCCATGAAAAATTTGAGGTTACCTAAGTACAAATTTGCTGTTGAAATTGATCCTTTGCTAAGGAACTAGGAATTTCTTCATATAAATGTTACTTTATGTGTGTATTTGATGAAAATAAGCATAAATTAATTTCTGGAAGTCCATGGAAAGTAACTCATCTTTACATTGCAGTAGGATTTCTCCTTGTGTAATTATATACTTTGGTTCTTGATTAACTATACGAACTAGAACTAGTGATGCAACTAAAGAGCCATTTTATGTATAGTAATAGTTTGCATATGGTCACTTTAGCTAAGTGGCTCAAAAATGAACTTTCTGAAATTTAACCCTAAGTACTACATTGTCATGTCATCATCAGCCATGATGTCATTTAATCAACACATAGGCCATGCTTACGTTAAAGTAGACTTTCACTAAGATGGTGATAATTAAAAAGTTGCCTTCTAGTAATTAGAAGTTGTCCTCTTCAAAATTCAGTGGCTACCATGTCATACTTAAGTATGCAACCCTAGTCATGGATGAGTGATTAGTCCATTAATTTATTTGTTGAGGAAGTACCATGAATCTTCATGCCATGCATTCCATCTTTAGTTACGAAAACTCCATGAAACCTTGTGTATTCCTTAGCATTGATGCATGTCCATCCCATATAGGAATCGAGACCGTGGAAATCTCATCAGACCAGCAAGGAGCTGAAGTGCACTTTGGTGACGACGCTAACTACGATCACACCCAAGGCAAGCCCCGGTGCACAACCCATTTTATCACTCGAGTCCTTTTTCTTTATCACAAGTTAGGAACATTGTATTGTGCATTAAGTGTAGAACTTGGATGAGACACACTTGCATACTCCCGCACTAACCTATGATTAGTATGTTAGTAAGCTTTTCCCGTTAGCAAATGCTATGCTTAAACTAGTGGAGTCAACGGTAGGTTATAGAGTCAACTATGATTCAATTGGTTGATGAACTTGATAAAAATGGAGCACCTATCGTTGCAACTCCGCGAACAAGTATCGAACTGTACCAAGTGCATACCTTTAATATGGGAATTGGTAAACCTAGTAACTTGGGCGCCGTATTGTTGGACGGCCATACTCATCGATCCAGAGGTGATGTGAACAGCACGGTGGTTGCACGGGTTTGAGGACCGCTGGAGAGTGCATGGGTTAAGCCTCGGATACGAAGTATTGTATCGCGTGGAGGACGTGTACTCGGGATCGATGGCCCCGGATCGACTTTATAGCAATCTCGTGAACGGTGGCCATACGTGTTCTTAAATGATGCGTATGTCGTGTATTTGGATTTTCCCTGCAGGATGTAAATCAATTCAAATTGCCGTCCCTCGCGGTTATGAGTACCTCTTGTTCGAGCAGCGGCAATGATATGTTAAGCAGTAAAGTTATGGTTAAGTTTCTGAAATTTATTTATGCTATGGGTACATGTTGCTATGATGTCTTGCTCTTTAGCTATATTCATGTCTTAGCAGCTAGCTAGACTCACCGTAGCTATGTTCTACAATAAGCAAAGTAAAATCTTGTTTAAGGAAATTGAAAGTGCAGCATAGAACTAATAGGAGCTTTTTATGCAATTATCAAATAAACCCGGTCAGCCCCCTGCATACTAGGAGTCGGTTTTAGTAAACCGGTTGATGGGTAAGTCTTGCGGAGTATGTTAGATACTCAGGCTTTGCGTTGATGTTGTTTTCAGGTTTTCCTCAAGTGACCTATTGTGATTGTTGTAATAAGGTTGTGTGGGAAGGTGAGGAGCCTCAAAACTGGACCATCGAATGGGTCCCTAGTTCCCCTAACCAGGGTGAGTGAGCCATCGCCATAGGGCTGGCATGGTTCACGTAGGCAACGTCGTGTTTTGTCGTTTCACCGCTTCCGCAAATTTGTGTAATATGTACTAAGGACATATACATGCAGATCTGAACTTAATTATATTCTTCCTCCGGACTTGTAATATTATGCACTTAAGTGATGTAATGTTGTAAATGATGAATGTTCATGTGTGAATGCTGTGTATGGTTACTTCGTTAACCATCTCCCGAGACGATCCTGTACGACATACTCTACTTTTCGGAGTAGGGTTGTCACAGTCTTATTCATTATAGGTTTTCATTGATCCATGTAATTACCCATTATGATGCTGTTTAATTAGACTTTCTGGTTATGATCTCACTAGTTGATATTTGGCTACTCACTTAACTGCATAGGCTTACAAGGCATCTGACGCACTTTGGCTTAGATTTACCAGTGTGACGATCGGCTCAACACCTACGCTGATCGACGCAATAACAGTTTTACTATCTGGCGCACCTTTGCGCTGGCCAGTCTTCCCTCATGCAACCTGAACTCAACAGTAGCTTTGATTAGATATTTTATTGTTAACTTTGTTTAATTATCCCTAAGGTCCTAGTGGATTCGATAAAACCTTGGAATGCTCAATTCAAGGGAAAAAGTGCTACAATCGTACACCGTCCTCTTGTGGTATATAAGTGGGTGCATAGTTGCGACCAACTGTCCATATGTGCCTAGAAATATGTGATTATTGCGCTTCTATAGGGTCAAAAAGGGCCTACGAGCTTTTGGAGAAGAAGTTTATTGAGGGTGATGAAAACCTTCGACGGTCTTTTGCAGCTGTGCAGAAAGACACGGAAGTGGTCGCCTAGTATATCTTGCCAGAAGAAAAAGCACCTCAATGTCGAGATCTGCTGACTCGATTACAAGAAGCTCCAACCCGAGTGAAAGAACATGCTCGACATATTGCTGAACTGGCCGGCGCTCAAGTGCTGGCTATAGCAAAATCTCATATTCCCAACATAGATTTGGATGTGGTCACTGAAGGTTTCCATGAAGACCTTTCTGATGAGCAATGTGAATCTCTTGTTGCCGAGGCACAAAAAACTGCTCATGTATTAACCAACCAGATAGAATTAGATACCTTACCAAAGGTGTAGGGCTTTGTAACAAGTTGCTGGATACTCTGTTTCACTGCCAATGTTGTAGTAAAACTGAGTTTAGTAGACCTCTAGGGTCTAGATTCATCACCAGTTTTGTAATGAATTCTTGGGTTGCGCTGCTTCATTTATGTATTGTATGAACTCATGTTAAACACTCACAATCAATACACAACTCATGTCAGCCCTCTAAACAATGCTCCCAATAACCGATATGAACCATGGAGACTAAGAACTCACTCGGTCAAGCATATGCGAACCGGGAGAATTGCCTTGGTCCTCAACAGAGGACATGAACCCTGGGACTAAGTAACCCGCTTGGTTGGCATGTACGAGTTGTGGTGATACCAAGTATCAGAATTTGAGTCATGATGTGAACTATATCGACAATTATTTCATAGAAATCATAAATTGTATGGCTAATTATCATGACCATGATATATATATGTATTGTATTTAAATGAACAAGTAAACTATGAAAACTAAGCATAGAAACAATGTAGCTGAGATATGTTCCATGAACTTTGAAGGTCCGACCCATCCTCGTGCATCAATCGATATGCACCCGGCCGAGTGATCTCCTTTACGATAAAAGGTCCTTCCCATGGAGCCGACAGCTTGTGTTTACCAACCGTAGACTAAACTTGCTTCAAAACCAAGTTGCCGACTGAAAAGCCCCGTGACCAAACATTTTTGTCATGATAACGTCTCAGGCTTTGTTGATATTTCACCGACCGAACCAAAGTGGCATCTCGTTGCTCTACTAACAATAGCAGGTCGTCATACCTATTGTTGTTGGAGAGTTTTTCTTCATATGTTACCACACGCCGGGAGGCAAACAACACCTCGGTTGGCAACATTGCTTCAGAACCATAGACCAAAGAAAAGGGGGAGTGTCCCGTGGCACGACTGACATTGGTTTTAAGACCCCACAACACTGATGGTAACTCCCGAACCCAGCGTCGAGCATACTTTTCTAGTCGATCGAATATGCGGGGTTTAATCCCAGAATGCAAGAGGCCGTTTGCCCTCTCGACCTAGCCATTACTTTGCGGATGGACAGCAGAAGCATAGCTGATTTTGATGCCCCCCCCCCAACTCGCAAAATCTTTAAATTCTTCTGCCGTAAATTGACTACCATTGCCAGTGATGATCTTGTACGGGGCCCCGAACCGAGTGACTATTTTAGTCATGAACTCGGTGGCCTTCTTTGCCAAAATTTTGCCGACTGGTTTTGCTTCAATCCATTTAGAAAATTTGTTCACCGCCACGAATAGATGAGTGAAGCCTCCTAGAGCCTTCATGAAGGGTCCAACAATGTCTAAACCACATACTGAACACGGCCAAGTTAAGGGAATGTTTGAAGCTCGGTGGTGGGTATGTGCATCTGGCGGGTGAAAAACTGACAGCCTTCCCACTTTTGGATGATATCCTTAGCGTCTGCGCAAGCAGTCGGCCAATACAATCCTTGTCTCATTGCCTTGGCCGCAATCGTAGATAGACCCACATGATTTCCACATATGCTAGCATGAATTTCCCCCAATATAGCTATGCCCTCATGTTGTGACAAGCATTTCACTAGTATCTCGTGTGGACTTTGCTTGTACAAGAGATGATTAACTATGCAGTATGATCTGGACTTATGAATGACACGGAGGGCTTCTTCTTTGTCGGTTGGTAATGTGTCGTGATCCAAATACTCGATGAAGGGAGTGCGCCAATCTACTTGGATTGCAGCAACCTGAGATGTTGCTCCTTCCTTTGGTACTGACTGCACCACATTTTGTTGGGGTAGTACAGATGACTTGTGTAAATCATTGAGGAATACTCCATCAGGTATTTTAGATCTACTGGACCCAAGCTAGGCCAGCTCATGCGCCTCTTCGTTATACTTTCAGAGGACGTGTTTGTGCTTGATGCCATCAAACTTGTCTTCTAGCTTCCGAACTTCAGTGCAGTAGGCTATCATACTCTGATGAGAACAACACCACTCCTTTGTGACTTGATTGATTACTAGTGCCGAGTTGCCGGAGACGCTCAACCTTTGGACGCCGAGTCATACTGCTGTCCGAAGTCCGTGCAACAAGGCTTCATACTCTGCTGCGTTATTAGACGCGCGGAAATGCATTCGGAGGACATACCGCAACTTAGCTCCATTTGGGGATGCCAATATGACCCCTGCTCCGGTGTGACACCCCAGGAGTCTCCCCTTAATTCAACAAAAATGAGGAGCACAAATCTTTTAAATTATAGCATGAAATGATAGGAGCCTAATCATTGATTTAATCCTAGGCAAATAAAAACCCTACAACCAAGTTATTGAAGCAATTCAAAAATTTCAATACAACTCATGCCAAATAAATTCATCATCAGTTTGGTAATAATAAAATAGAATATTATGAATTTATTGGGCATTTTATCTACTTGGCAAGACCCTTAATTAATTAATTGATTCTTAGGTAACTAATTAATGCATTTAATAAATTCTAAAAATATGTTTATGAAAATTTTAAATAAAATTCACCAGAGTGTTCTCCATCATTTAAATAGCCAGTCTACCAAATTTCACCATTTTAGGAAATCCCTAGCTATTTATTTTGATTTATTAAAAACCAAGTTGACCAACCACCTCTTTGTAAGAAATCTAAAACTCCAGGGGGTGCAGTGCAAAATCTCCTTCTCCTTCCTCCTCACTGGTGCAGAGCCCCCCCCCCCCCCCCCCCCAAGTCGATGCCGGTGCACCGTCTGGCCCGCCTTCACCCCTCCACCTCGGAACCCAGCATGCGCAACAGGGCGCAGCGCCGTCGACCCCCCCCCCCCCCCCCCCCCTTTGCCTCTGCCGCTCTGTCCCCTCACCACGAGCTTGCCCAACCTCCTCTTATCCTTCTCTACACGCCACCGAGCCACACGGCAAACATTCAATGCCCGCTGATTCTCCCGCTCTCGCTTCCCCACTTGCTTCCTTCCCTACGCGAGATAGCAAAGCACTCCCAAACTCACTCTCTCTCGCTCTCTGCCCTCTGCTCTCTCTCTCTCGCTTCCGCTCTCACTCCATCACTCTACCTGATGAGGACATCACCATTCTGGATACGCGCATATCCCTTTCCCAAGTTACAAGTCGTCACCAACACGGTCGCCGCGTTCGTCTCGGATTCAGACGACACCCTTCACGGTTTTTATGATATCTCCCACATCTGATGTCCAAACGAGGCATTCTTTGATATGTTGGAAAGGGGACGACGACGCCATCATTTTGTTTCTGGTCCTAGCTCCAGAAGGATCGTGAGTCATAATATGTGACCATGACAAGGTGCTGCACCACCTATTTTGGGCCAACTTGGCCATGTATCGTGTCGGGCCTTAAGCCCATGTTGTGGGTGCCCCCCCCCCTGGTCGCCCCCAACCCTAGGACGTCCCTGGTTCCTACATAAACTCAGTAGCCGCCGTCTTTTAGTTTTGGGTTTTGTTTACTTCAGTTTTCCAGAGAGAAACTTGATCGAATTATTGTAACTGTGGCGACAAGTCCTTTTACAGTAATCCAGGGCCCCTGTTCTTGTTCTACACCACTATGGCGATTATTCCTTTTGTGTTTAGAGCTTGAACCTTTTCTTGTGATTTGCTTCATCCATATTTGCAATTTCAGATTGCGTGTTTATCCTCTCTTGCTTGTGTTCTCGATTTCGCTTGCAGGAACAATCAAGTTGTGCTTGGTGTAACGGTTGCGGGGTTGGATCGTGACTGATTCAAGCCGGGTCATCGACACCGAGTTCCCCAAATTCAAGTTTATCCCCTTACCTCTCGGAAGATCAGGCCATAGCTACATCAAGTAGTATCAGATTCCTAGGTTCCCCGTGAGGTATTATCATGTTCTACCCTTTAGATTCATTTGTGTTCATCACCTTTTGTCCACGAAAAAGCCTACAAAAAAAATATTTCGCCACCATCCCAGACATTGTTTGGCCTTTGCATAATTTAATTTCAGAGTCCGTAGTGTTGAGTTTGTGTCCTAGTCGAGTTCAGTTGCTGGTTTGAATTTGTGTTTTGATTCGGTTTATGTTTTGATCTCCGCTGCACACCACCATCACCATCGGTTTTCTATTGGATTCACCATCGTGTCACCCACCCACCATACCCACAATCCGTTGCCAACAAAAAACCCTACCCGATTCGGTTTCCCCCCCCCCCCCCCCCCCACCTGTCAAACCCTATCTTGACATACCTTCGGTAAAACAGGCATAACTTTTCGATCGTTGCTCCAATTGGGCTGAAATTTTTATAGCAGATTCTTGACTCAAAGTTGAGGTGACCCACACCTGTTCTAATTCTTGCTCCGATTCGCCCTGTGTGCCCTTGTCAAAAAATTCAAAAAAAAGGGAAAAAATAGAAAACAATTGTAAAGTCAAAAATAACGCTTTCGGTGAAACTTTGTGATTTTGCCTACCCTTTGTTTTCCCTCTATTTGAGTTGAAACTTCTTGTGCTTCCTTCCTTTGTGTTCCTCTATCATAGAAAAATAGTGGAAAAATCATACCAAAAAATCAAGATTTTGATTTGCACCCCCCCCCCGGCCCTGAAAATTTTAAGTCTGTGAAGTCTGTTTTGATCCTTGCTGCCTTTGCCATTGTTCTTTACCATTGTTCTTGCTGTCACAACTGTTTTTGAACACGATTCTTTTTCCAGCAATTAGGACACTACTTTGGACATTTATTCAGTGCTACTATCTGTTATTGAATTGTGTTCCATTGACATGCATATTAGCCTTCCAAGCTATACATATTGCAGCACAGGTTTCTTCCTTGCAACTGTTACACCCAAGCTCAACTACAGATTGTGTCGACCTATTTGGCTTTGGTAAGAACACTTGCAAGATTGTGATACATTGCTTCTGATATTGTTTTCCACTTTCTACACCCTCTGCTGCCTGCTAGTTGATAGGGCTGATCTTTTTGTTTAGTCTTGTCTTTTGCTTTTAACCATGTCAGAGAAAGGGAAAGGGACACTTGGAGAGTTGGAGTCCCCTACAGACTTCAATGATTGCGTGTCCAAGGCCGAGCTCACGAAGCTTCTTGCGGACCAGCGTGCATTCATGGAAACGAAGTTTGCCGAGTTGATGGGTCACATCAACACTGTTGCCCACCGCTTTGAGGATGTTGAACGATGACCTCCACCTCAACGAGCTGCTGCTGATGATGATTTTGACCGTGATGCAGACCGTCTTCACCGTAATCGACATGGTATGGGAGGTAATAACAATCGTGGTAATACTGATACTTTTGTTAAGCCTAAATTTAACATACCACCTTTTGCTGGTAGTGCTGATCCTGAAGCATACTTAGATTGGAAACTTGCTGTTGAACATAAATTTAATTCTCATTTAGTTCCTGCTGAGCATAGAGTTAGACTTGCTACTAGTGAGTTTATAGGTTTTGCTCTCTTTTGGTGGAATGATATTTGCAATACTAATGCTGCTATACCTGCCACTTGGCCTATTTTAAAACAACGCATGAAATCTCGTTTTGTTCCTCCTTATTACCAACGTGATTTACGTTTGAAATTACAATCTTTGACACAAGGTAGTAAAACAGTAGAGGAATATTATCAGGAGTTGCTTATTGGTTTAGCACGTTGTGACATACATGAAGATGATGTTGAAACTAGTGCTAGATTTGTTGGTGGTTTGAACCGTGATATCCAGAATATTGTTGACTATAAAGAGTGGAATAGGTTCAGCCAATTATATCATATTGCTCTTAAGGCTGAACGAGAAGTACAGGGACGCCTTCCACAACAATTTTGCAGGTCCAACACTCAGCAATCTCTCCAGCAACGCACTGGAATATAGAACTTGAAGAGTCAGGTTGCTAAGCCACTAGCAACAATTCTTCCACTTGCGCCTACTTCTAAAGCGCAATCGTCTAGTGTGCAGCACCAACACCAGAAGAAGGTTACTACTTCCAATATTAGGAGTGGCTCCTCCACCACCATTATTTGCCACCGCTGCAAGAGCATGGGACATGTCATGAAGGATTGCCCTAGTCGTCGTGCTTTCATCGCTACTGCTAATGGGTATGAAAGTTGTAGTGATGTTGAAGATGAATTTGCTCGTATGCCTAACCTTGTTGCAGATTCGACGGAGGAGCAGGAGACTACCGCCATTGATTCCATTGCTGCCACCGCGGGTTTTCCTAGTCTCATTATACAGCGTGTGTTGACCACTCAGGTGGGACAAGAGGAAGAACAACAACGCAACAATTTATTCCACATGTACCTCATTGTCGCGGACCGCCGTGTTCTCACCATCATTGATACTGGGAGCTATGACAACTTGATAAGTTCTGATTTGGTAAGCAAACATGGCTTGACCACGCATGCACTACATCAGCCCTACCACATCAAATGGTTCAACAATAGTGGTACGGCACAGGTAACTCGATCAGCACGTATACACTTTTCAGTAGGTTCTTATCAAGACTCTGCTGATTTTCATGTTGTACCTATGCAAGCATGTTCGCTTTTATTAGGCCGTCCATTGGAATATGATACGGATGCTGCCCTCCATGGTAGAACTAATACATATACATTCGTGCATAAGGACAGGAATATTACTTTGCGTCCGTTATTGCCTGCTGATATTAGAAATCATTTTAAACTGCTTGCTGAAAATACTGAGAATAAACATGATAACAAACAACTTTCTGATGTTAAACATAAGGCTATTCAGTTAAAGGGAGGTGCTTTTCTTGCTATGATATCTACTGTTACTGAACTTTGTAATAATCATGATGCACCTTGCTATACTATGCTTTGTCGTGATATATCTTCTATCGATGATCATGTATCTTGTACTTTGCATTCTGCTAGTATTAACCTTTTGCAGGAGATTGCTGATGAGATGGAGTCGAGGATGACTCCAATTCGGGAAGGGGAGGATGATGAGGACATCACCATGCAGGATACGCGCATATCATGGCCTTCCCCAGGTTACAAGTCGTCACCAACACGGTCGCCGCGTTCGTCTTGGATTCAGACGACACACCTTCACGGTTTTGATGATATCTCCCACATCCGACGTCCAAACAGGGCGTTCTTTGATGCGTTGGAAAGGAGATGATGACGCCGTCGTTTTGTTTCTGGTCCTAACTCCAGAAGGATCGTGAGTCATAATATGTGACCATGACAAGGTGCTGCGCCACCTATTTTGGGCCAACTTGGCCATGTATCGTGTCGGGCCTTAAACCCATGTTGTGGGTGCCCCCCTGGTCGCCCCCAACCCTAAGACGTCCCTGGTTCCTACATAAACTCAGTAGCCGCCGTCTTTTAGTTTCGGGTTTTGTTTAGTTCAGTTTTCCAGAGAGAAACTTGATCGAATTATTGTAACTGTGGTGACAAGTCCTTTTACAGTAATCCAGGGCCCCTATTCTTGTTCTACACCACTGTGGCGATTAGTCTTTTTGTGTTCAGAGCTTGAACCTTTTCTTGTGATTTGCTTCATCCATATTTGCAATTTCAGATTGCGTGTTTATCCTCTCTTGCTTGTGTTCTCGATTTTGCTTGTAGGAACAATCAAGTTGTGCTTGGTGTAATGGTTGCGGGGTTGGATCGTGACTGATTCAAGCCGGGTCGTCGACGCCGAGTTCCCCAAATTTGAGTTTATCCCCTTACCTCTCGGAAGATCGGGCCATATCTACGTCACTGCCATTGCCAGAACTCGAGCTCCAAGCTTGCTGCTCGACCGCCGCTGCCACTCCCTTGCAAGCTACGACTCAAATCGCCGCGCAGAAACATACTCACCCTGCTCACGCATTGCCCAGTTGAAACCACGCGCATATTGAGCTAATTCGAAGAACATCCGAGTCAAGCTTCTCCGGTGAGCTCCTCTGCCACCGGCCAGAAATTGACCGTGCTCGGTGAGTCCCCTCACCCCACCTTCTTCACTCGCACGCGCAACACACCTATGTGCTTCCCTTACCCATTGTCCTTTTGTTTCCTTCACCAGAGCCGACGATATTTTGCTTTTCCCCGGCCACCGTCTCTGCTCCGCCGATCACCAAAGACGCCTCCACGACGAGCCCCTACTTTCGGTCATCACCAACGCACGCCGACTGGATGCCGCTCTTCGTGGTGCACCCGTGAAGCTGTAGGAGCAAACCCTGACTGATTCGGTGCTCCCTGCCGATCCCGCGACCTCGCCAAAGTTTGCCCTTCCACCGCCTATCGTCGCCGACCAACTTTCGGTGAGAACCTCACCTCACGAACCCCACCATTCCCTCCGCCTCGTCATGCGCGTCAAATATTTGCTCCCACGATGAGCATTTTCCCCGCGCAGCGCCCGCCGGTGAGCCCTCCGGTGAGGCCAGCCTCTGTTCCGGCATGCTGACTGGTGCCTACTGGTGGTCTGCATGGTGCTGATGTGGCGCCTATGTGTAACCTAGGTGTCGCCTACGTGGCAGCTTTAATCCAGGAAAATTCCAGAAAATACATGAAACTTTGAAAACTCCTAGTAAATCGAATTTAACTCCAATGAAGCTCAAACAAAATTGGTTAGGTTGATTTCGAATTGCTCTATTTTAGTAAAATAATAAATCACTACCTCTGTTCATATATTTATATATATATATTAAACTGTCCAAACAATAATTAATTCACTAGAAATTCTAGGATTAAAATTAAATCCTGAATTGTGGCATGCTTAGTAAACACATAATTATCTATCACCACAAATTTTGGTTTGGCAAAATATAAATTATTTTAAGCTCTGGAATTTATTTAGTGTGTTTGCTTAAATTAATTCTAGTAATTATAACTAATTGGCCCTTGCCACTTGGCACAAAAATCACTCTTAGAAGCCCCTGTACCCAGTAAAACACACAAGTCCAGAAACCGAAATTTACTTAATTAACTAAGTTGATTTGCTCATATCACTATTTTACTTTAATAACTGCTAGTAATTAGAATAATAATATCGAGAGGCTGTAAATTGGTAAAAATGCAATTCACCTATGTCTCTGTTCATGATAAATCACTCAAGTCCAGAATCAATTGGCTACTATTTTAATTGCTTGATTGTGCTAAAAAAACTATAATAAACATAAACAAATGAATAACACACATAAAATGATGAAACTTTAAATTGTTTCTTTAAAGCATATGGCTTCAAGAACATAAGAGTAATTTTAATTAACATTAAAACATGACCCAACTTCTCTGAAGCATATGGCTTCAAGAACATAATAATAATTTATTTGACATTAAAACATGATGTGCTTGCATGTATCATATCATTGCATATAACGGTGTTACGACAATACCGTTAACACCTTTGTCATCATATAGGTAACGACAACCAGGAGCCCGAAGAGGATCATCCGAAGGATACTAAGTCTCAGGAACAAGACATTGAAGTTGCTAACACTAGTGTCTATGATTATTGTTGCATTAGGTCATAGGAGTTGATTGAACGCACTTGCATGATACCCCAATGAACTATCATTAGAACCTTGGTAGTGTCGGTACCGTGTTGCTATGCTTAGTAATTACTAGGCGTGATAGATATCATTACTAAGAATGAACTTGACCACTGGAATAGGACTTATAAAAGAAGTTTATTTTGATGTCATGACCGGGCTGGGATGATGCATGTGTAGGTTTGCAACAATATATGGGTGTTGACTGCGGTAGTCCTGCCTTGTCGAACCTAGGACCCATCCGTGGTCGGCCCCTTGGTCAAGTATTGAACAGTACCGAATGCATGCTAGTCTATGGGCACTAGTAAACTGATGTAGCATTGACGCAGCAATGAGGATGGTACCTAGTATAGTGGTCATTGACCCTTCTGCTGCTGGAGTGGGTGGTTCATACCACGAAGTACTGTTGGCAGGACGGCATGCTCACTCGCTGAGACTGGATCCGGACCGAGTTGTTTTTCGTCCTTGCGAAATTTTGCCATATACGACCTTAATTGGTGCGTATGTGTCGTGTATCTCGGGTTATCCTAGCTGTTGTAAATCAATTGCAATTGATGTTCCTTGCAGTAATGAGTACCACTTGGTTACTGAGTCGTCACATAGTTGCACATGGTACTTGGGAATTTATATGATGCTTATTGTTGATGTTACTCTTATGGCTCTTATGTTGTACTTACCTTATGTATTGCTTTATTATCTTATTGTTGCAACTAAAGTTACATTCTGCTCTACCCAATTAACTTGATGAATAAAACTTGATAGAACTAATAGGTTGCTTAGTGCGAGTCTTTTCAAACAAGCCACCTATTAGAGCCATTGCATGCCTAGATGTCCGACGGGTAAGTCTTGCTGAGTAATTAGTACTCAGGCTTTGTGCCACTGTTGTTTTCAGGTAATGAAGAGGTAGAGTTGCCTGAGAATGTGCTGCCCTGGGACATGCAAGTCCCTGAGGGTTGGACTGCCCACTGGGAGTCCGACTCGCCGCCGCAGTAATGATGTGTGTTGCTAGAGTGATAGTTCTTCGGGCAGGAACCATTACTATGATGTATCATCAAGCTCGTAGCTCCTTATCGTTATTCGTTTCCGCTGTGTTTTCAAAACACTATAAACTTACAATATTCCGCTGGACTCTGATGACTTAATGATGTAATATTCAACTTAAATTCGATCCAATGTTGTATTATCAAGTATCTGTGCTATCAGCACCGCCGGGACCTCGATCCTCCAAGAAGGGGCACCACAGCTGGTATCAGAGCCGTGGTCCATGACAATACAACAAATAAATCGTATTTTCGAAAACCATGACATTACGAGTGAGGATACGTTAGTATTGCCCCTAGTAGATAATAGGGTGGTGACAAAGCTAACCTGGGTTATGTTTGTTTACATTATTGCATCTACAGCTTCTTTAAACGAAGGTACGTGCGTGCTTAACCGACACGCGTGATATCAGTATCTGTGCTCGCAGGCGGATACGAGACACTGTTGGCTTGTGACTTATCACGGGGCGATCCTTCTCCATGGATCGTTACTAGTAGAACTGTGCTTCTTTTCGTAGTTTCTTTTGAATTTGATATATTGTTTCTACAATGGGTCTTCTGCAGGTACGCTAACGCCGTTAGTATAACATTTAGAATGACTTACGTATTGAGTGCGGGTTGTCACCACATATTCGTGCCGCTAAGTCTCGGCAAATTACATGTTGAGTTGTGAGGAATGATAGGTTAATAAAATGGCACTTCTGCATCATGCATTCCCTTTTAACTAAACTAAAATATGTTCTCGACATGCCCACCAACCTATGGATACTAAATCTCTAGACTTGTTCAACATAAAAATTCAAAATACAAGACCAAATTGTCAAGATAATAAGAATCTGTCCCGAATTTAGCTATCAACTTCAAAAATTCATAACTAAAGTTATACTTTGGAGTTTTAGGTGTTTAAACCCAATTTGGAAAGATCTTGAAGTCTATTTTCATCTCCAATAGGTTTCACCATTTTACCAGTTTTCCTCTGTCGAGTAGAGCCCAAACATTAAGCCTATGTCAATCTGAAACAGAATCTGCCAATCTGAATTTGCAAAATTCATAAGTCCAGATTTCCTTGGAAATTTTGAGAATATAAATACAATCTAGAAAGCTATGAAGGTGTAGAATAACTTGGTTCTAGCCCCCAATTTTTAGGACCATGTTTTCTGTTCGAAATACCCACTTTTCTGACTATTCTACAGTCAAGACAGAATTTGTTTTAAAACCCTGTTGCCGTATTATTGACCCTTGAGGCTGGAAAATGTGAACTAAAACTTTGTTTCTGTATTTCATAGCACTTATTTGAAATGCATTTTTACTCGTTGAACACTGTACTCACCATTGGATTTATGTTCCAGACGGGTGACCACGGTTTTGAGGAGCTTTCACACGACAGGTGGCGCTACACCACCGGTCTCCACCACCGTGGCTTTCCTAGAATTTTGTGGGATCTTCTACGCTTGTTGGGCTACGACGAGACGCCCTCCTACAAGGGCCACGAGGTCTGTCGTCACGTCGTGACTCTTGCTGAGGTGCACATCAGCGTGCCCACACACCCACGCAACGTCGACATGGCGGGTATGGAGAGCACGGCGACTTGTGGGAGGCTTCATGAGGGCTTGGAGAGAGTCGCCCACAGGGCTCTCACCCACTTCTATGGGCGCCACACGACAGCGCTATCTGGGACCCCGTTTGAGATGATCCCCATCTGGCACTAGGCCAACCCGGTCTGGCAGAGGCGCGTGAGGCGCATTGGCCGCGACGACTACCCAACGTACCACGCGGGGTACCATTGTGTGTCCTACTACTCCGAGTACCTCCTCAACTTGGATGAGGAGGCTAGCAGCCACAGCAGGATCATACTGGCTGAGGCCGAGCAGGTTTGGGTTCAGAGGAACGACCTGCAGACACAGATTGATGCACAGCAGAGAGAGATTCAACAACTGACTGCTGCCCTTGAGGCGAGTGAGACTCGCGTTACTAAAGTGACTGGACAGCACGACACCCTCACGCAAGAGGTCGACGACGTGGCGTGATTATGCAGCAGCGCGCCAACCACAACGAGCACCTACAACATCAGTTGACGGCTGCACAGCATGAGATGGAGCTCATGGGAGAGGATATAGAGACCATGGCTCAGGAGAACTAGGGCCTGCAGCAGCAGCTTGAGGCGGCCCTTGCACCACCGGCAGCACCGGAGGAGGAGGACCCGTAGGAGGATATGGACGAGGAGTCTAACATAGACTACGAGGCACCAGCTCGAGGCAGGACCTAGGAGGATAGTGGTAGACTAGATTAGTCTCGGTAGTCAGGATTAGTTGGGTAGGTAACTTTTGTCGAACCACGCGAGGTTGTTGTATTTTGGGGTTGATGCGTGAGATGCTTTTGTAACTCGATGGCCACATATTCCGAGTCATGTACTAAAACTATGATAACTTACGTTATGCATTGGTTCTACCCTTGGTAGCTATTGTTGTTCCAACAAAGTTTAATCGTACTCATTGACTCAATCAAAGTACTTTCTTTGTAGATGGCTGAAAACAAAGAACAACCACCACAGGGTTGGGAAATTACCAATGGCCTGGAGTTCACAGGGATGATTCACCTGTTTCGGAGAGTTCTCCAGAGATTCGGATATTCCACTCCTCCCACCTATGTTGGCAAGGAATTCCAGGAGCATGGAGTCCCCTCATGTGTCATCCATGTGGCGGTTCCCGCCAATTACTCAGTCATCCCCGCATGGGAATCTTGGACCCTTAGCGTCATCGGGACAGATCTGCCTCCCACCTGGAATGTAGCTGCATTCAAGGCACTTACTCAATTCTGTGAAGACCACAAGCACGATGTTGCTGGAACACCCGTCGCCTTACTACCCATTAATGATGTGACGGACTTCGAGTGGATGAGGCATGTGGATTTCATCGTTGACCCAAACCATCGCCACCATAATCCTATGCTGCCCATAATAGAGTATTATGGTTTGTCCACTTTTGCTTTGTGCACAAACTTGTGCTGGCGTTTGGATGTGTTCCATTCTGCACTTTGACTTTCTGAGGTCAAAAAACAAGCTAAGGATGAAGAAATTGCAGAACTGAACCAGCAAATCCAAGCCAAGAATAAAGAGATGGATGTGATTATGGAAGAACGTGACCAAGCCTTGCAAGATGCAGCAGATTTTGAGCATGACATGATTGAGGCTCAAGATGACTTGAACGCATTTAAGGTTGCCCATCTACCTATTGAAGGGAATTGGGATGAGATCTTCATAGAGTATGGAGAACAAGACGATGTGGAGATGGCACCTGTTGGTAATAATGATGTGGAAATGATAGATCTAGTGGGACCAGAAGAGCCTATGGAACCAGAAGAACCAGAAGAGCCGGAAGATTTAGGCCAGGAGTAGATAATTCGCTACCCCTATGTACGGTCATGTAGCATATGTATCCCTAGTTCGGTGTAGGAGCTTGAATCTTTCATAATGTGTCTGCAATACCGTAGCTAGGCGTTGGCACATTTATGTAAGGGACCGCGTGATGATGTCCATTAACAACCATGTAGACTGAGTTGAATCAATGGAGATGGTTGTCATTTCTGAGATTTTTCTGTGCCTCTTGCAATTTATATTCTTGCGCATGTGATTTTATGGAATATTTTGAGAAATAACTAATGTGCAACCGTATAAATTGCAGCATGGTGCGCACTCAGAATCAGGAAGGTCCTGAGAGCTCTCGGCATGGAGCAAATGCTGAGCCTTCATTAGCTGAAGTCCTGGCCGCTGCACTCAACAGGCAGCAGTATGACTCCGAGCTACTCCGTCGGCTGGTCGACATCACGTCCCACCTGGCTGGACGTGGAGGCAACCACAACCACCACAACAACCAGCCTCATCAGAGCACTTACTCAGATTTTCTAGGTACCCACCCACCAACCTTCGAGCGTGCCAGAGAACCGCTGGACGCCGACCACTGGCTGTGTCAGACTGAGTCTAAGTTCAGTCTGCTGGAATGCACCGAACGCCAGAAGGTGCTGTTCGCCGCCCAACAACTCCAGGGCTCTGCTAGTTCCTGGTGGACCAACTATGAAGCTTCTCTGCCCGCTGGATGCCGCACTAAATGGAATGAGTTCAAAGCTGCTTTCCGTGCTCATTTCATCCCCGCTGGCCAAATGCAGAGAAAGTTCCAGGAATTCATGGATCTAAAACAAGGAGGGAGGAATGTCCTCCAATATTCTGAAGCTTTCAATCACCTTGCTCAGTATGCCACTGAGTATGTTAATACTGAGGAAAAGAAGAGATACGCATTCCTGCGTGGGATGAATGCCACGCTCAAGGAACGTCTGACTTGGCAGACGACTGGCACATACAACGATCTGGTCAATGCTGCTATTTTCCAGGAAGGCGCTATGCGCCAAGTTGAAGAAGAAAACCGCAAGAGAAAGGCCCCTGCTACTACCTCTGTTGCCCCACAGGCGAAGCATCACCTGATTTATACTTCACCCACCGGACAACGTTTCCGGGCAGCACCAAAGCAACAGCTTCAGCGCTGGTTTGGCCCGAACTACTCGAGACCATCACAGCAGCAGAACTTCCCACCTCGTGCATTGTACCAACAATAGAACAATCAGTACCGTGCACCGTATCAGCAACAAGGGAATCCGAGTGCTCGTGCCCCACTGCCTGCTGATCGTGGAGGCAACTACCCTTGCTACAATTGTGGTCGTACCGACCACTTTGCAAAGAACTACACTGCACCAAGGAGCAACAACAACCAGCGTTAGAACCAGAGCAGGAATGTGAATGCACTGTCACGTGGTGCCCAAGTGAACTACACCAATTTGGAAGATATCCCTCAGGGCGAACCCATGCTGACCGGTACGCTCTCGCTCTATCTCCAGCCTATCCTTGCACTTTTTGATTCTGGTGCTACGCATAATTTCATTAGCCAAGCATGTGTGTGAAAACTTAATCTTCAACCCTAGACTATAGAAAGATGCTACACAATTCGTTCCCCCGCTGGGCAAATTAGTGCCAATCAAATAGTATGCAAAGCTCCTCTAGAAATAAACAAGAAAATCTACCCCATGGATTTTATCATGCTTAGCCACCAAGGAATTGATTTGATTTTGGATATGTTCTGGATGAAAACCCATAGAGCCATGCTAGACATCGAGCCCCGTATCGTTCACATCAACTCCCCTTTGCATGGAAAAGACACATTTTCTCTAAACATCAATTCATCGAAAGCCTTGATTGTCCATCACATGGAAGGGCAATCGCTCGAGAACATCCCCGTTGTTTGTGAGTATCCGTACGTATTTCCCGAGGATATCTCTGGCCTACCACCTGACCGTGAAGTGGAATTTAAGATAGAGCTACAGCCAGGAACTTCTCTGATATCTCGTCGACCCTATAAGATGGCCCCGAATGAGTTGGCCGAATTGAAAAAGCAATTGAATGAATTATTGGAAAAGGGATTCATTCGTCCAAGCACTTCACCTTGGGGCTGCCCTGCTATTTTTGTGAAGAAGAAGGACAAATCTCTGCATCTCGTTGTCGATTATCGACCTCTCAATGATGTTACCATCAAGAATAAATACCGATTACCACAAATTGATATCCTTTTTGATTAATTAGTTGGTGCTAAGGTATTTTCAAAAATTGACCTCTGTTCGGGGTATCATCAAATCAAAATCAGAGCAGAAGATATTCCGAAGACCGCCTTTTCTACTAGATACGGATTATTCGAGTATCTAGTAATGTCATTCGGATTCACAAACGCTCCAGCTCATTTCATGTATCTTATGAATTCGGTATTCATGCCAGAGTTGGTCAAATTTGTGGTATTATTCATTGATGACATCCTCGTCTATTGTATGTCCAAGGAAGAGCATGCTGAACATCTTCGCATTGTTCTTCAACGTCTACGAGATCACAAGTTGTATGCAAAATTCAGCAAGTGTGAATTTTGGTTGGACCGTGTGCCATTCCTTGGTCACATAGTCTCTGCAGAAGGAATCTCGGTAGACCCTAGCAAGGTTCAAGATGTGCTAGATTGAAAGCCACCAAATACAGTTCACCAAGTGCGTAGTTTCCTCGGGCTAGCTGGATATTATCGTAGGTTCATACCAAATTTTTCTCGGCTAACCAAACCCATTACAGAGCTGCTGAAAAAGGAGAAAAAGTTTGATTGGAACAGCAATTATGAAGAAGCATTTCAAGCATTGAAGAAATTATTGATAACTACCCCAGTGCTGGCTCAACCCGACATCACCAAGCCATTCGACGTATATTGTGATGCGTCTGGGACAGGACTTGGATGTGTACTCATGCAAGAAGGTCATGTCATAGCCTATGCATCTCGACAGCTAAGGAAGCATGAAGAGCACTATCCAACTCATGATTTGGAGCAAGCTGCAGTTGTACTTGCACTGAAAATAGGGAGGCATTATTTGCTCGGCAACTTAGTGCACATCTACACAGTCCATAAGAGCTTGAAATATATCTTCACCCAGACTGATCTGAACATGAGATAGCGTCGGTAGCTAGAACTGATTAAGGATTATAACCTAGAGATTCATTATCATCCAGGCAAGGCTAATGTAGTCGCCGATGCGTTAAGCAGAAAGGTCCACTACAACAACTTAGAGCTGGAAGTTCAGGACAGAAATAACCGCGAAACTAATTCAGAACCCAGCCTTCACGTTTTACCTGCTGTAGTGATTAGCAACCTAAGTGTGCAATCTACTATTTGTGAAGAAATCATTGCTGCACAGAAAAATGATATTGGTATGATTCAGATCCATCAAAACATAGAAGATGGTAAAGCAAAATGCTTTACCCAAGGTTCGGACGGTACTCTATGGTTTGACAACCGTTTAGTAGTACCAAAAGACTTTGAACTTCGACGGAAAATCTTGGATGAAGCGCATCACTCAATGTACTCCATCCATCCGGGTAGTAATAAAATGTACCAAGACTTGAAGAAGAATTTCTAGTGGACAAGGATGAAGCAGGAAATTGCTCGGTATGTCACAGAATGTGATACCTGTCAGAGAGTTAAGGCTGATCATTTGAAACAAGCCGGATTACTTCAACCATTGAGTATTCCCCCGTGGAAATGGGAAGACATCAGCATGAATTTTATTGTTGGTCTCCCTCTCACCTCTCGAAAGCATGATTCGATTTGGGTCGTTGTGGACCGATTCACGAAATCTGCCCACTTCCTACCGATCAATAACACCTACAAGATAAAGCAATATGCAGAACTATACATAGCAAGAATTCTATGTCTTCATGGAGTACCCAAGACCATTGTTATAGATCGTGGCTCGCAGTTTGTTGCTCGTTTTTGGGAACAACTGCATGCATCACTAGGTACCAAGCTGATTCGGAGTTCCGCTTACCATGCGACCACTAACGGACAAACAGAGCGTGTTAACCAGATTTTGGAAGATATGCTTCGAGCATGTGTTTTAACACATGGTGGTAATTGGGATGAGTATTTGCCTTATGCGGAATTCTCATACAACAATAGTTACCAGGAGAGTTTAAAAATGTCACCATTTGAGGCACTTTATGGTCGCAGTTGTAGAACACTGCTAAATTGGTCTAAATCTGGAGAAAGGGTAACCTGTGGTCCCGACCTTATCAAGGATGCTGAAGAAAAGGTTCGTATCATTCAAGCTAATCTTAAAGCCGCTAAATGCCGATAAGAGAAGTATGCAAACAGACGACGTAGGCCACTGTACTTCAACAAGGGTGATTAGGTCTATCTCAGGGTGTCGCCTATGAAGGGTATCCAACGGTTTAGAGTCAAAGGAAAGTTAGCTCCCCGTTATATTGGACCATCCAAATTCTAGATCGATGTGGAAACATGGCCTATAAGCTCGAGTTACTCGCTAATCTATCCGGAGTTCATCACACCTTCCATGTCTCTCAGCATAAGCGATGTCTCAAGCCACCCATCGACAAGATTATGGAAGAATATGAACAACTCCAACCCGATCTCACATACTCCGAACAACCCATAAAGATCCTCGACGAGAAAGAGCGCACAACCCGTAATAGAACCATCAAATTCTACAAAGTTCAATGGAGTAACCACTCAGAGGATGAGTCTACTTGGGAATCAGAAGAATTTCTGAGTATTCTCTACCCAGAATTTTGGTCGTCATACACAGGTATACTACGACCACCGCACTTCCCTCTAGTTTGCATTGATTCACAATCTCGGGACGAGATTTCTTTAAGGAGGGAGGACTGTGACACCCCAGGTGTCTCCCCTTGATTCAACAAAAATGAGGAGCACAAATCTTGGAAATTATAGCATGAAATGACAGGAACCTAATCATTGATTTGATCGTAGGCAAATAAAAACCCTGCAACCAAGTTATTGAAGAAATTCAAAAATTTCATACAACTCATGCCAAATAAATTCATCATTAGTTTGGTAATAATAAAATAGAATATTATGAATTTATTGGGCATTTTATCTGCTTGGCAAGACCCTTAATTAATTAATTGATTCTTAGGTAAGTAATTAATGCATTTAATAAATTCTAAAAATATGTTTATGAAAATTTCAAATAAAATTCACCACAGTGTTCTTCACCATTTAAATAGTCAGTCCACCAAATTTCACCATTTTAGGAAATCCCTAGCTATTTTATTTCGATTTTTTAAATACCAAGTTGACCAAGGACCTATTTGTAAGAAATCTAAAATTCCAGGGGGTGCAGCACAAAATCTCCTTCTCCTTCCTCCCCATTGTCGCAGAGCCCCCCCTGCTGACACCGATGCACCGTCCAGCCTGCCTTCACCCCTCCACCTCAGAACCCAGCGCGCGCAACAGTGCGCAGCGCCATTGACCCCCCCTCTGCCTCTGCCGCTCTGTCCCCTCACTGCGAGCTTGCCCAACCTCCTCTTCTCCTTCTCTGCACGCCACCGAGCCGCACGACAAACATTCAATGCCCACCGATTCTCCTGCTCTCGCTTCGCCACTTGCTTCCTTCCCTCCGCGCGATAGCAAAGCACTCCCAAACTCACTCTCTCTCGCTCTCTGTCCTCTGCTCTCTCTCTCTCTCGCTTCCGCTCTCACTCCATCACTCTGCCATTGCCAGAACTCGAGCTCCAAGCTTGCTACTCGACCGCTGCTGCCACTCCCTTGCAAGCTACGACTCAAATCGCCGCGCACAAACCTACTCACCCTCCTCACGCATTGCCCAGTTGAAACCACGTGCGTATTATGCTAAGTCGAAGAACATCCGAGTCAAGCTTCTCCGGTGAGCTCCTCTACCACCGGCCAAAAAATGACCGTGCTTGGTGAGTCCCGTCGCCCCACCTTCTTTACTCGCACGCGCAACACACCTACGCGCTTCCCTGACCTGTTGTCCTTTTGTTTCCTTCACCAGAGCCGACGACATTTCGCTTTTCTCCAGCCACCATCTCTACTCCGCCGATCACCAAAGCCGCCTCCACGACGAGCCCCTACTTCCGGTCATCACCGATGCACGCCGACTAGATGCCGCTCTTCGTGGTGCACCAGTGAAGCTGTAGGAGCAAACCCCGACCGATTCGGTGCTCCCTGCCGATCCCGCGACCTCGCCAAAGTTTGCCCTTCCGCCGCCTATTGTCACTGACCATCTTCCGGTGAGAACCCCATCTCGCGAACCCCACCATTCCCTCTGCCTCATCATGCGCGTCAAATATTTGCTCCCGCGACGAGCTTTTTCCCCGCGTAGCGCCCGCCGATGAGCCCTCCGGCGAGGCCAGCCTCTGTTCTGGTGCGCTGACTGGCGCCTACTGGCAGCATGCATGGCACTGATGTGGCGCCTGCGTGTAGCCTAGGTGTCGCGTACGTGGCAGCTTTAACCGAGGAACATTCCAGAAAATGCATGAAACTTTGAAAACTCCTAGTAAATCGAATTTAACTCCAATGAAGCTCAAACAAAATTGGTTAGGTTCATTTCGAATTGCTCTATTTTAGTAAAATAATAAATCACTGCCTCTATTCATATATTTTTATATATATTAAACTATCCAAATAATAATTAATTCACCAAAAGTTCTAGGAATAAAATTAAATCCTGAATTTTGGCACGCTTAGTAAACACATAATTATCTATCACCAAAAATTTTGGTTTGGCAAATTATAAATTATTTTAAGCTCTAGAATTTATTTAGTATGTTTCCTTAAATTAATTCTAGTAATTATTCTGTAATTAATTGGCCCTTGCCACTTGGCACAAAAATCACTCTTAGAAGCCCCTGTAACCAGCAAAACACACAAGTCCAGAAACCTAAATTTACTTAATTAACTAAATTGATTTGCTCATATCACTATTTTACTTTAATAAATGCTAGTAATTAGAATAATAATATCCAGAGGTTGTAAATTGGTAAAAATGCAATTCACCTATGTCTCTGTTCAAGATAAATCACTCAAGTCCAGAATCAATTGGTTACTATTTTAATTGCTTGATTGTTCTGAAAAACTATAACAAACCTAAATAAATGAGTAACACAAATAAAATGATGAAACTTTAAATTGTTTCTTTAAAGCATATGGCTTCAAGAACATAAGAGTAATTTTAATTAACATTAGAACACGACCCAACTTCGAGAACATAATAATAATTTATTTGACATCAAAATATGATGTGCTTGCATGTATCATATCATTGCATATAACGGTGTTACGATAATACCGTTAACACCTTTGTCATCATATAGGTAACGACAACCAGGAGCCCGAAGAGGTTCATCAGAAGGATACTGAGTCTCAGGAACAAGAGATTGAAGTTGCTAACACTAGTGTTGATCTAGGCAAGCCCCGGTTTTCATTCGCCATTTTATAAAGTTGCTAGTTATCAATATTACTAGTGTCTATGATTATTGTTGCATTAGGTCATAGGAGTTGATTCGAACCCACTTGCATGATACCCTAATGACCTATACCACTGTCATTAGAACCTTGGTAGTATCGGTACTGTGTCACTACACTTAGTAATTACTAGGCGCGATAGATATCATTACTAAGAATGAACTTGACCACTGGAACGGGACTTATAAAAGAAGTTTATTTTGATGTCATGACCGAGCAGGGATGATGCATGTGTAGGTTTGCAGCAATACATGGGTGTTGACTGCGGTAGCCCTGCCTTGTCGAACCTAGGACCCGTCCGTGGTCGGCCCCTTGGTCATGTATTGAACAGTACCGAATGCATGCTAGTCTATGGGCACTAGTAAACTGATGTAGCATTGACGCGGCAATGAGGATGGTACCTAATACAGTGGTCGTTGACCCTTCTGCTGCTGGAGTGGGCGGTTCATACTGCGAAGTACTATTGGCAGGACGACATGCCCACTCGCTGAGACTAGACCCGGACCGAGTTGTTTTTCGTCCTTGTGAAAGGTTCCCGTATACGATTGTAATTGGTGCGTATGTGTCGTGTATCTCGGGTTATCCCAGCTGGTGTAAATCAATTGCAGTTGCTGTCCCTCATAGTAATGAGTACCACTTGGTCTCTGAGTCGTCACGTAGTTACACATGGTACTTGGGAATTGATATGATGGTTATTGTTGATGTTACTCTTATGGCTCTTATGTTGTACTTACCTTATGTATTGCTTTATTATCATATTGTTGCAACTAAAGTTACATTCTGCTCTACCCAATTAACTTGACGAATAAAACTTGATAGAACTAATAGGTTGCTTAGTGCGGGTCTTTTCAAACAAGAAACCTATTAGAGCCATTTCATGCCTAGATGTATTGCTTTATTATCTTATTGTTGAAACTAAAGTTACATTCTGCTCTCCCTAATTAAATTGATGAATAAAACCTGATAGAACTAATAGGTTGCTTAGTGCGAGTCTTTTCAAACAAGCCACCTATTAGAGCCTTTGCATGCTTAGAAGTCCGATGGGTAAGTCTTGCTGAGTAATTAGTACTCAGGCTTTGTGCCACTGTTGTTTTCAGGTAATGAAGAGGTAGAATTGCCTGAGATTGTGCTGCCCTGGGACATGCAAGTCCCTGAGGGTTGGACTGCCCACTGGGAGTCCGACTCGCCGCTGCAGTATTGATGTGTGTTGCTAGAGTGATGGTTCTTCGGGCAGGAACCATTACTATGCTGTATCGTCGAGCTCATAGCTCCTTACCGTTATTCGCTTCTGCTGTGTTTTCAAAAACATTATGAACTTGTAATATTCCGCTGCGCTCTAATGACTTAATGATGTAATATTCAACTTAAATTCGATCCAATGTTGTATTATCAAGTGTCTACACTATCAGCACCATCGGGACCTCGATCCTCCAGGAAGGGGTGCCACATCCGGCACCCTCCAGTTGCAGGGAACCATCAAACGCCATTGTCCAATAGCTTAGTTCTTGCAGGGTGGGTGGTAATTCACATTCTGTCCACTCGGCGACAAAATCAGACAATGCCTGACCTTTGATTGTGTCGTGAGGTTTGAAGGTGATGTCATATGATCCAAGCGAGAAAGCTAGGTTATCGGATTCCAAGGTATGATATTTTCAGCTTCAGAAGTTAGTTTATGCACTACTGATGATATCTCGGAAGTTGAAGCATTACTTTGAGGACCATCCAATTGAGGTCCATACATCATTGGGTTGGGTGAACTGCTCCACAATTGAGAAGCAACCAGAAATATAAACCATCCACTGCACCTTTTGAGCCTTGCCATCTTCCACCTGTTCCACCGCCAGCACCATGCTGACCACGTGTATGGTTGCGGAGATGTACAACTGCAAAGTTTTCTTTGGCTCTGGGGGGAGTTAGTACCAAAGGACCACTAATGTAAGCCTTAATGTCCTCCAAAGCCTTTTGTGCTTCGTCATTCCAAATGAATGATTCTTGTTTTTTGAGTAGCCGGAAGAAGGGTAATCCTTAGACGCCGAGTCGCGACACGAACTGACTGAGTGCTGCCATGCAACCGATTAGCTTCTGAATGTCCTTTTGTGAATGTGTGGGTCCCATTCGCAATATGGCATTCACCTTTTACGGGTTTGCTTCGATCCCTCGATGTGATACCAGAAAGCCGAGTAATTTTCCCGATGGGACGCAAAGATGCATTTCTCCGGATTAAGCTTCATATTGTATTTGCAAAGATTGTCGAATGTTTTGTCCAAGTTTGATACCAAGTTAGAGGAGAGCAGGCTTTTGACCTCCACGTCATCAATGAAAGCTTCTACATTTCTCCCTATCTGGCTGTCCAGGCACCGTTGCATGGTTCGTTGATCAGTGGCACCAGAATTTTTCAGACCGAAGGGCATTGTTGTGGAATAAAAAGCCCCGAATGGCATGATGAACAAAGTTTTGAGCTGGTCGAATTGACTTAAGGGAATCTGATGGTACCCCGAATAGGCATCTAAGAAGCACAACAAGGCGCATCCAGCCGTTGAATCCACCACCTGTTCTATGTGCGGGAGGGTGAATGGATCTTTGGGGCAGGCTTGGTTAAGGCTAGTGTAATCCACACACATCTACCATTCCTTATTCTTCTTTCTCACTAGGATTGGGTTAGCTCACCAGTCGGGGTGAAAAACTTCTTTGATAAAACCGGCTGCCAACAATCGGCTGATTTCGGTCCTACGAGAATCGTCTAAGTCGCTACCTTACGGGCTTGGCATTGTCTCGAAAGTGAAGTTTGTGCTCAGCCCTTTCCCATGGAACACCTGGCATATCAGAGGGTTTCCATGTAAATATGTCTTTATTATTTCTAAGAAAAAGGATGAGCGCGCTTTCCTATTTATCACCTAAATTGACCCCAATATTGGTGGTCTTGGATACATCACTATCATCTAACTGAATCTTCATAGACTCCACGGCATCTGCCAGCACCGTGGCCTTCGTCGTCTTCTTGGGGGGTGAATTGAGCATGGCCTTCTCTGCCGTTGTGATCTCTGCCTTTAACTCGGCCAGCTCTAATGCCACCACCTTCTTCTCTGTCAGCTCACAATTGCCGTTGTCGCAGTCGTATGATGTCCGAACATCTGAACGAAGTGAAATGACTCCATTCGGTCCTGGCAGCTTCATCATCATATACGGGTTATGAGGTATGGCCATAAACCTGGCGATGGTTGGCCGCCCTATGATGGCATGGTATGTAGAGTCCAGGTCTACAACTTCGAAGGTAATACGCTCCGTCCCGTAGTTCTCCCGAGTGCCGAAAGTCACTGGCAGAGTGATTTGCCCCAGGGGAACTACCTGCATGCCAGGGATCACGTCGTGAAATGACAATCGACTTGGCTTGAGGTCGATCAAAGGTATGCCGAGCTCCTTGAAGGTTTTCACGAAGAGGATGTCCAGACTGCTGCCGCCGTCCACCAGTACTCTATTAACCGAACTCGATTAACAATCGGTGTCAGCACTAAGGGATATTTCCTGGGTCTAGGGATGTAATCCAGGTGGTCCGACCGATCAAAGGTAATTGGGACCCTAGACCAGTGTAGGTAGTGAGGTACCGCTGGTGAGACCGAGTGGACCTCTCTGTATAGGATCTTCTACTGGCGCTTTGAATTTTCTATGGACCTACCGCAGATGTAGTTGACCTCGCGTTCGGGATCTTGGAATTCCTCCTTGTCCTCTTCTTGGTTGTCCTTATCCGCATCTTTTCTACCGCCCATGGGAATCCAGGGATGGTCTTTGCAGACTTTCAAAGCATGATGCGCAAAAATCTTCAGCTTAAAGTATTCCCTGGCTTTGTGTGCACTGTCATGTAACAGACAACAACCGTCAAGCATTTTGTCAAAGTCATCCTGAGTGACCTGTTTCTTCCTATTGGGGCGCTCCATGTTGGCCATTGTTCTATCTTGCTTACGCTTCCTGTCGCCGTCCTTGTTGTAATTGGACGGTCCCGACTGATTGCGATTGCGAGGTGCCTCATCCTTGTACTGGCAAACATGGAAGAGAGCCGAGTTGCCAGCTGCGTATTTGTCACCCATGGTCAAGAGTTCCTTGGCCAACAATCCTCCAGCAGCATCTAGCCTTCTGATCTTCTTGACCAAGTCATCATTACAGAGTCCACCATGGAAGGCGGCAATGACTTGAGCATCCGAGATGTTAGGGATGGTATTCTTCACTCAGCAGAAGCACTGGATGTACTCGCGCGATGGCTCCCGGTCCTACTGCTTAATCCTGGTGAGTTCCTAGTGATTTGCTGGCCTGTCGAATGTAGCCTGAAAGTTGGCGGTGAATTGTTTACAAAGCTCTGCCCAAGAACTGATGGAGTTGTCGGGTAGGTTGGTGAGCCAAGTTCTGGCTGCTGGGGCCAGACATACATGCAGATAATTTGCCATGACAAAGCTATCACCGCCGAGTGCCCGGATGGCAGTTGCATAAACATGGAGCTAGTCGCGCGGGTCCGTCTTGCCATCATACTTCTCGATGCCGACTGGTTTGAAGCCAGCCGGCCAACTTACGGTTCATAATTCTTGAGTGAAGGCCCGAATGCTAGCCTCATCGTCGTAATCTTCAAAGACGGGGGTTCGCTCCCGCTCGCGACCAGCTTCTCGGTGATTTATGTCCTTGCGTAGACCTTCATCCTGTGAATCGTAGTACCGATCATCTTTGGGTGGCTCTCTCCTATCGTTTTGCTTGTAGTCCCGATCGTCATTGAAGCCGCGACGATGTCGTTCATCTTCGTATTCTCGGCGGATCGCATCATCCCGCTCCTGATATCTGTTGTTCAACCGGACTCGGGCATCGCGTGGAGGTATACCGCTACGTAGGTCGGCGCTCGGATGCCGATCATGGTAGTCTACAATGGGCCTTCGCCGTGGTGCGGTCGACGTTGTTGCCTGCCAGTCAGTACATTTTTGATCCCTTCTTTCCTGGCTGGGAACCGAACTAGCGGCCAAAGATACCGTCTTGCTTGGTGTTGATCGTGCCGCATGCATCTCCTGTACAGCCGCGGCCTTGATGTGTGCCTTTAACTTGTTGACCTCAGGTGTCAACTCTGGGGTGACCTGGAGCATGGGCTCTAATGAGCTCAGAAGTGCCGCCACAGCCGCGATGTTATGCTGTGGGATTTTGAAGACGTCCTCGCCATCAAGCTTTAAGGTGATGTCACCCATGTCCAGATTCTGCACGACATGGGATCCCTGCTGAGAATCCAGTCGTTGGAGTGGGGGAGTGGCAGCGTCTGGGTCGTCATCAACGGGATCAGTCTCCTGTCTGTCCTGGTGCAGCATGTTTGCTCGTGCAGCGGCTACCACTGATGTTTTGCCATCAGTGCCTCCTTGGGCGGCTGGTGCCACCATGAACACCTTGTGATAATCCAACAAGCAACTTTCCGAATCACTCAACCCTTCAATCAAGTCTAGAACTGACTCGTTTTCAAGGCCGATCATTGCTACTAATCTTGATTCATAGGAAAAATTGGGATCTTCATCCGACTGATCCATATGAAAAGCCAGGAGATCGACCGCAGTTGGATCCGAGTCGGCCAAGGTTGCCGATCGGGTTGTTATGTGTACCATTGAGCTGGAGCCCAGAAGGGTTTCTATCTGAAGAACCGCATCCGCACTATTAAGGCCGAGAGAGAACTGGCCGACCAGGTCAATCTGATCGGTCATCAAGGCTCTGCTGACGCTTGGATCTAAAGGTGCGGCGACTACCAGAAGGGTCACCTGATCTTGCTTGATGAGGCTCCCGCTTTAATCAGCCACGAAGCTGACGGTGCCAAAGCAGATCTTATCTCCCGAGCTGAACTTGATATCGACAAAAGCCATCGATTTCAACGGAGTTGGACTCAACGCGGCCCCCTTCCTGGCACGCCAACTATCGAGAGATATTCTGGATAGTAGATTTAGGTATGTGTATGAGTATGAAAGATCAATGGAGACAGGACACAGGGTTTATATAGGTTCGGGCCTACCAGAGGATAACAACCCTACGTCTTGTTTGGTGTTTCAGTATTGCTAGGGTTCGCACTGGAATTAGGGTTCCAATACGAGTCTCTGTCTTGCCGAACACCCCCTGCCCTCCTTATATATCTGAAGGGCAGCGGCTTATATGGTAATCTTTTATTCGGTTACAATAGATTCTATCTATCCAACATATCTACGAACCTAGCTTTCTGCTTACTCAAACAAATATGTAAGTAAATATCTCCTGGGCCAAATACGTCATAACCGAGCCCCCGGCCCACTCGGCCATATAGCGGAGTGGTTAGGTATCCCAGGTACATATGTCCCACAGGGTTGTCTAGCAGTAACGTGCCCACTAGTGCACGAGATTAATTGCCAACCCTATTAGTGGATCGTTGTCCTACCCCAAAGTAAGCTTATTGGTGAAAGACTCGAGGTTGTACCAGGGGGTGTAAGCACTCGACCCGAGTAACTAGGAAATTTGACACTTGACTAGATTGGGAAAAGTTTATCTTAGGAATTTTAGACTTAGACTCGCTGTCCTCCCAGCTAGCTTAACCGATCTCTTTATCTATCTTAGTGTGGATTTCTCCTATATCACTGCTCCCCTGTTTATCATTGAATATCTTTACCCTCGTCTTTGGCCAGTTGGTATAACTCTTATAGTCATATCTTTGTTAAACCAAGATACTCTTACGCCTAACTTTCCTGAGGAAAATAAATACGATACCTTAGAATACTCCCAAGTGAAATGCTACAATAGATATTCCATGCGCTTGCGGATTGGTTCACTCTTCTCTTAAAGCATAACAAACATCAATCAACACTTCTAGCGTTGTTACTAGATAATATTTTGGTGCGATGTTAAGAAGTGCCAACACTTCCCTAAATGGTTTCATAGAGGACGAAGTGTATGTCAGGCAACCCCCTGTCTTTGAGCACCACAAAAACCCAAACTGTGTGTACAAGCTTCAGAAGGCTTTGTACGGGCTAAAGCAAGCACCTCGGGCTTGGTCTGCTAGGCTTAAGATCTTCGTGCTAGAGTGCGGATATGTCATGGGGTGTGTTGACAAAACCTTATTCACTCTTAAGCATGGCAACGACTTTCTAATGGTTCAGATATACGTGGATGATATTATCTTTGATGGTTCCTCTCATGCTCTTGTGTCTAGGTTTCAAGAAGCTATGGAAAGTGGATTTTAGATGTCGATGATGGGCAAGCTCACCTTCTTTCTTGGCCTTCAAATCAAGCAGTGCAAGCAAGGCACTTTCATACATCAAGCCAACTACACGAAGGATCTCTTGAAGAAGTTCGGCATGGTCAATGTGAAGTCGTTGTCTACACCAATGTCCACTACAACGGCTCTTGACCCTGATGAAGACTATGAAGCGGTGGACCAAAGGGAGTACAGGAGCATGATTGGCTCCCTCTTGTACCTGACAGCAACAAGACGCTACATACACTTTGTTGTGTGTCTTTGTGCTCGCTTTCAAGCCTCCCCAAGGGTAACTCATCGCAAGGCTGTCAAGCGCATCTTTAGGTATCTTAAATACACCCTTAAGTTTGGCCTTTGGTACTCTGCATCTTCTTCTCTTGATCTCATTGGGTATTCGGATGTGGATTTTGCTGGGTGTAAAATTGATAGGAAGAGCACTTCTGGTACTTGCCATTTCTTGGTTACTTCTTTGGTTTGTTGGTCTTGTCGCAAGCAATCTAGTGTAGCCCAATCCACAATCGAAGCTGAATATGTTGCTGCCACTAGTTGCTGTTCTCAAATCCTTTGGATGGTTTCTACCATGAGAGACTTTGGGTTAACCTTCAAGAGTGTTTCACTTATGTGTGATAACTCTAGTGCCATATGCTTAGCCAAAAACCCAATCCAACATGGTAAGGTCAAACACATAAATGTGAGATTCCACTTCCTAAGGGATAATGTTGAGAAGGGAAATGTTGATCTCAAATACATAGACACCAGAAACCAATTAGCTGACATTCTCCCCAAGCCCCTAGATACTTCAAGACATGCTTTTCTTCGAGGGGAACCTGGTGTTTGCCATCCCTATGGTATTATTTGAGGGGGAGTTGATGTTCTCTTGTATATATGTATCTTACCTTTCCGTCGAAGCTTGAGATTGGCAGTAAAATGTATAGGGCTACATCGAGACTAAGAACTACAAAGGTAACACAAGACGCCGAGTTATACAGGTTCGGGCCCTCTCGATGAGTAAAAACCCTACGTCCTGTGTTCTGTGTGTTGTATTGATGTTGTGGAAAACACTTGTCCCCCAATGAGGGATACCCTGCCGCCTTATATATCCGGTCGGCTAGGGGGTACATGAAGAGTCCTAATTGTAATCCACAAGGATTTACATAGAAAGTCTATCTCTACATGTCGTGTGCTCCAAGTCGAGTCGGTCGGTTTCCTTGTTAATGAAGTACCCGGTCGGCTACCGACTTAGTCTTGTATGAGGATACCCGTAAGGCAAGTATCCCACAGCAGCCAACGAGTCCTTCCTGATTTTGAGCTTCAACTCTCAAAAATGATCTTCAATGTAGATCATAAATTAGGAAGACCTCTTTATCAAAGTTCCTGATAGATCTGGTGCACCGGTTAGGTGCACCTGATCAGGTATAGCCCCCGACTCTTGTATAATATGGGAACTAACAAATAATGCAAGAGTCTAATTATATCAGCTCTTATTATTTTGTATAAACTATCAAGCCTGAGTTCAATAGATCTCTAGTCATCAAACCAGTAAGTCAACTTGCAAAACTTCTGCCTTGCCGACCGATTATCAAATAGGCCGAGTGACATACACCATGTCCGAGTGACTGGTCGGTCTGAATTTTATGATATCAATCATATTCAATTCATGTGAACCAATATGACATCAATCATATATTGGTACTAAGTTAAATGACATCAATCATAATATAGCCTTTCCCTAATAATTAGTCACTCTAATTATCCATATGTCCAATTTTGACAATTTGGTTATTGACTTCAATCAATACCATAACCTTTGAACTTATATTCATATGACCATCAAGTCCTTTGCTACATGATCATCAAATCATATAGATATGGTTAGATATTTTTCAAATGCTTCTCATCAAAGAAGCCCCTGAGCTTTATTTCTCAAGGTCTTTGACCCTAATCATATTTTAAGGCCCTTAATTAACCTTTGCTTAAGCAAAAAGTCATCATCACTATACAGCCCACCCCGGCCCATGTGACCTTTAGGTCAAAAAGCGGGAGTATAAAAAGCAGCATCGAGTTGACTCTCAGTCCACGCTGCATTTGCGCATGAACTCTTCGTCTTTCTCGCGCCTCCTCTGTTCTCAGCGACTCCTCAACTTTCTAGCTAGGGTTAGCGCCTTCGCTTCCGGCCGCTGCAGATCTCGCCGCGCTTAGCCCCCAATCCTCCGCTAGGGTTCAGCATTTGATCCGCCACGCCCAAAACAATCATCGTCATGGGTCGCAAGAAGGTTTCCACCTTGATCCCTGCCAGTTCCACCGCCGCCGCCGCATCCTCCTCATCAGAGATCGACATTCCGGAACAGCTTCGGGAGTTCTTGAAGAGCAACCTCTCCCATACTGATATGAACCAGATGGTAGTTGAGGGCATCCTTCTAGAGCAAGTGCGGATCGACTGGAAGGTACCCTATGAATCTTGCCCCATCCCTATTCATAAACAGATAGTTGTGTTCCGCTTGTTCTTCGAGCATGGCTTTGGAGTCCCCTGCTGCAGCTTCTTGCGCGGGCCCCTTTTCTTTTATGGGATTGAGCTTGTCAACCTCAATCCCAATTCCATTCTTCACATCACCATCTTCGTGCACCTGTGCGAAGCATTTCTGGGCATCCTTCCCCACTTCAATTTATTCCGCCATTTGTTTATCCTCCGTCCGTTGTCGACCAAAGACAATCAAGTAGCTATAGGCGGCGTTGGCTTCCAGTTGCGTAAGAAGGAGGCCTACATCAATGTGCCATTGAAGACCGGGAATAAAAACTAGAAGGATGAGTAGTTCTACTAGGACAACCCTCCTCCTGTTCTTGCCGACTTCACCGGTGGCAAGGTGATTCCTCTGACGCAATGGACAGAGAAGCTCGATCCGACCGACCCTCAGGTGGTCACTCTGCTGAAGAATATAGCTGACTTGAAGGCTGAAGGGATTGATGGAACAACCGTCACCAATAGCTTCATAGTACGTAGAGTGCAGCCCCTGAAGCTGCAGAGTCATCCGGCGTGGAACTATGTCAATAATGATGAAACCAGGGAGGTGCCTAACCCGCCGAATGGTGAACTCCATAAGAAACACCCGTCAAAAATGTTTGAAGGGGATATCCTTCAGGATGACTCGCTGATCAAGAAGGCGTATAACAAGGGCACTATGCGGGCTCGAGTAAGCCTCAGTCTGCTTTGAGCAATCCTTTATGTTCTTGTCTTGATGCCCTGCTTGATATTTTTATTCTTGTGCAGGTTTTGGATACTTATATTTCTCATCCTTCACTCCCACCGACCGATTCTGAGGGACCAGATTATGTTGAGAAGACGCAGCAGACCGGCACTGGAGGCTCAAGCTCTTCTGCAGGCGCTTGTACTGATCCGGTCACCACCCTAACTCCCCCCAGTCGGTTAGTAAAGCAGACCGTTGGACGCCGACGGCAATATATAGGGGATCAAGATGATGATGAAGGATTGCCATCTGCTGACGCTGGTCATCCGACCCCTACTCCCTCCAACCGACCTTCAAGCCAGTCGGAGCCCCCGAGCCAAACTCAAAGTGATGCTGACAGGGTGGATCAGACCGACAAGGCAGGAAAATCTGCCCAGAAGAGGAAGGAGACTGATTCTCAGTCAACTTCTTTGAAGAAGAGGTTGTGCTGAATCAAGCTAAAGAAGGCTCCTAGGTTAATCCTTTAACCTTATGCTCCTTGTCTCTTATTGCCATCCATAACACATTTTAATCTCTTCCATCTTTGTTTTGACAGCAGTCGAATGAGTGATACTCATAGTGCCCAAGAGTCCGAACCCACTCGGTCTGGACCTCCTCCTCGTCCAACTGATCTGCCCAAGTCGGTCGGCAAGTTATTAAACACGCCGACCGAGGTGGATAAGCCATCTGACAAGGCAATTCCTACCTCCATTCCAGTGCCTATACCCCAACCTGCTCCTGTCGTCGTCCCTTCACCTATTGACAAAGGTAAGGCGACATTATCTGCAGATTTACTCGGTCGGCCAGAAGTGGAGGATGTGGAAATCATGCATCAACATCGAGAAGCTAGCAAGGTACTTCAATACTCTGCTTTTGCTTTATCTTAATCTTTCCTTTAAGCTTAACCCCTTTTTGTATACAGAAAATGTATGCTCTCATAGAGAGAAAACAGGCTAGGGTAGAATACCTTGAAGCCGAAGCTTTTGGTATGTCCTAAACTCTTTGGTTTTTAAGTCTTTAATTAAGACTAACACTTTGCGGGTGTTTTGCTAGTCACCAGTCAGTAGCTTGCCAAAGCACAAAAGGAAATTGAAAAGCTATAGACCGACCGAAGAGAAACGACCAAGGCCTTAGACCAAGGCCGTGTAGATTTAGCTGGTAAGATCACTCACCACCTGTGTTTAAATAATCAACTAATCACTCTATTGCTAAAAGCTCAAATGTTTATCTTTAGCTCGTGATCAGAAGATCGCCGATCTAGAGAAGTTAACTTCCAATCAGTAAAGGTTTGTGAACGCCTTGAATGCTGAAAAGGAAAATCTCTCCAAATCGGTTGAGGACTAGAGGGCCGAGATCACTCGACTGTAGAAGGAGCTGAAGGAAGCTGACGCCAAGATAGAGGAAGCTAAGAGCACCTCCAAATCCTTCAAATGTAAACTTGCCAGTAAGACGTTCATTATTTCTCACATCTGCTTGATTCCTCTTTTGATCATACTGACCAAAAATCATCATTCACAGCTCTATCTTATACCGCTCGAAAGGCAATGGATTATGTTCATGCCGATCGAGTGCAATAGTCTGGCCATTCCTTGGAGTACTTGCTGGAACATGCATCGGAGGCTATTGCTCAAAACACTCGACGTGTGGCGACCGAGGCCAGGATCTGGCTATTTGCCAATCTTGGTCTCCCGCTCTGCCATTGGACAAGATCAAGGAGGGCTTCAACCCAGACTTGACTGACGACCAATGCCAGTTGCTCTTGGATTCCGTGCTGGAGACATCCCGAGCTTTGGTCGACAACATAGAGACCAATCCAATCATGCCTACTCCTCCAGCAACTCCTGAGGTTGAGCTACGAGCTGAATCTTCCTCTCCTTCAAAGGAGCTATAAATCCTATAATATTAGAGATCATTAGCGATATCTATGTAATGAAACAATGTTACCTATATGTAATCTAGTTTCATGCTTAACAACTTTAAAAGATTGATAAAAATGTCATAAGTATGTTTCTTTCATTGAGAAACTCAAATTGTAGCGGTCTGCCTTAACATTTTAGGTTGTGACTCGTAACCGCGTAACAAGCAGAGTCGACCAATCGATACATGACCTCTCACACTTTGGCTTTGGGTTTAGTGTAGTGGTAGTCTGATGTGCAGTGTTAAGTATATAACCATAATGTATAGACGTTAGACCAAGAAAATGAAGACCGTATTCAAAAAGAAGAAATCGGTTAGAAAGTAGTCCAAAACCAAAATACGGTTAGACTGAGGTGGGACATTATTACTAGCCCCCTGGCTTGATTGTTTAATAAAATGAATTAAGGAATCAAGATAATATAGAATGAAAATCATCAAAAAATCTTTCATCAAAAAGACCGAAGTTTCATTCATGAATAATGTATAAGTACACAAAAGAATATTTAAGTTTAGAAACAACATAGCTGATTTATGTTCCAGGAATTTGGTATGTCATCGCCGTCTTCATACATCAGTCGGTAAGCTCCTGGGCGAGTGACTTCCTTCACAACATATGGTCCTTCCCACTTTGGAGAAAGCTTATGCTGGTTCTTGGTTGACTGCACTCGGCAGAGCACTAAATCTCCAACTTGGAAGTGGTGATTACGTACATTTTTATCATAATATCGATGTAAGCCTTGTTGGTAAAGTGCTGACCGAAACAGAGCGCGATCACGCAACTCCTCTTCTGCAATCAAATCAATCTCTCAATTCTCCTCAGAAAGCTGTTCATCATACGCCAGAACCCGTGCCGAAACAAGGCTGACTTCGGTCGGCAGCATAGCCTCTGATCCGTAGACCAATGAGAAAGGTGACTGACCAATTGCCCGACTGGTGTTTGTGCGAAGCACCCAAAGAACTGAAGGCAATTCTTTAACCCACCGATCGGCATAAGGCTTAAGCCTGTTGAATATCCATGGTTTCAATCCTTGAAGAATCATACCATTGTCCCGTTCGACCTACCCATTGCTTTTAGGATGAGCCACTGATGCAAAGTGGATTTTTATTCCCATCTCATTGGCAAAGTCACGAAATTCCACTGATGTGAATTGAGTGCCATTATCGGTGATGATATCATGAGGAACCCCGAACCGAGTGAAGACATCCTTGACAAAATCGATAGCCTTCTTCGACGTACTCTTGCCGATCGGCTTTGCTTCAATCCACTTGGTGAATTTATCAATAGCAACAAATAGATAAGTGAACCCACCTGGCGCCTTCTTGAAAGGACCGACAATATCGAGCCCCCAAACAGCAAAGGGCCAAGTCAAAGGTATCATCTGAAGTTGCTGTGAAGGCACATGCATTTGTTGAGTGAAGAATTGACAACCTTCACACGTCCGAACGACTCGGTGTGCATCTTCAACCGCCATGGGCCAATAAAACCCTAGCCGAAAAGCTTTGCCGACCAAAGTCTTGGAAGCTGCATGATCGCCGTATATTTCGGAATGAATCTCTTCTACCAACTTCTAGCCTTCTGATATCGAAATGCATCTCATCAAGATGTTTGAACCTCCTCTTTTATAGAGTTGGTCTCCCACCAACAAATATCCTTGGCATCGGGTCTCCAACCTTCGTTGCTCATTAGGATCCGAAGGCAGCGTTCCCTTGTCCAAATATTGAATGAGCGGGTCGCGCCAATCGGTCTCCATGTTGTCATCACCAACGAGATCGGTAACAACACTCATTAATACATCCGATCGAGGAGAAATCATGGGGGAATCCAGAGTGTGTAAGAAAACACCTGGCGAGACCACAGACCAGGATGATCCCATTTTGGCCAATTCATCAGCCACTTGGTTATTGTCTCGAAGAACATGCATGAACTTCAATCCATCAAACTTATCTTTGAGCTTCCTTACTTCTTGACAATAAGCACTCATATTGTCATCCACACAGTTCCAATCCTTAGTGACCTGGTTAATAACCAAAGCTGAGACACCAAAGACATCAAGGCGCTTGATGCTGAGCGATGCAGTAATGCGCAGGCCGTGTAGAAGGGCTTCATACTCCACAACGTTGTTGGACACGCGAAACATCACATGAAGGACATATTCAAGCTTCTCTCCAGTGGGTGAGATAAACACGACTCCCGCACCAGCTCCTTGTAGTTAAAGAGACCCATCGAAGTACATTTTCCAATACTCAATGTCTTGTGCAGTAGGTGGGTTTTGAATCTCTGTCCACTCAGCAACAAAATCAGCTAGTGTTTGTCCCTTTATAGCCGATCGAGGCGCGAACGTGATGGTATATTGACCAAGTTCGACTGCCCACTTGGCGATTTTCCCTTTGGCTTCTCGGTTGTGCAGCACTGTGTTGAGTGTGAAGGAGCTCTGGACTTTGATTGGATGAGCTTGAAAATAATGTTTCAACTTCCTAGAGGTCACCAACATTGCATACAACAACTTCAAAATCTATTGATATTTTACCTTAGAGGCGCCAAGGACCTCACTTACAAAATAGACCGGGTGTTCCACTTTTTGTATATGTCCCTCTTCTTCTCGATCGACCATTAAAACAGTACTCACAACCTGAGTTGTGGCCGATATATAAAGTTGAAGTTTTTCTCCTGGCTCCAAAGGCACCAATACTGGAATGCTGCTGAGGTAAACCTTCAACTCGTCCAATGCCAACTGCGCCTCTTGGGTCCAAACGAAGTCTTCCTGCTTTTTAAGCAGTCTAAAAAGTGATAACCCTCTAACTCCCAGTCGGGAAATAACGCGACTCAAGGATGCGATGCATCCGGTCAGCTTCTGTACATCCCTTTGAGAATTAGGTGGCCCCATACCAAGGATCGCCTTGATTTTATCCGGGTTAGCCTCTATACCTCATTTCGAAACGATGTAACCGAGTAGCTTTTCTGAAGGAACCCCAAAAACACACTTCTTAGGATTCAGCTTTAATGAATAATGCCTCAGATTGTCAAAGGTTTCTGCCAGGTCAAAAATAAGCCCTTTGACGTTCTGGGTCTTGACGACAATGTCATCGGCATATGCTTCCGTGTTCCGACCGATCTAAGTAGCAAGGCAGCGATGAACACCTTGTTGGTAAGTCACGCCAGCATTCTTCAAACTGAAAGGCATTGTGATATAGCAATAGGCGCCGAAGGGTGTTATAAAGGAAGTTTTAATCTAATCTTTGAACTTCAGTGGGATCTGGTGATAGCCTGAATAGGCATCCAGAAAGCTCAAGAGCTCACACCCAGCTATCGAGTCTACAATCTGATCAATACGAGGAAGAGCGAAAGGGTCTTTAGGATAGACCTTGTTGAGATCAGTATAATCAACACACATCCTTCATTCTTTATTCTTCTTGGGTACAAGGACTGGATTTGCTAACCAGTCAGGATGATACACCTCCTTTATAAACATAGCATCTAATAGTCTAACTATCTCCTTCTTCATGGCGTCCTTGAGATCTTGCGCGAATCTTCTAAGCCTTTGTCAAACGGGGGTAGCCCCAGGGGGTACACTTAACTTGTGCTCAATCTTTTCCCTAGGAACTCGCGGCATATTAGATGGTTTCCATGCAAAGATGTTCCTATTTTCGTGGAGGAAAAGAGTGAGCGCAAGTTCCTATTTCTCGTCGAGGTTGGCCCTAGCATAAGTTACCTTATCGGGGTCCTCAGGATCGAGCATGTTCTCCTTGGTTTGGATGTCATCAGTCTGAATCTTGTCTTTTGTAGGCTTCTTTGTTGGAACCTCCGCTCCGGTCTGCTCTTCCATGCCAACTGCCTTCTGCATCTCCTTCTGGTCGGACAACATGAATTGTTTATTGGCCATCTCACAACTCTGTACATCGCAATCGAAAGAATTCCAAAGATCAGAGTGGATGGAGATTATTCCGTTCGGACCTGACATCTTGAGGGTGAGATATGGATAATGTGGGATAGCCATGAATTTTGCCATAGCCATGAATTTTGCCATAGCCGGTCGACCGATGATAGCAATGATATGCTGAGTCAAAATCTGCCACCTGGAAGAGATTGCGCTCGGTCCTAAAAGTCTCACGGGTCCCAAAGGTGACCAGCAGACTGATCTGTCCAATAGGAACTGAAGTCTTGCCAGGTACAATCCCATGGAAAGGTGAATAACTCGGCTGAAGATCATTGATTGACAGACCGAGCTCTTTGAGAGTCTTGGTGAAGATTAAGTCCAAACTGCTTCCTCCATCAATGAGTACTTTGTTGAAATTCACCTCCTTCATTGTAGCAGCAAGCACCAGCGGGTATCGACTCGGCTTTGGGATGTGCTTGGGATGATCCGAATGATCATAGGTGATTGGCATCTCAGACCACCTCATGAATTGAGGCGCAGCCGGTTCCACCGAGTTGATCTCCCGAAGTTCTAGCTTCTGCTTGCGCTTGGACACGTAGGCATCCGGGCCACCGAAGATGAAGTTGACTTCCTTGCGGGGCTACTGGAACTCTCCTGAGTCATCCTTGTCGCCATCATCATTGGTCTTGTATTTGCTATTGCGCCTTGGGGGATCATTTGTCACCTTAAGCGTAGCCGTTGCAAAACCCTTCAGTCGATAGCAATCCTTTTCTTTGTGGTTTCCCTTTGGGTGCCAAAGGCATGGGCCACTCAGCAGCTCATCTGTGGACGTTTGGCTTGTTCGAGGGTTCTTCTGAAGTCGGTTCATCATGTGAACCACGTTATCAGGATTCCTCTTCTTGTCCTTCTTGGAGGACTCGGGCTTGTCCGACCGCTTCTCTTTGCCTTTTCCCTGGATGTCATCCAATGCCGACTCAACAGACGCGAACTTGTCAGCGATCTTGAAGCACTCTTGAGCGGTCAGCTTGAGGTCATGATTCCTCCGACCGATCTCACAAACCAAATTAATTCTACGGATCCCTCCTTGGAAGGCGGCAATGATTTGTTGGTCCGGGACAATGGGGATCTCAGTCTTCTTAGTGCAAAATCACTTGACGTAGTCACGAAGTAGTTCGTCGGTCTTCTACTTGATCCGAGTGAGGTCGAAGTGGTTGTCCGGTCGATTGCAAGTAGCTTGAAAACTTTCTATGAGCTTCCTGTTAAGGTCTCCCCAAGATGTGATTGACTCCTCTGGAAGAGATGTGACCCATATCCGAACAGCTGGATCCAGGCAGACCGGGAGGTAATTAGCTATTACATAGGAATCACCTCCAGCCGACCGAATCGCCGTGCTATAAAGCTGTAGCCACTCTCATGGATTGGTCTGACCATCATATTTTTTGATGGGGACCAGCTTGAATCCTTTTTGCCATCGAGCTATGTGAAGCCTAGGGATGTAAGCTTTGATGCCAACGATCTCATCGTCGGTCGGCGTCATCGACCGCCTATGCCAGTCTGAAGACAGAGTTGCACTGTAGTCGTGTCGCGGACCAATGTCATCATCATGACAACGACGCTGATGGTTGTTATCATCGTTATCGCGCTGATCCCAATCGTCTCATCGACGACGGTCATCGCGGTTATGCCTTGGAGGGGAATCTTGATGGTCCTCTCGTTGGTTGTCCTATCGGTCGTCCCGTCGGTCGTCCGTTCTCCAATCGCGGCGTTCTTCCTCATAGCGTCGGTTATCCCGAGCGTGTTCTTCATAGTGAGAGTTGATGGTATCTCATCCATCATGGAGGCTGAGAGAATTTCTCAGATCTTCACGCCTATGCCGACCTCGCGAAGATACATGACTAGAGCTTGTGACCTTGAAGCCCAAACAAAATTTGTTAGGTTCACCTTGAAGAGCTCTATTTTAGTAAAATGATAAATCTTAGCCCCTGTCCATGCATTTTTGATAATTCATTAAATTGTGAAAACACAAATTAATTCACCAGGAATTCTAGGTATGGAATTAAATCTTGATTTTTAGCATGCTTAGTAAATACATAATTATCTATCACCACAAATTTTGGTTTAATGAAATATGAATTATTTTAGGCTCTGGAAATTATTTATTGTGTTCACTTAAATTAATTCTAGTAATTATTTTATAATTAATTGACCCCTGCCACTTGGCACAAAAATCACTCACATAAATCTCTGTGCTCAGTAAATTACACAACTCCAGAAACCTAAGTTTACTTAATTAAATTAAATTAATTGCTCATACCACTATTTTACTTTAATAAATGCAAGTAATTAGAGTAATTATATCCAGAGGTTGTAAATTGGTAAAAATACAATTCATTTATGTCCATGTTCATGATAAATCACTCAAGATCAGAATCGATTGGTTACTATTTTAATTGCTTAATTATTCTAAAAGACTATAACAACCCTAAATAAATAATTAACACACATAAAATGATGAAACTCTAATTGTTTCTTTGAAGCATATGGCTTCGAGAACATTGAAGCATATGGCTTCAAGAACATAATAATAATTTATCAACATCAAAACACAATGTGCTTGCATGTATCATATCATTGCATATAATGGTTTTACGACAATACCGTTAACACAATGTGCTAGTGTCAATCGAGGCAAGCCCCGGTTTTCATTCGCCATTTTATAAAGTTGCTAGTTTTCAATATTACTAGTGTCTATGATTATTGTTGCATTAGGTCATAGGAGTTGATTAGAACCCACTTGCATAATACCCAAATGACCTATACCACTTTTACTAGAACTTTGGTAGTATCGGTTGTGTCGCTTCGCTTAGTGACTACTAGACGTGATAGATATCATTACTAAGAATGAACTTGACCACTGGAACGGGACTTATAAAAGAAGTTTATATTGATGTCATGACCAGGCAGGGATGATGCATGTGTAGGTTTGCAACAATACATGGATGTTGACTGCGGTAGCCCTGCCTTGTCGAACCTAGGACCCGTCTGTGGTCGGCCCCTTGGTCAAGTATTGAACAGTACCTAGCATTGACGCGGCAATGAGGACGGTAGCATTGACGCGGCCATGAGGACGGAACCTAGTACAGTGGTCGTTGACCTTTCTGCTGCTGGAGTGGGCGATTCATACCGCGAAGTACTGATGGCAGGACGGCATGCCCACTCGCTAAGACTGGAACCAGACCAAGTTGTTTTTCGTCCTTGCGAAAGGTTGCCATATATGACCTTAATTGGTGTGTATGTGTCATGTATTTTGGGGTATCCCAGCTGGTGAAAAATCAATTGCAATTGCTGTCCCTCGCAGTAATGAGTATCACTTGGTCACTGAATCGTCACGTAGTTGCACATGGTACTTGGGAATCTATAATGATGCTTATCATTGATGATACTATTATTGATCCTATGTTGTACCTACTTATGTATTGCTTTATTATCTTATTGTTGAAACTAAAGTTACATTCTGCTCTCCCTAATTAACTTGATGAATAAAACCTGATAGAACTAATAGGTTGCTTAGTGCGAGTCTTTTCAAACAAGCCACCTATTAGAGCCTTTGCATGCTTAGAAGTCCGACGGGTAAGTCTTGCTGAGTAATTAGTACTCAGGCTTTGTGCCACTGTTGTTTCCAGGTAATGAAGAGGTAGAATTGCCTGAGATTGTGCTGCCCTGGGACATGCAAGTCCCTGAGGGTTGGACTGCCCACTGGGAGTCCGACTCGCCGCCGCAGTACTGATGTGTGATGCTAGAGCGATGGTTCTTCGGGAAGGAATCATTGCTATGTTGTATCGTCGAGCTCGTAGCTCCTTATCGTTATTCGCTTCCGCTGTGTTTTCAAAAACATCAAGAACTTGTAATATTTTGCTGCACTCTGAGGACTTATTGATGTAATATTCAACTTCAATTCGAACAAATGTTGTATTATCAAGTGTCTACGTTATCAGCACTGTTGGGACCTCGATCCTCCGGGAAGGGGCGCCTCAGCTGGTATCAGAGCTGTGGTCCATGATAATACAACAAATAAATCGTATTTTTGAAAATCACGATGTTACGACTGAGGATACGTTAGTATTGCCCCTAGTAGATAATAGGGTGGTGACAAAGCTAACTCGGGTTATATTTGTTTACATTATTGCATCTACGGCTTCTTCAAACGAAGGTACGTGCGTGCTTAACCAACATGCGTGATATCGGTGTCTATGCTCGCAGGCGGATACGAGACACTGTTGGCTCGTGACTTATCACGGGGTGATCCTTTTCCATGGATCGTTACTAGTAGAACTGTGCTTATTTTTGTAGTTTCTTTTGAATTTGATATAATGTTTCTGCAATGGATCTTCTGCAGGTACACTAACGCCGTTAGTATAACATTTAGAATGACTTACGTGTTGAGTGCGGGTCGTCACCACATATTCGTGCCACTGTGTATCGGCAATGATAGGCGTTATGTTGTGAGGAACGATAGGTTAATAAAATGAAGGTTTTGCATCATGCATCCTATTATACCTGAACTAAAAATTGGTTCTCTCCTTGCTCACCACCCTCTGAATAGAAATTTTCAAAACCTGATAAGTATAAAATTCTGAATATCAAGGTTAACCAGAATCTGTCCTGTTTTTAGCTGTCAACTTCAAAAATTCATAACTAAAGTTATACTTCGCATTTTTAGGTGTTTAAATACAATATGGAAAGCCCTAGAAGTCTATTTTCATCTCCAATAGGTTTCACCATTTTCCCAGATTTCCTCTGTCCAGTAGAGCCGAAACATTAAGCCTCTGTCAATCTGAAACAGAATTTGTTTTAAAACTCATTGCCGTATTATTGACCCTTGAGGCTAGAAAATGTGAACAAAAACTTTGTTTCTGTATTTCATAGCACTATATATGAAATGCATTGTTACTCATGGAACATTGTACTCACCATTGGGTTTATGTTCCAGATGGGTGACCACGGTTTTGAGGAGCTTTCGCACGATGGGTGGCGCTACACCACCGGACTCCACCACCGTGGCTTTCTTACACTGTTGTGGGACCTCCTACGCTTGTTGGGTTACAATGAGCCGCCCTCTTACAAGGGCCGTGAGGTCCGTCATCACGGCATGACTCTTGCTGAGGTGCACATCAGCGTGCCCACACACCCGCGCAACCTCGACATGGCGGGTATGGAGAGCACGGCGACTTGTGGGAGCCTCCGTGAGGGCTTGGAGAGAGTCGCCCACAGGGCTCTCACCCACTTCTGCGGGCGCCACACAGCAGCGCTCTCTGGGACTCCGTTTGAGATGATCCCCATCTGGCACCAGGCCAACCCAGTCTGGCAGAGGCGCGTGAGGCGCATCGGCCACGACGACTACCCGACATACCACGCAGGGTACCACCGTGTGTCCTACTACTCCGAGTACCTCCTCAACTTGGATGAGGAGGCTAGCAGCCACAGCAGTATCATACTGGCTGAGGTCGACCAGGTCTGGGTTCAGAGGAATGACCTATAGACACAGGTTGACGGACAGCAGAGAGAGATTTAGCGATTGACTGCTGCTCTTGAGGCGAGTGAGACTCGTGTTACTGAGGTGACTGGATAGCATGACACCCTCGCGTAGGAGGTTGACAGACGTCGCGTGATTATGCAGCAGCGCGTCAACCATAACGAGCACCTGTGGCATTAGTTGACGGCTGCACAGCACGAGATGGAGCGTATGGGAGAGGATTTAGAGACCCTGGCCCAGGAGAACTAGGGCCTGCAGTAGCAGCTTGAGGCAGCCCTTGCACCACTGGCAGCACCGAAGGAGGAGGACCCGCAGGAGGATATGGACGAGGAGTCTGACGTAGACTACAAGGCACCAGCCCGAGGAAGGACCTAGGAGGATAATGGTAGACTAGCCTAGTCTCGGTAGTCAGGATCAGTTGGATAGATAACTTTTGTCGAACCACGTGAGGTTGTTGTATTTTGGGGTTGATGCATGAGATGCTTTTGTAACTCAAGGGCTACATATTCCGAGTCATGTACTGAAACTATAATGATTTGCGCTATGCATTGGTTGTACCCTTAGTAGCTATTATTGTTGCAACAAAGTCTAATCGTACTCATTGACTCAATCAAAGTACTTTCTTTGTAGATGGCTGAAAACAAAGAACAACCACCACAGGGTTGGGAAATTACCGATGGCTTGGAGTTCACAGGGATGATTCACCTGTTTTGGAGAGTTCTCTAGAGATTCGGATATTCCATTTCTCCCACCTATGTTGGCAAGGAATTCTAGGAGCATAGAGTCCCCTCATGTGTCATCCATGTGGTGGTTCCCGCCAATTACTCCGTCATCCCCGCCTAGGAATCTTGGACCCTTAGCATCACCAGGACAGATCTGCCTTCCACCTGGAATGTAGCTGCATTCAAAGACCACAAGCATGATGTTGCTGGAACACCCGTTGCCTTGCTACCCATTAATGATGTGACGGATTTCGAATGGATGAGGCATGTGGATTTCATCTTTGATCCAAACAACCGCCACCATGATCCTATGCTGCCCATAATAGAGTATTATGGTTTGTCCACGTTCGCTTTGTGCATAAACTTGTGCCAGCAATTGGATTTGTTCCATTCTGCACTACGACTTTCTGAGGTCGAAAAACAAGCTAAAGATGAAGAAATTGCAGAACTGAACGAACAAATCCAAGCCAAGAATGAAGAGATGGATGCGATTCTAGAAGAACGGGACCAAGCCTTGCAGGATGCAGCGGATTTTGAGCATGGCATGATTGAGGCTCAAGATGACTTGAATGCATTCAAGGCTGCCCATCTTCCTATTGAAGGGAATTGGGATGAGATCTTCATAGAGTATGGAGAACCAGACGATGTGGAGATGGCACCTGCCGGTGTTGATGATGAGGAAATGATGGATCTGGAAGGACCAGGAGAGCCTATGGAACAGGAAGAACCAGAAGAGGCGGAAGATTTAGGCCAGGAGTAGATGATTCGCTACCCCTGTGTATGGTCGTGTAGTATATGTATCCCTAGTTCGATGTAGGAGCGTGAATCTTGCATATTGTGTCCGCAGTATCGTAACTAGGCGTCGGCACATATATGTAAGGAACCGAGTGATTATGTTCTTCAACAACCATGTAGACTGAATTGAATCAATGGAGATGGTTGTCGTTCTGAGATTTACCGTGCCACTTGCAAATTTATATTCTTGCGCATGTGAATTTATGGAATATTATGAGAAACAACTAAAGTGCAACCGTATAAATTGCAGCATGGTGTGTACTCGGAATCAGGAAGATCCTGAGAGCTCTCAGCAAGGAGCGAATGCTGAGCCTTCATTAGCTAAAGTCCTGGCCGCTGCACTCAACAGGCAGCAGAATGACTCTGAGCTGCTCCGTCGACTGGTCAACATCATGACCCATCTGGCTGGACGTGGAGATAACCACAACAACCGCAGCAACCAGCCCGGTTAGAGCACTTACTCAGATTTCTTGGGTACCCACCCCCCAACCTTCGAGCGTGCCAGAGAGCCGCAGGATGCTGACCATTGGTTGCATCAGACCGAGTCTAAATTTGGTCTGTTGGAATGCACCGAGCACCAGAAGGTGATGTTCGCCGCCCAATAACTCCAGGGCTCTGCTAGTGCCTGGTGGGCCAACTATGAAGCTTCTCTACCCGCTGGACGCCACGTGGAATGGAATGACTTCAAAGCTATTTTCCGTGCTCATTTCATCCCCACTGGTCTCATGTAGAGAAAGTTCCAGGAATTTATGGATCTAAAACAAGGAGGGAGGAATGTCCTCCAATATTCTGAAGCTTTCAATCATCTAGCTCAGTAGCCACTGAGTATGTTAATACTGAGGAAAAGAAGAGGTATGCATTCTTGCGTGGGATGAACGCCACGCTCAAGGAAGGTCTCAGTTGGCAGACGACTGGCACATACAATGATCTGGTCAATGCTACTATTGTCCAGGAAGGCGCTATGCACCAAGTTGAAGAAGAAGACGACAAGAGGAAGGCCCCTGCTACTGCCTCTGCTGCCTCACAGGCGAAGCATCGCTTGATATATACTTCACCTACCAGACAACGTTTCCGGGCAGCACCGCAGCAATAGTTTTAGCGACGATTTGGCCCGACCTACTCGAGATCACCACAGCAGCAGAACTTCCCACCTCGTGCACCTTACCAACAGCAGAACACTCAGTACGGTGCACCGTATCAGCAACAAGGGAACCTGAGTGCTCGTGCCCCACTGCCTGCTGATCGTGGAGGCAACTACCCTTGCTACAATTGTGGTCATACCGGCCACTTTACGAAGAACTGCACTGCACCAAGGCGCAACAACAACAACAACAACCAGCGTCAAAACCAGAGCAAGAATGTGAATGCACCATCACGTGGTGCCCAAGTGAACTACACCAATGCGGAAGATATCCCTCAGGGCGAACCCGTGCTGACCGGTATGCTCTCGCTCTATCGCTAGCCTGTCCTTGCACTTTTTGATTCTGGTGCTACGCATAATTTCATTAGCCAAGCATATGTGCAAAAACTTAATCTTCAACCCCAGACTATAGAAAGATGCTACACAATTCGTTCCCCCGCTGGGCAAATTAGTGCCAATGAAATAATATGCAAAGCTCCTCTGGAAATAAACAAGAAAATCTACCCCATGGATTTTATCATGCTTAGCCACCAAGGAATTGATTTGATTTTGGGCATGTTCTGGATGAAAACCTATAGAGCCATGCTAGACATCGAGCCCCGCATCGTTCACATCAACTCCCCTTTGCATGGAAAGGACACATTTTCTCTAAACACCAATTCATCGAAAGCCCTGATTGTCCATCACTTGGAAGGGCAATCGCTCGAGAACATCCCCGTTGTTTGCGATTATCTGGACGTATTCCCCAAAGATATCTCTAACCTACCACCTGACCGTGAAGTGGAATTTAAGATAGAGCTACAGCCAGGAACTTCTCCGATATCTCGTCGACCTTATAAGATGGCCCCGAATGAGTTGCCGAATTGAAAAAGCAATTGAATAAGTTATTGGAAAAGGGATTCATTCGCCCAAGCACTTCACCTTGGGGCTGCCCTGCTGTTTTTGTGAGGAAGAAGGACAAATCTCTATGTCTCGTTGTTGATTATCGACCTCTCAACGAAGTTACCATCAAGAATAAATACCCATTACCACGAATTGATATCCTTTTTGATCAATTAGTTGGTGCTAAGGTATTTTCAAAAATTGACCTCTGTTCGGGTTATCATCAAATCAAAATCAGAGTAGAAGATATTCCGAAGACCACCTTTTCTACTAGATACGGATTAATCGAGTATCTAGTAATGTCATTCGGATTGACAAACGCTCCAGCTCATTTCATGGATCTCATGAATTCGGTATTATGCCAGAGTTGGACAAATTTGTGGTAGTATTCATTGACGACATCTTCGTCTATTCTAACTCCAAGGAAGAGCATGCTGAACATCTTCGCATTGTTCTTCAACATTTACGAGATCACAAGTTGTATGCAACATTCGGCAAGTGTGAATTTTGGTTGGATCGTGTGCCATTCCTTGGTCACATAGTCTCTGCTGAAGGAATCTCGGTAGACCCTAGCAAGGTTCAAGATGTGCTAGATTGGAAGCCACCAAAGACAGTTCACCAAGTACGCAGTTTCCTCGGGCTCGCCGAATATTATCGTAGGTTCATACCAAATTTTTCTCGGCTGACCAAACCCATCATGGAGCTGCTGAAAAAGGAGAAAAAGTTTAATTGGAACAGCCATAGTGAAGAAGCATTTCAAGCATTGAAGAAATTATTGACAATTGCCCTAGTACTAGCTCAACCCGACATCACCAAGCCATTCGACGTATATTGTGATGCGTCTGGGACAGGACTTGGATGTGTACTCATGCAAGAAGGTCGTGTCATAGCCTAAGCATCTCGACAGTTAAGGAAGCATGAAGAGCACTATCCAACTCATGATTTGGAGCTAGCTGCAGTTGTACTTGCACTAAAAATATGGAGGCATTATTTGCTCAGCAACTTAGTGCACATTTACACAGACCATAAGAGCTTGAAATATATCTTCACCCAGACTGATCTGAACGTGAGACAACGTTGGTGGCTAGAACTGATTAAGGATTATAACCTGGAGATTCATTATCATCCGGGCAAGGCTAATGTAGTCACCGATGCGTTAAGCAAAAAGGTCCACTGCGACAACTTAGAGCTGGAAGTTCAGGATAGAAATGACCGCGAAACTAATTCAGAACCCAACCTTCACATTTTACCTACTGTAGTAATTAGCAACCTAAGTATGCAATCTATCCTTCACGAAGAAATCATTGCTGCACAGCAAATTGACGTTGGTATGAATCATATCCGTCAAAACGTTGAAGATGGTAAGGCAAGATGCTTTACCCAAGACTCGGACGGTACTCTATGGTTCAATAACCGTTTAGTAGTACCAAAGGACTTTGAACTTCGACGGAAAATCTTCGATGAAGCGCATCACTCCAAGTACTCCATCCATCCGGGTAGTAACAAAATGTACCAAGACTTGAAGAAGAATTTCTAGTGGACAAGGATGAAGCGAGAAATTGCTCGGTATGTCACGGAATGCGATACCAGTTAAGGCTGACCATTTGAAACAAGTCGGACTACTTCAATCATTAAGTATTCCCGCGTGGAAATGGGAAGACATCAGCATGGATTTTATTGTTGGTCTCCCTCTCACCTCTCTGAAGCACGATTTGATTTGAGTCGTTGTAGACCGACTCACAAAATCTGCCCACTTCCTACCAATCAATAACACCTACAAGATAAAGCAATATGCAGAACTATACATAGCAAGAATTCTATGTCTTCATGGAGTACCCAAGACCATTGTTACGGATCGTGGTTTGCAGTTTGTCGCTCGTTTCTAGGAACAACTGCATGCATCTCTGGGTACCAAGTTGATCCAAAGTTCTGCTTATCATGCCACCACTGACAGACAAACAGAGCTTGTCAACCATTTTGGAAGATATGCTTAGAGCCTGTGTTTTAACACATGGTGGAAATTGGGATGAGTATTTGCCTTAGGTGGAATTTTCATACAACAATAGTTACCAAGAGAGTCTAAAAATGTCACCATTTGAAGCACTCTATGGTCGCAGTTGTAGAACACCTCTAAACTAGTCTGAATCTGGAGAAAGAGTAACCTTTGGTCCCGACCTTGTCAAGGATGCTAAAGAAAAGGTTCGTATCATTCAAGCAAATCTTAAAGCTGCTAAATGTCGTCAAGAGAAGTATGCAAACAGATGACGTAGGCCACTGTACTTCAACATGGGTGAGTATGTCTATCTCAAGGTGTCTCCTATGAAGGGTATCCAACGGTTTGGAGTCAAAGGAAAGTTAGCTCCCCGTTATATTGGACCATTCCAAATTCTAGAACGGTGTGGAAACATGGCCTATAAGCTGGAGTTACCCGCTAATCTATCTGGAGTTCATCACACCTTCCATGTCTCCCAGCTTAAGCAATGTTTCAAGCCACTCATCGACAAAATCTTGGAAGAGTATGACCAACTCCAACCTGATCTCACGTACTCCGAACAACCCATGAAGATCCTCGATGAGAAAGAGCGCACAACCCGTAATAGAACCCTCAAATTCTACAAAGTTCAATGGAGTAACCACTCAGAGGATGAGTCTACTTGGGAATTGGAAGAGTTACTGAGTACTCGCTACCCGAAATTTTGGTCGTCATACACAGGTATGTTTCACCATCGTACTCCCCACTTGTTTACCATGATCTTAATCTCGGGACGAGATTTCTTTAAGGAGGGAGGGTTGTGACACCCCAGGTGTCTCACCTTAACTTAGCAAAAATGAGGAGCACAAATCATGGAAATGATGACATAAAATGATAGAGCCTATCTATTAATTTAATTCTAGGCAAATAAATACACTGCAACCAAGTTATCGAAACAACTTAAGAATTTCAATACAACTCATGCCAAATAAATTCATCATCAGTTTGGTAATGATAAAATAGAATATTAGGAATTTATTGGGCATTTTATCTGCTTGGCAAGACCCTTGATTAATTAATTGATTCTTAAGTAACTAATTAATGCATTTAATAAAATCTAAAAATATGTTTATGGAAATTTCAAATAAAATTTACCACAGTGTTTCCCAACATTTAAATAGTCAGTCCACCAATTTTCACCATTTTAGGAAATCTCTAGCTATTTTATTTTGATTTATTAAGAAACTAGTTTGACCAGGGACCTTTTTGTGAGGATCTTGAAAGATCAGGGGGCGTAGTGTAAAAATCCCTTTCTTCTCCCTCTCACTGGCGCAGAGCCTGCCGGCTCCTCTCTGTCGCTGGCGGACCACCCAGGCCACCTTCACTCCCCGCCTCGGAACCGCGCGCGAGCTACAGCTCCGCTGATCTCCTCTCTGCCCCCCCCCCCCCCCCGTCACATCCCCTCACCGCGCGCTTGCCCAACGGCCCCATTTCCTCTCCTGCACGCCATCGCCATAGCCGATCGGTCGGCCTTCAATTCTTGCCGGTTCTCCTGCTCTCATCCCCCACTCACTATTTCTCCCTCTACGCAACTAGTAGGCGTACTCGCGAACCCTCAAGCTCACTCATTCTCTCGCTCACCCTACACTCTCTTCCATTTCTTCTCTCTCCCTCCCCATTCCGCCATTGTTGAGCAGAGCCGAAGCTCGAGCTCGACCGTCGCCGTTCCACTGCTTTCCCCCACGCGAGCAAAACCCCATCACGCGCGCCTCACCCTCTTATACCTTCCCATACCCCTACTTGGCCGATTTCCCTCGCGCATTAGTTGAATTGAAAGGAAAACCGAGGTGAACCCCTTCGGCGACCCCCTCCACCGCTGCCTCAAAATTCACGGCCTTTGGTGAGCCACCCTTCCCCTTTCTCTTCTCCTTCGTGCGCATCTCCCCGTTGAACACACCTGACCCGTTTCCTCTATTTTTCTTGCACAAGATCACCGACAAACTCAATTCTTCCCCGGCCATCTTCTCTGCTCTACCCTGATCGAACCACCTCGCCGATGAGCTCCCAGCTCCGGCCTGTTTCCTCGATGACATCATCAATGCCGTCGTTCGCCTTCAACCACTGAAGCTCTACGAGTCGACAGCGATCGAGTTGGTGCCCGGTACCGCTCCCGCGACCTCGCCGAACTTCATTTTCAGCCACCTCTCATCGCCGACCCCTCCCGGTGAGCTTCCCGTCCTCGCGAACCCCACCCTGCTATCCGCCCAGACGTGTGCACCATCTTTTTGCCCCCGCGGCGAGCTTTCGCCCCGCGCAGCCGCCGGCAGTCAGCTCTCCGGCCACGCGCTGCCCAGCTCCGGCGGGCTGACTGGCATCCTCCTGGCAGCTGAGCTGGAACCCACGTGGCACTGACGTGGTTGCCACATGGCACTGACGTGTCAATAGTTAGAACCAGAAATACCCAGGAAATTCTAGAAAAATGCATAAAACTTTAAAAACTCCTAGAAAATCAAATTTAACTCCAATGAAGCCCAAACAAAATTTGTTAGGTTCACCTTGACGAGCTCTATTTTAGTAAAATGATAAATCTTAGCCCCTGTCCATGTATTTTTGATAATTCATTAAATTGTGAAAACACAAATTAATTCACCAGGAATTCTAGGGATGGAACTAAATATTGATTTCTGGCATGCTTAGTAAATACATAATTATTTGTCGCCACAAATTTTGGTTTAATAAAATATGAATTATTTTAGCCTCTAGAAATTATTTAGTGTGTTCACTTAAATTAATTCTAGTAATTATTTCATAATTAATTGGCCCCTGCCACTTGGCACAAAAATCACTCACACAAGTCTCTGTGCTCAGTAAATTAAACAAGTTTAGAAACCTAAGTTTACTTCATTAAATTAAATTAATTGCTCATACCACTATTTTACTTTAATAAATGCTAGTAATTAGAGTAATTATATCCAGAGGCTGTAAATTGGTAAAAATACAATTCATCTATGTCCCTGTTCATGATAAATCACTCAAGATTAGAATCGATTGGTTACTATTTTAATTGCTTAATTATTTTGAAAGACTATAACAACCCTAAATAAATAATTAACACACATAAAATGATGAAACTCTAATTGTTTCTTTGAAGCATATGGCTTCGAGAACATTGAAGCATATGGCTTCGAGAACATAATAATAATTTATCGACATCAAAACACAATGTGCTTGCATGTATCATATCATTGCATATAACGGTGTTACGACAATACCGTTAACACCTTTCTCATCATATAGGCAATGACAACCAGGAGCCCGAAGAGGATCAGAAGGAGACTGAGTCTCAGGAACAAGAGGTTGAAGTCGCTAACACTAGTGTCAATCCAGACAAGCCCCGGTTTTCATTCGCCATTTTATAAAGTTGCTAGTTTTCAATATTACTAGTGTCTATGATTATTGTTGCATTAGGTCATAGGAAATGATTGGAACCCACTTGCATGATACCCAAATGACCTATACCACTGTCATTAAAACTTTGGTAGTATCGGTACTGTATCGCTTCGCTTAGTTACTACGAGGCGCGATAGATATCATTACTAAGAATGAACTTGACCACTGGAACGGGACTTATAAAAGAAGTTTATTTTGATGTCATGACCGGGCAGGGATGATGCATATGTAGGTTTGCAGCAATACATGGGTGTTGACTGCGGTAGCCCTGTCTTGTTGAACCTAGGACCCGTCCGTGGTCGGCCCCTTGGTCAAGTATTGAACAGTACCGAATGCATGCTAGTCTATGGGCACTAGTAAACCGATGTAGCATTGACGCGGCAATGAGGACGGTACCTAGTACAGTGGCATTGACTCTTCTCCTGCTGGAGTGGGCGGTTCATACCGCGAAGTACAGATGGCAGAACAGCATGCCCACTCGCTGAGATTAGACTCAGACCAAGTTGTTTTTCGTCCTTGCGAAAGGTTGCCATATACGACCTTAATTGGTGCGTATGTGTCGTGTATCTCGGGTTATCCCAGCTGGTGAAAAATCAATTGCAATTGCTGTCCCTCGCAGTAATGAGTACCACTTGGTCAATGAGTCATCACGTAGTTGCACATGGTACTTGGGAATTGAATATGATGCTTATCGTTGATGATACTATTATTGCTCCTATGTTGTACCTACTTATGTATTGCTTTATTATCTTATTGTTGCAACTAAAGTTACATTCTGCTCTCCCCAATTAACTTGATGAATAAAACCTGATAGAACTAATAGGTTGCTTAGTGCGAGTCTTTTCAAACAAGCCACCTATTAGAGCCTTTGCATGCTTAGAAGTCCGACGGGTAAGTCTTGCTGAGTAATTAGTACTCAGGCTTTGTGCCACTGTTGTTTTCAGGTAATGAAGAGGTAGAATTGTCTGAGATTGTGCTGCCCTGGGACATGCAAGTCCCTGAGGGTTGGACTGCCCACTGGGAGTCCGACTCGCCGCCGCAGTACTGATGTGTGATGCTAGAGCGATGGTTCTTCGGGCAGGAATCATTGCTATGCTGTATCATGGAGCTCGTAGCTCCTTATCGTTATTCGCTTCCGCTGTGTTTTCAAAAACATCAAGAACTTGTAATATTCCGCTGCACTCTGAGGACTCATCGATGTAATATTCAACTTCAATTCAAACCAATATTGTATTATCAAGTGTCTGCGTTATCAGCACCGTTGGGACCTCGATCGTCCGGGAAGGGGCGCCTCATGGACAGTCCGGTCACTCGGGTAATGGTTCCAAGAACCGTTGGCTGTACTATCCAGACAATTTCCTGTACTGACTGGACCGTCCGGTCAGCGGAGCGGACCGTCCAGTCAGTTTCTCTCTCCAGTCCAGAAACATTTCTACGTCGAAGCTCCTTGCTGCCCTTCTGCACCCCTACTGACCGGACCATCCGGTCAGCAGACCGGACCGTCTGGTCTATACAGGGTCTCCTGCTGACAGACTTCCTGCTTCTCGCTCTAAGTCCTGGATAACTCCCCATAGTGACCGTACAGTCCGGTCTCTGCTAAACCCTCTGTCCGGTCTCTATGTCCAGAAGCTAAAACTCGTCGTCCTCGCTTGACTTCGTTTCCTGGCTTCTCCAAACAACTCCTTGGCTTTTTCACTGTCACCTAGTGCCTGTGATTTCACCGAGCAACCTTGCACATCACCGACTAGACATGACCTAAGAGAATGACCTAGACCCCCTTGATAGTCCAGTTTTTCCTATGGACTCAAAGCCCTAACAACTAGGACTGTGTTCCCAACACTTGCACCATAGCTTGTTCTCTACTTTGATCCATCTCCATCAACCCTTGGACTCCATCAAGTTCACAAGCATCCATGCTTGCGGTCATTGTCATCAATCGCCAATGCAACCATCATCCATATGATTTGTAATAGAGTTAATAGATGATTCCTACATAGACAACACTTGTGTAGATGTAAGCCCACAGTTTCATAGTTGTAATCTATCACCAAAACATCCATACCTTGGGGATCCAATCACCAATGGTCGTGAATCTTACAATCTCCCCCTTTTTGGTGATTGATGATAACCACTACTTAATCAAAAAAATTTAACCAATAAACAACGGGCTAAACAAGCTACACAAAGATCGAGACAAACCATGACAACATATAAGAGAAACGCATAAGGTCCTACTCAATCAAGCATCATCTAGAGATACAAGGAAAAGAGTGAAGAGCATACTCTAGATGAAAAATGCATGCATGTCATGGCAATATTTTGAATAAAAGCATAAGGACATGCAATGCAAGACATAAATAATGACATGCAACAAGTTAGCATAGAAATGCATAGGAATTAAGAACAAGCAATCATCATCATGATATCATACATAGGCATACAAGATAATTAATGAATACAAATCACTGCATATGAAAAGGGAATAAACCAAGTGCGATTAAACTAAGTCAAACACAAGCGAATGAAATCCAAATCCATGACTCATCAAAATCCACAAACATCGAATAACTCCATCAAAATAAAGATCCAAAAGCATCTAACAAAATGTATCTATCTCGCTAAATCAATATACAAGTATGATCCCCCAAGATACAAGCTACTCTTGATCGCATAGGATCACACTCCCACTCCCCCCTAGACCTAGTATCTTCTCCCCCTTTGGCAACAAGCACCAAAAAGCCAACAAGGCAAGAAAAGATGAACATCTAAGCGCTCATGGTCGAAGGAAGTGGTGCAGTGACGTCCTCTGTAGGCTCTGCTCTGGGCTGCTCCTGAGGTGGATCCTGCTATGCTCCCTAAGCCTGTGTCACCTGAGCATCCAGCTGCTCAAAGAAACTAAGGTGTACAGGCGACTCAGACTCACTGTCCTGTGCTATTGGAGTGACCGTGGCAATCTCCTGAGCTGAAGTCTGGAGTAGTAAGAGGTCCACCACGTCCTGCTGTGAGAAGCCTCCACGGACAAGATCCTCTGCTGCCTGAGGAGTAGGAGTTGTAACAGTGGCAGTAAGAGGTGGAGCTGAAGCTGTAGCTGTCTCTGGGACTGTCTGGGAGTCTGCACAAGTGGTGTGCACGATGTCTGAGAACAGACTCCTGACTGGTAAGTGCTGAGAGGTGGAGGGTCCTGCCATCTGTGAGGTCGAAGAGTGTGACGATGAGACGAACAGGGCAGAAACTGAGAAGGTTGACATAGGGGAGAGCTGAGCTGACGAGAAAGTCTGTCTTGCTCCCCCTGTCCGTAAGACCCCTGAAAGTGACAGTCCGCTAGATTGTGCTGTCATCAAAGCAGTAAATGGTCATGGCTGAGTCTGCAGCTGCTGGTACTGAGGGAACACTGAAGGTCCTGGCTGCTAACCAGCCTGCCTCTGAGTCAACTTCGTCATCTGAGTCATCAGGGTTGTAAGTAGTGCAGTCTGCTACCTCTAAATCTCTACCTGGCTCCTAATGACGTCCGTCGTGTGATGCTTGTCCTCTGACACACTCTGGACAAACTCTCCCAGCCGTCCTGCTAGAGCTACCACTGTGATAGTGTCCTCAGACTGCGAAGCTGTCAGCTGGGGAGGTGCTCCTATGCTGGCTGACTCAAGAATCACCATGTCTAGCTGAGCTACCTACTCGTGAAGTACCGGTGACTCCTGCTCCTCCTCTCCTATCTGCTGGCTGGAGGTAGACTGCGATCCCCTGGGGACTCGAGGTGAGTAGCTGGTGGTCACCTCAGGGAATGCCTCATACTGCTCCTCCGTCACTATGCCCATCCTCCTCAAGAGATAGCAGATGTAGGGACCATAGACCAAGTGACGTCCTCCAACCCTCTCAGAGATAACCTCCTCTATCTCTCCAATGAGAAGGTGTATCAAGTCGAAAGTCTGCCTCCTCAAGATGGCTGCTACAGCTCACTGGTGTAAGAGCGTGAACTCGTCTCTGTAGCCAGACCTAGGAATGATAGTCCTGGTGACTATCGCTCTCACCACCTTGGCCTCTCCAGTGAGTCTTGCAGGGCCTCTCTCAAAGCCTGGGGTGTGTGGAGGCAGGAAAGCAATCAACACTAGGTCGTCTGAAGGCAGCTTCCCTCCACGAGGACTACGGGGTGGCTCCAGTGTACCGTAGGCACTCCTGTAAAGCTGGAAGTCTGAAGCCAGGAGTCCTAGCTTGGCGATCAACTCCTCTCTGGTGATGCGGTGTGGCTGCCCTCTAAATAGGAACCAGAACTTTGAGCGGTCTCTAGCAACCCACAGCGTAGTGTAAGCTTCATGACAATTAGTGATTGGATCCCCAAGGTATGGATGTTTTGGTGATAGATGACAACTATGAAATTGTAGGCTAACATCTACACGAGTGTTGTCTATGTAGGAATCATCTCTTAACTCTATTACAAATCATATGGATGATGGTTGCCTTGGCGACTGATGACAATGACCGTAAGCATGGAGGCTTGTGAACTTGATGGAGTCCAAGGGTTGATGGAGATGGATCAATGCGGAGAACAAGCTATGGTGCAAGTGTTGGGAACACTTGACTAGTTGTTAGGGCTTTGAGTCCATAGAAAAAAACGGACTATCAAGGGGGTCTAAGTCATTCTCTTAGGTCATGTCTAGTCGGTGATGTGCAAGGTTGGTCGGTGAAATCACAAGCACTAGGTGACAGTGGAGAAGCCAAGGAGCTGTTTGGAGAAGCCGGGAAACGAAATCAAGTGAGGACGATGAGTTTGAGCTTCTGGACATAGAGACCGGACAAAGGGGTCTGTAGAGACCGGACTGTATGGTCACTATGTGGACTTGTCCAGGACTTAGAGCGAGAAGTAGGAAGACTGATAGTAGGAGACCCTGTACAGACAGGACAGTCCAGTCTGCTGACCGGATGGTCCGGTCCGTAGGGGTGCTGCAGGGCAGCAAGGAGCTTCAGCACAGAAATGTTTCTGGACTTGAGAGAGAAACTGACCGAACGGTCCGGTCTGTTGACCGGACACTCCGGTCAGTACAGGGAAATTGTCTAGATAGTGTAGCCAATGGCTAGGAGAGCCGTTACCAGAGTGACCGGACAGTCCGGTCAGGCAGTGATCGGACAGTCCGGTCTAGATTTCCAGAAAGGCAATTTTGTGGAGTAACGACTAGTTTGAGGTTGGGAACCTATATAACTTCGTTGCTAGGGTCTTAGAGACCTCTCTTGGCTAGTGGAATACCTGAGAGCATTTGGTAAGGTCCAAGAGGAAAAGAGGAGAGCACTAGGAGGAGATATTGCATATCTTCAGAATGCTAGAGAAGAGTAGCTTGAGCATCTTGCACATCTAAGGCTAGGGTGTCCTTGAGGGTGTTATCTAAATGTTTCTGCATTGGAGAGAGAAACTGACCGGACGGTTTGATCTGCTGACAGGACAGTCCGATCAGTACAAGGAAATTGTCTGGGCAGTGCAGCCAACGGGTGGGAGAGCCATTACGAGAGTGACTGGACAGTCTGGTCTGGATGTCTAGAAAGGCAATTTCGTGGAGCAACGGCTAGTTTGAGGTTGGGAGCCTATATAACTTTGTTGCTGGTGTCTTGGAGACCTCTCTTGGCCAGTGGAATACCTGAGAGCATTTGGTAAGGTCCAAGAGGAAAAGAGGAGAGCACTAGGAGGAGATATTGCATATCTTGAGAGTGCTAGAGAAGAGTAGCTTGAGCATCTTGCACATCTAAGGCTAGGGTGTACTTGAGGGTGTGATCGAGATTGTTACTCTTGGTCTATGGTGAGACCTAGACTGGTTAGGTGTCGGTGATCGAGCCTATCGTGATCAGTTGTGAAGGTCGTCACACGTTTGTACATGGTTTGAGCCGGCCAGCGAAAGGGGCATCGCTAGTGAGCGCCCGTGTTGGCTCGGGGAGTCCGGCAAGTTCTCGAGGGAGGCAAGCTTGTGCTTTGTGCAGCGGTGACGCACACCGTGTCTTCACTCGAGGAGTGATTGCAGGCTCATGGGCGAGAACTCTACTTGGTGGCGGGAAGGACCGAGACTCCGGCAGGAGTGGTCCAACGAGGATTAGGGGAAGGCGCCATCCTTCCGAGACCTCGGGAAAAATCATAAGCATTCCTTGACCCTCTCTTTACTATTCCGCAATTGTGTGCTCTATGAGTAGGGTGACTTGTGGCTTGCATAGGCTTGTGTGTTTGTTTGGCTTCCGCTCTTTATCATATCATGAACACTAGCATGTGTAGGGTCTTGGCCTACTAGAATTTCTTAGGTTACTTGTCTTGGTAGACTCAAGTAGTGGAATTTGAAGTAATTGGATTCGTGAGCGGCTTACCAATTCACCCCCCCCCCCTCGGTTCACCTTCGGTCCTTACAAGTGGTATCAAAGCCAAGTGCTCATCTTTGAGGCATCACCGCCTTGAGTAAGGATGCCGAAACAGGTGGAGAATGTTCCCATATTCAATGGTGAGGACTATGCTTATTGGAAGGCTCGCATTGCAAGCCTACCTTCAGTCCCTTGATCTAGAGATATGGTCGGTCACTCACGACTCCGATGTGGATGTAAACCTACATGAGCCTGACTATGTTAAGTGTAATGTTAAGGCCAAGAGTGCTCTATTTGCTTGCATCTCTAAGGATGTTTTTGCCCAGTTGGATGCTAGTTCCTCAGCACATGGTATCTGGACTGAGATTCTGGGGCTCTATGAGGGCACCAGTGATGTCAAAGAGGAAAGATACTATGTGCTGAAGAAAAAGTATGATAACTTCAATAGATTGCCACATGAGAGAGCTAATACTATTTATTCTTGTTTTCATGTACTAGTGGAGGAGATCAATGCACTTAGGGATGATTTCATGATGAAGCCGGTTGAGGTGATAAGAAGATTCTTGAGGCTATTCAAAGACACCAAGTATGAGTCCATCATCATCTTCATCTTGCAAGGTGACCTCAAGACCGAGGCCATGAAGGATGTAGTTGGCAAGATCACCGCCTTTGAGAGCTACCAATTAGGGTTGGATGATCCTCAACCATCCACTCTTTCTCTACCGGCTGACAAGCAAGAATCTAGCAAGAGCAAGAAGAACAAGAAGAAGGTGATCATTGAGGATGATGATGAGGGTGATTGACCGAGCACTTGGCTCTTCTGATGAGGAAGATGAAGAACTTCAAGAACAAGTTTGCTTCCAAGTCAAGGGGCAAGTGTTTCAATTGTGGCTCAAAGAATCACTTTGTCCGAGAGTGCCCAAAGCCCAAGAAAGAAGCATTCAAGTCACAAGATTCAAGTGAAGAAGAAGAAGAAGACCCCAAGGCCAAGCACAAGAAGAAGAGATACTTCAACAAGGACAAGAGCAAAGGCAAAGGCAAAGCTTAAGACTACAAGAAAAAGTTCTCTCGGAAGGGACCCCAAGGCCAAGCACAAGAAGGAGAAGAAGACCCCAAGGCCAAGCACAAGAAGAAGAGATACTTCAACAAGGACAAGAGCAAAGGCAAAGGCAAAGCTCAAGACTACAAGAAGAAGTTCTCTCGAAAGGCACTTGTTGGAGAGTGGACAAGTGACAACTCAAGTGATGAGTCCTCCTCCTCAAGTGATGAAGAAGTGGCCGGTCTAGCCATGATCAAGACCACACCTCCACAAGCTCTTCCTCCACCTCCCTCGTGCCTCATGACCACGAGCCAACTTGGGGAGAGTGAGGATGAGAGCAGCGATGATGAGGAGCACACGTGTGCCGAGTTGTGGAGCATTCTTGAGCAAACCTGTGACATCGCCATCAAGAAGTCCAAGATGTTGGAGGTGGTAAGAAAAGAATGTAAGTTGGCAAAGGACCATGTTGGTGAGCTTGAGAGTGAGCTCATGGACCTTGTCACATCTCATGAGGCCCTAAACGAGAGTTATGACAAACTCAAGGGTGATCAAGTAGAGCTTCATGAGAAGTACAAGGCCCTCAAGATCACATATGAGGCCATCAATATTGAGAACCTTGTGATGTAGATATGGCCCGATCTTCCGAGAGGTAAGGGGATAAACTCAAATTTGGGGAACTCGACGTCGACGACCCGGCTTGAATCAGACACGATCCAACCCCGCAACCGTTACACCAAGCACAACTTGATTGTTCCTGCAAGCGAAATCGAGAACACAAGCAAGAGAATAAACACGCAATCTAAAATTGCAAATATGGATGAAGCAAATCACAAGAAAAGGTTCAAGCTCTGAACACAAAAGGACTAATCGCCACAATGGTGTAGAACAAGAACAGGGGCCCTGGATTGCTGTAAAAGAACTTGTCGCCATAGTTCCAATAATTCGATCAAGTTTCTCTCTGGAAAACTGAACTAAACAAAACCCAAAACTAAAAGACGGTGGCTACTGAGTTTATGTAGGAACCAGGGACGTCCTAGGGTTGGGGCGACCAGGGGGGGCGCCCACAACATGGGCTTAAGGCCCGACACGATACATGGCCAAGTTGGCCTAAAATAGGTGGCGCAGCACCTTGTCAAGTTCACGTATTATGACTCACGACCCTTCTGGAGCTAGGACCAGAAACAAAATGATGGCATCATCATTCCCTTTCCAACGCATCAAAGAACGCCTCGTTTGGACGTCGTATGTGGGAGATATCATCAAAACCGTGAAGGGGTGTCGGCTGAATCCGAGATGAACGCGGCGACCGAGTTGGTGACGACTTGTAACTTGGGGAAGGCCATGATATGCGCGTATCCAGGATGGTGATGTGATGTCCTCATCATCCTCCCCTTCTTGAATTGGAGTCGCCCTTGACTCCATCTCATCATCAATCTCCTGCAAAAGGTTAGTACTAGAAGAATGCAAAGTACAAGAACATGGTCATCAAGAAGATATATCACGACAAAGCATAGTATAGCAAGGTGCATCATGATTATCACAAAGTTCAGCAACAGTAGATGTCATAGCAAGAAAAGCACCTCCCTTTAACTGAATAGCCTTATGTTTAACATCAGAAAGTTGTTTGTTATCATGTTTATTCTCAGTATTTTCAGCAAGCAGTTTAAAATGATTTCTAATATCAGCAGGCAATAATGGACGCAAAGTAATATTCCTATCCTTATACACGAATGTATATGTATTAGTTCTACCATGGTGGGCAGCATCCGTATCATATTCCCATGGACGGCCTAATAAAAGCGAACATGCTTGCATAGGTACAACATGAAAATCAGCAGAGTCTTGATAAGAACCTACTGAAAAGTGTATGCGTGCTGATCGAGTTACCTATGCCGTACCACTATTGTTGAACCATTTGATGTGGTAGGGCTGATGTAGTGCATGCGTGGTCAAGCCAAGTTTGCTTACCAAATTAGAACTTACCAAGTTGTTACAGCTCCCAGTATCAATGATGGTGAGAACACGGCGGTCCGCAACAATAAGGAGGAACAAAATGAGATTTCATGCGTTGTTTCAAAACAGGCCAAGTGGCAGGTATAGCAGCATTAGTATTACAAAGATCATTCCACCAAAAGAGAGCAAAACATGTAAACTCACTAGTAGCAAGTCTAACTCTATGCTCAGCAAGAACTAAATGAGAATTAAATTTTTGTTCAAGAGTAAGTTTCCAATCTAAGTATGCTTCAGGATCAGCACTACCAGCAAAAGGTGGTATGTTAAATTTGGGCTTAACAAAAGTATCAGTATTACCACGATTGTTATTACCTCCCATACCATGTCGATTACGGTGAAGACAGTCTGCATCACGGTCAAAATCATCATCATCAGCAGCTCGTTGAGGTGGAGGTCGTCGTTCAACATCCTCAATGCGGTGGGCAACAGTGTTGATGTGACCCATCAACTCAGCAAACTTCATTTCCATGAATGTACGCTGGTCCGCAAGAAGCTTCGTGAGCTCAGCCTTGGACACGCAATCATTGAAGTCTGTAGGGGACTCCAACTCTCCAGGTGTCCCTTTCCCTTTCTCTGACATGGTTAAAAGCAAAAGACAAGACTAAACAAAAAGATTAGCCCTATCAACTAGGAGGTAGCAGAGGGTGTAGCAAGTGGAAAACAATATCAGAAGCATTGTATCACAATCTTGCAAGTGTTCTTACCAAAGCCAAACAGGTCGACACAATCTGTAGTTGAGCTTGGGTGTAACAGTTGCAAGGAAGAAACCTGTGCTGCAATATGTATAGCTTGGAAGGCTAATATGTATGTCAATGGAACACAATTCAATAACAGATAGTAGCACTGAATAAATGTCCAAAGCAGTGTGTCCTAATTGCTGGCAAAAGAATCATGTTCAAAAACAGTTGTGACAGCAAGAACAATGGCAAAGGCTGTAAGGATCAAAACAGACTTCACAGACTTAGAATTTTCAGGGCGGGGGGGGGGGGGGGGGGGGTGCAAATCAAAATCTTGATTTTTTTGTATAATTTTTCCACTATTTTTTTATGATAGAGGAACACAAAGGAAGGAACCGCAAGAAGTTTCAACTCAAATAGAGGGAAAACAAAGGGTAGGCAAAATCACAAAGTTTTACTGAAAGCGCTATTTTTGACTTCACAATTTTTTTTCTATTTTTTCCCGATCTTTTTTGAATTTTTTGACGAGGGCACAGAGGGCAAAGCCCAGTGTGGGTCACCTCAACTTTGAGTCAAGAATCTGCTGTAAAAATTTCAGCCAAATCGGAGCAACGAACGAAAAGTTATGCCTGTTTCACCGAAGGTATGTCAAGATAGGGTTTGAGGGGTGAGGGGGGGGGGGGGGGAAACAGAATCGGGTAGGATTTTTTTTGTTGGCAACGGATTGTGGGTATGGTGGGTGGGTGACATGATGGTGAATCCAATAGAAAATATGATGGTGATGGTGGTGTGCAGCGGAGATCAAAACACAAACCGAATCAAAACACAAATTCAAACTAGTAACTGAACTCGACTAGAACACAAACTCAACACTACGGACTCTGAAATTAAATTATGCAAAGGCTAAACAATGTCTGGGATGGTGGGGAAATATTTTTTTGTAGGCTTTTTCATGGACAAGAGGTGATGAACACAAACGAATCTAAAGGGAAAAACACGATAATACCTCACGGGGAACCTAGGAATCTGATACCACTTGATGTAGATATGACCCGATCTTCCGAGAGGTAAGGGGATAAACTCAAATTTGGGGAACTCGGCATCGACGACCCGTCTTGAATCAGACACGATCCAACCCCGCAACCGTTACACTAAGCACAACTTGATTGTTCTTGCAAGCGAAATCGAGAACACAAGCAAGAGAGGGTAAACACGCAATCTGAAATTGCAAATATGGATGAAGCGAATCACAAGAAAAAGTTCAAGCTTTGAACAAAAAAGGACTAATCGCCACAGTGGTGTAGAACAAGAACAGGGGCCCTGGATTACTGTAAAAGGACTTGTCGCCACAGTTATAATAATTCGATCAAGTTTCTCTCTGGAAAATGGAACTAAACAAAACCCGAAACTAAAAGAAGGAGGCTACTGAGTTTATGTAGGAACTAGGGACGTCCTAGGGTTGGGGCGACCAGGGGGGCACCCACAACATGGGCTTAAGGCCCGACACGATACATGGCCAAGTTAGCCCAAAATAGGTGGCGCAGCACCTTGTCATGGTCACATATTATGACTCACGACCCTTCTGGAGCTAGGACCAGAAACAAAATGACGGCGTCATCGTTCCCTTTCCAACGCATCAAAGAACGCCTCGTTTGGACGTCGGATGTGGGAGATATCATCAAAACCGTGAAGGGGTGTCGGCTGAATCCGAGATGAACGCGGCGCCCGAGTTGGTGACGACTTGTAACTTGGGGAAGGCCATGATATGCGCATATCCAGAATGGTGATGTCCTCATCACCTTACCTCTCCCTCCTCTAGTTCATCAAAGAGTGATGCTTCTACTATGTGTGATGAACTAACCACCTCGGTCGAGGTTTCTTTACTTGAGCCATTTGTTTTGGAGGACTATCACAAGCTCAAGGAAGAGAGGAAGATGGTGATGGACGGCTTTGAGAGGCTCACACGTGGTAGAGACATCCATGAGGAGATTCTTGGGAGAAACCTTGTGAATAATATTTCCCATCGGGGACATGGCTCATATCCCGCCGCCATCAACATCATAGGGACGAGTGATTCCATCCCTGCTTGGATCAAACCCCTTCTTGCCGATGACTACTATTGCGAGAGGTGTTGCAACGATGGCCACACCACCAAGGATTGTCCCGTGGTGAGAAGTTCCATTGTTTTGCCTAATGCTAACTTGTTCCATGAGAACACACATTCCATGCTTTTAAGGAACAAGGATGGCAAGGTGAAAGCTAAGGCCTTGGGACCACCAAACAAGAAGAGGAAGGTCAAGAGCATATCGGTGCCTAAGTGCATTGTTGATCTTGAGAGATCGGCTACGTACAAGTGGGTGCCCAAGAACAAGACCAAAATTGTGGTGGTGGTGGACCGAGAGCTTTCATGAAGATCATGCAAAGTCCACCACAAGTGACATGGACCTCAACGACCTATCTACTCATGAGGGAGGTAACCGTGTTTGTTCATGATAGTTGTAGTGTGTTTTTCCTTCTCTTGTATTGCATGGTAATTAGGACTCCTTTGTGACTAGTATGTTTTGCATCCATGCATGTGTAAATAACTAAAAGAAAAACACATAAAAATTATTCAATGTCTAACCCATCCAAGAAAGCTATAAGCAAGGGGGAGTGCTTGAGATGGTGGTTTGACTTCTCTCAAGGCAAGGGCATGACTTATAGTGAGTAAGCTTGGGAGGGGATCAAACTTGACATTGTTAGGTTTCCTTTGTGTCTTGTTCTTTAACATTGCTTGCATTCACATGGCATGTTTACTTTCATTGCATATGTAAAATGCTTGTTGCATGCATCATATAGGAAACACAAAGGAGGCTTGTCCCACTTGGAGATATTTGTGCCTCATGTTCTATATGAGATTACATCACCATAAGTGTGACCAAAGGAAAGAATTGTGCTTCATGCCCATTGAGCAAGCTCTTATGAACTCTGAGGTTAAATCTACTCGCATGGTTCACGGACTAAGGCTCATACATACCCATTGGGTTCTTGATTGCTTTGGTTCTTATTTGGTTGACCTTTCATTTGGCATTTGCGAAAATTATAGGGCCACAGAGTGCCACTATTTGAAAATGAGTGTTTGAGAGTTCCCTCTATATTCCAAGTGCAGTGTTTAATTGAGTGATTGGCAAGGACACTTGGAAAATAGAGAAAATACTTGATTCAGCAATATTCTGGAAGTGACCGTACAGTCCGATCAGTGGCACTGGGCACAGTGCCTGGGGGAGTCTTGTCATAGAGACCAGACAGAACGGTCCTAGAGACCATACCGTTCGGTCTACAGGAAGCCGACAGACCCCAACCTGACCGGACAGTCCGGTGTAGAGACCGGACCGTCCGGTCAGTTCGGTTGATCGCGCAAATCACTTCCGAATCTGAGCAGTTGATTGGTTCCTTTTCAATCTCGGTCATCGATCTTTGTTTTTACCTAGGCCAAAAATTGTCAGACCATCTTGGTCATTTCTTCGTTCGCGACCGACGCCGAGAACGCACTCCTGCCCTCGCCTACTCCATCGCCGCCTTCGTCTCCCTCGCTGAAGCCGTGCCTCCCTCCCTCTACCGCACCGAGCTGCCACGCCGCCACTTGCCAGCCGTCGCAGCTCGCTCATGCTGCCGTCTACACCAGTGCGTAGCTCGGCCATGCACCACCGCAAGCCTCCCGCTCAAGCGCCTCGCCGCCTCGCGCCGTTGCCTCACCTCCCCGCCGCACGCTGCCAGCACTGCCCTCGCAGCTCCCTCACCACCCAGCTGCCATCGCCGCTCTGCTCTCCACCCCACGTGCACAATAACAACTCTCTTCACTTGTCGATTAGGGTGAGATTCCCAATCCTCCATTATCGGTCACAAAAGTTTCAAATTTTCAAGTTTTTGAGAGATTGGCTGTAAGCCCTTCTTATTTCTCGGCTTCGTGATCTTCAGGGTATTGATACTATCGTTCGTTCATCGATATATGCCCTAATTATTGAGCAATTTCCTTTATTGATGCAATTATATAAATTCCCATCTTTTAGTTGCATTAATTAGTTAATTGGCTCAATCTAGATGCAATTAATTCCATTGATTATTTGTTAATTGCAATTCTAGGGTTTGTTTCCTGTTTAGTCTGCAGTTAGATTAATTACCTATTAGTTGACTACACACTAGATGACTCGCACAAGCCACCTATAATCAATGATCACTGTTGTTACTTTGCATATTTGCTTAGTGATCATGTCCTTCATTCAGTGCTAGGATTTCTATTGCGCATTCTTTCCTAGCGGTGCTTTGCTTATAGATGTATTAGGTTTCTATGCTTATCCCATCTACACCTATGTGCGTGCAGTGATAGTAGAGCAGTAGTCAGATGGCAGGGTCAGGACAGGACAAGGGAAAAAGAAAGATGCCTGAGAAACCCAAGACCAAGAAGAGACCGAGGCTAGATCCAGAGTCAAACAGAGTCAGGACAGTGGCCAGGCACCTAGATGCCATGGATCAGTCACGGAGTACTCCGGGGACACGGCTGATCCTAGAGAAGCCTCGTGAGGCACAGGGTCTGAGGAGGAGTACTAGGCAGAGGACTGTACCTCTGGCTGTTGGAGTTGTTCCACCACCGTGGCCGCAGCGTACTCCGATTTCCTGTCAGGTGAGATCGTCGAGAACTGCGGAGCAGGGATCCTCCAGACAAATGGAGGATTCTGAGGATGAGGAGGCCGCAGAGAAGGAGACCTCAGAGTCTGAGGAGCTGGTTGAGGAGGAGGCTGAGGAGACAGAGGAGGAGGCTGAGCAGACTGTTCCCCAGATGACAGCTCACCGGGCAGGAGACCCGAGGTGCACCTATGAAGTGTGCATGAGGAGGATGCAGAGACTAGTTCAGGCAACTGGAGAGCCGGATATCCTTAAGGTTCCTGCAAAGGACCTTAAGGTACTTCGCTTGGTACCTTTCGAGCAGTGGGTTCTAGTCCCAGAGACCCCGCTGCTGGAGAGAGGTACTGGATAGCCCTCCAGAGGAGGATTGGTGAGGGCCTGAGACCCTGTCTGGCCATGCGGATGTGAGACAAGGTGTTTGTACCGCAGCAGTACTCCATCTACGAGGCCATGAGGAGGGCCATAGGCATAGATTTGAAACAGTACTTCACATACTTACCAGGGCTAGCAGAGCTACTTACTGCTCTACACAGGTACAGAGAGGACGTAGTCCTCGAGTTCTACACGATGTTGTGGGTTGCCAGAGACCGCTCAGAGTTCTGGTTCCTGTGCAGAGGGCAGCCACAGTGAGTCACCAGGCATGACTTGATCGCCAACCTAGGACTCCTAGCTTCAGACTTTCAACATTACAGGAGTGCCTACGGTACACTGGAGCCATCACGCAGACCTCAGGGAGGGAAGCTACCTTCAGACAACCTAGTGTCGATCGCTTTCCCACCTCCACACAGCCCAGGATTTGAGAGAGGCCCTATGAGACTCACTGCAGAGGCCAAGGTGGTGAGAGCGATAGTCACCAGGACTATCATTCCGAGGTCTGGCTACAGAGAGGAGTTCACACTCTTACACCAGTGGGTTGTAGCAGCTATTCTGAGGAGGCAGACTTTCGACTTGGTAGACCTTCTCATTGGAGAGATGGAGGAGGTTATCTCTGAGAGGGTTAGAGGACGTCACTTGGTCTATGGTCCCTACATCTGCTATCTCTTGAGGAGGATGGGCCTAGTGACAAAGGAGCAGTACACGACATTCCGTGAGGTGACCACCAGCTAGTCACCTCGACTCCCTAGGGGATCGTAGTCTATCTCCAACCAGCAAATAGGAGAGGAGGAGCAGGAGTCACCGATACTTCACGAGCAGGCAGCTCAGCAAGATACGGTGATTCCTATGTTAGACAGCAGGGGAGCACCTCCCTAGCCGACAGGTTCGCAATCTAAGTACACTGTCACAGTGGCAGCACTAGCAGGACAGCTGGGAGAGTTTATCCAGAGTGTGTTAGAGGACAGGCGTCAGATAATGGAGGTCATTAGAGGACAGGTAGAGCTTTTGTATCAGCAGATGGCACTTGTTTCCACTCTGATGACTCAGCTGGCAGAGATGAGACAGGCAGGTCAATAGCCAGGGCTTTCAGCACAGCCTCAGTTCTAGCAGCTACCGACTCAGCCTGGACCCTTCACAGCTTTGATGACAGCTCAGTCCAATGGACTGTCACTTTCAGGGGTCTTACCAATAGGGAGAGCAGGACAGACTTTCTCCTCAGCACAGCTCAACCCTGTGTTAGCTTTCTCAGTTTCTATGTTGTTCGTCTCACGATCACACTCCTCAAGCTCGCAGATGGTAGAACACTCCAGCTCCCAGCATATACCTATCAGGAGTCTATTCTCAGACATCGTGCACACTACTCGTGCAGACTCCCAGACAGTCCCAGAGACTGCTATAGTTTCAGCTCCACCTCTTACTGCCACTGTTACCACTCTTACACCTCAGGTAGCAGAGAATCTTGTCCATGGAGGTTTCTCACTGCAGGACGTGTCCGATCTCCTACTACTCCAGACTTCAGCTCAGGAGACTGCCATGATCACTCCAGCAGCACAGGATAGTGGGTCTGAGTCGCCTGTAGACCTTGGTTTCTTTGAGCAGCTGGATGCTCAGGCGGCACAGGCTCAGGGAGCACAGCAGGATCTACCTTAGGAGCAGCTAGGAGTAGAGCCTACAGAGGACATCGCTAAACCACTTCCTTCGACCACGAGCGCTTAGATGTTCATCTTTTCCTACCTTCTTGGCTTTTTGATGCTTGTTGCCAAAGCGGGAGAAGATACTAGGTCTAGGGGGAGTGGGAGTGTGATCCTGTATGATCGAGAGTAGCTTGTATCTAGGGGGAGCATACTTGTATATCGGTTTTGGGAGATAGATACATCATTTTGTTAGATGCTTTTGGAACTTTATTTTGATGGAGTTATACGATGTTCGTGGATTTTGATGAGTCATGGATATGGATTTCATTCGCTTGTGTTTGACTCATTTTAATCGCACTTGGTTTATTCCCTTTTCATATGCATGATTTGTACTCATTAATTATCTTGTATGCCTATGTATGATATCATGATGATGATGGCTTGTTCTTAATTCCTATGCATTGCTGTGCTAACTTGTTGCATCTCATCATATATGTCTTGCATTGCATGTCCTTATGCTTTCATTCAATATATTGCCATGACATGCATGCATTTTTCATCTAGAGTATGTTCTTCACTCTTTTCCTTGTATCTCTAGATGATGCTTCATTGAGAAGGACCTTATGCGTTTCTCTTATATGTTGGCATGGTTCCTCTCGATCTTTGTGTAGCTTGTTTAGCCCGGTTGTTTATTGATTAAAGTTTTTCGATTAAGTAGTGGTTGTCATCAATCACCAAAAAGGGGGAGATTGTAAGCTTCATGACCATTGGTGATTGGATCCCCAAGGTATGGATGTTTTGGTGATAGATGACAACTATGAAATTGTGGGCTAACATCTACACGAGTGTTATCTATGTAGGAATCATCTCTTAACTCTATTACAAATCATATGATGATGGTTGCCTTGGCGATTGATGACAATGACCGCAAGCATGGAGGCTTGTGAACTTGATGGAGTCCAAGGGTTCATGGAGATGGATCAAAGCGGAGAACAAGCTATGGTGCAAGTGTTGGGAACACTTCACTAGTTGTTACTGCTTTGAGTCCATAGGAAAAACCGGACTATCAAGGGAGTCTAAGTCATTCTCTTAGGTCATGTCTAGTCGGTGATGTGCAAGGTTGCTTGGTGAAATCACAGGCACTAGGTGACAGTGGAGAAGCCAAGGAGCTGTTCGGAGAAGCCGGGAAACAAAGTCAAGCGAGGACGATGAGTTTCAGCTTCTGGACATAGAGACCGGACACAGGGGTCTATAGAGACCGGACTGTACGATCACTATGTGGACTTGTCCAGGACATAGGGGACTATTAGCAGGAGACACTGTACAGACTGGACGGTCTGGTCTGCTGACCAGACGGTCCGGTCAGTAGGGGTGCAGTAGGGAAGCAAGGAGCTTCGGCACATAAATGTTTCTGCATTGGAGAGAGAAACTGACCGGACGGTTCGATCTGCTGACAGGACAGTCCGGTCAGTACAAGGAAATTGTCTAGGCAGTGCAGCCAACGGGTGGGAGAGCCATTACGAGAGTGACCGGACAGTCTGGTCTGGATGTCTAGAAAGGCAATTTCGTGGAGCAACGGCTAGTTTGAGGTTGGGAGCCTATATAACTTTGTTGCTGGTGTCTTGGAGACCTCTCTTGGCCAGTGGAATACCTGAGAGCATTTGGTAAGGTCCAAGAGGAAAAGAGGAGAGCACTAGGAGGAGATATTGCATATCTTGAGAGTGCTAGAGAAGAGTAGCTTGAGCATCTTGCACATCTAAGGCTAGGGTGTACTTGAGGGTGTGATCGAGATTGTTACTCTTGGTCTATGGTGAGACCTAGACCGGTTAGGTGTCGGTGATCAAGCCTATCATGATCGGTTGAGAAGGCCGTCACACGTTTGTACACGGTTTGAGCCCACCGGTGAAAGGGGCATCGCTAGTGAGCGTCCGTGTCGGCTCAGGGAGTCCAGCAAGTTCTCAAGGGAGACAAGCTTGTGCTTTGTGCAGCGGTGACGCACACCATGTCTTCACTCGAGGAGTGATTGCAGGTTCGTGGGCGAGAACTCCACTTGGTGGCGAGAGGGACCGGGACTCCGGCGGGAGTGGTCCAACGAGGATTAGGGGAAGGCGCCATCCTTCCAAGACCTCGGGAAAAATCATGAGCATTCCTTGACCCTCTCTTTACTATTCCGCAATTGTATGCTCTAGTGAGTAGGGTGACTTGTGGCTTGCATAGGCTAGTGTGTTTGGCTTCCCCTCTTTATCATATCATGAACACTAGCATGTGTAGGGTCGTGGCCAACTAGAATTGCTTAGGTTACTTGTGTTCATAGACTCAAGTAGTGGAATTTGAAGTAATTGGATTCATGAGCGGCTTACTGATTCACCCCCCCCCCTCGTACGCCTTCGGTCCTTACACGTAGTGTAGAACTCGAGGACCACGTCCTCTCTGTAACAAGCTCTGCTAGCCCTAGTAAGTAAGTGAAGTACTGCTCCATGTCTATGCCTGTGGCCCTCCTCATGGCCTGGTAGGTGGTGTACTGCTATGGTACAAACACCTTGTCTCTAATCCTCATGGCCAGATAGTGTCTCGGGCCCTCACCAATCCTCCTCTGGAGGGCTGTCCAGTACCTCTCTCCAGCAGTGGGGTCTTTGGGGACTGGAACCCACTGCTCGAAAGGTACCAAGTAAAGTACCTTAAGTTCCTTTGCAGGAACCTTAAGGATATCCGGCTCTTCGGCTGCCTAAACCAATCTCTGCAGCCTCCTCGTGCACACATCACAGGTGCACCTCGGGTCTCCTGCCCGGTGAGCTGCCCTCTGGGGAACAGTCTGCTCAGCCTCCTCCTCATTCTCCTCAGCCTCCTCCTCAACCAGCTCCTCAGACTCAGATTTTGAGGTCTCCTCCTCTGCGGCCTCCTCCTCATTAGACTCCTCCTCCTGCTGTCTGGAGGATCCTGCTCCGTAGTCCTTGACGATCTCCCCTGACGGGAAATTGGAGTACGCTGTAGCCACGGCGGTGGAATAACTCCAACGGCCAGAGGTGCAGACCTCTGCCTGGTTGATGCGGGGGCTTGCTCGATCTTCTCATTGTAGGATCTAGGGACAACTAACCCATGAAGCCAGACAAAACGAGTTTGCCCAACAACACGCTATGGCCGTAAATGACCCGTGAAACCTGACGAATCATGGCACCAACAGCTGCTAGAACAGCCACCTGTGACAAAGATTTCGCCCAACAACATGCTTTGGTCGATGCCTAACCTGAACCATGTAAAGGAGAGGCGATGCTCTTGCAAATCACAAGGAAACACAAGAATAAGTGGTAGAGAAATCTCCCAATCCTCAAGGGGGGCACTTATGGCACAAACCCTAAGGATAAGAGCAATATGCTTCTCTATTTTTCTGAGTTCAATTCGTGGTTAGGGTTTCCACAAGGTGTACAAGGGTTATTTATACTAGGAACAACCCTCCTAGCTGGGCCAAACTGAAGTTACATGGGCCTGTTGTGAAACAGGCAAATAAAAGTAACACCCGTTCAGATCGGACAAGTTTGAACTAGAAAAAGGAACACCCGCTAAAAAAAAGTACACGTCCGATGAAAAGTAACATCCGTTCAGATCGGACAAGTCCAAACTGAAAAGGAACACTCTCGGAGAAACATAACACGCCCCAAGAAAAAGTAACAGCCATTCAGTTCGGACAAGTACGAACTGGAAAAGGAACACTTCCGGTGTAAAAGTAACATACCCTGAGCAAAAGCAACACAGTCGAAAGTCTGGAGCAGTCTTCACTAAAACAGGCATAACTCTCTCTGTAGATATCCAATGGATGTGTTGTTTGTTGCATGTGAAAGTAGACTTCAATATCATTCCATCCATGTATGATACTTAGGGTGGTACCTCTTAGGATGATATAGAATTCATCATGAAGTTGAGGTACAAAATCTGGACATCGACTTCAACTTGCTCTCTTGGGCATCAAGTGGCCACCGTGTCTTGAACCTGTGTTTCAAACCTGAGGACAAGTAATGCACCTCCCTTAGGTAATACATGACTCTTGTGAGATGCATGTTCATAATCATTAAGGAAAAGATTCACCTTATGTTGCAATTGCTTTGCTTGGGCTCAAGTTATTGGTCTCTCATAGGTGTAGTCGCGAGGGATATCCTCATCATCCTCCCCTTCTTCAAAAAGGGTTGACCTCGACCGTAATTCTTCATGACCATGGAATGGAGACAAATCAGCAACATTGAAAGTGTTGCTAGCTGCATATTCATCTCCCGGAAGCTCAATCTTGTAGGCAGTGTCATTTATTCTTGCAAGGACCTTGAATGGGCCATCACCTCGGGGCAGCAACTTGGACTTTCGTTTCTCTGGAAATCTGTCCTTCCTAAGGTGAACCCAAACTAAGTCACCAGGCTCAAAGATCAACTTCTTATGGTTCTTGTTTGCCTTCGTAGCATAGTACTCTAATTTCTTCTCAATCTCTTGCTTGGTCTTCATGTGGATTTTCTTCACAAAGTCAGCCCTCTTGGTGGCCTCCATGTTTGCACGTTCTTGAAGTGGAAGTGGCAGCTAGTCGAGTGGTGTAATGGGTTTGAAACCATACACAACTTCAAATGGACACAACTGTGTTGTGGAGTGGACTGCCCTGTTATATGCAAACTCAACATGTGGCAAGCTGAAGGACCGAGAAGGCGACCAGAGGGGGGTGAATGGGAGCCAATCAAAATTCTCCAAGAGAACTTGGCCTATATCCCAAAAACAACCCAAGCCAACCTCCGAACCGATCACCAAGACTACACACACCAACTAGTGGTGTACTACCCTAGGAGTGATCAACCATAGCAAGAAACACAGCAGAAACAAAAAGAAAACAGTAGAGACTCGAGATAGTCAAAAACCTCATAAACTGCACCTTACTGAACCACCACCGGCAGTGCCGATCAGGACCATCGGCAGTGCCGGTTGGCCTCATCGGCAGTGCCGATCTGGCCCATCGGTAGTGCTCAGGGTTCTAAGACCCACCGACAGTGCCGGTCCTGGTCGTCGGCAGTGCCGATCAACCCCGACAGAACAGCAGAAACTTTCGGAAATTTGACAAATCTTCTCCAAATCCTCATCACATCACGACCCTAATCCTAGAAAATCATCTCAATTGGCTCAAGGAATCATCACGAATTTCAGATCTTGTGCCAAGAACACCAAAAAGGGGTAACTTGAGAAATCCTTCAAATCGAAGGTGCTAGAGCTATTGATTCGGTCAAGGATCCATAGAGAATTGTTCTAGCTCATCCTAGCAACAAGTTTCTCAAGAAATCCGAGCCAAAAACTCGTCCAAAAATGAGATCGAAAATTACCATGAAAATAGCTCCGAAAATAAGAAAAAGGGAATTTCGGGATTCAAGTGAAGAGAGAAATCTTGAGCACGAAAATACTTCTCATATCATAGAAAGGTGCTTACAAGATCCATAGGTACAAGGCTAGAAAGCCACCCTCTTCCTCCCACTATTTGGAAGAGCAAGAGATGTCTCTCACACACCCTTTTCTCTCCTCTAAAACATGAAGTCCTCTCCTAACACTTTGGATAGAGTCCTAACACAAGGCTAATGGGAAGAGAGACACCTCTCCCACTAGCCACACCTCTCCTTAAATAGGCCTAGGATCTATTTTCCACATGACCACTCTACCATTAACCTACATAACACACCCACCTACCATCGGGGGCAGAACCATCCATCATTTTCCTCATCACCCAAATGCCATCGGACGCTTCATGTCTTTGCTTCATCTCGAAGCAAGCTCCATGATGGCGCCACGTGCACCACCAACCACCGCCACTGGTTTTGAGGCCCAAACCGGGAAACCGCCTTGCACGCTTCTCAAAGCTCGACTTCTCGATGTTGATGTGTGTTACCTTGTCCCGCGATCCTGACCGCCGACAAGTCTCTCCCAGTCCCTGTCCATCGGGCCCCCTTGTCACTTGCACCGGCATCCCGTTCACCTTGACTTGGTCAACACGCCGTCTTCATCACCACCACGGTTTTGAGGCTCAACCGCGAAACCGTCCGTGCTTCTTGCCTCTCCACGTGTACGGTGTGGATCACACTTGACTTCACCCGGCATCTGATGTGGACAAGGGTTTCCGATCTTCTGAAAGGTTCTGGATACGTTGATTTGGTCGGAGGCGACACACAAATCGATCCGGCTTCAGAACAGCACGTTCTAAACCCCACAATCACAGCACGATGTCTCCTCTAGTTATCAACCATCCTAAAATGATTGACCTTGCCGAGAAGGCTAATCCCTGTCTGCGAATCAAGAACATAAGCAAGAACAAAGAAGAAGGCAACACAATTGCAGATGTATTATGAATCTCACGAAGTTGGGGTCTCACAAACCGTGATGACGGTGAAACTGTTATGAACAGAATAATCTAAGCAAAACCCAAAACCTAATAGTGCGGTGGCGGCTGTATATGAAGACCCTATGGTCGTGCAAGACCCTTTGGATGCGCCCCTAATTGGGCTCAACTAGATACAAAGCCCAAAGGCCAAAAACAGGCGACGCAGCACCGAAATAGATTCTGGACCCTCTCTTGTTTCGACAATTCCCGTTGACTCCAGATGAATTTTGATATGAGACCGGCGGCATTGGAAAGGTCTTCTTCTTATCCTTCCGTGCATATGTAGAACTTCAAAATCCGAGTCCGTATGTGTCCTGGGCCTCTGTTTTAGTGGAGACTGTTCCTGAGCCCCGAAACAGACTCGAAGTCGGTTTTGGTTGGGTCTCCACCTTGGCTTCCACGTTCTTGCTGGTCCTCCACGTCTCCAAGTCCTTCTCCCATCATCTCTTGGTCCTCTCCATGGTTCCTAATTACAATATAATCATTAGGTAGCAAACCATTCTCAAAAGTGACATATAATGAAGAATGTAGGAACGAGCTCACCTCTAAATTTAGTCGTCGTGCACGAGCTCTAGTCATTGGACCTTGCAAGTCCAGAATTGGAGGAGTGTTGCATGTATCCTTAGGAGTGATGTCCTCATCAGCATCCCGATCGTCTGGCCCCAAGTCCCCTACTTGTGCCTGATCCTCTCACCGTTGACCGCCAAGTCGACTCTAGTGACCTACACATCATGAGACAAGCAAACACATTTCCCATCTCCTCCAATATCACCAATATCTCCACCAACTCCGGTTAGTCATAACCATGATATACAAACCCATGCAATCCCTGGATTCCCGCATTTCAACTCAAACACCAAATCCGCTCAAGTCAATTACTCATCACAAATATAGCAAACCATGGCACATATCCACATGGTTTCTCAATCTCCCCCTTGATGAGTACATTGACAACACCAAATGCACAAAGATTAGAGATTGAAATGTGAAACCAAATAAGCACATCCAAATGGTCAAACCCAAAGAAAAGGTGAAAACAAGCTATCTAGCAAGTAGGGATCACAAAACCAAGAGTTGGCAAAGAAAGCGACTTGAGACGCAAAGAATGTGAAAAGCGCAAAAACGCTCAAGATCATCATATGCTCCCCCTCAAGTTGTGGTAGGTCTCATGTAGTGCAAAATGGATCATATGAGTTTCTTAGCATTATTTGTGCATGACCCCAAAATTTTCTCCCCCTTTGGCAATGAACTCATCAAAGAGGCAGAAGAACAAGCAAACATGCAATGCATGAAAATACAAACCTAAGGAGCTTCAACAATTATGCAAACAAGCATTTAACTTTGCTAACCATAACTATAGTGCCATGAAGTGTAAAAGCAATAGCTCCCAATCATGCAAAGATCAAAAATAGATAGCAAGGCATAAACAGCATGAGTTATACAAGTTAAGCAGAAAGATTGACTAGCTTAGATAGAATCAAAGTTGCTTATCATGAGCAAAACTGCCACAACATGTGTAAGTACTCTCATCCAAGGCAAAACAAGCACCAAGTGAATCAAAAGATACTGGCCAGTCTCAATCTCAACTAGGGCAACAAGCATTCACAGAAAATAAGCTCAACAAACGCTCACATATGCAACAGAGACTCAGTTGATCAAGTGATTATTGTTTATCCTCATGTGTCCTCTTGTCCATGCGGAGGGTCGCACGACTGGGTACGGCAAACACCCCGAGGCTTCAAGTCACAATGTTTGGATTTAGCATTATTGAGTAATTCTTGATCAAAGCACTTAGCAGATTTTTCAGGATTATGCACAAGACAAAAGAGCATGCCTTTGCGGCAAAAGAAACACATGTTCCCACAATGTTACATCATGAGCTAAACATTTGCATATCCTTCCATTTCACAAACACAAGGTGCCAAAGCCAAGACATACTCTAGACTAGCCTCAACGCAAGTTTCAACAAGGATAAAAGCAATTATACACATGGTGAGCAAGTTTTGACAAGATTAGATCATAAGGTTCACAAGAAGCTCAGTTTACCTTTAAGATTAGCAAGTTGCTCACATGAGTCTATAACAGGCCATCTAGAAAACCTAAGCATGAGAGATTACCATCACATCCACACAACTTAGCTCAAGGTCAATCATAGAAAAGAGAAATGCAAGAAAGCATAAGAATCAAAGCTCATCTACCAATGCATATATTACATATGAGATGCAAAGCGAAAATGGTAAGATACATATATACAAGTGAACACTAACTCCCCCTCAAATGATGCCATACGGATGATAAACACAAAGTCACCCCCGAAGAAAAGCATGTCTCGAAGCATCTAGGGGCTTGGTGAGGATATCAGCTAGTTGGTTTTTGGTATCAATGTATATGAGCTCAACATCCCCCTTCTCAACATTGTCTCTCAGGAAGTGGAATCGCACATTGATGTGTTTGACCTTACCATGTTGGACTGGGTTTTTGGCTAAGCATATGGCACTGGAGTTATCACACATGAGTGGAACACCCTTAAAAGTTAACCCATAGTCTCTCATGGTAGACACAATCCATAGGATTTGTGAGTAGCAGCTAGCAGCAGCTACATACTCAGCCTCTGTGGTGGACTGGGCAACACTCGACTGCTTACGAGAAGACCAACAAATCAAAGAAGTACCCAAGAAATGGCAAGTACCAGAAGTGCTCTTCCTATCAATTCTACACCCAGCAAAGTCCGCATCCGAATACCCAATGAGATCAAGAGATGAAGATGCAGAGTACCAAATACCAAACTCAAGGGTGTATTTGAGATACCTGAAGATGCGCTTGATAGCCTTGCGATGAGTCACCCTTGGGGAAGCTTGAAAGCGAGCACAAAGACACACCGCAAAGTGTATGTCAAGTGTTGTCGCTGTCAGGTACAAGAGGGAGCCAATCATGCTCCTGTACTCTCTTTGATCCACCGCTTCACAGCCTTCATCGGAGTCAAGAGTCATTGTAGTGGACATTGGTGTAGACAACGGCTTCACATTGACTAGATCGAACTTCTTCAGGATGAAGTGAATCATCATCATCATCATCAAAGCCCTGTAGGTCCTCTTCTACAAAGATGCTCTCCTTCATCTCCTTGTCACCTGCAGACTCAATCATATTCCTTGCACAAGAGTTTGACTCATCAAAGGTTACATCGTAGGATTCTACGATGGTGTTAGTCTCCAAATTCAAAACTCTATAGGAATGATCATGAAGAGAGTAACCAAGAAAGATTCCATCAGAAGACCTTGACTCAAACTTATCAAGATTGCCACGCTTGAGAATAAAGCACATGCAACCAAAGGCACGCAAATGAGAAACCGAGGGCTTTCTCCCAAAACGCAGCTCATAAGAAGTCACATTAAGAATTGAGCGCAAGAAAATCCGATTGGAAACATAGCAAGTAGTGCTAATGGCCTCAGCCCAGAACCGCCTCGGAGTCCTATGCTCATCGAGCATCGTCCAGGCCATCTCCACTAAGGTTCTGTTCTTTCTTTCAACCACACCGTTCTGTTGGGGAACATGAGGTGCTGAAAACTAATGCTCAATACCATGCTCAAGACAAAAAGTATCAAAGGAGGAGTTCTTGAACTTGGTGCCATTATCACTGCGAATTGCTCGTAATGCACCAAGGAGTTCCTTGAACAACCTCAAAGCTAAGCTCCGAAAGTGATGAAACACTTCATCCTTGCTCTCAAGAAAGTAGACCCAAGAGTAGCGAGAATAGTCATCAACAATCACAAGAACATACCACTTCCCACCTGCCGAATGAACCCAAGAAGGACCAACTGTGTCCATATGAAGCAACTCTCCAGGGCACTCAGTCATCACCAAATTGATTGGTGGATGAGAAGCGGCAATCATTTTCCCATGACGACAAGGAGCACAAACCAAATCCTTATCAAATTTGAGCTTAGGCAATCCTCGGATCAAACCTAGGCCACTCAAGCGACATAACAAGTCAAAGCTCATGTGACCCAGTCTCCTATGCCATTTCCAGAGCTCAGAAGAAGATTGAGCAAACAAGCACTTGTGAGAACCAGGAGAACCAGCAAAATCAGCCTGAAAAACTCTGCCAATGCGAGAAATCCCACAAACCAAGGAACCACTCGAATCAAGAACACAAGAAGCATTTGACTTAAAGCGCACTTCCAAACCAACATCAAGAAGCTGACAGACAGAGAGGAGATTGTACTTGAGATACTCAACCAAACCAACATCCTTGAGAGTGAATTTTTCATTTACCTTTTCCACGCCTCTTGCCTTCACTCTCCCTCTCTTGTCATCTCCAAAGGTCACGTACTCCCGTCGCTTCAGGGGAGTGAGGCTGGAGAACCACTTTGCATCTCCGGTCATGTGGCGCGAACACCCGGAGTCCATCAACCATTTGTTCTCCAATCCTCCACCTGCTGCCTACAAAGAACAAGAAGGAAAAGTCGATGGCTCAGTGCTGGGGTTAGTCAAAAGAGATTTGGGAATCCAGCACTTAACCATACGACCGGTAGTAGTTATCACAGTTCTTTGCACATTGTCATTTGAACTCATAGGACGAGAACCACGACAGGGAAAACATGGCCTATCAAAGCGTCTCGACTCAAACCTTGGGTTTTGAGGATAGAAATCATCAATGTGAAAGCCAAATCCACGCAAATGACGCTCACCATGATGGGGAAAATGTGGGGCACCAAAGCGCTGCTACGTAAAGCCTCTGTTTCGTGAATCAAAGCCATATGAAGAATGACCCTATACACGATAGGCACGAGAAAAAGAGTGAGGCTAAAAGTCAACAAAATCATCATAAAAAGCATCCCTAGTCAACTTAGCTTGCTTCCTCTCAATCCTCTTACGCCTATAACAGAATTCATCCAAGTGGCCCTTGCGACCACAAAACATGCAGATATAGACACCCTTAGGATTAGGCTTGGTTTGCATTGCAGGTTTGGGTTTTGGCTTCTCTGTTTGCTTTGGGTTGAAAAAGGGTTTTGGATTGGGTGGATAGTATGTGTCAGTGGGTTTGATGGTGTTTTCCTCATCCTTGTAGCTGGAGCTAGGAACAAACTTACCCACATTCTCACTCTCCTTGTCACACCTCTCAAATCCCAAGCCCAAGTTATAGGTTGACCTAGAAGCACCCTCCTTCACTCTTGCCAAACCACTCTCAATCTTTTCCTCACTCACTAGGGTTCTCTAGAGCCTAGAAACAAGATAGTCATTTTTCTGAACTAGAACTTTGTTTTCTTCTCTAGTGATTACTAGTTTGTCCTTGAGGGTGACACACACTTCACACGGATGTGGAAGAACTTTCGAGCGAGTCTCATGAAGCAACTTGGACTCAAGCTCTTTGACTTCGAGGGACTGAGCTTCCAACTCATTTGTGAGCTTGGGGCACTTCTGACATGCACCCAAAAGAGTTGGTCTAGCTTTGAACTCATCAAGCTCCTTGAGGGCACTCTCAAGCTGACTGGCAACTTGAGCATGCACACTCTCCCTCTGTGTAAGATCACTCATCACAACTTGACAAGACTCACACTCTACAATCATGTCATCCTTAGCAAGCTTAGACCTAAGCGAAGCAATTTCAAAATCAGCACTCTCCAACTTAGACTTAAGCTCTCTACTCTTACGAACAGCACTGTGAAGCTTATCATGTTGCAAAAGTAGAACATCACGCAAATGATCAAGTTCAGAAGACAGCTCATCAAGAGTGGGAGGTACCTCGCTTGTGTCGGAGTCAGATCCAGAGTCGGCATCGTGGTCGTTCTTTGCCATGAAGCAAAGCCCGGTGAAGTCATCCTTCCGCTTGACTCGTGGCTTCTCAACCTCCTCCTCCGAGCTTGTAAAGCCTTCACTTGATGTGAGGTCAACATCGCTCAAGGTGGCAACACAGGCATGTGCAATGCCCTTGGCAAACTTCTTGGAGTTCTTGCCCTTCTTGTAGAAGCGGTTCTTCTTCTGCTTGAAGTCTTCAGTGTTGTTGTCGCGGTACCCGACCTTCTTCTTCTTGGGACCATCAGCGATGAAGTGTCTCGAGTCACCACACTCGAACCAGGTTCTTGAACCACCTCCTCTTCTCTCCTTGCGGTTGTTGTAGAACTTCCTGAACTTCCTTGTGAGCAAGGACAGCTCCTCGTCAGGAATGCACTCCATCTGTTCATCGAAAGCTGCAACAAGAGAAGGCAAAGCAAAGTCCAAGGAAGACTTGTCAAGTGAGGGGTTAGTTCCATAAGAAGCATCATTGTAACTAACCTTCTGAGAGCTAGAAAGCAAAGCCATGCTAGAAGCAGGAATAGCATTAGGACGAGATTTCCTAGATAGTTCATGAGATTTCAGCTTGCTATACAGTTGCTCACAGTTTAAGGTGTTAAAGTTAGCAGTTTCTTCTAGAGCAGCAATTTTAACCCCCCCAAACATTTTCATCAAGTGAATACAGCAGTTGCTTAGCTCTATCATTATACACAAGGGTACCACAAGCCCGCAAGTTGCACACAATTGCCTCAAACCTACAAAAAGTATCATCTAGTGACTCGCCTGGTTTTTGAGCAAAGGTTTGGTACTGTCTATTGTAAGAATCCTTACGCATAGACTTGACCTGGTTGGTACCTCATGGTAAGTGTAAAGCTTAACCCAAATAACATGAGCAGTGTCAAGGTGTGCAACCCTATCATGTTCACTCCTACCAAGTGCAGAGAGCAGAATATTGATAGCTTTGGAGTTGTTCTCATACCTGACTAACTCACCTGCAGAAGCAGTGTTCAGGTCCTGTGGTATAGCATACTCCTGATCAACAATCTCCCAAATTGCACGTTCTTGACTCAGCAGATATGCCTTGGTCCGTGACTTCCAGTAGGGGAAGTCCTCTCTATCGAACATCCACAGCTTGACAGCACGCTTCTCCATGTTGCCTTCGGATCACAAAGCCAGTAAAGGTCAACTAGTGATCAAACTGGCTCTGATACCAATTGAAGGATCGAGAAGGCGACCAGAGGGGGGGTGAATGGGAGCCAATCAAAATTCTCCAAGAGAACTTGTCCTATATCCCAAAAACAACCCAAGCCAATCTTCAAACCGATCACCAAGACTACACACACCAACTAGTGGTGTACTAGCCCTAGGAGTGATCAACCAAAGCAAGAAAAACAGCAGAAATAAAAAGGAAACAACAGAGACTCGAGATAGTCAAAAACCTCACAAACTGCATCTTACTGAACCACCACCGGCAATGCCGATCAGGACCATCAGCAGTGCTGGTGCGGGATCCTGAGACCCAACGGCAGTGCAAGTCCTGGTTGTCGACAGTGTCGATCGACCCCGACAGAACAGCAGAAACTTTTGGGATTTTGACAAATCTTCTCTAAAACCTAACCAAACAAACTCCAAATGATGTGATTTTTGGACCAGTGAATCCTCATCACATCACGACCCTAATCCTAGAAAATCATCTCAATTGGCTCAAGGAATCATCACGAATTTTAGATCTTGTACCAAGAACACCAAAAAGGGGAAACTTGAGAAATCCTTCAAATCGAAGGTGCTAGAGCTATTGATTCGGTCAAGGATCCATAGAGGATTGTTCTAGCTCATCCTAGCAACAAGTTTCTCAAGAAATCTGAGCCAAAAACTCGTCCAAAAATGAGATCGAAAATTACCACGAAAATAGCTCCGAAAATAAGAAAAAGGGAATTTCGGGATTCAAGTGAAGAGGGAAATCTTGAGCACGAAAATACTTCTCATATCATAGAAAGGTGCTTACAAGATCCATAGGTACAAGGCTAGGAAGCCACCCTCTTCCTCCCACTATTTGGAAGAGCAAGAGATGTCTCTCACACACCCTTTTCTCTCCTCTAAAACATGAAGTCCTCTCCTAGCACTTTGAATAGAGTCCTAACACAAGGCTAATGGGAAGAGAGACACCTCTCCCACTAGCCATACCTCTCCTTATATAGGCCTAGGGTCTATTTTCCACATGACCACTCTATCCTTGACCTACATAACACACCCACCTACCACCGGGGGCATAGCCGTCCATCTTTTTCCTCATCGTCCGAATGCCATCGGACGCTTCACGTCTTTGCTTCATCTCAAAGCAAGCTCCGTGATGGTGCAACATGCACCACCAACCACCGCCATCGGTTTTGAGGCCCAAACCGAGAAACCGCCTTGCACGCTTCTCAAAGCATGACTTCTCGATGTTGACGCGTGTCACCTTGTCCCGCGATCCTGACCACCGGCAAGTCTCTTCCAGTCCCTGTCCATCAGGCCCCCTTGTCACTTGCACCGGCATCCCGTTCGCCTCGACTTGGTCAACACGCCGTCTTTATCACCACCACGATTTTGAGGCTCAACTGTGAAACCGTCCGTGCTTCTTGCCTCTCCACGTGTACGGTGTGGATCACCCTTGACTTCACCCGGCATCCTGTGGCGCCCCTTCCCGGAGGATCGAGGTCCCAACGGTGTTGATAACACAGACACTTGATAATACAACATTGGTTCAAATTTAAATTTAATATTACATCAATTGGTCATCAGAGTGCAGCGGAATATTACAAGTTCATAATGTTTTGAAAATAGCGGAAGCAAATCACGATAAGAAGCTACGCGCTCGACGATACAGCATAGTAATGATTCGTGCCTGAAGAACCATCACTCTAGCAACACACATCAATACTGCGGTAGCGAGTCAGACTCCCAGTGGGCAGTCCAACCCTCAGGGACTTGCATGTCCCAGGGTAGCACATTCTCAGGCAATTCTACCTCTTCATTACCTGAAAACAACAATGGCACAAAGACTGAGTACTAATTACTCATCAAGACTTACCCGTCGGACATCTAGGCATGCAATGGCTCTAATAGGTGGCTTGTTTGAAAAGACTCGCACTAAGCAACCTATTAGTTCTATCAGGTTTTACTTCTCAAATTAACTGGGTAGAGCAGAAGGTAACTTTAGTGGCAACAATAAGCTAATAAAGCAATACATAAGGTAAGTGCAACATAAGAGCAATAATAGTAACAACAACTATAAGTATCAAAATCAATTCCCAAGTACCATGTGCAACTACGTGACGACTCAGTGACCAAGTGGTACTCATTACTGCGAGGGACGGCAATTGCAATTGATTTACACCAGTTGGGATAACCCGAGATACACGACACATACGCACCAATTAAGGTCGTATATGGCAACCTTTCGCAAGGACGAAAAACAACTCGGTCCGGGTCCAGTCTCAGCGAGTGGGCATGCCGTCCGGCCAACAGTACTTCGCGGTATGAACCGCCCACTCCAGCAGCAGAAGGGTCAACGACCACTGTACTAGGTACCATCCTCATTGTCGCGTCAATGCTACATCAGTTTACTAGTGCCCATAGACTAGCATGCATTCGATACTGTTCAATACTTGACCAAGGGGCCGACCACGGACGGGTCCTAGGTTTGACAAGGCAGGGCTACCGCAGTCAAAACCCATGTATTGCTGCAAACCTACACATGCATCATCCCTGCCAGGTCATGAGATCAAAATAAACTTCTTTTATAAGTCCTGTTCCAGTGGTCAAGTTTATTCTTAGTAACGATATCTATTACGTCTAGCAATTACTAAGCATAGCGACACAGTACTGATACTACCAAAGTTCTAATGTCAGTGGCGTAGGTCATTTGGGTGTCATCCAAGTGGGTTCCAATCAACTCCTATGACCTAATGCAATAATCACAGACACTAGTAATATTGAAAACTAGCAACTTTATAAAATGTCGAATGAAAATCGGGGCTTGCCTGGATTGATGTTAGTGCTAGCAACTACAACGTCTTGCTTTTGGGGATCAAGGTCCTCCTGAAGATCCTCTTCTTCCTGCTCCGGGTTGTTGTTGCCTATATGATACCATTGAATTGTCAGTATTATCAAAATATCGTAGAATGCAATGATATGATGCACAATGTCTTTAAATGTTGATTAACATTATTATTATGTTGTCGAAGCCATATGCTTTAATGTTCTCGAAGCCATATGCTTCAAAGAAACAAATTAGAGTTTCATCATTTTATGTGTGTTAATCATTTATTTAGGATTGTTATAGTCCTTCAGAAAAATTAAGCAGTTATAATAGTAACCAATCAATTCTGATCTTGAGTGATTTATCATGAACAGGGACATAGATGAACTGTATTTTTACCAATTTACAGCCTCTCGATATAATTACTCTAATTACTAGCATTTATTAAAGTAAAATAGTGGTATGAGCAATTAATTTAATTTAATTAAGTAAACTTAGGTTTCTGGACTTGTGTAATTTATTGGGCACAGAGACTTGTGTGAGTGATTTTTGTGCCAAGTGGCAGGGACCAATTAGTTAAAAAATAATTACTAAAATTTATTTAATTAACCATACTAAATGAATTCCAGAGCCAAAAATAATTCATATTTTTCTAAACCAAAAATTGTGGTGATAGATAATTATGTAATTATTAAGCATGCCAAAAATCAGAATTAAATTTGGTTCCTAGAATATCTGGTGAATTAATTTGTGTTTGGACAATTAATTGAATTAATAAAAATGCAAGTACAGAGGCAATGATTTATCAATTTACTAAAATAGAGCAATTCAAAATGAACCTATCAAATTTTATTTGAGCTTCATTGGATTTAAACTCGATTTACTATGAGTTTCCAAAGATTTATGCATTTTCTGGCAATTTTCTGTTTTTAGGGGGTTTCCACGTTGGAGGCACGTGGGTGACATGTCGACTCCACGTCGGATGCGTGTGGGACTACCAGTCGGCTTGTCGGAGCAGCGGCTGCCTCGCTGGAGGGCTCGCCGGCGGGCACTACGCAGGAAGAAAGCTCGCCGCGGGAGCAAATAAACGACATACGCACCGAGGCGAAGGGGATGGAGGGGCTCGCGAGGTGGGGTTCTCACCAGAAGATCGTTGGCGGTGAGAAGTGGTGGAGGAAGGTCTTCGGCGACTTCGTGATGATGGCTCGGAGCAGGAAATCGGGCGGGGTCGGATCCTACAGCTTCACGGGAGCACCACGGAGAGTGGCATCAAGTCGACGTTGGACGGGGATGGCCGGAAGTAGGAGCTCGTCGACGAGGCGGCTCGATCCTTGTCGGCACCGGAGCAGAGTCGGGGGAAAAAGGTGATTGCCGGCCACTTGAGCAGAGGAAACAAAGGAGAAGTAGGTCATGGAAATGCGTAGATGGTTCGTGCGCGTGAGAGAAGAAAAATAGGTGGCGAGACTCACCGAGGGTACCGAATTTTGGGCCAGCGGCGAAGGAGGTCATCGGAGTTGCCTGCTTTGGTTTTTTTTCAAATTGACTAGGGCTCACGCGGGGTTTGGTCGAGCGAGTGACATGGGAATGTAGAGGAGGTGTGAGCGCGTGGGTTTGAAGTTTAGCTCGTGCGGGAGAAGCAGTGGAACGACGGCAGCCAAGTTCGAGCTACGGCTTCGTTTAGCAATGGTAGAGAGGGGCAAAGAGAGGAGAAAATATAGAGAGCAGAAGACTGAGAGCGAGAGAGAGTGGTTTCGTGAGTTTGCAGGTTCGCCCCAAGTTGCGGAGAGATAAGAGTGAGTGGGGAGAAGCGGGGGCAGAGGAAATGGAGGGAATTGAAGTCGTCGGCCGGTGGCGTGCAGAGAAGAGGGGAGAAGAGAAATCCGTTGGGCGAGCTCGCGGTGAGGGGACAGGGCGGAGGGCAGAGGTGCAGGCGTTGACGCTGTAGCGCGCGCGCATTTTCGAGGTGGGGAGTGAAGGCGAGCTGGGCGGTGCACCGGCGGCAGAGGAGCCGGCAGGTTCTGCGCCAGTGGGGAGGAAGAAGAGCGGGATTTTACCCTGCGCCCCCTGATCTTTTAGATTTAGTGCAAATAGGTCCCTAGTCAAAGCTGATTTTCATTAATTCAAAATAAAATAGCTAGGGACTTCCTAAATTAGTGAAAATTGGTGGACTGACTATATAAATGGTGGAGAACACTTTGGTGAATTTTATTTGAAATTTTCATAAACATATTTTTAGAATTAATTAAATGCATTAATGAGTTACTTAAGAATCAATTAATTAACTAAGGGTCTTGCCAAGCAGATAAAATGCCCAATAATTTCATAGAATTCTATTTTATTATTACCAACATGATTATGAATTTATTTAGCATAAGTTGTATTGAAATTTTTGAATTGCTTCAAAAACTTGATTGCAGGGTTTTTTTTTGCCTAGAATTAATTAAAAGGGAGTGAGTCTTATTATTTCATGCTATGTTGTTCATGACCTAAGCTCTTCATGTTGGTTAAATGAAGTGAGACACCTAGGGTGTCACAGCCCTCCCTCCTTAAAGAATTCTCGTCTTGAGATTGTGAATCAAGGCAAACTAGAGGCAAGTGCGGTGGTCAAAACATACCTGTGTATGACGACCAAAATTTCGGGTAGTGAGTTCTCAGAAACTCTTCCGATTCCCAAGTAGACTCATCTTCTGAGTGGTTACCCCATTGAACTTTGTAGAATTTGAGGGTTCTATTACGGGTTGTGCGCCCTTTCTCGTCGAGGATCTTCGCGGGTTGTTCGGAGTACGTGAGATCGGGTTGGAGTTGGTCATATTCTTCCAAAATTTTGTCAATGGGTGGCTTGAGGCATCGCTTAAGCTGAGAGACGTGGAAGGTGTGATGAACTCCGGATAGATTAGTGGGTAACTCCAGCTTACAGGCTATGTTTCCACACCGTTCCAGAATTTGGAATGGTCCAATATAACGGGGAGCTAACTTTCCTTTGACTCCAAACCGTTGGATACCCTTCATAGGCGACACCTTGAGATAGACGTAATCGCCCTTGTTGAAGTACAGTAGTCTGCGTCGTCTATTTGCATACTTCTCTTGACGGCATTTAGCGGCTTTAAGATTGGCATGGATGGTACGTACTTTTTCTTCAGCATCCTTGACAAGATCGGGACCAAAGGTTACTCTTTCTCCAGATTCAGACCAGTTTAGAGGTGTTCTACAACTGCGACCATAGAGTGCTTCAAATGGTGACATTTTCAGACTCTCTTGGTAACTATTGTTGTATGAAAATTCCGCATAAGGCAAATACTCGTCCCAAATGCCACCATGTGTTAAAACACAGGCTCTAAGCATATCTTCCAAAATCTGGTTGACACGCTCTGTTTGTCCGTCAGTGGTGGCATGATAAGCAGAACTCCGGATCAGCTTGGTACCGAATGATGCATGCAGTTGTTCCCAAAAATGAGCGACAAACTGCGAGCCTCGATCCTTAACGATGGTCTTGGGTACTCCATGAAGACATAGAATTCTTGCTATGTATAGTTTTGCATATTGCTTTATCTTGTAGGTATTATTGATTGGTAGGAAATAGGCAGATTTTGTGAGTCGGTCTACAACGACCCAAATCGAATCGTGCTTCCGAGAGGTGAGAGGGAGACCAACAATAAAATCCATGCTAATGTCTTCCCATTTCCATGCGGGAATACTTAATGGTTGATGTAGTCCAGCTTGCTTCAAAAGGTGAGCCTTAACTCTCTGACAGGTATCGCATTCCGTGATATACCAAGCAATTTCTCGCTTCATCCTTGTCCACCAGAAATTCTTCTTCAAGTCTTGGTACATTTTGTTACTACCCGGATGGATGGAGTACTTTGAGTGATGCGCTTCGTCCAAGATTTTCCATCGAAGTTCAAAGTCCTTTGGTACTACTAAATGGTTATTGAACCATAGAGTACCGTTCGAGTCTTGGGTAAAGCATCTTGCCTTACCATCTTCAACATTTCGACGGATATGATTCACCAACGTCAACTTTCTGTGCAGCAATGATTTCTTCACGAAGGGTAGATTGCACACTTAGGTTGCTAATCACTACAGCAGGTAAAACGTGAAGGCTAGGTTCTGAATTAGTTTCGTGGTCATTTCGGTCCTGAACTTCCAGCTCTAAGTTGTTGCAGTGGACCTTTCTGCTTAACACATCGACGACTACATTAGCCTTGCCTGGATGATAATGAATCTCCAGGTTATAATCCTTAATCAGTTCTAGCCATTGATGTTGTCTCATGTTTAGATCAGTCTGGGTGAAGATATATTTCAAGCTCTTATGGTCTGTGTAGATGTGCACTAAGTTGCCGAGCAAATAATGCCTCCATATTTTTAGTGCAAGTACAATTGCAGCTAGCTCCAAATCATGAGTTGGATAGTGCTCTTCATGCTTCCTTAACTGTCGAGATGCATAGGCTATGACACGACCTTCTTGCATGAGTACACATCCAAGTCCTATCCCAGACGCATCACAATATACGTCGAATGGCTTGGTGATGTCGGGTTGAGCTAGTACTAGGGCAGTTGTCAATAATTTCTTCAATGTTTGAAATGCTTCTTCACAATTGTTGTTCCAATTAAATTTTTTCTCCTTTTTCAGCAGCTCTGTGATGGGTTTGGTCAGCCGAGAAAAATTTGGTATGAACCTACAATAATATCCGGCTAGCCCGAGGAAACTGCGCACATGGTGAACTGTTTTTGGTGGCTTCCAGTCTAGCACGTCTTGAACTTTGCTAGGGTCTACCGAGATTCCTTCTGCAGAGACTATGTGACCAAGGAATGGCACACGGTCCAACCAAAATTCACACTTGCTGAATTTTGCATACAACTTGTGATCTCATAGACGTTGAAGAACAATGCGAAGATGTTCAGCATGCTCTTCCTTGGACTTAGAATAGACGAGGATGTCATCAATGAATACTACCACAAATTTGTCCAACTCTGGCATGAATACCGAATTCATGAGATACATGAAATGAGTTGGAGCGTTTGTCAATCCGAATGACATTACTAGATACTCGAATAATTTGTATCTAGTAGAAAAGGCGGTTTTCGGAATATCTTCTACTCTGATTTTGATTTGATGATAACCCGAACAGAGGTCAATTTTTGAAAATACCTTAGCACCAACCAATTGATCAAAAAGGATATCAATTCGTGGTAACGGGTATTTATTCTTGATTGTAACTTTGTTGAGAGGTCGATAATCAACAACAAGACGCAGAGATTTGTCCTTCTTCTTCACAAAAATAGCAGGGCAGCCCTAAGGTGAAGTGCTTGGGTGAATGAATCCCTTTTCCAATAACTCATTCAACTGCTTTTTCAATTCGGCCAACTCATTCGGGGCCATTTTATAAGGTCGATGAGATATCGGAGAAGTTCCTGGCTGTAGCTCTATCTTAAATTCCACTTCACGGTCAGGTGGTAGGCCAGAGATATCTTTGGGGAATACGTTCGGATACTCGCAAACAACAGGGATGTTCTCGAGTGACTGCCCTTCCAAGTGATGGACAATCAAGGCTTTCGATGAATTGATGTTTAGAGAAAATGTGTCCTTTCCATGCAAAGGGGAGTTCATGTGAACGATGCATGGCTCGATGTCTAGCATGGCTCTATGGGTTTTCATCCAGAACATGCCCAAAATCAAGTCAATTCCTTGGCGGCTAAGCATGATAAAATCCGTGGGGTAGATTTTCTTGTTTATTTCCAAAGGGGCTTTGCATATTATTTGATTGGCACTAATTTTCCCAGTGGGGGAACGAATTGTGTAGCATCTTTCTATAGTCTAGGGTTGAAGATTAAGTTTTTGCACACATGCTTGGCTAATGAAATTATGCATAGCACCAGAATCAAAAAGTGCAAGGACAGGCTGGTGATAGAGCGAGAGTGTACCGGTCAGCACGGGTTCGCCCTGAGGGATATCTTCCACATTGGTGTAGTTCACTTGGGCACCATGTGATGGTGCATTCACATTCTTGCTCTGGTTCTGACGCTGGTTGTTGTTGTTGTTGTTGTTGCGCCTTGGTGCAGTGCAGTTCTTTGCAAAGTGGCCGGTACGACCACAATTGTAGCAAGGGTAGTTGCCTCCACGATCAGTAGGCAGTGGGGCACGAGCACTCGGGCTCCCTTGTTGCTAATACGGTGCACGGTGCTGAGTGTTCTTCTGTTGATAAGGTGCACGAGGTGGGAAGTTCTGCTGCTGTGGTGATCTTGAGTAGTTTAGGCCAAATCGTCGCTGAAACTGTTGCTGCGGTGCTGCCAGGAAATGTTGTCCAGTGGGTGAAGTATATATCAGGCGATGCTTCGCCTGCGGGGCAGCAGAGGCAGTAGCAGGGGCCTTTCTCTTGCGGTCTTCTTCTTCAACTTGGCGCATAGCGCCTTCCTAGACAATAGCAGCATTGACCAGATCATTGTATGTGCCAGTCGTCTGCCAAGTCAGACGTTCCTTGAGCGTGGCATTCATCCCACGCAAGAATGTGTATCTCTTCTTTTCCTCAGTATTAACATACTCAGTGGCATACTGAGCAAGATGATTGAAAGCTTCAGAATATTGGAGGACATTCCTCCCTCCTTGTTTTAGATCCATAAATTCCTGGAACTTTATCTGCATGAGACCAGCAGGGATGAAATGAGCACGAAAAGCAGCTTTGAAGTCATTCCATTCCACGCGGCGTCCAGCGGGCAGAGAAGCTTCATTGTTGGCCCACCAGGCACTAGCAGAGCCATGGAGTTGTTGGGCGGCAAACAGCACCTTCTGGTACTCGGTGCACTCCAGCAGACCAAATTTAGACTCGGTCTAGCACAACCAATGGTCGGCGTCCAGCGGTTCTCTGGCACGCTCGATGGTGGGTGGATGGGTACCCAGGAATTCTAAGTAAGTGCTCTGATGGGGCTGGTTGTTGCGGTTGTTGTGGTTATCTCCACGTCCAGCCAGGTGAGTCGTGATGTCGACCAATCGACAGAGCAGCTCGGAGTCATTCTGCTGCCTGTTGAGTGCAGCGGCCAGGACTACAGCTAAGGAAGGCTCAGCATTCGCTCCTTGCTGAGAGCTCTCCGGATCTTCCTGGTTCCGAGTACGCACCAGGCTGCAATTTATACGGTTGCACATTAGTTGGTTCTCATAACATTCCATAAAATCACATGCACAAAACGTAAATTTGCAAGTGGTACGGTAGAATCTCAGAATGACATCCATGTTTATTGATTCAATCTAGTCTACATGGCTGTTAAAGGACATCATCACACGGTTCCTTGCATATATGTGCCGTCGCCTAGTTATGGTATTGCGGACACAATATGCAAGATTCACACTTCTACATCGAACTAGGGATACATATACTACACGACCGTACACAGGGGTAGCGAATCATCTACTCCTGGCCTAAGTCTTCCGGCTCTTCCGGTTCTTCCTGTTCCATAGGCTCTCCTGGTTCCTCCAGATCCATCATTTCCTCGTCATCAACACCAGTAGGTGCCATCTCCACATCATCTTGTTCTCCATACTCTATGAAGATCTCATCCCAATTCCCTTCAATAGAAAGATAGGCAGCCTTGAATGCGTTCAAGTCATCTTGAGCCTCAATCATGTCATGCTCAAAATTCGCTGCATCCTGCAAGGCTTGGTCATGTTCTTCTAGAATCGCATCCATCTCTTCATTCTTGGCTTGGATTTGCTGGTTCAATTCTGCAACTTCTTCATCCTTAGCTTGTTTTTCGACCTCAGAAAGTCATAGTGCAGAATGGAACACATCCAATCGCCGGCACAAGTTTGTGCACAAAGCGAACGTGGACAGACCATAATACTCTATTATGGGCAGAATAGGATCATGGTGGTGGTGGTTTGGATCAAAGATGAAATCCACACGCCTCATCCATTCGAAATCCATCACATCATTAATGAGTAGCAAGGCAACGGGTGTTCTAGCAACATCATGCTTGTGGTCTTCACAGAACCAAGTGCCTTGAATGCAGCTACATTCCAGGTGGAAGGCAGATCTGTCCTAGTGACGCTAAGGGTCCAAGATTCCCAAGTGGGGATGATGGAGTAGTTGGCGGGAACTGCCACATGGATGACACATGAGGGGACTCCATGCTCCTGGAATTCCTTGCCAACATAGGTGGGAGGAATGGAATATCCGAATCTCTAGAGAACTCTCCAAAACAGGTGAATCAACCCTGTGAACTCCAGGCCATCGGTAATTTCCCAACGTTGTGGTGGTTGTTCATTGTTTTCAGCCATCTACAAAGAAAGTACTTTGATTCAGTCAATGAGTACGATCAACTTTGTTGCAACAACAATAGCTACTAATGATACATCCAATGCACAGCGCAAATCATCATAATTTCCATACATGACTCGGAATATGTAGCCCTTGAGTTACAAAAACATCTCACGCATCAACCCCAAAATACAACAACCTCGCGTGGTTCGACGAAAGTTACCTACCCAACTGATCCTGACTACCGAGACTAGGCTAGTCTACCATTATCCTCCTAGGTCCTGCCTCGGGCGGGTGCCTCATAGTCTACGTCAGACTCCTTGTCCATATCCTCCTGCGGGTCCTCCTCCTCCGGTGCTGCCGGTGGTGCAAGGGCTGCCTCAAGCTGTTGCTGCAGGCCCTGGTTCTCCTGGGCAAGGGTCTCTAAATCCTCTCCCATAAGCTCCATCTCGTGTTGTGCAGCCGTCAACTGATGCTGCAGGTGCTCGTTGTGGTTGGCACGCTACTGCATAATCACGCCACGTCTGTCAACCTCCTACGTGAGGGTGTCACGTTGTCCAGTCACCTCAGTAACACGAGTCTCACTCGCCTCAAGAGCAGCGGTCAGCCGCTGAATCTCTCTCTATTGTGCGTCAACCTGTGTCTGTAGGTCATTCGTCTGAACCCAGACCTGCTCGGCCTCAGCTAGTATGATACTATTGTGGCTGCTAGCCTCCCCATCCAGGTTGAGGAGGTACTCGGAGTAGTAGGACACACGGTGGTACCCTGCGTGGTACGTCGGGTAGTCGTGGCCAATACGCCTCACGCACCTCTGCCAGACCGGGTTGGCCTGGTGCCAGATGAGGATCATCTCAAACGGGGTCCCAGAGAGCGCTGCTGTGTGGCGCCCGCAAAAGTGGGTGAGAGCCCTATGGGCGACTCTCTCCAAGCCCTCACGGAGGCTCCCACAAGTCGCCGTGCTCTCCATACCCGCCATGTCGAGGTTGCGCGGGTGTGTGGGCATGTTGATGTGTTCCTCAGCAAGAGTCATGCAGTGACGATGGACCTCGTGGCCCTTGTAAGAGGGTGGCTCGTCGTAGCCCAACAAGCGCAAGAGATCCCACAGCAGTGTAGGAAAGCCACGGTGGTGGAGTCCGGTGGTGTAGCGCCACCCATCATGCGAAAGCTCCTCAAAACCGTGGTCACCCATCTGGAACATAAACCCAATGGTGAGTACAATGTTCCATGAGTAACAATGCATTTCCGATATAGTGCTATGAAATACAGAAACAAAGTTTTTGTTCACATTTTCCAGCCTCAAGGGTCAATAATATGGCAATGGGTCTCAAAACAAATTCAGTTTCAGATTGACATCGGCTTAATGTTTTGGCTCTACTGGATAGGGGAAAACTGGAAAGATGGTGAAACCTATTGGAGATGAAAATAGACTTCTAGGGCTTTCCAGATTGTATTTAAACACCTAAAAATCCGAAGTATAACTTTAGTTATGAATTTTTGAAGTTGGCAGCTAAAAACAGGACAGATTCTTGTTAACCTTGTTATTCAGAATTTTATACTTATTAGGTTTAGAAATTTTTTATTTAGAGGTTGGTGAGGAAGGAGAGAACCAAATTTTAGTTTAGTTATAATGGGATGCATGATGCAAAACCTTCATTTTATTAACCTATCGTTCCTCACCACACAACACCTAACTTGCCGAGACTTAGCGGCACGAATATATGGTGACGACCCGCACTCAACACGTAAGTCATTCTAAAGGTTATACTAACGGCGTTAGCGTACCTACAGAAGATTCATTGCAGAAACAATACATCAAATTCAAAAGAAACTACGAAAAGAAGCACAGTTCTACTAGTAACGATCCATGAAAAAAAATCGCCCCGTGATAAGTCACAAGCCAACAATGTCTCGTATCCGCCTGCGAGCACAGACACCGATATCACGTGTGTCGGTTAAGGACGCACGTACCTTCGTTTAAAGAAGCCATAGATGCAATAATGTAAACAATCATAACCCAGATTAGCTTTGTCACCACCCTACTATCTATAGGGGCAATACTAACGTATTCTCAGTCGCAACATCGTGGTTTTCGAAAATACGATTTATTTGTTGTATTATCATGGACCACGGCTCTGATACCAGCTGTGGCGCCCCTTCCCGGAGGATCGAGGTCCCGACGGTGCTGATAACGCAGACACTTGATAATACAACATTGGTTCAAAGTTAAATTTAATATTACATCAATTGGTCATCAGAGTGCAGCGGAATATTACATGTTCATAATGTTTTGAAAACAGCAGAAGCAAATCGCGATAAGAAGCTATGAGCTCGACGATACAACATAGTAATGGTTCGTGACCGAAGAACCATCACTCTAGCAACACACATCAATACTGCAGTGGCGAGTCAGACTCCCAGTGGGCAGTCCAACCCTCAGGGACTTGCATGTCCCAGGGCAGCACATTCTCAGGCAATTCTACCTCTTCATTACCTGAAAACAACAATGGCACAAAGCCTGAGTACTAATTACTCAGCAAGACTTACCCGTTAGACCTCTAGGCATGCAATGGCTCTAATAGGTGGCTTGTTTGAAAAGACTCGCACTAAGCAACCTATTAGTTCTATCAGGTTTTACTTCTCAAATTAACTGGGTAGAGCAGAAGGTAACTTTAGTGGCAACAATAAGCTAATAAAGCAATACATAAGGTAAGTGCAATATAAGAGCAATAATAGTAACAACAACGATAAGCATCATAATCAATTCCCAAGTACCATGTGCAACTAGTGATGACTCAGTGACCAAGTGGTACTCATTACTACGAGGGACAGCAATTGCAATTGATTTACACCAGCTGGGATAACCCGAGATACACGAGACATACGCCGCAATTAAGGTCGTATATGGCAACCTTTCGTAAGGACGAAAAACAACTCGGTCCGGGTCCAGTCTCAGCGAGTGGGCATGCCGTCCTACCAATAGTACTTTGCGGTATGAACCGCCCACTCCAGCAGCAGAAGGGTCAATGACCATTGTACTAGGTACCGTCCTCATTGCCGCATCAATGCTACTTCAGTTTACTAGAGCCCATAGACTAGCATGCATTCGGTACTGTTCAATTCTTGACCAAGGGGCTGACCACGGACGGGTCCTAGGTTCGACAAGGCAGGGCTACCGCAGTCAACACCCATGTATTGCTGCAAACCTACACATGCATCATCCCTGCCGGTCATGAGATCAAAATAAACTTCTTTTATAAGTCCCGTTCCAGTGGTCAAGTTCATTTTTAGTAACGATATCTATCGCGTCTAGCAATTACTAAGCATAGCGACACAGTACCGATACTATCAAAGTTCTAATGTCAGTGGCGTAGGTCATTTGGGTATCATGCAAGTGGGTTCCAATCAACTCCTATGACCTAATGCAATAATCACAAACACTAGTAAAATTGAAAACTAGCAACTTTATAAAATGGTGAATGAAAACCGGGGCTTGCCTGGATCGATGTTAGTGCTAGCAACTACAACGTCTTGCTCTTGGGGATCAAGGTCCTCCTGAAGATCCTCTTCTTCCTGCTCCGGGTTGTTGTTGCCTATATGATAGAATTGAATTGTCGGTATTATTAAAATACCGTAGAATGCAATGATATGATGCACAATGTCTTTAAATGTTGATTAACATTATTATTATGTTCTCGAAGCCATATGCTTCAATGTTCTTGAAGCCATATGCTTCAAAGAAATAAATTAGAGTTTCATCATTTTATATGTGTTAATCATTTAATAATTAAGCAATTACAATAGTAACCAACCAATTCTGATCTTGAGTGATTTATCATGAACAGGAACATAGATGAACTGTATTTTTACCAATTTACAGCCTCTCGATATAATTACTCTAATTACTAGCATTTATTAAAGTAAAATAGTGATATGAGCAATTAATTTAATTTAATTAAGTAAACTTAGGTTTCTGGACTTGTGTGATTTACTGGGCACAGAGACTTGTGTGAGTGATTTTTGTGCCAAGTGGCAGGGGCCAATTAATTACAAAATAATTACTAGAATTAATTTAAGCAACCACACTAAATAAATTACAGAGCCAAAAATAATTCATATTTTTCTAAACCAAAAATTGTGGTGATAGATAATTATGTAATTATTATGCATGCCAAAAATTAGAATTAAATTCGGTTCCTAGAATATTTGGTGAATTAATTTGTGTTTGGACAGTTAATTGAATTAATAAAAATGCAAGTACAGAGGCAATGATTTATAAATTTACTTAAATAGAGCAATTCAAAATGAACCTATCAAATTTTATTTGAGCTTCATTGGGTTTAAACTCAATTTACTATGAGTTTTCAAAGATTTATGCATTTTCTGGCAATTTTCTGTTTTCAGGGGGTTTCCACGTTGGAGCCACGTGGGTGACACGTCGACTCCACGTCGGATGCCAGCGGGACTGCCAGTCGGCTTGCCGGAGCAGCGGCTGCCTCGCTGGAGGGCTCACCGGCGGGCACTACGCGGGAAGAAGGCTCGCCGCGGGAGCAAATAAACGACATGCGCACCGAGGCGAAGGGGATGGAGGGGTTCGAGAGGTGGGGTTCTCACGAGAAGATCATCGGCAGCGAGAAGCGGTGGAGGAAGGTCTTCGACGACTTCGCGATGATGGCTCGGAGCAGGAAATCGGGCGGGGTTGGCTCCTACATCTTCACGGGAGCACCATGGAGAGTGGCATCAAGTCGACGTTGGACGGGGATGACCGGAAGTAGGAGCTCGTCGACGAGGCGGCTCGATCCTTGCCAGCATCAGAGCAGAGTCGAGGGAAAAAGGTGATTGCCGGCCACTTGAGCGGAGGAAACAAAGGAGAAGTAGGTCAGGGAAATGCGTAGATGGTTCGTGTGCGTGGGAGAAGAAAAATAGGTGGCGAGACTCACCGAGGGTACTGAATTTTGGGCCGGCGGCAAAGGAGGTCACCGGAGTTGCCTGCTTTGGTTTTTCTTCAAATTGACTAGGGCTCAAGCGGGGTTTGGTCGAGCGAGTGACATGGGAATGTAGAGGAGGTGTGAGCGCGTGGGTTTGATGTTTAGCTCGTGCGGGAGAAGCAGTGGAACGACGGCAGCCGAGTTCGAGCTTCGGCTTCATTTAGCAATTGCAGAGAGGGGCAAAGAGAGGAGAAAATAGAGAGAGCAGAAGACTGAGAGCGAGAGAGAGTGGTTTCGTGAGTTTGCAGGTTGGCCCCCAAGTTGCGGAGAGATAAGAGTGAGTGGGGAGAAGCGGGAGCGGAGGAAATGGCGGGAATTGAAGTCATTAGCCGGTGGCGTGCAGAGAAGAGGGGAGAAGAGAAATCCGTTGGGCGAGCTCGCGGTGAGGGGACAGGGCGGAGGGCAGAGGTGCAGGCGTTGACGCTGTAGCGCGCGCGCGTTTCCGAGGTGGGGAGTGAAGGCGAGCTAGGCGGTGCACCGGCGGCAGAGAGGAGCCGGCAGGTTCTGCGCCAGTGGGGAGGAAGAAGAGCGGGATTTTACACTATGCCCCCTGATCTTTTAGATTTAGTGCAAACAGGTCCCTAGTCAAAGCTGATTTTCATTAATTCAAAATAAAATAGCTAGGGACTTCCTAAATTAGTGAAAATTGGTGGACTGACTATTTAAATGGTGGAGAAAACTTTGGTGAATTTTATTTAAAATTTTTATAAACATATTTTTAGAATTAATTAAATGCATTAATTAGTTACTTAAGAATCAATTAATTAATTAAGGGTCTTGCCAAGCAGATAAAATGCCCAATAATTTCATAGAATTCTATTTTATTGTTACCAACATGATTATGAATTTATTTAGAATAAGTTGTATTGAAATTTTTGAATTGCTTCAATAACTTGATTGCAGGGTTTTTATTTGCCTAGAATTAATTAAAAGGGAGTGAGTCTTATTATTTCATGCTATGTTGTTCATGACCAAAGCTCTTCATGTTGGTTAAATGAAGTGAGACACCTGGGGTATCACACATCCCGATCGTCTGGCCCCAAGTCCCCTACTTGTGCCCGATCCTCTCGCCGTTGACCGCCAAGTCGACTCTAGGGACCTACACATCATGAGACAAGCAAACACATTTCTCATCTTCTGCAATATCACCAATATCTCTACCAACTCCAATTAGTCATAGCCATGATATACAAACCCATGCAATCCCTGGATTCCCGCATTTCAACTCAAACACCAAATCCGCTCAAGTCAATTACTCATCACAAATATAGCAAACCATGGCACATATCCACATGGTTTCTCACAAGCAATCCTCCCACTCCTTCAGGTTCTTCTTGATCATGGTTCACAGCAACATGGAGAGTGTACGGTTAACCACCTCCATTCGCCCATCAGTTTGTGGGTGACAAGTTATTGAAAACAGCAACTTTGTGCCAAGCTTGCCCCACAACGTCTTCCAAAAGTAGCTCATGAACTTCACGTCTCAGTCTGAAACAATGGTCTTGGGCACACTATGTAATCTCACAATTTCCCTGAAAAACAAGTCAGCTACATGTGACGCATCATCGCTCTTATGACAGGGAATAAAATGTGCCATTTTAGAGAACCTATCCACAACAACAAAAACGGAATCCCTCCCCTTCTTAGTTCTTGGTAATCCTAAAACAAAGTCCATGCTTATGTCTTACCAAGGAGCATTTGGGGTGGGAAGTGGAGTATACAAACCGTGGGGGTTCAGTTTTGATTGTGGCAAGTTGTACACCGCTGCACAAACCTCTCCACATCACGTCTCATCTTTGGCCAATAGAAATGATCACTCAGCAGCAAGTAGGTCTTTTCTCTTCCAAAGTGGCCCATCAAACCACCCATGTGGGATTCCTGCAATAAAAGCAAACAAGTAGACGAATCTGGAACACACAATTTGTTAGCTCAGAACAAGAATCCATCATGCAAATGGTACTTGTCCTACCCTTTTCCTTCGTGACATTTCAAGTATGGTTCTACAAAAACAAGGTCAGCAACATACAACTCCTTTATGTTTTCTAATCCTGGAACCTTGACCTCCAATTGATTAAGCAAAACACTTTTTCGCGATAAAGTATCAGCAACAACATTTTCTTTCCCCTTCTTGTACTTAACAATATAGGGAAATGACTCAATGAACTCAACCCATTTGGCATGCCTACGGTTCAGTTTTGCTTGGCCCTTCAAATATTTTAAAGCCTCATGATCAGAATGAATGATAAATTCTTTAGGCCAAAGATAATGTTGCCAAATTTCAAGAACACGAACAAGAGCATATAATTCTTTGTCATAAACCAGATAATTCAGTTGAGCACCACCAAGCTTCTCACTAAAATATGCTATGGGTTTGCCTTCTTGCATTCGGACACCTCCGATGCCTATCCCACTAGCATCACATTCTATCTTAAAGGATTTATTAAAATCAGGTAAAGAAAGCAATGGGGCGGAAGTTAAACAATTCTTTAACTCTTGAAAAGCAGCTTCTTGTGACTTACCCCATACAAATTCAACATCCTTCTTAGTTAGCTCGTTCAATGGGGCTGCAATGGTGCTGAAATTCTTCACAAAGCGCCGGTAGAAGCCGGCAAGACCATGGAAACTTCTCACTTGGCTCACATTGATAGGAGTTGGCCAATTCTTGATATCTTCAACCTTGGATTCATCCACCTCAACCCCTTGTCCTGAAACAACAAAGCCCAAGAACACAACCTTGTCAGTGCAAAAGGTGCACTTTTCTAGGTTAGCATACAATTTTTCAGTTCTAAGCACCTCCAACACCATTTTGATGTGTTCAACATGTTCTTCTAGGGTGCGGTTATATATCAATATGTCATCAAAATAAATGACCACAAATTTTCCAATGAAAGCCCTCAAAACATGATTCATTAAGCGCATATGATGAGGACATCACTCCTAAGGATACATGCAACACTCCTCCAATTCTGGACTTGTAAGGTCCAATGACTAGAGCTCATGCACGATGACTAAATTTAGAGGTGAGCTCGTTCCTACATTCTTTATTATCTGTCACTTTTGAGAATGGTTTGCTACCTAATGATTATATTGTAATTAGGAACCATGGAGAGGACCGGGAGATCATGGGAGAAGGACTTGGAGATGTGGAGGACCAGCAAGGACGTGGAAGCCAAGGTGGAGGCCCAATCAAAACCGACTTCGAGTCTGTTTTAGGGCTCAGGATCAGTCTGCACTAAAATGGAGGCCCAGGACGCATACGGGCTCGGATTTGGATGTTCTACATATGCACGGAAAGATAAGAAGAAGACCTTTCCAATGCCGCCGGTCTCATATCAAAATTCATCCGGAGTCATCAGGAATCGTCGAAACAAAGGAGGGTCCAGAATCTGTTTCGGTGTTGCATCGCCTGTTTTTGGCCTTTGGGCTTTGTATCTAGTTGAGCCCAATTAGAGGCGCGTTCAGAGGGTCTTGCACGACCTAGGGTCTTCATATACAGCCACCACCACACCATTAGGGTTCGGGTTTTGCTTAGATTAATTTGTTCATAACAGTTTCGCCGTCATCATGGTTTGTGAGACCCCAACTTCGTGAGATTCATAATACATCTGCAATTGTGTTACCTTCTTCTTTGTTCTTGCTTGTGTTCTTGATTCGCAGGCAGGGATTAGCCTTCTCAGCGAGGTCAATCATTTTAGGACGGTTGATAACTAGAGGAGACGTCGTGCTACGATTGCGGGGTTTAGAACGTTGTGCTACGATTGCGAGGTCAATCATTTGTGTTTTTGTCATCAGTAGTGTTTCCCTTGCAACCCTAGCCGTCATCCCCTTCACCATCCTCTGTTCTAGAGTTGATTGATCGATACACCCACCCTAATCCCACCCTAAACCCACCCTCAAATACCTCGGACCAATCCCCACAAATTCCACTTTCCGCTACATCCACGCCGCCAAAAAAAAATTCTTACCCGATTCCAAACCTGACCCCTAACCCGACTCGGGTTTCTGAAAAACCGACTCCGACCCCCCTTCGGTAAAACGAGCATAACTTTTTGCTCGGTAGTCCGTTTTGGCTGAAATTTTTACAGGAGATTCTTGACTCAAAGTTGAGCATACCCACACTGGGCTTTGCCCTGTGTGCCCTCGTCAAAAAATTCAAAACATATCGGGAAGATAAAGAAAAAATTGATTTAAGTTTAAACCCGACGTTTTCTGCAACTTCAAGATTTTCTGTAGGCCACATCCTACCTCTGTTTGAGCTGAAATTTTTTGTGGATTCTCCCCCATTGTTAGTGAGTTGGAGAAAAATATCAATAAAATAAAATCAAAAAAAAAGAAATTTGGGATTTCTACTAGTGCTACATCTAGCCCCCTGAAATTTTTGGATTTGGCTGTTTTGCACTTAGCCCCCTGTTATCGCCTGTGTGTCTTTGTCTCCTTGTTTCTACTTTGCTATCACTACTGTTCTAGGACATACTTAGACCAGCAGCTAGGGACAAGTTACTTGGACACTTATTCAGCTGTACTATCTGTTTTTGATTTGTGTCCCACTCACATATATATATTTGGCCTTCTTAGCTCTACATATTTCTTCTGGACAGCACATAGGTTCTTTTGTGACCCTTGCAATCGTGGAACACACCTCCCTGGTATCCTTTGCTTTGTTTTTTAGAACTTTGCAAGAGCTTTGTAAGGAGTTTCCTTTTGCTGTGTTGAGAGGCACTACTGCTTAGTTGTTTTGTAGGGATAACTTTCACTATTTGTTTCCTGTTTTGGTGTTTGTGATGGCAGAAAGTGACGACGGAGAGATGGCTTCCCCCTCACAATTTGCTGAGTGCGTGAGCGAAGAGCAGCTCCAGAAGGCTTTGCAGGCTGCTCAGAGTGATTTGGCAGAGATGATCACCAGAGCCGTTACTGATGCGGTCAGCAAGCTTCACATCGGAGAAAGCATCGAGTGGTTGGAGAAGTGGGTCTCTAAGTTAACCGATCAGGTTGTCGCGTTGGAGACCGCCCCCAAGACTAATGATACGAACACTAATAACCACAACGTTGACGACGTCCATGATGAAGACACGGTGTATAAGGCTGATGGCACCATGGATAGGTCAGCTACAAGGACCACAAGATTACGACGTTGTTTGCACCATAATACTTAAGGTATGGGTGGTTTCCATAACTACAATCGTCGTCCACATGGTAACTATGCTCTAGATGACCCGTATGCTAAAATTAAGTTTTCAATTCCTTCGTTTTTGGGTCAGTATGATGGTGATGTTTATCTTGACTGGGAGATGACTGTAGAACAAAAATTTAATGCCCACCTTGTTCCTGAACAACATAGAGTTAGACAAGCTACTAGTGAGTTTAAGGACTTTGTTATTGTTTGGTGGAGTGGTCTAGCTGCTGAAACTAATTTGCCTACTACTTGGAAAGAACTTAAGGTAGCAATGCGTGATCGTTTTGTTCCTCCTTCTTTTTATAGAGAGATTTGTAATAAACTGCAGCGTTTAGAACAAGGAGATAAAACTGTTTAGGAGTACTTTAGTGAGCTTCAGAAGGGTTTGATTCGTTGTGCTGTAGTTGAAAAAGTAGAGGATCAGATTTGTCACTTTTATTCTGGTCTAAGAAAAAAAATTCAGGACATTCTTGATTATAAAGAATATTATACCCTCACCCAGTGTTTCCAGTATGCTATGCTTGCAGAGAAAGAATCACAGGGACTTTTCCAGGCTTTTGAGGAGTATAGCAAGTCAAGGAACTCCTACCCCCACGCTCGACGGGGACTTCGGGGCTGCCCAGGCCATCTTTTTGGCCGCCCCCACCAGCAGCTACCAAGGGAAGCAGTGTTGTTTCTGCAGCCCCAAGATCAGCCCCTGCACCTTCTTTGCGCTCAGGTAAAACTTCTGTGCAGGTACCAGCTAGTAGTGCCTCCTCTGTTGCTTCGACGGGGCACACTACAGGGATTCAGTGCCACCGCTGCCATGGACTTGGTCATGTGCAGAAAGATTGTCCAAGTAGGCGGGCATATGTGGTGACAGACGATGGCGGTTACATGAGCACCTCCGACATGGAGGAGGAGGAGGAGGACGTCGCTGCCACCAGCAATGACCTCGTCCTTGGAGGCGGAGACACCACGGGATACATGAACATTATTGTTCAACGTGTCCTTAGTACACAAGTTCATCAGCCCGAGACGATGCAGCATCACAACTTATTCCAGATTTTCTTCGTCATCAAGAACCGCCGAGCACGTGTCATCATTGATGGAGGGAGCTGGCAATAACTTGGTGAGTTCTGATGTGGTCAACAAGCTTACTTTGACCACACGCCCACATCCACATCTGTACTACATTCAGTGGTTAAACGACTCTAGAAAAGCTAAGGTAATACAAACTTGCAGAGTTCCTTTTTCCATTGGTTCTTATGTGGATTCTGTTGATTGTGATGTCGTACCCATGCAAGCATGTTCACTTTTATTGGGTAGACCTTGAGAATTTGATAATGATGTTGTACACCATGGTAGAAGTAATAAGTACACTTTTATGCATAAAAGAATTAAAATTACTTTGTTACCAATGACCCCTGCTGAAATTGTCCAAGCTGATTTAGAAAGAGCTGCTAGTTTGAAAAATAAAGGTTCTGAAATTCAACAACCTATTAATTCTAATTCTACACCTAGTAATGTTAATGATTCTTCAAGTTCTAAGGGTGCTGGAATCAAATTACAAGGTCGTTCATGTCTTGCAACAAAATCTGAGCTTGCTGAAATTTCTGATAATGATGATATTTGCTATGCTTTGATATGCAAAGAAGCTTTGTTTTCGCTTGATGACATTGCTTCTAGTGCTTTGTCTCCTGCTGTCACTAACCTTTTGCAGGAATATGAGGATGTTTTTCCAGCTGAGATACCCCCGGGATTGCCACCTTTGAGAGGGATTGAGCATCAAATTGATTTGATTCCGGGTGCTACTTTGCCAAACCGTGCTGCTTATAGGACCAACCCTGAGGAGAATAAGGAGATACAACAACAAGTTCAAGACCTTTTGGATCGTGGGTATGTTCGTCAATCACTTAGTCCTTGTGTTGTTCCTGTACTTTTGGTTCCTAAGAAAGATGGTACTTGGCGTATGTGTGTAGATTGTAGAGCCATTAATAATATTACTATTAGGTATCATCATCCTATTCCTAGGCTAGACGACATGCTTGATGAGTTATGTGGTGCTATAATTTTCACTAAAATTGATTTGCGTAGTGGCTACCATCAAATTAGAATGAAACTTGGAGACGAATGGAAAACAACTTTCAAAACCAAATTTGGATTATTTGAGTGGTTAGTAATACCTTTTGGTTTAACTAATGCACCTAGTACTTTCATGCGCTTGATGAATGAGGTTTTAAGAGCTTTCATTGGCAAATTTGTGGTAGTTTACTTTGATGATATCTTGATTTATAGCAAATCCATAGATGAACATATGAATCATTTGTGTGTTGTTTTTGATGCTTTACAAGATGCACGTTTATTTGGTAACCTTGAGAAGTGCACCTTTTGCACGGATCGAGTCTCTTTTCTTGGCTATGTTGTGACTCCACAGGGAATTGAGGTGGATGAGGCGAAGATTGAAGCCATAAAGAGCTGGCATGTACCAAAAACTATCACACAGGTGAGAAGTTTTCTTGGTCTTGCAGGTTTCTACCGCCACTTTGTCAAAGATTTCAGCACCATTGCTGCACCTTTGCATGAGTTGACAAAGAAGGGCATTGATTTCCATTGGGGTAAGGTACATCATGAGTCTTTTGATGCTTTGAAGGATAAACTTACACATGCACCATTGCTGCAATTATCTAATTTTGATAAGATTTTTGAGCTTGAATGTGATGCTAGTGGTATAGGCATTGGTGGTGTTTTGATGCAACATAGTAAACCTGTTGCATACTTTAGTGAGAAAATTACTGGGCCTGTTTTGAATTACTCCACGTATGATAAGTAATTGTATGCACCTGTACGTTGTTTAGAGACGTGGCGTCATTATTTGTTGCCCAAAGAATTTGTTATTCATTCTGATCATGAATCACTTAAGTATATTCGTTCTCAATGTAATTTGAACCATAGACATGCTAAATGGATTGAGTTTATTGAGTCTTTTCCTTACATTATTAAACATAAGAAAGGGAAGGACAATGTGATCGCTGATACTTTATCTAGGCACTATACTTTATTGTCTCAACTTGATTGTAGAATTTTTGGACTTGAGGCAATTAAAGAACAATATGCTGCTGATGTTGATTTTAAGGATGTATTGCTGCATTGTAAAGAAGGTCGTGCATGGAATAAATTTGTGTTGAATGATGGATTCTTGTTTAGAGCTAACCGCCTATGCATTTCAGTTGGTTTCGTTCATCTTTTGTTGTTACAGGAGGCGCATAGAGGTGGATTGATGGGTCATTTTGGTGCCAAGAAGATGGAGGATATTTTAGCCACACACTTCTTTTGGCCAAGGATGAGGAAAGATGTTGAGCGCTTTGTTGCTCGCTGCACTACATGTCAGAAAGCTAAGTCTCGCTTGAATCCACATGGTTTATACATGCCACTTCCTGTTCCTTCTATTCCTTGGGCGAATATTTCTATGGACTTTGTTTTAGGACTGCTTAGGACTAAGAGGGGGAGTGATAGTATTTTTGTTGTTATGGATAGATTTTCTAAGATGTCACACTTTATACCATGTCATAAGACTGATGATGCTAGTTATATTGTTGATCTCTTTTTTAAAGAAATTGTACGTTTGCATGGTATGCCTTCTACTATTGTTTTAGATCGTGATGCAAAATTCTTAAGTCACTTTTGGCGCACACTTTGGAATATGTTGGGTACAAAGTTGTTGTTTTCTACAACTTGTCACCCACAAACTGATGGACAAACTGAGATGGTGAACCGCACTTTGGGTACTATGTTGAGAGCTATTTTGAAGAAAAATTTGAAGCAATGGGAAGAATGTTTGCCTCATGTTGAGTTTGCATATAATCGGGCAACACATTCTACTACCAAGGTAAGTCTTTTCAAGGTAGTGTATGGTTTTGATCCTCGTACTCCACTTGATATACTTCCTTTACCTATTCATGAGAGAGTTCATGTTGATGCTAAGGAACGTGCTGAATTTATTTTGAAAATGCATGAGACCACTAGACTTAGCATTGAAAAGATGAATGAAAAGTATAAAATTGCTGGTAGTAAAGGTAGAAAAGAAGTAAAACTTGATGTAGGAGATTTAGTATGGTTACACTTGAGAAAGGATAGATTTCCAGATTTGAGAAAATCTAAATTAATGCCTAGAGCTGATGGTCCTTTCAAAATAATTGAGAAGATTAATGATAATGCATACAAACTTGAGTTGCCTCCCGAGTTCGGGGTTAGTCCTACTTTTAACATTTCAGATTTGAAACCATACTTGGGAGAAGAGAATGAGCTTGAGTCACGGACGACTCCACTTCAAGAGGGGGAGGATGATGAGGACATCACTCCTAAGGATACATGCAACAGTCCTCCAATTCTGGACTTGCAAGGTCCAATGACTAGAGCTCGTGCACGACGACTAAATTTAGAGGTGAGCTCGTTCCTACGTTCTTCATTATATGTCACTTTTGAGAATGGTTTGCTACCTAATGATTATATTGTAATTAGGAACCATGGAGAGGACCAAGAGATGATGGGAGAAGGACTTGGAGACGTGGAGGACCAGCAAGGACGTGGAAGCCAAGGTGGAGGCCCAACCAAAACCGACTTTGAGTCTGTTTTGGGGCTCAGGACCAGTCTGCACTAAAACAGAGGCCCAGGACGCATACGGACTCAGATTTGGATGTTCTATATATGCACGGAAAGATAAGAAGAAGACCTTTCCAATGCCTCTGGTATCATAACAAAATTCATCCAGAGTCATCGGGAATCGTCGAAACAAGAGAGGGTCTAGAATCTGTTTTGGTGTTGTGTCGCCTATTTTTGGCCTTTGGGCTTTGTATCTAGTTGAGCTCAATTAGGGGCGCGTTCAGAGGGTCTTGCACGACTCTAGGGTCTTTATATACAGCCACCACCGCACCATTAGGGTTCAGGTTTTGCTTAGATTATTCTATTCATAACAGTTTCGCCGTCATCACGGTTTGTGAGACCCCAACTTTGTGAGATTCATAATACATCTGCAATTGTGTTGCCTTCTTCTTTGTTCTTTCTTGTGTCTTGATTTGCAGGCAGGGATTAGTCTTCTCGGTGAGGTCAATCGTTTTAGGACGGTTGATAACCAGAGGAGACGTCGTGCTGCGATTGCAGGGTTTAGAATGTGCTGTTCTGAAGCCGGATCGATTTGTGTGTCGCCTCCGACCAAATCAACGTATCCAGAACCTTTCGGAAGATCGGGAACCCTTGTCCACATCAGCATAAAAGTGTTAGGTGCATTAGTTAAACCAAAAGGTATCACTAGCCACTCATACAATCCAAATTTTGTTTTAAAGGTTGTCTTCCATTCACCTCCTTCCTTCATTCTAATTTGATGGTATCCACTATGTAGGTCAATTTTAGAGGAAATAACAGCACCACTAAATTCATCAAGCATGTCATCAAGCCTAGGAATAGGATGATGATATCGGATAGTGATATTGTTAATAGCCCTACAATCAACACACATTCTCCAAGTACCATCTTTCTTTGGAACAAGAATAATAGGGACAACACAAGGACTAAGGCTCTCATGTACATACCCTTTGTCAAGTAGTTCTTGCACTTGCCGCTGAATTTCCTTTGTTTCTTTCGGGTTGGTGCGGTACGGTGGCCGGTTTGGAAGAGAAGCTCCAGGAATGAGATCAATTTGATGCTCAATCCCACGAAGTGGCGGTAGGCCAGCAGGTACCTCCTCCGGAAAAACATCATTAAATGCCTGCAACAAATTAGAAATAACACTAGGAAGAGAGGTCATGTCGTTAGTGGAAAGGATTGCATCTTTGTACAAGAGTACAAAATGCGTTACGTTAGGGTTTTCTCTCATTTCTTTCATCTTAGATTTTGTGGCTATAGCAACCATACTTTTTCTCTCATGCTCTCTTTTTCCACTCATGTTTGGCTTGTGGCGCTCACTCACCGATTTATGGACAACACTAGTGTTTTTCTTTTCTCTCTCACTCTCACTCATTTTCTTTTGCATGTTGGCTGCTATGATTTGAGTGGGAGTCCTGGGCAGCAGCGTGACACCCTTTTCTTGCCATTTGAAAGCATATGTATTGTCACGGCCATCATGTAAAGCATGCCTATTAAATTGCCATGGCCTTCCCAACAACAAGTGACAAACCGTCATGGGCACAACATCACACTCAACGGTGTCAGTGTAATCATGTATGCTGAAAGTGACCCTCACCATATAGTGCACTTTGACATCTCCACAATCACTGAACCATTGCACATGATAAGGATGAGGATATTTTATCATGGCCAGCCCCAATTTATCACACATTTCTTTGCTAGGAAGGTTGTGGCAGCTACCACCATCAATGATCAATTTTACCAACTTGTTGTTTACCTTGGCTTGGGTCTAGAATAAATTAAACTTATGTTCTTGATCTTCATCTTTGAGTTGAACACTTAATGATTTGGTGACCACGATGTTGTTACCAGCTTCAAAAGTATAGTTGTTATAGTCACCTTCTTCAGATTCTTGTGCATCATCAAAATTGTCATTTTCAGCAACAGTGTCACACTCATCTTCACTTGATGAATCATATTCTCCACCTTCTGTAACAATCACAACACGATTGTTTGGACAATCCTTGATGACATGGCCTCGACCCAAGCACTTGAAACATTGAATTTCACTACTCTTAGAGCTGGAACCAATTGAAGTATTGGCCTTTGAAGATGTTGGCCTAGCAGATTTCTCCATATTTAGAGATGCATTAGATTTTTCAGCAGCATTGGAATGAGAGTTGTTGTTGGAGTTTGATCCAGATGAAAACATGCCTCACCCCAAATCAAACCTTGCTATTTTTGGAGCATTTGATGATGACCTTGAGCTGAATGTTGAAGTCTTACTTGGCTTAGCATCATCATTCAATTGTCTCTCAGCCTTTTGTGCAATATGGACTAGTTCCACTACATTGTTGTAGGTCTGAAATTCTACCACACGTTTGATTGGCTTGTTCAAACCGGAAAGAAAACGTGCCATGGATTGCTCTTCATCCTCATGCACACGAGCTCTAATCATGGCCTGCTCCATCTCCTTATAGTATTCTTCCACAGATTTGCTTCCTTGCCTCAAATTCTGCAACTTGTTAAAAAGATCACGTTTATAATGTTTTGGAACAAAACGTGCTCTCATTTCTCTCTTCATTTCAGCCCATGTGGCCACTAGAAGCTCACCACTCTCCTCTCTTTGGTTCTGAATTTGTTCCCACCAAATGAGAGCATATCCATCAAAGTCAAGTGCAGCCATATGCACCTTCTTTTCTTCCGAATAATTATGCACATGGAATATTTTATCAACCTTTAACTCCCATGTGAGATATGCATCGGGATCAGATGTGCCTTCAAATTTTGGCATGCTGAATTTGAGCTTGCCAAACTTCTCTTCATTGGGCTGATCATTATTGATATTGTGATGACGATGAAAATTGTCATTGCGATGTAATATGAATGTATCTTGATTTGTTTCAGCTGGACCATCATCAACACGCCTGTGGCCTCTTCCTCGACCGAAAGCATCACCACCTCTTCCTCCACCATGTCCCCGCCCATGGGCATTCTTTCTTGCTTGCTCTTCCCGCTGCAACCGGGTTGCATATTCCTCATCGGTCTTTCTAGCTCTTCTTCATAAGCACCTGCAGCACCTTGTGCCTTCAATGCTTTCAGAACTCAGCAACCATGCTTGTTTGGACAATAGTCATGTTCTCATTGAGTTGTGCATTGAAGTCTTGCACTAGCTTTTGTAGTTGCTCTTGTGTGACATAGCTCGGTTGATCTCCTTCTCCACCTGTCATGGTTAGTTGGCAATACAAAAGGACTAATTCAAGTTATGTGGCTGTTTGAAAATCATTCAACCTCACCTTCTCTTACCACCAAAGTTCTTATGAATCCTTGCTGAAATTACGAGCTGCAAACAAACCTTGATGGTAGTCGGCACAACAAAGGTGATATATCAAGCGAAATCAAAGTCACAGTGCATTCTAAACAGAAGTTTATTTGTGGAGCTTGGAGGGTTATTTATGTGGTATGCAAACTAAAACTTTAAACTATTGTCAAGTTAAGTAACAATCCAACCAAGAAACAAGGTCGAGTTATTGAACTAAAAATAAATGGAATATCAAATGTGTTTAGCAACTCACGCATAAAGATGGTGAAACTTGTTGCAGTAAAGGAAATGAGCTAAATTGAATATTTAACTCAAAAACAATACCCAATGCTACACAAGTTATGGAGAGACGCTAGCTGGTTGCTTACATAAATGAGAGGGCTACAAGATTTACACAAGTGCTGAATATATGATAACTGAAACAATAACAAGGAAGTCAATCAATGTGGTGATCTCAGCACTCAACTTCTTTTTTTTTAATGCTTTTCTTGCACTCTTCTTTGTTCTCCCTTTTTTTTCTTCTTGCTACTGAAATCAGCACATCAGACTGTATATAACGATGTTCAACTAATGTTCAGTTTCAGTAAAGTGCACTACCACAAAAACACACAAAGGAGACACTATATTAGCGACGCCAAAAGGAATATCGTCACTAATTAGACTATTAGTGACAGCTATATAGAAACATGTCACTAGTATTCTTCAGTACCTAATCAAGGCATAAATAGTGACGCCGAATAAAACTAGCCGTCACTAATAATATAGGTCAAAAGTCAGAGACGGACTTCAGAAAACACCGTCACTAATGGACTTTGATTTAGTGACGAAGCATTAGATATTAGCGACGCTTTCTGATAACCCGTCATTGGTACCTCTTTTTAGTGATGGTGCATGGAAATCCGTCTCAAAAAGCATGCAACGGTTGTTTAGAACCGTGTCACTAAAAGTCTATAGTTACTTGTCTTTCTACCGTCGCTAAAACATGTGACGGCTGTTTAACACATGTCACTAAAAGTCTAAGTATAGTGACAGGTTTTTATTGTTTAGTACACGTCCCTAACAGTCGTACCAACTACTAAGTGTTTTAGTTTTTTTCTTCTTTGCTACTTGGAATGCAAGAAATTATTTTAACACTTTGAATTAAAATCTACTAGTAGTATTCTTAAAAAAACCCGCCTAATACAAATCTCACAATCTATTGATCATATATCATGATGATTACACTTTTAATATATAAAACTGACTATACTACATATCTGCAGGGGGCACAACCGAACCAGCCGGCACATCGAAGATATCAACCATTACAGATTATAGTGTTCTCCGTGTTGCAGATTCAGTTCTCCTGGCAGAGTGGGCCTAATGGGCCATAGAGCAAACCAGCTATTCACATCCCATTTGATGGCCACTCAACGCTCAAAGGGAGACTAGGGTTACCATTCCTTCCGTGCTCGATGCGCCGCCACCCGCGTCCACTCCGCCGTTCGCCCTCGCCTACCCAGAGGGCGACAAGGGTTCCCACCTCTCCGTGCACCCTCACCTACCCGCGTTCACTCCGCCATCCGCTCCGTCGTCCGCCCTCGTCATCCACGCAAGGAGAAGGTCGTCAACGTGCAGGTCCTCCTCCACTGTAGGTTCGCACCAAAGGTCAGGCCCGTTCCCCTTCCCGTCTTCCTCTTCCACACAAGCCCGAGACAACCCTCTCCTGTCCCCAGATCCGCCGCCTAAACCGTGTGTTTCCTGTACTCAGGAGATCAGGAGGAATGTCACACAGTACAGGTCGTCACCTACAAGGACTAGTAGCGGGAGGTCGCCATCACTCAGACCAGGTCGCCATCACTCAGACCATCGAGTGGAAGCAGTTCATCTTCACGTTTGGCATGGTACAGCTACTCCACTCCCGTTCCCAACTCTGAGATCTGATATTCCCCCTGCTCCCAGTTGCGCCCTGATGTGTAGCAGTTGTTGTATTCCTCAATCCCATTTTTTATTGCTAGTGCCTTAACGATTCTAGTGTGTAGCTAATCTAGATACGTTTTCACAGCAAAGTTGACTGCTTCCACCTCAAGCGTAGCTAGATTGTGGGTTGCTAGGGTATAATTTGAGTCGAGCAACATTCAATTTTGCGTATCAGTTTTAAGAGGGGTCCTTAAATTTTCAGTGGTAGAGTTCAGATTTCAGATAATAGCTGCATATACAACATCGGGTGCTAGAGAATCGACTATTGCTAAATAGGACACTGATGTACTCTATCTGCCAAGGTCAATGAAACTCAAACAATTAGATTTAATATCATGTTTAGGGGATTCAGAAATACAATGCATTCAGAACAACATTTGACTTGATACATGACTGCTGCTTTAGAGCATGTGCAGGTTTGGTTTTGAGAAGAGATAGATATCTGCAGTACTATCAATAGTTTGAGATGTTTATGCTACATTTATGACAAGGAAAAATATTGCTGCTGAGGTTTAGAAAAAAAATATAGGCTTGGTACCTGACTCCTGCTTAGTAACCTTGCTTAGAAAAAATATAGGTTTAGAAAACTTTGCACGTGTTGGTTGTCAATGTTTCCTTTGGTTTCGCTGCACATATTTAAATAATTCTTGTTTATTTGAAATGATTAGTAACCTTGCTGGTACTTACTACATCTAGCTATTAATATGTTCAGAAATTTATATGCTTGCTTTGTAAGGCTGTTACATAATTTCTAACTTCATTAACTAACTGACCTTTCTTTGTTTATGATGTTGTTTTGTAGATGGCTTCCTGTGAATCTTCATCATCTAGTGAGCAAGATGGCTCTCAGGCTAGCGAGTTGTCTGACTCACAAGGCGGGAATCAATGTCGTAGGGTGCGTTCTGAAACGTGGTGGCATACAGAAAAAAAATTGTGGTCACAGCAATTGCTGATGATGGTATATCGATGCTCATTGCTATAACTGTAAGTATCCCTTCTTGTTTATGCCCATTGACACATGTTTCAGCTTAGACTTTGATCTGGGCTAGAAAAGTTGTATGATTCATTGGCCATTGAGGCCTATTTATAGTACAATTAGCATCTTAGTTGACATGCTCATCTAGTTAGTTGCCACTTTAGTAGTACTAGTTTTTTTTTGTTTAATTCACCTGAAAATAATTATTGCTCCAAGCATGATGAAACCAATCCATTGTATTGTGTGAAAGTTGTATATTTTTCTAAATTTGCAAAAACTCATAGTTTGCTAAATTAATAAAATATCTTGATCAGTGAAACCAACTTGATAAATCTTTATTTCATATGCTTCTTTGATTTGAGTATTAGCGTGAATTGCATCTCCACCATTTCAGGACATTCTTTTGCTATTATGCTCTTGAGATCAATAATATGCATCTCCACCATTTCAAGTCATTCTTTTGCTATTATGCACTTGAGATCATGAATTGTATCTCCACCATTTCATGACCACGAGCAGCAATGCTGGGACATGGGGTTATAGCTGAGTTTTTTTTTTCCTGTTTGTGCACTTTAGGAGGGTTGTGACAGCAAGAACATCAATGAACACGGAGGTCAGCTCAGAGCAGCAATTGCAAAAGCTAGCTTGATCAAGTTTCATAGCAGCACAAGGTATGCATGTGTGGTTTTAGTCACTACATTATTGAAGTTTCTTCAGTCAATTGCTTTCTCGTTGGATTCTTTGCTTCAGCATCAATATATCAAAAGCTGGTCTATTATTTAACAAAAACAATACTATTTTATATAGAAAACATTTTATTCTGATCCGCAATAACAAAAGAGAGGTGTTTGTTATCTGGTTTTATTTTAGATTTCTTAACCTGAGGATCCTAAACAATGTCTGGTTTCATTATGATCTGCAATAACAGAACATCATTGCTAAATATTCTTCTTAGCTGAAGTGCTAATGTAATTTTCTCGTATAGTGTAAATGAGTGCCAATCGCAGTACAAATTAGTAGTGTCTTGATTACAATGGCATGACTGGTTTGCTGCTGCTTGCACATTAATATATCACTATTCATATCATAACATTCTAATTCATTTACACTTTATTGACATTCATGGTTGTTTGTAGGTCTGTTGGTGCTTAAGCTGCAGGACCAGGAATGCGTGGACTTTTGTACGACTTGTGTTGCATTTTGTGGGCTCTTGAACGACTTTCTGAGTTTTTTTTTTCTCTGGATGGATGTCATATTGTAAACTGAATAATTTGTATAGCTTAATAGGTCTGTTTTCATTTTGTATACACTATCTTGCAAGTGGATGGTCTATGAGAACGAATTGATGTAATAGTTTCAAAAGGAATCATGGGATACTGTTCTGTAGCATTTTTTTTTGTTTTCAATGTATATCATCAGAGACGGGTTTTTAGAATATGCGTCACTGATGTTGGTCCTCTATGAGACGGTTATGGAGTTTCACGTCACTGAAGATGCTCATTTAGTGACGGATTTTTTCAAAATGAGTCTCTGATAAATATCAATAACGACGGCTTATAGATCATTATCAGATCGTATGGGACACACGTCAGTAATAACCCTAAAAACGGGTATTGGGCAACCGTCACTTTGAATATTAGTGATGATGGAGAAATCCGTCACTAAAGACCGACTATTAGTGACGCGTTACAGGTGACGGGGCTGATTTTCGTCACTAATAGTATTAAAACCCCGTCACTAATTAGCTTTGCTGTGGTAGTGGTGCAAAGCTCTTAAGCAACAACCTACAACTAGTCTCAATAGGTTTAAAGTGTTCACAAAGAATGGCCTAGTGTACCACTAATATGTATTACACTTGGTGTACACAAAGAATGAGCCGACACACAAGATTTCAGTTTCAGCACAATCTAAAATTTTAAAAGCAATAGTAACTGAAATTTTTTGAGCTCAAATAAATATTCCACTTTATGATTCACAACTTGAGGATCTAATATTCTCATAGTACTTCAAATTATCTTTCCAACGAGCTCAAGGACACCAAAAACGGATTTCAAATGCAAAAGTTATGCTTGTTTTGGTGTATGGTGTTCAGATTTCAGATCTGAGCGTGAAAATATTTGAGGATGAAACTTGACCTGAACAAGAACACAAAAACGAAGGGGAAACACAAATCCTGATGGGGAACTAATGGGTAACACAAATCAGAGGTGGAAAACAATGGAAAACACAAAGATTCAGCAACCAAACTCGATCTATTGGACTGAAACTTAACACAACTCACTGAAATTTTAGATCGGGTTTTGGGTATTTGAAATTTTTGGTATTTTCAGTTTAGGATGGTGAACAACAAGGAAAACAAAAGGGGATACAAAGGGTAAAGATCCTACCGAGAAAACCGTAGCTCTGAATACCAAAATGATGCGGAGGCTTGCCCAATCTTCTCGTCATAGGATCTAGGGATAACTGACCCGTGAAGCCTGACGAAACGAGTTCGCCCAACAACACGCTTTGACCAATAAATGACCCATGAAACCTGATGAATTGTGGCACCAATAGCTGCTAGAACAACCACATGTGACAAAGATTTCGCCCAACAACATGCTTTGGTCGATGCCTAACCTGAACCACGTAAAGAGAGGCGATGCTCTTACAAATCACAAGGAAACATAAGAACAAGTGGTAGAGAAATCTCCCAATCCTCAAGGGGGCACTTATGGCACAAACCCTAAGGATAAGAGCAATATGTTTCTCTATTTTTCTGAGTTCAATTCATGGTTAGGGTTTTCACAAGGTGTACAAGGGTTATTTATACTAGGAACAACCCTCCTAGCCGGGCCAAATTAAAGATACATGGGCCTGTTGCGAAACAGGCAAATAAAAGTAACACCCGTTCAGATTGGACAAGTCTGGACTAGATAAAGGAACACCCACTAAGAAAAAGTAACACGTCCGATGAAAAAGTAACATCCGTTCATATCGGACAAGTCCAAACTGAAAAGAAACACTCCTAGAGAAATGTAACACGCCCCAAGAAAAGTAACAGCCATTCAGTTCGGACAAGTCCGAACTGGAAAAAGGAACACTTCCAGTGTAAAAATAACATACCCTAAGCAAAAGCAACACAGTCAAAAGTCTGGAGCAGTCTTCACTAAAACAGGCATAACTCTCTCTGTAGATATCCAATGGATGTGTCGTTTGTTGCATATGAAAGTAGACTTCAAGACCTTTCCATCCATGTATGATACTTAGGGTGGTACCTCTTAGGATGATACAAAATTTATCATGAAGTTGAGGTACAAAATCTGGACATCGGCACATCGACTTCAACTTGCTCTCTTGGGCATCAAGTGGCCACCATGTCTTGAACCTGTGCTTCAAACCTGAGGACAAGTAATGCACCTACATTAGGTAGTACATGACTCTTGTGAGATGCATCCTCATAATCATTAAGGAAAAGATTCACCTTATGTTGCAATTGCTTTGCTTGGACTCGAGTTATTGGTCTCCCGTAGGTGTAGTCGCGAGTAATGTCCTCATCACTGGTGCTCCTCCTCAGACCCTGTGCCTCATGAGGCTGCTCTAGGATCAGCCGTGTCCCCGGAGTCCTCCGTGACTGATCCATGGCATCTAGGTGCCTAGCCACTCTCCTGGCTCTCTCTAACTCTGGGTCCAGCCTTGGTCTCTTCTTGGTTTTGGGCTTCTCAGACATCTTCCCCTTGTCCTTGTCCTATCCTGACCCTGCCATCTGACTGCTACTGCTGTCACTGCATACACGTTGGTAGAGACAGGATAAGTATGAGAACCTACATAAATCTACAGGCAAAGCACCGCTAGGAAAGAATACGTAATAGAAATCCTAGCACTGAATGAAGGACATGATCACTAGGCAATTATGCAAAGTAACAACAATGATCATCAACTATATGTGGCTGGTGCGAGTCATCTAGTATATAGTCAAATAATAGGCAATAAGATCTAACTATAGACTAGACATGAGATAACCCTAGACATGCAATTAATAGATGACCATGGAATTAATTGCAGACTAGGTTGAGCCAACTAATCAATTAATGCAACTAATGATGAGAATTAGTACTTAATTGCATCAATTAACTAATTACTCGTAGATTAGGGCATAATTTGATGAAAGGAGTGAATGGCACAATGTCTTGTGAGGGAGTCGACAAACACCGAGATGATGAACACCAAGGAACGCTCTCCGATTACCAAAAGATGGCAATTTTTTACACTGGCAATGGGGGTTGAGGGGAAAGCTTTGATCTTTGCCCTAGGTGAGATGAACTCTGCTCTGGTGCGTGCGCCCAAGGGTGTGAAAAAAGGAGGGAGGGGGGAGCAGAGGCATGTGCGACGGCACTGCAGTGGCGGCGTAGGCGGAGTGGAGGTGCTTGACGGCGGTGGCGCTGGAGTGCTAGTGCGTGGTGAGGCTGAGGCGGTGTGGCTATGCACGCGGGGGCGAGGCGGCGCGGTGGTGTGGGTGCGGGCGAGCGACAGCGCGCGGGAGCTACATGGTGAGGGCGAGCGGCGGCGTCGGCTCGGGTCGGTGACGGTGAAGGGGAGACGGCGCTCTGGACTTGAACATGGCGACGAGTCGAACAAGGAAGAAACCAATTCAGCTCTGACCAATTTTGACTTAGGTCAAATATTGATGAAGGGCCGAGATTCAACAAGGAACGAATCAACAGCTCGGATTTGGGAACGCATCGCGCGATTGACCGAACTGACCAGACGGTCTGGTCTCTACACCAGACTGTCCGGTCATGTTTGGGTCTACCATCTTTCTGCAGACCGAACGGTATGGTCTCTAGGACCGTTCTGTCCGGTCTCTACAACCAGACTCCCCTAGACATTGTGTCCAGTGCCACTGACCGGACCGTACGGTCACTTCCAGAATATTGCTGAATCAAGGAATTTCTCTATTTTCTAAGTGTCCTCACCAAACACTCAATTAAACACTGCACTTGGAATATAGAGGGAACTCTCAAACACTCATTTTCAAAAAGTGGCACTCTATGACCTTATAATTTTCACAAATGCCAAATGAAAGATCGAGCAAATAAGAACCAAGGCAATTAAGAACCAAATGGGTATGTATGAGCCTTAGTCCATGAACCACGCGAGTAGATTTAACCTCAGAGTTCATAAGACCTTGCTCAATGGGCATGAAGCACAATCCTTTCCTTTGGTCACACTTATGAAGATGTAATCTCATATAGAACATGAGGCACAAATATCTCCAAGTGGGACAAGCCTCCTTTGTGTTTCCTATATGATGCATGCAACAAGCATTTTACATATCCAATGAAAGTAAACATGCCATGTGAATGCAAGCAATATTAAAGAACAAGACACAAAGGAAACCTAACAATGTCAAGTTTGATCCCCTCCCAAGCTTACTCACTATAAGCCATGCCCTTACCTTGAGAGAAGTCAAACCACCATCTCAAGCACTCCCCCTTGCTTATAGCCATCTTGGATGGGTTAGACATTGACTAATTTTTATGTATTTTTCTTTTAGTTATTTACACATGCATGGATTCAAAGCATACTAGTCATAAAGGAGTCCTAATTACCATGCAATGCAAGAGAAAAAAAACACATTACAACTACAAAGAATAAACACGGTTACCTCCCACATGAGTAGATAGGTCGTTGAGGTCCATGTCACTTGTGGTAGACTTTACATGATCTTCATGAAAGCACTCGGTTCACCACCACCACCATCTAAGTCTTGTTCTTGGGCACCCACTTGTACGTAGCCGATCTCTCAAGATCAACAATGCACTTAGGCACCCATATGTTCTTGACCTTCCTTTTCTTATTTGGTGGTCCCAAGGCCTTAGCTTTCACCTTGCCATCCTTGTTCCTAAAAAGCTTGAAATGTGTGTTCTCATGGAACAAGTTAGCATTAGATAAAACAATAGAACTTCTCACCATGGGACAATCCTTGGTGGCGTGGCCATCCTTGCAACACCTCTCTCAATAGTAGTCATCGGCGAGAAGGGGTTTGATTCATGTGGGGATGGAATCACTCGTCCCTATGTTGTCGATGGTGGCGGGACATGAGCCAAGTCCCCGGTGGGAGATATTGTTCATAAGGTTTCTCCCAAGAATCTCCTTGTGGATGGCTCTACCACGTGTGAGCCTCTCAAAGCCATCCATCACCATCTTTCTCTCTTCCTTGAGCTTGTGATAGTCCTCCAAAACAAATGGCTCAAGAGAAGAAACCTCGACCGAGGTGGTTAGTTCATCACACATAGTAGAAGCATCACTCTTTGATGAACTAGAGGAGGGAGAGGCAAGGTTCTCAATATTGATGGCCTCATAAGTGATCTCGAGGGCCTTGTACTTCTAATGAAGCTCTACATGATCACCCTTGAGTTTGTCATAACTCTTGTTTAGGGCCTCATGAGATGTGACAAGGTCCTTGGGCTCACTCTCAAGCTCACCAACACAGTCCTTACCCAACTTACACTCTTTTCTTACTACCTCCAACATCTTGGACTTCTTTATGGTGATGTCACGGGCTTGCTCAAGCATGCTCCACAACTCAGCACACGTGTGCTCCTCATAATCGCTATCATCGCTGCTCTCATCCTCACTCTCCCCAAGTTGGCTCGTGGCCATGAGACATGTGGGAGGTGGAGGAAGAGGTCGTGGAGGTGTGGTCTTGATCATGGCTAGGCCGGCCACTTCTTCATCACTTGAGGAAGAGGACTCATCACTTGAGTTGTCTCTTGTCCACTCTCCAACAAGTGCATTGCGAGAGAACTTCTTCTTGTAGTCTTGAGCTTTGCCTTTGCCTTTGCTCTTGTCCTTGTTGAAGTATCTCTTCTTCTTGTGCTTGGCCTTGGGGTCTTCTTCTTCTTCTTCACTTGAATCTTGTGACTTGAATGCTTCTTTCTTGGGCTTTGGGCACTCTCGGACAAAGTGATTCTTTGAGCCACAATTGAAGCACTTGCCCCTTGACTTGAAGGCAAACTTATTCTTGAAGTTCTTCATCTTCTTCATGAGAAGAGTGTGGCATTTCTTAACGTTGCATCAAGAATATCACTATCCCTGGTACGACGCCAGAAATGACTTGATGTTTGTTATGCTTTTAGAGAAATATGAATTAATCCACAAGCGCACGAAACATCTATTGTAGCATTTCACCCGGGAGTATTCCAAGGTATCGTATTTATTTTCCGTAGGGAAGCTAGGCATAAGAGTATCTTGGTTTAACAAAGATATAACTATAAGAATTATACCAACTGACCAAAGACAGGGGTAAGGATGTTCGATAATGATAGTTGGGGGAGCAGTGATACAGGAGAAATCCACACTAAGATAAATAAAGAGATCGGTTAAGATAGCCGGGAGGACAGCGAGTCTAAGTCTAGAATTCCTAAGATTATATCTTCCTATTTTATCTAAGTTAAGTGTCGAAATTCATAGTTACTCGGGTTGAGTGCTTACACCAAATTCATGGTATAGCCTCGAGTCTTTCACCAATAAGTTTACTTCGGGGCACGACAACGATCCACTAATAGGGTCGGTAACTAACCTCATACACTAGTGGGCACATTCCCGCTAGACAACCCTGCTTGAGACTTCCCGAACGTGGTGGAATACTAAATGGACAGACAGGACTGTCATCACCTGCCGCCTACCACACAGCCCATGGGGACGAATACAAAACCAGCTAGTGCTAACTTAGGCACTACGCCTACGCTTTCACTAGATATTCTTCCGTTGGCCTAGCGGAAGAATAGTCGGGAAATAACCAAGTCTCAGTTCTATTCAAGAACTAAACTTAATTAAATCCTAGCTGGGAATCCCGTAAACTATGCTTCAAAGTTCTTTCCCGATATTTGTAACTTAAGGAAATTGACTAAGTAAAGATAAATACTTGACAAGATAAATAAGAAAATATAATTATATTGATAAGGGATAAGTATTACAAAAAGAGAAAAGATACAAGAGAGCTCATACCAAGACTCCGAGATGACTTCTGGAATCCCGAGCGATGCTCTCGACTAGACTCTAACTCCCGACTAACTAACCTACTCTACTAGTAAGAAAAGTAGTGGGAAATGGACTCCAATGTGTTTCACTCGCTTTCCCTCGTTTTCTACCGAATTCTCCCTCCATTTGTAGGTGGCGGATACTTGGCGGGTACTTCAAGGTGGAGGAGAGTCGGTGGGCAAAAATTCCCCCGCCGAGCGGCGAGCCACACCAGGCGGCCACGTGTGCCGGGCGGCCGGGCATGCCGGGCGGCAGGCCAGGCCGGGCGGCAACTGGATTTAGTCGGTTTCCAACCGACTTTCTTCGGACGGCTCAGATCTTGTCCCGATAGCGGTTACTTGGTCGGTTTCCACCGAAATCTCCGTTTTTGGGTCGGTAGAAGTTGTGGGCTTCATGGGCTGGCAACCCTGGGTGGCCAACCTAGGCCGGGTGGCAAGCCAGGCCGGGCGGCAAGCCCTACTGAGCGGCGGCCCATATTGGTGCCGACCCCCCCCCCCCCCCCCCCCCCCGGGTCACGTCTTGACTTGTCCATGTTGTGCCACGTGAATTCCTCCTTTATTTCTCCACTTTTTACCCTCCTTAGTCCGGAAATGGAAAACGGCTTCATTTTGGAGTGTTTTGCAGGGTCGGCTGGGTCGGATGGTTAGTCTCATGACGACTCTGTTTTGACCCGCCGGGTGGCTGATTTCAGCCTGATATGACCCTGTCGACTGAGTTCGGATTTCAGCCATCACGATCCTACCGGGCCCTGATTTCAGCCTCATATGACCCTATCGGCTGGGTTCGGATTTCAGCCATCACGACCCTGCCGGGCCTTGATTTCAGCCTCATATGACCCTGTCGGCCTGCTGTTTTAAGGCAGAATCGGCCGACGGGGTGTTTCTTCATGTTTTTACATGATTTTAGCCCTTTTTACCCTACAAACACATATTTCACCAAAACTCGTGGAACTTTATTAGTTTAAACAAATATTCACGAAACTTTGGTCTTTACCTTGTATTTTCCGACCGGTTGGTGGCCAATATTGGGTTTTAAGGGCCACCAACACCTCCTTAACTTAAACCTTTGCTCGTCCCGAGCAAAATAAAACTTAGAAGTGATGGATCAGGAGTTGCTTCAATATTAGAGCCCTGCAAGGATCAAGTGCACAAACACATACTCCTACAACATAGGGGTAATAGTAAACCAGCACAAATTGATCACTAAGTCTTTCTCATTGTAAGTGGGCCTCTTAGGCATTTTATAACCTTGTCATGAGCGGTTGGAACTCAGAACAACTAGTTTAGATTTTTGTCACTCAACCTCCTACATGATCATGAGTCCAAAGTTTTTGAAATGCTACATAAGATTGAAAATTTTCCCTCTCGGTGCAATTTTTCACTATGACTCTCATCTCTAAAAAAGTGTATTTCCTCACCAAGTACTCATCATACTCTATGAAATTTGTCTTTATATGTGGAGCTTGGTAGGATGGCACATCTAATATGCATATTTTGTTAAGTTAAGAGATGGTCCTAGCGAAAAGACTTTGCACTTTCTCATTCCAACCATTTGGAAATAATGTCCAGGGGAGAGGGAGAGAATGGACTCACACGAAGGAGTGGACTAGCACAATAGCAAAAATCTTTAACAAAGATTGGATATTTTTGTGCTAGAGATAAAGGATGGTCCTTTATTTTGCTCAAAGAATGAACCTTGAAATTTGACATTTGTACATCTATGAGAGCTGAAAATTTTTCTCTTTTTTTTCAGCTCTCATAGTGTATGGAAGCTAGTTCAATGGTTCAAATATTTTTGTAAACTTTTTCTAAGCATTTATTTTGGGAGGACCAAAATCTTTCTTGTAGGATCAAGGTTTTCGCAAAGGAGAGATTTTTGGCTAACATGCTTGGTGAAGTGGACGCTTGAATCCAATGTGGAAACCGCGTAACCAAGTATGATTGTTTGAGAACTCAAAGATAGCGCGAAGGAAAATGGTTGGCTTTGAAAGTGCAAGTCCTTCATAAGGATCAAATCCTAACCAAATTCAATGCACACATGGATGGCATAAAAGTGGGTTCACAATTAATATCTGGCCTTGGTAGGAATTTTTTCTATCATAGGGAAGAACTACACCAAGTAGGAGGTTCTATTGCAGCATGGTTTTGAAAGAATTCATTGGACTCTAATCATGAGGAGATCATAGACTCATCAAAACATGCTATATCATGAATTCATAGAAACAACAAGACTCAAGTGATGCGCGTGAACTTTCATTAGGTAGCAATCTATTCTCAAAACCACATAAACAAAACATTAGAAACAAGCTCACCTGTAAATTCAGGTGATGCGCGTGAACTTTCATCTTAGTTGGAGGAGTGTTGTGTGTATCCATAGGTGTCATGTTCTCATCATTACCAAATATTCTCAGGTATTCCACTGGCCAAGAGAGGTCTCCAAGACCCCAGCAACGAAGTTATATAGGCTCCCAACCTCAAACTAGCCGTTGCTCCACGAAATTGCCTTTCTGGACATCCAGACCGGAAAGTCTGGTCACTCCCTGACCGGACAGTCCGGTCACTCGGGTAACGGTTCCCAGAACCATTGGCTGTACTGTCCAGACAAATTCCTGTACTGACCAGACCATCCGGTCAGCAGACCGGACTATCTGGTCAATTTATCTCTCTAGTCCAGAAACATTTCTACGCCGAAGCTCCTTGCTGCCCTTCTGCAGCCCTACTGATCGGAATGTTTGGTCAGCAGACTGGACCATCCGGTCTGTAGAGGGTCTCCTGCTGACAGACTTCCTGCTTCTTGCTCTAAGTCCTGGACAACTCCCCATAGTGACCGTATAGTCCAGTCTCCACTAACCCCTCTGTCCGGTCTCTATGTCCTAAAGCTGAAAATCGTCATCCTCGCTTGACTTCGTTTCCCGACTTCTCCGAACAGCTCCTTGGCTTCTCCACTATCACCTAGTGCCTGTGATTTCACCGAGCAACCTTGCACATCACCGACTAGACATGACCCAAGAGAAAGACCTAGACCCTCTTGATAGTCCGGTTTTTCCTATGGACTCAAAGCCCTAACAACTAGGCAAGTGTTCCCAACACATGCACCATAGCTTGTTCTCTACTTTGATCCATCTCCATCAAACCCTTGGACTCCATCAAGTTCACAAGCCTCCATGCTTGCTGTCATTATCATCAATCGCCAAGGCAACCATCATCCATATGATTTGTAATAGAGTTAAGAAATTATTCCTACATAGACAACACTCATGTAGATGTTAGCCCAAAATTTCATAGTTGTCATCTATCACCAAAACATCCATACCTTGGGGATCCAAACACCAATGATCATGAAGCTTATAGATGTGCCTATTCGGATTCGCATTTCAAATTCTAAATCTTTGTGCATTTGGTGTTGTCAATGTACTCATCAATGGGGAGATTGAGAAACCATGTGGAGATGTGCCATGGTTTGCAATATATGTGATGAGTAATTGACTTGAGCAAATTTGGTGTTTGAGTTGAAATACGGGAATTCAGGGATTGCATGGGTTTGCATATCATGGTTATAACTAACCGGAGTTGGTGGAAGTATTGGTAATATTGCAGGAGTCGGGAAATGTGTTTGCTTGTCTCATGATGTGTAGGTCACTAGAGTCGAATTGGCGGTCAATGGCGAGAGGATCGGGCACAAGTAGGAGACTTGGGGGCAGATGATCAGGAGGCCGGGTGATGAGGACATCACCATGCTGGATACACGCATATCATGGCCTTCCCCAAGTTACAAGTCATCACCAACTCAGTCGTCGCGTTCGTCTCAGATTCAGCCGACACCCCTTCACGGTTTTGATGATGTCTCCCACATCCGACGTCCAAACGAGGCGTTCTTTGATGCGTTGGAAAGGGGACGACGACGCTGTCGTTTTGGTTCTGGTCCTAGCTGCAGAAGGGTCGTGAGTCATAATATGTGACCATGACAAGGTGCTGTGCCACCTATTTTGGGCCAACTTGGCCATGTATCGTGTCGGGCCTTAAGCCCATGTTGTGGGCGCCCCCCTGGTCGCCCCCAACCCTAGGAGGTCTTTGTTTCCTACATAAACTCAGTAGCCGCCGTCTTTTAGTTTCGGGTTTCCTACATAAACTTGATTGAATTATTGTAATTGTGGCGACAAGTCCTTTTACAGTAATCCAGGGCCCCTGTTCTTGTTCTACACCACTGTGGCGATTAGTCCTTTTGTGTTCAGAGCTTGAACCTTTTCTTGTGATTCGCTTCATCCATATTTGCAATTTCAGACTGCGTGTTTATCCTCTCTTGCTTGTGTTCTTGATTTTGCTTGCAGGAACAATCAAGTTGTGCTTGGTGTAACGGTTGCGGGGTTGGATCGTGTCTGATTCAAGCCGGGTCATCGGCGCCGAGTTCCCCAAATTCAAGTTTATCCCCTTACCTCTCGGAAGATCAGGCCATATCTACATCAAGTGGTATCAGATTCCTAGGTTCCCCGTGAGGTATTATCGTGTTCTTCCCTTTAGATTCGTTTGTGTTCATCACCTTTTGTCCATGAAAAAGCCTACAAAAAAAAATTTCCCCACCATCCCAGACACTGTTTAGCCTTTGCATAATTTAATTTCAGAGTCCGTAGTGTTGAGTTTGTGTCCTAGTCGAGTTCAGTTGCTGGTTTGAATTTGTGTTTTGATTCGGTTTGTGTTTTGATATCCGCTGCACACCACCATCACCATCGTATTTTCCATTGGATTCACCATCGTGTCACCCACCCACCACACCCACAATCTGTTGCCAACAAAAAAATCGTACCCGATTCAGTTTCCCCCACCCCCCCTCACCCCTCAAATCCTATCTTGACATACCTTCGGTAAAACAGGCATAACTTTTTGCTCGTTGCTCCGATTGGGCTGAAATTTTTATAGCAGATTCTTGACTCAAAGTTGAGGTGATCCGCACTGAGCTTTTCCCTGTGTGCCCTCGTCAAAAAATTCAAAAAAAATCGGAAAAATAGAAAAAAAATTGTAAAGTCAAAAATAACGCTTTTGGTGAAACTTTGAGATTTTCCCTACCCTTTATTTTTCCTCTGTTTGAGTTGAAACTTCTTGTGGTTCCTTCCTTTGTGTTCCTCTATCACAGAAAAATAGTGGAAAAATCATACAAAAAAATCAAGATTTTGATTTGCACCCCCCCCCCCCCCCCCCCGCCCTGAAAATTCTAAGTCTGTGAAGTCTGTTTTGTTCCTTGCTGCCTTTTCCATTGTTCTTTGCCGTTGTTCTTGCTATCACAACTTTTTTGGAACATGATTCTTTTGCCAGCAATTAGGACACTGCTTTGGACATTTATTCAGTGCTACTATCTGTTATTGAATTGTGTTCCAGTGACATACATATTAGCCTTCCAAGCTATACATATTGCAGCACAGGTTTCTTCCTTGCAACTGTTACACCCAAGCTCAACTACAAATTGTGTCGACCTGTTTGGCTTTGGTAAGAACACATGCAAGATTGTGATACATTGCTTCTGATATTGTTTTCCACTTTCTACACTCTCTGCTGCCTGCTAGTTGATAGGGCTAATCTTTTTGTTTAGTGTTGGCTTTTGCTTTTAACCATGTCAGAGAAAGGGAAAGGGACACCTAGAGAGTTGGAGTCCCCTACAGGCTTCAATGATTGTGTCTCCAAGGCCGAGCTCACGAAGCTTCTTGCGGACCAGCGTACATTCATGGAAACGAAGTTTGCCGAGTTGATGGGTCACATCAACACTGTTGTCCACCGCATTGAGGATGTTGAATGACGACCTCCACCTCAACGAGCTGCTGCTGATTATGATTTTGACCGTGATGCAGACCGTCTTCACCATAATCGACACGGTATGGGAGGTAATAACAATCGTGGTAATACTGATACTTTTGTTAAGCCCAAATTTAACATACCATCTTTTACCGGTAGTGCTGACCCTGAAGCATACTTAGATTGAGAACTTGCTGTTGAACAAAAATTTAATTCTTATTTAGTTCCTGCTGAGCATAGAGTTAGACTTGCTACTAGTGAGTTTACAGGTTTTGCTCTCTTTTGGTGGAATGATCTTTGCAATACTAATGCTGCTATACCTGCCACTTGGTCTGTTTTGAAACAACGCATGAAATCTCATTTTGTTCCTCCTTATTACCAACGTGATTTATGTTTGAAATTACAATCTTTAACACAAGGTAGTAAAATAGTAGAGGAATATTATCAGGAATTGCTTATTGGTTTAGCATGTTATGATATACATGAAGATGATCTTGAAACTAGTGCTAGATTTTTTGGTGGTTTGAACCGTGATATCCAGAATATTGTTGACTATAAAGAGTGGAATAGGTTCAGCGAATTGTATCATATTGCTCTTAAGGCTGAACGAGAAGTACAGGGACGCCTTCCACAACAATCTTGCAGGTCCAACACTGAGCAATATCTCCAGCAACGCACTAGAGTAGAGAACTTGAAGAGTCATGTTGCTAAGACATCAGCAACAACTTTTCCACTTGCGCCTACTTCTGCAGTGCAATCGTCTAGTGTGCATCACCAACACCAGAAGAAGGTTACTACTTCCAGTACTAGGAGTGGCTCCTCCACCACCATTATTTGCCACCGCTGCAAGGGCATGGGACATGTCATGAAGGATTTCCCTAGTCGTCGTGCTTTCATCGCTACCGCTGATGGGTATGAAAGTTCTAGTGATGTTGAAGATGAATTTGCTCGTATGCCTAACCTTGTTGCATATTCGACGGAGGAGCAGGAGACTACCGCCATTGATTCTATTGCTGCCACCGCGGGCTTTCCTAGCCTCATTGTACAGTGTGTGTTGACCACTCGGGTGGGACAAGAGGAAGAACAACAACGCAACAATTTATTCTACATGTACCTCATTGTTGCGGACCACCGTGTTCTCACCATCATTGATACTGGGAGCTGTAACAACTTGGTAAGTTCTGATTTGGTAAGCAAACTTGGCTTGACCACGCATGCACTACATCAGCCCTACCACATCAAATGGTTCAATAATAGTGGTACGGCACAGGTAACTCGATCAGCACGCATACACTTTTTAGTAGGTTCTTATCATGACTTTGCTGATTTTCATGTTGTACCTATGCAAGCATGTTCGCTTTTATTAGGCCATCCATGGGAATATGATACGGATGCTGTCCACCATGGTAGAACAAATACATATACATTTGTGCATAAGGACAGGAATATTACTTTGCGTCTGTTATTGCCTGCTGATATTAGAAATCATTTTAAACTGCTTGCTGAAAATACTGAGAATAAACATGATAACAAACAACTTTCTGATGTTAAACATAAGGCTATTCAGTTAAAGGGAGGTGCTTTTCTTGCTATGACATCTACTGTTACTGATCTTTGTGATAATCATGATGCACCTTGCTATACTATGCTTTGTCATGATATATCTTCTTTCGATGATCATGTATCTTGTACTTTGCATTCTGCTTGTACTAACCTTTTGCAGGAGATTGATGCTGAGATGGAGTCGAGGGCGACTCCGATTCAAGAAGGGGAGGATGCTGAGGACATCACCATGCTGGATACACGCATATCATGGCCTTCCCCAAGTTACAAGTCGTCACCAACTCGGTTGCCGCGTTCGTCTCGGATTCAGCCGACACCCCTTCACGGTTTTGATGATATCTCCCATATCCGACGTCCAAACGAGGTGTTCTTTGATGCGTTGGAAAGGGGACGACGGCGCCGTCATTTTGGTTCTGGTCCTAGCTCCAGAAGGGTCGTGAGTCATAATATGTGACCCTGACAAGGTGCTGTGCCACCTATTTTGGGCCAACTTGGCCATATATCGTGTCGGGCCTTAAGCCCATGTTGTGGGCACCCCCCCTGGTCGCCCCCAACCCTAGGATGTCTTTATTTCCTACATAAACTCAGTAGCCACTGTCTTTTAGTTTTGGGTTTTGTTTAGTTCAGTTTTCCAGAGAGAAACTTGATCAAATTATTGTAACTGTGGCGACAAGTCCTTTTACAGTAATCTAGGGCCCCTGTTCTTGTTCTACACCACTGTGGCGATTAGTCCTTTTGTGTTTAGAGCTTGAACCTTTTCTTGTGATTTGCTTCATCCATATTTGTAATTTCAGATTACGTGTTTATCCTCTCTTGCTTGTGTTCTCGATTTCGCTTGCAGGAACAATCAAGTTATGCTTGGTGTAACGGTTGTGGGGTTGGATCGTGTCTGATTCAAGCCGGGTCATCGACGCCGAGTTCCCCAAATTCGAGTTTATCCCCTTACCTCTCGAAAGATCGGGCCATATCTACATCACCGGGTGGAGTCAAGGATGATTCATACCGTACACATGGAGAGGCAAGAAGCACGGACGGTTTCACGTTTGAGCCTCAAAACCGTGGTGGTGATGAAGACGGTGTGTTGACCAAGTCAAGGCAAGCAGGATGCTGGTGCAAGTGACAAGGGGGCCCGATGGATAGGGACCGGGAGAGACTTGCTGGTGGTCAGGATCGCGGGACAAGGTGACACGCGACAACATCAAGAAGTTGCACTTTGAGAAGCGTGCTAAGCAGTTTCCCGGTTTGGGCCACAAAATCGGTGGTGGCGATTGGAGGTGCACGTGCATCACGGAGCTTGCGTCGAGGGCAAGCAAAGTTGCGAAGGGATCGATGGCATTCGGGCGACGAGGAAAAAGATGGATGGTTATGCCCCCGATGGTAGTTGGGTGTGTTATGTAGATCAAGGGTAGAGTGGGCATGTGGACAACAGACCCTAGGCCTATATAAGAAGAGGTAGGGTGGGTGGAAGATTTGCCTCTCTTTCCATTAGCCTTGTGTTAGGGTTCTACTTAAAGTGCTAGGAGAGGTCTTCATGTTTTAGTGGAGAGTAGTGGGTGTGTGAGAGACATCTCTTGCTCTTCCAAATAGTGGGAGGAAGAGGGTGGATTCCTAGCCTTGTATCCATGAATCTTGTAAGCACCTTTCTATGATATGAGAAGTTTTTTCATGCTCAAGACCTCCCTCTTTCCCTAAATCCCAATATTTTCTTTTTCTTTATTTTTAGAGCAATTTTTGTGGAGAGACTTGCCGGTGGCCAGGATTGCGAGACGAGGTGATACGCGTCGACATCGAGAAGTCGCACTTTGAGAAGCGTGCAAGGCGGTTTCCCGGTTTGGGCCTCAGAACCAGTCATGGCGATTGGAGGTGCACGTGGCACCACATGGAGCTTGTGTGAAGGCGAAGCAAAGTCGTGAACGGCCCGAGAGCATTCGGGCGACAAGGAGAAAGATGAACGGATTTGCCCCTGGTGGGAGGTGGCAGTGTTAAGTAGGTCAAGGGCAGAGTGGTCATGTGGACAACCCTTGAGCCTATATAAGGAGAGGTAGGGCTGGTGGGAGAGGTGAGCCTCTTCCCATAGCCTTGAGTTAGTGCTTCATGTAAAGAGGTGAGTAGTGGGTGTGTGAGAGACATCTCTTGCTCTTCCAAAGAGTGGGAGGAAGAGGGTGCCTTCCTACCCTTTGTACCCATGAATCTTGTAAACATGTTCTATGATATGAGATTTACTTTCATGCTCAAGATCTTCCTCTCTCCCTAAATCCCGAATTTCTCTTTTTCTCTATTTTTGGAGCTATTTTCATGGTGATTTCTATCTCGTTTTTTGAGTGGGTTTTGGTACAAATTTCTTGAGGGATCTTGGTGCTAGGACAAGCCTAAACATTCCTCTATGGTTCCTTGATTGAATCCTAGGCAGGAGCACCTTCGGTTTCATGGATTTCCTCAAGAACATTCAAACCCTAGAACTTTCGGTAAATCCTCAAATTCGTGATGAATTCTTGAGCTTTTCGTGTGGTTCCACTTGGAGAAGGGACATCCTACCATGAGACAACCTCTGTCCAAGTTTTGTGATTTTTGGAGTTCGTTTGGTTAGGTTTTGGTAATTTCCGAGCCAAGTTTCGAGCATAGTTTTTTGTTCTAGAAAGTGTCGACCAGCACTGCTGATTGCCGGACCGGCACTGCCGGTGGGTCTGAACTCGAATCAGCCTGCCGATAGGAAGAGTCGAAACCCCGCACTAGCACTGCCGTTAGAACCGACCAGCAGTGCCGATCTTTCCTGTCTGTTGATTCTAGAGAAGTTCTTCTATGCCGCAACGGCACTGCTGATAGGTCTTATCGGCACTGCCGATGATGCCAACTGACACTGCCGATGGCTCTGATTTACACTGCCGGTGTTGGTCCAGTTTTGTGAGGTTCTTGACTATTTCGAGTCTATGCTACTTCTCGTTGTTTCCGCTGTGTTTCATTGTTGTTGTTGATCATTCCTAAGGGTAGCACATCATAAGTTGGTGTGTGTATTCTTGGTGATCGGTTTCAAGGTTGGCTTGGGTTGTAATTGCGACATAGGCCAAGTTCTTGTAAAGAATTTTAATTGGCTCCCATTCACCCTCCCCCCCCTCTGGTCACCTTCTCGGTCCTTCAACCTTATAGCTGCACTAGGACTTCTAGCTTCAGAAGTATAGTTGTACAGGAGTGCCTACGGGACCTTTCTTCCACCCCGCATACCACAAGAAGGGATCCTACCTCCAGACGACATGATGTGGATCGCCTTTCCACCACCTCACACCCAGGCTTCGATAGAGGTCCTGTGAGACTCACCGTAGAGGTGAAGGTGGTCAGAGCGATAGTCACCAGGACTATCATTCCATGGTCAGGGTACAGAGAGGAGTTCACACTCTTACACCATTGGGCAGTGGCAGCTATTTTGAGGAGGCAGCAGTTCGATTTGGCAGATCTGTTTATTGCTTATATGGAGGAGGTGATCTTTAAGAGAGTTGGAGTACGACACCTAGTCTATGGTCCCTACATTTGCTATCTTTTGAGGAGACTAGGGCTTGTGATTGAGGAGCAGTACGGGGCTTCCTGTGAGGTGACCACCAGCTACACACCTTGAGCACCTAGGGGATCACAGTCAGCCTCTAGCTAGCAGATGGGAGAGGAGGAGCAGGAGTCACCACCAGTTACTCACGAGCAGGCAGCTCATCCAGAGATGGTGGTTCCTGAGTCAGCCAGTACGAGAGCTCCTCCCCAGCCAGTAGGCACACAACCAGAGGACGTTCTCACCATAGCAGCACTAGCAGGACATCTGGGTGACTTCATCTAGAGCACAACTGAGGAGAGACGTCAGATCATGGGGGTTATTAGGGGACAGGCAGGGCTTCAGATATAGCAGATGATGCTGATGGCTACACTGATGACCTACATGGCGGAGCTCACTAGGGGACAGACTAACCAGCAGGTGGGAGTCCCGACACTGTCATAGTTTTAGCAGCAACCAACCTAGGCAGACCCCTTCACTGCTATGGTGATAGCCCAGTCCAGTCGCTTGACACACTCAGTGGTGTTACTAACAAGTGGAGGAGGATAGACTTTCTCGCTTGTTACACAGTTCTCCCATATTTCAGCTTTCTCAGTCTTTGCATTGTTCACTTCACCCGCTCAATCTACTGCTTCACAGATGATAGCACCCTCCACCTCCCAGCAGCAGCCAGCAGTCAGGAGTTTGTTCTCAGATACATTGCACACTACTCGAGCAGACTCTCAAACAGCCCCATAGTCAGCTACAGCTCTACCTTCTTCTGCTACAGACGCTACACTCATTACACCTTTGGCAGCAACAAATCTTGTCTGAGGAGGCTTGACTCAGTAGGATGTGATAGGTCTCGCTCTTCTCCAGGCTTCAATTGCATAGGAGACCACCACAGTCACACCAGCAAAGCAGGATAGAGGATCTGAGTCACTAGTGGACCTTGGGTACTGCGAGCAGCTTGATGCTCAGGTGACACAGACTCAGGAAGAGCAGTAGGACCCAACACAGGAGCAGCCCAGAGCAGAGCCCTCCGAGGACATCACTGTATCAATTCCTTCGACCATGAGCGCTTAGTTGTTTCTTCCTTATCTTTTTGTTGCTTATTGCCAAAGGGGGAGAAGTCATAGGTCTAGGAGGAGTGTGATCCTGTGCGATCGAGAGTCAATAGCTTGTATCAAGCAGGAGCATATGTGGTATACCTATTTTGGGTGTTAGATATATTTGGTTCTTTATTTTGGTGAATTTATCAATGTTCATGGAATTTGATGAGTCATGGTTTTCATTCGTTTGTGTTTGGCTCATCTTGATCTCACATGATTTATTTTCATACGCAGTGCTTATCTTTCTCTTTTTATCTTGTTTGCATGTGTGGATACCATGATGATGAGTGCTTGTTTTTCAATTCCTTGCATGTTCATGCTATCATGTTGCATTTTATCATCATGTCTTGCATTGTATGTCTGTATGCTTTCCTTTAATTATATCCTAACATGACATGCATGCATTATCATCTAGAGTGTGCTTTTTCTTTCTTTATCCTCGTAACTCTTGATGACGCGTGATTGAGTAGGACCTTTCTCATGCTTTGTTATGCTTTTGTTTCCTCTCAATTGTAATGTAGCTTTGTAGCCTTAATGTTTTATGATAAGTAGTGGTTGTTATCAATCAGCAAAAAGGGGGAGATGGTAAGCTTCATGACCATTGATGATTGGATCCTCAAGGTACGGATGTTTTATTGAATAATGACAACTTTGAAATTATGGACTAATATTTACAGGAGTGTTGTCTATGCAGGAATCATCTCTCTAATCTACTACAAAACTTATGGACGATGGTTGCCTTGGCGATTGATGACAATGGCCACAAGCATGGAGGCTTAGTGAGCTTGATGGAGTCTAAGGGTCGATGGAGATGGATCAAGGCTAAGGATAAGCTATGGAGCAAGTGTTTGAACACTTCTCTAGTTGTTAGCGCTTTGAGTCCATAGGAAAAACTGGACTATCAAGGGGGTCTAGATCATGTCTCTTTAGGTCATGCTAGTCAGTGATGTGCATGGATGCTCAGTGAAATCACAGGCACTAGATGATAGTGGAGAAGCCAAGAAGCTATTCAGAGAAGCTAGGAAATGAAGTCAAGCGAGGATGATGAGTTTTAGCTTCTGGACAGAGTGACTGGATGAAGGGGTCAGAGGTGACCGGACTGTACAGTCACTAGAGGAGCAGACAGTCGAGAGAGAAGGACTCGTGAGGAATCTGTCCATGCTGGAAGCCATAGAGACCGGACGGTCCGGTCTGTATGGCTGATGCACCAGATAGAGAGGAAGCAGTTGTCTGGAGTCTGATAGAGACAAGTCCGATGAGTGGAGTGACTAGACAGTATAGTCTTATGACCAGACTGTACGGTCAGTACAAGGAAATCAACAGTGGGCAGAGTCGTTGGAGCCGTGTCTGCAGTGACCGAATGGTCCGGTCAGGCAATGAACGAACAATCCGGTCAGTTGGCCCAGGAAGCTGATTTCGTGGAGCAACGACTAGTTGGAGGTTGGAAGTCTAAATAACTTTGTTGTTGGGGTTCTGGAGACCTCTCTTGGCCTGTGGAATACCTGAGAGCATTTTGTATGGTCCAAGAGGAAAAGAAGAGAGCACTAGGAGGAGATATTGGATATCTTGAGAGTGCTAGTGAGAGTAACAAGAGTGTCTATGCACATCTAAGGCTAGGGTGTCTATGAGGGTGTGATCTAGGTTGTTACTCTTGGTCTATGGTAAGACCTAGACCAGTTAGGTATTAGTGAACGAGCCTATCATGATCAGTTGTGAAGGCTATCACATGTTTGTACATGGTTTGAGCCCGTCGTTGAAAGGGGCATCGCTAGCGAGCGCCCATGTCGGCTCAGGGAGTCCGACAAGTTCTCGAGGGAGACGAGTTTGTTCCTTGGTGGCAGCGGTGATGTGACCATGTCTTCACTCCGGGAGTGATTGCGGGCTCATGTGCGAGAACTCTACTTGGTGGCGGGAGGGACCGGGACTTGGGCGGGAGTGGTCCAACGAGGAGTAGGGGAAGGCGCCATCCTTCCGAGACCTTAGAAAAAAAATCATGAGCATTCCTTGACCCTCTCCTTAGTATTCCGTATTTGTGTGCTATAGTTGATAGGGTGACTTGTGTCTTACATATGCTAGTATACACCTGCTTTTGTCTTAATTTGCCTTGCATCTTGAGAAATCATGTTGAGATGTGCCATGGTTTGCAATATATGATGAGTAATTGACTTGAGCTATTTTGGTGTTTTGAGTTGAAATGCGGGAATCCGGGGATTGCATGAGTGTGTGCATGGTTATTGTTATGACTAACCGGAGTTGGTGATTGAGTTGGAGAAGTTGCAGGAGATGGGGAGTGTGTTTGCTTGTCTCATGATGTCTAGGTCACTGGAGTCAACTTGGCGGTTAACGATGAGAGGATCGGGCACAAGTAGGAGACTTGGGGCCAGACGATCAGGAGGCTGGGTGGAGTCAAGGGTGATCCATACCGTACATGTGGAGAGGCAAGAAGCACGGCCGTTTTTGCGGTTGAGCCTCAAAACCGTGGTGGTGATGAAGATGGCGTGTTGACCAAGTCAAGGTGAGCGGGATGCTGAAGCAAGTGATATGGGGGCCCGATGGACCGAGACCAGGAGAGACTTGTTGTAGGTTAGGATATCGAGACGAGGTGACACGCGTTGACATTAAGAAGTCGCACTTTGAGAAGCGTGCAAGGCGGTTTCCCGGTTTGGGCCTCAAAACCGGTCGTGGTGATTGGAGGTGCACGTGGCACCACATGGAGCTTGCGTCAAGGCGAAGCAAAGTCATGAAGGGCTTGAGAGCATTCGGGCGACAAGGAGAAAGATGCATGGATTTGCCCTTGGTGGTAGGTGGCAGTGTTAAGTAGGTCAAGGATAGAGTGGTCATGTGGACAACCCTTGGGCCTATATAAGGAGAGGTAGGACTGGTGGGAGAGGTGAGCCTCTTCCTATAGGCTTGAGTTAGTGCTTCTTGTAAAGAGGAGAGTAGTGGGTGTGTGAGAGACATCTCTTGCTCTTCCAAAGAGTGGGAGGTAGAGGGTGGCTTCCTAGCCTTTGTACCCATGAATCTTGTAAACATGTTTCTATGATATGAGATTTACTTTCGTGCTCAAGATCTTCCTCTCTCCCTAAATCCCAAATTTCTCTTTTTCTCTATTTTAGAGCTATTTTTGTGGTGATTTTTTTATCTCATTTTTGAGTGGGTTTTGGTACGAATTTCTTGAGGGATGTTGGTGCTAGGACATGCCTAAACATTCCTCTATGGATCCTTGATTGATTCCTAGGCAAGAGCACCTTTGATTTCATGGATTTCCTCAAGAACATTCAAACCCTAGAGCTTTCAGTAAATCCACAAATTTGCGATGAATTCTTGAGCTTTTCGTGTGATTCCACTTGGAGAAGGGACGTCCTACCACGAGACATCTTCTGTCCAAGTTTCATGATTCTTGGAGTTCGTTTGGATAGGTTTTGGTATTTTTCTTACCAAGTTTTGAGCATAGTTTTTTGTTCTGGAAAGTGTCAATTGGCACTGTCGATCGTTGAACCGGCACTGCCAGTGCCCGAGGAATAACCCCTGATCGGCACTGCCGATGGCTAGACCGGCAATGCCGGTAGCCTAGGTCTGCACTCGAAGCGACACTGCCAGTGACTTATGTCTAATCCTGCACTGGCCCTGCCGATGCCAACTACCAGCACTGCCAATGCGCTTCGACCGTTTCTTTTGTGAGTCCTGAGAACACCGCACCAGCGCTGCTAGTGGGGCACTACCGATGGTGCCAACCGGCACTACCGATGGTAGTGATCAGCACTGCCGATTCTAGTCCATAAGGTCTAATTTGTGTCCATTTCTTGACTATTTCGAGTCTTTGTAGTTCTCCTTTGTTTTTGCTATGTTCCGCTGCTATTGTTGATCACTCCTGTGGTAGAACATCGCAGGTTGATGTGTGTGGCCTTGATGATCAGTTTGGATGTTGGTTTGGGTTGTAAGTAGGATATAGGCCAAGTGCTTGTTAAGAATTTTAATTTGCTCCCATTCACCCCCCCTGTCTGGTCGTCTTCTCGGTCCTTCAATTGGTATCAGAGCTAGTTTATCACTAGTTTGACCTTAACTGGCTTTGTGATCCAGAGGTGACATGGAGAAGTGTGCAGTCAAGCTTGTGATATTAGATGGGGAAGACTTTCCCTATTAGAAATCACGGACCAAGGCTTATCTCTTGAGCCAAGGTCGTGCTATCTGGGAGATCATCACACAGGACTACTAGATACCTGAGAACCTCGAGAGGGCTGCTGTTGCTAAGGTGAACAGGTATGAAAACAATTCCAAAGTTGTTAACATTCTACTCTCTCCACTTGGTAGGAATGAATTTGAGACTGCTTATCTTGAGACTGCTCATGCAATCTGGGAAAAACAGTGCACGTACCATGAGGTGCCTCTCAAGTCAAGTCTATGTGTAAGGACACTTACAATGGACAGTATCAAACCTTTGCACAAAAACCTAGCGAGTCACTAGATAACACTTTTTGTAGGTTTGAGGCAATTGTGTGCAACCTGGGGGCTTGTGGTGACTAGTGTACAATGATAATGATAGGGCTAAATAGCTGTTGTATTCTCTTGATGAAAATGTCTGGGGGGTTAAGATTGTTGCTCTTGAGGAAACTGCTGATTTCAATACCATAAATTATGAGCAACTGTATAGCAAGATGAAATCTCACGAACTGCCTAGGAAATCTCGTCCTAATCATGCTAATCCAGCTTCGAGCATGGCTTTCCGTTGTAGCTCTCAAAAGGGTAGTCATGGTTGCTCCTCTTATGAAACTAACCCCTCACTTGACAAGTCTACCTTGGGGTTTGCTCTGTCTTCTCTTGTTGCAGCTTCTGATGAATATATGGAGTGCATTCCTGACGAGGAGCTGTCATTGCTCACGAGGAAGTTCAAGAAGTTCTACAACAAGAAGAAGGAGAGAAGAGGAGGTGGTTCAAGAACCTGCTTCGAGTATGGTGACCCTGAACACTTCATCGCTGACTGCCCCAAGAAGAAGAATTCCGGGTAACACGATAACAACACTAATGATTTCAAGAAGAAGAAGAACCACTTCCACAAGCGAAGCAAGAACTCCAAGAAGTTCGCTAAGGCAATCGCACACGCCTGCGTTGCCGCCTTGAGCGATGTTGACCTCACATCAAGCGATGGCCTTACAAGGTCGGAGGAGGAGGTTGAAAAGAAACGAGTCAAGAGGAAGGGCGACTTCATTGGGCTTTGCTTCATGGCAAAGAATGATCATGATACTGACTCTGACTCTGACTCCGACACAACCGAGGTACCTCCCACTCTCGATGAGCTCTCTTCTGAACTTGATCATTTGCGCGACGTTCTTCTCATGCAAGATGATAAGCTTCACAACGCTGTTCATGAAAGTAGAGCTCATGAACCGAGGTTTACTTTCTTGAAAGCAAGGATGAAGTATTTCATCACTTTCAGAGCTTAGCTTTGAGGTTGTTCAAGGAACTCCCTCGTGCATTACGAGCAATCCACAGTGATAATGACACTGAGTTCAAGAACTCCTCCTTTGATGCTTTTCTACCGTGAGCATGGTATTGAGCATCAATTTTCAGCACCTTGTGTTCCTTAGCAGAATGGTGTGGTTGAAAGAAAGAACAGAACCTTGGTGGAGATGGCCCGGACGATGCTCGATGAGCATAGGACTCCGAGGCGGTTCTGGGCTGAAGCCATTAGCATTGCTTGCTATGTTTCCAATCGAATTTTATTGCGCTCAATTCTTAATGTGACTTTTTATGAGCTACGCTTTGGGAGGAAGCCATTTGTTTCTCATTTGCGTGCCTTTGGTTTTAAGTGCTTTATTCTCAAGTGTGACAATCTTGATAAGTTTGAGTCGAGATCTTCCGATGGCATCTTTCTTGGCTACACTCTTCATGGACATTCCTATAGAGTTTTGAACTTAGAAACTAATAGCATCATAGAATCCTGCGATGTAAATTTTGATGAATCAAACTCATGTGCAAGCAATGTGGTTGAGACTACAGGTGACAAGGAGATGGAGGAAAGCATCTTCGTAGAAGAGGGCCTAGAGGGCTTGGATGATGATGATGATGATGATGATGAGTCAACACATCCTATGTTTGAGCCTGTTCCGGCTGCATCCACTACTCCAGCAGAGGGTCCAAAAGCTTCTACATCGACCTCAGTCGCTATTGAGCCAGCTCCAGCTGTGGTTGAGGGGGAGGTACGCTCTAAGAGAGAAGCCCCTAGCCACATTCAGCGACAACATCCACCTCAACAGATGATTGGTAATCTCTATGAAAGGACAACAAGGTCAAGGTCTGCACATGTTGCCTGCTTTACCAATTCTCTGTTTGTTGCTACCTTTGAACCCCGGGATGTTGGACATGCACTATCGGACAAACATTGGGTTAATTCCATGCTTGAAGAGTTGGAAAACTTTGAGAGAAACAAAGTCTGGACCCTTGTAGAGCCTCCCACCGGTGTCAATGTCATAGGAACCAAGTTTGTTCAAAAACAAGCATGGGGAGGATGGTGAGGTTGTGAGAAACTAGGCTAGGCTAGTTGCTCAGGGTTTTAGCCAAGTGGAGGGCTTAGATTATAGGCAAACCTTTGCTCCTATTACACGCATAGAAGCCATTAGGATCTTGCTTGCATTTACAGCCTTTAACGGCATTAGACTCTACCAAATGGATGTCAAGAGTGATTTCCTAAATGGCTACATAGAAGAAGAGGTTTATGTGACACAACCACCTGGCTTTGAGCACCACAAATACCTAAACCAAGTGTATAAGCTTCAGAATGCTTTGTACGGGCTAAAGCAAGCACCTAGGGCTTGGTATGCTAGGCTTAAGACCTTCTTGCTAGAGCACGGGTATGTCATGGGGTGTGTTGACAAGCAATGTGGTTGATACTACAAGTGACAAGGAGATGGAGAAAATCATCTTTGTAGAAGAGGGCCTACAGGGCTACGATGATGATGAGTCAACACATCCTACATTCGAGCTTGTTCCTGCTGCATCCACTACTCCAGCAGAGGGTCCATAAGCTTCTACATCGACCTCAGTCACTGTCGATCCAGCTCCAGTTGTGGTTAAGGGGGAGGTATGCTCTGAGAGAGAGGCCCTAGCCACATTCAGCGACAACATCCACCTCAACAGATGATTGGTAATCTCTATGAAATGACAACAAGATCAAGGTCTGCACATCTTGCATGCTTTACCAATTCTCTGTTTGTTGCTACCTTTGAACCCTGAGATGTTGGACACTATCTGACAAATATTAGGTTAATGCCATGCATGAGGAGTTGGAAAACTTTAAGAGAAACAAAGTCTGGTCCCTTGTAGAGCCTCCTACCGGTGCCAATGTCATAGGAACCAAGTGGATGTTCAAAAACAAGCATGGGGAGGATGGTGAGGTTGTGAGAAACAAGGCTAGGCTAGTTGCTCAGGGTTTTAGCCAAGTAGAGGGCTTAGGTTATGGGGAAACCTTTGCTCCTATTGCACGTATAGAAGCCATTAGGATCTTGCTTGCATTTGCAGCCTCTAAGGGCATTAGACTCTACTAAATGGATGTTAAGAGTGCTTTCCTAAATGACTACATAGAAGAAGAGGCTTATGTGAAATAACCACCTAGCTTTGAGCACCAAAAATATCCAAACCGAGTGTACAAGCTTCAGACGCCTTTGTACGGGCTAAAGCAAGCACCTCAGGCTTGGTCTGCTAGGCTTAAGACCTTCTTGCTAGAGCGCAAGTATGTCATGAGGTGTGTTGACAAAACCTTGTTTACTCTAAAGAATGACAATGACTTTCTAATGGTTTAGATATACGTGGATGATATCATCTTTGGTGGTTCTTCTCATGCTCTTATGTCCAGATTTCAGGAAGCCATAGAAAGTGAATTTCAGATATCGATGATGGGCAAACTCACTTTCTTTCTTGGACTTCAAATCAAGCAATGCAAGCAAGGCACCTTCATACATCAAGCCAAGTACACGAACTATCTTTTGAAGAAGTTCAACATGGTCAATGTGAAGCCGTTATCAACATCAATGTCCACTACAATGGCACTTGACCCTGATGAATCCTATGAAGCGGTGGACCAAAGGGAGTACAGAAGCATGATTGGCTCCCTTTTATACCTGACGGTGACAAGACCCAACATCCACTTTGCGGTGTGTCTTTGTGCTCGCTTTCAAGCTTCCCCAAGGGCGACCCATCGCAAAGCTATCAAGCTCATCTTCAGGTATCTCAAAGACACCCTTGAGTTTGGTCTTTGGTACTCTCCATCTTCTTCTCTTGATCTTATTGGGTATTCGGATGCGGACTTTGCTGGGTGTAGAATTGATAGGAGGAGCACTTCTGGGACTTGTCATTTCTTAGGTACTTCTTTGGTTTGTTGGTCTTCTCGCAAGCAATCTAGTGTAGCCCAATCCACAACCGAAGTTGAATATGTTGTTGCTGCTAGTTGCTGTTCACAAATCCTTTGGTTGCTCTCTACCATGAGAGATTTTGGGTTGACCTTTAAGAGTGTTCCACTCATGTGTTATAACTCTATTGCCATTTGCCTATCCAAAAACCCAATCCAACATGGTAAGGTCAAACACATAAATGTGAGATTCCACTTCCTGAGCGACAATGTAGAGAAGGGAGATGTTGAGCTCAAATACATCGACATCAAACACCAATTGGCTGATATTCTTACCAAGCCCCTAGACGCTTCGAGATCTGCTTTTCTTCGGAGGGAGCTTGGTGTTTGCCATCCCTATGGCATTGTTTGAGGGTGAGTTGCTCTTTGCTCTTGGAGTTGGTACTTTTGTATATATGTATCTTACTTTTTTGCATTGCATCTCATTTGTAATATATGCATTTGTAGATGAGCTTTGATTCTTATGCCTTCTTGCATTTCTTATTGCTATGATTGAGCTTGAGCTATGTTGTGCGGATGTGATGAGCAATCTCTCATGCTTAGATTGTTAGATGGCTTGATATAGACTCTTTTTGAGTAACTTGCTAATCTTAAATATAAACTTGGCTTTTTTGTGAACCTCATGAACTAATCTTGCCAAAATGTGCTCACCATGTGAATAATTACTTTTATCCTTGTTGAAACTTGCATTGGGGCTAGTCTAGAGGATATCTTGGCTTTGGCACCTTGTGTTTGCGAAATATGGCTTTGCAAATGTTTAGCTCATGATGGAACATTGTGGGAACATTTGTTCCTTTTGCTGCAAAGGCATGCTCAAACTTCTGCTTTTTTCTTTGTAAGTTAAGTTAATTCAATGAAAATTGTGCTTCGAAGCCTCAGGGTGTTTGTCGTACCCAGTTGTGCGACCCTCCGCATGGATTAGAAATTACATAAAAATGCTAAATCCAAAAATTATGCTTCGAATCCTCGAGGTGTTTGTCGTACCCAGTCGTGCGACCCTTCGCACGGATTAGAAGTTGCATGAGGATAACCAAATAAGAATAATGTCCTTCTCCCTCCTTTCAGTCTTTGTTGCATATGTGAGCGTTTGTAGAGCTTATTTTTTGTGAATGCTTGTTGTCATGGTTGAGATTGAGACTGGCTAGTCTCTTTTGATTCACTTGATGCCTATTTTTCCTTGGATGAGAGTACTTATACATGTGGTGGCAGCTTTTCTCATGATAAGCAAATTTGATTCTATCTAAGCTAGTTAATCTTTCTACTTAGCTTGTATAGCTCTTGGTGTTTATGACTTGCCCTCTATTTTTGTCTTTATATGATTGTGAGCTATTGCTTTTACACTCCATAGCTCTATGTTTCTGATTCGCAAGGTTAAATGCTTGTTGGCATAATTGTTGGAGCTCTTTAGGTCTGTATTTTCATGCTTTGTTGCTCTTTTGTTTCTTTGATGAGTTCACCAAAGGGGGAGAATGCTTTTGGATGCTTTTGGGTCATGCACAAAAAATGCTAAAATTCTAGAAATGACCTCATGTTGCATTTCATGCCTACTACCACAAGATGAGGGGGAGCATACCATTGCTTTGAGCTTTTTGCTATCTTTGCGCCTTTAGTCACTTTATTGTCAACTCTTGGTTTTGTAATCCTTCTTATGCTAGATGTTTGCTTTTCACCTTTTCTTTAGGTTAAAGCCATTTGGATGTATCTATTCGGATTCACATTTCAAATCCTAAATCTTTATGCATTTGGTGTTGTCAATGTATTCATCAAGGGGGAGATTGAGAAACCATGTTGAGATGTGCCATGGTTTGCAATATGTGATGAGTAATTAACTTGAGCTGTTTTGGTGTTTTGAGTTGAAATACGGGAATTCGGGGATTGCATGAGTGTGTGTATGGTTATTGTTATGACTAACCGGAGTTGGTGATTGAGTTGGAGAAGTTGTAGGAGATGGGAAGTGTGTTTGCTTGTCTCATGATGTGTAGATCACTGGAGTCAACTTGGCGGTTAACGACGAGAGGATCGGGCACAAGTAGGAGACTTGGGGCCAGACAATCAGGAGGCCGGGTGGAGTTAAGGGTGATCCATACCGTACATGTGGAGAGGCAAGAAGCATGGACAGTTTCGCGATTGAACCTCAAAATCGTGGTGGTGATGAAGACGGCATGTTGACCAAGTCAAGGCGAGTGGAATGCCGGTGCAAGTGACAAGGGGGCCCGATGGATAGGGACCGGGAGAGACTTGCCGGTGGTCAGGATCGCGGGACGAGGTGACATGCGTCAACATCGAGAAGTCGCGCTTTGAAAAGCATGCAAGGCGGTTTCCCAGTTTGGGCCTCAAAACCAATGGCGGCGATTGGAGGTGCACATGGCACCATCACAGAGCTTACGTCGAGGTGAAGCAAAGTAGTGAAGGGCCCTACAGCATTCGGTGGGACGAGGTGAAAGATGAATAGATTTGCTCCTGGTGGTAGGTGGCAGTGTTATGTAGGTCAAGGGTAGAGTGGTCATGTGGACAATCCTTGGGCCTATATAGAAGAGGTAGGGCTGGTGGGAGAGGTGAGCCTCTTCCTATAGCCTTGAGTTAGGGTTTCATTCTAAAGAGCTAGGAGAGTGCTTCATGTAAAGAGGAGAGTAGTGGGTGTGTGAGAGATATTTCTTGCTCTTTCAAAGAGTGGGAGGAAGAGGGTGGCTTCCTAGACTTTGTACCCATGAATCTTGTAAACATGTTTCTATGATATGAGATTTATTTTCATGCTCAAGATCTTCCTCTCTTTCTAAATCCCGATTATCTCTTTTTCTCTATTTTGGAGCTATTTTTGTGGTGATTTTTTATCTCATTTTGAGTGAATTTTGGTAAGAATTTCTTGAGGGATCTTGATTCTAGGACATGCCTAAACTTTCCTCTATGGATCCTTGATTGATTCGTAGGCAAGAGCACCTTTGATTTCGTGGATTTGCTCAAGAACATTCAAACCCTAGAACTTTTAGTAAATCCACAAATTTGCGATGAATTCTTTAGCTTTTTGTGTGATTCCACTTGGAGAAGGGACGTCCTACCATGAGACATCTTCTATCCAAGTTTCATGATTTTTGGAGTTCATTTATATAGGTTTTGATATTTTTCTTGACAAGTTTTGAGCACAGTTTTTGGTTCTAAAAAGTGTCGATCGGCACTACCGATTGCTGAACCAGCACTGCCGGTGCCCGAGGAAGAACCCCTGATCGGCACTGCCGATGGCTGGACCGACACTGCCGGTAGCCTAGGTCTGAACTTGGAGCGACACTGCCAGTGACTTAAGTCTGATCCCGCACCGGCACTACCGATGGTAACTACCTGCACTACCGATGCGCTTCGACCGTTTCTTTTCTGAGTCATGAGAACCCTGCATCGCCACTACCGATGGTAGTGATCGGCACTGCCGATTGTGGTCCAGTAAGGTCTGACTTGTGTGCATTTCTTGACTATTTCGAGTCTTTGCAGTTCTCCTGTGTTTCCGCCGTGTTCCGCTGCTATTGTTGATCACTCCTAAGGGTAGCACATCACAAGTTGGTGTGTGAGGCTTTGGTGGTTGGTTTAGAGGTTGGTTCGGGTTATAATTGGGATATAGGCCAAGTTCTTGTTAAGAATTTTAATTGGCTCCCATTCACCCCCACCCCCTCTATTCGCCTTCTCGGTCCTTCACGTCTCTAGCCTAGGTTCTTAACATTCTTGAAAAATTAGTCTATGTCTCGTTATTCTCTAAAAAGACATGTAGATTTCCCATCCGACCTCTGATTAGTATAGGCGGCCATCTGGGCCGGGTTAAATAGGCCGGTCCAAGGCCCAGGAGTTTTGGCCCGACACAGACATGGCCCGACACAGAGGGTAAGCTGGCTGTGCTAGCCTAGAGCTCGGATCGGGCCATGCTTGGGCTTAGGCACAAGCCCGTTGTGCTGGTCCGAGCATGGCCTGATCAATATGGCCCGATCGGCCCTACACCATCACCCGTGGAGGCATGCGGACTACAGTCCGGCATGGGCATGACCCACTTCTCGGCCTACTTCTCGGCCTGCTGGGCCTTCTCCTGGTTCCTGTCCCAAGTCGTCCTCTCCCCGTCTCCCGCAACTCTCTCCCTTGAAGGCATCTCTCAGCTCCTACATGCAAGCATCGAATGTCGTCGTCCCCCTCCCTCCTCGGCAGCTCCGTGCCAGCCCTCCTCGGTGGCTCTGTCGCTGCTCTCGCCCCCAATCCTCCCTATCACCACGTCCCCCTAATGCGCATTGTCATCATCTTCTTCCCTTCCTTCGCATCGCGCCGCCCATGCCGCTTTCACCCCCAATCCTCCCTATCACCACTGCCGCCTCCCCTTCCTCCGTATCGCGCCACAGCTCTCGCCCCCTCCCCCCCTCCTCCCACTCCCCACCCCCCCTCATCTGTATTGCCGCCGTCACCTCCCTTTCCTCCGCATGACGCCGCTACTCCTTCCTCTACATCCCATCGCCGCCGCTCTCCTCCTTCATCTGCATCTTGCCATCGCCCGCTTTCGTCCCCTTCCTGCAGTGCTTTCAGGCCAGTCCGACACGTACGGGCCCGACGGGCCAACGGCATGACCCGGTCCATGTAAAAGTGGTAATGCCATGATTGAGCTTGGCCCTAAGCCCGTCGCGCCGGCATGACACGATCCGTTAGCCGACTCGGACTGTGTCGGCCATTAAACACAGCATGGCCCGTTGGCCACCGATACCCATTAGTGTGATTCTTGTCTTGTTAGTTTTGTATTGTCGTGAAAGTTAGTTGGGAAATGTTTTAAGAACTTGTTCGATACTAGAATCGCTCTGCATCTCAAATTTAGTTTTGTTTAATCGTATCTCACCCATATTCATCTTATATTCTCCATATCTCACTCGTTTTGTTTTCGGGTTAAAATTTCAGGCGTGCCAGTTCGTAAGAAGGACTGGCCCGATCTGCACGACTTGTAACCTTCGACACTTTGCCCTACCTAAATATTTTTGCGAGACGCCCACTGGCCGGTTGCAATTGCAAAACAGGAGGAGAAGCAAATTGGGATGGCGAGGAAAAACAGAGACAGAAGCACGCAGCTGCTCTGCTTCACCGTCCGCTTATCGTCGTCCACACAGCAGAACAGTATCGAAGGAGGACCCCCAGGGCCTCTCAAACTCCCAAGAATGCCTGGTTATCCACTGCTCCGTCGCCTTCCTCCTCCACCCCTTCCACCATGATTACCACCCCCCTCTCCCCCGCCCCCAAGCCGCCCTTCCCCTCGCGCTTCCACTCTCATCTCCACCCCCACTTCTCCCTGCCTCGTCGCCACCGCCACCTCGCCAGGCCCGTTCCCACCGCCGCGCCACCGGACCTCCTCGCGAGTGTAGAATCCGTTGCCTCCGCCGCCTCCGTCCTCGCCGCCATCGTCCTCGTCCACGAATCGGGCCACTTCCTCGCCGCCGTCTCCCGCGGCATCCACGTCTCCCAGTTCTCCATCGGCTTCGGCCCCGCGCTCGCCCGCTTCCGCGCCGGCCCCGTCGAGTACGCGCTCCGCGCCATCCCGCTCGGCGGCTACGTCGGCTTCCCCGACGACGACCCGGACTCCGGGTTTGCTGCCGACGACCCGGACCTCCTCCGCAACCGCCCCGTCCCCGACCGCCTCCTCGTCGTCTCCGCCGGCGTCGCCGCCAACCTCGCCTTCGCCTTCCTCATCATCTACGCGCAGGCGCTCACCGTCGGCGTGCCCGTCCAGGCTCAGCTCCCCGGCGTGCTGGTCCCCGAGGTCCTCCCCGGCTCCGCCGCCGCCCGCGACGGCCTCCTCGCCGGCGACATCATCCTCGCAGTCCCCGGCGCAGCGCCGGACCCTTCCGTCCCAATCCTCGTCAACCTCATCAAGGCCAGCCCCAGCAAGAAGGTGCCCATCACCGTCTCGAGGCCCGTGCCGGGCGCGGCAGAGAGGGAGTCCGTCCAGCTCACCCTCGTGCCGGACACCAGCGCCGATGGCTCAGGACGCATCGGCGTGCAGCTCTCGCCAAACTTCCGAGTCACCCGCGTGCGCCCACAGAACCTGGCGGACGCCACAGTGCTTGCCGTGCGCGAGTTTACGCTCCTGACGGGGACTGTTTTCGACGGGCTCAGGCAGACGTTGCTCAACTTCTCACAGACGGCCGACAAGGTGTCCGGTCCGTGGCCATCATCGCTGTCGGTGCGGAGGTGGCAAGGACCAGCGCCGATGGCCTGTTTCAGTTTGCGGCAGTGATTAATCTCAACCTTGCCGCCATCAACCTGCTGCCTTTGCCGGCATTGGATGGTGGGACGTTGGCACTGATCCTTCTTGAGGCGGCCCGTGGCGGTCGCAAGATTCCCCGTGAGGTTGAACAGGGGATCATGTCGTCGGGGATATTGGTGGTGCTCATGATTGGCGTGTTCCTCATTGTTCGCGACACACTCAACCTTGACTTCATCAAGGAGATTTTGTGATACTTGGGATGATGGAGTTCGTCACAGCTGTCGGTGCGACATCTTGAGGTAGCAAGCTCTGTTTCTCTTGTTGGAAAAAAGGTTAGCAATTGCGATTCTAGCACTCTAGCTTGATATACTGATCATAGGGCCTTGTATTGTTGTTATACGGATCAACGCTGTCAAGTTATAGTTGACTACAATCCGAAGTCAAAATGAGATGATGTGGTTCATATGTAAAGTCCTGCTTGCAGAGCACAAATAGTTGCTAGACCTGGTGCTTTCGAACTGCCTTGGAAGCATTGTATTGAAATGATTTTATATTAGTATATAACAGCTGTGATGTAGTCTTTAGTAGTCATGATCTTCAATCACCTATCTTGAATTGATTCACCTATGAATCTGGTACCTAGAACTTCAATTTGGCAATGCACCTTTTTCCTATAGCAAGATTCTGTTCTATATGAGTGTTATGTGACTCCATTTCCATTTAATAGAAAGCTGACTCAGTAAAAATTTCCTGCCTGCAGAGCAGAAATGTTGCTTGAGCTGGTGCTTTGGAAGTGGTTTAAAAAATTTGCATTGAAATCAAATCATATTAGCTAAGATTGGTGCGAATGTGTAGTGTAATGATCATGGTAGTCAATCTCTCATCTTCAGCTTATTTTACTGACAGTTCCATTCTGAATCTGGTCATTAGAATCTCTTTCGCAATGCACAATTCTTTGCAGCAAGTTTCTTTCATCAAGAGTGCTCCTGTGACTTCAGCTTACCGTTTGAAACTAGGCCTTGACCTCCAATGCTTACTTTCATATAAGTTCCTATGTAACACAGCATTTCATAGAAGTCCTGAGAAATTGTAGTGGCTTTGATTTCTATTAATTTCTCTATATTTTAGTTGTCCTAAAGTAGGCGTAATATTATGGGATAATTTGTGGTTTCCAGTGTTAGGTACCATGTCCATGTAATGCCATAGATTCTGTACTTAGATTCTTCACAATATCAGCCAAATATTCTATGCAGTACCATACTTGGTTCTCTTTGAAACACAAGATTTTGAAAATCTGAAAAATTGAGTACCATACTTGGTTCTCTTGAAACACAAGATTTTGAAAATGTGGAAAATTGAGTTGCCTTCTATTTCAAATCCTATATGGGACCAAAACACATAAATTTTCTTATGAAAATTCTGAATGGAAACAGAAAAATAATTGAATTGAAGGTGAGAAATAGAAAAAGGAATTGATGGGAACTCTGTTTTCATGTGGAAACTTGGACTCAAGAGTATTTCTTCTATGTTGTTGGGGCATACTCCAAAAATAACGTCGTCCAAACGTTTTCTCAACAATTTCATAGTTATCTTGGGGTTTCAAAACCTTCATCCCAAAGGGCTCCTATAAAATTTTCTGATCGAATTTAAATAACTTACAGTTTCTCCATTATTTTAATCCATAAATACCACCACATGGAATATGTTTGACCATACCATGTATTGTATTGAGCAATAATTTTGCTTTGCGGATATACCCAATTCAACATTTTCCGCATATTACCAATGTTACCAAGTTCAAGGTACTCAAGTTCATGGATTCATGGGTTTGATTCCCGTTTGAGTTTTGCTTTGTTGATTTATTTCACCACCCAACAAAAATGTAATAAGGAAGAAAGATGAGCCACGAGCGAAATGAAGTCCAGACACACGATTGCGCTTGGATCGGCCACAAGCAAAAAATGAAGCATAAGAGAAAGAAGTCCATGTAGATGCCTCTGCATAGGCCAAGAGGGGAATGAAGCATACGCAAAATGAGAGGATGAATCGCACTGGGATAATGATGTGAACAAGGGTTTTTGATCTTCCAAAAGGTTTTGGATACGTTGATTTGATCGGAGGTAACACATAAATCGATCCGGCTTCAGAACAACATATTCTAAACCCCACAATCGCACGACGTCTCCTTTGGTTATCAACCATTCTAAAACAGTTAACCTCGCTGAGAAGGCTAGTCCCTACCTATGAATAAAGAACACAAGCAAGAACAAAGAAGAATGCAACACAATTACAGATATATTATAAATCTTACGAAGTTGGGGTCTCACAAACTATGATAACAGCAAAACTGTTATGAACAGAATAATCTAAGCAAAACCCCAACCCTAATGGTGCTTTGACGGCTGTATATGAAGACACTAGGATCGTGCAAGTCCATCTGGACACGCCCCTAATTGGGCTCAACTAGATACAAAGCATAAAGGCCAAAAACAAGCGACGCTGTACCGAAATAGATTTTAGATCCTCTCTTATTTCAATGATTCCTGATGACTCCGGATGAATTTTAACATAAGACTGGCGGCATTGAAAAGGTCTTCTTCTTATCTTTCCGTGCATATGTAGAACGTCCAAATCCGAGTCCGTATACGTCCTAGGCATCCGTTTTAATGTAGACTAGTCCTGGATTCTGAAACAGACTTGAAGTCGGTTTTGGTTGGGCCTCCACCTTGGCTTTCATGTCCTTGCTGGTCCTCCACGTCTCTAGGTCATTCTCCCATTATCTCCTGGTCCTCTCTATGATTCCAAATTACAATATAATTATTAGATAGCAAACCATTCTCAAAAGTGACATATGATAAAGAACGTAGGAACGAGTTCACCTCTAAATTTAGTCATTGTACACGAGCTCTAGTCATTAGATCTTGCAAGTCCAGAATTGGAGAAGTATTGCATGTATCCTTAGGAATGATGTCCTCATCAGATAATAACCATGAGTCTATGACTAGATACAGAAATTTCTATAAAAATAAAAAATAAAAACTTGCAAAAGAAAAAAAAAGATTGCCCATCATTTAGACTGCCGATAGCATATCGACGTACTACCATATCTACATTATATTATTGTACTCATTGGTTTCTTTGTGGTATAAGTAAAATATCCCACAGCATCACATTAGGTCATCTTTGAAACACAAGTTGTCCGATAGGACGTTTTTCTTTTAATCCAAAGAGAACCTTAATAATGTGCATGATACCACCACTTCGAATATGTGTGAAGATGCCTATGTCAAGCAATAAAATTTCTTGAGGATATTACCCAATTCAACGTTTTGTCCCATATTCCCAGCGTTACCAATTTCAAGGTACACAAGCTACAACCGGCTTGGGCCCTATGCTGTTCCTGTACATGCCTGCAATTAATGAGTCTATATACTAGAGCATCTCGAGCGCAAGAAAGACATGCTTCATGAACAAAGACGAGCCAGAGCATTCGGCGCAGCCAACCGAGGCCGGAGCCATGACCCACGACGCAATCTGCCGGTACCAATGGAATTTGGCTTCCTCCAAGGCATTGAGGCCATTAAATTGCGCAGCAAAAGAAGAGAAGATGTGCATCGCAGCAGCTGCGGCCTATAGCAGGAGAAGTAGGGTGTGTCCACTACTAGTCGGCACTCAATCGCCCTGTGGCCTTCGTCCGATGTCATCCAATTCGGCGGCTGCCGACGGCGGCGTGACGGAAGCCATTCCATGAGCCGCCAAAACGTGTCGATCAGGGATGGCTGGGCTTGGCACTAAAATGGCTGCGGTCGTCGTCAGCACCAGGCCCGTTTATGGCGCTTCTGGTGACGCAGGCATATCCCCTAAACCGATCGGACGGGGGCCACATTGCATTGCATCATCATCAATTCATCATTGTGGCGGGCCTTGTGGACCTTTGATCCTCTGCACGGCCAAGATTTGCTTACCTATGGCCACCATGCAAGTGTTGTCACACACTTCCCCGTTTGTGCGCGGACTCAGAGTTTTGAAATCAGATACGGAGTGGGCCCTTTGTAAAAAGATAGGATCCCAACTAAGTTTTATAATCACACACAAGAGGATTTACACTTACAGTGGTTTTTGTGAATACCCAAGCATCGATTTGCCAAACATTTTGCAAAAATTAAAGACATACCTTTTAAGCAATGCATCGTGCATTTTCAAATTTAGTTATCTTCTCTTTTTTTTTTTTTGGGGGGGGGGGGGGGGGGGTTAATTATCTTATTTTAATATAGCGGCTCGGTTGACGGATCACAAAATTGCTCATCTCTATTTTACATAAAAAAATTTAGTCAATGAAAGATAGTACTTGGCATCATTCATGCCGTAAGCATCATTCATTAAATAATCCAGCCTGTCATATGATCTTTCACGTTTCTTTCTTTCACCACTGAGGGCGACAATTTAGAAGCTTCTTTTACCCATGGGCTGCGATATGGAGGCAAAGAACTTCCATGTCTCCTGAACAGAGGAGTCAGGAGTCACAGCAAGAGGGAACCACTCTTGGGGAGCAACTTATGACACAAAGCAAGGAGCAAAGAGTGGGCAACACGTATTTGGCATGGATAGGAACCTGTTCATGCAATCCAACTGCTCCATATTCTTCGATCAACTGCGCATCATGGGGGATTGAAGGCAACAAGCCACAATTTGCATGGTCTACGTTAATTTCATGACAGATTTATGACCATCAACCACTTCCCGGATCCGATATTCTCTTTTAATTAATATTCTGTTGCTCTAGTTTTCGAAGAAGTTGATGAAGGAAAAGAGAAGAAAAACTCATATCTTAATAAATCTCCCATTTCGTGTGAAATTGTGATTGATTTTTAACTCTTGTTTGGTGCAACTAGTTTAATAATTCTATTTTTTTTATGAAACTGTTAATTCTATTTTTCATTAACTGCTTTGCAATCTAAGTAAAAATATTACCAAGGATTGTTTTTTTTCAAAGATATCCGTGACTATATTTTGTACGCATCTTGAAATATAAATGGTAGCACAACACAGCAAAACAAAGGAATTCCCAAAATAAAAGGCGAAAAATAGCATATTCCACATGGACGTGCGACCTCCAAAGTTCATAGGGGTCATTACTGTTTAGCAGGCACCACGAGCTTGCTTCAACCTCCCAATTACATGAGTTCCCTTCCCGTACTCAGGATGGCCCCATTTCCTTATCCCAATTCTTTCAATTGTCTATGCTGTCTTGAGGTACCATAAGCCATGACTGCCAGCTACTCCTACCCAGAATGTTTAGAACACTAAAGTTGCATAATTTTTCTCTATCTCGAAAATTTGATATGTCAATTCATGCATTCGAAGCAAACCCAAGATACCATACTAGGTTTCGTATGCCAATACTCCAGCAGGAGTATCTAGTCACTGTTTCTAAAAGATTCGGGCGGCAGTCCGGTACACCCTGCTTCCAACACGCGGATCATTGGGTCATAATTTACTAACGAAGATATATTCGCTCGTGCTCTCATGATCTTGGTTAGTACTAATTGCATCTCCCGGAGACAACCATAGTCCTATCGAGGGCAACATCAATATCCAGTTAAGCATCAACTGGATCATTTGATCCGTAAATTGTACTACTATTCATGATGTTAAATAGGATAACAGTTGAATAGACGTTTGCGCGAATCAACTGGCTTGGGGAGCTGAGATTGAGTCGGTAACGACATAGTCATCGAGAGCTCAGCATAGACATCTGACAACATCACAATAAGATTCCGACAGGAGGCTCTGTCTTAAATCAGTTCGCAGAATCATGGGAAGTTCCTAACCGCAGCAGCGTCGCGATCAGCAGATCCTGGACACGTTCGTCCACTGGCAGACGCCGTCGAGGGTCCATTCTTGGTCCGGCGAGCTGGTCGCGCCGGCGGCCGGCAGGTGGTCCACGCCATGGTCCTGGTCTTCGCTGCTCTGCTGCGAGATGGAACCAGAGTGGTTGGGTGCAGGGGCTCCTGGTGCAGGTTCTGCCGCGTTGAAGGGCGGGATCATCAGGTCGAACAGCGTGTCAATGTCGTCCTTGAGCTGGCCTTCCGGTTTGTCCTCTGAAATTGATGTGAACAGATCAGTTCATATACGAGTTAAATTCCAATGCCAAAAAAGAAAAAAAATATCAAATTGTCAAACATGAGGAAAGAGTTTATAGAACGTCGTTCCAGCATACTATCCGAATAGCGAAGTGGTATTACAAAAGTAGGAATCTGGGTGAACTTGAATGCACTCTATATACCAGGATAAATGCAGAACTTATTTAAAATTCATGTTGATTTGATTCTCTAGATATACAGGTGATCATGAAATTCCCTAGTTAATGACCGAAAAGTACTCCTAGATACGATCATGCTCACATAACCTGATTTTGTTAACTTCCGAAGAATATGACAAGAACATGACGTGCTATCCAAGAGCGAAAAAGCAAGCATGAATTGGAAGCATATTACATTCCATTAGGTATATGGTAAATTAAAGGTGGTTCATGGCGAGGGAAAAGAAGAAAGGGAAATAAAGGCGTTAAAGTACTTGGCAAGATAAGGAAAAGCAATCACGGAACAAGATAAAAGGCGGTCACTTCTGCAGCCTGTACCTGCAGAGTACAAACCTTAAAACTATCAAAAAGAAAACAAAGAAGATTCCAAACAGTGTGCTGTCCGGGTTTTAGATTTAGCCAATCTCGTAAAACAGTTTAATACTGGACCAGAATTACATTTATCATCAGTGCACATTGATTCATTTCTAGCCAAGTTGAATCTCATTAACCGGGCCACAAGTCTGTTAAGTTGGTGGCACTAATTCACACACATACGAAAAGAAGCCGGTGACACTTCGCGAGAAAAAAAAAAGCAAATGGAGATTTTGGAAGCACGAACAAAAATCTTCACGCTAATCTACCAATTCACATCGTAATCATGAGCGTTTGTTCTCTTCTTGGGGGAAAGCAACAAATCGAACTGCGAGTGCATCCAAAAAAGGGGAAAAAAATTGCGAGAGAAATGCTTCACACACGGCATGCACTACTCACCTCTGCCATCATGCCGCTCTTGGACAACATCACCGGTGCCACCGTTGGCCGCCGGCGGATCAACCTTGATGGCTTCGTGAAGCTCCTGCAGCATCTTCTCCAGGCTCGCAGCGTTGGGCTGATCTGGCTGACCGCCTAAGCTGCTGGTGGCAGTGGTGGCAGAGGCCGAGGATGGTGGCATCGGCAGCGCCTGATGCCCGAATTGGTTTGAAGGGAGCTCCACTCTGGGGCCACGGGACGGAGAGAGTCCGCTCTGGCCGTAGCCGAGGGACAGGTCCGGCGTGACCGGGTGCAGTGGCCCGGTCGGCGTCGATGGCGACGAGTGCGCGAACTGGATGAAGTGCGCGTTCCGGGCCAAGGACTTGATCCACGGGGACGACGGCGCCGACAAGGGCTGCGGGGAGAGGAACTGTACGGTTTGGTTCGTCGTCGTGGCCATGGCGAGCTGCCGTGCGAGGTCGAGCGGCGCCGGACGGGCGCTGGTGTACCCGGTCGATGACCTGGCGCCGCCTGTTTCCGAGGATAGCGGTGGAGCCAATGGAGAGAATTCGTCGTAGCGGCAGCGCTTGGAGAGGGCGAGATGGAGCTGCACCTCCGGCGGGTACACCGGCAGCCCGGCACGCTGGCGCCGCTTCGTCCTCGTGTTCCAGTAGTTCTTGATCTCGTTGTCCGTCCTCCCAGGCAGCTGCACATAATAACGGAACCACATGCATCAAGCAAAGAATTCATCATTGCGATAAACAATAACTGGAGACGCAAGGAACAGCAAACAACAATGAGGAAAAAGCTCTGCTCTTCTTACATGGGCAACCATGCGCGCCCACTTGTTGCCGAGCTGCGCGTGGAGCTGGGCGATGACGATCTCCTCGTCGGGGGTGAAGGAGCCCTTCTTGAGGTTGGGGCGGAGGTGATTGGTCCACCGCAGCCGGCAGCTCTTGCCGCACCGCAGCAGCCCGGTCATCCTCTGCACCGCGTTCCAGTTCCCCTGGCCGTGCCGCTGGACGTGGTCGATCAGCATGGCGTCCTCCGCCGCAGTCCACGGGCCCTTCTTCAGCGCCACTGCCTCCTTCTCCTCACAACGTCCCTCCGCCGCCCCTTTCTCCTCGTCAGGTGATGATGTCGGCGCCGCGCCGGGATTCTTCTCCATAGGCGGCGCCAGGGAAGGGTCGAGGAGGGAGGGACAGAGGCGGTTCTGCTCTGGGAAGGAGCAGGGTGGGGAGGGAGGGAGATTTAAGGGAAAAGTTGCTAAAATTGGAGGCAGGGGAGCTGCGTTTTCGGTTCGTGTGGTTTTTGCAGGTGAGTCGAGTGAGGGCCTGCCTACGGTGGGGTTATGGCCAGGGCATTTGTCTCTCTTTTAGTCTTTTGTTTCGACTTCCCTTTTTGTTCTCTAGAGGCCTATATATAAGGACTTAAATCGAGTAATAGACTGAAAGCATCTGATGCCTGGAGTTTTTGGTGCAATGTTTGCATTTTGGTGTATGCGGGGGAGAGCTGCAGAGGGAAATGGATTTCGTGACAATGATTAGGGGTTCAAGAGTGCGTGGCAGTTTGTCACAAGAGGAGGGAGGGATGAAAGATGTGGCAACAACAAGGCAGAGGGCAGTGGGGGAACAAACAGCCTGTACCCTGTAGTGGCAATTTCCCCGCTGTGAACCCAGCTCCGTGGGGACCTGACAGAGCCAGTACTGTGTATTTTGGAGTACGGGACAAAGCTAAAAACTGAGCCCCTTTATATATACACCGTTTAGGAAATTTGTTTTCCTTATCGTTTGGATTGGAACTCTAGAAATTTTTTGCTGGATCAAATTTCAGGAAGTCTTACGTGTTTTATAGGATTTTTTACCGTCTTTACCACAGTATGAATGTTTTGGGACAAAATAATAGGGGACGGACGACGTCACCTCTTTTCATATATTGTAGAGATATATCACTTAAATTTTACCAATGTAACAACAATATTATTACTAATCAAAACAAAGTCAAATTTACATAAAAATGATTGTATATTATTTTAAAAGTTTTTGAGAATATTTCTTGCGGCAAAGTCAATAATAATAGTATCACTATCCACCATGTCTAAAAATTTTTTCTCCATGTATAAAGTGGGCCTTAAATAGTTTTTCAATAATTTCAATTTTGAAAAGCTTTTTTCAGCTGATGCCATAGTCATAGACATAGTAAATAAGATTTGATATGCAATAGAAATATTGAGATATTTTCTAGTTGACATAGATATGTCCACGGCTACTTTCTAAGATTCCAAGAACTCTCCTTTTTTTTCTTCTTCTTTCTCCTTTCCTCATGCCCAAATGGATATTTTTTAGTTGACAGGATCTGCTGTAAAAATAATTAGCCAAATAACCTTCTCATTTGATCATAAATTTTAAACCAGTTATACAAGGAATCAATCGACCTCAAACTTAGTCCTGATCGCTGCTCCGCTTGGACTCAACATATGGGCCAAATTTACTTGTACATGTACACAGTGGTGAAGCTAGACTCAGCCAAAGGGTGGTGCACTACTGTAATTTAGAGTGGTGCTTCATGCTAATTTGTATGGTATTTAGTGCTAAAATTTCGATTTTCCCTGGTGCCAGTGCACCCGGGTAAATACACCTGCCGTCGCCACTGCATGTACATGCATATGCTATGGGTCAGGGCCCCTCAATTTCTGAGGCCCAGGGCAGCTGCCCCCTTTGCACCCCTCCAGGGCCGGCCCTGGGACCTGACCCGATCGGGGTGAGGGGCGGATCTCATTTTTTTCCTCACAGAGAGGTCTGAGAATGAGACTTCCACCGTTGAAGCTCCTAGGGACCCGAGCTGAGGAAGCAACATCAACATGGCCCATTATCAAAGACGAAGGCCAAAAGCCCAACAACAATTCCTATTTCTCCCAAACCCTGTTGTACTCAACAACAACCTTCTTGCCTCCTATATTTCGTAAATTAACCACTGTGCCTATCGAGATCTACCCGATAGCCATTGTTCCACCTCCCCATCGACCACGACGTCCGCCATGCATAATTTAACCTGATGCCCTCCCCTCTCTCACATATCACTACCATCGGCCCATTGCATCGCCTCTCAATGATGTCAGCCCACTATCCTCACTTAGATTTACGCACCCACTAACTTTTGATATTACCATTGCCATCACTCCCGATGCCGACGCCATCACCCATCCCTCTTCACATGATCATTTATCATTATTGACAAGTTAAAGGCATAGCACAACCTCTATAGGGACCTGATAGAAGAATGGAGACGGTGCAAGATTTTACTCAATGAAACAAGGACAAAATATCGGATGGGGGTGTAGGCCTATCCCCTTGCCTCGCCCTGCACAGTGATATGTGGGTCAGTCCCCTAGCCTCCTCTACACCATTGTTTGGACAAAACTATCTAATGATCTATTTTTAATTAGATTGTCATATGTTGGTTGCAAACACAATGTATCTCTATGTCTTTGCTCCATATGCTTAATGCAGAAAAGGCATGAGGGTAAACTTATTAAAATTTTAAAGATAATGATTCCTAATATATTAATTTTGATGTTTTCTAATATTTTAATCATTGTTGTGACACCCTAGTGTTATAATTTTTTACATCATACTATACCTAGAATGACCTTAATCTTCCCTTGCTATTGCCTTGAGGTATAGGTATGCATATGGCTGCCTTTCGGCACTTGCCCAAGATTGGAACAAACAATCCTAGCCAATCCTAGGATTGTGATACATGTTTTTTGAAGCCTCTAGGAACAGGAGATGGCAAGCAAGTAACCCAGGTAGGTGGGTTGGCCTAAGCGCCATCCTGAGATCAGACTCGAGGGATGGTAAGACCCGAGCGGTTTAATCCCACGAGGCCCCGAGCCCCTGCGAGGCAGCTTGCCAAAGGATAAACTAGTACTAGGAATAGGGGGTTGTTTGATTTGGATAGGTCAGGAAAGAGGGGGGTATGTGCCTACCCGGAATAGTTAATGCACTTGGTTTAAACTGAAAACTAAAAAGAATTTAATCGAACTCATTCAAATATGCATGTGTGAAGTAACTTCAAAATTTCAATAGAACATGAGTCAAAACTATAATAAGAAAGGTAATGGCAAAACTAAATTCTAGAAAAACTTTGAGTAATTTACCTAATCTAGAAGTGCTCCAAATAATTAATTCTAGTTTAAAAACCTTTCTATTTGAAACAACATTTAAAAATAATTTGAACTTCTGGTTTTGACTTGAAAGTTCTACACATTATAAACTATACCTCTGCAAATTGGCACTTGCAATTGAGGTCTAGAACTATTTAAATTGGGATTACAAGAGAAGAGAAGGAATGTTAAATAAAAATATAAAAACCTAAGAGTGGGATCGATCTATCATTTCCCTCTTCTCTTTCTCTCTCGCACTAGCATCGGCAACATGCATGCTGGCCACCACGTACCTACGTGCGTGTCCACGCGAACAAAACCATGCCTCCAAGCCCCCCTTGTTCCTGGGGTTCTCCGTGCTCATCTCTCTCCCTGCCCATTTCTTTCCAGAGTTGAGATCGCTACCACCATTAACGTCGCTCTAGCCTCAAGCTCGTACCTAGGGGAGGCCCAACTGGTCATCGCCTCCACATGGCGCCACCAACCGCCTTCCCAAGGTCGGTTATGCATGTTAGGCAGAAGATAGCGCTTCTAAAATCGCCTTTGGGCCCTATCACTAAAGAGGAGAGGCTCCACTCTCGAAACACACAAGTAGGAGAGAATTAGAGCTCCACTCTAAAGGTGAAGCGCTATCTAGCTAGTGTTTAGAAAATACAGAGAGAGTGAGGGAGAGTTTGGGGAAGGGTCAGGCTTGTCAATGATTTTTCTCACGCTTGTCCCTCAAGAGATGCTTTCCTTTTCAAGTAAGTGTATGTGATTCCTCTTTGGTATTTGAGTTTCCAATTTAAGTAATTTCTTTCTTTATTGTTTACAAGATCATCACTCTATCTAGTTATAGCATGAGAGTCTTCTATAAGCGTGGAACCAAGACTTTGATAGTTATTCATAGCGTAGATGTGGTATTTAGGCTAGATGTTACCTTTGTTTTCCACATGCCCCATGATTTGTAGAGGTAGTTGGTAGGTTTTGACAGGCCTATCCGGCCATAGCAATCCTTTATGTTCGAGTATATCATAAAGCTGTTGGCCGGAGTTGCCTGTGGATGGAAGGGTATGCCGGTGCCTCAAGTAAGCAATTAGAGACTGAATCTATCCTTATGTTTAGGAATCCTTGCTACCCTTTGCTTACCATATTCATATTATCCTTGGACGTATTAGCTTTTAGAAGATTGGTGCACACACGTTCCCTATGATTCAATATCCTAGAGTACTCCTAGTTAAAGTGCTACATCGATATCCATACGCTTGCGGATATCTGTGATCGTTAGAAATACCAACAAATATTTTTAGTGCTGTTGGCAGAAAATGGTTGCTATATCATGTTCGAACCTTGTTCATCCTCGTATATTTTCATGTTCACTTTTTTTTCTTTGTTTCCTTTTTTCCACTATGGAGTAACTTTGTATCCAAAACGTTTCTGCTCCATCTGGTGTGTTCTTTGAGCCACCACCATCTGCGGAGCCAATTCGCACAACCGACTATGAACTCCACTCAGACCTTTTAGCCATGGTCCAGGAGCAAACCTTCTTTGACCTAGATTTTGAATATCCTCGCCAGAATAAGAAGGAATCTATTGGAGCAGATTGGGCCATGATCTCTGAGAAACCATGTTGAGATGTGCCATGGTTTGCAATATATGTGATGAGTAATTGACTTGAGCAGATTTGGTGTTTGAGTTCAAATGCGGGAATCCAGGGATTGCATGGGTTTGCATATCATGGTTATGACTAACTGGAGTTCGTGGAGGTATTGGTAATGTTGCAGGAGTTGGGAAATGTGTTTGCTTGTCTCATGATGTATAGGTCACTAGAGTCGACTTAGCGGTCAACGACGAGAGGATTGGGCACATGTAGGAGACTTGGGGCCAGACGATCAGGAGGCTGGGTGGAGTCAAGGGTGATCCATACCATACACATGGAGAGGCAAGAAGCATAGACGGTTTCACGGTTGAGCCTCAAAATCGAAGACGACATGTTGACCAAATCAAGGCGAGCGGGATGCCGGTGCAACTGACAAGGGGGCCCGATGGATAGGGACCGGAGAGACTTGCCGGTGGTCAGGATCGCTAGACGAGGTGACATGCGTCAACATCGAGAAGTTGCGCTTTGAGAAGCGTGCAAGGCGGTTTCCTGATTTGGGCCTCAAAAATTGGTGGCGGCGATTGGAGGTGCATGTGGCACCATTGCGGAGGTTGCATCGAGGGCAAGCAAAGTTGTGAAGGGCTCGATGGCATTCGGGCGATGAGGAAAATGATGGACGGTTATGCCCTCGGTGGTAGGTGGGTGTGTTATATAGGTCGAGGGTATAGTGGTTATGTGTAAAATAAACCCTTGGCCTATATAAGAAGAGATAGGGCTGATGGGAGAGGTGCCTCTTCTATTAGCTTGTTGTTAGGATCTACTCAAAGTGCTAGGAGAGGACTTCATGCTTTAGAGGATAGTAGTGGGTGTGTGAGAGACATCTCTTGCTCTTCCAAATAGTGGGAGGAAGAGGGTGGCTTCCTGGCCTTGTATCCATGAATCTTGTTAGCACCTTTCTATGATATGAGATTCATTTTCGTGCTCAAGTCTCCCTCTTTCCCTAAATCTCGAAATTCTCTTTTTCTCTATTTTTGGAGCTATTTTTGTGGTGATTTTTTATCTCTTTTTTGAATGAGTTCTTGGTTCGGATTTCTTGAGAAATTTGTTGCTAGGATGAGCTAGAACTATCCTACATGGATCCTTGACTGAATCAATAGCTCTAGCACCTTCGATTTGAAGGATTTCTTAAGTTCCCCTTTTTGATGTTCTTGGCACAAAATCTGAAATTCGTGATGATTTCTTAAGCCAATCGAGTTGATCTTCTAGGATTAGGGTCATGATGTGTTGAGGATTCACTGGTCCAAAAATCACATCATTTGGAGTTCGTTTGATTAGGTTTTGACCAAGTTTTTTCCTAATCCCAAAACTGTTTTCTGTTCTATCGGGGGTTGATCGACACTGTCGATGACCAGGACCGGCACTACCGGTAGGTCAGAACTTTGATCAACACAGCTGAACTCTTGAGTCCGAACTCCACACCAACACTGCTGATGGGTACTACCAGCACTGCCGATGCGCCCTGACTGTAGCTTCTGAGAACCCCGCACCGGCACTGCCGATGGTGTCAACTGGCACCACCAATGGCTATGGTCGGCACTGCCGATGGGAGTCTAGTTCTGATCTGTATTGAGTGCTTCTTGTTCTCTTTTGTTTCTGCTACTGTTGTTGATCTCTCCTAGGGCTAGTACATCATAAGTTGGTGTGTGTAGTCTTGGTGATGAGGTTAGAGGTTGGCTCGGGATGTATTTGGGATATTGACCAAGTTCTCTTGGAGAATTTTAATTGCCTCCCATTCACCCCCCCTCTGGTTGCCTTCTCAGTCCTTCAATCTCTTTGCTAACACAATCTGGTCCAAACTTGTCTATACTTGATCCTATGTTGCTTCAACACTTTTATTCTGGTCTAAACAAGAATTCTTTCCAATATCTCAACATTGCCTTTGGAGGATCTGTGGCAACCCTCCACAGGAATCGAGATCCCAAAGGTGTTGATAGCGCAAACACTAGATAATACAATATTTGTCCATTTTAATTACATTATTACATTACCAAAATAATTAAAGTGTAGTAGAATATTACAAGTTTGAGAAAGTTAGTGTCGAGAGATATTCTCGATAGTATATTTAGGTATGCGTATGAGTATGAAAGCCGATGGACACAAGACACAAGGTTTATACAGGTTCGGGCCTCCTTGCGGATAAAAACCCAACATCATGTTTGGTGTTCTTGTATTTCTAGGGTTCGCACTGGGCAAATGATCCCCGATCTGAGATCTCGTCCTCTCTAGAGACTCCCTGCCCTCCTTATATAGCCAAAGGACAGCGGTTTACATGGTAATTTTTAATTCGGTTACATTTGATCCTATCTATACAACATATCTCTTAACCTAAATTGTAGCCTACTCTAGACAATTATCCAAATGGTTATCTTCTGAGACTTATTCTCCACCGAGCCCCTGGCCCACTCGGCCACATAGCCGAGTGGTCAGGTATCCTGGGTATACATGTCCCATAGTAGCCCCCAAGAACTTTCCAATTTCGAGTACAACTTCAAATCATCTTAATTCCTTCCAAAATTGAAAAGTACTTCTCATGATGCATGTAATAAATTTCTTCCTTCTTGAACGCCTAAAAAGGCGTACTCTATGAGTATAGCCCCCAACTTAGAAGGCATTGAATCTTTTCTTGAAGCGTCTTGTGAGTTAAAAACTGATAATCTCATATAAAAATGGTCAAATATCCTTAACCAATCATAGCCCCCATTTCAAAAGTTATTTTAAACAAAATATCTTTTAAGCCAATGACACTAAGGATATAAATCCATCACTTCCCTCGAATTATCAAGAGAACTTGATACTATAATAACTGAAATGGACGCTTACACCCCTCCCGACTGATTCATCACGAGGTAAGTGAGATGACAGGCCATAAAATGGTTTTGCCACTCCATCTGAGTGATTCATTACAGAATTTCAAACAACAACCCCCAAGATTGGTGCCACCCCCATTATCCGAGTAATATACCATACATTTCAAAATTGCAGCCCCCTAGTTTGGTGCTGCCTTAATCCGAGTGATTTATCACGAAATTCAATGTTGCAGCCCCCAAGTTTGGTGCCAAATCAATTCGAGTAATTTATCACGAAATTCAAAGTTACAACCCCCAGGTATGGTCCAACTCAATCCGAGTGATTTTATCACAAAATTCAAAGTTACAGCCCCCAAGTTTGGTGCCAACTCAATCCGAGTCAGACATATAGACCTCGACCGGATTGCACAATAAATGCTCAAGGTAATATAAGGAAGTGACTAACAGGTTGTACAATCCATCTCAAGGATAAGGACCCGTTAGGTCAAAACTCACTATATATGCCACTCTAAACCATCTGCACCCCTTCGTCTTCATTTTGCTATGCTACCGCCGCTGCCGCCTGAACACCAACCCTAGATCTCCACTCGCACTTTCCTGCACTCGATCCCGCCCATATCCATTTCCACCAATCTGCGAGCTTGATGGCACCAAAACGAACGTGGTAGAGCACTAAGGCTTCTTCAAAGAGGCAAGCGTCACCTACTTAGGCGAAAGATGACACTGTTTTCGACATTCTGGTGGGGATCAAGAAATTTCTAGCTTCCACCATGATGCAAAAAAGATCAATAGGCTGGTCATCGACGGAGTGCTTCAAGATCAGCAGACTGGAGATTGGATTGAAGCGATAGGCCAGAAGTTCCCGCAACCCCCAGTAGATCATATCACTGTATTCTCATCCTTTTTCTATCACAAATTTGGGATTCCATGTAGTGATTTCTTTCGAGGGTTGCTGTTCTTCTATGGCATCAATCTTGTGAATCTGAATCCGAACTTGATTCTTCATATCTCTATCTTTATCCAGCTGTGTGAGGCATTCCTGGGCATCGCCCCTCATTTCAATACTATTAAAGAACTATTTGTCTTGAAGTCCAACAACAGCAATGTAATTGGAGGCGCGGGATTTTAGTTGAGGAATAAATCAAAATATATCAAAGTCCCTCTTCGTTTGACAAACAAAGGGTGGTACGCAGATTGGTTTTACCATGGAAACCATGCACCCCCTTTGTTAGAGTTTGCTGCTGAAGCTCCAGTGCCTCGGCCTGAATGGTCCGCCATAGCACCCCCAAACAAAAAGGCACAGGTTGACAAAATATTGGAACAAATTGCTGAGCTAAAATCCAAAGGATATAGCGGGGTCGATGTGGCATCAAGCTTCATATATCGCCGATTTCAACCCATCAAGAGGCGCCATGTCCCTGGCTGGAAGTTCAATTTCAAAGGAGATCCAACCATGGAAGTGCCTAAAGATTTGTCAGAACGAGAATTAACACTTCGGCTGGAAAGTGTTTTTTCCTCACTTGATTGGACCCCAGGATCTGCCAAAACTGGGTATCATTCCAAGATCGTCAGGAATGATGTTAGTAATTCCTATCGTTCTTATCATCTTTGTTAGTTTGTTGACAACTGCAAATAATTAACATGTCATATAAATTACAGAGGCTCAACACATATTCATCAAACCCCCCACTGCCTCCGGTGACACAAGAAAAATCACCAAATTGTCAACCAACTCCCAAGTGTCGCAAAGCTCAGATCGAAGAATTCGATGAAGATGAGTCTTTGGCTGAGAGAGCTGCCCGACTTCAAGAAGAAGTGAAGAAGAAAGCTTCAGGCAAATCCCCAGCCACTCAGCATGGATTGGAAGATGATGTAGAACCCAAGTCTGCAAAAGAACAAACCTACCCAAGTGTAGAAGAAGAGAGGGAAGCCTCTACTACAAATACCCCTGATATTGCAAAGGATTCAAGGCCGCTGAGCTCCCTATCAAAGATGTCAGGCTTGAAGTTCAAGCACCGGCCAAGGTAAAATTGTCTGGGGACCTTAACTCCAATTTGCTTATAAGCCAAATCTTCTAATAGCTGTATGTTTTGTAGAACTGCTGGAACCACTTCTCCGGGCAACATGACGCCTCAAAATACTGATCCCGAAGGAGACAATTTGAAGACAAAGAAAAGGATATCCCAGGATGAGTCCTCCGATCACTCGGCCAAGAAGCCAAGTGATGTTAATGCTGCCCCAACATCCTCCAGAGCCAAAGGGGAAACCAATAGGTCCGAGATTTCTTCTGTGTCAGATTTAAATACGTCGGCGATGACTTTGAACCCCAGAACCTCTTCATTGATTGAAATAGAAGAACCTACAATGGTTTTTGAAAGAATACCAGAACCAACATATGAATATCCAATCGCCCTAATCCAGATGTCGCAACAACACCAATTCACCGAGTGGTGAAAGAAGCAACCTCAGAGGAACCTACCCCCACCCGAGTAGTGTACCATATTGGTGAATATTCTGTTGCTGGTTTTAATGAATCTAAGGAACAAGAAGAACTGAAGACATTCAAAGACTTCATAAAAAAAGCTTATCACTCATTCTAGATAAAATGTTGAAAAAATACTTATGCTCAACTATTTGATCATGAAATATGACGCACCTCGTTCTTATTCTTTGTTATAGAGCTTGAAGACACACATGTCCGGGAAGAATAAGTTATTGCAGCTTGTACAAAGAAAACTGGCAAAAGCAATGGAAACCGAGGACCAGCTTGCTAGAGAAAGGCTCAAGGTTGGACATCTAACCCTTGAATTGAAAGCCCGTTCATCCCAGATGGATGAACTTCACTTTAAATTATCAGGTGCGTTACTAGCAACCTCCTTGACATAGACCGCCCAATACGCCATCACCCTATAGTTTTCAATTGTACTTCCCATAGGTTTATTGCAAGAGCTTGATTCCAAACACAAAAGTGAAGCTTACTCGGCAATAGTGATTGCTGAGTTGAAAGATCGTATAAAGGTTTTGGAGTCATCTTCCGATTCGATCGATAATTTGAAGAAGCAAAACCATGAATTAAAAAGGCAACTGCAAACATCGGATGAAATCAAAAATAACTTTGAAAATATAAAGGATGGCTTCAAAACCATGGAAGAATCCAGAGCTCATTGGAAAAAGAAGGTTGAAGGTACAATCTCTCCTGCCCTTGTGCTTTTGAAATCTAGCTGCCAACTTATGCAGATTTTGTAATAGATGCTAAAGAAAAGATCAAGATACAAAGCCAAGGAAACACTCAGCTGGAAACTGGGTTGGCCGAGGCTGAAAAAATATTCAAGAAGGCCGTAGATGAGTTAAATAAATTCAGAGAAACCTTCAAAGAGGTGGAAAATCTCAAAGAAGAGTACAAAGCCAAGGCAGCCACTCTTGTAGCTGAAAAATCCGAAGCCTAGAAACATCTAAGAGGTAAGCTACCATTCCCATACAACTTATACCATCGGTTTGGCACTCTAAAAAAAAGGTCTTGATAGTTATGTCCCTGTAGGATCAAAGAAGGCTTACGAGCTTTTACAAAAGAAATTTATTGAGGGTCACAAAAATCTTCTTTGGTCTCTTGCAGCTCTACAAAAAGACATAGAGGTGGTTGCCCAATACATCATGCTAGAAGAGAAACCACCTCGGTGTCGAGATCTTCTTACTCGGCTTCAAGAGGTCCCAAGCCGAGTCAAAGAATAGGCTCAACATATTGCATGGCTGGCTGGTGCTCAAGTACTTGCAATTGCCAAGTCTCATATTTCAGAATTAACTTGGATTTGGTTGCTGAAGGTTTTCAGGAAGATCTTTCCGACGAACAATGCGAAGCTCTGGTGATGAAAGCCCAAGAAACAACGAACATTTTAATTGATTAGATAGAATTAGACCCATTACCAAAAGTGTAATGGTTCGAATGAGCTTCTTAGCTTATGATGAGGACATCACCCTTATGGATACACCTAGCACTCTGCCAATCAAAATGCAAGTTCATGCGCGACAACTGAATTTACGGGTGAGCTTGTTCGTAATGATTTCTTTATGTGATTTTGAGAACGTATGGCTACCTAATGAATTAATTATTGTTAGGAACCATGGAGATGATGATGAGATAGTTGGGGAGGTTATTGGAGTCGTGATGGGCCAGCAAGGAGGTCCAAGCCAAGGTGGAGGCCTAATTAAAACCGACTTCGAGTCTGTTTCGGGGCCTAGGACCAGTCTGCACTAAAACAGACGCCCAGGACGCATACAGACATGGATTTAGACGTTCTACATATGCCTGGAACGATAACGAAAGGGCCTTTCCAACGCAACCAGTCCCATGTCAAAATTCGTCCTGAGATGTCGGCAATCATCGAAACAAGTTGACTTCCAGAATCTGTCCTGATGCTGCGAGACCGTAATCGGTCTTTGGGCCATGTATCAAGTTGAGCCCACTTAGGGCTGCATATAGGGGGTTTTGCACAACCCTAGGGTCATCATATACAGCTTCCATCTCTCCATTAGGGTTTGGGGTTTTGCTTAGATCATTCTATTGATAACAGTTTTGCCGTTTGATCAGTTTGTGAGACCCCAACTTGTGAGATTCATTGTATACTTGCAATTTTGGTTGCATTCTTCTTTGTTCTTGCTTGCATTCTTGATTTGCAGGCAAGAATAAGCCTTCTCAATGAGGTCAATCATTCTTGAATGGTTGATAACCAGAGGAGACATTCTGCTGCGATTGCGGGGTTCAGAACGTGTCGTTTAGAAGCCGGATCGATTTGTGTGTCGCCTCCGACCGAATCAAGTTATCTAGAACCTTTTAGAAGATCGGGAACCCTTGTCCACATCAAGTGATAATCAGAGCTTCAGGTATACCGTTAGGTTCACCCTTATCCTTGTTATTTTGTTCAATCCTAAACTCCAAAAAATTATCCTACAAAAATATTTGTTCATCGTGTTTCCGCTGTGCTATATATCCCTTGTGCCCTACAATTTTCAGTTATTTTGCTTATCTGAATTTTAGTCCCTACAAGGTCATTGTGTTGCTGGTGTAGTGCTTGTTCTTTGGTCTTGTTCGAGTCGTGCATGTCGTTGTCATAGACAATCAAGAAAAAAAAATCACTTTGTTGCACACGTTGAGATAATTGTATTGTTAGAATATTGAGATAATAGTATTGTTAGAATTGTGTGCACTAAATACTTCTTTAACATCTAGCCTTCTACTTTTTGTGTCAAAAGAAAGAGAGAAAAGTGCTTGTTCATGTGACACATTGAGAGTTTTGGAACAACATATTATCTATCTTTATGTCCATCATATTAAGATCATAATTTTCCCTTGTGCTAGGATTTTTTTTTCCTTTTGCTTTCTAGTACTAATACCTTGCTGCAGTTTGGATTCACAAGAAAAGAAAGGAAAAGAAAAGAAAAGAAAAGAAAAAGGCAAAAGTGCACAAGAGAAAAAGCTGCACAAAAAAAGGAAGCAGAAAAAGGAAAAGATAAAAATTTAGAATTGCTTGCAGCCTTTGTGTCCTTTGTTAAGTCTTATGCTTGCTTGCTTGAACATAGGTCCATGATCGGTTTAGTATGGTGACATAGACTAGCTTGAGACTATTATTCGGTTTAGAGAGTAGCCGCAACATTGCAAGTTTAGAGTTAGTTGAAAAGTTTGGATTGACAACACAACCACACCATGTCCATACTACATCCAATGCAAAAATTCTTTTGATAAGATAAAAGTAGATAAAATTGCACACATTGAATTTTTTAGTGGGTCTTACAAGGATAGTGCAGAATTTGAGATAGTACATATGCAAGCATGTCATTTATTATCAAGTAAACCTTGGATTTCTACAAATAATGTTTTGCATAATACTATTGATAATAGCTATTCATTTAAATTCAATGGTAGAAGAGACCTATGACCGCTGCTGAAATTTTAGAAGAGGATCAACAAAGGCTTAGAGAAGAAAGAATGAGTCGTTTAGGAAGGAATGGACTGTTTCAAATGTTGCAACACTTTCATCAAAATCTGAATTATTAGATGATGAACATATTTCCTTATCTCTTGTTGCAACTAATACATTTCAGCTTCTACACAAAGAAGAGGATAGTCAGAAAGATAATGAACCGGTTGTTGTTTCAGGTAAAAATTTTCTTGATGTGATGAATTATTCCAACAATCTTGTTGTATTGGAACCTTACGATAATTTTCCTTTGTCACAAGTTGATTTATCTGCTGAACCTTATGATAAAGAGATGTTTTGTGCAAATGCTTCACTTATACCTTTGCCACAACAAATGAATGAGCTTAATGTTTTTGCTTATGATTCTCCCACTAGTGCCAAAATTAAATATTTGATTTTAGTTACATGTGAAAAGGATGAGCATAAATTATTGTCTTCTCTGAATACTTTGGGTTTCATTGAATTTGATATTCTTTGTGATTTAAATACCATGGAGAAGAAAATCTTTTCTCAAACTGAATTGCCTTTATTGGCAAGAAACATTTTTTATGCTATTGACAACTATGATCATAGAGGTGTGTTTATGGTGCATAGAGTTTATGTTTGTTCAAAATTGAAACCTCCTTGTGTTGTACAACTAAATGACTAACTAGAAAACTTTGATAAAAATTACCATGTCATGTCATCTTTTTCTAGTATTTCTAAGATCACACATTGTCCACCTTGTCATAAGAGTGAGAATGATGCTCATATTGCTGACCAAGTTTTCAAAGAGGTTATTAATTTGCATGTAATGCCATCTACTGTAGATTCTCAATGTGATGACAAATTTCATAATGCATATAAATATGAGTTGCATCCCAAGATTGCGACTAGTTCCACAATTAATATTTCAGATTTGAGATCATACATGGGATAAAAGGATGAGCTCGAGTCGAGGATGACTCTAATTCAAAAAGGGGAGAATGATGAGGACATCACCCTTATGGATACACCCAGCACTCCACCAATCAAAATGCAAGTTCATGCGCGACAACTGAATTTATGGGTGAGCTTATTCATAATGATTTCTTTATGTGATCTTGAGAACATATGCCTACTTAATGACTTAATTATTGTTAGGAACCATGAAGTTGATTATGAGATAGCTGGGGAGGTTATTGGAGTCATGATGGACAAGAAAGGAGGTCCAAGCCAAGGTGGAGGCCCAATCAAAACCAACTTTGAGTCTATTTTGGGGCCTAGAACCAGTCTACACTAAAATGGACACCCAGGACGCATACAGACTCGGATTTAGACGTTCTACATATGCCTGTAAATATAACGAAATGGACTTTCCAACCCAACCAGTCCCATGTCAAAATTCGTCCTGAGCCATCAGCAATTATCGAAACAAGTCGACTTCCAGAATCTGTCCTGGTGCTGCAACACCGAAATCGGTCATTGGGCCATGTATCGAGTTGAGCCCACTTAGGGTTGCATCCAGGTGGTCTTGCATGACCCTAGGGTCCTCATATACATCCGCCATCTCTTCATTAGGGTTTTAGGTTTTGCTTAGATCATTCTATTGAAAACAGTTTTGCCGTTTGATCGGTTTGTGAGACCCCAACTTGTGAGATTCATCGTATACTTGCAAATTTGGTTGCATTCTTTTTTGTTCTTGCTTGTATTCTTGATTTGCAGGCAAGGATAAGCCTTCTCGACGAGGTCAATCATTCTTGAATGGTTGATAACTAGAGGAGACATTATGCTGCAATTGCGGGATTCAGAACGTGTCGTTCGGAAGCCAGATCGATTTGTGTGTCGCTTCCAACCAAATCAACTTATCTCGAACCTTTCAGAAGATCAGGAACCGGGTCTTGCACGACCCTAAGGTCCTCATATACAGCCGCCATCTCTTCATTAGGGTTTGGGGTTTGGCTTAGATCATTCTATTGATAACAGTTTTGTCGTTTGATCAGTTTGTGAGACCCCAACTTGTGAGATTCATCGTATACATGCAAATTTGGTTGCATTCTTCTTTGTTCTTGCTTGTGTTCTTGATTTGCAGGCAAGGATAAGCCTTCTCGGTGAGGTTAATCGTTCTTGAACGTTTGATAACCAGAGGAGACATTGTACTGCGATTGCGGGGTTCAGAACATGTCATTCGGAAGCCGGATCGATTTGTGTGTCGCCTCCGACCAAATAAACTTATCCAGTACCTTTCATAAGATCGGGAACGCTTGTCCACATCAGCTTATGTGGCACAGCCAATGTTTGTAATGAAATACAGTTCAGTAGATCCTTAGGATCTAGGTCCATCACTAGTATTGTGATTGATACTTGGACCATGCTGCTTTGTTTATGTATTGTATGAACTCGTGTTAAACACTCACAACCAATACACAACGGACGTCAGCATTCTAAACAACTTTTCCAACAACCGATATGAACAATGGAGACTAAGAACCCACTCGGTCAAGCATATGCAAATTAGAAAAATTGCCTTGGTCCACAACAGACGACTTGAACCATAGGGACTAAGAACCCACTTGGCCGACATGTGCGAGTTGTGGTGATACCAAGATTCAAAGGGTGAGTCATGACTATGCTTAACAAGACAAAATGGTATTTCACAGGAATCATAAATTATATAACAAAATATCATGACCGCAAGATATGTGTATTTATTAAGAAATACAGATGTGTATAGATACAAATAAACTGCTAAAGCTAGGTGTAGAAACGACGTAGCTGAGATATGTTCCAAGAACTAGGGAGGTCTGATCCATCCTCGCGCATCAATCGATATGCACCTGGCCGAGTGACCTCCTTCACGATAAATGGCCCTTCCCATGGAGCTGACAGCTTATGCTTGCCAACCGTAGACTGAATTTGTTTTAAGACCATGTCACCGATTGCAAAATCCCGTGACCTGACATTTTTATCGTGATACCACCGCAGGCTTTGCTGGTATTTTGCTGACCAAATCAACATGGCATCTTGTTCTTCTTCCAACAATAGGAGGTCATCGCATCGATGGTCGTTGGAAATCTTTTCTTCATATGCTACCACGCGCGGAGAAGCGAACAAAACTTCGGTCGGCAACATTGCTTCTGATCCATAAACTAATGAAAACGGAGAGTGTCCCGTGGCTCGACTGACATTGGTTTGAAGCCCCCAAAGTACTGATGGCAACTCTCGAACCCAGTGTCAAGCGTACTTTTCTAGTCTATCAAATATACGAGGCTTAATTCCAGACAACAAGAGACCATTCGCCCGCTCTACCTGGCCATTACTTTGCAGCACTATAACGATAGTAGCTACAGTCGCTCGATGATACAACAGTAGCAATGATTCATGCCCAAGCGAATCATTACTCTAGCAGAAAACAACATCACTATGGCAACAGATCATACTCCAAGCGGGAAGTCCAACCATCAGGGACGTGCATGTCCCAAGGTGTAACACCAGCAGGCAATTCTACATCTGTATTACCTGAAATAAAATAACAAGATAGAAAGCCTGAGTACTAATTACTTTGCAAAGCTTACCCCTCAAGACACCTAGTCATGCAATGGCTCTAATAGGTTAGCTATTTTAAAAAGACTTGCATTAAGCATCTTAATAGTACTATCAATTGATTAATCCAAGTTTTATTATATAGCACACAAATAAAATTTAGTGCAGCTGAACAAGCATAGTAAGGTATAACATGCAATGATATTGAAATAAATAACAATGATAATAATAATCTATAAGTAGCAATATAGCAATCCCATAATATAACATTTGTGCTATGTGATGAAGGCGCAATGAACAAGTGATGCTCATTACTACGAGGGACAATGATTGAAATTTTTTACACTAGCTGGAAAAAACCCGAGATACACGACACATACGCGCTCCTAGAGCCGTATGAGGCAACTTTGTTGGTGCTTGATTTGACTACCTTTTACCTATAATTTTACTACCATTTTAGGGTGTCTATTTATCATTTGAGCCACTTGACACCTACCTTTAACCCTTTTGGAACATTCTGTAGTTTGAGAGCTTTATTGCAGAATTCAAGGACAACATAAATGGTTAATTCTGAAAGGTCAATGCATTATTACGCGATTTTGGAGATCACAACAGCCTCAAATGGGAACCGTTTAACTTACAAAGTTGTAGATCTCGTCAAGAGCTTTCCAAAACATATATGGACGACCTTGTTCGAACTTTGGAGCTAGGATATATGGGTCCCAAAAACTGCACTATGCCGACAAGTCATAGGTGACGACCGGCACCAACATGTGCCGATTGGCACCAGACCCAAAAAGGCCCAAAATGTCTCCCGGAGACGGGTTTTGAACCTATCAATAGAAGACCCTATTCTACATGCAAGATGGTTTAGTTTTCGCAACTTTTGACAGCAGAATTAGGGTTAGAGAATAGAGAGCTTCGTCCCGAGCAAATTTCATGACATCTCAGAGAAAAGTCATCGTGCACCGATCGACACAACCGACTTCAGAGTCTGATTTGCCCCAAATTGTACCAGGAAGTAGGATAGGTCTACCTAAGATGTTCCACATGGCGAAATCTACTCATATCATGGTGTGATTCTATGTTCTCCCCTCGGTTTGTGAGGATCATGCCATGTGCATGGTGATGATTAATTGAATACACCTGTTGCTCTATCTTGGTCTATTGTAATGCTTGCTGATTGTTTATCTTAGAGGATTGGATGATAGTATTGCAACAGTGCTTTTGTTAGATGATTGCCTTCTTAGCCGCCGTCATGACAGGATTGCAGCAAACAACTTTTGTATACTTTAAGTAACAACCAAGTAGAGTTTTTATTCAGTTATATGATCTTTGTATGCAAGTGAACCTAGACCGTGAGAAGTTCTCTTAATTCTTGCTCAGTCATAATCTTTCTCTTACTTACATTTGTTCCATTACAATTAGTTCTTTGAACCACCTTTCTTTCAACAACCACATTTGTTAGTAACAACCTTTGGCTAAACAAGCATCCCACGTGTTCCACGGATTGATAAACCTTGGAATGCTCTAAGGGAAAAGCTACAACTAACCTGTATGCTTGCAGTCTCAAAAGGTGCGTGTTACATGCGCCAACAACTTTTTGGGTGCAGTTGCCGGGAGCATGTTAGTTCGTTTGTTTAGTTTGATTTTTCTACTAACTCTCTAATCCTTAACCCTTTTCTAGTGTTTTTGTTTGTCAATATGAATTTCACTGGTGTCATTGAGATGTTGTGGAGCCATATCATGTCCAAGGCGGATCAATTCATTCTGCCATAGTTTGATGTCAAAATAGACGCGAAAGGATATAAGTTGAACCCAACGCTAATCATGATGATTGAATAGAACTAGTTTTTTGGAGGAAAATAAGAAAATATCTATCTTCATATGAAGAATCTTGAAGTGATATGCTCAACATTCAAGTATAAAGGTATTCATGAAGATTGGAATCGATGGATTCTTTTCCTGTTCTCACTCATTGGTAAAGCAAAAGTATGGTATTCTCGCATCAAATTGAAGTGAAAGGTAATTTGGGGGAGTTATGTAATCAATGTTGCATAAGGTTTTTTCCTCTACCTAGGATTCATGAGTTAAGAAGAGATATCATCAATTTTGCTCAATTGGACAATGAAACTTTGGGTAGAGCTTGGGAAAGATTTAATGATTTGATAGCAATAGGCCTAGATTTATAATTCACACAAGCTATTATTATGCAACCATTCTATATGTCCTTATGTGGAACTTCTACATATTATCTTGATTGTGGATCTTAGGAAGTTTTATAGATCAAGATGTATCAAAAGCCAAGGACATACTCTAAAAAATCATGAATTCGGAAGCAATGAGACAACCATGTGATGAGGTGCAGGATAATGAAGATGTATTGCCGAGTGCCAATCAGCACAACTATTGTGCCAACCGGCACATTGATGGTTCAAGCAGAGTGACCACTGTCAGCTGAATTAAAAGTGCAAACAATTTCACATGTGATGATTACTGAATCAAGGCCTTTGTATGAGTTTGAACTGCTCGATTGGATTCCCAATGGATCAGGACCATAATTCACCTCATCAAGATCGATGGTTGATCACCAAGAGGTATCTTTTCCAACAATTGAAGCTAAATTTCCTAGAAACAGAACAACCAAGGTTGAAGGTGAAATTTCTATCACTTTTGGAATTCTTGAGAGATTATTTTTCTGAAGCCAAGACACAAGTTGAACCATCTCATGTCAAAGAAGCCATGAAACTCATAGAAGCAACAACCAATGGATCACCGCATGAGGAATTTCAAGGAATTTCTCGGTTGGTGCAAATCATGAAGAAGGAAAGCGCCTATTGAGCCCACATATACCTTGCATGATTGAAGGAAGTGTCATGCCACATAAGATCTATAAAGAAATTTTTCGTGTTAATTCTATTTTAGCATCTAGGGATATCTAGTTGTTTGTGGCTGATGGATAAAATGAAGAAACCCATAGGCATGTTAGAAAATCAAGATGTAATTATTGTGAGCAGCACTGTCCCGACTGATTTCTATGTTCTTGATACTTATCATGATGATGTTGAAAACATAATTCTAGGACGTTCCTTTCTTAACATATAAATTTTGTTGTTGATGAAGGGAAAGGGAAGATAACCATTGAATTCAGAGGAAATCACTCCATATTTGATTTTGTGACAATATTTAAGAACCCTGTTGAGTCGCCTATGGATAACTAAGAGGTGGAGTATGCTTCTTTTGTAAACTCTTTCAGGGATCCTCTCCAACATGTTCTTGAAGAAAGTAACACTAATGAACAAGAAGAGGAAGCCATTAAAGAGCGATTGGTTCCTTTGAAGTCTCTCCTGAATAAAGAAAGAACCTACTCCTGAACAAATTGATCCCATAATTGAGAAGCTTGCAACTGAAGTTGAATTGAGGCCTTTGCCAAAAGGATTGAAATATGATTATCTCAGGGAGAATAAAAGATACCTAGTGATTATTAGTGATGAGCTTAGTATGGAGGAGACATTTTGTTTATTGAAGCTATTGAGAAAACATATGAAGGTCATTGGGTATGCCATTGATGATTTGAAGGGAATTAATCCAGCCTTCTGCACTCACTGCATATGCATGAAGGATCAATGCAAGCTAATAGCTGATCATCACAAAATGTTGAACAATGCAATGCCAGCCATGTTGAGGAAAGAGGTAGAGTGTTTATTAAATACTGGCATTATCTATCTTGTTGCTAACAGTGAGTGGTGAAGAATGATCTAATTCCTCAGAGGATAGTCATTGCCTGGCGTATGTGCGTCGAGTACAAAAAATTGAACAAGGATACAAGAAAGGATCACTTCCTTTTGCCATTTATTGATGAGATGTTTCAAAGGTTAGCAAAGCATAAGTATTTTTGTTTTCTTGATGGATATTCTGGATTCTTTCAAATTCCAATACACCCTAAAGATCAGCACAAGACAATATTCACATGCCCCTATGGTACGTTTGCTTATCAAAGAATGTCGTTTGGTTTGTGCAATGCTTCTGCTACTTTTCAACGTTGGATGATGGCTATATTTGCTAAATGTATTGAGGATACTCCGGAGGTGTTTATAGATGATTTCTCTATTCATGGGACAAGTTTTGATGCATGCTTAGCAAATTTAGAGAAAGTATTACATAGATGTGATGAGGTAGATCTTGTTCTTAACTGGGAAAAGTATCACTTTATGGTGAAGGAAGGCATTGTTCTTGGACATGTGAGTTCTGAAAGAGGTATTGAAGTTGACAAGGCAAAGGTAGAAACAGTGTAGAAGTTGCCGCCCCTCACAAATGTGAAGTCATTGCAGAGTTTTCTTGGTCATGCTAGTTTTTACAGAAGATTTATAAAGGGTTCCTCTACAATCATAAAGCCTTTAACATTGTTGTTGCAGAAAGATGTCAAGTTTCATTTTGATGAAGACTGCTTTCATGACTTTCGCACTTTGAAGAGATAACTTTCTTCAACACCTATATACAACCTCCTGAAAGGAATCTCCTATTTGAAATTATGTGTGATGCTAGCAACTTTGCCATTGGAGCTGTTCTTGGAGAACAGAAGGAAGGGAACGTACATGCTCTCTATTATGCTAGTAAAACACTTAATGATGCTCAAGTTAGTTATGCAACAAGAGAGAATGAATTGCTAGCCATTGTGATTACCTTTGAGTAATTGAAGTCCTATTTTCTGAGTTCAAAAGTAATAGTCTATACTGATCATGCTGCTATTAAATATTTGCTCTCGAAGAAAGATGCTAAGCCACATCTTATTCATTGGGTATTGATGTTGCAAGAATTTCATTTAGAGATCAGAGATAGAAAAGGGACTAAAAATCTTGTGACTGATAATTTTGTGGAGACTAGATATTGGTAGTGATATTGATGATAATACTTCTATCGACGACTCATTATGTGAAGAGCAATTGTATAGAGTCCACATAATTGATGATTGGATGGTTGATATTGTTAGAGCAATCAAGAAGGAACCATTAGATCATCTTGACAAGCATCGGTAGAGTAAAACTAAATCTCAATTGAGACGCTACTGTTGATCATTATTTATATAGATATTGTGAAGATGGAGTGCTAGACAGTGTGTTCCGAATGCCGAACAAGAGGAAATATTGTAGAAGTGTCATTCTTCTCCATATGGTGGACACTATGGACATTATCGCACTAAGGCTAAGGTATGGGTAAGTGGATTTTATTGGCCAAATATGCATTTAGATGCTATAATGTTTGTTCGAACTTGTCCTGAAAGCCAGCGATCTAGAAATTCTATTAATAGTCGTCATGCTATGCCCTTGAATTACAATTTGCAAATTGATATATTTGATGTCTGGGAAATTGATTTCATGCGACCCTTTTGTGAACTCTCATGGCTATGACTACATATTAGTTGCAGTTGATTATGTCTCTAAATGGGTAGAAGCAATACCTTGCAAACATGTTGTAACTGAGGACTCAATTAACTTGTTTAGAATTTCCATGTTTTGGGATGTCGAGAGTTGTAATAAGTGATGGTGGATCTCATTTTATTGGAAAGAATTTTGTCAAAGTATTGAGCATAGAGTTGTAACTACTTATCATCCTCAGACAAATGGGCAAGCTGAAACATCAACCGAGCAAATCAAGGAAATTCTTAAGAAGATAGTCACTCAAAGAAGGAAAGGATTGGTACAAAAGACTGAATGATGCATTATGGGCTGACTGCACGACTCACAAAACTCCAATACGTATTACTCCATATCAGCTTGTTTATGAAAAAACTTGCCATTTGCTAGTAGAATTAGAACATAAAACATTTTGGGCAATCAAGGAGATGAATCTGAATTTAGATGCTGCTGAAATTAAAAGAAAAAATCAGATTAGTGAATTAGAGGAGATGTGCCTTAATGCATATGACAATGCTCTAATCTACAAGGACAGAGTGAAGAGATGGCATGACAAACATTTGGGAAGAAAGAATTCAAAGAGGGAGATAAGGTTCTATTATTCAATTCAAGATACAAATTGTTTGGCAAAGGAAATTAAAAAGAAAATGGGATGGACCTTATACTATTCACAAAGTGCTTCATTCTGGAACAATAGTCACAATGGATTCTAAAGGAGACACATACACCGTAAATGGACAATGCCTCAAGGTATTCTTTAGAGTCTACAAGCCTCAATTGAAGTTTATAGATATCTACACTTTGGCTTGATTGTGGCCATGTCGAGCTTACAACGTTAAACTAAGCCATGTGCTGATTGAAAATATTTATGCCAAGGGTATGGCATTATCAGGTAAGTTATATCATTCCCCTCTCTTTCATATATTGAGGACATTACATAAATAGAGCTATAGTTTGAGTGTGGGGGAGGATGTTTTATTTTCTAGACTTGTGTGATAATAGAGTCTGTTCTTCTTGATTTGTGTGGTTATTGTGATTTTATTGTTAGTTTTTTTAAAAAAAATTTGACAACATGGCAAGATTTGTGCATTATGGTTATATCATGTTGAGTAATTTGGATCTTTTACACTTTGCTTGGAAGCATGTTTGTCTTTTGTTCTTTTCAACCCATGGTAGTAGTTATTTATTGAACACTTGCTATTGGAAGTTGTTTGCTAGTAAGATCTAAACCAATGAATTTCATTTTCTTATTATTTGCTAAAACCCCCAGATTTGAGTGGACTGTCCCTTTAACAAAAGCTTAATTGAACTTAATAACTAATCTCATTGTCTAGTGAATCTTGTCAAGTTTGTATCCATTAAGATAAGATGTTCCTCTGATACTGGCCATTCCATTTTTGTATTTATTAGTTGTTTGCTAGCCTTGTCATATTCAGCATTGGTCACTGGATGTTCCACCCTATAAAACTATAATTCTTTTGTTAGTCTTATCTATTCTTGTCCACAACCTATGTTATGAGTTTCTCTTGGAGTCATCGCACTATCTCTATGTTTTATGCACAAATAACCAAGATATCCTGCTAAAGATGGAAGCCTACATCAATGGAATATCTTTTAAGGAGTCAAAAAGAAAAAGAAAAGAAAAGAAAAGAAAAAAAGAGAATATAGAAAAGAAAAATGGAAGAAGAAAGGATCTTTGGAAGTAGCAAGTCATTGTAGGGACATTCTGGAATATGATACATCAAGGAATGGGAGAAGACAAAGCACCCTAGGCGAATGTACAAAGAGTGTCGATCGACACATCCTCTGTGCCGATTGGCACTAGCACTGGAGAGTGATCTCTATCGTTCCATTTTCGTAGGAATTAAGTGAAAAGTTCTGTAGTATTCTGTGAGAGCTATATGTTGATGGTAACAGCTTGAGCCATGTCACATCAAGATGCATGGATGGGAGTAATAAATAGATTTGTGCATTAGCCTCAAGTAAGTGCATGACTTTGGTTGAAAGTCTTTCTTTTCAACCATGTGCAATCCAATCACTTGTTGCTATTTACAGATGTCCACCTATCTAAAATGTGAGTTTCCCTCTAATTCATCAATTTTCTCTAATGACCTATGCGATAAGAACTTCTAAATTCTTTATTGGACTATTATTTGACTTGATAATACCTAGGCATTAGTTTGGCTGTCCTACCTAGATCCACCAAATGCTTTATATTAGTCGTAGGTTTGGTGAGGACTTGATACACTTGAGCGATTTGAGAGTAAGCATTTTGTCAAAGAAGGATGGTTGTAATTCTTGATACATCTACAATGTTTATTTCTTCGTTCTTCTTTTAAAGCATTGGTGTTGTGCTCTGAAAATAAATGGTTTTTTAACATGAGTTTTCAGTACTTGACTATTTCTTTTGGAGGAATTAGACGAAATTTAGGATGAGAAGCTATTGAGTATTTGAATGTGAGATGCTAGAACTTGATTGATTTTAATTGTTACTCAAGGACAAGCAAGATCTGAGTGTGGGGGTCTTGTTGATGCTTCATTTGACTACCTTTTACCAATCATTTTACTACCATTTTTTGGTGTCTATTGATCATTTGAGCCACATGACACCTAACTTTAACCCTATTTTGGAGCATGTTGTCATTTGAGAGCTTTATTGCAGAATCAAGTATAAAGATGATATAAAAGTTTAACTCAGAAAGGTCAATGCATTGTAACATGATTTTGGAGTCGAACACAATCTCAAATGGGAAACATTTGGCTTAAAACGTTGTAGATCTCGTCGAGAGCTTTCTGAAACATATATGGATGAACCTATTCGGACTTTGGAGCTAGGAGATATGGGCCCCCTAGATGCGCTGTGCAGACAAGTCACATGTGCTGACCGACACTCACTTGTGTCGATCGGCACCAAGCTTGGTGCCCAAAAAGGTCCAAAACGACTCCCGGAGATGTGTTTTGACTCTATAAATAAAATACCCTATTCTACTTGCAATATGGTTTGGTTTTCACAACCTTTGCAGAGGAATTAGGGTTAGACAACAGAGCTTCATTTAGAGCAAATTTCACAAAATTTTGGCAAAAAGTCATCGTGTGCTGATCGCCATGATTTCTGTGCTGATGGTTACAACTGACTTCGGCGTACAATTTGCCCCAAATTGTACCAGGTAGTAGGGTATGTCAATCTAAGATGTTTCCCATGGAGAAACCTACTCATATCATGGGGTGATTCTCTATTGTTCCCTTGGTTTGTGGGGATCTTGCCATATGCACGATGATGATTAATTGAATACACTTGTTGCTCTATCTTGGTCTATTTTAATGCTTGCTTATTATGGTAATGCTTGCTTATTGCGTTAGATGATAGTATTGCAATAGTACTTTTGTTAGACGATTGCCTTGTTAGTCGCCATCATAACAATTACACAACAAATAGCTTTTGCCTACTTTAAGTAACAACCAAGTAGGGTCTTTATTCATTTCTTTAATCTTTATATGCAAGTGAACCTAGACCGTGTGAAGTTCTCTTCATTCTTCCTTAGCTGTAATATTTGTCTTCCTTTCATTTGTTTCGTTAGAATTAGTTTTTTCAACCACCTTTCCTTCAATAACCACATTGTGGAATACTTACCCTACGAATATCCATAGTAAGACCTAAAGTCGGTAGACGACCAGGTGGCCCAACGAGTCGGCTTGAGTACAAGGTAATTAGAGATAGACTTTCTATGTAAATCCTTGTGGACTACAAGTAGGACTCTTCATGTACCCCATTGCCGACCAGATATATAAGGCGGCAAGGACCTCCCTATAGAGGGAACCTAATTCATTGTAATACAACCACAGAACACAGGACGTAGGGTTTTTACTCTCATCGAGAGGGCCCGGACCTATATAACTCGGCGTCTTATGTCTCAACCATCGTAGTTCTTAGTCGTGACGTAGCCCTATGAATGTATTGCCGAGAATAAGTCTCAATAGTTGGTGTGCCAGGAAGGGGACAAGGCTCGCCGGGATTCTCCATCGACTACGATGGCCGAAATTCCCATCGTCCATTACTCGTCGGATTTCAAGATTTCCTTCGGATCACTCGACTTCGCAGACGGCCACAATGGGGACCTAGGTCTAGAAAATTACCAATCCGACTCGGCCGCAGCCGGTTCCATGGCACGATCACCGAGCTCGTCGCACCTGTTCACTATGTTGGCTCCACTCGGACTCAGGACCCAGATCTACCCATCGGGTATGACACCAAGTCGGTTTGTTCCTTTGATGAGGATTCATGTCGGTCTGATCGCTTTTACCCTCTGACCCTTAATGTGGTCGAGGTTGATGAGAACCCATCTGGAGACAACGACTAGGAAGACTACCGTGAAAGAGACAGTCACGATGAAGACGGTCGCGCAGAGGACGACCATAGGGAAAAAAGCCCTAAGATAATGACTCATCAATGGGACACCGTCGCCGAGCGAGAGGATCGCATGGGTCTCGCCTCGCGCGCCGACTGGATCTCGGGCAGCTCAAGATTGAGGTGGACGACGTCATGGTCTATGATACCCCGCAGAACAACATCACAGGGGCAAAGATGGTACTCGACAGCTTGATGGCTTACGAGGCGTATCTGACCCCTACGATGGGTAAGGTGGTGGCCATGCTCAAAGCTGCTGCTGTCCAAGATGCGGTGTGGGACGAACCACCATTGGTGGCAAGCTCTAGTCACACGACCTCACGTGGCGGACGAAGAAGCGACGACTTGGGAAATTCTCTTAGCATCCACGACGGTCAGGATACCATCTACTCTCATCATGAAGAGCGAGCCAGGGACGACCAACGCCATGAGGAAGAGCACCGTGATCGGAGGACCAATAATCGATGGGACAACCGACATGATCCGCCTCCAAGTGACAGTCATTGGGGCGACCGACGGGATGACCAACGTGACCCACCTCCAAGAGATAACCACGACGACCGACATCGATGAGACGATCAAGATCGGCGCGAAAACCATGATGATGACAATCGGCGTTGATATCACCCTCATCAAAATCACCGTAGGTCTCCATCTCCGGATCACTGTAGGAGGTCAACCACCCCTAGTGATGAGGAGTTTGACAAGATCAAAGCCTACGTACCTCAGCTTCGTATAGCTCGGTGGCCAAAGGGGTTCGAGCCGGTTCCCATCGAGAAGTACAATGGTCAGACCAATCCCTGAGAGTGGCTTCAGCTATACAGCACGGCAATCCGGTCGGTAGGGGGTGACACCTTAGTAATTGCCAATTATCTTCCGGTCTGCCTCGACCCCACCGTTCGGATTTGGCTCACCTCTCTTCTGGAGAAGTCAGTCACTTCTTGGGGAGACCTCAACAGGAAGCTCATAGGGAGTTTCCAAGCTAGTTGCAATTGTCCAGGCAACCACTTTGACCTTACTCAGATCAAGCAAATGTCTGATGAGCCACTCTACGACTACATCAAGTGTTTCTACGCCAAGAAGACCAAGATCCCCAATGTTCCGGATCAGCAGATCATTGCCGCTTTCCAAGGAGGTGTGCAGAGCGATGACCTGGTCTAGGAGAGCGGTCGGAGGAATCATGACCTCAAGTTGACCGCTTAGGAGTGCTTCGAGATCACTGACAATTTCGTGTCCGGGGTGTCAGCTCTGTACGACATCCGTGGGAAGGGAAAGGAGAAGCATTCAGACAAGCCGGTCCTCCAAGAAGGACAAGAAATGGAAGCAAGACAACATGGTCACTGTGGTAGACCGATCTAAGAAGAACCGTTGGATGAACCAACAGACCATGGGTGATTTGCTGAGTAGCCCATGCCTATGGCATCCAAAGTGGAATCATAAAGCAAAAGACTGTTACCGTCTGAAGGGCTTCACAACTGCTACATGGAAGGTGGCCAAAGATCCACCAAGACGCAAAGGCAAGGACAAGGCTAATGATGGTGACGAAAAGGATGAGGAAAGAGAGTTCCAGGAGCCTCAGAAAGAAGTCAACTTCATCTTTGGAGGCCCGGATGCCTACCTGTCCAAGCGCAAGCAAAAGCTGGAGCTACAAGAAATCAATTCCGTAGAACCTACTGCTCTAGAGTACATGAGGTGGTCTGAAATACCGATTACTTTTGATCAGTCGGATCACCCCAGGCACGTGCCCAAGCCAGGTCGCTACCCGCTGGTACTCGTGGCAACAATGAAAGGGGTCAAGTTCAACAAAGTACTCATCGATGGAGGAAGTAGTTTGGACTTGATCTTCACCAAGACCCTCATAGAGTTGGGCTTGTCGGTCGAAGACCTTCAGTCGGGTTCCTCGCCCTTTCAAGGAATCGTGTCGGGCAAGACCTCTGTTCCTAATGGACAGATTGTTCTGCTTGCCACTTTTGGAACTCGTGAGAACTTTAGGACTGAGCGAGTCATCTTCCAGGTGGCCGATTTCAGGTCGGCCTACCATGCCATCCTTGGCAGATAGGTGATGGCAAAGTTCATGGCGGTCCCACATTACCCATACCTCACTCTCAAGATGTCGGGCCCAAAAGGAATAATCTTCCTCCATTCTAATCTTTGGAATTCTTTTGATTGCCATGTGCAGAGTTGTAAGATGGCCGACCGACAGTTGATGTTGTCCAACCGGCTAGAGATCCAGAAGGCTGCTGGCGAGGAGGTGCAGACTGATGCAGATATTCATATGAATAAGCCTGTTATGGATAAGATGCAGACAGAGGACGTACCCACCAAGGAGATCATGCTCGACCCAGAGGACCCACCTGAAGAATTGAAGTCCAGTTTGCATCAGTTCTTCATACTAATCAAGTCAGCTGCTAGTGCCCTATTATGAAGTTATATGATTTTAGGCTGGCAGTATCGGGATTCTATCTCTCCATCGGCAAGTAACGCAAGAAGAAGATATCGGCCAAAAGGATACACAGAGCATCTCAATCAATTAATTGCTGATGAGAGGATTACTTAATTATGGATGATACATGTAGACTTCTCACTTAGGAAGCTGGTCAGGAAAGAGGCAGTTAAGTTTATGCATTCCTTGGAGATTCAGAAAACCATCGGGACATCAGGTTTGCTACATGAGCCGATGGTGGCTATGGACAGATTGAGAAAGTTGATGTGGTCATAATCTCCATAAAGCATCGGAATCAAGTAGTTTTGCTCCTGATTTTCGGAACAACGATTGGCTATGGGTTACCTTATCACCAGGACTAGCTTTGAGTAGACTGACCACGTGGATAGTACTGAGCATCAACTACTCAGCATTGGGAGCGATGCTTAACAATTCTAGAAGATGCTGGGTTTGAATAAAAGGGCACGATTTCGTGAAGAAAAGGAATTTTGGAACATAATACATTATATTTCAAAACTGGGGGGCATGTGTTGACACCGAATTTTAGCAATCCTCAGCTGTCCATGTGTTGTTGATGACAAGCATTCGATTGTGCAGAAAAGAGCTGGAGGAAAGACATGAAGATTCTATTGTTAGAAGCAATGGTTGTGCTCGAAAAGACCTTTAGCATGATGCTGATCAAAGAAGAGGTAGTCAACCAGCGAGGTGTTGATCAAAATCATCAAGATAATTGCGAGGAACTCCCAGACTATTCCGGTCTAGTGTGGTGCAACCAAAGATGTGGATGTTTGCATAAAGAGTGCCATTAGTGATTGAAAGTTTATGCTCAAGCGTGCCCTCAAAGGAGTTGTGGGTTGACTGGACTCTCATGGTTGCACGTACCCGTGATCAAAATAAAATGAGGCTGGGTGCATTGCCAACATTCTTCCACGACATGGCATACGTATGGGGCATGGACTCCCGTGGTATGGATATGGCCAAAAGACAAAAGGAATTATGTGAGAGTGTACAAGGGAAATCAAGGTGAATAAAGTTAACAGTTTCTTGGGTGCATACGTGCCGTACAGACGTGTCAAGGAGGGACGTACAGACGTGTCAAGGAGGGACGCTGGGAAGTCAAAGATACATGTGTGCGCATGGAAGAAATACAAATGTCTAACTGGATAGAGAATCAATTGATTCGGTCTTAGCAAGTTATGATTAGACATGGAGATTGAATCAATTATATTAGGATAGTATTTGCACGTAGCTGCTTAAAGCTCAAGTCTAGCCACCCTATAAATATAAAGGGTGTACAGTCATTTGTAATTATCTCTCAATCAATATACACTTTTCGGCGCATCGCCACCCTAGAAACAGGTATACCCCAATGAGTTCTTCGTCTAGAGCAGACTCTCCGTGATAGATGTAGGACTCGTCACTCCGGCGGAATTGTCGTTATGAAGCAGGCTGCATCGACTAATTCGACCTCAGCGACATGGCAGAGGACTCACCACCCCGGTGATCGCGGCGACCTGCCTAGGACTGTCTCGGCGTGGACCGATCTTCTGGTTAGTTCATCGTGGTTGCTAGTTATCCAGTATACTAGATTTTTCTAGGTTGTTTTGCTAGGATTAGATGCATACTGTCTCGGGAAAACCGATCTATCGTAGTTAATTCTAGTGATTCAGTCTGTATATTCGAGTCACCTCTAGATAGATTTTAGCGATTAGATCTAGTACTGTGTGGGCGTTCATTCATTCCAAGAACTGTCTCGGTTACCGATCTTTTGGAATATCTAGAACTATCTCGGTTAAGTCTGATATTCTAGTTGGACAACCTAACAAAAACGACCTCGTTGCGAGGGTCTATTCAGGGTATCGTCGGAGACTTTAGCCGACGAGTTATCTTGTTACTAGCAGTAGCCGATAGGTGATTAAATACTTAGCTTTTTGTATCGGCTTTGGTTCATCGACTCTGTGTATTGCACTAGTTTTATTTATATAGTGGATGAATCATCATATAGTAATTATCAGTGTTGTATCGGCTAGATATTGTGATTCTATTAACTAGCCGATATAATATTAATTGTTATGATTAGTCTAGTGTGCATCGGCTCATAGATTTATTCTTTATATTGTTAATATAAAGCCGATGCTTAATCATGTACTTAGCCTGCATCGACTCTGCTTGCATCGACTCTACGCCGGCATTGACTCTATGCCTGGAAGTGATTGTCGGTCAACTTGCAGTCGCACACGTTGTCAGTTGAATGGTCAAACTGACTGGCACGCCGCGCACTATCTACCACGTGCCATTGGACCTGCACTGGAGCTAAGTAGATCTCCTAGGTCTCGTGTTTTACACGCGGAGGGTCGACTGCTGATTTTCACGTCAACAGATTGTTAAGTTTGAGTGGCATGAAACTGAAGTATTTGGATTTGTGGTCGGCTACCAATTCCCCCCCCCCCCCTTCAGTAGGCCTTCGGACCTTACAAGTGGTATTAGAGCAAAGTACTCATCTTTGAGGCTTCACCGCCTCGAGTAAGGATGCCGGGACATGTGGGGAGTGTTCCCATATTCAATGGGGAGGATTATGGGTATTAGAAGGCACATATGCAAGCCTACCTGAAGTCCCTTGATCCAGAGATATGGATGGTGACCCATGAATCGGATGTTGATGTGAACCTTCTTGAACCTGATTTTATTAAGAACAATGCTAAGGCCAAGAATGCCCTGTTTGCATGTATAACTCAGGATGCCTTTGCTACGTTGGATGTGAGTTCAACACACACGATATCTGGACTGATATTCAAAGTATCCATGAGGGTACTAGTGATGTTAAAGAGGAAAGATACTATATGCTGAAGAACAAGTATGATAGCTTCACTAGATTGCCACATGAGAGAGCTAACACTGTGTATTCTCGCTTTCATGCTCTAGCGGAGAAAATCAATGCTCTTGGGGATGACTTCAAGCTCAAGCCTATTAAGGTGATAAGAAGATTCTTGAGGCTATTTAAAGACCCCATGTATGAGTCCGTCATCACCTTCACCTTGCAAGGTGACCTCAAGACCAAGACCATGAAGGATGTACTTGGCAAGATCACTGCCTTCGAGAGCTACCAGCTGGGGATGGATGATCCTCAACCATCCAACCTTGCTCTTCAAGCTGAGAAGCAAGAATCAAGCAAGAGCAAGAAAAACAAGAAGAAGGAAGTCACTGGAGATGATGATGATGAAGAAGATCACTTGAGTGAGGACTTGGCTCTTCTCATGAAGAAGATGAGGACATTCAAGAACAAGTTTGTTTCCAAGTCCAAGGGCAAGTGCTACAATTGTGGTTCCAAAAACCACTTTGTTCAAGAATGCCCTAAAGCCAAGAAAGAAACATTCAAAGCTCAAGACTCAAGTGATGATGAAGAAGAAGAGGACCCCAAAGGCAAGCAAAAGAAGAAGAGGTACTTCAAAAAGGACAAGAACAAAGGCAAAGGCAAAGCTCAAGACTACAAGAAGAAGTTCTCTTGCAAGGCCCTTGTTGGAAAGTGGACAAGTGATAACTCAAGTGACACAACCTCTTCCTCAAGCGATGATGAAGAAGTGGCCGGCTTAGCCATGATCAAGACCATACTTCCACAAGATCTTCCTCCACCTCCAATGTGCCTCATGGCCGCGAGGCAATTTAGGGAGAGTGAGGATGAGAGCAGCGATGACAGCGATGATGAGGAGCTCTCATGTGCTGAGCTTTGGAGTATGCTTAAGAAATCTTGCGATATCGTCGTCAAGAAATCCAAAATGTTGGATGTGGTAAGAAAATAGTTTAAGTTGGCTAAGGACCATATTGGTGAGCTGGAGAGTAAGCTCAAGGACCTTGTCACATCTCATGAGGACCTAAACAAAAGTTATGACAAACTCAAGGGTGATTATATAGAGCTACGTGAGAAGTACGAGGCCCTTGAACTTACTTTTGAGGCCATCAATGTGGATGATCTTGCCTCTCCCTCCTCCTCTAGTTCATCAAAGAGTGATGCTTCTACTATGTGTGATGAGCTAACCACTCGGTTGAGGTTTCTTCTCTTGAGCCATTTGTTTTGAAGGAATATCACAAGCTCAAGGAAGAGAGGAAGATGGTGATGGACAGCTTTGAGAGGCTCACACATGGTAGAGCCATCCACAAGGAAAATCATAGGAGGAACCTTGTGAACAATGTCTCCTATCGTGGACTTGGCTCATATCCCGCCGCCATTGACATTATCGGGATGAGTGACTCCATCCCTGCATGGATCAAACCCCTACTCGCTGATTACTACTATTGCGAGATGTGTTGCAAGGATGGCCACGCCACCAAGGATTGCCCTATGGTTAGAAGTTCCATTGCTTTACCTAACGCTAACTTGTTCCATGAGAACATGCATTTTAAGCTTTTTAGGAACATGATTGCAAGGTGAAAGTCAAGGCTTTGGGACCATCAAACAAGAAGAGAAAGGTCAAGAACATATGGGTGCCTAAGTGTATTGTTGATCTTGAGAGGTCGACTATGTACAAGTGGGTGCACAAGAACAAGACCTAGATGGTTGTGGTGGTGGACCGAGCGCTTTCAAGAAGATCATGTGAAGTTCACCACAAGTGATATGGACCTCAATGTCATATCTACTCATGAGGGAGGTAACGGTGTTAGTTCTTGGTAGTTATACTATGTTTTTCCTTCTCTTGCATTGCATGGTAATTAGGACTCCTTTGTGACTAGTATTCTTTGCATCCATACATGTGTAAATAACTAAAAGAAAAACACATAAAAATTAGTCAATGTCTAACCCACTCAAGATAGCTATAAGAATGGGGGAGTGCTTGAGATGGTGGTTTGGCTTCTCTCAAGGCAAGGGTATGGCTTATAGTGAGTAAGCTTGAGAGGGGTTCAAACTTGACATTTTTAGGTTTCCTTTGTGTATTGTTTTAATATTGCTGGCATTCACATGGCATGTTTACTTTCATTGCATATGTAAAATGCTTGTTGCATGCGTCATATAGGAAACACATAGGAGGCTTGTCTCACTTGGAGAAACTTGTGCCTCATGCTCTATATGAGATTACATCTCCACAAGTGTGACCAAAGGAAAGAATTGTGCTTCATGCTGTAAGCTTCATGACCATTGGTGATTGGATCCCCAAGGTAAGGATGTTTTGGTGAGAGATGACAACTATGAAATTGTGGGCTAATATCTACATGAGTGTTGTCTATATAGGAATCATCTCTTAACTCTATTACAAATCATATGGATGATGGTTGCCTTGGCGATTGATGACAATGACCGCAAGCATGGAGGCTTGTGAACTTGATGGAGTCCAAGGGTTGATGGAGATGGATCAAAGCAGAGAACAAGCTATGGTGCAAGTGTTTGGAACACTTGACTAGTTGTTAGGGCTCTGAGTCCATAGGAAAAACCAGACTATCAAGGGGGTCTAGGTCATTCTCTTAGGTCATGTCTAGTCGGTGATGTGCAAGGTTGCTCGGTGAAATCACAGGCACTAGGTGACAGTGGAGAAGCCAAGGAGCTGTTCGGAGAAGCCTAGAAATGAAGTTGAGTGAGGACGATGAGTTTTAGCTTCTGGACATAGAGACCGGATAGAGGGGTCAGTGGAGACCGGACTGTATGGTCACTATGGGAAGTCATCCAGGACTTAGAGCGAGGAGCAGGAGGTCTATCAGCTAGAGATCTTGTATAGACCAGACGGTCCGGTCAGTAGGGATGAAGCAGGGCAGCGAGGAGCTTCAGCATAGAATGTTTCTAGATTGGAGAGAGAAACGGACCGGACAGTCCGATCAGTACAGGAAATCGCCTGCGCACAGAGGAGCCAAGGGCTAGGAGAGCCGTTACAAGAGTGACCGAATGGTCCGGTTAGGCAGAGACCAGACAGTCCGGTCAATGCGTCCAGAAAGGTGATTTCATGAGGTCTTGGAGACCTCTCTTTGCCAGTGGAATAACTAAGAGCATTTGGTAAGGTCCAAGAGGAAAAGAGGAGAGCACAAGGAGGAGATATTGCATATCTTGAGAGTGCTAGTGGAGAGTAACTTGATCATCTTGCACATCTAAGGCTAGGGTGTCCTTGAGGGTGTGATCCAGATTGTTACTCTTGGTCTATGGTCAGACCTAGACCTAGACTCGGTGATCGAGCCTATCGTGATCGCCGTCACACATTTGTACATGGTTTGAGTCCGCCGGTGAAAGAGGCATCAATAGTGAGCACCCGTGTTAGCTCGGGGAGTCCGGCAAGTTCTCGAGGGACGCGAGCTTGTGCTTTGTACAGTGGTGACGCACACCATGTCTTCACTCTAGGAGTGATTGCAGGCTCATGGGCAAGAACTCCACTTGGTGGTAGGAGGGACTGGGACTCCGGCGGGAGTGGTCCAACGAGTATTAGTGGAAGGCCCCATCCTTCCGAGACCTCAAGACAAAATCATGAGCATTCCTTGACCCTCTCTTTACTATTCCGCAATTGTGTGCTCTAGTGACTTGGGTGAATTGTGTCTTGCATAGGTTTGTGTGTTTGGCTTCCGTACTTTATCTTATCATGAACACTAGCATGTGTAGGGTCTTGGCCTACTAGAATTGTTTAGGTTGCTTTTCTTATTAGACTCAAGTAGTGGAATTTGAAGTAATTGTATTCATGAGCGGCTTACCAATTCACCCCCCTCTTGGTATGCCTTCGGTCCATACAAATGGTATCAGAGCCAAGTGCTCATCTTTGAGGCTTCACCGCCTTGAGTAAGGATACCGGGACAGACGGGGAATGTTCCTATATTCAATGGGGAGGACTATGCTTATTGGAAGGCTCTCATAAAAGCCTACCTGCAGTCCCTTGATCCGGAGATATGGTCGGTCACTCACAATTTCGAAGCTGATGTGAACCTACTTGAGCCTGACTATGTTAAGTGTAATGCCAAGGCCACGAATGCTCTGTTTGCTTGCATCTCTAAGGATGTTTTTGCTTAGTTGGATGCTAGTTTCTCAGCACATGGTATCTGGACTGAGATTCAGGGGCTCCATGAGGCACCAGTGATGTCAAAGAGGAAAGATAATATGTGCTGAAGAACAAGTATGATAACTTCACTAGATTGCCACATGAGAGAGCTAATACTGTTTATTCTCGTTTTCATGTACTAGTGGAGGAGATCAATGCACTTGGGGATGATTTCAAGACGAAGCCTGTCGAGGTGATAAGAAGATTCTTGAGGCTATTCAAGGATCCCAAGTATGAATCCATTATCACCTTCATCTTGTAAGGTGACCTCAAGGCCAAGACCATGAAGGATGTACTTGGCAAGATCACCGCCTTCGAGAGCTACCAATTGGGGATGGATGATCCTCAACCATCCAACCTTGCTCTACCAGCCGACAAGCAAGAATCTAGCAAGAGCAAGAAGAACAAGAAAAAGGTGATCATTGAGGTGGATGATGAAGAAGATGATGATGAAGGTGACTTGACCGAGGACTTGGCTCTTCATGAAGAAGATGAACAACTTCAAGAATAAGTTTACTTCCACGTCAAGGGGCAAGTGATTCAATTGTGGCTCAAAGAATCACTTTGTCCGAGAGTGCCCAAAGCCCAAGAAAGAAACATTCAAGTCACAAGATTCAAGTGAAGAAGAAGAAGACCCCAAGGCCAAACAAAAGAAGAAGAGGTACTTCAACAAGGACAAGAGCAAAGGCAAAGGCAAAGCTAGAGACTACAAGAAGATGTTCTCTCGCAAGGCTCTTGTTGGAGAGTGGACAAGCGACAACTCAAGTGGTGAGTCCTCTTCCTCAAGTGATGAAGAAGTGGCTGGGCTAGCCATGATCAAGACCAGACCTCCACGAGCTCTTTCTCCACCTCCCGCCTGCCTCATGGCCACGAGCCAACTTGGGGACAGTGAGGATGAGAGTAGCGATGATAGCGATGTTGAGGAGCACACGTGTGCCGAGTTGGAGGTGGTAAGAAAAGAGTGTAAGTTGGCTAAGAACCGTGTTGGTGAGCTTGAGAGTGACCTCAAGGAGCTTGTCATATCTCATGAGGCCCTAAACAAGAGTTATGACAAACTCAAGGGTGATCATGTGGAGCTTCATGAGAAGTACAAGGCCCTTGAGATCACTTACAAGGCCATCAATGTTGAGAACCTTGCCTCTCCCTCCTCTAGTTCATCTAAGAGTAATGCTTCTACTATGTGTAATGAACTAACCACCTCGGTCGAAGTTCCTTCTCTTGAGACATTTGTTTTGGAGGACTATCACAAGCTCAAGGAAGAGAGGAAGATGGTGATGGACGGCTTTGAGAGACTCACACGTGGTAGAGCCATCCACAAGGAGATTCTTGGGAGGAACCTTTAGAACAATGTCTCCCACCGGGGACTTGGCTCATTTCCTGCCACCATCGACATCATTGGGACGAGTGATTCCATCCCCGCATGGATCAAACCCCTTCTCGCCAACGACTACTATTGGGAGAAGTGTTGCAAGGATGGCCACACCACCAAGGACTGTCCCATGGTGAGAAGTTCCATTATTTTGCCTAACGCTTACTTGTTCCATGAGAACACATATTTCAAGCTTTTTAGGAACGAGGATGGCAAGGTGAAAGCTAAGGACTTGGGACCACCAAACAAGAAAAGGAAGATGAAGAGCACTATTGATCTTGAGAGATCGGCTACGTACATGTGCGTACCCAAGAACAAGACCTAGATGGTGCTGGTGGTGGACCGAGCGCTTTCATGAAGATCATGTAAAGTCCACCACATGTGACATGGACCTCAACGACCTATCTACTCATGAGGGAGGTAACCATGTTTTGTCTTTGTAGTTGTAGTGTGTTTTCCTTTCTATTGCATTGCACGGTAATTAGTATGCTTTGCATCCATGCATGTGTAAATAACCAAAAAAAACCATAAAAATTAGTCAATGTCTAACCCATCCAAAATAGCTATAAGCAAGGGGGAGTGCTTGAGATGTTGGTTTGACTTCTCTCAAGGCAAGGGCATGTCTTATAGTGAGTAAGCATGGGAGGGGTTCAAACTTGACATTGTTAGGTTTCCTTTGTGTCTTGTTTTTAATATTGCTTGCATTCACATGGCATGTTTACCTTCATTGCATATGTAAAATGCTTGTTGCATGCATCATATAGGAAACACAAAAGAGGCTTGTCCCACTTGGAGATATTTATGCCTCATGTTCTATATGAGATTACATCTCCATAAGTGTGACCAAAGGAAAGGATTGTGCTTCATGCCCATTGAGCAAGCTCTTATGAACTCAGAGGTTAAATCTACTCGCGTGGTTCATGGACTAAGGCTCATACATACCCTTTGGTTCTTATTTGCCTTGGTTCTTATTTGCTCGTTCCTTCATTTGGCATTTGCGAAAATTCTGAGGCCATAGTGTGCCACTATTTGAAAAGGAGTGTTTGAGAGTTCCCTCTATATTCCAAGTACGGTGTTTATTTGTGTGTTTAGCGAGGGCACTTGGAAAATGGAAAAAATTCTTGACTTAGCAGATTTCTGGAGGTGACCGTACGGTCCGGTCAGTGGCACCAGGCACAGTGCCTAGGGGGAGTCTGGTTGTAGAGACTGGACAGAACAGTCCTAGAGACCGTACCATCCAGTTTGCAGAGGCCAGCAGACCCCAACCTGACCGGATAGTCCGGTGTAGAGATCAGATCATTCGGTCAGTTCGGTTGATCATGCGAAGCATCTCTCGATCTGAGCCGTTGATTGCGTCCTCATGTGATCTCGGTTGTTCGTCGATCTTTTGACCTAGGTCAAATCGAGAAGACCTTGTCTTCTTCCCTATTCCACCCCCGATGCCGAGTGCTCGCTCCCGACGAGCCCATCTCGCCATCGCCGACCCGAGCTGCTGCGCCGCCTCAGCCTGACGCGCCACCGCGCTCACCCTCACCGTGCAGCTCCTGCGCGCCACCGCGCTCACCTCTGCCCGCACGCATGTGAACGGACCAAGTGACCGAGAGGGGGGGGGGGTGAATCAGGAACTCCCACTATGTACTAAATTCGCCAATTCCTAAAACCGACCACCCAAAATAACTCCTACGTAATCCTAGTGGTGATCACACTAGCAAGATATTGAACCTATGAAAGGAACAACAACCTAAGCATACTAGTGGATCACACAAACGCAATACAACTCCTTTGCAAGCTAGTTACCAAAGATACGCGGAAGCAAACAACTAGCTAGCAAGGAGTTCTACTCAAGCAAAGCTACTAGATCAACAAGCATATAGAAAGCATACATGCATGAGTAGCACAATATATACTAGGGTGATCAATCAAACCAAGCAACTCCTAGACATGCTTGTGATCAAGTATGAAGGCTAAGCACTACTAGCAAGTAAAGAAGCCTATTCATGCAATTCTACAAGGTAGTCAACTAGAGCAAGATAAGCACACAAGCATGAATAGCACGGTATGTAAATGTGGAAGGTAATGCATCAAAGTAAGGAGTAGAGTAAGAGATGACTCATGATTTTTCCTGAGGTCTTGGAAGGATGGCGCCTTCCCCTACTCCTTGTTGGACCACTCCCACCGGAGTCCCGGTCCCTCCCGCCATCAAGTGGAGTTCTCGCCCACGAGCCCGCAATCACTCCTCGAGTTAAGACACGGTGTGTCTCACCGTTGCATAAAGCACAAACTCGCCTCCCTCGAGAACTTGCCATACTCCCTGAGCCGGCATGGGCGCTCACTATTGATGCCCCTTCCAACGGCGGGCTTAAACCATGTACAAACTTGTGATGGCCTTCACAACCAATCATGATAGGCTCGATCACCAACACCTAACTGGTCTAGGTCTCACCATAGAGCAAGAGTAACAACCTAGATCACACCCTCAAGGACACCCTAGCCTTAGATGTGCAAGGTAGCTCCTTGTTACTCTCACTAGCACTCTCAAGAAATCCAATATCCTCTCCTAGTTCTCTCCTCTTTTCCTCTTGGACCTTACCAAATGCTCTCAGGTATTCCACTGGCCAAGAGAGGTCTCCAAGACCCCAGCAATGAAGTTATATAGGCTCCCAACCTCAAACTAGCCGTTGCTCCACAAAATCAACTTTCTGGACCTCCAGACCGGACTGTCCGATCACTGCCTGACCGGACCATTCGGTCACTAGAAACTGAGCTCCAACGGCTCTCTGCCCCTGTGCTGAACTCCTGCTGACCGGACTATCTGGTCATTGGACCGGACCATCCGGTCCACTTTCTCTCTCCATTCTAGGAAGGTCCGCAAACTGTATCCTCTTTGTCCTATGCTTCACCCACACAGACCAGACTGTCCAGTCTGTAGACCGGACCGTCTGGTCTCTATGGTCCCACGCACAGACAGAAACCTTGCTCCTCGCTAGAAGTTCTAGACATACTCCGTATAGTGACTGGACAGTCCAGTCTCCACTGACCCATGTATCCGGTCTCTACGTCCCAATGCTGAAACTCATCATCCTCGCTTGACATGGTTTCCCGGCTTCTCTAAACAACTCCTTGGCTTCTCCACTGTCACCTAGTGCCTATGATTTCACCGAGCATCCTTGCACATCACCGACTAGACATGACCTAAGAGAATGACCTAGACCCTCTTGATAGTCCGGTTTTCCTATGGACTCAAAGCCCTAACAACTAATCAAGTGTTCCAAACACTTGAACCATAGCTTGTTCTCCGCTTTGATCCATCTCCATCAACCCTTGGACTCAATCAAGTTCATAGGCCTCCATGATTGCGGTCATTGTCATCCATCGCCAAAGACGTCGTAGACAATTATCATAAGATAGAAAGGGTTTCCTACACGAACAAGACTCATGTAAGTATTACTCATATTTCATGTTTGTCATGCATCACCAAAACATCATACCTTGGGGTGACCTCAACGGTCATGATCCTTACAATCTCCCCCTTTTTGGTGATGGACGACAACCAGTACTTATGATGATCCTAAAACGGACGAGCAAGAAAGAACCAAAGGAAAAGAAAAGATTGAAGGGCATACCTTGGTCCTTACCTTGGAAGTAGTCTCCCCCTTGAGATGTGCTAGATGTTGAGGGAAGACTGCCCAATTATGTAGCGCACTAGATATTGAGCTTGAGCCAAATTTGCGCCCGCCTTGGTGTCGTGCTAGTCGATCTTGTTGATGTAGACACGTACCAAGGATGTAGATGCTCATGTCGGTGAAGGTGTTCATTGTCATCGTAGACATGCATCATCATTGTTCTTCTTCATGTTGGTGTAGATGTTCATCTTGATGTGATCTTCATGTTCTCCTCTCCCTTTGTGTTATCGTCCATCTTTTCATGCTTCTTCTCCCACTTCATTCTTAGACGACATGGCTTTTGGATCTTCATGTTCTCCTCTCCCTTTGTGTTATCGTCCATCTTTTCATGCTTCTTCTCCCACTTTGATCTTAGACGACTTGGCTTTTGGATCTTCATGTTTTCTCTCCCCCTTTGTCACCTATCACCAAAAACCACACAAAAACATAACAAAACCAAGAGGCATAAAATAATTGGTAAGAGTTAGGATAACTCCCCCTTTCACGGTGCTCCTCCTTGGTTGTACTGATATTCCATCGTAGCTCCCCCTACACTTATGACTCAACAAAAGGGTTAGTCATTAGGGAGGTGGGAATGTATGGGCCACTTGTCTTTAAGCCGCGTGAGTAGATTTAACCTCGGAGCTCGGTCGAACATGGCTCAATGAGCATGAAGCACAAATATCACTATTGATCATCTAGAGAGTCATGTACTCATAATGTAAATGAGCAACTCCCCGTAGACACATGCTTGGGAGCATGTATGGTATCACAATGAAAATGATACATAAATGCAACAAATGCAAATGCAACAAGTATACAATGCATGATGCGATGCTAAAGAAAAGAGAGAGAACTGCTACAAACCAAAGTGTCAACAACGAGTTGTTCCCTTCTCAAGCTTGCTCACAATGGACCATTCTTCAAAGCCTTGGGTACACCGTGAACCACCTTCCCAAGTGATGTGGTTATTCCTGTTCCTGTGTGTACTACCTGTGTTGCAAGTCCAGTACATGCTACTAGTACAGAAGTAGTTTTCTCACCCGATAGGGAAATATCATGCAGGGAGAATACTGATTCTTCTATGCGAATTGGCTCTACTGAAAATGGTTGCAATGATCTGAATCGTTTGTCTCTGAAAGTTGGCTCAATGACTATTGTGATATCAAGGTCAACTATGATCAGAACGTTGCTGCAAACAAGAAAAATTTTGTTGATTTTATACCAAAGCCAAGGACGGCTTTGATTCAAGGGAGAGAGGATGATGAGCCCAAGGCTTCTCCAGTTATTTCAGCTAGTCTTGTTGGAAGAAGTTACTACAATGATTTAAATGTTGAAGCTGATAACAATTGGAACAGCCCTAGTATACAGATTGGTGTTCATCGTGTTGTAGTGAATGACTCCATTATCAAAATAGTGAATGGCGTAGCTGGCGGAATGCTATATAGTTGGCATGAGAAAACATTCATAGGAGCAAACATGCTTAAGAAGAAACAAGCTAAGTATATTTGTATTAGAACTATACCGATTCAGCTCATGCAGGATGTGCCAGGTTGATCAAGTGTTGGGTGCTGAATCAACAACGAAGAAAGCTATTCAGATTATCTAGTTAAGTACTTGCATTAGCATAGCTGCCAGAATATTATATTATTTATATGTATGCATGTACGTGAGTTTGGTTCTAATCTGAGTCTAGGTAAGTTGCACACGAGTCAAGTTTTGCAATTGTGGTGGAGTCGGACATGAGTCCATTATATTAGTCGAGTCCAATTTGGACTCAGAGTCTATCTGCCTGCATGCATGCAAAAAGCCTAGCGGTCATGTAGAAGAGGGGGTATTTTTTGAATTGTTTTTTTGGATCGATAAGAAGAACGAGGTCAGGGATTTCTCCTTGGGTGCGTTACTTGGATTCCTGTGTGGATCCCCATCTCCTGTTCGTGGTTCAAGATTGTTCTACGGGTGGGAGTCTCTCTTTGGATTTTGTAAGCCAATCAACTGTAATTATATTCTTCTATTGCCGTTGTGTTTGGCTGAAAGGAAATCAATTTGAGCTGCTTCCAGTTTGTCGTAGAAACATATATTTGTTTGATCTGTTATTGCTACCGTGAGACCCTTGCCTTTCCTGGTGTGTTGCGTAAGATTACTTCTTGAATGATTCAGAATACTATTACTTGAGAGGTTGATCTCATAATTTAGTCCAATAATACTACTTTATCATATTGTGGATTATTGCTGGATTACTCTTTTGTTGCCGAGGAAACATTTGCTGCTGCCGTCGTGAGAACAGTTCTATTTTTTTAGACAAAATTAAGAGAATTACCAGCTGTAGTTATAGTATCGTGAAAGATTGGGACGAAATCCAGACACCGTCATCGTGTCTTTATCACCAAGCTTAACCCATGTCCATTGCTATCTCAAGAAGGTCCGAAGTCAACCTAAAAAAGAAGAGAAACAAGCACAAACAAATACACAAACAAGAACAACCAAAGAACTATACATATGTACAAAGGACAAGCTCAAGGGTTACTCATGTGAAGTTGGAGAGGTCAAGAACATTGAGTTCTCCCCTTAGCTTGTTGAAGGTCTTCTCATCAAGTGGCTTGGTGAAGATATCCGCAATTGTTCATGAGTTCGTACGCTCACCAACTCGATATCCTTCTTCTCAACATGGTCTCTTATGAAGTGATGCGTCACTTGAATATGCTTTGCATGACCATGATCTCCCATCTTGAGGGCTATCTTGATTGCCGCCTCACTATCACAATATAGTGGCATTTGGGTGTAGTTGAGGCCATAGTCCGAGAGTGTTTTCCTCATGTAAAGGAGTTGTGCACAACAAGCTCCCGCCGCCATATATTCCGCTTTGGCGGTAGATAGAGCCACCGAGTTTTGCTTCTTTGAGCTCCAAGAAACTAGAGATCTTCCAAGAAATTGACAGCCACCTGATATACTCTTTCTATTCACTTTGTAACCCGTGAAGTAGGAATACGAATACCCAAGTAACTCAAAGTTTGATCCTCTAGGATACCATAAGCCCATGGTAGGTGTGTACTTGAGGTATCTCATTATTCTCTTCACGGCCTTCAAGTGTGAATCCTTTGGATTTGCTTGATAGCAAGCACACAAGCACACACTAAACATGATGTCCGGTCTCGAAGCGGTGAGATAGAGCAAGGATCCAATGATTGATCTATATAGCTTGGGGTTCACCAGTTTCCCTTTCACATCATCATCCAAGGGTTTGCTAGTAGCCATAGGTGTGTGCAAAGGCTTGCAATTCTCCATGTTGAATCTCTTGAGAAGGTCCTTAGTATATTTCTCTTGATAGATGAAGTTTCCCTCTCTCAATTGCTTGACTTGGAATCCAAGGAACATGTGCAACTCTCCAATCATTGACATTTGGAATTCCCAAGTCATCATCTCCCAAAACTCTTCATTGAACTTCTCATTGGTTGACCCATAGATGATATCATCCACATAGATTTGGCACACAAAGAGATCCTTCCCAACATGCCTCGTGAACAAGGTGCTATCAATGCCTCCAATGGTGAATCCATTCTTGAGTAGAAAGTTTCTCAAGTGTTCATACCATGTTCTTGGTGCTTGCTTGAGACCATAGAGAGCTTTCTTCAATTTGTATACATGTCTTGGATGTTTTGGGTCCTCAAACCCCGGAGATTGTTCCACATAGACTTTCTCATTGATTTCTCCATTCATGAAAGCACTCTTGACATCCATTTGAAAGAGCTTGAAGCCGTTATGTGATGCATAGGCAAGTAAGATCCGAATAGCTTCAAGACTGGCCACGGGATCAAAGGTCTCTTCAAAGTCAATCCCCGCCACTTGAGAATATCCCTTAGCCACTAGGCGAGCCTTGTTCTTGACAATTGCTCCTTTCTCATCTTGCTTGTTCTTGAAGACCCACTTGGTGCCAACCACATTATGATACTTGGGTCTCTCAACCAATTTCCATACTTTGCACCTCTTGAAGTTGTTCAACTCTTCTTGCATGGCAATTACCCACTTGTGATCATCCATAGCTTCATCAATGGTAGTGGGTTCAATTATAGACACGAAAGAGAAGTTCTCAACCCCAACATTGGCCTCATAATCATTCTCTTCACTCACATAGTTGGGCTTATATTGATTTCTCCTTGTCTTTATTCCTTGAGATGGATTCCCAATGATCAAGTCTTGTGAATGATCTTTGTTGATGCCCTTGGGTCTAGGAAGGTGTTTTCTTTGAGTGGGAGAGGCTCTAGGTGAAATGTCTCCATCATGAATTGTTTGCTCTCTTGATATATGAGTGTCTTGTATCCTAAGAGAGGTGGAGGAGTCACTTTTATGCTTTCTTGTTTTGGACTTTGGGCTTGAGGTGGATGGGAGGTTATCTTGTGAAGAACTAGGAGAAGTGGTTTGTGATGAAGTATGTGGGGAGGTTTGTGGCTCACTTCTCACTTGAGATTCCTCATCATTTGGTGGATGTACTCTCAATGAATCTTGGGAGGAGCATGTGGGAGTATTTGTGGCATCTTTGTTTGTTTGTTGTGCCTCGGAGGAGGAGATAGGTTGAGGTGGTGGAGTAGAGGGCTCATCAACATCACCATCATTGGCCTCGTGGGGTAAAACCTCGCCCACGGGCATGTTTCTCAAAGCTTCCCTCATAGGCCCATCTCTAATGTCCACTTCATGAAATTCATCCTTCTCTTGGGACCCATTTGACTCAACGAATTGCACATCATAAGATTCCTCCATACATCCGGTGGTGGAGTTGTAGACCCTATATGCTTTAGAAGTCCCAGAGTACCCAATAAGAATTCCTTCATAAGTTCTACTCTCAAACTTCCCGAGCTTTCTCCTCTTCTTGAGAATGTAACACTTGCATCCGAAGACTCGGAAATAGGAAACATTAGGTTTCCATCCCACCAATAGCTCATATGGTGTCTTCTTCAACAAACGGTGGAGATAGACACGGTTGGAGGTGTAGCAGGCCGTGTTGATTTCCTCCGCCCAAAACCTCTCATGAGTTCCATACGCATCCAACATGGCACGAGCAAGAGTGATGAGCGTCTTCTTCTTCCTCTCCACTACTCCATTTTGCTCGGGAGTATATGTAGCGGAGAATTCATGTTTGATCCCCTTCTTGTCACAATATTCCTCTACTGTGGTGTTTTTGAATTCTATCCCATTGTCACTTCTAATCTTCATAATGCTAGCATTGAACTCATTCTTTGCTCTCTTGGCAAACTTTCTGAAGATACCACTAGCTTGAGATTTGTCCACAAGAAAGAAGGTCCAAGTGTATCTCGTGAAGTCATCAACGACCACCAAGCAATATAGATTGCCTCCTAGACTCTTGTAATGTGTTGGCCCAAACAAGTCCATATGCAAGAGCTCTAGAGGACGAGATGCAGACATGAATGACTTGGTGGGGTGTGAGGATGCAACTTGTTTCCCCGCCTGACAAGCGTTGCACAATATATACTTCAACTAGGTTTCTCTTGACAATCTTCTTGAGCTGATTTATACCAACATGTGCTAGTCTTCTATGCCACAACCATCCCTTGGATGCCTTAGTGAATAGGCAAGTGCTTGGTGGCATATTGCTTGACTTGAAGTCCGTGACATACAAGTTCCCATGTCTCACTCCATGGAATACTAGCCCTCTCTTGACATTTTCAATAGTTGCACCATCCTCATCAAACATGCATTTGAAACCCATGTCACAAAGTTGACCAACATATAGAAGGTTGAAGTTGAGGGTTTCCACTAGAAAGACCTTGGAGAGATGGAGGTCATTTGTGATGGCCACCTTGCTCGAGCCTCTAACTCTCCCTTTTGAGTAATCCCCAAAAGTCACTTTCTCACTATCTTCGTCTTCATCAATGGTGGTGAACATGGTTGGCTTCCCGGTCATATGTTGAGTGCACCCACTATCAAGAATCCAATGAGTGCATCCACTCTTGTAGTTGACCCTAGTAGTAGCCATAAGACAAGCACTAGAGGAAGAGGAGTTAGTATCCAAAGCATTACTTGATTGACTAGTACCAACCTCATAGTGTCGAGCAATAAGACCATCCTCATAGATAGGGATTCTTGCAATCCCGTCCAATAGTCTCCTTCTAATGGGATAGTGCGGAGCGTGATACCTCCAATGTCCATGATCATTCCCCATGTGCACATTGTCAAGGTTGATATAGTAATGGGGAGGATCATAGAGTCCAGTAATGTGCTCAAGCACATGTACCACTTGTGAATGGAGCACAAGTATCATCTCCATTGCTCTCCCAATTGAGAGCTCTTGTCTCCTGTAGACTACCTCCTGAAGTAAGAAACCCCTCTCAGGAGTTGTGATTTGTTGGAGGAGCTTGTCAATCACTTCATGTGGTGCAATCCTTCGAAATCTCCTGAAAGAGTTAATCCTACACACAAGATCATATATGCTCAATAGATTCTCACAAAGGTCAACATTAGGATTTCTCACAAATTCACTGAGTTCAAAGAGAAGATCCTGTTGGTGAGCTCGACGAAGATGCCAAAGATGATCTTGTGGTGGAGGAGGCGGAGGAGGTGGAGGCACCGGAGCCGAAGCCGCAACATTGATCATCTCAAATGATCAAGCGAGCATTGTTGTTGGTGCTACACCTACGCCAAAGAAGTTTGAGCTCGAAGCTACTTCTTTCCCTTTGCTTGAGGATGCTTCATGGTGTGTCTTGGATGTCTTTTTCCACACCATGCTCGCGGTGATCTCCTCATCCTTGAAGAGTAGCTCAATCACGTCCTCAACGGAGAGACCCTTCTCCATGAGAAGGTCAAGAGTGATGTAGAAGAGCTTGCTACTCGAAAGCAAGGAGAGGATCTTCTCCACTTTCACGATCTTGGGAAACTCGAAAGATGTTGCCGCAATCCTGTCCACAATACCTCGCAAGCGAATAAGAGAGTCAAGTAAGTCCTTATTATCATTATCATGAAAAGCAAAGAACTCCTCAACAATAGAACTACTAGCATGATCAATAGGGGACTCACAAACATCATCAATGCTAGTAGAGCAAGCAATATCAAGAGACACATCATTATCAATCATCATGTTAGGCATACTAGTAGAGCAACCTATTAAGTCATTGCTAGAAGAGTCTAGGCACTCACTAGTACAAGGCACATCCACACAATCATCACAATCATCATACACATGATCATCGGTAAAGGTATTGGCAAAGTCCACAAGAGTATCCATCAACTCATCTGGAATCATGGCATTTCGGTAGCTTTTACAGGGATCCTTCCATGAGCCACGATCCCGCCCCGAATGGGATGACATACCAACTCAATACGGTCACTACTCAAGGTGGTTAAGCCTTATGATGAGCACTTGCCTCTGATACCACTTGAAAGGACCGAGTGACCGAGAGGCGGAGGGGGTGAATCGGGAACTCCCACTATGTACCAAATTCGCCAATTTCTAAAACCGACCACCCAAAACAACTGCTACGCAATCCTAGTGGCGATCACACTAGCAAGATAATGAACCTATGAAAGGAACAACAACATAAGCATACTAGTGGATCACACAAACGTAATACAAATCCTATACAAGCTAGTTACCAAAGATACGCGGAAGCAAACAACTAGCTAGCAAGGAGTTCTACTCAAGCAAAGCTACTAGGTCGACAAGCATATAGAAAGCATACACGCATGAGTAGCACAATACATACTAGGATGATCAATCAAGCCAAGCAACTCCTAGACATGCTAGTGATCATGTATGAAGACTAAGCACTACTAGCAAGTAAAGAAGCCTATTCATGCAATTCTACAAGGTAGTCAACTACAGCAAGATAAGCACACAAGCATGAATAGCACGGTATGAAAATACGGAAGGTAATGCAACAAAGTAAGGAGTAGAGTAAGAGATGGCTCACGATTTTTCACGAGGTCTCAGAAGGATGGTGCCTTCCCCTACTCCTCGTTGGACCACTCCCGTCGGAGTCTCGGTCCCTCCCGCCACCAAGTGGAGTTCTCGCCCACGAGCCCGCAATCACTCCTCGAGTGAAGACATGGTGTGCGTCACCACTGCACAAAGCACAAGCTTGCCTCCCTCGAGAACTTGCCGTACTCCCCGAGCCGGCACGGACGCTCACTATTGATGCCCCTTCCAACGGCGGGTTCAAACCGTGTACAAACTTTTGACGGCCTTCACAACCAATCACGATAGGCTCGATCACCAACACCTAACCGGTCTAGGTCTCACCATAGACCAAGAGTAACAACCTAGATCACACCCTCAAGGACACCCTAGCCTTAGATGTGCAAGGTAGCTCCTTGTTACTCTCACTAGCACTCTCAAGATATCCAATATCCTCTCCTAGTCCTCTTTTCCTCTTGGACCTTACCAAATGCTCTCAGATATCCCACTGGCCAAGAGAGGTCTCCAAGACCCTAGCAACGAAGTTATACATGCTCCCAACCTCAAACTAGCCGTTGCTCCACGAAATTAGCTTTCTGGGCCTCCACACCGGACTGTCCGGTAACTACCTGACCGGACCGTCCGGTCACTGCAAACTGAGCTCCAACGGCTCTCTGCAAACCTGCTGACTGGACTGTCCGGTCACTGGACCAGACCGTCCAGTCCACTTTCTCTCTCCATTCCAAGAAGGTCCGCAAACTGCATCCTCTCTGTCCTATGCTTCACCCACACAGACCGGACTGTCCGGTCTGTAGACTAGACCATCCGGTCTCTATGGTCCCTCGCACAAATAGAAACCTTGCTCCTCGCTAGAAGTCCCAGACATACTCTACATAGTGACTGGACAGTCCGGTCTCCACCGATCCCTCTGTCCGGTCTCTATGTCTAGAAGCTGAAACTCGTCGTCCTCGCTTGACTTGGTTTTCCAGCTTCTCCGAACAGCTCCTTGGCTTCTCCACTGTCACCTAGTGCTTGTGATTTCACCGAGCATCCTTGCACATCACCGACTAGACATGACCTAAGAGAATGACCTAGACCCTCTTGATAGTCCGATTTTTCCTATGGACTCAAAGCCCTAACAACTACTCAAGTGTTCCAAACACTTGCACCATAGCTTGTTCTCCGCTTTGATCCATCTCCACCAACCCTTGGACTCCATCAAGTTCACAGGCCTCCATGCTTGCAGTCATTGTCATCCATCGCCAAGGACACTGTAGACAATCATCATAAGATAGAAAGGGTTTCCTACACGAACAACACTCGTGTAGATATTAGTCGTATTCCATGTTTGTCATGCATCACCAAAACATCATACCTTGGGGTGACCTTAATGGTCAAGATCCTTACAGCACGCCGCTGCATGCATCATCTCCAGTGTCGCCGCTGCTGTTGTGCACCGAGCCGCTAGCAGCTCCACCACCGAGCAACAGTGCCGCTGCAGCCGCACACCTTCGCCACCGCTACAACCTCACCATCATGCGCAGCTGCCCCTTCCCCTCCCCCCTCTATCGATTGCTAGGCAACTCTTTTCCTCTCTCCTCCATTGCCGGCAAGTTCCAATATTTGACAATTTCCAACAATCGATTGTGGAGTCTACGGTTCTTGGCGTTGATTCATTCTCAGGGTATCATGCTTCTCCTCCCTTCATCGTTGTATGCCCTAATTTCGAGAAATTTGGTTAATTGATGCAATTAGTACTAATTCCTATCATTAGTTGCATTAATTAATTAATTAGCTCAACCTAGTTTGCAATTAATTCCATGCTTATCTGTTAATTGCATGTCTAGGGCCGTCTCCTGTTTAGTCTATAGTTAGATTTTATGGCCATTATTTGACTGTACACTAGATGACTCACACCAGCCACATATAATCGATGATTGTTGGCACTCCCCAAGTGCCCCTTTTATATGTGAATATTACCCTAATTAGAGCATAATTGATACTAATTTAGGCCATTTACCTATGATATTGTCTATATATTTGAATATGCATTGTTTTGGAGCTTTATTACAGAAACAGGTAAAATTGGTGATTAAAGTGATGCTGGAGACGATAGGAGTCCGGAACCGACGAAAAGCACTGAAGATGCCCAGTGCGCCGGTCGGCGTAGTCCATGAGCCGATCGGCGCAAGGGTGTTTTGGCCCAAAGAAGTGACTGAGGCCCATTCCACATGTTTATGGAAGTTTATCTGCGCAAGACACTTGAAGATATTTTCTAGAAGATTTATGGAACTTCAAGATCTCGACGTGCAGTACAAGACTTTATCTCAAAGGAAAAGGTCCACATGGTTGCTGTGGAAGACAGAGGAACCGACTCGGAGGAGAAACCAGAGAAGACACGGCTTGCACCGATTGGTGCAATCCTGCGCTGATCGGCGCAACCACCTTATTTGCTAGTAATCGAGTCCTTTATGAGCAGAACCCCTATAAATACTTGTAAACCTTTGGCTGCAAGAACAACAGGAAGAGGCGACAGAGGGACAATAGATCCGTGAGTTAGAGCCACCGGGGCTCGCCCCGTTAGAGTAGATCTCTAGTTGAATTTCAAGAACCATTGGTGTTAAGAGTTGATCCGTCAAGGTAGGCCATCTCTACGGGGATGAATCTTACTCTATGTATCTCAAGGATGATTGAATATGTTGATGATGGTTTGGGTGATTTGTCTATCTTGATTCTATAATCATGCATGTTCTCATTCCAACTGCTTAGTTCTAGGATAGTATTCGGACATTGTATTGATTATGGTTGCTTGATGATGTTAGTAGTGTGGTTTAGCGGTGACAACACTAAGCCTACACAACACTATTAGATAGTTGAGTAGGGTAAGATACTCGTGCGATTAAGGGTTTCCTCTCGGCAGCGATAAATCGGGAGCCGCTCGGAAAGCAGGTTGGTCTTATTCATTATAGGTTTTCATTGATCCATGTAATTACCCATTATGATGCTATTTAATTAGACTATCTGGTTACGATCTCAGTAGTAGATATATGGCTACTCACTTAACATCATAGACTTACAAGGCATCTGGCGCACTTTGGTTTAAATTCACCAGTGTGTTGATTAGCTCAATGCCTACACCAATCGGCGCAACGACAGATTTACTGTCTGGCGCACCTTTGCGCTAGCCAGTCTCCCCTCATGCAACCTGAACTCGACAATAGCTTTGATTAGATCTTTTACTGTTAACTTTGTTTAATTATCCCTAAGGTCCCAGTGGATTCGATATATTAGGGTCTATGCTTATCCCATCTACACCTATGTGCATGCAGTGACAGCAGAGCAGTCGACAAAGATGGTAGGTTCAGGTCAGGACAAGGGAAAGGGGAAGATGCCTAAGAAACCCAAGACCAACTAGAGACCGAGGCTGGACCCAGAGTAAGAGAGGGCGTTCATGGTGGCTTAGCACGTCGAGGCTATGGAGACATCACGTAGGACCCCTGGTGCATGATTGATTATTGGACAGTCAGGCATAGAGGCACAGGGACTACAGAGGAGTACTAGGTAGAGGACTGCACCCTTGGCTATAGGAGTCATTCTGCCAGTGTGGTCGCAGCATACTCCGGCTTCTCGTCAGGAGAGGTCATCGAGACCTGTGGAGCAGGGCTCCTCCAGGTAGCTGGAGGAGTCAGAGGAAGATACCTCAGAGTCAGGGTCTAAGGAATCAGAGTTAGAGGAGGAGGAGCTGCGAGCATAGCCAGAGCAGACTGGACCTCAGAGGTCAGCTCACCGGGCAGGAGACCCGAGGTGCACCTATGCAGTGTGCACGAGGAGGCTATAGAGACTCGTAGAGGCTGTTGGAGATCCAAACATACTTAAGGTTCCTGGAAAGGACCTTAAGGCACTACGTCTCGTCTTCTTCGAGCAGTGGGTTCCGGTCTCCTGGGATGCCGCTATAGGAGAGAGGTACTGGACAGGCCTCTAGAGGAGGATTCGAGAGGGCTTGAGACGTTACCTTGAGCTGAAGGGCAAGGACAGACTATTTGTGCCGCAGCAGTACACCACCTATCAGGCCATGAATTGGGCCACTAGCACAGACTTGGAGCAGTACTTCACGTACTTGCCAGGGCTAGCAGAGCTAGTTACTGCTCCATACTGGTATAGAGGGGACAAAGTCCTAGTGTTCTACGTGACAATGTGGGTTGCCAAAGACCGCTAAGAGTTCTGGTTCCTGTTCAGAAGGCAGCCATAGCATGTGACTCAAGAGGATCTGATAGCTAACCTAGGACTCCTGGCTTCAGACTTCCAGCTTTACAGGAGTGCCTATGGGACCCTTGCACCACCCCATAGACCACCGGGAGGGAAGCTTCCCCCAGACGACTTGGTGTCGATTGCCTTCTCACCACCGTAATACCCCAGGGTTTGAGAGAGGTCCTGCAAGACTTGCCACAGAGACTAAGAGTTGGCGGTTCTTAAGCCTAACAGGGAATATCTGCAAGCGTACAGATGCCAACGTAGCTTTGACCCGGGAGTATTCCAGAGTATCGATTTCCACAGGGAACGAGTAAAGCGTCACTCCTAATCTATCAAGTCCTAGTGATGAGGGAGCAGAACAAAATGTACATTATAGGGAGAAGAAGTCTCTAGGATAGGCAATCTAATGTAGTGAACCTTCTCCAAGTAACATAGAATTTTATTTCCAAATATCTGCTTCGGGGCATGATAACGATCCACAAGTAAGGGTCGGTAAGTAACCACAAGTACTAGTGGGCACGTTAACGCTAGACATCCCTGCTTGAGACTTCCTGAACATGGTGGAGTTAAATATTGGACAGAGAGGGCTGTCACCACCTGTCGCCTACCACATAGCCTATGGGGACCAATGCAATCCCAGAAAAGCTAAGTCTAAACACCACGTCTAAACATAGACTTTCATACCAGTTCTAGAATTGGTAAACAAAACAAGATAATGCTACAAAGTAATAAGAACTTTTGCACGAGTATCCCGCAGAATAAAAGGATAGAAATACTCACTTTATTACTTGGGAAAGAATTCTACTACATGTTACCTGTGGCTCTGTGACACCCCAGGTGTCTCATTTCTATTTAACAAACATGCTAAGCACAAATCATGAATTACCTAGTATGAAATGATAAGGCCCACTTATTGAATTAATTTTCAGGTAATTAAAAACCCTACAAACCAATTTGTGAGCCAAATAAAATTTTATTATACAACTTGTGCCAAATAAATTCATAATCATGTTATTAATAATAAAATAGAATTTTATGAATTTAATCAGTATTTTACCATATTTAGAAATGCCCCAAATAATTAATTAAAGCATAAAAACCTTTCACTTTGGAGATTTAATTATAAAATAATTATTCAATTTCTGACCACTTGGGTCCCACTAGAGCCCCACAAATATCTCCAAGGGCCTATGTGCAAAATTCCACGAATTTAGGAGCTTCCTAGCTATTTTAATTATAAATATCTTTGACCAGGGACCTTTTTGTAAGGATCAATTTCTCTAGGGGTTCAGAGGAAAATCTTTTTCCTTTCTTCTCCATTGGGCCGGTGCGGCACTGTTCCCTCCCCTGCCGACGCCAGCGCCCTGCCCGCTCCTCCCCGCACGCCACCGGCTTCGTCTCGGGACCCCGCGAGCTACAGTGCGCCTGCACCACTCTGCTCCTCCACTCTGTCCTCTCAGCCGCGTGCCCGCCCAATGGCCTCCGCTCCTCTCGCCTTCACGCCATTGACATGGCCAACCGGCCGGACTTCAATTCTCGCCGATTCTTCCGCTCTCACCCCCACTTGCTTCCCCTACTCTCTGCGCGACTTGAAGGCGCACCCGCCGGTCACAGACTCACTTCCCCTCTCACTCCCGTTGCTCTCTGCTCTCCTCATTTTTCTCCTCTCTGCGCTCTGCTCCTCTCCGCCATCACCGAGTGAAAAGCTTGAGCTGAGTTTCCTCTTCACTGCCCCCCCCCCCCGAGCCGAGCATAACCTCAAACCACGCGCGCACATCCCCACTAGCTTCCCAGGCCACTCGAACGACAACTCCCCGCGTGAGCATCAAGTAATCGAAAGAAATCTTCATCTTCTCCTTCGACGAACAGCTCTGACGTCGCCGCAAAATTCGTCAACCCCGGTTCATCTCACCTCCCCCTTTCTTCATGCTCAGGTGCACAACCCCTAGATGAACTCTCCTAACCTTCTTCTCCTTGTTTTTACGCACAAAGTCATTGGCATTTTGCGTTTTCCCCGACCGCCGCATCTGCGCCGATGGAACTGAGCCGCCTCGCCAACGAGCACAATCTTCTGCTCATCCTCGACGCACGCCGACTTGATGCCGCTCTTCATGGTGCCCCCGTGAAGCTATAGGAGAAGTCGGAGTCAAGTTTGGTGCTCCCTACCGATTCCGTGACCCAGCCGAAGACCACCGCCCCGCCGCCTCTCTTCGCCGACCATCTTCCGGTGGGAACCCCACCTCGCGAACTTCTACACCCCCTCCGCCTCAGTGCGCACATCGATTATTTGCTCCCGCAATGAGCTTTTCCCTCGCGTAGCGCCCGCCGGCGAGCCCTCCGGCGAGGGCAGCCTCTGTTCCGGCGCGCCGACTGGCATCCGACTGACCGCCTGCGTGTCGCCGATGCGGCTCCGACGTGTCACTGGGCTGTCACTGACGTGTCATTAGGTAAAACCAGAAATACCTAGGAAATGCTAGAAAAGTGCTAAAACTTCAAAAAACCATAGTAAATCGAATATAAATCCAAAGGAGCCCAAATAAATTTTGTTAGACTTGTCTTGAAGAGCTTGATTTTAGTAAAATGATAAATCACTGCCTCTGTACATATATTTTTATCAATATATTAAACTATCCAAACAATAAATAATTCACAAAAATTCTAGGAGTAAAATGAAATCCTGATTTTTGGCATGCTTAGTAAATACATAATTATCTACCACCACAATTTTTGGTTTAGTAAAATAGGAATTGTTTTAGGCTCTGGAATATAATTAGTGTGTTTGCTTAAATTAATTCTAGTAATTATTCTATAAATAATTTGCCCATGCCACTTAGCCTAAAATTCACTCATACAAGTCTCTGTACACAGTAAATCACACATGTCGAGGAACATAAATTTACTTAAGTAATTAATTTAATTGCTCATATCACTCTTTTACTTTGTTTAAATGCATAAAAGAATGTATGTACCTAAATTCTTAATTAACAAACCAACTTCTCTGAAGCATATGGCTTCGAGAACATAATAATAATTTTAATTGACATTAAAACACAAGGTATATCGATAATGCCGTTAATACAATTCGATCATATAGGCAACAACGACCAGGAGCAAGAAGAGGATATTCAGAAGGACCTTGATCCTCAGGAACAAGAGGATTAAGAAATTGTAGTTGCTAGCACTAACATCGATCCGGGCAAGCCCCGGTTTACATTCGCCTTTTTCATAAAGTTTGCTAGTTTTCAATATTACTAGTGTCTGTGATGATTGTTGCATTAGGTCACAGGAGTTGATTGGAACCCACTTTGCATGATACCCAAATGACCTACGCCGCTGTCACTAGAACTTTGGTAGTATTGGTACTGTGTCGCTATGCTTAGTAATTGCTAGACTCGGTAGATATCATTACTAAGAAATGAACTTGACCACTGGAACAGGAATTAATAAAAGAAGTTTATTTTGATGTTATGACCGGGCAGGGATGATGCATGTGTAGGTTTGCAGCAACACATGGGTGTTGACTGCGGTAGCCCTGCCTTGTTGAACCTAGCACCCGTCCATGGTCGGCCCCTTGGTCAAGTATTGAACAGTACCGAATGCATGCTAGTCTATGGGCACTAGTAAACTGATATAGCATTGGCGCGGCAATGAGGACGGTACCTAGTACAGTGGTCATTGACCCTTATGCTGCTAGAGTGGGCGGTTCATACCGCGAAGTACTGTTGGCAGAATGGCATGCCCACTTGCTGAGACTGGACCTGGACCAAGTTGTTTTTCGTCCTTGCAAAAGGTTGCCATATACAACCTTAATTGGTGTGTATGTGTCGTGTTTTTTAGGTTTCCCAGCTGGTGTAAATCAATTGCAATTGTTTTCCCTCACAGTAATGAGTACCACTTGGTCACTAAGTCGTCACGTAGTTGCACATAGTACTTGGAAATTGATTATGATGCTTATTATTGATGTTACTATTATTGCTCTTTTGTTGCCTTTACTTTATGTATTGCTATGTTATCTTATTGTTGCAACTAAAGTTACATTTATGCTCTACCCAATTAAGTTGAGAACTAAAACTTAATAGAACTAATAGGTTGCTTAGTGCGAGTCCTTTTAAACAAGCCACCTATTAGAGCCATTGCATGTCTAGGTGTCCGACGGGTAAGACTTGCTGAGTAATTAGTACATAGGCTTTGTGCCACCGTTGTTTTTTAGGTAATGAAGACCTAGAACTGCCTGTAGATGTGCTGCCCTGGGACATGCAAGTCCCTGAGGGTTGGACCGCCCACTTGGAGTCCGACTCACCGCCGCAGTATTGATGTGTGTTGCTAGAGTGATGGTTCTTCGGGAATGAACCATTACTATGTTGTATCGTCGAGCTCGTAGCTTCTTGTCATGATTTGCTTCCGCTGTTTTCAAAACATTATGAACTTGTAATATTCCGCTGCACTCTAATGACTTTAATGCTGTAATATTCAACTTAAATTCGAACCGATGTTGTATTATCAAGTGTCTGCGTTATCAGCACCGTCAGGACCTCGATCCTTCGGGAAGAGGCACCACAGCTGGTATCAGAGCCGTGGTCCATGATAATACAACAAATAAATCATATTTTCAAAAACTACGACGTTTGCGGGTGAGGATACATTAGTATTGCCCATATAGATAATAGGGTGGTGACAAAGCTAACCTGGGTTATGTTTGTTTACATTATTTGCATCTACGGCTTCTTCAAACGAAGGTACGTGCGTGCTTAACCGACACGCGTGATATCGGTGCCTGTGCTCGTAGGCGGATACAAGACACTGTTGACTCGTGACTTATCACGGGGCGATCCTTTCCCATGCATCATTACTAGTAGTATTGTGCTTATTTTTGTAGATTCTTTTGAATTTGATGTATTGTTTCTGCAATGGATCTTCTGCAGGTACACTAATGCCGTTAGTATAACATTTAGAATGGCTTACGTGTTGAGTGCTGGTCGTCACCAAGTATCCATGCCGCTAAGTATCGGCAAAGATAGGCGTTGTGTTGTGAGGAACGATAGGTTAATAAAATGAAGGTTTTGCATCATGCATCCCATTATAACTAAACTAAAATTTGGTTCTGAATAAAAATTTTCTAAACATGATAAGTATAAAATTCTGAATAACAAGGTTAACAAGAATCTGTCATGTTTTTAACTGCCAACTTCAAAAATTCATAACTATTAATTTACTCAACCAAATAAGGCATACAACTACTTTTTTGACTGTTGTACAGTCAAGACAAAATTTGTTTTAAAACCCATTGTCGTATTACTGACCCTTGAGGCTGGAAAATGTGAACTAAAACCTTGTTTCTATATTTCATAGCACTTTATGTGAAATGCATTGTTACTCATGGAACACTGTACTCACCATTGGGTTTATGTTCCACCACTGGGTTTATGTTCCAGATGGGTGACCCCAGTTTTGAGGAGCTTTCGCACGACGGGTGGCACTACACCACCGGTCTCCACCACCGTGGCTTTCCTACACTTTTGTGGGATCTTCTACGTTTGCTGGGCTACGACGAGCCGCCCTCCTACAAGGGCCACGAGATCCGCCACCACGGCGTGACTCTTGCAGAGGTGCACATCAGCGTGCCCACCCACCCGCGCAACCTCGACATGGCGGGTATGGAGAGCACGGCGACTAGTGGGAGCCTTCGTGAGGGCTTGGAGAGAGTCGCCCATAGGGCTCTCACCGACTTCTGCGGGCGCCACACAGTAGAGCTCTCTGGGACTCCATTTGAGATGATCTCCATTTGGCACCAGGCCAACCCAGTCTGGCAGAGGCGCGTGAGGCGCATCGGCCGCGATGACTACCCGACGTACCACGCGGGGTACCACCGTGTGTCCTACTACTCCGAGTACCTCCTCAACTTGGATGTGGAGGCTAGCAGCCATAGCAGGATCCTACTGGCTGAGGCCGAGCAGGTCTAGGTGCAGAGGAATGACCTACAGGCACAGGCTGACGCACACCAGAGAGAGATTTAGCGGCTGACCGCTGCTCTTGAGGCAAGTAAGACTCACGTTACTGAGGTGACTGGACAGCATGACACCCTCGCGCAGGAGGTTGACAGACGTGGCGTGATTATGCAGCAGCGCGCCAACAACAACGAGCACCTGCAGCATCAGCTGACGGCTGCACAGCACGAGATGGAGCTTATGGGAGAGGATTTAGAGACCCTGGCTCAAGAGAACCAGGGCCTGCATCAGCAGCTAGAAGCGGCTCTTGCACCATCGGTAGCACCGGAGGAGGAGGAGCCACAGGAGGATATGGACAAGGAGTCTGACATAGACTACGAGGCGCCAACCAGAGTCAGGACTTAGGAGGATTGTGGTAGACTAGATTAGTCTCTGTAGTCAGGACCGGTTGGGTAGGTAGCTTTTGTCGACCACGCGAGGATGTGGTATTTTGGGGGATCACTGTGTGAGATGCTCTTGTATCTCGATGGTCACATGTTATGAGTTTATGTTCTTAAGGCTATGTTGACTTATGATATGTATTGGTTGTATCCTTTCCACTATTGTTGTTGCACCAGCGTTTCATAAGAATTCTCGCTTGATAGTACTCTTTGACTCAATCGAAGTACTTTCCTTGTAGATGGCTGAAAACACCAATCAACCACCACCAGGTTGGGAGATCACCGATGGCCTGGAGTTCACAGGGATGGTTCACCTGTTTTGGAGAGTTCTCCAGAGATTCGGATATTCCATTCCTCCCACCTATGTTGGCAAGGAATTTCAGGATCATGGAGTTCCCTCATGTGTCACCTATGTGGCGGTTCCCGCCAATTACTCGGTCATTCCCACATGGGAATCTTAGACCATTAGAGTCATCGGGACAGACCTGCCTTCCACCTGGAATGTAGCTGCATTCAAGGCACTTACTCGATTCTGTGAAGACCACAAGCATGATGTTGCTGGAACATCCGTCGCCTTGCTACCCATTAATGATGTGACGGACTTTGAGTGGATTAGGCGTGTGGATTTCATCTTTGATCCAAACCATCACCACCATGATCCTATGCTGCCCATAATAGAGTATTATGGTTTATCCACTTTTGCCTTGTGCACAAACTTGTGCTGACGTCTGGATGTATTCCATGCTGCACTTCGACTTTCTAAAGTCAAAAAACAAGCTAAGGATGAAGAGATTGTAGAACTGAACCAGAAAATCCAAGCCAAGAATGAAGAGATAGATGCGATTATAGAAGAATGTGACCAAGCCTTGCAGGATGCAGCAGATTTTGAGCATGACATGATTGAGGCTCAAGATGACTTGAACGCATTCAAGGCTACCCATCTTCCTACTAAAGGGAATTGGGATGAGATCTTCATAGAGTATGGAGAACAAGACGATGTGGAGATGGCACCTGCCGGTATTGATGACGTGGAAATGATGGATTTGGAGGAACCAGAAGGACTAGAAGAGCCGGAAGACTTAGTCTAGGAGTAGATGATTCGCTACACCCCTGTGTGCGGTCGAGTAGTGTATGTATCCCTAGTTCGATGTAGGAGTGTGAATCTTGCATAATGTATCCGCAATACCGTAGCTCGGCATTGGCACATATATGTAAGGAATCGCGTGATGATGTCCTTTAACAACCATGTAGACTGAATTGAATTAACGGAGATGGTTGTCATTCTAAATTTGTATTCATGCTTCTACGGATTTGTATTCTTGCACATGTGATTTAAGGATTATTTTGAGAAATAACTAATGTGCAACCGTATAAATTACAGCATGGTGCGTACTCGGAATCAGGAAGATCCTGAGAGCTCTCAGCAAGGAGCTAATGCTAAGCTCTCGCTAGCTGAGGTCTTACCTGCTGCGCTCAACCGGCAGCAAAATGACTCTGAGCTACTTCGTCGACTGGTCGAAATCACGACCCATCTGGCTGGACAAGGAGGCAACCGCCACAACAATAACCAGCCCCGACAGAGCACCTACTCAGATTTCCTGGGTACCCATCCACCAACCTTCGAGCGTGCCAGAGAGCCGCTAGACGCCGACCACTGGCTACGCCAGACCGAGTCTAAATTCGGTCTGCTGGACTGCACTGAGCACCAAAAGGTGCTATTCGCTGCCCAACAACTCCAAGGATCTGCTAGTGCCTAGTGGGCCAACTATGAAGCTTCTCTGCTCACTGGACGCCACCCCAAATGGAATGAGTTCAAAGCTGCTTTCCGTGCTCATTTCATCCCTGCTGGACTCATGCAGAGGAAGTTCCAGGAATTCATGGATCTAAAACAAGGAGGGAGGAATGTCCTCTAATATTCCGAAGCTTTCAATCATCTTGCTCAGTATGCCACTGAGTATGTTAATACCGAGGAGAAGAAAAGATACGCATTCCTGCGTGGGATGAATGCCACGCTCAAGGAACGTCTAACTTGGCAGACAACTGGTACATACAACGACTTGGTCAATGCTGCTATTGTCCAGGAAGGCGCCATGCGCCAAGTTGAAGAAGAAGATCGTAAGAGGAAGGCCCCTACTAGTGCCACTGCTGCCACGCAGGTGAAGCATCGCCTGATTTATACTTCCCCTACCGGACAGCGTTTCCGGGCATCACCGCAGCAACAGTTTTAGCGATAGTTTGGTCAGAACTACTCGAGCCCCCCACAGCAACAGAACTTCCTACTTCATGCACCGTACCAGCAGCAGAACAATCAGTACCGTGCACCATATTAGCAGCAAGGGAACCAAAATGCTCGTGCCCCACCGCCTGCTGATCGAGGAAGCAACTACCCATGTTACAATTGTGGTCGTACCAGCCATTTTGCTAAGAACTGCACTGCACCAAGGTGCTACAATAACAACACGAACCCGCGTCAGAACCAGAACAAGACTGTGAATGCACCATCTCGTGGTGCCCAAGTGAACTACACCAATGCTGAAGATATTCCTCACGGCGAACCCGTGCTGACCGGTACGCTCTCGCTCTATCGCCAGCTTGTCCTTGCACTTTTTGATTCTGGTGCTATGCATAATTTCATTAGCCAAGCATGTGTGCAACAATTTAATCTTCAACCCCAGACTATAGAAAAATGCTACATAGTTCGTTCCCCCGCTGGACAAATTCGTGCCAATCAAATAGTATGCAAAGATCCACTAGAAATAAATCAGAAAATCTACCCCACCAATTTTATCATGCTTAGTCACCAAGGAATTGATTTGATTTTGGGTATGTTCTGGATGAAAACACATAGAGCCATGCTAGACATCGAGCCCCGCATCGTTCACATCAACTCTCCTTTGCATGGAAAAGACACAATTTCTTTAAACATCAATTCACCGAAAGCCTTGGTTGTCCATCACTTGGAAGGGCAATCACTCAAGAACATTCCCTTGTTTGTTAGTTTCTGGACGTGTTTCTTGAAGATATCTCTGGCCTACCGCCTAACCGTGAAGTGGAATTTAAGATAGAGCTACAGCCAGGAACTTCTTCGATATCTCGTCGACCCTATAAGATGGCCCTAAATGAGTTGGCTGAATTGAAAAAGCAATTGAATGAGTTATTGGAAAAGGGATTCATTCACCTAAGCACTTCACCTCGGGGCTGCCCTGCTATTTTCATGAAGAAGAAGGACAAATCTCTACGTCTGGGTGTTGACTATCGGCCATTGAATGAAGTCACGATCAAAAATAAGTACCCATTGCCCCGAATTGATATCCTTTTTGATCAATTGGTTGGTGCCAAGGTCTTTTCCAAGATCGACCTTCGCTCGGGTTACCATCAGATAAGAATTAGAGCAGAAGATAGTCCGAAGACCGCCTTCTCTACTAGGTATGGGCTATTCGAGTACCTAGTAATGTCCTTCGGATTGACAAACGCTCCAGCCCATTTTATGTACCTCATGAATTTGGTATTCATGCCAGAGTTGGATAAATTTGTGGTAGTATTCATTGATGACATCCTCATCTATTCTAAGTCCAACGAAGAGCATGCCGAACATCTTTGCATTGTTCTTCAATGCCTCCGAGATCACAAGCTGTTTGCAAAATTCAGCAAGTGTGAATTTTGGTTGGACCGTGTGCCATTTCTTGGTCACATAGTTTCTACAGAAGGTATCTCGGTGGACCCTAGCAAAGTTCAAGATGTGCTAGATTGGAAGCCACCGAAGACAGTTCACCAAGTACGCAGTTTTCTCAGGCTAGCCGGATATTATTGTAGGTTTATTCCAAACTTTTCTCGGCTGACCAAACCCATCACGGAACTGCTGAAAAAGGAGAAAAAGTTCGATTGGAACAACAGTTGTGAAGAAGCATTTCAAGTATTAAAGAAATTATTGACCACTGCCCAAGTATTGGCTCAACCAGACATCACCAAGCCGTTCGATGTATGTTGTGATGCATCTGGGACAGGACTTGGATGTGTGCTCATGCAAGAAGGTCGTGTCATAGCCTATGCATCTCGATAGCTACGGAAGCATGAAGAGCATTATCCAACTCATGATTTGGAGCTAGCTGTAGTTGTACTTGCACTGAAAATATGGAGGCATTATTTGCTCGGCAACTTAGTGCACATCTACACAGACCATAAGAGCTTGAAATATATCTTCACCCAGACTGATCTGAACATGAGACAATATCGGTGGCTAGAACTGATTAAGGATTATAACCTGGAGATTCATTATCATCCAGGCAAGGCCAATGTAGTCGCTGATGCGTTAAGTAGGAAGGTACACTGCAACCACTTAATGCTGGAATATCACAACGACGATAATGACATCACTACGTCAGAACCCGGCCTTCAAGTTTCACCTGCTGTAGTGATTAGCAACCTAAATTTACATTCTACTATTCATGAAGAACTCATTGCTACAGAAAAAGGATGTTGGTATGACTCATATCCGTCAAAACATTAAAGATGGTAAGGCAAAATGTTTCATCCAAGACTCAGACGGTACTCTATGGTTCGATAACCGTTTAGTAGTACCAAAAGACTTCAAACTCCGATGGAAGATCTTGGATGAAGCACATCACTCCAAATATTCTATCCATCCCGGTAGTAATAAAATGTACCAAGGCTTGAAGAAGAATTTTTGGTGGACAAGGATGAAGCGAGAAGTTGCTCGCTATGTCGTAGAATGCGATACTTGTCAGAGAGTTAAGGCTGATCATTTGAAACAGGCCGGATTACTTCAACCATTGAGTATTTCCACCTGGAAATGGGAAGACATTAGCATGGATTATATTGTTGGTCTCCCTCTCACCTCTCGGAAGCATGATTCGATTTGGGTCGTTGTGGACCGACTCACAAAATCTGCCTACTTCCTACCGATCAATAACATCTACAAGATAAAGCAATATGCAGAACTATACATAGCAAAAATTCTATATCTTCATGGAGTATCCAAGACCATTGTTACAGATCGTGGCTCGCAGTTTATCGCTCATTTCTGGGAACAACTGCATGCATCTTTGGGTACCAAGTTGATTTGGAGTTCGGCTTACCATGCCGCTACTGATGGACAAACCGAACGTGTCAACCAGATTTTGGAAGATATGCTTAGAGCATGTGTTTTAACCCATGGTGGTAATTGGGATGAGTATTTGCCTTATGCGGAATTCTCATACAACAATAGTTACCAAGAGAGTCTAAAAATGTCACCATTTGAAGCACTCTATGGGCGCAGTTGTAGAACACCGCTAAACTGGTCTGAATCTGGAGAAAGAGTAACCTTTGGTCCTGACCTTGTCAAGGATGCTGAAGAAAAGGTTCGTACCATTCAAGCAAATATTAAAGCTGCTAAATGCCGTCAAGAGAAGTATGCAAACAGACGACGTAGGCCACTATATTTCAACAAGGGTGACTACGTCTATCTTCGAGTGTTGCCTATGAAGGGTATCCAACGGTTTGGAGTCAAAGGAAAGTTAGCTCCCCGTTATATTGGACCGTTCCAAATTTTGGAACGATGTGGAAATGTAGCCTATAAGCTGGAGTTACCCACAAATATATCTGGAGTTCATCACATCTTTCACGTCTCTCAACTAAAGCGGTGCCTCAAACCACACATCGACAAAATCTTGGAATAATATGACCAACTTCAACCCGATCTCACATACTCCAAACAACTCATAAAGATCCTCGATGAGAAAGAGCGCATAACACGTAATAGAACCCTCAAATTCTACAAAGTTCAATGGAGTAACAACTCAGAGGATGAGTCTACTTGGGAATCAGAAGAATTTCTGAGTACTCACTACCTGGAATTTTGGTCGTCATACACAGGTATGTTTCGACCACCGTACTTCCCTCTAGTTTGCCTTGTTCTTAATCCCGGGACGAGATTTCTTTAAGGAGGGAGGGCTGTGACACCCCAGGTGTCTCATTTCTATTTAACAAACATGCTAAGCACAAATCATAAATTACCTAGCATGAAATGATAAGAGCCCACTTATTGAATTAATTTCGAGGTAATTAAAAACCCTGCAAACCAATTTGTGAGCCAATTAAAATTTTATTATACAACTTGTGCCAAATAAATTCATAATCATGTTACTAATAATAAAATAGAATTTTATGAATTTAATGAGTATTTTATCATATTTAAAAATGCCCCAAATAATTAATTAAAGCATAAAAACCTTTCACTTTGGAGATTTAATTATAAAATAATTATTCAATTTCTGACCACTTGGGTCCTGCCAGAGCCCCACAAATTTCTCCAAGTGCCTATGTGCAAAATCCCACGAATTTAGGAGCTCCCTAGCTATTTTAATTAGAAATATCTTTGACCAGGGACCTTTTTGTAAGGATCAATTTCTCCAGGGTTCAGAGGAAAATCTTTTTCCTTTCTCCTCCATTGGGCCGACACGGCACTGTTCCGTCCCCTGCTGACGCCAGCGCCCTGCCCGCTCCTCCCCGCATGCCACCAGCTTCGTCTCGGGACCCCGCGAGCTACAGCGCACCTGCACCACTCTGCTCCTCCGCTCTGTCCTCTCAGCCACGTGCCCGCCCAATGGCCTCCGCTCCTCCCGCCTGCACGCCATTGACATGTCCGACCGGCCGGATTTCAATTCTCGCCGATTCTTCCGCTCTCACCCCCACTTGCTTCCCCTACTCTCTGCGCGACTTGAAGGCGCACCCGCCGATCATAAACTCACTTCCCCTCTCACTCCCGTTGCTCTCTGCTCTCCTCATTTTTCTCCTCTTTGCGCTCTGCTCCTCTCCGCCATCACCGAGTGAAAAGCTTGAGCTGAGTTTCCTCTTCACTGCCCCCCCCCCCCCGAGCCAAGCAGAACCTCAAACCACGTGCGCACATCCCCTCTCTAGCTTCCCAGGCCACTCGACCGACAACTCCCCGTGTGAGCATCAAGTAATCAAAACAAATCTTCATCTTCTCCTTCGGTGAACAGCTCTGACCTCACCGCAAAATTCGTCAACCCCGGTTCATCTCGCCCCCCCCCCCTTTCTTCTTGCTCGTGTGTGCAACCCCCAGACGAACTCTCCTAACCTTCTTCTCCTTGTTTTAACGCACAAAGTTGTCGGCAGTTCTCGTTATCCCCGACCACCGCCTCTGCTCCGACGGAACTGAGCCGCCTTGCCGATGAGCACCATCTTCCGCTCATCCCTGACGCACGCCGACTTGATGTCGCTCTTTGTGGTGCCCCCGTGAAATTGTAGGAGAAGTCAGAGTCAAGTTTGGTGCTCCCTGCCGATTCCGCAACCCAGCCGAAGCCCACCGCCCCGCTGCCTCTCATCAATGACCATCTTCTAGTGAGAACCCCACCTCGCGAACTCCTCAACAACTCCGCCTCGGTGCGCACATCGTTTATTTGCTCCCGCGACGAGCTTTTCCCCCGCGTAGCGCCCGCCGGCGAGCCCTCCGGTGAGGCCAGCCTCTGTTCCGGCGCGCCGACTGGCTGCCTGCGTGTCACCAATGTGGCTCCGACGTGGTGCTGAGCTGTCACTGACATGTCATTTGGTAAAACCAGAAATACCCAAGAAATGCCAGAAAAGTGCTAAAACTTCCAAAAACCATAGTAAATCGAATATAAATCCAAAGGAGCCCAAATAAATTTTGTTAGACTTGTATTGAAGAGCTCGATTTTAGTAAAATGATAAACCACTGCCTCTGTACATATATTTTTATCAATATATTAAACTATCCAAACAATAAATAATTCACCAAAAATTCTAGGAGTAAAATTAAATCCTGATTTTTGGCATGCTTAGTAAATACATAATTATCTACCACCACAAGTTTTAGTTTAGTAAAATATGAATTGTTTTAGGCTCTGGAATTTAATTAGTGTATTTGCTTAAATTAATTCTAGTAATTATTCTGTAAATAATTTGCCCATGCCACTTAGCCTAAAATTCACTCATATAAGTCTCTATACACAGTAAATCACACATGTCTAGGAACATAAATTTACTTAAGTAATTGATTTAATTGCTCATATCACTCTTTTACTTTGTTTAAATGCATAAAGGAATGTATGTACCTAAATTCTTAATTAACAAACCAACTTCTCTGAAGCATATGGCTTCGAGAACATAATAATAATTTTAATTGACATTAAAACACAAGGTGCTTGCATGCAACATATCATTTCAATCAATGATATATCGATAATGCCGTTAATACAATTTGATTATATAGGCAACGACGACGGGGAGCAAGAAGAGGATATTCAGAAGGACCTTGATCCTCAAGGACAAGAAATTGTAGTTGCTAGCACTAACATCGATCCAGGCAAGCCCCGGTTTACATTCACCTTTTTCACAAAGTTTGCTAGTTTTCAATATTACTAGTGTCTGTGATGATTGTTGCATTAGGTCACAGGAGTTGATTGGAACCCACTTTGCATGATACCCAAATGACCTACGCCACTGTCATTAGAACTTTGGTAGTATCGGTACTGCGTCGCTATGCTTAGTAATTGCTAGACTCGATAGATATCATTACTAAGAAATGAACTTGACCACTGGAATGGGAATTAATAAAAGAAGTTTATTTTTGATGTTATGACCGGGCAGGGATGATGCATGTGTAGGTTTGCAACAACACATGGGTGTTGACTGCGGTAGCCCTGCCTTGTCGAACCTAGGACCCGTCCGTGGTTGGCCCCTTGGTCAAGTATTGAACAGTACCGAATGCATGCTAGTCTATGGACACTAGTAAACTGATGTAGCATTGGCACGGCAATGAGGACGGTACCTAGTACAGTGGCCGTTGACCCTTCTGTTGCTTGAGTGGGCGGTTCATACCGTAAAGTACTGTTGGCAGAACGGCATGCCCACTCACTGAGACTGGACCCAGACCAAGTTGTTTTTCGTCCTTTCGAAAGGTTGCCATATATGACCTTAATTGGTGTGTATGTGTCGTGTTTTTCGGGTTTCCCAGCTGGGGTAAATCAATTGCAATTGCTGTCCCTCGTAGTAATGAGTAGCACTTGATCACTGAGTCGTCACGTAGTTGCACATGCTACTTGGAAATTGATTATGATGCTTATTGTTGATGTTACTATTATTGCTCTTATGTTGCCTTTACTTTATGTATTGCTATGTTATCTTATTGTTTCAAATAAAGTTACATTTCTGCTCTACCCAATTAAGTTGAGAACTAAAACTTAATAGAACTAATAGGTTGCTTAGTGCGAGTCCTTTTAAACAAGCCACCTATTAGAGCCATTGCATGTCTAGGTGTCCGACGGGTAAGACTTGCTGAGTAATTAGTACTCAGTCTTTGTGCCACCATTGTTTTTCAGGTAATGAAGATCTAGAACTGCCTGTAGATGTGCTGCCCTGGGACATGCAAATCCCTGAGGGTTAGACCGCCCACTGGGAGTCCGACTTACCATCGCAGTATTGATGTGTGTTGCTAGAGTGATGATTCTTCGGGCATGAACCATTACTATGCTGTATCGTCGAGCTCGTAGCTTCTTATCGTGATTTGCTTCCATTGTTTTCAAAACATTATGAACTTTAATGATGTAATATTCAACTTAAATTCGAACCGATGTTGTATTATCAAGTGTCTGCGTTATCAGCATCGTCGGGACCTCGATCCTTCGGGAAGGGGCGCCACAGGCTCCCCTTCCCGGAGGATCGAGGTCTCGAAGGTGCTGATAATCCAGACACTTAATAATACAACATTGGTCCAAATTTAAGTTAACCACCAACGCATCTTAACCATCCTTAATGCAAGTGACCTTTAATGCTACATCGGTTTACTAGTGCCCATAAACTAGCATGCATTCAGTATTGTTTAATACTTGATCAAGGGGCCGACCACGGACGGGTCCTAGGTTCGACAAGGCAGGGCTACCGCAGTCAACACCCATGTGTTGCTGCAAACCTACACATGTATCATCCCTGCCCGGCTATAACAGCAAAAGTAAACTTCTTTTATTAAGTTCCACTAGATGATACCCTGCGTGATGCCGCGGCTCTAAAGAATGAAAAAAAATCAGAATGACGATAAAATAGTGTTTGAATGGCAAATGAGCTCTAAATTAAAATTATGTGATTAAAATAGAACATATACCTCTTGAAGTCTACTTAACCACTGTGCAATAATCTTCTAATGTTGTTTGTTTCACTAAGAGTTCAGCCTGTTTCTCTGTGAAAAGAAAGTATCTGATATGCATGTTTGTTAAACTTGGAAATTGTTAATCTTACACCTGGTAGTTGTAAGATGTATGTGACCTCGACAAAAAGTTCTAAAATGCATGTGACTCTGCCTTGGGCCATAGGTTGATTGTAATCCATCAGCATACAAACTGATAATGAAAATTAGAAGCAATTATTTTAAAAAAACTAGTGAACGTAACAAAATATCTGCTAGTCACTATTCGGTCATGAAGACCATCAACAACTGAAAGTAACAAAATAATATCTCCTGACATCAACAAGTTGGAGTATATGACTATTTTGTAATGTGAAAATGCTCAAAATAAAAGGGCAGAGGTGGTTGATTGCTGAAGTTAACAAAAAGAAAACTTCTAAAGAACTGTAGAAAAATATCTTATGAACAATGTATAGGTTGGATTGTGTACTTACTTTGTTACCTGAATGACTGGCAACGTTAAAATATATTTACATGAACCATGAAGCAGGGATACAATAGATGCACTACCTGCGAATCAAAGCAGATTGGTGTGAGAAGGTCTCGTCAATGATGACGGGGTTCTACTAACTTGTTCAAGAAATTAGATTGGAGAGAACATGAAGGGGAATTTTCTGTCAAAAACATGAAGGGGACAATTATTACCACATCTAAATCTCAAGATTGCTCGCTGACTTTCCAAAGACAACCAGCAGAAACAGCATCATACTCCAGAGAATTAAGAGGACTATTGGTGCAGGCAGGCACCACGCATCTGCAAGGGGAAATCACTTCAATCATGGGGGCTAATGGCATATGTGTGCAATGTGGAGGAATTGGAAGAGCAATATACATGGGGGGACTCTTTATTTTGTTGAATAACTACAGCAGTTTTTCCAACATTTTGGATTAATGACAGGTGGAAGATGTGTAAGATTATTGACATTAATTATATTGTTCTCTTGATTCCATGTTGGTGATGGCAGTTTCAGCGGCATGCGGAGTAAAGGAAGGACAACCAACATGTTGCTTCACGTCGCATAGAGAGAGGGTGACTGGATGGCTAGATATGACTCTAAGATCATGATCTAACGGTGGAAATTTAAGAGGTCATGTGGCTGGCTGTGGATTAAGAGAAATGCTTATTAAGGCCTCTTAGTGGGTTGCATCTTCTAAAGATATGTAGATTCCAGTGATCAAGTCTTTCCTTAGCAATAATATTAACGAGACTACTAATTACTAAGCATAGCAATATAGTACCAATCCTTCCATGTTCTATTAACAATAGCATAGGTCATTTAGGTATCATGCAAGTGGGTTTCCAACCAACTCCTAAGACCTAATGCAACAATAATCATAGACACTAGTGACATTATAAACTAGCAAACTTTATAAAAAGGCGAATGCAAACCAGGGCTTGCCTAGATCAATGACAGTGTTAGCAACTACAACTTCTTGTTCTTGAAAATCAAGATCCTTCTGAATATCCTCCTCGGGCTCCTGATTGTCGTTGCCTATATGGTGAAAGATGCATTAACGGTATTAAATCAACACCATAACATGCACAGATATGCAATGCAAGTAAATGTGATAATTAATTTTGTTAACAAGTTCTGGCGGACATATGCTTCATAGATGCAATTAGAGTTTCACTATTTTATGTATGGATATACCTTATGCATTTAAATAGAGTGAAAATAGTGATATGAGCAATTAAATTAATTAGTATAGTAAATATGTGTTTCTAGAAATGGGTGATTTACTGTGGACAGATGCATAGATAAGTGATGTTTACGCCAAGTATTTATAAAATATTTACTAGAATTAATCTAAGCAAACCCACTAAATAAATTATAGAGCATAAAATAATTCATATTTTACCAAACCAAACTTTTTGGTGGTAGATAATCATGTTTTTAATGAGCATGCCAAAAATCAGGATTTAATTTTATTCCTAGAATTTCTGGTGAATTATTTAGTGTTTTAACAATTAAATGTATTAAAAAATACATGTATAGAGACATTTATTTATCATTTTACAAAAATACTGCACATCTTTATGAATGTACAAAATTTATTTGGGCCTCATTGGACTTATATTCGATTTACTATGAGTTTTCAATGTTTCAAAGATTTTTTTGTAATTTTTCCTGGTATTTCTGGTTTATACTCTAATACATCAGTGCCACGCGAGAGACACGTCAGAGCCACATGGGCAACACATCAGCGCCATGTCAGATGACATGCGGGTGACAGCGAAGCTGCCAGTCAACGCCGCCGTGGGGCTCGCCGGAGCGGCTGCGGGCTCGCTGCCGCGGCCGTGCCTGGGTGGAACCTCGCCGTGGGAGTGGGGGGTGACGCGCACACCGAGACGGAAAGGTTGGCGGGGAACACGAGGTCGGGATCTCACCGGAAAGCGGTCGGCGGCAAGGAGCGATGGGAGGAGAACTTCGACGATGTCGCATTTAGGCTAGGGTGCACCAAATCGGACGTCGTTTCCTCCTAGAGCTTCACAGTGACTCAGGAAGGAGCGGCACGAGGTCGGCGTTCGACGAGGAGGGCTGGAGCATCAAGCTCGTTGTGGAGCAGGCTTCGGAGAGTGGCGGCAAAGGATCAGAGTCGGGGAAAACCGTAACTGTGTGCAAAGCGGTGACAAAACATGGTGCTAGGGGGGGGGGGGGGTCAGGGAGAATCGCCGAGGGGGTGTGAACATGCGCAAGCAAGAATCAAGCCAGGAAACTCACTGTGCTTGAGGAATTTGGTCATGGCGTCGTCGGGCCTTCATCGGGAACTCCTTTCGGTTTTTCTCAAAATTGCTCGATCTCGAGCAGAGATTGATTGAGCGATGAACAAGGGAGCGAGAGGGACATCAGGCACGGCCGTTTATGCTCTGGGATCGGCTCGAACGATAGAGGAGCAGAAACGAGCAAGCTTCAAAGCTTTTGGCTATGACGGGTAGGAGCAGAGGGAATGAGGTGAGAGAGAGTGAGAGCAGAGAGCAGAGGGCGGTTGGGGAGTTTGTTTGCGAGGCTAGTTGGTGCGCTTTGGCATCGCGTAAGGGTCAGCGGGGTGGTTGGGGGGTGAGAGCGGCAACGACGCTCGGAATTGAAGCCGTTGCAGGCGGCCATGGCGGCGACGCAGAGGGGGAGAGGAGGCCGTTGGGCACGCGCGGGCGGCAGGGCGGTGGACAGGACACGACGGGTGAGCAGAGGGATTGCAGACGACATTGTAGCGCATGGAGTCCCTAGGCGGGGAGGCGTTAAGGGGGATGTGGTGTGTGCGCCGGGAGAGAGAAGTCAGGGAGAAAGTCTATGCCAATGGAAGAAGAAAGAAAAAGATTTTTTTTCTCTGCACCCGCTAAACTATCAAAGCTTCACAACTCGGTCCCTGGTTCAAATAAATTCAAAATAAAATAGCTAGATACTTTCAAAAATCATGAAATTTGGTACCCTGGCCATTTATGATGTTTGTAATCACTTAGTAGAAAAAATTTCTAATTTGCATCAAAAATTTTTAAAAATTAATATTTGCATTAAATAGGTTCTTAAGCTTAAATTAATTATTTTGGGTATTTCCAGACATGGTAAAATACTCAATAAATTCATCAAATTCTATTTTATTATTACCAAACTAATTATAAATTTATTTGGCATATGTTGTATAGAAAAAAATTTATTGGCTCACAATCTTGTTTGTAGGGTTTTTAATTGCCTAGAATTAATTCAAAATTGAGTGAGGCTTTATCATTTCATGCTATATTTAGTTATAATTTGTGCTTTTCATGCTGGTTAGGTAAAATGAGACACTTGGGTGTCACAGCCCTCCCTCCTCAAAGAAATCTCATCCCAAGATTAGGAACAAGGCAAACTAGAGGGAAGTACGGTGGTCAAAATATACCTGCGTATGACGACCAAAATTTCGGGTAATGTGTACTCAAAAATTCTCCAGATTCCAAAGTGAATTCATCTTCTGAGTGATTACTCCACTGAACTTTATAGAATTTGATTGCACTTTTCTGGGTTGTACGCTCTTTCTCATAGAGGATCTTTACGGGTTGTTTGGAGTATGTGAGGTCTGGAGTTGGTCATAGTCTTCCAAGATTTTGTCAATGGGTGGTTTGAGACACCGCTTTGGCTGAGAGACATGAAAGGTGTTATGAACTCCAGACAAGTTAGCAGGTAACTCCAGCTTATAGGCTATGTTTCCACATCTTTCCAGAATTTGGAATGGTCTAATATAACGGGGAGCTAACTTTCCTTTGACTCCAAACCGTTAGATACCCTTCATAGGCGACACTCAGAGATAGACATAGTCACCTTTATCAAAATATAGTGGTCTATGTCGTCTGTTTGCATACTTCTCTTGACGGCATTTAGCAGCTTTAAGATTTGCCTAAATGGTACGAACTTTTTCTTCAGCATCCTTTACAAGATTAGGACCAAATGTCACTCTTTCTCTAGCTTCGGACCAGTTCAGAGGGGTTCTACAACTATGACCATAGAGTGCCTCAAATGGTGACATTTTCACACTCTCCTCGTAACTGTTGTTATAAGAAAATTCCGCATAAGGTAGATACTCATCCCAATTACCACCATGTGCTAAAACACATGCTCTAAGCATATCCTCCAAAATTTGGTTGACACGCTCTGTTTGTCCATCGATAGCGGGATGGTAAGCAAAACTATGAATTAAACCTGTACCCAAAGATGCGTGTAGCTGTTCCTAGAAACCCGCAATAAACTGCAAGCCACGATCTGAGATGATGGTCTTGGGTACTCCATGAAGAAACAAAATTCTAGCGATGTATAGCTCTGCATATTGCGACATGGTGTATCTATTGTTGACAGGCAGGACGTGAGCAGATTTCGTGAGTCAGTCCACAATGACCCAAATTGAATCATTCTTTCGAGAGGTGAGAGGGAGACCAACAATAAAGTCCATGCCTATGTCTTCCCATTTCCAGGCGGGAATACTCAATGGTTGAAGTAACCCGGACTATTTCAAATGGTCAGCCTTAACTCTCTGGCAAGTATCACATTCTGCAACATATCTGGCAACTTCTCGCTTCATTCTTCTCCACCAAAAATTCTTCTTCAAATCTTGGTACATTTTATTACTACCGGGATAAATAGAGTATTTGGAGTGATGCGCTTCATCCAAGATCTTTCGTCGAAGTTCAAAGTCCTTAGGTACTACTAAACGGTTATTGAACCATAGGGTACCATCCGAGTCTTGTGTGAAATATTTTGCTTTACCATTTTTAATGTTTTGATGGATGTAGTTCATACCAATGTCTTTCTTCTATGCAGCAATGATTTCTTCATGGATGGATGAGTGTATACTAAGGTTGTTGATCACTATAGCAGGCAAAACATGAAGACTGGGTTCTGAAATAGTTTGGTGGTTGCTGCTGTCCTGAGATTCTAGTACCAAGTTATTGCAGTGGATTTTTTTGCTTCACGCGTCAGCGACTACATTGTCCTTGCCTGGATGATAATAAATCTCCATATTGTAATCCTTGATTAATTCCAACCTCCGATGTTGTCTCATGCCGATGTTGTCTCATGTTCAGATCGGTTTGAGTGAAAATGTATTTCAAGCTCTTATGATCTTTGTAGATATGCACTAAATTCCTGAGTAGGTAATGCCTCCAAATTTGTAGTGCAAGCACAACTATAGCTAGTTCTAAATCATGAGTTGGATAATGTTCTTCATGCTTCCTTAGTTGTCACGATGCATAGGCAATGACACGACCGCTTTGCATAAGCACACATCCAAGTCCTATCCCAGATGCATCACAATACATGTCAAACGGTTTAGTGATGTCCGGCTAAGCCAACACTGGGCAATGGTTAATAATTCCTTCAACTTCTGAAATGCTTCTTTACATTTATCACTCCATTCGAACTTCACATCGTTTTTCTGTAATCTTGTGATAGGCTTGGATAACTGGGAAAAATTAGGGATGAACCTACGGTAATATCCAGCTAATCCAAGGAAACTACAAACTTGATGAACCATTTTCGGTTGCTTCCAATCTAGCACATCTTGAACTTTGTTGGGATCTACCGAGATTCCTTCTGCCGTAACTATGTGGCCGAGAAATGGCACACGATCCAACCAAAATTCACACTTGCTGAATTTTGCATACAACTTATGATCTTGGAGATGTTGAAGAACAATGCGAATATGTTCAGCATGCTCTTCCTTGGACTTAGAACAGATGAGGATGTCATCAATGAATACTACCACAAATTTGTCCAGCTTTGGCATGTATACCGAATTCATGCGGTACATGAAATGGGCAGGGGCATTTGTTAATCCGAATGACATTACTAGATACTCGAATAATCCATATCTAGTAGAGAAGGCGATCTTCAGATTGTCTTCTGCTCTGATCTTGATTTGATGATAACCTGAACGGAGCTCAATTTTTGAAAAGACCTTGGCACCAACCAATTGGTCAAAAAGGATATCAATACGAGGTAGCAGATATTTATTTTTGATGGTAACTTCATTGAGAGGCCGATAATCAATGACGAGTCACCTTCTTCTTCACAAAAATAGCAGGGCAGCCCCAAGGTGAAGTGCTTGGGAGAATGGATCCCTTTCCCACTAACTCATTAAATTGCTTTTTCAACTCAGCCAGCTCATTCAGGGCCATTTTATACGGGCGACAGGATATTGGAGAAGTTCCTGGCTGTAGTTCTATCTTAAATTCCACTTCATGATCAGACGGGAGGCCAGAGATATCTTCAGGAAACACGTTCGGATACTCACAAGCAACGGAAATGCTTTCAAGTGATTGTTCTTCCAAGTGATGGACAACCAGGGCTTTTGATGAATCGGTGTTTAGAGAAAGTGTGTCTTGCCCATGCTAGGGAGAGTTGATGTGAACGATACGGGGCTCGATGTCTAGCATGGCTCTATAGGTTTTCATCTAGATCATACCTATGATTAGATCAATTTCTTGATCTTTGAGCATGATGAAATTGGTGGGGTAAATATTGATCTTGATCTTTGAGCATGATTTATTTCTAGTGGAGCTTGACACACTACTTGGTTAGCAAAAATTTGTCCAGCAGGAGAGCGGACGGTGTAGCATCTATTTATGGTGGTGGTGTGGAGATTATGTTTTTGCACACAAGCTTTGCTAATGAAATTATGCGTAGCACAATAATCAAAAAGTGCAAGGACAGGCTGGTGATAGAGTGAGAGCATACCGGTCAGCACGGGTTCACCCTGGGGGCTGTCTTCAGCATTATTGTAGTTCACTTGGGCACCACGAGACGGTGCATTCACATTCCTATTCTGGTTCTGATGTTGGCTGCTATTGTTGTTGTTGTTGTTGCTGCGCCTGGATGCAGTATAGTTCTCAGCAAATTGACCGGTACGACCACAGTTATAGCATGGATAGTTGCTTCCCCGATCAGCGGGCTGTGGGGCACGAGCATTCTGGTTTCCTTGCTGCTGATATGGCGCATAGTACTGATTGTTCTACTGTTGGTATGGTGTACGGGGTGGAAAGTTCTATCGCTGTGGTGGCCTCGGGTAGTTCTGGCCAAACTGTCACTGGTATTGCTGCTGCAGGGATGCCCAAAAATGCTGTTCGGTGGATGAAGTGTAAATAAGGCGATGCTTCGCCTGAGGGGCTGCAGAGGCACTAGAAGGGGCCTTCCTTTTGCGATCTTTTTCTTCAACTTGGCGCATAGTGCCTTCCTGGACAATAGCAGCATTGACCAGGTCATTGTATGTTCCATTCGTCTGCCAAGTCAGACGTTCCTTGAGCGTGGCATTCATCCCGCGCAAAAATGCATATATTTTTTCTCCTCAGTGTTAATATACTTAGTAGCGTACTGAGAAAGATGATAGAAAGCTTCAGAATATTGGAGGATATTCCTCCCTCTTTGTTTCAGATCCATAAATCCCTAGAATTTCCTCTACATGAGGCTGGCTGGAATGAAATGAGCACGAAACACATCCTGGAACTCATTCCACTCAATGCAGCGTCCAGCAGGCAGAGAAGCTTCATAATTTGCCCATCAGGAACTAGCAGAGCCCTGGAGTTGTTGGGCGGTGAACAACACCTTCTGGTGCTCGGTGCATTCTAGCGAACTGAATTTAGACTCAGTCTGACGCAGCCAGTGATCAGCGTCTAGCGGCTCTCTGGCACGCTCGAAAGTTAGCGGATGAGTACCTAGAAAATCCGAGTAGGTGCTCTGTCGGGGCTGGTTGTTGTTGTTGCGGTTGCCTCCACGTCCACCCAAGTTGGACATATTCACCACCAGCTGACGAAGTAGATCAGAATCATTCTGTTGCTGGTTGATCATAGCAGCCAGTATTTCTGCCAGTGAGGGCTGAGCATTAGCTCCCTGCTGAGAGCTCTCAGGATCATCCTAATTCGAGTACGCACCATGCTGCAATTTATACGGTTGCACATTTGTTATTTCTCAAAATAATCCATAAAAACATATGTTCAAGAATATAAATTTGCAAGAGGCATAAATAAACTTCAAAAGTGACAACCATCTCCATCAATTCAATTCGAACTACATGGTTGTTAAAAGGACATTGTCACATGATTTCTTACACATATGTGCCAACGCCTAGCGACGGTATTGCGGACACATTATGCAAGATTCACAATCCTACATCCGAACATGAGATACATCTACTACACGAATAGTACACATGGTGTAGCGAGTCATCTATTCCTGCTCTATATCTTTCGGCTCTTCTGGTTCTTCTGGTTCCATACGCTCTTCCGGTTCCTCTGGATCCATCATTCCCACATCACTAATACCGGCATGTGCCATCTCTACATCCGCTTGTTCTCCATATTCCAAGGTGATCTCATCCCAATTCCCTTCAATAGGAAGGTGGGCAGCTTTGAATGCGTCTAAGTCTTCTTGAGCCTCGATCATATCATGCTCAAAATTCTCTGCATCCTGCAAGGCTTGGTCACGTTCTTCTATAATCGCATCCATCTCTTCATTTATTTACTTGGATTTGTTGGTTCAGTTCTACAATTTCCTCATCCTTAGCTTGTTTTTCAACTTCAGAAAGTCAAAGTGCAGCACGAAACACATCCTGTCGGTGGCTCAAGTTTGTGCACAAGGGGAAAGTGGATAAGCCATAATACTCTATTATGGGCAGCATAGGATCATGGTGGTGATGGTTTGGGTCAAAGATGAAGTCCACACGCCTATTCCATTCAAAATCATTCACATCATTGATGGGCAATAGTGTGACGGGTGTTCCAGCAATGTCATGCTTGTGATCCTCACAAAACCAAGTGAGTGCCTTGAAAGCAGTAACACCCCAAGTGGAAGGCAAATCTTTCCCAGAGACGCTAATGGTCCAAGATTCCCATGCTGGAGTAACCGAGTAGTTGGTGAGGCCTGCCACATGGATGACACCTAAAGGAACTCCATGCTCCTCAAATTCCTTGCCAACATATGTAAGAGGGGTATCATAACCAAAGCCACAGAGAACTCTCCAAAGTAGTTGAGTCATTCCAGTGAATTCCAGGCCATCGGTGATCTCCCAACCTGGAAAGTATTTTGATTGAGTCAAACCTTCCCTACAGTAAAGATGCATTTCACATATAGTGCTATGAAATACAGAGATAAAATTTTAGTTCACATTTTCCAGTCTCAAGGGGCAATAATACGGCAATGGGTTTTAAAACAGATTCTGTCTTCACTGTACAGCAGTCAGAAAAGCGAGTATTTCGATTAGAAAACGAAGTCTACAAAACTAGGGCTTGGAACCATGTTACAGTAGACTTTCATAGATTTTCATATTGTATTTACATTCTAAAAAATTCCAAGTAAAACTAGACTTATGAATTTTGAAAGTTCAGGTTGGCTGATTTTGTTTCTGGATGACAGTGCCTTAGTGTTTTGGCTCTACTGGACAGAGGAAAACTAATAAAATTATGAAACCTATTGGAGACGAAAATAGAATTCAAAGGCTTTTCATATTGGGTTTAAACACCTAAAAATTCGAAGTACAACTCCAGTTATGAAATTTTTAATTTCAGGGTTATACTGGAAACAATGTGTTGGCAGATTATACTTGCTCCTTGTTTATGAGGTTGTTACTGTTATGATCAATAATTAAATTAAACATTGGATAGCAGAGGATGTTTAGACCTTTTTAAAAAGTATTTGTATGCCTTATTTGGTTGAGCAAATTAATAACTATGAATTTTTGAAGTTAATAGCTAAATACAGGACAGATTCTTATTAACTTGACATTTGGACTTGTATTTTGAAATTTGTATGCTCAACAAGTTTAGGAATTTTGTATGTAGAGGTTGGTGAGCAAGAAGTGAAGAAAATTTTAGTTAAGTTTAGGAATTTTGTATGTAGAGGTTGGTGAGCAAGAAGTGAAGAAAATTTTAGTTTAGTTATATAGGGATGCATAATGCAAAACTTTTAATTTTATTAACCTATCGTTCCTCACAACGTAACACATATTTTGTCGATACTTAGCGGCACGAGTATTTAGTGACGACCCGCACTCAACACGTAAGTTATTCTAAGTGTCATTCTAATGGCGTTAGTGTACCTGCAGAAAATCCATTTCAGAAACAGTACATCAAATTCAAAACAAACTACAAAAATAAGCACAATTCTACTAGTAACGATCCATGGAAAAGGATCGCCCCGTGATAAGTCATGAGCCAATAGTGTCTCGTATCCGTCTGCGAGCATAGACACCGATATCATGCGTGTCGGTTAAGCACGCATGTACCTTCATTTGAAGAAGCCGTAGATGCAAATAATATAAACAAACATAACCCAGGTTAGCTTTGTCACCACCCTATTATCTATATGGGCAATAGTAATGTATCCTCACACGTAATATCATAGTTTTTGAAAATACGATTTATTTATGGTATTATCATGAACCACAGCTCTGATACCAACTGTGGCTCCCCATCTCGGAGGATCGAGGTCCCGAAGGTGCTGATAACGCCGACACTTGATAATATAACATTGGTCCAAATTTATGTTAAATATTACATCATTAAGGTGATCAAGTGCAGTGGAATAATACAAGTTTATAATATTTTGAAAACAGAGGAGGCAAATAGCGATAAGAAACTACGAGCTCGACGATATAGCATAGTGATGACCCATGGCCGAAGAACCATCACTCTAGCATCACACACATCACTAAGGCGGCAAGTCGGACTCCCAGTGGGCAGTCCAACCCTCAGGGACTTGCATATCCCAAGGCATTGCATCTACACACAATTCTATTTCTTCATTACCTGAAAAACAATAATGGCATAAAGCCTAAGTACTAATTACTCAACAAGACTTACCCGTCAAACACCTAGACATGCAATGGCTCTAATCGGTGACTTGTTTGAAGGGACTCGCACTAAGCAACCTATTAGTTCTATCAAATTTTATTTTCTCAGTTTAATTGGGAAGAGCAGAATGTAACTTTAGTGAAGCATCATAAGGTAATAAAATAATACATAAAGTAAGTACAACATAAGAGTAGTAAATAATAATAATCAACAATAAGCAACATACTCATGTGCAACTATGCGATTGGCGCGGTGACTAAGCGATACTCATTATTGCGAGAGACAACAATTGCAATCGATTTACACCAGCTGGAAAAACCCAAGATACACGACACATACGCACCAATTAAGGTCGTATATGGCAACCTTTTGACTGAAAAGCACCCACACCTCGGACCGGGTGTGGAGACATCGAGTGGGCATGCCGTTCTGCCAACAGTACTTCATGGTATGAACCGCCCACTCCAGCAGCAGAAGGGTGAGCGACCAACGCACCTTAACCATCCTTAATGCAAGTGACCTTTAATGCTACATCGGTTTACTAGTGCCCATAAACTAGCATGCATTCGGTACTGTTCAATACTTGATCAAGGGGCCGACCACGGATGGGTCCTAGGTTCGACAAGGCAGGGCTACCGCAGTCAACACCCATGTGTTGCTGCAAACCTACACATGCATCATCCCTGCCCGGTCATAACATTAAAAGTAAACTTCTTTTATTAAGTTCTGTTCCAGTGATCAAGTCTTTCCTTAGTAATAATATTTACCGAGACTACTAATTACTAAGCATAGCAATATAGTACTGATCCTACCAAGTTCTATTAACAATAGCATAGGTCATTTAGGTATCATGCAAGTGGGTTTCCAACCAACTCCTAAGACCTAATGCAACAATAATCATAGACACTAGTAATATTATAAACTAGTAAACTTTATAAAAAGGCGAATGCAAGCCGGGACTTGCCTAGATCAACAACAGTGCTAGCAACTACAACTTCTTGTTCCTGAAAATCAAGACCCTTCTGAATATCCTCCTCGGGCTCCTGGTTGTCGTTACCTATATGGTGAAAGATGCATTAACGGTATTAAATCAACACCGTAACATGCACAGATGCTTCAAAGAAGCAATTAGAGTTTCACTATTTTATGTATGGATATACCTTATGCATTTAAATAGAGTGAAAATAGTGATATGAGCAATTAAATTAATTAGTATAGTAAATATGCGTTTCTGGACAAGGGTGATTTACTGTGCACAAAGGCATATATAAGTAATTTTTATGCCAAGTTTCATGGGCAAAGTATTTATAAATTATTTACTAGAATTAATCTAAGAAAACACACTAAATAAATTCTAGAGCACAAAATAATTCATATTTTACCAAACCAAAATTTGTCGCGGTAGATAATCATGTTTTTACTATGAATGCCAAAAATCAGGATTTAATTTTATTCCTACAATTTCTAGTGAATTATTTAGTGTTTTAACAATTAAATGTATTAATAAAAATACATATAGAGAGACAGTTTTTTATCATTTTACTAAAATACAGCACTTCATTATGAATCTAGCAAAATTTATTTGGGCCTCATTGGACATATATTCTATTTACTATGAGTTTTCAAAGTTTCAAAGATTTTTCTGTCATTTTTCCTGGTATTTCTGGTTTATAATCTAATACATCAGTGCCACGCGTGCGACATGTCAGAGCCACGTGGGCAATACATCAGCACCGTGTCAGATGACATGTGGATGACAACGAAGCTACCAGTCAGCGCCGCCTCGGGGCTTGCCGGAGCGGCTGCGGGCTCGCTGCCGCGGGCGTGCCTAGGTGGAACCTTGCCTCGGGAGTGCGGGGGTGACGCACACATCGAGGCGGAAAGGTTGGCGGGTTCGTGAGGTCAGGATCTCATCAGAAAGCGGTTGGCGGCGAGGAGCGGCGGGAGGAGAACTTCGGCGACGTCGCATTTAGGCTAGGGCGCACCAAATCAGCCGCCGTTTCCTCCTGGAGCTTCACAGTAACTCGGGAAGGAGCGGCACGAGGTTGGCGTTCGACGAGGAGGGCTGGAGCATCGACCTCGTCGTGGAGGCGGCTTTGGAGAGTGGCGGCGAAGGATCAGAGTCAGGGAAAACCGTAACTACACGCAAAGAGGTGATCAAACACGGTGCTAGGGGGGTCAGGGAGTATCGCTAAGGGGGTGCAAACCTGCGCAAGCAAGAATCAGGCCGGGAAACTCACTATGCTCGAGGAATTTGGTCACAGTGTCGTCGGGGCTCGACCGGGAACTCTTTTTGGTTTTTCTCAAAATTGCTCGATCTTGAGCTGAGATTGATCGAGCGATGAACAAGGGAGCGAGAGGGACATCAAGCGCGGCTTTTTGTGCTCTGGGCTCGGCTCGAATGGTAGAGGAGCAGAAACGCACAAGCTTAAAAGCATTCGGCTATGGCAGGGAGGAGAAGAGAGCAGAGAGCAGAGGACGGTTGAGGAGTGTGTTTGTGAGGCTTGCAGGTGCGCTTTGGCGTCGCGCAAGGGTCAGCGGGGTGGGCAAGGGCGCTCGGAATTGAAGCTGTTGCAGGCAGCCATGGCGGTGGCGCAGAGGGGGAGAGGAGGCTGTTGGGCGCGCGGGCGGCAGGACGGTGGACAGGACGTGACGGGTGAGCAGAGGGGGTGCAAGCGACACTATCACGCATGGAGTCCCGAGGCAGGGAGGCGTGAAGGGGGGTGTGGCGTGTGTGTCAGGAGAGAGACATCAGGGAGAAGATCTACGCCAATGGAAGAAGAAAGAAAAAGATTTTTCTCTTTACGCCCCCTAAACTATCAGATCTTCACAACTCGGTCCCTCATTCAAATAAATTCAAAATAAAATAGCTAGACACTTTCAAAAATCATGAAATTTGGTACCCTGGCCATTTATGATATTTGTAATCACTTAGTAAAAACAAATTTCTAATTTGCGTCAAAAATATCTAAAAATTAATATTTGCGTTAAATAGGTTCTTAAGCTTAAATTAATTATTTGGGGTATTTTCAAACAAGGTAAAATGCTCAATAAATTCATAAAATTCTATTTTATTATTACCAAACTGATTATGAATTTATTTGGCATATGTGGTATAGAAAAAATTTAATTGGCTCACAATCTTGTTTGCAGGGTTTTTAATTGCTTAGAGTTAATTCAAAATTGATTGAGGCTTTATCATTTCATGCTATATTTAGTTATAATTTGTGCTTTTCATGCTGGTTAGGTAAAATGAGACACTTGGGTGTCACATTACCAGGCCCCGAAGACATGGGAGATTACTCATGCAGGAGCTTCATCCCCGAGGCACATGTTGAAGGAGCCAGCATCCTGATCTCCTCCTCCTACACCTCTATTCTTCTACTTGGGTAAAATTTGGGACTAATGCTTAGTTCTACTGAAATTCTTCACCTTCCTCGTGGCGATGGGCTGGCATGCAGTTATAGGTGATGGAGAGTCCGTGGGCAAAAGTTGGTCCACCGGGCGGCGGGCCATGCCGGGCGGCCACGTGTGCTGGGCGGTCGGATATGCCGGGCAGCAGGCTAGGCCAAGCGGCGGCCCAGGCCGGGTGGCCCTTAGATTATGTCGGTTTCCTGACCGACTTCCTTCGGATGGCTCAGATTTTACCCTAATGTCGGTTGTTGGGTCGGTGTCTACCGACTTCTTCACTTGGAGGCGGTAGGCATATTGGGCTGAGTGGGCCGGCCACCCTGATGGACTAAACCTAGGCCGGGCGGCATGTCATGTCGGGCGGTGGCCCGTGTCGGGCGTTGACCCCCTCCGGGTCGCCTCGTGACTTCTCCCAGTTAGGCCACTTGTGGACCTCTTTTCCTTAGCCATATTTCATTACTTTTGATCCGAGAGGAGTAAACAGCTTCATGGTGGAGTGTTTTGCAGAATCAGCTGGGTCAGATGATCAGCTTGATGATGACTCTGTTTTGACCAGCTGGGTGGCTGATTTTAGCCTGATATGACCCTGTCGGCTAGGTTCTGATTTCAGCCATCACGACCCTGCCCAGGTCCTGATATCAGTCTCATACGACCCTGTCAGCCCATGGAAAATGGCTGCTTCACAGACATGATTGGCCAACAGGGCATTTCTTCATTTTTTGCATATTTTTGACCCTTTTGACTCTATAAGCACATGTCTCACCAAAACTCGTGGAACTCGTTAGTTCTATTAAGGCTCAGGGTCCTTTCCAAGAGTTTCATGCTTTTCAAAGTTTATTTGGTAGGCTTAAAAAGGGAAATAAAGGCTACCAACACCCCTCCCCCATGCTTAGGACTTTGCTGTCCCGAGCAAAGTAGAAATAAGGAAAAGGGAAAGGGTGAGGTAGTTCTCATCATGCATTGCATATATAAAGACTGTCCATGACTCCCCATGCCCAAGGGGTTTTTAGGTGGCTAAAAACCTTGTCTTCAAAAGTTGAGAGATGAAACAACAATGGGAAATCGAATCTTTCTATTTCCCAAAGAACTTAAATTTTGTTTGTTCTTTCAATAAAAACAGAGCTCCAGATCACAAGTTATTCTCAATTGATGCTCTCAAATCACTCAAGGTGGTTTCGATCCCTCTCAATGGCTAGTGGCCAAAATTTCCCTATATATTAATGCTTATGTAGAGCTTAAGGCGGGGAATATTAAGGCCGCATACCTGTACTTCATTTATCACTATCAAACAATGGATCCACGGAGAAAACAAGTCATGAGTTATGATAAAGTCATGTTCATGATGACGGAGTGTATGGATGAATGAAGGATGGTGGATGCTCCTTTTGAAGTGATTTCTCTCTCTCTTTTGTATAAAGGAGATCATAGGCTATTCATGACTCAAATATATTTTTCTTCTCTCATTTTTTTTAATAGCCCATAGCTCTTTTTGCAATGATTTTTGGAGAAAGATCAACATATGTGGTGGAGCATGTTATTTAATGAATGGTTATGGGGATACTTGAATCGAACTTCCAATGTAGAAGTTTCGACATACGGAGTGGTATGAGTGTGCACATGGACTTAATCAAGAACACATAACAAGCATCTCACAAGGGTCATGATATTTGATGAAGTTCAATGAAGATAAAAGTAGCAAAAGAAATAGGTTTTCATTAAAAGCATCATCTGGCTTTGGTAGGAATAAAATCATCGTTGAGAAGATTGTGACTCTGGAGTTCTTATTTATTTGAAAGGGAAAAAGAAAAATGTTCACTTGGTCTTGAGAAAGATTGAATTCTCCATTATTATATCACATTTATCAACAATTTAGACAAGGTTTTCCTATTCAATGAGTGTTTCCCAAGGGCAATGAGAGAATGCAGGGAGCTATCTTTATACAACAAGCATGATTGGTAGGATAGGTTCATATTACCAAGATAAATATCCTTAAATATGATGGGAGTTCGGGTTAAAATTAGAATAACCAGCTATGCTCGTACCTCCTAAAGTGGCCAGGTGGTTTGGTGGCCTGTGTCGTGGCACTTTATGCCGCCAGGCGGGGTATGCCGCCTGGCGGGGTGTGTCGCCCTGCATGCTTTTCTTCAACATGAGGCGTGCTGATGTGTCATTCATCAAAATTTTGACCCGTTTCCTAATTCGTCATAAGACTCAATCATTTGTGAGATACAAAGTCTGACCTATTTGTTTCCACATAAATCGGAGAAATATAATGAAGTAAACACACACAAACAATGTTCAAAATTTATTCATAGAGCCCTAGCGCATTACATTGATGAAATAAAAACAACGACCTAGAAGATTTAACTAAGGCGAAGATGATATAAAGGGAAATGCAGGAAATAACCTAAGTGCCAAGAGAAATAAAATAAAGGACTCTATGGGCGAGGGAGATAGTAGGCGTCCGGATGCCCGGCCGCTGTGGCTATGCGCTTAATCTTAGATCCTAAACCCTTGCGTACGCACTCCACATCATCTTCATGTACCTTTTGCCTTAGGTGCTCTTCCCCCATCTGATCTTCAACCTTGTCCACCCGCTGCCGAAGCCTTTTCACCGCCTTCCATTGAGCGCATGTCTCATCATCACTTGGATCACTAAATTCCATTCTTCCAGGCGGTCCACGGATCGGTGGTGGAGAGGGGCGGCGCCTAGGCTTAGGAGGCGTGGAGTCGGTGGACTCAGTGATTGGCCCTGGTGGAACCTTTTGGTAGAGCACCTTCCCATAGCCAGTGCGTGTTTTATGCCCACAAACAACTGATGGAGGTCGACTACTGTTTCCAGAGGTTTCCTCTGAGCTAGACACCACCCGTTTCCCGATCTATTCATAGCGGGCCAAGGCCATTCCCTCCTCCATCTGAATGGTGGCCCGATGTGTGACCCCTGTCCTGACTGGAGGGGTCGGAGTCGGAAGGTTTGGAGAGCTAGGTCCGGGCCCGACGACCTTTCGGGGTGTGAGTTGCCCCATGGTAGCGCGGGTTGGGGTTGCAGGGCGAAGCTGCTTCCCTATCCCGATCACGTGCATGGGATATAAGCCTCAGACCACGCTGCCGCTACCTCCTAGATGCATGGGGGAGGCCGGCCAACATGGCCCACTGCCCGGCGGTCGATGCAGGGTGCTTCCCCCCTGGGCGGGTGACGCCGCCGGCGGATACTGTCGTCGAGCGAGCCTTGCCACCCGGCAGATCCCGCCGCCCGGCATGGGAGAGGGTGCGCAGCGTTGGCCGCCCGAAGTCCCAATCGGTTGATCACGGCCAACGGCTGAGGGTGGTCATCATTGGAAAGCTCCTCAAGGATGAGGCGCCGTGCTAGACGGTCACTAGGAGAGGCCATGTCTTTTCGGCCGGATTTGGTTTGAGGTGCTCCGGGCGTGGCCGAGACACCCATTTCGATCATCTCAGGGGATTCAGCCATGGCTTTTCTGAGTGTGGAGAGATCAAAGACTGGGGGTCTTTTTAAGGGAAAACTCGCCTAACAAATAGACGGATAGGGTTGGAGCTAGCGGAGGCCTCTCCGGGTTTGAAATTTTGTTGCCGTTGTCCGGCATGTCCTGCCGCCCGGCAGGGTTTCAAAACCCTACGTGGTTGACTGGGCCTCAGAGGCCAAGGCTGGCAGACCAGGCTACCCGGCGGGCTAGGCTGCCTGGCAAGTGCTTTCTCACCAGGCTGAGGTCTGGGTCGGATGTGACCTCAAGTTTTTTTTTTGAATTGGGAAGGGAGAAAAATAAAGCCCTATTAAGGTCGGGGTGGGACCATAGATGCAAAGGGGGTTGCTTATGTAGGACTGAATTCGAGGATATCTATTTCCTTGAACTCTGGTTTCCTTGGCTCCAAAAAGATTTTGAGCCCATGACCATTTACTTTGAAAATATTTCTGTCGTCACTTTGCAAAGTGACGGCCCCATGGGAGGAGGCCTTGAGCACCGTGTATGGGCCTTTCCATTTACTCCTATGTTTACCATGACAAAAAAGTTTAACATGGGAGTTAAAAAGTAGTACCTTATCTCCCTCTCTGAACTCTCTATGGCGAATCCTTTTATCATGCCATCTCTTGGTCCTTTATTTGTATAGCTTGGAGCTGCGGTAAGCTCTCTCTCTCTCTCTCTCTCTCTCTCTCTCTCTCCATTCATCTAATTCTACCAACTGGATTTGCCTCTTAACCCCTGCCATGGTTAGGTCCATATTCCATTTTCTTATGGCCCAATGTGCTTTGAATTCCATTTCCACCGACATATGACATGTTTTACCGTAAACCAGTTGATATGGTGTCATCCCTATGGGGGTTTTGTAGGCTCTCCGATAGGCCCAGAGTGTTTCATGGAGTTTGGGTGCCCAGGCCTTTCCCATTTCGTTTACTGTCTTTTGTAAGATATTCTTACTCTGCTTGTTGAAGGTTTCCACTTTGCCACTAGTTTGAGGATGGTATGGTGTGGCAACTCTATGATCCACCCCTTGTTTGCTCAAGGATTTTCTGAAAGTGTGGTCAATGAAGTGGGAGCCTCCATCACTTATCATTACTCGTGGTACCCCGTACCTGATGTGGACAAGGGTTCCCGATCTTCCGATAGGTTCTGATAATCTTGATTAAGGCGGAGGCGATACACAAATCGATACAACGTCTCCTCTGGTTATCAACCGTTCAAGAACGATTGACCTCGCCGAGAAGGCTTATCCTTGCCTGCAAATCAAGAACACAAGCAAGAACAAAGAAGAATGTCAACCAAATTTGCAAGTATACGATGAATCTCACAAGTTGGGGTCTCACAAACCGATCAAACGGCGAAACTGTTATCAACAGAATAATCTAAGCAAAACCTAAACCCTAATGGTGCGGTGGCGGTTGTATATGAAGACCCTAGGGTCGTGCAAGACCCTCTGGACGCACCCCTACTTGGGCTCAACTAGATACAAAGCCCAAAGGTCAAAAATAGGCGACGTAGCACCGAAACAGATTCTGGACTCTCTCTTGTTTCGACGATTCCTGATGACTCCGGATGAATTTTGATATGAGACCAGCGGCATTGGAAAGGTCCTCTTCTTATCTTTCCGTGCATATGTAGAACGTCCAAATCTGAGTCTGTATGCGTCTTGGGCATCCGTTTTAGTGCAGACTGGTCCTGAGCCCCAAAACAGACTCGAAGTCGGTTTTGGTTGGGCCTCCACCTTGGCTTCCACGTCCTTGCTGGTCCTCCACGTCTCCAAGTCCTTCTCCCATCATCTCCTGGTCCTCTCCATGGTTCCTAATTACAATATAATCATTAGGTAGCAAACCATTCTCAAAAGTGACATATAATGAAGAACGTAGGAACGAGCTCACCTCTAAATTTAGTCGTGGTGCACGAGCTCTAGTCATTGGACCTTGCAAGTCCAAAATTGGAGGAGTGTTGCATGTATCCTTAGGAGTGATGTCCTCATCAGTACCATGGGAAAATGATCTCATTGAACATCTTGGTAGCATGCTTTGAGTTTGCTGACCTGCATGTCATTGCTTCTACCCATTTCGAGATGTAGTCCACAGCCACTAAGATATACTCGAATCCTTCAGAGTTTGGGAAGGGCCCCATATAATCAATTCCCCAAATGTCAAAAATATCAACTTGCAGATTGTTGGTGAGAGGCATAGCATCTCTTGAGTTGATATTTCCATGTTTTTGGCACCTGGGACATCGCCTCACAAAATCTTTTGCATCATGGTACATGGTAGGCCAGAAGAATTCACTTTGCCATACCTTAGCATTTGTTCGGAACGTTCCGTAGTGCCCTCCATAAGGGGATGAGTGACATCTTTCCATGATTTTTAGAGTGTCTTGTATGGGAACACATCTTCTTAGCAGACCATCTGAGCATACTCGAAAGAGGTAGGGGTCGTCCCAAAGGTGTATCCGACTGTCTCTTATGATCTTATTTCAATCTACCCCTAGTGGAATGTACCCCACTACGAGGTAGTTAACAATATTTGCATACCAGAGGTCTATGAATGAGACTTTTAAAAGGGTATCATCCCTGAGATAGTTGTCTATAGGTAGCTCATCTTGACTGGAATTTTGTAAGCGGGAAAGATGATCTGCCACTGAATTCTCGAATCCTCTCTTATCCCGGATTTCTATGTCAAATTCTTTAAGGAGAAGGATCTAACAAATGAGTCAGGGCTTAGCATCTTTCTTTGTCAAAAGGTACTTGAGGGCTGCATGGTCTGTGTATACGATGACCTTGGACCCAACCAAATAGGATCTGAATTTGTCTATGGCAAAGACGACTGCTAATAGCTCCTTTTCTATGGTGGCATAGTTGAGCTGGGGGCCTGTCAGAGTTTTACTTGCATAGGAGATTGCATAGTGCTTCTTGTCCTTGCATTGTCCTAAGACAACTCCAACGGTGTAGTCACTTGCATCACACATGATCTCAAAGGGTAGCTCACAATCTGATGGCTGGATAATAGGGGCAGTGACTAATGCCTTCTTTAGCCTTTGAAATGCTGCCATGCATTCTTCATCAAAGTTGAACAGAGTGTACTTGGCTAGGAGGTTTGTCAAAGGTCTGGATATTTGAGTGAAATTCTTGATAAATCTCCTACAGAAGCCGGCATGCCGAGGAAACTACGAATTTCCCTTGACGTTTGAGGGTGGTGGCAAGGAGTCGATCACCTCTATTTTCACTTTTTCCACCTCTACCCCTTTTGATGAGATCTTGTGTCCTAGGACAATTCCTTCTTTCACCATGAAATGGCACTTCTCCCAGTTGAGAACAAGGTCTTTCTCTTTGCATCTTGTTAAGACTTTCTCTAAATTGTTCAAACATGCCTCATAGGTTGTACCATAGACAGAAAAGTCATCCATGAAAACTTCCATAACCTTTTCTATCAAGTCTAAGAAGATGGCTATCATGCATCTTTGGAAGGAGGTTGCTGCATTGCAAAGTCCAAACGGCATCCGTCGGTATGCAAGAGTGTCGTAGGGGCAAGTAAAAGTTGTCTTTTCTTGGTCCTCTAGGTGGATGGGAATCTGGTGGAAGCCCGAGAAACCATCCAAGAAGCATAAGAATGAATGCTTTGCTAAGCGCTCAAGCATCTCGTCTATGAATGGAAGTGCGTAGTGATCTTTACGGGTTGCTTTGTTGAGTTTTCTATAATCTATGCACATGCGCCAACGCGTAACTATACGTTGGGGGACAACTTGAACTGGGCTAACCCACTGGCTATCTTTGATTGAGTAGATAATTCCAGCCTTCAAGAGCTTTAGAATTTCCTTCTTGATGACTTCCCGCATTGCGTTATTGAGTCGTCTCTGATGCTCTCTTGTGGGCTTACTCTCTGGCTCCATAGGGATGCGATGGGTGCAGAAACTGGGGCTTATTCCCTTAATGTTAGCTGAGGAATACCCTATGACTGACATGTACTCTTCCAACATAGCAACTAACTTAGCTTCTTCCTTGGGGGAGAGCTGGTCACTGACAATGACGGGTGTGTTCTGGTTGCCGTGCAAGAAGGCATACTTGAGGCCGGAGGGAAGTGGCTTAAGCTCAATGGTTGGAGGGGTTGTTGGCTTATTTTTGTCAAGTTCAACAAAACCTTCTTCTTGCTCCTTCTCTGTAAAGTGTTGGGCCACTTCTTCTAGCTCATTGGACTGGGAGGCAATTGTAGTGTCGACTGACAGAATTTCCTCCATGATATTTGGTTCGGTTGATGGGTCAGAGGCTGAGTTCATTGATCTTGTGATGTCCATTGTATATGAAGATTCTCCAAGTGAGAATGATAGCACGTCTCCTTGGGATTTTGCGAGGTGCATGATGGGCATGCCGATGACTGCAAAGGTTTTATCTGGCACATCGAAGATATGGAAGTCCAGAGCAAAGGAGTTGCCGTTGATGTTTACTTCAATATCAGGAACAACCCCTTTGCATTAATAGACTCCCTTCTTTAACCGAAGCATCTTGGGGATTTATCCAATAATCCAGAGAGATGTAGGGTGGCCGTAACTAATTTTGTCATAAAATTTATCTTGGCCCGGAGATCATAGTAAGTATCCATGTGCAATAATTGCTTGTTTTCTATTGAGATCTTGGGGGCTTTTGTCCTAAAAATGACTAGATCAGGATCATCTCGAGATTCATCTGTCCACTCCTGACTCAAAATGGAAGAGAGGTTAAAAAGTTGTTCCTTCTGAATCTCCCTCTCTCTCCAATCCGGTTCCTCTGGCTCCACAGATGTAAAATCCATTCTCATTTCTACTGGCATTGTTCACACATTTCCAAGGTTTGAGAGATCGTCGTCGTCCTCCAATATTTTAGGAAGAGGCAATGGTTCGACCTCTAATTCTTGTAGAGAGAAGGGTGATTGATGGCGAGATAGGTATGGGTCTAGAGTGTTAAATGTTGGAGAACAATCGACCTCTTTTATGATTACGGGATCTGGTGTGGTGATGATAGGGGAGAGCTCGGCTAATTGTGCATCCTCTGAGTGGTCCTCTAAAGGTGTGGGCCAATAATCTTTGAGGTTACGAAGAATTTTGGCTAGAATCCTCTTTCCTTCAATAGGTGTGGTATACACAAATGCACCACAAGCGGCTATATCAAAGAATTTGGCGCTCTCAAGCTTAAGTCCCTAGACAAAATGTTGCAAAAGCATACATTCGGGTAGTCCTAAGTCTGGGCCAATTGTGGTGTATGAAAGCAATCTTTCCCAAGAAGCTCCCAGTGGTTCTTGATCCTTTTGCTTGAAATTTATTAACTTTCTCTGTAATTCAATTATCTTTGAGAGCGGAAAGAACTTCTTGCAGAAAAATTCTCTCAAGGTGGGCCAACTTCCTTCAGCATCCTCAACATGACGAATGTACCATGTTTTAGCTGCATCTTTTAGTGAAAACGGAAAGAGATTCCATGTTAATGTGTCTTTATGGACACCAGGTATGTTCATAGTGGAGCAGACTAACTCAAAGTGCTGAAGGTGGGCATAAGGGTTTTCTGAGCATTCCCTTAAGAAGGGTGTTGACTGGACCAAAATTATGAGTTCTGGGCGGATCTCATAGTTTTAGGTCTCATTTGGTAAAGCGGAGCTTGGGGGCTCCATGTTTTCAGCCTTGGGGGCTGAGAACTGGCTAATGGGGGGTAATTCCATAAAGGTAGCTGTCACACCCATTTTAAGAAGCCAAACGGGTGCAGCCGTACGTGTGCCCAGGATCAAGTTATACACACATACGGTACATCATCAATGGTAAACAGAATAAATTACATCGTATCTTTATTACAAAAGGACCCGTGGGTCTAGAAGAAAACTACATTCAAGCAGCGGAAATTAACTAGCGTAGATGTCCCAATCACCACAGGCATCGACTGGTGGATCATCGCCTAGTACTCGCGTCCTTCATCTTCGTAGTGGTTTCAATCTTCTCCTTGGGCTGAACATCAACGTGGTATAGCAAGGGTGAGTACGTGTCGTACTCAGCAAGTGGGGGAAAAGATGACATGGGGCTATAGTCAAGAAAAGGCTTTATAGAGTGGTTTGCATGAGCTTTCAATTAACCTAAGCATCCTATTTACTACGTGGGGTCATCCCAACCATGATTCCACAAGGTGCTACACTATCCAAGTTCCAACCCATCCCACCTTTCCAACCAAACCCATCCATACCCAACTAATCTTGCGCGGATTCCAGGCCGCTCTTGACCGTGAGCACGGCTATCACGATAGTTTGATACTCTGTAGAGTTTGTACCACTTTACCCACAAGTCGTGATTCCCTTGGTGCCCGTGGACGCGACCCATGTTACACACTTCCTTTGTTGTGTGGCACGATTTCACTACAAGGCTTTTCCAAAGGGTCTCCCTATACATGCTAGCCACTAAGGTTCCACTCCCATCCATAAGGGTATCCCTGTACAATCAGCTCATCACCCCATGAGCCCCCTCTTGTGCAGCTCGGATACAAGGACAGTCCTCTCGACTTCCATTCCCTGCTCCACCAAAATGTTGCACCAACACTGGGAGAACACCTAATTACTAGGCCAAGCCTTACCCATGTCGGTCTTGTGATGGCACTGTTTTCCTGGGTTGTCACTCCAAGAACCGGTTCCTAGGATCTAAAACAAGCCTACCACCACCCACCATGTGCCCACGGCACCACATCCGTTCCATCCGGCTTGCATAGATCCCTAAGCCATGTTGCTAAAAAGATTTACCAATCATTTCCCACATGACATTGTTCATTAATCAATATTAACCCACATCCCATAAGCCATCTAAGCATTATCTACCCTTAATTCACCAATTGGTTCAGGGCGACAAGGAACAGGGTAAAAACAATACTAGGAAAACCCTAACAATAGGTTCCCAATCAATTGACATAAGAATGTAATTCTATAGTAACATTTCAATAGGTGTAAGATGCATCAACGACACTTGCCTTCGTCCTGCGCGGGAGGCTGCTCTAACCCTTCAAATTCCTGCTCCTGGAAGTCCTCGTAGGCAGGTCCTTGTGTCTGCTCGCCTTTATGTAAACGAAATACCGACACAAGCAAAACATACAAAAAAAATCAATACACAATTATGCAACAGAGGAAAAATAATATGTAGATGCAATGAATGCAAAGGTCATGCTCCTACGAGAATTATGGCGCAAGAATCACCTAATTTGGAGTTACGAGTAAAAAGTTATGCTAGTTTGAGGTTTTAAGGACAAAAAGGTAAAAACAGGAACATTTAGGGACCAAATTATAATTTTATAAAATTATAGGGACTAAATTGTAAATTATTAGGATTGAGAAATAATTACTAATATTAAGTGTAGGGGGCTAAGTGTAAAAATACAGGGCCCAAAATATAATTAAAATTAAGTATCGGGGTATTTCTATAAATTTTCAGGGCTAACATAATATTTATAAAAATTTTAAGGACTAAAACATAATTAAATTAAGTCTATGGGTGTTTTTATAAATTTTTAGGGCTAAAATAATATTTATACAAATAATAGGGGCTAAAGTATAATTTAAAATAATTCTAGGGACTAAAACGTAATTTATAGCAATACAGGGACTAAAGTGTAAAAAGACTAGATTAAAATATAATTTAAAACAAGTACCGGGGGGGTTTCTACAAATATACAGGGCTAAAATATAATTTCTTAAAGGTATAGGGGCTTTTCTATAAAAATATAGTGCTAAAAATAATTAATATAAAGTTTAGGGGCTTAAAAACAATTTTCTATTGGTTCTGTACAATAACAGGGGCATAAACCTAATTTAAACTAAGCACAGGGGCCTAAATGCAAAATGTTGTTAATATCCAGGATTTATCAGAATTAAATTTAAATTAACAAATCGTGGACCGGGTCCATGGGCTCTGTGGACCCGTGGTCCACTTGTCCACGGTGGACCGATTATATAGGGTATGTAATCTAGCGCGTTGGATCGAGATCCAATGACCAGAATTAAAATGGGCGGGGAGGTCATCGTCGGCGGCCGTCCAGGCGGCGGCGCACGGCGGGGCTCGTCGGAGCTTCGCCGGATAGGTGCTCCGGCGGCCAGAGCTCGGCCGGGAGGGGTCCAGAGGGTAAAGGGGGACATGGTGGGCTCACCAGAGGTGTTGCGCGGGGGATTTGGAGGCCGGGGAAGGGTTCGCGGCGACGATCGGCGGCTCAGGGTCGGCGGCGATGGTGGGGAGGGGTCCGACGGTGTCGACAACGTCGGGGAAGAGGCGCCGACTACTCCTGGTCGACTTGCGATGCCGAGGGGCAGGTTAAATGGGACCGGGGTGCGTCGGAGGGGGTAGAATCGCGGAGGCGGTGACGCTTACCGGTGACGGTGAAGAACATGCGCGCGGTGGCGCTGGAGCGAAGGACGGGGGCGGGGGTGAGCTCGAGCGCGGCGAAGGGGCGGCCACTAGCGCCATTGATGCGCGCGGGCTCGGTAACGGCCGAAATGGCCGAAAGGTGGGAGGGGAAGCGGAGAGGATCGCACATGCGGGGGGGCGGTTCGGGGAAGCCGGGGAGGCGGGGAGGAGAGGAATCGGGCGGTCGTCAGTTTCGGTTGCCAACGAGGAGAGAGAGGGGTGAGAGGAGGGGGATGACAGGCGGGGCCCGCGTGTCGGTGAGAGAAGAGAGGGGGAGCAGTGGGCCGCGGCGTGCGCGCGCTGGGCCGGCAGGGAGTTCGGTCGCGTTGGGGAAAAGAAGCGAAGGGGAGGGGGAGTCGGCCTGGGCCGGCTGGGCCGAAAGGAGAAGGTGGGGGGAAAGAGGGGTTTTCCCGGTGGGCCAGAATGGTGGGTTTTGGCCCACTGTTCTGGTTTTTCATTTCTCAATTCTTTTCCCTCTAATTCTTAATCTAATTCCCTAGTAATTAATGAAGTAACTAAACCAAATGCATAATGCAATTAAAAAAAATCTATATGGACATGACATGCTATGCAGATGCAATAAATTGATTTAATTTATTATAAAAGAATTTTGTCCTAGGCTATTTAATTAACTCCTAAATGCTAATAATTGGCATTTTTATAGTTTGTAAAAGTAGGGTGTTACAGTAGCTAGGGTGAAAAATAAAGAAAATCTAGCGGATGAGACGGAGTTTGGAATGGCTCTGCTACCGATGCCCGGCAACGGCGCCGGAAAGCTTGTTGGCGGTTCTTAAGCCTAACAGGGAATATCTGCAAGTGTACAGATGCCAATGTAGCTTTCACCGGGGAGTATTCTAGATTATCGATTTCCACAGGGAACGAGTAAAGTGTCACTCCTAATCTATCAAGTCCTAGTGATGAGGGGGTAGAACAAAGTGTACTCTATAGGGAGAAGAAGTCCCCAGGCCAGGCAATCTAATGTAGTGAATCTTCTCCAAGTAACTTAGTGAGAATTCTATTTCCAAATATCTGTTTCAGGGCACGATAACAATCCACAGGTAAGAGTCGGTAACTAACCGCATGTACTAGTGGGCACGTTAACGCTAGACAACCCTGCTTGAGAGTTCCCGGACCTGGTGGAGTTCAATATTGGACGGACAGGGATGTCACCACCTGCTGCCAACCACACAGCCCGTCGGGATGAATGCAATCCCAGGAAAGCTAAGTCTAAACACCACGTCTAAACATATACTTTCGTACCAATTCTAGAATTGGTAAACAAAACAAGATAATGCTGCGAAGCAATAAGAAGTTATGTACGAGGATGCCGTAGAATAAAAGGATAGAAATAGTCACTTTATTACTTGGGCAAGAATTCTACTACATGTTACCCGGCCCCGAAGACAAGGGAGATTACTCACGTAGGAGCTTCATCCCCGAGGCACAAGTTGAAGGAGCCGGCATCCTGAACTCCTCCTCCTACACCTCTATTCTTCTACTTGGGTAAAACTTGGGACCAATGCTTATTTCTTCTGAAATCCTTCACCTTCCTCGTGGCGATGGGCTGGCTTGCATTTATAGGTGATGGAGAGTCGGTGGGCAAAAGTCGGTCCGTCGGGCAGCGGGCCATGCCGGGCGGCCATGTGTGCTAGGTGGCCGGATATGCCGGGCGGCAGCCTAGGCCGAGCGGCCCTTAGATTATGTCGGTTTCCTGACCGACTTCCCCCAGATGGCTCAGATTTTACCCTAAAGTTGGTTGTTGGGTCGGTGGCTACCAACTTCTTCACTTGGAGGCGGTAGGCTTATTGGGGTGAGTGGGCCGGCCACCATGATGGACTAACCCAAAGCCGGGCGGCATGTCACGCCGAGCGGCGGCCCGTGTCGGGCGCCCACCCCCTCCAGGTCGCCTCGTGACTTCTCCCAGTTAGGCCAGTTGTGGACCTCTTTCCCTTAGCCATTTTGCAGAATCGACTGGGTCAGATGATCAGTCTGATGACGACTCTATTTTGACTAGCTGGGTGGCTGATTTCAGCCTGATATGACCCTGTCAGCTGGGTTCTAATTTCAGCCATCACGACTGTGCCCGGGTCCTGATTTCAGCCTCATACGACACTATCGGCTCGTGGAAAATGGCTATTTCAGAGTCATGATCGGCCAACGGGGCGTTTCTTCATGTTTTTGCATATTTTTGGCCCTTTTGACTTTGCAAGCACATGTCTCACCAAAACTCGTGGAACTCGTTAGTTCTATTAAGGCTCAGGGTTCTTTCCAATAGTTTCATGCTTTTCAAAGTTTATTTGGTAGGCTTAAAAAGGGAAATAAAGGCTACCAACACTAAGGTGGTTAGAGCGATAGTCACCAGGACTATCATCCCTAGGTCCAGCGACAGAGAGGAGTTTACACTACTTTACCAGTGGGCTGTAGTAGCTATTCTGAAGAGGCAGCAGTTTGACTTGGCAAACTTACTAATTGGAGAGAAGGAGGAGGTTACTTCTGAGAGCGTAGGAGGATGTCACATGGAATGTGCTCCCTACATTTGCTATCTTGTGAGGACGATGGGCCTTGTGACAGAGGAGTAGTACGAGGTGTTCCCTGAGGTGACCACTAGCTATGCACCTCGAGTCCCCAGGGGATCGCAGTTAGCCTCGAGTCAGCAGACGGGAGAGGAGGAGCAGGAGTCACCACCAGTCACTCATGAGAGGGCATCTCATCCGGAGACGGTGGTTCCTGAGTCAGCTAGTACAGGAGCACCTCCCCAGCCTATAGGTTCACTGTCAGGAGATGCTATCACTGTAGCAGCACTAGCAGGACGCCTGAGTGAGTTCATTCAGAGCATAGCTGAGGATAGACATCAGATGTTGGAGGTCATCAGGGGACAGATAGAGCTTCAGAGACAGTAGATGACGATCTTGACCACCCTGATGGCACAGATGGTAGAGTTGACTCAGAGGCAGGCCAGTCAGTAGCTGGGATAGACTTCTCTTACACAGTATTAGTCACTGCCAACACACCCAGGACCCTTCACAACTTTGATGACATCTCAGTCCAGCGAGTTGTCACACTCAGCGGTGTTACAGATAGGGGGAGAACCACAGACTTCCTCGCCAGTGACTCAGTTCTTCCCTGTGTCTGCCTTCTCAGTATCTACATTGTTTACTTCACTCACATAGTCCTCTACTTCGTAGATGGCAGGACGCTCCATTCACTAGCAGCTGCCAGTTAGGAGTTTGATCTTCTAAGAGGTTGTACACACCCCCCTGTACAAACTACCAGATAGTCCTGGGGACAGCTATAGCTCCACCTACCACTACTATAGTCAGCATGCTCATACCTCAGGTAGCAGAGGATCTAGTCCGTGGAGGCTTCTCACAGCAGGATGTGGCGGATCTTGCACTTATCCAGGCTTCAGTTGCTTAGGAGACCACCATAGTCACTCCAATAGAGCAGGACAGAGGTCTGAGTTGCCTGTAGACCTTGACTTCTTTGAGAAGATGGATGCTCTGGCGGCACAGGCTCAGGGAGGACAGCATGATCCAACATAGGAGCAGCCAGGAGTAGAGCCCTCAGAGGACGTTGCTGCACCACTTCCTTTGACCATGAGCGTTTAGATGTTCACTTTCTTCCTGTCCTTTTGGTGCTTGTTGTCAAAGGGGGAGAAGTTGTCATAGGTCTAGGGGGAGCGCGGAGTGGGATTGTGATCCTGTGCGATCGAGAGTAGCTTGTATCTAGGGGAGCATACGCATACTTGTACATTGGTTTTGGGAGTTAGATACATTTGGATCTTATTTTGATGGCTTTATCGAGATGTTCATGGATTTTGATGAGTCATGGTTTTCATTCGTGTGTGTTTGACTCATCTTGATCTCACTTGGTTTATTTTCATACGCAGTGCCAGTCTTTCCTTTATTTATCCTGTTTGCTTGTGTATGATGCCATGATGATGATTGGATGCTCTTAATTCTTATGCATTGTCATGCTAACCTGTTGCATATCATCATTCATGACTTTCTTTGCATGTCTTTATGCTTTCTTTAACTTTCTATCATGACATACATGCGTTATCATCTAGAGTGTGCTTTTCTCTCTTTTCCTTTTAGCTCTTGATGATGATTGATTGAGTAGGCCCTTGTGTGTTTCTCTCTTATGCCTTTGTGGTTCCTCTCGATCGTAATGTAGCTCTTTTAGCCCTGTTGTTTCTTGTTAAGTTTATGATAAGTAGTGGTGGTCATGAATCGTCAAAAAGGGGGACATTGTAAGCTTCATGACCATTGATGATGGTATCCCCAAGGTATGAATATTTTGGTGATAGATAACTATGAAATTGTGGGCTAATATCTACATGAGTGTTGTCTATGCAGGAATCATCTCTATACCCTATTACAAATCATATGGATGATGGTTGCCTTGGCAATTGATGACAATGACCACAAGCATGGAGGCTTGATGAGTACGATAGAGTCCAAGGGTAGATAAAGATGGATCAAGCTAAGCACAAGCTATGGAACAAGTGTTGGAAACACTTGTCTAGTTGTTAGGACTTTTAGTCCATAGGAAAAACCGGACTATCAAGGGGGTCTAGGTCATTTCTCTTAGGTCAGGTCTAGTCGGTGATGTGTATGAATGCTCAGTGAAATCAAAGGCACTAGATGACAGTTGAGAAGCCAAGGAGATGTTCTGAGAAGCCGGGAAACAAAGTCAAGCGAGGATGAAGAGTTGTAAGGTTCATGACCATTGAGGTCACCCCGAGGTATGATTGTTTTGGTGATGAATGACAAACATGAAATGTGACTATTGTCTATATGAGTGTTGTGCATGTAGGAAACCTTATCTATCTTATGATGATCATTGATGGTTGCCTTGGCGATTGATGACAATGACCGCAAGCATGGAGGCTTGTGAGCTTGATGGAGTCTAAGGGTTGATGGAGATCGATTAGAGGTGAGTACAAGCTATGGAGCAAGTGTTGGGAACACTTGTCTAGTTGTTAGGGCTTTGAGTCCATAGGAAAAACCGAACTATCAAGGGGGCCTAGGTCATTTCTCTAAGGTCATGTCTAGTCGGTGATGTGCATGGATGCTCGATGAAATCATAGGCACTAGGTGACTGTGGAGAAGCCAAGGAGCTGTTGGAACAAGACGGGAAACAAAGTCAAGAGGAGACGAGGAGTTTCAGCTTCTACAAGTAAAGACCGGACAGAGAGGTCTTGGAGACCGGACGGTCCGGTGATCAGAGGAAAATTCTCTGCAAAGAAGATGTTGGACACGAGGAATTCTGTTGGTGGAAGAACCATAGAGACCGGATAGTCCGGTGTGCAGACCGGACGGTCCAGTCTGTATAGAGATGGTTTGGACAGAAGAGGAAGCATCGACAACGTCTCTGTTTGGAGAAAGGAGAGAAGAGACCGGACAGTCCGGTGTGAAGACCGGACTGTACGGTCATTAAGGGCGGTGACAGAACACAGAGAAGAAGTTTCTGTTGGGGCCCAGATTTATGAAGACAGGATGGTCCGGTCTGTAGACCGGACTGTCAGGTCTGTATGGAGGAAACAACGGACAAAGAGCAACAACTGTGGAGGAGCCGTCCGGTGGAGACCGGACTGTCCGGTCTGGACAATGACCGGACAGTCCGGTTGGAAGCCTATATAAACTCGTTGTTGGGGTCTTGGAGACTACCTTTGGCCATTGGGATTGCTGGGAGCATCTATTGGGAGCCAAAGGGCCAAGAGAGGAGCACTAGGAGAGGATATTGGATATCTTGAGAGTGCTAGTGAGAGTAACATGAGTATTGATGCACATCTAAGGTTAGGGTGTCCTTGACGGTAATATCTAGGTTGTTACTCTTGGTCTATGGTGAGACCTAGACCGGTTAGGTGTCGGTTATCGAGCCTATCATGATTGGTTGTGAAGGCCGTCACACATTTGTACGTGGTTTGGACCCGCCGGTGAAAGGGGCATCAATAGCGAGCGCCCATGTCGGCTCAGGGAGTCCGACAAGTTCTCTAGGGAGGCGAGCTTGTGCTTTGTGCAGCGGTGACACTGTTGGTGTCCATTAAAACCCAATATCGGCCACCAATCGGTCGGGAAATGCAAGGTAAAGACCAAAGATTCATGAATATTTATTTAAACTAATAAAGTTCCACAAGCTGTGGTGAAATATGTGTTTACAGGTTCAAAAGGGCCAAAATTATGTAAAAACATGAAGAAATGCCCCGTTGGCTGATACTGCCGTAACACAGCCGGCCGACAGGGTCGTATAAGGCTGAAATAAGGGCCCGGGCAGGGTCGTGACAGCTGAAATCAGGACCTAGCCGACAAGGTCATATCAAGCTGAAATTTGCCACCCGTCTAGTCAAAACAGAGTCTCATCAGGCTGAACCAATCCGACCTAGCTGACCCTGCAAAACACTTCATCATGAGGCCGTTTTCCATCCTCGGACTAAGGAGGGTAAAAAGTGAAGAAGTAAAGGAGGCATCCACGTGGCATAACATGGACAAGTGAATACATCACCAGGAGGGGGTCGGCACCAAAAAGGGCCGCCGCCTGGCCTAGGCCACCGCCCGGCATGCCAGGCCGCCGCCCGGCATAGACCGTCGCCCGGCATAGGCCGCCGCCCGGTCTAGGCCGACGGCTGGCATGCTAGGCCGCCCGGCCTACCCCGCCGCTCGGCCTGGGAATTTCCTCGCGTTGTGTCCAGCCCACTTGGCCCATCATGGCAACCAACGCCAAGTGGATAAGGCGGTTCAAAACCGACCCAAAACCATCATCCGGAACAAATCTGAGCCGTTCGAGGGAAGGCGGTCGGGAACCGACTTCATCCACGGCCGCCCGGCCTGACCTGCCGCCCGGCGGGGGAAATTTTGCCCACCGACTCTGCTCCACCTTGAAGTACCCGCCAAGTCTTCGCCACCTATAAATAGAGGAGGAATTCGGCAGAAGTGAAGAAAGGGAGAAGAAATAAGCATTAGTCCCAAGTTTTACCCAAGTAGAATAGTAGAGGTGTAGGAGGAGGAGTTCAGGATGCTGGCTCCTTCAACTTGTGCCTTGGGGATTGAAGCTCCTACATGAGTAATCTCCCTCATCTTAAGGGCCGGGTAACATATAGTAGAATTCTTGCCCAACTAATAAAGTGAGTATTTCTATCCTTTTATTCTACGGGATCCTCGTGCATAACTTTTTATTGCTTCGTAGCATTACCTTGTTATGCTTACTAATTCTAGAACTGGTATGAAAGTCTATGTTTAGACATGGTGTTTAGACTTAGCTTTCCTGGGTTTGCATTCGTCCGCATGGGCTGTGTGGTAGGCGGCAGGTGGTGACAGTCCTGTCCGTCCAATATTGAATTCCACCACGTTCGGAAAGTCTCAAGCAGGGTTGTCTATCATTTACGTGCACACTAGTACATGAGGTTAGTTACCGACCCTAACCTGTGGATCGTTATCGTGCCCCGAAGTAGATATTTGGAAAAAGAATTCTCACTAAGTTACTTGGAGAAGGTTCCCTACATTAGATTGCCTTTCCTAGGGACTTCTTCTCCCTACAGAATACACTTTGTTCTGGACCCTTCATCACTAGGACTTGATATATTAGGAGTGACACTCTACTTGTTCCATGTGGAAATCGATACTCTGGAATACTCCCAGGTGAAGGCTACGTTGTCATCTATATGCTTGAAGATATTCCCTGTTAGGCCTAAGAACCGCCAATAGATGTACACCATGTCTTCACTCGAGGAGTGATTGCGGGCTCGTGGGTGAGAACTCCACTTGGTGGCGGGAGGGACCGGGACTCCGGTGGGAGTAGTCCAATGAGGAGTAGGGGAAGGCGCCATCCTTCCGAGACCTCGGGAAAAAAACATGAGCCATCTCTTACTCTACTCCTTATGATTCATTACTTTCCGCATTTACATACCGTGCTATTCATGCTTGTGTGCTTACCTTGCTCTAGTTGACTAACTTGTAGACTTGCATGAATAGGCTTCTTTACTTGCTAGTAGTACTTAGCCTTCATATTTAATCACTAGCATGTATAGGAGTTGCTTTGGCTTGATGGCTCACCCTAGTATGTATTGTGCTACTCATGCTTGTATGCTTTCTATATGCTTGTTGATCTAGTAGCTTTGCTTGAGTAGAACTCCTTGCTAGCTAGTTGTTTGCTTCCGCGTATCTTTGGTAACTAGCTTGCAAAGGAGTTGTATTGCCTTTGTGTGATCCACTAGTATGCTTAACTTGTTGTTCCTTTCAAAGGACTATTATCTTGTGTAACACCGTACTTTTTACAATTTTTAAAATGCCAATTAATGCCATTAAGCAGTTGGTTAATTAGCCTAGGACAAATTATTTTTCTAAATAATTAATACATTTATTGCATTTGCAATACATGTCATGTCCATATAGAATTTTCTCTGCATTTAGCATTTAATTGTCTATTAAAATAATTATTAGGAAGAGTGGAATAAAAATTAGAATAGAATTAGAGGGACACTAGAAAAGTGGGCCAAAACCCACCATTCTGGCCCACCCCAGAAACCCCTTTTTCCTCCCCCACCTCCCCCTTCCGGCCTAGCCGGCCTAGGCCGCCTCTCCCCCCCCCCCCCCCCTTCTCTTTATCTCTCTCAGCCACAGCCGGGCGCGACCCAGCTTCCTCCCCGCGTGCCTGCCACGGCCCACCCGCCAGCGCGGCGTAGCTTCACCGCCGACGCAGCTCCCCGCACGCACCCCGAGGCCCAGCCCCCGCTCGCGCTCGCTGACAGACCGGCCCCACCCAATCGTCTCCCTCCTCTTGCCCTCGCTCTCTCCCCGCCGACCCGGAATGGTAGTAGCCGTCGATCCCCCTCCTTCCCGCCTCTAGGGCTCCCAAAACCAACACCACACTCCCGCGCGACCCCTCCGCTTCCCTTCCCCCCCACCTTTCGGTCGTTTCGGCCGATAGCGAGCCTGCGCGCATCAAAGGCGCTAGTGGCCATTGATTGCCAGAGCCACCTCTTGCCCTCCGCGCTCGAATCTCTTCCCCTCCACGCTTATAAAATCCCCCAATCGGCACCACACTTCCCCACCGCCCCCTTTCCGCACCTCCCCGCCCGCTCGCGACCCCGGAGCCACCTCACCCGCCAAGCTCCGACCACCGCAGCCACCCATCTCTGTCGCCGACCCGCTCCGGCCTCCCCTGCACCCGCACGATCCCTCGGTGAGAGTCACCTCGCTCCCCTCTCCCTTTCGGACCCCTCGCGGCGAAGAATCAGTGGCCGGAGGACCACTCCGGTCGGTCTCCGGTGAAGAACCGCCACGCGCCGCTGTGCCGGCTGCCGACGACCCGCGCCTTCCCCCTGTTTTAATCGTGGCCGTTGGATCTTGATCCAATGCGCCAGATTACATACCCGAAGGGGTATGTAATTGGTGCACCATGGATCGGTGGACCAAGGGTCCACAGGGCCCATAGACCCGGTCCATGAGTTTTAGGTTTAATTTAATTCATTAATTCCTGGATAATTCTAGCCTTTTTGCATTTAGGTCCCTGCGCTTAGACGAAATTAGAATTAAGCCCCTATTTTTGTCTAGAACTGTAGAAAATTGTATTTAAGCCTAAATTGTTTTTTATAAAATTATTTTTGCACTTTAACTTAATAGAAACACCCCTAAACATTATTAGAATTATTATTTTGACCCTATAGTTTTACAAAAACACCCCTAGACTTATTTTAATTATGTTTTAGTCCTAATTATTTTTATAAATATTATTTTAGCCTGAAAAATTTACAGGAACACCCCTATACTTAATTTTAATTATACTTTGGCCCTATCTTTTTACACTTAGCCCCCTACACTTAATATTAATTACGTTTAAGTCCTAAAATTTTGCAAAAAACATTATACTTTTTAGTAATTATTTTTCAGTCCTAATAATTTACACTTTAGTCCTTGTAATATTATAAAATTACAAATAGGTCCTTAAATGCCCCTGTTTTTTCCTTTTTGCTCCTAAAACTTCTAACTAGCATAACTTTTTACTCGTAAATCCAAATTAGGTGATTCTTGCGCCAAATTTCTCGTAGGAGCATAACCTTTGCATTCATTACATTTACATATTGATTTTCCTCTGTTACATGGCTGTGTATTGATTTTGTATGTGTTCCTTGTGTCGATATTTTTACGTAAAGGCGAGCATACACAAGGACTGCCCTACGAGGACTTCCAGGAGCAGGAATTTGAAGGATTAGAGCACCCTCCCGCACAGGACGAAGGCAAGTGTCCTTGATGCATCTTGCATCTATTAAAATTTTACTGTAGAATTGCATGCTTGTGTCAATTGATTGAGAACCTATTGTTAGTGTTTTCCTAGTATTGTTTTTACCCCTGTTCCTTGTCACCTTGAACCAATTGGTGAATTGTGGGTAGATGATGCTTAGGTGGCTTGTGGGACTTTGGGGTTAATATTAATCTTGACTAATGAACATTATCATGTGGAATTGATTGGTAAATCTTTTAGCAACATGGCTTAGGGATCTATGCAAGCCGGATGGAATGGATGTGGTGTCGTGGCCACATGGTTGGTGATGGTAGGCTTGTTGTAGATCCTAGGAACCGATTCTTGGATCGACAACCTAGGAATATAGTGCCATCACAAGACCGACATGGGTAAGGCTTGGCCTAGTAATTAGGTGTTCTCCCAGTGTCAGTGCAGCATTTGGTGGAGCAGGGAATGGAAGTCAAGAGAGGACTGTCCTTGTATCCGAATGGCTCAAGAGGGGGCTCCTGGGGTGATGAGCTGCATGTTGAGGGGCTATCACTTATGGACAGGAGTGGAACCTTAGTGGCTAGCATGTACTGGGAGACCCTTTGGAAAAGCCTCGTAGTGAAACCCTGCCACACACCAAATGAAGTGTGTAATGTGGGTCACGTCCACGGGCACAAAGGGAATCATGACTTATGGGTAAAGTGGTACAAACTCTGCAGAGTATCAAACTATCATGATAGCCGTCCTCACGGTCAAGAGCGGCCTGGAATCCTCACAAGATTAGTTGGGTATGGATGGGTATGGTTGGAAGGGTGGGATGGATTAGGACTTGGTTAGTATAGCACCTTGTGGAATCATGGTTGGGAGGACCCCATGTAGCAAATAGGATGCTTAAGTTAATTAAAAGCTCATGCAACTCACCCTATAAAGCCTTTTCTTGACTACAGCCCCATGTCATCTTTTCCCCCAGTTGCTGAGTACGACACATACTCACCCTTGCTATACCACATTGTTGTTAAACCCTAGGAGAAGATTGGAGCCACTACGAAGATGAAGGAAGCGAGTACTTGGCAATGATCCACCAGTCGATGCCTGTGGAGATTGGGATTTCTACGCTAGTTAATTTCCGCTGCTTGGATGTACTTTTCTTTTAGACCTACGGGTCCTTTTGTAATAAAGATACGATGTAATAATTAAAGGATATGGATATTTACACTATTTGTACCGTATGTGTGTGTAACTTGATCTTGGGCACATGTACGGCTGCACCCGTTTTGCTTCTTAAAATGGGTGTGACAAAAGTGGTATCAGAGCCATATCGACTATAGGACGTCAGCCTAGTTAGCCATGGACGCATTTCGGGAACCTATTTTGTTTTACAAACTATTTTAACAAAATATTGATCCTTGTCATTTTCTTATTTTTGCTCGTTTATTTTTAGATTTCTTTAACCACTACTTATTCATGCCTTGTTATTTTAAAATGTAGATGGCCCGCACCAAGTAGATCGCTCATAAGGTTATGTCTGGACGCCACTGTGGATGCCTTGCCCCTAGGCGTGTTCAGAAGGAACAAAATGAAGAGGTAAACCAGCCCGAATGCAAGAAGACCCCAGTGATGGACGAAAAGCTTCCAGAGGCACCGCATGAAGAACCTGAAGAACATGAGCAAGAAGAGGACCCTGAGGAACCGCAAGAGAAAGAAGACCCAGAAGAGCCTGAGGACCCTAAAGATCTTGACGAGGAAGAACCAGAAGAACATGAGCAAGAAGAGGACTCTGAGGAACCGCAAGGGGAAGAAGACCCACAAGAGCCTGAGGACCCTAAAGATCCTGAAGATGGTGATGACTCAGAGGAGGACGAAGACCAAGCCGTCCGTCAGGCCAAGAAGTACCGCTCTTTTGGACTAGAGGGTGAGACCTTCTCCAAGACCCTGCAGAAGCTACTTGAGAAGATTGGCGTCACCAACAGGCCTCAGTACTTCCTCAAGAAGGTGGATCGCCCTTTCCGCGAGGAATGGACAACGGAGGTCAACATCTACGACGGCGACCACATCATGTCTACTCATCATGGCCGCACACCCAGGGCTACTCATAAGGCCGCAGTGGACGATGCTGTCTGGAGGGCTCTCACTAGCCTCTGCTACACTCACTACCATGGAATAGCAAAGACAAGTTTTGCCCACATTCCCCGTCGGAAGCCAGGCACGAAGAAGTACACCGTCCCTCCTACAGAATGGTATGTGAGCACTAGAGAGATGGACGAGACTCAGGGAGTCGCTGTGGACTTAAGCCACACTATTGAGGTGCTACAAAAAGAGAACCACACTCTTTGGAAGAGGCTGCATGATACTGAGGATTATATAAAGTGCGACCAACAAGTCAACATGGGCGAGCAGAGTGACCTCTACTTCTCTGGTATCCGCACTTGGACTGCAAACTCCCCGAAGCGCGCAAGTTCCCTACCTTCGGTCTCCGACGAAGCCAACTCCTGTGCCTAGGAGATTCCCTTGCCCTATGAATAAAGATTGTAATAATCAAACGCTTAGATCGATTTACTTTCATGGTGTGATGTAATGAACACTTTTGCTTGGTTAAAATGAGTGTGCTTGATGTGAGTTGTGGGATGCCTCGGCACCATATCCACAACCTCATCATTTGTTTGCTTATTAAATAAACTATCTTTTACTTATCATTCCTTGATGCATTTAGTTGGGGGTCTTTCTTTTCATTATTACCACACCTCATCTCACACTACTTCCACCACCTATTCTATCAGATGGATTGCACTAGGGGCCACGTTGGAGGTAGCAATCAGAACAACGAGGATGGCAACAATGCTCCAAACCTTGAGCAATTCTTAGCCATGCAGACTCAGCTTATGCAGACGATGATCCAGACCTTGGGCGCCATACAACAGAACCTCAACAACCAGCGGAACCACCATGCCCCTCCACCTCCACCTCCACCTCGAAATAGGTTGGGGGAGTTCCTAAGGTCTAGGCCACCTACCTTTTCCCAGTCCAAGGATCTGATGGAAGCTGATGATTGGCTCAAGGCAATTGAGAAGAAGTTGATGATCGCTCAATGCAATGATCGAGAGAAGGTTCTCTTTGCAGCTCATCAGTTGTTTGGTGTAGCCGTAGACTGGTGGCAAGCTTATTGCAATGCCCATGCTGATATGGAAAGCATCACTTGGAATGAGTTCAAGGATAACTTCCGCTCTCACTACATCCTTACGGGCATCAAGTTACTGAAGAGACAAGAATTTCAAGACCTAAGACAGGGAAACATGTCATTTAGTGAGTACCAGAATAGATTCATCCCACTATCCAGGTATGCTCCTGAAGATGTGAGCACAGATGAGAAGAAGCAGTACATGTTTATGAGGGGGTTGCAGAATGACATTCAGTTTCAGTTGATAAACAATGACTATGCAAACTTCCAAAAACTAGTAGACAAGGCCATTGTTGTGGAGAACAAGCGTAATGAGATTGAGAGGGAAGGCAAGAGGAAGATGCCATTCCAAGGTCAATCATCTGGTAGTAACACTCGTCCTCGCATGATGCCATCCCCCAACCCATACTACCGTGCTCCCAACACTGTCAGGCCACCCATGCAAGCTCCATGCCCCAACTTTCCAATGCAACACCCCAACTACCAGGCACCTCGCCCTAACCCGCAGTAGGCACCTTGCCCCACCTATCAGTAGACACCCCACCCTACAGCCCCAACAGCCCCACAAAACCAGAACTGCCCTACCTCTGGAAACACTAGTGGTCTGAAGCGCGGATGTTATCACTACGGACAGGAAGGTCATTTTGTGGGACAGTGTCCCTAACGGAACAACGCACCAAGGCAAGCCCCAACCAACATTCTTCCTAGAAATCGAGGACAACAGAATTATGCTCGAGGGCGCATCAATCATGTCACTACTGAGGAAGCTGAGCAAGCTGCAGATGTGGTGCTCAGTATGTTCCTAGCTAACTCTCATCCTACAACCATCTTGTTTGATTCGGGAGCATCACATTCATTCGTAACATCCACATATGTTGCAAAGCATAACCTACCGATTGCTATTATGAAGCATACCATGCTAGTTAGCTCTCCTGGTGGAGAAATGAAATATGTCCAAAGGTCGCCCTTAAAATAAGGTGGGTAGACTTCTCAGCAAATCTCATAATCCTAGACTCCAAGGGGATAGATATAATACTTGGAATGAATTGGTTACGCAAGTATGATGGAGTGATATAGTGCGCCAAACAAGCGGTACAGTTGACTAGTGCTGAGGGTACCAAAGTTGAGTTCGTAGCAGCCAACTCTACCGCCAAGGAGGTCATACTAAACCAGGCCACTGGCACCCCCATAGAAGAGATACGAGGGGTTTGTGACTTCCCTAATGTGTTTCTAGAAGAACTTCCAGGTATGCCGCCTGACCGTGACATAGAGTTTGTTATCGACTTAGTACCGGGAACTGCTCCTATATCTAAGAGGCCCTATAGGATGCCAGTTAATGAGTTGGTAGAGCTAAAGAAGCAATTACAAGAGATGCTAGAGAAGGGTTTCATTCGCCCTAGTTCCTCACCTTGGGGAGCTCCAGTACTCTTTGTCAAGAAGAAGGATAAGACTCAGAGGATGTGTGTGGATTATCATTCTCTTAATAAGGTGACCATCAAGAATAAGTATCCACTACCACAGATTGAAGACTTGTTTGATCAGATGAAAGGAGCTTGTGTCTTCTCCAAGATTGATCTACGATCCGGGTATCACCAGTTGAAGATCAGACCATCAGACATACCCAAAATGGCTTTTCGAACAAGATATGGGTTATAAGAGTATACAGTGATGTCATTTGGGTTGACTAATGCACCGGCCTACTTCATGTACCTTATGAACAAAGTGTTCATGGAATACATGGATAAGTTTGTTGTGGTTTTCATTGATGACATCTTGGTGTTTTCAAAGAATGACGAATAGCATGAGGAACACCTGAGGCTAGTTCTAGAGAAGCTACGTGGGCACCAGTTGTACGCCAAGTTGAGTAAGTGTGAATTCTGGCTGAATGAGGTAGCATTTCTCGGTCATGTCATTTCTGCTAGAGGAGTATTAGTCGATCTAGGCAAGGTAAAGGACATTCTAGACTGGAAACCACCACAGACAGTAAAGGAGATTAGAAGTTTTCTTGGATTAGCCGGATACTATCGGTGATTTATAAAGGATTTCTCCAAGATAGCAAAGCCAATGATGACATTGTTAAGCAAGGACAAGAGTTTCGAGTGGACTCCGCGCTGTCAAGCCAGTTTCGAAAAATTGAAGAAGAGATTAACGTTAGCCCCTTTCTTGATCTTACCTAACATCAGTAAGAGTTTTGACGTATACTGTGACGCCTCCAGGCAAGGACTAGGATGTGTGCTCATGCAGGAAGGTCATGTTGTGGCATATGCCTCAAGACAATTACGGAAGCATGAAGAACAATACCACACACATGATTTGGAATTGGCAGCCGTAGTATATGCTGTAAAGATTTAGAGGCACTACATTCTTGGTCACCGTTGTGAGATCTATACGGATCACAAGAGTCTCAAGTACATATTCACTCAAACGGAGTTGAACCTAAGACAATGATGTTGGTTAGAGTTGATTAAGGACTATGATGTGGGTATCAACTACCATCCAGGGAAGGCGAATGTTGTTGCGGATGCCCTTAGTAGAAAGACCTATTGTAGCCAGTTAATTGTGCAAAGGCTACCGCCAGAACTCTGCAAGGAGTTGGAGTAACTGAACCTTGGGTTTGTGAATGAGTTAGAGACAGTTGCAATGGAAGTGGAACCCACTCTCGACGAGGAAATCCGCAAGGGACAGCTAGATGATGAGAAGCTAAGTGAGATCAGAAAGCTCATTAAGGAAGGAAAGGCTACCGACTTCACAGAAGATGAGAAGGGTACTATGTGGATGGGTAAACGAATATGTGTGCCGGACAAGAAGCCCCTTCGTGACATGATCCTACAGGAAGCACACGATTCTGCATACTCCATTCATCCAGGGAGTACTAAGATGTATCAAGACTTGAAGAGTCGTTATTGGTGGCATGGCATGAAGCGCGATGTTGCAGAGTATGTTGCGGTATGTGACACGTGTCAACATGTCAAGGCAGAAAACCAACGACCCATCGGATTGCTTCAACCTCTAAAGATTCCTGAGTGGAAATAGGAACAAGTCGGTATGGACTTCATAGTTGGACTACCCCGTACACAGTCGGGATATGATTTTATATGGGTTATAGTTGATCGTTTAACCAAGGTGGCACACTTCATTCCCGTCAAGACAACCTATAGCGGAGCAAAGTTGGCAGAACTTTACATGTCAAGGATAGTCTGCTTACATGGAGTGCCTAAGAAGATAGTATCTGACAAAGGCTCTCAATTCACCTCAAGGTTTTGGGAGAAGCTACATGAGTCCCTGGGCACCAAGTTAAACTTCAGATCGGCTTATCACCCTTAGACCAATGGACAAACCGAGAGGACGAACCAAATACTAGAAGACATGTTGAGAGCTTGTGCTATGGAATATGGCAAGAGTTGGGACAAGAGTCTACCCTACGCAGAGTTTTCCTATAACAATAGTTACCAAGCAAGTATAGAGATGGCGCCTTTCAAGTTTCTATATGGAAGAAACTGTAGAACACCTCTATTCTAGAATGAGACAGGAGAGAACCAAGTCTTTAGACCAGAGATACTACAGGAAGCAGAAAGACAAGTTAAGAATGTACGTGAGAACTTGAAGGTTGCACAGTCAAGGCAGAAAAGCTACACCGAACGTAGGTGAAAAGACCTATCCTTCGAGGTTGGAGATTTCGTGTATCTCAAGGTATCACCCATGAGGGGTGTTAGACGCTTCAAAGTCAAAGAGAAGTTAGCACCACGTTACATCGGCCCTTTTAAGATCCTCGATAGAAGAGGAGAAGTTGCATATCAGTTGGAGCTACCCTCACATCTCACGGATGTGCATGACGTATTTCATGTGTCCCAGTTAAAGAGGTGCTTACGAGTGCCTGAAGAACAACTCCCCATTGATGAAGTAGACCTTCGGGAAGACCTCACATATACGGAACAACCATTCAAGATCCTAGAAGTTATTGAGAGAGTTACCAGAAACAAGGTGATCCGAATGTGCAAGGTACTCTAGAATCATCACACAGAAGAAGAAGCCGCCTAGGAGCGTGAAGAAGAATTGAAAGCCGAGTTTCCCCATCTCTTCACCGATTTTTCTGAATCTCGAGGGCGAGATTCATTGTAAGGGGGGTAGGTTTCTAACGCCCTACTTTTTACAATTTCTAAAAATGCCAATTAATACCATTAAGCAGTTGGTTAATTAGCCTAGGACAAATTATTTTTCTAAATAATTAATCCATTTATTGCATTTGCATTACATGTCATGTCCATATAGAATTTTCTCAGCATTTAGCATTTAATTGTCTATTAAAAATAATTACTAGGAAGAGTGGAATAGAAATTAGAATAGAATTAGATGGAAAAGAATTTAGAAAGAGAAGAGAAAGAGAAACCAGAACAGTGGGCCCAAACCCACCATTCTGGCCCACACCGGAAACCCCTTTTTCCTCCCCCACCTCCCCCTTTTTGACTAGCCGGCCTAGGCCGCCTCTCCCCTCCCTCCCCTTCTCTTTCTCTCTCTCAGCCACAGCCGGGCGCGGCCCAGCTTCCTCCCCGCGCGCGCCTGCCACGTCCCACCCGCCTGCGCGGCCTAGCTTCCCCGCCCCGACCCAGCTCCCCCACCGGCCCAGCTCCCCGTGCGGACCCTGCGGCCCAGCCCCTGCCCGCGCTCGCTGACAGAACGGCCCCACCCGGTCGTCTCCCTCCTCTCGCCCTTGCTCTCTCCCTGCCGACCCCGGAACAGCCGCCGTCGTCGATCCCCCTCCTCCCCGCCTCCCGGGCTCCCGAAACCGACGCCGCACACCCGCTGACCCCTCCGCTTCCCTTCCCCTCCACTTCCGGTCATTTCGGCCATTAGCGAGGCCGCGTGCATCAATGGCGCTAGTGGCCATTGATGGCCAGAGCCCCCCCCCCCCCCGCGCCGGCTCGATTCTCTTCCCCTTCTTGCCTATAAAATCCCCCCCTCGGCACTGCACTTCCCTGCCACCCCCTTTCCGCTCCTCCCCGCCCGCTCGTGACCCCGGAGCCACCTCCCCCGCCAAGCTTCGACCGCCGCCACCGCCCATCTCCGTCGCCAACCTGCTCTGGCCTCCCCCGCACCCGCGCGTTCCCTTGGTGAGAGTCGCCTCGCTTCCCTCTCCCTTCCGGACCCCTCGCGGCAAAGAATCAGTGGCCGGAGGAACACTCCGGCCGGTCTCCGGTGAAGAACCGCCGCGCGCCGCTGTGCCGGCCACCGGCAGCCCGCGCCTTCCCCCTGTTTTAATCCTGGTTGTTGGATCTCGATCCAACGCGCCAGATTACATACCCAAAGGGGTGTGTAATCGGTGCACCATGGACCGGTGGACCAAGGGTTCACAGGGCCCATAGACCCAGTCCACGAGTTTTAGGTTTAATTTAACTCATTAATTCCTAGATAATGCTAGCCTTTTTGCATTTAGGTCCCTGCGTATAGACTAAGTTAGAATTAAGCCCCTATTTCTGTCTAGAATTGTAGAAAATCGTATTTAAGCCCAAATCTTTTTTGTAAAATTTTTTTTGCACTTTAACTTAATAGAAAAACACCCCAATACATTATTAGAATTATTATTTTGACCCTATAGTTTTACAAAAACACCCCTAGACATATTTTAATTATGTTTTAGTCCTTCATATTTTTATAAATATTATTTTAGCCCTGAAAATTTATAGGAACAACCCTGTACTTAATTTTAATTATATTTTGGCCCTATCTTTTTACACTTAGCCCCCTACACTTAATATTAATTATGTTTAAGTCCTAAAATTTTGCAAAAACAACCTTATACTTTTTAGTAATTATTTTTCAGTCCTAATAATTTACACTTAAGTCCCTGTAATATTATAAAGTTACAGATAGGTCCTTAAAAGCCCCTATTTTTACCTTTTTGCCCCTAAAACTTCAAACTAGCAAAACTTTTTACTCGTAACTCCAAATTAGGTGATTCTTGCGGCAAATTTCTCGTAGGAGCATAACCTTTGCATTCATTACATCTACATATTGATTTTCATCTGTTACATGGCTGTGTATTGATTTTGTATGTGTTGCTTGTGTTGGTATTTTTACGTAAAGGCGAGCATACACAAGGTCCGCCCTACATGGACTTCTAGGAGCAGGAATTTGAAGGATTAGAGCAGCCTCCCGTGCAGTTCGAAGGCAAGTGTCCTTGATGCATCTTGCATGATGTAGATATGGCTCAAAGTTCCGAGAGGTAAGGCGATAAACTCAAATTTGGGGAACTCGACGTCGATGACCTGGCTAGAATCTGTCACGATCCAACCCTGCAACCGTTACACCAGGCACAACTTGATGGTTCCTGCAAGCGAAATCGAGAACACAAGCAAGAGAGGATAAACACACAATCTGAAATTGCAAATATGGATGAAGCAAATCACCAGAAAAGGTTCAAGCTCTGAACACAAAAGGACTAATCGCCACAGTGGTGTAGAACATGAACAGGGTTCCTGGATTACTGTAAAAGGACTTGTCGCCATAGTTACAATAACTCGATCAAGTTTCTCTCTAGAAAAATGAACTAAACAAAACCCGAAACTAAAAGACAGCAGCTACAGAGTTTATATAGGAGCTAGGGACGTCCTAGGGTTGGGGGCGACTAGGGGGGTGCCCACAACATGGGCTTAAGGCCCGACACAATACATGGCCAAGTTGGCCCAAAATAGGTGGTGCAGCACCTTGTCATGGTCACACAGCATGACTCACGACCCTTCTGGAGCTAGGACCAGAAACAAAACAACGGCGTCGTCATCTCCTTTCGAACGCATCAAAGAATGCCTTGTTTGGACATCGGATGTGGGAGATATCATCAAAACTGTGGAGGGGTGTCGGCTGAATCCGAGACGAACGAGGCGACCGAGTTGGTGACGACTTGTAACTTGGGGAAGGCCATGATATGCGCGTATCCAGCCTGGTGATGTCCTCATCATTCTCCCCTTCTTGAATTGGATTCTCCCTTGACTCCATCACATCATCAATCTCCTGCAAAAGGTTAGTACTAGCAGAATGTAAAGTACAAAATACATGATCATCGATAGAAGATATATCATGACAAAGCATAGTATAGCAAGGTGCATCATGATTATCACAAAATTCAGCAACAGTAGATGTCATAGCAAGAAAAGCACCTCCCTTTAACTTAATAGCCTTATGTTTAACATCAGAAAGTTGTTTGTTATCATGTTTATTCTTAGTATTTTCAGCAAGTAGTTTAAAATGATTTCTAACATCAGTAGGCAATAACGGACGCAAAAGTAATATTCCTGTCCTTATGCATGAAAGTATATGTATTAGTTCTACCATGGTGGGCAGCATCCGTATCATATTCCCATGGCTGGCCTAATAAAAGCGAACATGCTTGCATAGGTACAACATGAAAATTAGCAGAGTCTTGATAAGAACCTACTAAAAAGTGTATGCGTGTTGATCGAATTACCTGTGCCGTACCACTATTGTTGAACCATTTGATGTGGTAGGGCTGATGTAGTGCATGCGTGGTCAAGCCAAGCTTGCTTACCAAATCAGAACTTACCAAGTTATTACAACTCCCAGTATCAATGATGGTGAGAACACGGCGGTTTGCGACAATAAGGTACATGTAGAATAAATTGTTGCGTTGTTGTGCTTCCTCTTGTCCCACCTGAGTGGTCAACACACGTTGTACAATGAGGCTAGGAAAACCCGCTATGGCAGCAATGGAATCAATGGCGGTAGTCTCCTACTCCTCCATTGAATCTGCAACAAGGTTAGGCATACGAGCAAATTCATCTTCAACATCACTACAACTTTCATACCCATCAGCAGTAGCGATGAAAGCACGACGACTAGGGCAATCCTTTATGACATGTCCCATGCCCTTGCAGTGGTGGCAAATAATGGTGGTGGAGGAGCCACTCCTAGCACCGGAAGTAGTAACCTTCTTCTGGTGTTGGTGCTGCACACTAGACGATTGCGCTTCAGAAGTAGCCGCAAGTGGAAGAGTTGTTGCTGGTGGCTTAGCAATATGACTCTTCAAGTTCTCTACTCCAGTGCGGTGCTGGAGAGATTGCTCAGTGTTGGACCTGCAAGATTGTTGAGGAAGGCATCCCTGTACTTCTCGTTCAGCCTTAAGAGCAATATGATACAATTGGATGAACCTATTCCACTCTTTATAGTCAACAATATTCTGGATATCACGGTTCAAACCACCAAAAAATCTAGCACTAGTTTCAACATCATCATGTATATCACAACGTGCTAAACCAATAAGCAATTCCTAATAATATTCCTCTACTGTTTTACTACCTTGTGTTAAAGATTGTAATTTCAAACGTAAATCACGTTAGTAATAAGGATGAACAAAATGAGATTTCATGCGTTGTTTCAAAACAACGCCAAGTGGCAGGTATAGCTGCATTAGTATTGCAAAGATTATTCCACCATAAGAGAGCAAAACTTGTAAACTCACTAGTAGCAAGTCTAACTCTATGCTCAGCAGGAACTAAATGAGAATTTAATTTCTGTTCAACAGCAAGTTCCCAATCTAAGTATACTTCAGGATCAGCACTACTAGCAAAAGGTGGTATGTTAAATTTGGGCTTAACAAAAGTATCAGTATTACCACGATTGTTATTACCTCCCATACCATGTCGATTACGGTGAAGACGATCTGCATCACGGTCAAAATCATCATCATCAGGCAAACTTTGTTTCCATGAATGTACGCTGGTCCGCAAGAAGCTTCATGAGCTCGGCCTTGGACACACAATCTTTGAAGTCTGTAGGGGACTCCAACTCTCTAGGTGTCCCTTTCCCTTTCTCTGACATGGTTAAAAGCAAAAGACAAGACTAAACAAAAAGATTAGCCCTATCAACTAGCAGGTAGCAGAGGGTGTAGAAAGTGGAAAACAATATCAGAAGCAATGTATCACAATCTTGCAAGTGTTCTTACCAAAGCCAAGCAGGTCAACACAATATGTAGTTGAGCTTGGGTGTAACAGTTGCAAGGAAGAAACCTGTGCTGCAATATGTATAGCTTGGAATGCTAATATGTATGTCAGTGGAACACAATTCAATAACAGATAGTAGCACTGAATAAATATCCAAAGCAGTGTCCTAATTGCTGACAAAAGAATCGTATTCAAAAATAGTTGTGACAGCAAGAACAATGGCAAAGAACAATGTCAAAGACAGCAAGGATCAAAACAGACTTCACAGACTTAGAATTTTCAGGGCGGGGGGGTGCAAATCAAAATCTTGATTTTTTTGTATGATTTTTCCACTATTTTTCTGTGATAGAGGAACACAAAGGAAGGAACCACAAGAAGTTTCAACTCAAACAGAGGGAAAACAAAGGGTAGGCAAAATCACAAAAAGTTTCACCAAAAGCGCTATTTTTGACTTCATAATTTTTTTTCTATTGTTCCCCGATTTTTTTTGAATTTTTTGACGAGGGCACACAGGGCGGAGCTGAGTGTGGGTCACCTCAACTTTGAGTCAAGAATCTACAATAAAAATTGCAGCCCAATTGAAGCAACGAGCGAAAAGTTATACCTGTTTTACCGAAGGTATGTCAAGATAGGGTTTGAGGGGTGAGGGCGGGGGGAAATAGAATCGGGTAGGGTTTTTTGGTTGGCAATGGATTGTGGGTGTGGTGGGTGGGTGACATGATGGCGAATCCAATGGAAAACACGATGGTGATGGTGGTGTGCAGCGGAGATCAAAACACAAACCGAATCGAAACACAAATTCAAACCAGCAACTGAACTCGACTAGGACACAAACTCAACACTATAGACTCTAAAATTCAATTATGCAAAGGCTAAACAATGTCTTGGATGCTGGGGAAATTTTTTTTTTGTAGGCTTTTTTGTGGACAAAAGGTGATGAACACAAACGAATCTAAAGGGAAGAACACGATAATACCTCACGGCTAACCTAGGAATCTGATACCACTTGATGTAGATATGGCCCGATCTTCCGAGAGGTAAGGGGATAAACTCAAATTTGGGGAACTCAGCGTCGATGACACGGCATGAATCAGTCACGATCCAACCCCGCAACCGTTACACTAAGCACAACTTGATTGTTCCTGCAAGTGAAATCGAGAACACAAGCAAGAGAGGATAAACACGCAATCTGAAATTGCAAATATGGATGAAGCGAATCACAAGAAAAGGTTCAAGCTCTGAACACAAAAGGACTAATTGCCACAGTGGTGTAGAACAAGAACAGGGGCTCTGGATTACTGTAAAAGGACTTATCGCCACAATTACAATAATTCGATCAAGTTTCTCTCTGGAAAACTGAACTAAACAAAACCCGAAACTAAAAGATGGCGGCTACTGAGTTTATGTAGGAACCAGGGACGTCCTAGGGTTGGGGGCGACCAGGGGGGCACCCACAACATGGACTTAAGGCCCAACACAATACATGGCCAAGTTGGCCCAAAATAGGTGGCGCAGCACCTTGTCATGGTCACACAGCATGACTCACGACCCTTCCGGAGCTAGGACCAGAAACAAAACGACGGTGTCATTGTCCCCTTTCCAACGCATCAAAGAACGCCTCATTTGGACGTCGGATGTGGCAGATATCATCAAAACTGTGAAGGGGTGTCGGCTGAATCCGAGACGAACACGGCGACCGAGTTGGTGATGACTTGTAACTTGGGGAAGGCCATGATATGCACGTATCCAGCATGGTGATGTCCTCATCATTGCACCTATTAAAATGTTACTATAGAATTGCATGCTTGTGTCAATTGATTGGGAACCTATTGTTAGGGTTTTCCTAGTATTGTTTTTACCCCTGTTCCTTGTCACCATGAACCAATTGGTGAATTGTGAGTAGCTGATGCTTAGGTGGCTTGTGGGACTTTGGTCTTAATATTAATCTTGACTAATGAACATTATCGTGTGGAATTGATTGGTAAATCTTTTAGCAACATGGCTTAGGGATCTATGCAAGCCGGATGGAATGGATGTGGTGCTGCGGCCACATGGTTGGTGGTGGTAGGCTTGTTGTAGATCCTATGAACCGGTTCTTGGAGCGACAACCTAGGAAAACAGTGCCATCACAAGACCGACATGGGTAAGACTTGGCCTAGTAATTAGGTGTTCTCTCAGTGTCGGTGTAGCATTTCATGGAGCGGGGAATGGAAGTCAAGAGAGGACTGTCCTTGTATCCGAATGGCTAAAGAGGGGGCTCCTATGGTGATGAGCTGCTTGTTGAGGGGCTATCACTTATGGACAGGAGTGGAACCTTAGTGGCTAGCCTGTACTGGGAGACCCTTTGGAAAAGCCTCATAGTGAAACCCTGCCACACACCAAAGGAAGTGTGTAATGTGGGTCACGTCCACGTGCACAAAGGGAATCATGACTTGTGGGTAAAGTGGTACAAACTCTGCAGAGTATCAAACTATCGTGATAGTCGTGCTCACGGTCAAGAGCGGCCTGGAATCCTCACAAGATTAGTTGGGTATGAATGGGTATGGTTGGAAGGGTGGGATGGATTGGGACTGGGTTAGTATAGCACCTTGTGGAATCATGGTTGGGAGGACCCCATGTAGTAAATAGGATGCTTAGGTTAATTAAAAGCTCATGCAACTCACCCTATAAAGCCTTTTCTTGACTATATCCCCATGTCATCTTTTCCCCTACTTGCTGAGTATGACACGTACTCACCCTTGCTATACCACGTTGTTGTTCAGCCCTAGCAGAAGATTGGAGCCACTACGGAGATGAAGGAAGCGAGCACTAGGCGATGATCCACCAGTCGATGCCTGTGGAGATTGGGACGTCTACGCTAGTTGATTTCCGCTGCTTGGATGTACTTTTCTTTTAGACCTGGGGGTCCATTTGTAATAAAGATACGATGTAATAATTAAAGGATATGGATATTTATGTTGTTTACCACTGATAATGTACCGTATGTGTGTGTAACTTGATCCTGGGCACACGTACGGCTGCACCCATTTTGCTTCTTAAAATCGGTGTGACATCTTGCAAGTGTGATCACCACTAGAATTGCATAGGAAGTGTATTGCGTTTGTGTGATCCACTAGTATGCTTAGCTTATTGTTCCTTCCATAGGATCATTATCTTGCTAGTGTGATCACTAGGATTGTGTAGGAGTTGTTTTGAGTGATCTGTTTTAGGATTTCGTGAATTTGGTATATAGTGTGAGTTCCTGATTCACCCCCCCCCCCCTCTCGGTCACTCGGTCCTTTCAAGTGGTATCAGAGCCAAGTGCTCAACATAAGGCTTAACCGCCTTGAGTAGTGACCGAATTGAGTTAGGATGTCATCCTATTCGGGGTCGGGTCATGGCTCATGGAAGGATCGCTTTAAAACCTACCTAAATGCCATGATTCTGGATGAGTTGATGGATACTCTTGTGGACTTTGCCAATACCTTTACTGATGATCATGTGTATGATGATTGTGATGATTGCGTGGATGTGCCTTGTTCTAGTGAGTGCCTAGATTCTTCTATCAATAAATTGATAGGTTTCTCTACTAGTGTGCCTAATATGACGATTGATAATGATGTGTCTCTTCATCTTGCTTGCTCTACTAGCATGACTAGTATTGATGATGTTTGTGATCCTTCTATTGATCATGCTAGTAGTTCTTTTGTTGAGGAGTTCTTTACTTTTCATGCTAATGACAATGAGGACTTACTTGACTCTCTTATTCGCTTGCAGGGTATTGTGGACAGGATTGGGACAACTTCTTTCGAGCTTCCTAAGATTGTGATAGTTGAGAAGATTATCTCCTTGCTTCCGAGCAGCAAGCTCTTCTACATCACCCTTGACCTTCTCATGGAGAAGAGTCTCTCCGTCGAGGATGTGATTGAGCTGCTCTTCAAGGATGAGGAGATCACCGTGAGCATGGCGGGGAAGAAGACATTCAAGATAAACAATCAAGCATCTTCAAGCCAAGAGAAAGAAGTAGCTTTGAGCTCAAACTTCTTTGATCCCTCCACCAGATTGTCTTGCAACAACTTCTACAACCCCTTCGGATCAAGACCTACACCAAGCTCTTCATAAAGCGTATCATCAAGTTGTACCTCAAGTGTCATTCCAAGTTCTACTCCAAGCACTTCGGGTGGACCATGCATTGGTGTAGGGGGAGCGCCGACCACAATGTTCACACGATCATTTGAGATGATCGATCTCATAACTACGGCTCCGGCGCCTCCACCTCCTCCACCACAAGATCGACATTGGCATCTTCATCGAGCTCACCAACATGATTAGTTCTTTGAGTTTGATGAATTTGTGAGAAATCCGAATGATGGCCTTTGTGAGACTCTCTAATGCATTTATGATCTTGTGTGTAGGATAAACTTTTTCAGGGGACTATGGAGGATTGCACCACATGAAGTGATTGACAAGTGCCTCATGCAAATCACAACTCATGAGAGGGGTTTCTTGGTTGAGGAGGTAATCAATAGAAGGCATGAGCTCTCAATTGAGAGAGCAATGGAGATGATACTTGTGCTCCACTCACAAGTGGGACACATGCTTGAGCATGTCACTAACCTCTATGATCCTCCCCATTACTCCATCTACCTTGACAATGTGCACATGGGGGATGGTCATGGACAATGGAGGTATCGTGCTCCCCACCATCCTATACAGAGGAGAATTCAGGAAGGGATTGCAAGAATCCCTAATTATGAGGATGGTCTTATGGTTCGTCTTGATGAGGTTAGTGCAAGTCAATTGAGCAATGCTTTGGATACTAACCCTTCTTCCTCTAGTGCTTGTCTTATGGCTACCACCAGGGTCAACTACAAGAGTGGAGGTACTCATTGGACTCTTGACAGTGGGTGCACCCAACATATGACTGGGAAGCCAACCATGTTCACCAATGGTCAACTTTGTAACATGGACTCAAGTGCACATTTGATAAGGATGGTGCAATGATTGAGAATGCAAAGGAAGGGCTACTATTCCATAAGGTGAACATTGGAGTTGAACCAACAAGTGAAGCTTTGAGGGACATGCCCATGGGCGAGGTCTTGCTCCATGATGGTGATATTAATGAGCCCTCTACTCCACCACCTCAACCAACCCAGTCCTTTGAGGTACAAGAACCAACCCAAGATGCTAATGATACACCTTCCATATCCTTCCAAGATTCTGTGAGAGTGCATCCACCTAGCCATGAGGAAAATGAAGAAAGAAGTGAGCCATAACCCTCTCCACATACTTCACCTCAAGTTACTTCTCAAAAATTTTCACATAACACCCCCACATCCACTCCAAGCTCTAGCTCCAAGACAAGAAACCATATAAGTGATTCCCCCACCTCATTGCAAATTCAAGACACTCATATCTCAAGAGAGCGAGCAATCCATGATGCACAAGATACTTCAGCTAGAACTCCTCCCACTCAAGAAGAATATCATCCTAGACCTAAAGCCAAGTACAAGAAAAGGAGGTACTTCAACAAAGACAAGGGCAAAGGAAAGGAGCTCAAGAAGAAGTTCTCACACAAGGCTCTTGTTGGGGAGTGGAAGCGATAACTTAAGTGAAGCATCCTCCTCTTCAAGTGATGATTATGAAGTGGTCGGCCTAGCCATGATCAAGACCACACTTCCACGAGTTCTTCCTCCACCTCCCATGTGCCTCATGGCCACGAGCCAACTTGGGGAGAGTGAGGATGAGAGAAGCGATGACAGCGATGTTGAGGAGCCCTCCTGCGCCGTGATATGGAGTATGCTTGAGCGAGCTCGTGACATCGCCATCAAGATATCCAAAATATTGGAAGTGGTTAGAAAAGAATGTAAGTTGGCTATGGACCGGGTTGGTGATCTTGAGAGTGAGCTCAAGTACCTTGTCACATCCCATGAAGCCCTAAACAAGAGTTATGACAAACTCAAGGGTGATCATGTAGAGCTTCATGAGAAGTACAAGGCCCTTGAGATTACTTATGAGGCCATCAATGTTGAGAACCTTGCCTCTCCCTCCTCTAGTTCATCTAAGAGTGATGCTTCTACTATGTGTGATGAACTAACCACCTCGGTCGAGGTTTCTTCCTTTGAGTCATTTGTTTTGAAGGAATATCATAAGCTCAAGGAAGAGAGGAAGATGGTGATGGACGGCTTCGAGAGGCTCACACGTGGTAGAGCCATCCACAAGGAGACTCTTGGGAGAAACCTTGTGAACAATGTCTCCCACCGGTGACTTGGCTCATATCCCGCCGCCATCGACATTATCCGGACGAGTGATTCCATCCACGAATGGATCAAACCCCTACTCACCAACGACTACTATTACGAGAGGTGTTGCAAGGATGGCCACACCATCAAGGATTTCCCTATGGTGAGAAGTTACATTATTTTACCTAATGCTAACTTGTTCCATGAGAACACCCATTTCAAGATTTTTAGGGACAAGGATGGCAAGGTGAAAGCAAAGGCTTTGGGATCACCAAACAAGAAGAGAAAGGTCAAGAGCATATGGGTGCCTAAGTGCATTGTTGATCTTGAGAGGTCAACGAAGTACGAGTGGGTGCCCAAGAACAAGACCTAGATGATGGTGGTGGTGGTGGACTGGGAGTTTACTTGAAGATCAAGTGAAGTCCACCATAAGTGACATGGACCTCAATGACATATCTACTCATGAGGGAGGTATTCGTGTTTGTTCTTGGTAGTTGTAGTGTGTTCTCTCTTTTCTTGAATTGCATGGTAATTAAGACTCCTTTGTGACGAGAATGTTTTGCATCCATGCATGTGTAAAAAAACACACACATAAAAAAATAGTCAATGTCTAACCCATCCAAGATAGCTATAAGCAAGGGGGAGTGCTTGAGATGGTGGTTTGGCTTCTCTCAAGGCAAGGGTATGACTAATAGTGATAAAGCTTGGGAGGGGTTCAAACTTGACATTGTTAGGTTTCATTTGTGTCTTGTTTAATATTTCTTGCATCCACATGGTATGTTTACTTTCATTGCATATGTAAAATGCTTGTTGCATGCATCATATAGGAAACACAAAGGAGGCTTGTCACATAGGGAGATATTTGTGCCTAATGCTATATATGAGATTACATCTCCATAAGTGTGACCAAAGGAAAGGATTGTGCTTCATGCCCATTGAGTCATGTTCAAATGAGCTCCAAGGTTAAATCTACTCACGCGGCTCAAAGACAAGTGACTCATACATTCTGATGTGGACAAGGGTTCCCGATCTTTTGAAAGGTTCTGGATACGTTGATTTGGTCGGAGGCGACACACAAATTGATCCGGCTTCAGAACAGCACGTTCTAAACCCCGCAATCGCAGCACGACGTCTCCTCTGGTTATCAACCGTCCTAAAATGATTGACCTCACCGGGAAGGCTAATCCCTGCCTGCGAATCAAGAACACAAGCAAGAACAAAGAAGAAGGCAACACAATTGCAGATGTATTACGAATCTCACGAAGTTGGAGTCTCACAAACCGTGATGACGGTGAAACTGTTATGAACAGAATAATCTATGCCAAACCCAAACCCTAATGGTGCGGTGGCAGCTGTATATGAATACCCTAGGATCGTGCAAGACCCTCTGGACGCACCCCTAATTGGGCTCAACTAGATACAAAGCCCAAAGGCCAAAAACAGGCGACGCAACACCAAAACAGATTCTGGACCCTCTCTAGTTTCGGCGATTCCCGATGACTCCGGATGAATTTTGATATGAGACTGACGGTATTGGAAAGGTCATCTTCTTATCTTTCCGTGCATATGTAGAACGTCCAAATCCGAGTCTGTATGCGTCCTGGGCATCTGTTTTAGTGCAGACTAGTCCTGAGCCCCGAAACGGACTCGAAGTCGGTTTTGGTTGGGCCTCCACCTTGGCTTCCACGTCCTTGCTGGTCCTCCACGTCTCCAAGTCCTTCTCCTATCATCTCCTGGTCCTCTCCATAGTTCCTAATTACAATATAATCATTAGGTAGCAAACCATTCTAAAAAGTGACATATAATAAAGAACATAGGAACGAGCTCACCTCTAAATTTAGTCGTCGTGCACGAGCTCTAGTCATTGGATCTTGCAAGTCCAGAATTGGAGGAGTGTTGCATGTATCCTTAGGAGTGATGTCCTCATCATCCTCCCTCTCTTGAAGTGGAGTCATCCTCGACTCAAGTTCATTCTCTTCTCCCAAGTATGGTTTCAAATCTAAAATGTTAAAAGTAGGACTAACTCTGAACTCGGGAGGCAACTCAAGTTTGTATGCATTATTATTAATCTTCTCAATTATTTTGAAAGGACCATCAGCTCTAGGGATTAATTTACACTTTCTCAAGTGTAACCATACTAAATCTCCTATATCAAGTTTTACTTCTTTTCTACCTTTACTACCAGCAATTTTATACTTGTCATTCATCTTTTCAATGCTAAGTCTAGTGGTCTCATGCATTTTCAAAATAAATTCAGCACGTTCCTTAGCATCAACATGAACTCTCTCATGAATAGGTAGAGGAAGTATATCAAGTGGAGTACGGGGATCAAAACCATACACTACCTTGAAAGGACTTACCTTGGTAGTAGAATGTGTTGCCCGATTATATGCAAACTCAACATGAGGCAAACATTCTTCGCATTGCTTCAAATTTTTCTTCAAAGTAGCTCTCAACATAGTACCCAACGTGCGGTTCACCACCTCAGTTTGTCCATCAGTTTGTGGGTGACAAGTTGTAGAAAACAACAACTTTGTACCCAACTTATTCCAAAGCATCACGATCTGAAACAATAGTAGAAGGCATACCATGCAAACGTACAATTTCTTTGAAAAGAGATCAGCAATATAACTAGCATCATCAGTCTTATGACATGGTATAAAGTGTGCCATCTTAGAAAATCTATCCACAACAACAAAAATACTATCACTCCCCCTCTTAGTCCTAGGCAGTCCTAAAACAAAGTCCATAGAAATATCCGCCCAAGGAATAGAAGGAATAGGAAGTGGAATGTATAAACCATGTGGATTCAAGCGAGACTTAGCTTTTTGACATGTAGTGCAGCGAGCAACAAAGCGCTCAACATCTTTTCTCATCCTTGGCCAAAAGAAGTGTGTGGCCAAAATATCCTCCGTCTTCTTGGCACCAAAATGACCCATCAATCCATCTCCATGCGCCTCCTACAACAACAAAAGACGAACGAAACCAACTGGAATGCATAGGCGGTTAGCTCTAAACAAGAATCCATCATTCAACACAAATTTATTCCATGCACGACCTTCTTTACAATGCAGCAATACATCCTTAAAATCAACATCAGCAGCACATTGTTCTTTAATTGCCTCAAGTCCAAAAATTCTACAATCAAGTTGAGACAATAAAATATAGCGCCTAGATAAAGCATCAGCGATCACATTATCCTTCCCTTTCTTATGTTTAATAATGTAAGGAAAAGACTCAATAAACTCAATCCATTTAGCATGTCTATGTTTCAAATTACATTGAGAACGAATATACTTAAGTGATTCATGATCAGAATGAATAACAAATTCTTTGGGCAACAAATAATGACGCCATGTCTCTAAACAACGTACAAGTGCATACAATTCCTTATCATATGTGGAGTAATTCAAAACAAGCCCAGTAATTTTCTCACTAAAGTATGCAACAGGTTTACTATCTTGCATCAAAACACCACCAATGCCTATACCACTAGCATCACATTCAAGCTCAAAAATCTTATCAAAATTAGGTAATTGCAGCAATGGTGCATGTGTAAGTTTATCCTTCAAAGCATCAAAAGACTCATGATGTACCTTACCCCAATGGAAATCAATGCCCTTCTTTGTCAACTCATGCAAAGGTGCAGCAATGGCGCTGAAATCTTTGACAAAGCGGCGGTAGAAACCTGCAAGACCAAGAAAACTCCTCACCTGTGTGATAGTTTTTGGTACAGGCCAGCTCTTTATAGCTTCAATCTTCACCTTATCCACCTCAATTCCCTGTTGAGTCACAACATAGCCAAGAAAAGAGACTCGATCCGTGCAAAAGATGCACTTCTCAAGGTTACCAAATAAACATGCATCTCATAAAGCATCAAAAACAGCACGCAAATGATTCATATGTTCATCTATGGATTTGCTATAAATCAAGATATCATCAAAGTAAACTACCACAAATTTGCCAATGAAAGCTCTTAAAACCTCATTCATCAAGCGCATGAAAGTACTACGTGCATTAGTTAAACCAAAAGGCATTACTAACCACTCATATAATCCAAATTTGGTTTTGAAATGAATATGGCCCGATCTTTCGAGAGGTAAGGGGATAAACTCAAATTTGGGGAACTCGGCGTCGACGACCCGGCTTGAATCAGACACGATCCAACCCCGCAACCGTTACACCAAGCACAACTTGATTGTTCCTGCAAGCGAAATCGAGAACACAAGCAAGAGAGGATAAACACGCAATCTGAAATTGCAAATATGGATGAAGCGAATCACAAGAAAAGGTTCAAGCTCTGAACACAAAAGGACTAATTGTCACAGTGGTGTAGAACAAGAACAGGGGCCCTGGATTACTGTAAAAGGACTTGTCGCCACAGTTACAATAATTCGATCAAGTTTCTCTCTAGAAAACTGAACTAAACAAAACACGAAACTAAAAGACGGCGGCTACTGAGTTTATGTAGGAACTAGGGACGTCCTAGGGTTGGGGGCGACGAGGGGGGCACCCACAACATGGGCTTATGGCCCGACACGATACATGGCCAAGTTGGCCCAAAATAGGTGGCGCAACACCTTGTCATGGTCACATATTATGACTCACCACCCTTCTGGAGCTAGGACCAGAAACAAAATGACGGCGTCGTCGTCCCCTTTCCAACGCATCAAAGAACGCCACGTTTGGACGTTGGATGTGGGAGATATCATCAAAACCGTGAAGGGGTGTCGTCTGAATCCAAGACGAACGCGGCGACCGTGTTGGTGACGACTTGTAACTTGGGGAAGGCCATGATATGCGCGTACCTAGCATGGTGATGTCCTCATCATCTTGGACAATCTTTCTGCACATAACCAAGTCCATGGCAGCGGTGGTACTGAATCCCTGTAGTGCGCCCTGTCGAAGAACCAGAGGAGGCACTACTAGCTAGTACCTGCACAGAAAGTTTACCTGAGCGCGTAGAAGGTGCAGGGGTTGATCTTGGGGCTGCAGAAACAACACTGGTTCCCTTGGTAGCTGCTGGTGGGGGCGGCCGAAAAGATGGCCTGGACAGCCCCGAAGTCCCCGTCGAGCGTGGGGGGTAGGAGTTCCTTGACTTGTTGTACTCCTCAAAAGCCTAGAAAAGTCCCTGTGATTCTTTCTCTGCAAGCATAGCATACTGGAAATATTGGGTGAGGGTATAATATTCTTTATAATCAAGGATGTCCTGAATTTCTTTTCTTAAACCAGAATAAAAGCGACAAATCTGATCCTCTACTTTTTCAACTACAGCACAACGAATCAAACCCTTCTGAAGCTCACTAAAGTACTCCTGAACAGTTTTATCTCCTTGTTCTAAATGCTGCAGTTTATTACGAATCTCTCTATAAAAAGAAGGGAGAACAAAACGATCACGCATTGCTACCTTAAGTTCTTCCTAAGTAGTAGGCAAATCAGTTTCAGCAGCTAGACCACTCCACCAAACAATAGCAAAGTCCTTAAACTCACTAGTAGCTTGTCAAACTCTATGTTGTTCAGGAACAAGGTGGGCATTAATTTTTTGTTCTACAGTCATCTCCCAATCAAGATAAATATCACCATCATACTGACCCGAAAACAAAGGAATTGAAAACTTAATTTTAGCATACGGGTCATCTGGAGCATAGTTACCGTGTGGATGATGATTGTAGTTATGGAAACCACCCATACCTTGAGTATTATGTTGCAAACGACATCATAATCATGCGGTCCTTGTAGCTGACCTATCCACGGTGCCATCAGCCTTATACACTGTGACTTCATCATGGACGTCTTCAACGTCGTTGTTGTTGTTATTGGTGTTCGTATTGTTGGTTTTAGGAGCGGTCTCCAACGCGACAACCTGATCGGTTAACTTAGAGACCCGCTTCTCTAACCGCTCGATGCTTTCTCCAATATGAAGCTTGCTGACTGCATCAGTAACGGCTCTGGTGATCGTCTCTGCCAAATCACTCTGAGCAGCCTGCAAAGCCTTCTGTAGCTGCTCTTGGCTCACGCACTCAGCAAATTGTGAGGGTGAAGTCATCTCTCCGTCGTCACTTCCTACCATCAAAAACACCAAAATAGGAAACAAACAGTGAAGGTTATCCCTACAAAACAGCTAAGCAGTGGTACCTCTCAACACAACAAAAGGAGACTCCTTACAAAGCTCTTATAAAGTTCTGAAAAGAAATATGTAGACTCCTTACAAAGGATACTAGAGAGATGTGTTCCATGATTGCAAGGGTCACAAAATAACCTGTGTGCTGTCCAGAAGAAATATCTAGATCTAGGAAGGCCAAATATATATATATGCGAGTGGTACACAAATCAAAAACAAATAGTAAAGCTGAATAAATGCCCAAGTAACTTGTCCCTAGTTGCTGGTCTAAGTATGTCTTAGAACAGTAGTGATAGCAAAGTAGAAACAAGGAGACAAAGGCACAACAGGCGATAACAGGGGGCTAAGTGCAAAACAGCCAAATCCAGAAATTTCATGAGGCTAGATGTAGCACTAGTAGAAATCTCAAATTTTTTTTTATTTTATTTTTTTTGATATTTTTCTCCAACTCACTAACAATGAAGGAGAATCCACAAAAAATTGCAGCTCAAACAGAGGTAGGATGTGGCCTACAGAAAATCTTGAAGTTGCAGAAAACGTCGGGTTTAAACTTAAATCAATTTTTTCTTTATCTTCCCGATTTTTTCTGAATTTTTTGATGAGGGCACACAGGGCATAGCCAAGTGTAGGTATGCTCAATTTTGAGTCAAGAATCTCCTATAAAAATTTCAGCCAAAATGGACAACCGAGCGAAAAGTTATGCCCGTTTTACCGAAGGGGGGTCGGAGTCGGTTTTCCAGAAACCCGAGTCGGGTTAGGGGTCGGGTTTGGAATCGGGTAAGATTTTTTTGGCAGCGTGGATGAAGCGGAAAGTGGAATTTGTGGGGATTGGTCCAAGGTGTTTGAGGGTGGGATTAGGGTGGGTGTATCGATCAATCAACCCTAGCACACAAAGCCGATAGAATAGAGGATGGTGAAGGGGATGGCGGCTAGGGTTGCAAGGGAAACACTACTAATGATAAAAACACAAACTAAACCAGCGACTAAACAAAAACTAGGGCACAAACTCAACACTACGGACTCTGAAATTGAAATATGCAAAGGCTAAACACGTGGTTATGGGCGAAGGGGACAATTTTTTTTTTGGCTTTTCTGTGGATGATAGGATGAACACAAAACGAAATTAACTAAGGGTAGTGCGAACCTGACGGTGCACCTGAAGCTCTGATTACCACTTGATGTGGACAAGGGTTCCCGATCTTCCAAAAGGTTCTGGATACGTTGATTTGGTCGGAGGCGACACACAAATCGATCCGGCTTCAGAACAGCATGTTCTAAACCCCGCAATCGCAACACGACGTCTCCTCTGGTTATCAACCGTCCTAAAACGATTGACCTTGCCGAGAAGGTTAATCCCTGCCTATGAATCAAGAACACAAGCAAGAACAAAGAAGAAGGCAACACAATTGCAGATGTATTATGAATCTCACGAAGTTGGGGTCTCACAAACCGTGATGACGGCAAAACTGTTATGAACAGAATAATCTATGCAAAACCCAAACCCTAATGGTGCGGTGGAAGCTTTATATGAAGACCCTAGGGTCGTGCAAGACCCTCTGGATGCACCCCTAATTGGGCTCAACTAGATACAAAGCCCAATGGCCAAAAACAGGCGACGCAGCACCGAAACAGATTTTGGACCCTCTCTTGTTTCAACGATTCCCGATGACTCCGGATGAATTTTGATATGATACCGGCGGCATTGGAAAGGTCTTCTTCTTATATTTCTGCGCATATGTAGAACGTCCAAATCCGAGTCCATATGCGTCCTGGGCATCCGTTTTAGTGCAGACTGGTTCTGAGCCCCGAAACGGACTCGAAGTCGGTTTTGGTTGGGCCTCCACCTTGGCTTCCACGTCATTGCTGGTCCTCCACATCTCCAAGTCCTTCTCCCATCATCTCCTGGTCCTCTCCATGGTTTCTAATTACAATATAATTATTAGGTAGTAAACCATTCTCAAAAGTGACATATAATGAAGAACGTAGGAACGAGCTCACCTCTAAATTTAGTCGTCGTGCACGAGCTCTAGTCATTGGACCTTGCAAGTCCAGAATTAGGGGAGTGTTGCATGTATCCTTAGGAGTGATGTCCTTATCACATTCCCATCACACAAATGACTAACCATTGCTTCTTGAAGAAATATTTTGTTGAATCATGTGTGTTGGGGGAGCTATGGTGAAAGACCATTGTGACCAAGGAGGAGCACCATGAAAGGGGGAGTTTCCTAACTCTTGCCATTTATTATTTGCTCCTTGATTCTCTTGTGTTTTGTCTTTGGCTTGTGGTTTTTGGTGATAGGTGACAAAGGGGGAGAAGGAACATGAAGATCCAAAAGCCATGTCTAGATTGATAACACAAAGGGTGAGAAGAACATGAAGATCCGAAAGCCAAGTCGAGAAGAGCATGAAGATCAAAAGAAGATGAACAAAATATCAAAAGAAGATGAACAAACGAAGATGAACAAAAGAAGATGAATATGGAGAACATGAAGATGATCAAGACAATGGTGCATGTTCACTTCGAGTACATATGAAGATCATGACAAAATGAACATCTACAACAACATGGAGAAGAACAACAATGGTGCATGTCTACAACAACAATGAACATCTACACCGACATGAATCTACATCCATGGTGCGTGTCTACATCAACAAGTTCGACTACCACGACACCATGACTGGCGCAAAATTCAACTTAAGCTCAATATCTAGTGTGCTACGTATTTGGGTAGTTCTCCCTCAACACCAAGCACATTCCAAGGGGGAGAACCAAGGTAAGAACCAAGGTAATCCATTCAAACCTATCTTTTCTCTTGGTTCCTTGTTTTCATGCGAGTCTTTTGTCCCTTCCTTCTTATTCTTTTGAGACTTGTTTGTTTTGGATCATCATAAGTAGTGGTTGTCATCCATCACCAAAAAGGGGGAGATTGTAAGGTTCATGACCATTGAAGTCACCCCAAGGTATGATTGTTTTGGTGATGAATGACAAACATGAAATATGACTAATGTCTACATGAGTGTTGTGCATGTAGGAAACCTTATCTACATTATGATGATCATTGATGGTTGCCTTGGTGATTAATGACAATGACCGCAAGCATGGAGGCTTGTGAGCTTGATGGAGTCCAAGGGTTGATGGAGATGGATCAAAGCTGAGGACAAGCTATGGAGCAAGTGTTGGGAACACTTGTCTAGTTGTTAGGGCATTGAGTCCATAGGAAAAACCAGACTATCAAGGGGGTCTAGGTCATTTCTCTTAGGTCATGTCTAGTCGGTGGTGTGCATGGATGCTCGGTGAAATCACAGGCACTAGGTGACAGTGGAGAAGCCAAGGAGCTATTGGAAGAAGCCGAGAAATGAAGTCAAGAGGAGACGAGGAGTTTCAACTTTTGCAGGTAAAGACCAGACAAAGTGGCCTTGGAGACCGGACGGTCCAGTGATCAGAGAAAAATTCTCTATAGAGAAGATGTTGGACGCAAGGAATTCTGTTGGTGGAAGAACCATAGAGACCGGACAGTTCGGTGTGCAGACCAGACGGTCCGGTCTATATCGAGATGGTTTGGACAGAAGAGGAAGCATTGACAACGTCTCTGTTTGGAGAAAGGAGAGAAGAGACCGGACAGTCCGGTGTGAAGACCGGACTGTACGGTCATCAGGGGAGGTGACAGAACACAGAGAAGAAGTTTCTGTTGCGACCCAGATTTATGAAGACAGGATGGTCCGGTCTGTAGGCCGGACTGTCTGGTCTGTATGGAAGAAACAACGGACAGAGAGCAACGGCTCTAGATGAGCCGTCCGATGGAGACCGGACTGTCCGGTCTAGACAATGACCGGACTGTCCGGTCATTACATCTAGAAGGCTGTTTCATGGAGCAACGACTAGTTTGAGGTTGGAAGCCTATATAAACTCGTTGTTTGGGGTCTTGGAGACTGCCTTTGGCCACTGGGATTGTTGGGAGCATCTATTGGGAGCCAAAGGGCCAAGAGAGGAGCACTAGGAGAGGTTATTGGATATCTTGAGAGTGCTAGTGAGAGTAACATGAGCATTGATGCACATCTAAGGCTAGGGTGTCCTTGAGGGTGTGATCTTGACATAGATATGGCCTAATCTTCCGAGAGGTAGGGGGATAAACTCAAATTTGGAAACTCGGCGTCGATGAGACGGCTTGAATCAGACACGATCCAACCCCGCAACCATTACACCAAGCACAACTTGATTGTTCCTGCAAGCGAAATCAAGAACACAAGCAAGAGAGGATAAACACGCAATCTGAAATTGTAAATATGGATGAAGCAAATCACAAGAAAAGGTTCAAGCTCTGAGCACAAAAGGACTAATCATCATAGTTGTGTAGAACAAGAACAGGGGCTCTGGATTACTGTAAAAGGACTTGTCGCCACAGTTACAATAATTCGATCAAGTTTCTCTCAAGAAAACTGAACTAAACAAAACCCGAAACTAAAAGACGGTAGCTACTAAGTTTATGTAGGAACTAGAGGCGTCCTAGGGTTGGGGCGACCAGGGGAGGCGCCCACAACATGGGCTTAAGTCCCAACACGATACATTGCCAAGTTGGCACAAAATAGGTGGTGCAGCATCTTGTCATGGTCACACAGCATGACTCATGATCCTTCTGCAGCTAGGACTAGCAACAAAACGACGGCGTCATCGTCCTCTTTCCAACGCATCAAAGAATGCCTCGTTTGGACGTCGGATGTGGGAGATATCATCAAAACTATGAAGGGATATCGGCTGAATCCGAGACGAACGAGACGACCGAGTTGGTGACGACTTGTAACTTGGGGAAGGCCATAATATGCGCGTATCCAGCATGGTTATGTCCTCATCATCCTCCCCCTCTTGAATTGGAGTCACCCTCGACTCCATCTCATCATCAACATCCTGCAAAAGGTTAGTACTAGCAGAATGCAAAGTACAAGATACATGATCATTGATAGAAGATAAATCATGACAAAGCATAGTATAGCAAGGTGCATCATGATTATCACAATGTTCAGCAACAGTAGATGTCATAGCAAGAAAAGCACCTCCCTTTAACTGAATAGTCTTATGTTTAACATCAGAAAGTTGTTTGTTATCATGTTTTTTTCTCAGTATTTTCAGCAAGTAGTTTAAAATGATTTCTAATATCAGTAGGCAATAACGGACGCAAAGTAATATTCCTGTCCTTATGCATGAAAGTATATGTATTAGTTCTATCATGGTGGGCAGCATCTGTATTATATTCTCATGGACAGCCTAATAAAAGCGAACATGCTTGCATAGGTACAACATGAAAATCAGCATAGTCATGATAAGAGCCGATTGAAAAGTGTATGCGTGCTGACCGAGTCACCTGTGTTGTACCACTATTGTTGAACCATTTGATGTGGTAGGGCTGATGTAGTGCATGCGTGATCAAGCCAAGTTTGCTTACCAAATTAGAACTTACCAAGTTGTTACAGCTCCCAGTATCAATGATGGTAAGAACACGGTGGTCCGCAACAATGAGGTACATGTAGAATAAATTATTGCGTTGTTGTTCTTCCTCTCGTCCCACCTGATTGGTCAACACACACTGTACAATGAGGCTAGGAAAACCCGCGGTGGCAGCAATGGAATCAATGGCGGTAGTCTCCTGCTCCTCTGTCAAATCTGCAACAAGGTTAGGCATACGAGCAAATTCATCTTCAACATCACTACAACTTTCGTACCCATCAGCGATAGCGATGAAAGTACGACGACTAGGGCAATCCTTCATGACATGTCCCATGCCCTTTTCAGCGGTGGCAAATAATGGTGGTGGAGGAGCCACTCCTAGCACCGTGTAACATCCTAGCCCAAGGCTTAATAGGATTGATAGAATACTCATACCAACAAGTTCCAACTTCTTTTTTGGAAGCTCATCCCCAAAGAACTCCAAAGTTAAGCGTGCTTGGACTAGAGCAATTTAGGGATGGGTGACCGACCGGAAAGTTTGTCCCGGGTGCGCACGAGTGAGGACAAAGTGCGCAGAAAAGACATGTGTTGGTCTGTGAGGAAAGTCTTGAGGTCCTAGAGAGATGCCAGGGTAAGCGGACCTGGCCTCGGAGGGGCGGGATGTTACAGTTGGTATCAGAGCCGACCCTCGCGGTTTCACGGGCGTGGGGTCGCAGTTGCGTAGGCATAGTGTGCATGGCTGGTGTGGGTCCAGAGTGGTCACATAGCATGGCACATGCGCTGGGACGTTCCTGGCTTGGGGTTGATTGATGAGTACATCGATCTTCTAAGGGGGTGAGAGTGTAACATCCTAGCCCAAGGCTTAATAGGATTGATAGAATACTCATACCAACAAGTTGCAACTTCTTTTCCAAAAGCTCATCCCCAAAGAACTCCAAAGTTAAACGTGCTTGGACTGGAGCAATTTAGGGATGGGTGACCGACCGGGAAGTTTGTCCCAGGTGCGCACGAGTGAGGACAAAGTGCGCAGAAAGACATGTGTTGGTCTGTGAGGAAAGTCTTGAGGTCCTAGAGAGCTGCCAGGGTAAGCGGGCCCGACCTCGGAGGGGCGGGACGTGACACACCGGAAGTAACAGCCTTCTTCTAGTGTTGGTGCTGCATACTAGATGATTACGCTTTAGAAGCAGGCGCACCGACCGGGAAGTTTGTCCCGGGTGTGCACGAGTGAGGACAAAGTGCGTAGAAAAAACATGTGTTGGTCTGTGAGGAAAGTCTTGAGGTCCTAGAGAGCTGCCAGGGTAAGCGGGCCCGGCCTTGAAGGGGCGGGACGTTACACACCGGAAGTAGCAGCCTTCTTCTGGTGTTGGTGCTGCATAATAGATGATTGCGCTTCAGAAGCAGGCGCAAGTGGAACAGTTGTTGCTGGTGGCTTAGCAACATGACGCTTCAAGTTCTCTACTTCAGTGCATTGCCGAATGTTGTGGAAGGCGTCCCTGTAGTTCTCGTTCAGCCTTAAGAGCAATATGATACAATTGGTTGAACCTATTCCACTCTTTATAGTCAACAATATTCTAGATATCACTGTTCAAACCACCAAAAAATCTAGCACTTGTCTCAACACCATCTTCATGTATATCACAATGTGCTAAACCAATAAGCAATTACTGATAATATTCCTCTAATGTTTTACTACCTTGTGTTAAAGATTGTAATTTCAAACGTAAATCACGTTGGTAATAAGGAGGAACAAAACGAGATTTCATGCGTTGTTTCAAAACATGCCAAGTATTGGGTATAGCAGCATTATTATTGCAAAGATCATTCCACCAAAATAGAGAAAAACTCGTAAACTCACTAGTAGCAAGTCTAACTCCATGCTCAGCAGGAACTAAATGAGAATTAAATTTCTGTTCAATAGCAGGTTCCCAATCTAAGTATGCTTCAGGATCAGCACTACCAGCGAAAGGAGGAATGTTAAATTTGGCCTTAACAAAAGTATCAGTATTACCAGGATTGTTATTACCTCCCATACCATGTCGATTATGGCGAAGACGGTCTACATCACGGTCAAAATCATCATCAGCAGCAGCTCATTGAGGTGGAGGTAGCCGTTCAACATCCTCAATTCGGTTGGCAATAGTGTTGATGTGGCCCATCAACTCGGCAAACTTCGTTTCCATGAATATACGCTGGTACGCAAGAAGCTTCATAAGCTCGACCTTGGACACAATCATTGAAGTTTGTAGGGGACTCCAAATCTATAGGTGTCCCTTTCCGTGACATGGTTAAAAGCAAAAGACAAGACTACACAAAAGGATTAGCCCTTTCTACTAGCAGCTATCAGAGGGTGTTGAAAGTGGGAAACAATATCAAAAGCAATGTATCACAATCTTGCAAGTGTTCTTACCAAAGCCAACAGGACGGCACAATCTATAGTCAAACTTGGGTGTAACAGTTGCAAGGAAGAAACCTATGCTGCAATATGTATAGCTTGGAAGGCTAATATGCATGTCAGTGGAATACAATTCAATAACAGATAGTAGCACTGAATAAATGTCCAAAGCAGTGTCCTAATTGCTGGCAAAAGAATCATGTTCAAAAAATAGTTGTGACAGCAAACAATGGCAAAGGCAGCAAGGATCAAAACAGACTTCACAGACTTAGAAATTTTCAGGATGGTGGGGGGGGGGGGGGGTGCAAATAAAAATCTTGATTTTTTTCTATGATTTTTCCACTATTTTTAAGTGATAGAGGAACACAAAAGAAAGCACCACAAGAAGTTTCAACTCAAACAGAGGGGGAAAAGCGTAGGCAAAATCTCAAAGTTTCACAAAAACGCTATTTCTGACTTCACAATTTTTTTCCTATTTCTTCCCATTTTTTTTTGAATTTTTTGACGAGGGCACACAGGACGTAGTCTAGTGTGGGTCGCCTCAACTTTGAGTCAAGAATCTGCTGTAAAACTTTGAGCCCAATCGGAGCAACGAGCGAAAAGTTATGCATGTTTTACCGAAGGTAGGTCAAGATAGGGTTTCAGGGGTGGGGGAGGGGGAAACAGAAACGGAATCAGGTAGGGTTTTTTTGTTGGCAATGGATTATGGGGGGTGGGTGGGTGACATGATGGTGAATCCAATGGAAAACATGATGGTGATGGTGGTTGAAACGGATGGGGAAAATGGTGGTGTGCAGCGGAGATCAAAACACAAACCGAATCGAAACACGAATTCAAGCCAGCAACTGAACTTGACTAGAACACATACTCAACACCACGGACTCTGAAATTAAATTATGCAAAGGCCAAACAATGTCTGGGATAGTGGGGAAAATTTTTTTTGTTGGTTTTTTTGTGGACAATAGGTGATGAACACAAACGAATCTAAAGGGGAAAACACGATAATACCTCATGGGGAAACTAGGAATCTGATACCAGTCAATGTAGATATGGCCTGATCTTCCGAGAGCTAGGAGGATAAACTTGAATTTGGAAACTCAGCATCAACAAGACGGCTTGAATCAGACACGATCCAACCCCGCAACCGTTACACCAAACACAACTTGATTGTTCCTGCAATTGAAATCGAGAACACAAGCAAGAGAGGATAAACATGCAATCTGAAATTGCAAATATGGATGAAGCAAATCACAAGAAAAGGTTCAAGCTCTGAACACAAAAGGAGTAATCACCACAGTGGTGTAGAACAAGAACAGGGGCCCTGGATTACTGTAAAAAGACTTGTCGCCACAGTTACAATAATTTGATCAAGTTTCTCTCAAGAAGACTGAACTAAACAAAACCTGAAACTAAAAGATGGTGGCTACTGAGTTTATGTAGGAACCAGGGGCGTCCTAGGGTTGGGCGACCAGGGGGCACCCACAAAATGGGCTTAAGGCCCGACACGATACATGGCCAAGTTGGCCCAAAATAGGTGGTGCAGCACCTTGTCATGGTCACACAGCATGACTCACGACCCTTCTAGAACTGGGACCAGAAACAAAACAACAGCGTCATCGTCCCCTTTCCAACACATCAAAGAACGCCTCGTTTGGACATCGGATGTGGGAGATATCATCAAAACCGTGAAGGGATGTCGGCTGAATCCGAGACGAACGAGGCGACCGAGTTGGTGACGACTTGTAACTTGGGGAAGACTATGATATGCGCGTATCCAGCATGGTGATGTCCTCATCAGATCTAGGTTGTTACTCTTGGTCTATGGTGAGACATAGACTGGTTAGGTGTCGGTGATCGAGCCTATCGTGATTGGTTGTGAAGGCTGTCGCACGTTTGTACACGGTTTGAGCCCGCCGGTGAAAGGGGCATCAATAGTGAGTGCCCATGTCGGCTCGGGGAGTCCGACAAGTTCTCGAGGGAGGCGAGCTTGTGCTTTTTGCAGCGGTGATGCACACCGTGTCTTCACTCGAGGAGTGATTGCGGGCTCGTGGGCGAGAACTCCACTTGGTGGCGGGAGGGACCAGGACTCCGACGGGAGTGGTCCAACGAGGAGTAGGGGAAGGCGCCATCCTTCCAAGACCTCGAAAAAAAATCATGAGTCATCTCTTACTCTACTCCTTACTATGATGTTTTACTTTCCGCATTTACATACCGTGCTATTCATGCTTGTGTGCTTACCTTGCTCTAGTTGACTACCTTGTAGACTTGCATGAGTAGGCTTCATTACTTGCTAGTAGTACTTAGCCTTCATATTTAATCACTAGAATGTATAGGAGTTGCTTTGGCTTGATTGATCACCCTAGTATGTATTGTGCTACTCATGATTGTATGCTTTCTATATGCTTGTTGATCTAGTAGCTTTGCTTGAGTATAACTCCTTGCTAGCTAGTTGTTTGCTTCCGCGTATCTTTGGTAACTAGCTTGCATAGAAGTTGTATTGCCTTTGTGTGATCCACTAGTATGCTTAACTTGTTGTTCCTTTCATAGGACTATTATCTTGCTAGTGTGATCACCACTAGAATTGCATAGGAGTTGTATTGCGTTTGTGTGATCCACTAGTATGCTTAGCTTGTTGTTCCTTCCACAGGATCATTATCTTGCTAGTGTGATCACCACTAGGATTGTGTAGGAGTTGTTTTGAGTGATCTGTTTTAGGATTTGGTGAATTTGGTACATAGTGCGAGTTCCCAATTCACCCCCCCCCCTCTCGGTCACTCGGTCCTTTCAAGAGTTTTAGCTTCTGGATGAAGTGACCGGACAGAGGGCTCAGAGGTGACCAGACTCTACGGTCACTAAATGGCTTTGTCCGGAGACTACAGCAATGAATCTGTCTGTGCCAGGATCCACAGTGATCGAACAGTCTAGTCTACTGACCGAACGGTCTGGTCAGCATGGGTTGCATAGGGCAGAGAGGAAGCTGAGTTCTGAAATGTTTCTGGACTGGAGATAGAAACGGGTCGAACGATCCAGTCAACTAACCATATGGTCTGGACAACAGAGGAATCAATAGTGGGCGGAGCCGTTGGAGCTAGATTCTAGAGTGACCGAACGGTCCGGTCAGCCAGTGACTGGACAGTCCGGTGAGTAGGCCCAGAAGGCTAATTTTATGGAGCAACGACTAGTTTGAGGTTGGAAGCTTATATAACTTTGTTGCTAGGGTCTTGGAGACCTCTCTTGGCCAGTGGAATACCTGAGGGCATTTGGTAAGGTCCAAGAGGAAAAGAAGAGGGCACTAGGAGGAGATATTGCATATCTTGAGAGTGCTAGTTGAGAGTAACTTGAGCATCTTGCACATCTAAGGCTAGGGTGTCCATCAGGGTGTGATCTAGGCTGTTACTCTTGGTCTATGGTGAGACCTGTGACACCCCAGGTGTCTCACTTCTGTTTAACAAGCATGATAAGCACAAATCATAAATTATGTAACATAAAATGATAGAGCCCTCTTATTGAATTAGTTCCAGGTAATTAAAAACCCTGCAAACAAATTGTGAGCCAAATGAAACTTTACAATATAACTTATGCCAAATAAATCCATAATCAGATTAGTAATGATAAATTAGGATTTTACAAATTTATTGAGTGTTTATCTGATTAGCAAGAACCACAATTAATTAATTAGTTCTTAAGTACCTAATAAATGCAATTATTAAATTTTAAAATATTTTATCAAAACTTCAAATGGACTTCACCAGTGTGTTCTCCCCTATTTAAATAACCAGTCCACCAATTTTCACCATTTTTGGGAATTTCTAGCTATTTTATTTCGAATTACTAAAAATACCTTTGACCAAGGACCATTTTGCGAGGATCTTAAAAGATTAGGGGGGTCAGAGAAAAATCTTCTCTGCTTCTTCTCCACTGCCGCAGAGCCCTCACTGGCGCGCTGAGCGCTCTTCCCAGCCGCACGCCACCGCTTGCACCCCCCCCCTCTCGCCTCGGAATCCCGCACCACAATAGTGCCCCTCTGCTCTCTGCCCTGCCAACCGCGACAGTGCCCCTCTGTCCTCTGCCCTGCCAACGGTTTGCTTTCTCTTCCCCTCTTCTCTGCATGCCATCGCCATGGCAACCGAGAAGGCTTCAATTCTGCCCCCTCTTCCCGCTCCCAGGTCCCAACCACCTCGCTGACCTTGTGCGGCATCAAAGCGCACTCACAAGTCTCACAAACGCAGTCCCCAGCTGCCCTTTTGTTCTATGCTCTCTACTCCCTCTCGTTTCTCCTCTCTGCCCAGTGCTCACCGCCGTTACCGAACACGGTTCGACCTCGCTGCCCTACTCCTCCACCGCCTCCCGAGCTGAGCCCAGTGCACAAACAGCCGCGCCCGATGTCCCCCTCACTCCATTGTTCATCGCTCGGCCACTCTCTGCTCGAGATGGAGTAATTTTGAGAAAAATTGAGGCAAGATTTTAAGGTGACCTTCCCCATCGCCGACTGAAATTAGCTGCTCTCGGTGATCCTCGACGCCCATTCTTTTTCCTCTCACGTGCACAACTTCCCGACTCACCTCTCTGATCTTCTTTCTCTTTGTTTTCCATCGAGGAGTCGTCGGCATCTCACTTTTCCCCTGGCCACCACCCTGCTCCGACAAATCCGACGCCACCTCCACAACGAGCTTCACCTTCTGGTTCTCCTCAACGCCAACGAACAAGATGTCGGTCGTCGCCCCGTCCCCATGAAGCTTTAGGAGGAAACCGCGAGCCGTTTGCTGCTCCACAGGAGAAATGCGACCTCGTGGGACTTCTCTCTTCCGCCGCCTCTCATCGCCAACCACCTTCGGTGAGTATCCGTCCTCGCGAACCCCACCAAGCCCTTCGCTTCGACGTGCATGTCATGTGTGTGGTCCCGCGGCGAGGTTTCTTCGTGCGGAGCCGTCGGCGGTGAGCTTTGACCGCTCTCCAGCGAGTCCCCGGCGCTGCTGACCCCTGTTGACTGGCATCCGACTGGCCACCTGTGTGTCGCCTATGTGGCACCTATGTGGTGCTGATGTGTCGCACGTGTGGCACTGATGTGTTAGATTAAATACCAGAAAATGCCAGAAAATAGAGAGAACTTCTAAAAACCATAGTAAATCAAATCCAAATCCAATGTGGCCCAAACAAATTTTGTGTTTTCATATTTTAGTGCTCTAATTTAGTAAAATGATAAATAGCTATCTATGTACATGTATTTTTAATAATACATTAAACTATCAAAACACTAATTAATTCACCAAAAAATCTAGGAATAAAAATAATTCCTGATTTTTGGCATGCTCAGTAAAGACATGATTATCTGCCACCAAAAATTTTTGTTTGGCAAAATATGAATTACGTTAGCCTCTAGAATTTATTTAGTACTTTTCCTTGGATTAATGCTAGTAAATGATCTGTAAATATTGTGACCCTGCCACTTGGCATAAAAATCACTCATATAAGCCTCTGTTCACAGTAAATCACACATGTCCAGAAACATAAGTTTGATTTATTAATTAATTTAATTGCTCATATCATTCATTTACCTTGTTTAATTGCATAAAGAATATATAAACCCAAAATCTTGATTAACAGCCCAACTTCTCTCAAGCATATGGCTTGGAGAACATAATAATAATTTTAATTGACATTAAAACACAATATGCTTGCATATATCATATCATTGCATTCAACGGTATTCCGATAATGCCATCAATTCAAATTCCATCATATAGGTAACGACCATCAGGAGCAAGAGGACAACGTTTAGAAGGACGTTGACTCTCAAGAGTAGGAAGTAGAAGTTGCTAACACTAGTGTTGATCCAGGCAAGCCCCATTTTACATTCGCCTCTTTACAAATTTTGCTAGTTTATAATGATACTAGTGTCTGTTTAATGTTGCATTAGGTCATAGGAGTTGATTGAAACCCACCTTGCATGCTATCCAAATGACCTATGCTATTGTCTTAGAACTTGGTAGAATTGGTACGGTTATGCTATGCTTAGTAATTGCTAGTCTTATTATGAAGGTATTATGATTATTACTAAGGAATGAACTTGACCACTGGAACAGAAATTATTAAAAGAAGTTTATTTTATGTTATGACCGGGTAGGGATAATGCATATGTAGGTTGACAACAACACATGGGTGTTGACTATGGTAGCCCTGTCTTGTCAAACCTAGGACCCGTCCGTGGTCGGCCCCTTGATCAAGTATTGAACAGTATCGAATACATGCTAGCTTATGGGCACTAGTAAACCGATGTAGCATTAAAGGTCACTTGCATTGAGGACGGTTACGGTGCGTTGGTCATTGACCCTCCTGCTGTTGGAGTGGGCGGTTCAGACCACGAAGTACTGTTGGTAGAACGGCATGCCCACTCGACGTCACCACACCCGGGCTGAGGTGTAGGTGCTTTTCTTACAAAAGGTTTCCATATATGACCTTAATTGGTGCGTATGTGTCGTGCATCTCGGGTTTTCCTAGCTGGTGTAAATCGATTGCAATTATTGTCCCTCGCAGTAATGAGTACCACTTGGTCACCGCACCAATCGCGTAGTTGCACCTAATATTATGGAACGGATCATGTTGCTTACTGATGTTGACGATCATTATTGTTATTATTGTTCTTATGTCGTATTAATTTTATATATTGTTTTATTATCCTTGTTGGAACTAAAGTTACATTTCAGCTCAACCCATTTAAATTGACAATTAAAACTTGATAGAACTAATAGGTTGCTTAGTGCGAGTCCTTTTAAACAAGCCACCTATTAGAGCCTTTGCATGTCTAGGAGTTCGACGGGTACCTCTTGCTGAGTAATTAGTACTTAGGCTTTGTGCCATCGTTGTTTACAGGTAATGAGGAGATTGAATTGCCTGAGAATGTGATGCCTTGGGACGTGCAAGTCCCAGAGGGATGGACCGCCCACTGGGAGTCCGACTCGCCACCACAGTGATGTTGCTTGTTGCTAGGGTGATGGTCCTTCGGGCATGGATCACCACTAGGCTGTACCGTCGAGTGTAGTTCCTTTGCGTATTCGCTTCCGCTGTTTCAAAACATTTATGAACTTGTATTAATTCCGCTGCACTCTGAATCATCGTATTAATATAATATTCAACTTAAATTTGGACCAATATTATATTATCAAGTGTCTGTGCTATCAGCACCGTCGGGACCTCGATCCTCCGGGAAGGGGCGCCACAGCTGGTATCAGAGCCATGGTCCATGATAATACAACAAATAAATCATATTTTCAAAAACTACAATATTTGCGAGTGAGGATACATTAGTATTGCCCATGTAGATAATAGGGTGGTGACAAAGCTAACCTGGGTTATAATTATTTATATTACTTGCACCTACGGCTTCTTCAAACGAAGATACGTGCGTGCTTAACCGACACGCATGATATCAGTGACTGTGCTCGCAAGTAAATACGATATACTGTTGGCTCGTGACTTATCACGGGGCGATCCTTTTCCATGGATCGTTACTAGTAGAAATATGCTTCTTTTCATAGTTTCTTTTAAATTTGATGTATTGTTTCTGGAATGGATTTTCTGTAGGTACACTAACGCCGTTAGTATAACATTTAGATTGACTTACGTGTTGAGTGCGGGTCATCACCAAGTATCCGTGCCGCCACGATAGGTTAATAAAAATGAAAGTTTTGCATCATGAATCCTATTATAACAAAACTAAAACTTGTTCTCCTCTTGCTCACCAACCTCTGAATAAAAATATTCATAACTATTAATTTACTCAACCAAATAAGGCATACAAATACTTTTCGGAAAGGTCCCAACATCCCCTGTCACCTAGAATTTAAATTAAAATTCGATCATAACAGTAACAACCTCAGAAATAGAGAACAAGTACAATCTGTCAACTCATCGTTTTCAGCATGACCCTGAACTTAAAAATTTCATAACTAAAATTGTACTTGGAATTTGCAAGAGCTTAAACCCAATCTGGAAAGCCCATGAAGTCTATTTTCATCTCCAATAGGTTTCATAATTTTGTTGTTTTCTCTTTGTCTAGTAGAGCCAAAACACTCAGACTCTATCATCCTGAAACAGAATCTGCCAACCTGATCTTGCAAAACTCATAAGTCCAGATTTACTTGGAATTTTTGAGAAAATAAATATAATCTGGAAATCTATGAAAGTGAGGTATAAACTGGTTCCAACCCCAAATTTTTAAGACCTTGTTTTCTATTCAAAATACCCACTTTTCTGACTGTGGTACAGTCAAGACATAATTCGTTTTAAAAACCCCTCGCCGTATTATTGCCCCTTGAGGCTGGAAAATGTGAACTAAAAAACTTGGTTTCTGTATTTCATAGCACTTTATATGAAATGCATCTTTACTATAGGAAAAGTTTGACTCAATCAAATTGTTGTGATGTAGTTTTGCTATCATTACCAGCACCATGACAGTTGTTAGTTATGTGCATTTTGCCCATGGAACACTGTACTCACCATTGGATTTTTGTTCCAGATGGGTGACCACGGTTTTGAGGAGCTCTCGCACGACGGGTGGCGCTACACCACCGGTCTCCACCACCATGGCTTTCCTACACTTTTGTGGGATCTGCTACACTTGTTGGGCTACGATGAGCCGCCCTCCTACAAGGGCCACGAGATCCACCACCACGGGGTGACTCTTGCGGAGGTGCACATCAGTGTGCCCACTCACCCGCGTAACCTCGATATGGCGGGGATGGAGAGCACGGCGACTTGTGGGAGCCTCCATGAGGGCTTGGAGAGAGTCACCCATAGGGCCCTCACTCACTTCTGCGGGCGCCACACAGCAGCACTCTCTAGGACTCCATTTGAGATGATTCCCATCTGGCACCAAGCCAACCCGGTCTGGCAGAGGCACATGAGGCGCATCGCCTGCGACGACTACCCAGAGTATCATGCGGGGTACCACCGTGTGTCTCACTACTCCGAGTACCTCCTCAACTTGGATGAGGAGGCTAGCAGCCACAGCAGGATTCTACTGGCTGACGCTGAGTAGGCTTGGGTGCAGAGGAATGATCTGCAGACACAGGTTGATATACAATAGAGGGAGATTCAGCGGCTGACCGCTTCTCTTGAGGTGAGTGAGACTCGCGTTACTGAGGTCACTGGACAGCGCGACACCCTCGCGCAGGAGGTTGACAGACATGGCATGATTGTGCAGTAGCGCGCCAACCACAACAAGTACCTGCAGCATCAGTTGACGGCTGCACAACACGAGATGGAGCTCATGGGAGAGGATCTAGAGACCCTGACTCACGAGAACAGGGCCTACAGCAGCAGCTAGAGGCGGTCTTGGCACCACCGGTAGCACCCGAGGAGGAGGATCCAGACGAGAACATGGACGAGGAGTCTGACATGGACTATGAGGCATTAACCAGAGACAGGACTTAGGGGATCATGATAGACCAGACTAGATCATGTAGGCAGGACAAGTTGGGTAGGTAGCTTTTGTCGACCACGCGAGGTTGTGGTATTTTGGGGGATCACTGTGTGAGATGCTTTTGTAACTCGATGGTCATATATCCCGAGTTCATGTACTTAAGACTATGTTGACTTATGTTATGTATTGGTTGTACCCTTTCCGCTACTGTTGTTGCAACAGAGTTTCATAAGAATTCTAGCTTGATCATACTCTTTGACTCAATCGAAGTACTTTCCTTGTAGATGTCTGAAAACACCAATCAACTGCCACTAGGTTGGGAGATCACCAACGACTTGGAGTTCACAGGGATTGTTCACCTGTTTTGGAGAGTTCTCCAAAGATTCGGATATTCCATTCCTCCCACCTATGTTGGCAAGGAATTTGAGGAGCATGGAGTCCCCTCATGTGTCATCCATGTGGCGGTTCCCGCCAATTACTCGGTCATTCCCGCATGGGAATCTTGGACCATTAGCGTCATCGGTACAGATCTGCCTTCCACCTGGAATGTAGCTGCATTCAAGGCACTTACTCGGTCCTGTGAAGACCACAAGCATGATGTTGCTGGAACACCCATCACCTTGCTGCCCATTAATGATGTGATAGACTTTGAGTGGATTAGGCGTGTGGATTTCATCTTTGACCCAAACCATCGCCACCATGATCCTATGCTGCCCATAATAGAGTATTATGGCATACCCACTTTTGCCTAATGCACCAACTTGTGTCGGCGTCTGGATGTGTTTCATGCTGCACTTCGACTTTCTGAAGTCAAAAAAAAACAAGCATAGAATGAGGAAATTGCAGAACTGAACCAACAAATTCAAGCAAAGAATGAAGAGATGGATGCAATTATAGAAGAATGTGACCAAGCCTTGCTAGATGCAGTAGATCTTGAGCACGACATGATTGAGGCTCAAGATGACTTGGATGCATTCAAGGCTGCCCACCTTCCTATTGAAGGAAATTGGGATAAGATCATCATAGAGTATGGAGAACAAGAGGATGTAGAGATGGCACCAATCGGTATTAATGAGGTGGAAATGATGGATCTGGAGGAACCAGAAGAGCCGGAAGACATAGACCAGGAGTAGATGGATCGCTACACCTCGGTGTATGGTCGTGTAATATAAGTATTCCTAGTTCGATGTAGGAGTGTGAACCTTGCATTATGTGTCCGTGATACCGTAGCTAGACGTTGGCACATATGTGTAAGAGTCGTGTGACGGTGTCCTTCTGACAAACATGTAGTCTGAATTGAATTAATGAAGATGGTTGTTACTTGTGAAATCTATTCGTGCCTCTTGCAAATTTATATTCTTGCACATGTGTTTTTATGGATTATTTGAGGGATAACTAATGTGTGACCGTATAAATTGCAGCATGGTACGTACTCGGAATTAGGATGACCCTGAAAGCTCTCAGCAAGGAGCTAATGCTGAGCCCTCACTAGCTGAGGTATTGGCTGCTACACTTAGCCGGCAGCAAAATGACTCTGAGATTCTTCATCGGCTATTGGATATCACGTCCTATCTAGCTGGACAGGGAGGCCACCATAACAACAACAATCAGCCTCGCCAGAGCACCTACTCAGATTTTCTAGGTACTTATCCGCCAACCTTCGAGCGTGCCAGAGAACCTCTGGATGCCGATCACTGGCTGCGCCAGACCGAGTCAAAGTTCAGTCTACTGGAATGCACCGAACACCAGAAGATGCTATTCGCCGCCCAACAACTCTAGGGCTCTGCTAGCGCCTAGTGGGCTAACTATGAAGCTTCTTTGCCCGCTGGATGCCGTGTTGAATGGAATGAGTTCAAGACTGCATTTCGTGCTCATTTCATCCCAGCCGGCCTAATGCAGAGGAAATTCCAAGAATTTATGGATCTGAAACAAGGAGGTAGGAATGTCCTCCAATATTCTAAAGCTTTTAATCATCTGGCTCAGTATGCTATTGAGTATGTCAATATTGAGGATAAAAAGAGATATGCATTTCTGCATGGTATGAATGCCACCCTTAAGGAGTGTCTGACTTGGCAAACAACCATCACATACAACGACTTGGTCAATGCTGCTATTGTCCAGGAAGGCGCTATGCGCAAGTTGAAGAAGAAGATCACAAATGACAGGCCCCTGCTAGTGCCTCTGCTGCCCCACAGATGAAGCACTGCCTGATTTACACTTCACCTACTGGACAGCGTTTCCGGGCATCTCCGCAGCAGCAGTATCAGCGGCGATATGGTCAGAACTACTCAAGGCCACCCCAGCAGCAGAACTTCCCATCCCGTGCACCGTAACAATAGCAGAACACTCAATACCGTGCACCATACCAGCAGCAAGGAAATCAGACTGCTTGTGCCCCACAGCCTGTTGATCGTGGAAGCAGTTATCCATGCTACAACTGCGGTCGTACCGGACACTTTGCCAAGAACTGCACCACACCGAGGCGCAATAACAACAACCACAGCAGCAACCAGCGTCAAAATTAGAGCAGGAATGTGAATGCACCGTCTCGTGGTGCCCAAGTGAACTACACCAATGCTGAAGATATTCCTCAGGGCGAACCCGTGCTAACCGGTACACTCTCGCTCTAACACCATCCTGTCCTTGCACCTTTTGATTCTGGTGCTATGCATAACTTCATTAGCAAAGCTTGTGTACAAAAACATAAACTCCACACCACCGTCATAAATAGATGCTACACCATCCGCTCTCCTGCTGGACAAATTTTTGCTAACGAGGTAGTGTGTAAGGCTCCACTAGAAATTAATCGAAAGATCTACCCCACTGATTTTGTCATGCTCAAGGACCAAGAGATCGACCTGATCATAGGTATGATCTGGATGAAAACCCTTAGAGCCATGCTAGGCATTGAGCCTCGTATCGTTCACATCAACTCTCCCTTACATGGAAAGGACACACTTTCTCTAAATGCCAATTCATCGAAAGCCTTGGTTGTCCATCACTTGGAAGGGCAATCACTCGAGAGTATTCCCATCGTTCGTGAGTATCCGGACATGTTTTCCAAGGACATCTCTGGTCTACCGCCTGACCGTGACGTGGAATTTAAGATAGAGCTACAGCCAAGGACTTCTCCGATATCCCGTCGCCCGTATAAAATAGAATGAGCTGGCTGAGTTGAAAAAGCAATTGAATGAGTTATTGGAAAAGGGATTCATTCGCCCAAGCACTTCACCTTGGAACTGCCCTGCTATTTTTGTGAAGAAGAAGGACAAGTCCTTGCGCCTTGTCGTTGACTATCGGCCTCTTAACAAAGTTACCATCAAGAACGAATACCCATTACCCCGTATAGATATCCTCTTCGACCAATTGGTTGGTGCTAAGGTCTTTTTAAAGATTGACCTCCGTTCGGGCTATCATCAAATCAAGATCAGAGCCGAAGACATTCCGAAGACCGCCTTCTCTACTAGATATGTATTGTTTGAGTATCTAGTAATGTCATTCAGATTTACAAATGCCCCTGCCCATTTCATGTACCTCATGAATTCGGTATTCATGCTCGAGTTGGACAAATTTGTGGTAGTATTCATTGATGACATCCTCATCTATTCTAAGTCCAAGGAAGAGCATGCTAAACATCTTCGCATTGTTCTTCAACGCCTCCGAGATCACAAGCTGTATGCAAAATTCAGCATGTGTGAATTTTGGTTGGACCGTGTGCCATTTCTTGGTCACATAGTTTCTGTGGAAGGTATCTCTGTGGATCCTAGCAAAGTTCAAGACGTGTTAGATTGGAAATCACCAAATACGGTTCATCACGTGCGTAGTTTCCTCGGGCTAGCTGGATATTATCGTAGGTTCATTCAAAATTTTTCTCGGCTGACCAAACCCGTCACGGAGCTGTTGAAAAAGGATAAGAAATTCAGTTGGAACAACAATTGTGAAGAAGCATTTCAAGCACTGAAGAAATTATTGACCACTGCCCCAGTACTAGCTCAACCAGACATCACCCAACTTGGATGTGTGCTCATGCAGGAAGGTCGTGTCATTGCCTATGCATCTCGACAACTACAAAAGCATGAAGAGCACTATCCAACTCATGATTTGGAACTAGCTGCAGTTGTACTTGCACTAAAAATATGGAGGCATTACTTGCTTGGAAACTTAGTGCACGTCTACACGGATCATAAGAGCTTAAAATATATCTTTACCCAGACTAATCTGAACATGAGATAGCGTCGATGGCTAGAGCTGATCAAGGATTATGACCTGGAGATTCATTATCATCCGGGCAAGGCCAATGTGGTCGCCGATGTGTTGAGTAGGAAGATACACTGCCATCACCTAGTACTGGAATATCAGAACAACGGCAACCATGTCACTGCTTCAGAACCCAGCCTTCACGTTTTGCCTGCCGTAGTGATTAGCAACCTTAGTGTACATTCTACTATTCATAAAGAAATCATTATTGCACAGAAAAATGACATTGGTATGAATCATATCCATCAAAACATTAAGAATGGTAAAGCAAAATGCTTCACTCAAGACTCCGACGGTACCCTATGGTTCAATAACCGTTTGGTAGTACCAAAAGACTTTGAACTTAGACAGAAAATCTTGGACAAAGCACATCACTCCAAGCACTCCATCAATCCAGGTAGTAATAAAATGTACCAAGATCTGAAGAAGAATTTTTGGTGGACAAGAATGAAGCGAGAAGTGGCTCGATATGTTGCAGAATGTGATACTTGTCAGAGAGTTAAGGCTGACCATTTGAAACAAGCCGGATTGCTTCAACCATCAAGTATTCCCTCTTGGAAATGGGAGGACATCAGCATGGACTTTATTGTTGGCCTACCTCTCACTTTGCGTAAGCATGATTCTATTTGGGTCATTGTGGACCGACTCACCAAATCTGCTCACTTCTTGCCGGTCAACAATAGATACAACATACGGCAATACACGGAGCTATACATTGCAAGAATTCTGTGTCGTCATGGAGTACCCAAGACCATCATCTCAGATCATGGTTCACAGTTTATCGCTCGTTTCTAGGAACAACTGCATGCATCTTTGGGTACAGACCTAATTCGTAGTTCTGCTTACCATCCCACCACCAATGGACAGACAGAGCATGTCAACCAAATTTTGGAAGATATGCTTAGGGCATGTGTTTTAACACATGGTGGTAACTGGGATGAGTATCTACCCTACGCTGAATTTTCGTATAACAACAGTTACCAGGAGAGTCTGATAATGTCACCATTTGAAGCACTCTATGGTCGCAGTTGTAGAACACCGTTAAACTGTTCTGAATCTAGAGAAAGAGTAGCATTTGGTCCTGACCTTGTCAAGGATGCAGAAGAAAAAGTTCATACCATTCAGGTAAATCTTAAAGCTGCTAAATGCCGTCAAGAGAAGTATGCCAACAGACGACGTAGGCCCTTATATTTCAATAAAGGTGACTACGTCTATCTCTGAGTGTCGCCTATGAAGGGTTTACAACGGTTTGGAGTCAAAGGAAAGTTAGCTCCCCGTTATATTGGGCCATTCCAAATTTTGGAATGACGTGGAAAAGTAGCCTACAAGCTGGAGTTACCCGCTAATCTATCTGGAGTTCATAATACCTTCCATGTCTCGCAGTTGAAACGGTGTCTCAGACCACCCATCGACAAAATCTTGGAAGAATACGACCAACTTCAACCAGACCTCATGTACTCCGAACAACCGATAAAGATCCTCCATAAGAAAGAGCGCACAACCCGTAAGAGAACACTCAAATTCTATAAAGTTCAATGGAGTAATCACTCAAAAGATGAATTCACTTGGGAATCTGAAAAATTTCTGAGTACTCATTACCCGGGATTTTGGTCGTCAAACACAGGTATACTATGACCACCTTACTTCCCTCTAGTTTGCCTTGTTCTTAATCTCGACACGAGATTTCTTTAAGGAGGGAGGGTTGTGACACCCCATGTGTCTCACTTCTATTTAACAAGCATGATAAGCACAAATCATGAATTATGTAATATAAAATGATAGAGCCCTTTTATTGAATTAGTTCCAGGTAATTAAAAACCCTGCAAACAAATTGTGAGCCAAATGAAACTTTACAATATAACTTATGCCAAATAAATCCATAATCAGATTAGTAATGATAAATTAGGATTTTACAAATTTATTGAGTGTTTATCTGATTAGCAAGAACCACAATTAATTAATTAGTTCTTGAGTACCTAATTAATGCAATTATTAAATTTTAAAATATTTTATCAAAACTTTAAATGGACTTCACCAGTGTGTTCTCCCCTATTTAAATAACCAGTCCACCAAATTTCACCATTTTTGGGAATTCCTAGCTATTTTATTTCAAATTACTGAAAATACCTTTGACCAAGGACCATTTTGCGAGGATCTTAAAAGATCAGGGGGTTCAGAGAAAAATCTTCTATGCTTCTTCTCCACTGGCGCAGAGCCCTCACCGGCATGCTGAGCACTCTTCCCAGCCACATGCCACAGCCTGCACCCCCCCCCCCCCCCCTTCGCCTCGGAATCCCGCATCGCGACAGTGCCCCTCTGCCCTCTGCCCTGTGCCTGCCAACCACACGCGCCAACAATTTTCTTTCTCTTCCCCTCTTCTCTACACGCCGTCGCCATGGCACCCGAGAAGGCTTCAATTCTGCCCCCTCTTCCCGCTCCCAGGTCCCAACCACCTCGCTGACCTTGCGCGGCATCAAAGCGCACCCACAAGTCTCACAAATACAGTCCCCAACTGCCCTTTTGTTCTCTGCTCTCTACTCCCTCTCGTTTCTCCTCTCTGCCCTCTGCTCACCGCCATTACCAAACACGGTTTGACCTCACTGCCCTACTCCTCCACTGCCTCCCGAGCCAGCCCAGTGCACAAACAGCCGCGCCCAACGTCCCCCTCACTCTATTGTTCATCGCTCGGCCACTCTCTGCTCGAGATGGAGTAATTTTGAGAAAAACCGAGGCAAGCTCTTAAGGTGACCTTCCCCATCGCTGACCAAAATTAGCTGCTCTCGGTGAGCCTCGATGCCCATTCTTTTTCCTCTCACGCGCACAACTTCCCGACTCACGTCTCTGATCTTATTTCTCTTTGTTTTCCATCAAGGAGTCGTCGGCATCTCACTTTTCCCTTGGCCGCCGCCCTGCTCCGACAAATCCGACGCCACCTCCACGACGAGATCCAGCTTCTGGTTCTCCTCGACGCCAACAAACAAGACGCCGGTCATCGCCCCGTCCCCCGTGGAGCTTTAGGAGGAAACCGCGAGCCGGTTGCTGCTCCACAGGAGAAACCCAACCTCGCCGAACTTCTCTCTTCTGCCGCCTCTCGTTGCCGACCACCTCCGGTGAGTATTCGTCCTCGCGAACCCCACCAAGCCCTTCACCTTGATGTGCGTGTCATGTGTGTGGTCCCGCGGTGAGGTTTCTTCACGCGCAGCCGCCGGCGATGAGCTTTGACCGCTCTCCGGCGAGTCCCCGGCGCTGCTAACCTCTGCTGACTGACATCCGACTGGCCACCTACGTGTCGCCTATGTGGCACCTACGTGGTGCTGATGTGTCGCACGCATGGCACTGATGTGTTAGATTAAATACCAGAAAATGCTAGAAAATAGAGAGAACTTCTAAAAAACATAGTAAATCGAATCCAAATCCAATGTGGCCCAAACAAATTTTGTTGGATTCATATATCAGTGCTCTAATTTAGTAAAATGATAAATAGCTATCTCTGTACATGTATTTTCAATAATACATTAAACTATCAAAACACTAATTAATTCACCAGAAATTCTAGGAATATAATTAAATCCTGATTTTTGGCATGCTTAGTAAACACATGATTATCTACCACCACAAATTTGTGTTTGGCAAAATATGAATTACTTTAGGCTCTGGAATTTATTTAGTACTTTTGCTTAGATTAATGCTAGTAAATGATCTGTAAATATTTTGACCCTGCCACTTGGCATAAAAATCACTCATATAAGCCTCTATTCACAGTAAATCACACATGTCCAGAAACATAAGTTTGCTTTATTAATTAATGTAATTGCTCATATCACTCATTTACCTTGTTTAATTGCATAAAGAATATATAAACCTAAAATCTTGATTAACAACCCAACTTCTCTGAATCATATGGCTTCAAGAATATAATAATAATTTTAATTGACATTAAAACACAATGTACTATGATTATTACTAAGGAATGAACTTGACCACTAGAACGGGAATTATTAAAAGAGGTTTATTTTATGTTATGACCGGGCAGGGATAATGGATGTGTAGGTTGGCAGTAACACATGGGTATTGACTGTTGTAACCCTGTCTTGTCAAACCTAGGACCCATCCGTGGTCGGCCCCTTGATCAAGTATTGAATAGTACCAAATGCATGCTAGTTTATGGGCACTAGTAAACCGATGTAGCATTAAAGGTCACTTGCATTAAGGACGGTTAAGGTGCATTGGTCATTGACCCTCCTGCTGCTGGAGTGGGCGGTTCAGACCATGAAGTACTGTTGGCAGAACGGCATGCCCACTCGACGTCACCACACCCGGGCCGAGGTGTAGGTGCTTTTCTTGTGAAAGGTTGCCATATACGACCTTAATTCGTACGTGTGTGTCGTGCATCTCGGGTTTTCTCAGCTGTTGTAAATCGATTGCTATTGTTGTCCCTCACAATAATGAGTACCACTTGGTCACCGCGCCAATTGCGTAGTTGCACCTAATATTATGGAACGGATTATGTTGCTTACTGATGTTGATGATCATTATTGTTATTATTGTTCTTATGTCATATTAATTTTATATATTGTTTTATTATCCTTGTTGCAACTAAAGTTATATTTCGGCTCAACCCATTTAAATGGATAATTAAAACTTGATAGAACTAATAGGTTGCTTAGTGAGAGTCATTTTAAACAAGCCACCTATTAGAGCCTTTGCATGTCTAGGTATTCGACGGGTATATCTTACTGAGTAATTAGTACTCAGGCTTTGTGCCATCGTTGTTTACAGGTAACGAGGAGATCGAATTGCCTCAGAATATGATGCCTTGGGACGTGCAAGTCCCCGAGGGTTGGACCGCCCACTGGGAGTCCGACTCGCCGCCGTAGTGATGTTGCTTGTTGCTAGGGTGATTGTCCTTCACGCATGGATCACCACCAGGCTGTACCATCGAGCGTAGTTCCTTTACATATTCACTTTCGCTGTTTCAAAACATTTATGAACTTGTATTAATTCTGCTGCACTTTGAATCATCGTATTAATATAATATTCAACTTAAATTTGGACCAATGTTGTATTATCATGTGTCTACGCTATCAGCACCATCGGGACCTCGATCCTCTGGGAAGGGGCGCCACAAGACCTAGATCGGGTAGGTGTCGGTGATCGAGCCTATCGTGATTGGTTGTAAAGGCCATCACACGTTTGTACAAGGGGCATCGCTAGTGAGCGCCCGTGTTGACTCAGGGAGTCCGACAAGTTCTCAAGGGAGGCAAGCTTGTTCCTTGGTGGCAGCGGTGATGCATACCATGTCTTCACTCGGGGAGTGATTGCGGGCTCGTGGGCGAGGACTCCACTTTGGTGGCGGGAGGGACCGGCACTCCGTTCTGAGCGGTCCAACGAGGAGTAGGGGAAGGCGCCATCCTTCCGAGACCTCGAGAAAAATCATGAGCATTCCTTGACCCCCCCCCCCACTTTACTATTCCGCATTTGTGTGCTATAGTAGATAGGGTGACTTGTGGCTTGCATAGACTAGTGTGTTTAGCTTCCGCATTATGTACTCATCATGAACACTAGCATATGTAGAGTCTTGGCCTACTAGAATTGCTAAGGTTGCAACAATTGTTAGGTTCAAGTGGCGTGAAACAGAAGTATTTGGATTTGTGGTCGGCTACCGATTCAACCCCCCCCCTCGGTAGGCCTTCGGTCCTTACAACCTCTTAATGAAGTTCCTGATAGATCTGGTGCACCTGATCAGGTGTAGCCCCCGACTCTTGTATAATTTGGAAACTAACAAATGATGTAAGAGTCTAATAATTTTAGCTCTTTTCATTTTTTTTATAAGATACACCCAAACCATCAAGCTTGAGTAATTAAGTCCCTGATCGTCAAACCAGGCACTCGGTCTGTTCAACATCAATTGAGCCGACCAATTATGTTAAAGGCAAAGTGATATTCACTCTTAACCAAGTGACCTTTGATCCTTATGACATCAATCATGTAAAAAATCAAAGGAAAGTTTATGACATCAATCATAACCTAGTACTAAACTATAATGACATCAATCAATCATAGCTTTTCCTAAAATATTCATCACTTGGACGACATAAGTCAAATTGTTTAGCCTATAATAACTGACTGCAATCAGCGCCATAGTTTTCAAACTTATTCCCATAGGACCATCAAGTCCTCTGCTATGTTATCGCCAAACCAAATCACATAAATATGGGTTTTATTCAATTTTAGAATGAATTACACTACTAAAAAAATGGACTAATGCCACAGTTTTTGTCGCAACACCCTGATTTGCGATGCAATATATGGGTTTTGCAACAATAATCATTTTTGGTTGCAATACATCAAAATATTGCCACAATTTTTGTGGTGTTGCGATTTAAATTGTGTTGTTGTGAAAAGCCTAATAAATCACAACAAATATTTTTGTGTTGTCATTACGATGAAGTTATCGCAACGCTTTTTTTACATGGTTGCGAGTGGTCCATATCGCAACGAATACATATTGTTGTTATTAATGTTCCTTTGGGTTGCAAATGAGTTGATGTTACTGCAACGACAAATATTTGTTATGTTGCAATAACTCCGAATGTATCGCAATGCTTTTTTGACATGGGTGCGAGTGGTCCAAATTACAATGAATACATATTGGTGTTATTAGTATTCCTTTGTGTTGCAAATGAGTCGATGTTATTGCAACGAGAAATATTTGTTTATTGTAATAATTCCAAATATATTGCAATGCTTTTTTGACAAGGTTACGAGTGGTCCATATTGTAATGGATATATATTGTTGTTATTAGTACTTACTTGTGTTGCAAATGAGTCGTTGTTACTGCAACGACAAATATTTCTTCGCTGTAATACTTCTAAATGTATCACCATGGCTTTTTGACATGGTTGCAAGTGATCCATATCGCAACAGAAAATGAAATGATGCGATATTTGTGTTAGATATTGCTATGCAAAATGAGTTTGTTGCAAGGAAATATCAGAAATTGCATCCCAAACTCGAATCGTTGTGACCACTCTTAGGTATCACAACAAACAAAAATTCAATTGCAACACTATATCGTGGTTGCTATGTATATGAAAAAAGTAAAAGCAATATATAAAAAAAACAATACACATGTGACATCAAGAGTGTCATGGCCCAAAGTTGTAAACACAAATTTTAGTGAAGTTGAGATGTTGCTCGGAGAATGAAGACTTGACCTATGAGAGATTTTGGCAAAACTTAAAACTCATGGTGATAATGAAATTATGGTAATCCAGTAACCCTAAGTGAGCCTACTCAAAAATTTTGAAACCTTTTTAGAACCCAAAATCAAAGGAAATCAATTTCAATCCAAAGTTCAAATAAGAAAAATGTCAAATATGCACATGTTTGAGAACTCAGTTTTGTTACATAGAAGTATACCAAAATAAAATTACTGCAATAAACTACAGGGAAAATGGGAATTTTACAGAATTTACTAGAATTTTAAGTGAAGGTTTGACGCACTTTTAAATTCAAACCAAGTTTGAAAACAGATTACCTTGGCATTTCTATAACTCAAAATCCATCAAGAATTAGAACTTGGTATCTGAAGAGGAAATGTTCATAATTATTTGGAGAGAACATCTACAAAATTTGGTGATTTCTGAAGCAATTTAAGACCACCAATTCACCAAATTACAGAGGCACAGTCTGAAACTTTCAAAAATTCGAAAACTGAAACTGAATCTCTTCTTTCTTCTCTCCCTCCCCCACTTCCAGAACTGGTTTGCCGCGTGGCCGCCGGCCAGCCGGTCATTGTCGGTGTTTGCTGGTTAGGGCGACCTGAAGAGCCCCTATAAAAGCTTTCTCCCCGGTCAGAAACCCTAGCTGCGCCCCATTCTTCCCTTTCTTCAACCTCCAGCCGCCATTGGAGCCACCTCCTGGAACTTGCTGCTCCAGCCACTGCGGGGCACCAGAGCACGAGCAAAGCTTCAGGAGGCAGCGCAAGTCACCCTAGAAGCCTTACCGGCCATCACCTTCCTTCCCTGCATGCAGAAACGCGAGATCGAGCACGTTCTTCCGCGACGCCGGCAGAACCGCGCCTCCACGCCTCACCGTCGATTTCTCTCTCTCCGGTTAGAGGCGCTTCAATTCTTTTCACAGGAGGCTTCCCCACTCCCTTGCGCATGCGCATGAACTGTTCTTCTGCAGATCCCGCCACCGAGCTCGAGGAAATCGAAGGTCCTGCTGTCGTCGACGAAACCAGGTCGGGGAGCCCTTATCTCCAGCCACACACGATCCACTTCTACCTCGCGCCGCCCTTCCCCGATCTCAGGTGAAGCTCTGCGGACAAGATCCGTCCATTCTCATGCCTTCTTTTCCGCGCGTGAAGTCGCCGAATCTTGCCCTGCTTTTGCCGTCGCCGTCGACCCTTCTCCGGTCATCCCCAGCGGACGCCGACGACACCAGACCGTGCGCACGGAAGAGTTGAACCTTTTTCCCTTTGGGCCCAACCCCAGCCGAGCAATGCAGCATGCTGCAGCGACCACTCCGGCGAGCACGGCCACTGTTCCGGCGAGAGCCCCTGCGCGCGTGAGTTACTGATTCAAAAGTTTTTTTTTTCGTTAAAAAGTAATTCAAGAAAATGGCAGAACATTGTAAAATCGATTACTAAATAAATACATAGAAGAAAAATGTGAAATAAATTTTTTTGGATTCCTAAGATTAAGATCTACCGAAATAACGAGGTCCTATGGTCTGGATTGAGTTAGTAAAATGTGGAGGAGTATATCTTTGTTTTGAAGAAATGGTTCATATCTGGTATTTTATGAGCTGTAAAATAAAATGGCTTTGCAATCATGTTTCACATGTTATATGTGGCATAAATATAATTTTATCTCACCATGTTATACTCAGAAAGTTAAAGATATCTATTTATCTATGTTTTGGCCATTTAAATGATATAGAATTGAATATGCATGTTTTGTTGCTCATTTCATTTCTGAGGATCTTGTGTTATCTTATACTATGTTGGAATGTTATGAACAAATATTGTAGTACCAAGATTTTGTATTAAATGAATTGTTTCACTTAAAACATGCCTTTAACTGTGATTTTTGTTGCCTTTCATTTATAAATGGTAATCCTGTGAAACCTGTTCTAATAGTTTATATTTGATGTATATAATTTCTCTGCAAAATTTCATACTCCTGGCATATGCATAGGTGCATGCTCTGGATTTATTTTGTCTATGACATTGAAAATTGTAATTTGCATAACTAAATAATTACAATTCATTCAGAGGTGATACAAGTTACTAATGTCTTATTTTGATACCCTCTACCAAGATTAAATAATCCCTAGTGCATAAGACTTCTGTAAATTTTTAGTTAAACTAGCCCTATGCGCTTAACGTCGATTTAATCGATTCTAGACATAACCGTCGTGTTCTGCTCATAGCGTAAGCTATGAACCTTTAATTTAAGTGCTCTTAAGTTGATTATATTCTTAACTTAGTGCTTTGTCATCTTTGCAAAGTTTCATGCCTATAGCACTCACATAATTCATGTTTCATATTAATCTTGCAAGTTAACTAGTTGAACTTACTTAAATTGGATGACTAATTAACCTTAGTTTGTTAAACAATCCTTTGCATTCCAGTAGCATGCAAGTTATATGATGCAATGTTTAATCACTTAATCAATTGCCTTGCCTGTTTTGCTATCAAGTTTATTTGGCTACCTATATCATCATCATGAAATTCAATGATAAGTGCAATGCAAGTCATCCTAGCTTGTGACATCCATGGTTCTGAACCAAAAATGCTATATGCCATGTTTTCCTTGTTAATCACACTATATAATGCTCTAAGATGTAATCAAACCTAAATCATGCTTCACCTAGTGATAATAATGTTTATTCATTACCTTCATGATTTCCTTGTTCAAAGTGATACATGCTTGTTTGTGTTTCCTCTGATATTCATGATGTTCTCATTAGTAAATGGTATCTTAAATAGTGGTGCTAAATAACTTGCTGGAAATCATTATTAGGTCATGCTTGTTGCAACAAAATTAGCAAAGTTCATGTTTATCCTATTTTCATCTTGTGTGAGCATTTAATATGTTAACCATGCTTGATTTTGTTAATTTTATAACATAATTGTGTGCATGCTAAATTAATGAGACCTGTGCTAATAATGAAGTTTAATGCTGTTCTAATCATGTGCAAAGTCTCATTATTTCGTCTCTTTCCTAAGTGCATGTTTCATGTTCATTACCTAAATGCTTAAGAAACTTGCAAAAATTATAACTAAATAATTATAAATGATCTCGAAGTGAATCAAGTTCTAAAAATCATATTTTGATATACCACATAAACTAAAAATGACCCCATGTCCATAAAGTTTCTACAAATTTTCTCCAAATGATTAATTGCCCAATTTAACTAAACTTAACCGATTATGGACAGACCTTGGTGTTTTATTAATAACTCGAGTTATACAACTCCAAATTGAGTGATTCCAGTTGCATTGTGTTCTTAACTTCATTATCTACCTCTCTGAAAAGTTTCATATGATTTGTGTCATGCATCACATCATGGCATGCATTTTCATACCGACGTATTTTCTGAATCTAGTAATCATATATCGGAGAGCAACATGGGTGCAATGAAGGGATGAAGATGCTGTGATTGATGTTTTAAGCTTCTGTGATTGATTGTTGTGGAACACCTGCAAACTCCAGGCAAGCACCATGCATATTTCTACCCTTATTTGGATGGGTCTAATTTGATGTATGTGTCTATGTTTGTATTAAGTCAGGCACTAGTGGTATTTATGAGTTTAATCCTACTTGTTGCATTATCCCCTCCTTGTTATTTATTATATCCTTGTCCTTGATTTGTTACTAGTTCAAGGTGGGTTGGTTTAATTTGGTATTTTGTCAAATGCTTAGCCATGCTTAGTCGGGTATATGAAACTTGTATACACTTGATGATCGGTTCAGATTTGGTGTATTGAGATGTTGATTAAGTTGAGGACTAGGAGAGGGATAGATGATAGCCTCTCTTGGTTGATTAAGGACCACGCGATGTTCTCGTTGGCCTAAGCACTTTTCGTTCTAACCATATGTCGAATATAATGGTAAGACAAGCTGATTATCTCACTTCATACCGGCTGTTGGGTTACAACTTCATTACTTGATTGACACACACGAGTATCTATGCTGGGTACCTCCAGAGAAGATCCATAGTACTCCCTATGATGAGGGTTTTCCAGCTGTCCGGGAATGGGTGTGAAAACGGTTGACATGAGTACCCCCTTATGTGGCTTGGTCGGTTACATAAGCCGCATGGTCCTCTAGTAGTGTGGGTACATTGGGACTCCCCTGCAGGGTGAAAAATCAATTCGAATTGCCATGATCTCAGTCATGATCACGCTTAGTGTTCCTTTGAGCTTCATCATAGTAATTAGACTTTCACTTGAGATGATAAAATTGTTAATTTGGGAGAGGATATATGATGATACTTGGCTTTGGTATACATAGTTGTATGGGGCTGTTTTAGGTGTCTTGTGCCCATTAGTTGGTCTTTTGTTTATGCTTATGTTCACATGTAAGTTTATACCTATCATCGCTTTATGCAAAAATGTCATCCTATGGCTTTATTCCTTGCTACAACCAAAATGCATAATCCTTTAGAGTCGGGACTAGCCCACGGGTAAGTCTTGCGGAGTACCTTCGTACTCATATTTGTTTGCTTAAGTTTTTGCAGGTGTGATATTCTTGCTGTCCCGTTTTGGTGCGAGTTGGTGGTGTTCGTAAGCTGAGCACTATCGACATTCTTTTACTTTGTTTTCAAAAACTTCCACTGCATACTCACTATTATTTGTACTATAACCTGAACCAAATAGTTGGCTTAGTACTTCTCTCATGTTCTAGTAATTTTGATAGATGAAATAATCTCTAATGCTCTCATTCTTGTAAAATTTCAGAACCTATACACTTTGTTGTATCACTTGTAATATGACGTATGACTTGTAAAATTTTGTAATATGGTATGTGTGACTCCCATGTGAGAGATGCAATGTTGTTTACCGACATGCTATGTTCCTGGGCGTTGTTTGGAAAGCACATCAGGGGACTACCGGGGTTAGATTCTTATTGGTTGAATTGTTGGCTCGCGTGTCATTTATGAATAGCGAGCTAATTCAACTAATCTAGATTTAACTTGGACGGTTCTTGATGTGGACAAGGGTTTTCGATCTTTCGAAAGGTTCTAGATATGTTGATTTGGTCGGAAGCGAGACACAAATCGATTCGGCTTCAGAACAGCACGTTCTAAACCCCGCAATCGCAGCACGACGTCTCCTCTGGTTATCAACCGTCCTAAAATGATTGACCTCATCGAGAAGGCTAATCCCTGCCTGTGAATCAAGAACACAAGCAAGAACAATGAAGAAGGCAACGCAATTGCAGATGTATTATGAATCTCACGAAGTTGGGGTCTCACAAACCATGATGACGGTGAAACTATTATGAACAGAATAATCTAAGCAAAACCCAAGCCGTAATGAAGAGGCGGCGATTGTATATGAAGACCCTAGGGTCGTGCATGACCCCCTGGACGAAACCCTAAGTGGGCTCAACTCGATACATGGCATAAAGGCCGATTACAGTGTTGCAGCATCAGGACAGATTCTGGACATCGACTTGTTTCGACGATTGCCGATGGCTCACAACAAATTTTGATATGGGACCAGTTGGGTTGGAAAGATCTTTTTGTTATTTTTCCAGGCATATGTAGAACGTCCAAATACAAGTCCGTATGCGTCCTGGGCGTCCGTTTTAGTGCAGACTGGTTCTGGACCCCGAAACAGACTCGAAGTCGGTTTTGGATTGGGCTTCCACCTTGGCTTGGATGTCCTTGCTGGCCCATCACGTCTCCAATCACCTCCTCAGCTATATCATCATCATCTCCATGGTTCCTAATAATAATTAAATCATTAGGTATCAATCTATTCTCAAAATCACAAAAATAAAACATTAGAAACGAAGTCACCTGTAAATTCAGGTGATGCACATGAACTTTCATCTTAGTTGGAGGAGTGTTGTGTATATCCATTGGTGTGATGTTCTCATCATTCTCCCCCTTTTGAATTAGAGTCGTCCTCGACTCGATCCCATCTCTTTCTCCAAATATTTGTCTCAAATCTGAAATATGAAATATAGAACTATTCCCAAACTTGGGATGCACCTCATGTTTATATGCGTTATAAAAATTATCATCAGAATGTGAAACTACGGTAGAAGGCATGTCACACAACTGAACAACATCTTTGAAAAATTGGCCAGCAGTATGAACATCATCCTCACTCTTATGACAAGTTAGAAAATGTGTGATCTTAGAAACAGTAGAAAAACTTGACATGACATGACAATTTTTATTGCAGTTTTCTAGTGTCTCATTGAGTTGCACAACACAAGGAGGTTTCAATGTTGAAGAAATATAAACTCTATGCACCATAAACAAACCTCTATGATCATAATAGCCAATAGCATGAAAATTATTTCTTGTCAATAAAGGAAATTCAGTTTGAGAAAATATTTTCTTCTCAATAGCATTTAGATCACAAAGAACATCAAATTCAATATAACCCAAAGTGTTTAGAGAAGTCAGCAATTTCTGCTCATCCTTTTCACATGTAACTAAAATCTAATGTTTTATTTCAGCACCATTAGGTGAATCATAAGAAAAAGCATCAAGCTCATTCATTTGTTGTGGCAAAGGTATAAGTGAAGCATTGGCACACAACTCCTCTTTATCACAAAGACCAATAGATAAATCAACTTGTAACAAAGAAACATCATCATAAGGTTCTAATACAACAAGATTATTGGAACAATTCATCACATCAAGAAAACTTTTACCTGAAGCAACAACCTGTTCTTTATCTTTCCCACTATCATCTTCTTTATGTAGATGTTGAAATGTATTAGTTGCAACAAGAGGCAAAGAAATATGTTCATCCTCTAGTAATTCAGATTTTGATGGAAGTGTTGCAACATTTGAAATAGCCCATTCTATCCTAAATAGTTCATTCTTTCTTCTCTGAAATCTTTGTTGGTCCTCTTCTAAAATTTCAACAGCAGTCATAGGTTTAAGAGTAACCCTTTTACCATTGTATTTAAATGAGTAGCTATTAGCAATGGCATTATGTGAAACATTACTTGTAGAAATCCAAGGTTTATCTAATAACAAATGACATGCTTGCATAGGTACTATATCAAATTCTGCACTATCCTTGTAAGAACCAATAAAAAATTCAATGCGTGCAATTTCATCTACCTTTATCTTACCACAAGAATTTGCCCATTGGATGTAGTATGGACATGGGTGTGGCTGTGTGGTCAAGCCAAGCTTCTCGACCAACTCCAAGCTTGCGATGTTGTGTCTACTCTCTCCATCAATGATGACACGACAACGTCGATCCTTCACAACAAAGTGAGTCTGGAATAAATTGTTCAATTGATTTTGCTCTACCTTCTCCATTTGAGAACTGAACACTCGTTGTGCTACAACACTCTTATCATCATGATATGCCATCAATTCATTCCTATGAGTGTTGGAACCTGTCATTGTTAGTAGCAAACAAGAAAACACACAAGAGTATATTTTCCTATCACTACTATGTAATAACGGTGGAAACTCTCAACAAGAAAATGGAAGCATCTCACCAAGCCGTTATAAAGTTCTTAATTACAGCAAGCAAAGGATACCTTGGAGAGTGTGAACTGACGATTGCAAGAGTCAAAAATTTGTGCCTGTTTTGAAGGATATATATGGAGCTTGGATAGACAATATTAGGTAGCAAGGATTAGCAAAATCTCAATTCAGAAATTGCAAAACTGAATAATAGTCCCAAGCTAGTCTATGTCACCGGCCGTAACTTGTCTCGGACCTAGTTCAAGCAAGCAAACAAATGACTTAACAAAGGATGCAAAGGCTGCAAGCAATTCTGAATTTTTATCTTTGCCTTTTTTTACTTCTCTTTTTTGTGCGGCTTTTTCTCTTGTGCACTTTTGCCTTTTTCTTTTGTTTTCTTGTGAATCAAAACTGCAGCAAGGTATTAGTGCTAGAAAGCGAAAGAAAAAAAAAATTCTAGCACAAGAGAAAATTATGATCTGAATATGATGGACATAAAGATAGATAATATTGTTCCAAAACTCTCAACGTGTCACATGAACAAGCACTTTTCTCTCTTTCTTTTGACACAAAAAGTAGAAGGCTAGATGTTAAATAAATATTTGGTGCACACAATTCCAGCAATACTATCCTCTCAACGTGTGCAACAAACTGATTTTTTCTCTTGATTATCTATGACAAGGACATGCACGACTCAAACAAGATCAAAGAACAAATACTAGACCAGCAACACAACGACCTTGTAGGGACTAAAATTCAGAGAAACAAACTAAACTAAAAATTGCAGGGCATAAGGGGGGTGTAGGACAGCGGAAACACGACGAACAAATATTTTTGTAGGGCAAATTTCTGGATTCTAGGATTGAACAAAATACAAGGATAAGGGTGAACCTAACGGTGTACCTAAAGCTCTGATTACCACTTGATGTGGACATGGGTTCCCGATCTTCCGAAAGGTTCTGCATATGTTGATTTGGTCGGAAGCGACACACAAATCGATCCAGCTTCAGAACAGCATGTTCTAAACCCCGCAATCGTAGCACGACGTCTCCTCTGGTTATCAACCATCCTAAAACTATTGACCTCGCCGAGAAGGCTAATCCCTGCCTATGAATCAAGAACACAAGCAAGAACAAAGAAGAAGGAAACACAATTGCAGATGTATTATGAATCTCACGAAGTTGGGGTCTCACAAACCGTGATGTCGGTGAAACTATTATGAACAGAATCATCTAAGCAAAACTCAAGCCCTAATGAAGAGGCGGCGGCTGTATATGAAGACCCTAGGGTCGTGCATGACCCCTTGGATGAAACCCTAAGTAGGCTCAACTCGATACATGGCATAAAGGCCGATTACAGTGTCGCAGCACTAGGATAGATTCTGTACATCGACTTGTCTTGATGATTTATGATGGCTCACGACGAATTTTGATATGGGACCAGTTGGGTTGGAAAGATCTTTTCATTATCTTTCCAGGCATATGTAGAACGTCCAAATACGAGTCCGTATGTGTCCTGGGCGTCCGTTTTAGTGCAGACTAGTTCTGGGCCCCGAAACAGACTCGAAGTCGGTTTTGGATTGGGCTTCCACCTTGCCTTAGACGTCCTTGCTGGTCCATCACGCCTCCAATCACCTCCTCAGCTATATCATCATCATCTCCATGGTTCCTAACAATAATTAAATCATTAGGTAGCAATCTATTCTCAAAATCACATAAATAAAACATTAGAAACGAAGTCTCCTGTAAATTCAGGTGATACACATGAACTTTCATCTTAGTTGGAGGAGTGTTGTGTGTATCCGTAGGTGTGATGTTCTCATCAGTTCTCGACAAAGAGAGTTTGAGATTTGCATGGCGAGTTTTTTATGTTAAACAGGAGAAAATCTTTGAGTTAGCCAAAGTTAGTGGCGAATCTAGCAAGAGTATGCCAGCCATAAAAAATTTAAAAGAAAATAGTGATTGGTAGGAATTGAACTCATGACCTTTATGTATATGTGATTTAAATTTAGTTGCTAAACCAATTATGCTACACAAGTTTTATGATTATTATAAATAAATTACGCTATTTATTCCAACACAGTACGACTCCATCTAAAAATGTTAGACGGCAATCAGATCTCGTGAGGAAAACCACGATCCTTTCCTAATCACATGAAGTCAAGATCGCCCAGCACAGCCGCCGCCCAGGGAGCCCAGGGCATCCTCCACGCAGGCCATCCTCCATCCTGCATGATTGGTTTTGCCCTATACGTCGCACACCATCGCGCACTGCACTCCTAATCTCCTCAGCCTCTCTCCTTCGCTTGGATCGCTCGACGACAACAACACAAATTCAGAGCAGCTGTGGTCTACGGATTGCTTGACGGCGAGTCGGCAACTACTACATAGCTAATTACGCAAACGCCGACGGCCGCGGCCTGCCGGACGCAACACGCAGCGCAGATCCAAAGTCCTTCTCCATCATCTTCTTCATGTTAATTTCAATATTTTTATGGATGCTAGGAATAAATATGGAAACATTTTACAAAAGAAAAGCACCAGACAATAATAAATTCTATATTGCTAGGATTGAATTGTTACTTTTTTTCAGGTAGTGACCATCTTTTGGTTGAGGATTGTTTTCTCTAATGCATACAATATTTTTATAAAGGGTATGTACTGTTATACTGTTGATTTACGTAATTATTGTTGTTGTAAAAATTAATGGTCAGCATTGGAGACTACAAATATGTGTGCATCAAAATTATGTATATTGAGTTGTTTCTGTTAGGTCACGTTAATTGATAATGTGTGTCTTCTTCCAATAAATTCATAGTATCTTGAATTTGTAAGTGTTTTTTAATACTAATGTTAATTCATACTTATTTGGCTGTTTTCATTATTAGGCAGCAGGCATGATGATGATGCATTTGCAGTCTTGCCCAGCGTAGGGAGCGTTGTGCATGAAGAATTGATCACCAAGGTATTTGAGTTATCGATATAGGTCGGTCAGCATCACCTTGGCCAGAAAAATTAATCACCAAGGTATATATTTTGGCACTTGTGCATGAAAACTAAGCTCATCAGATAATTCATATGTATTGATGTTTGTTAATAAATATTGGTCTATTTTAGTACTGATGGAGCACCACTTTCCCATTGCTAGGAATTCTGAAATTGGTGTTCAGCAGCCTGGTGTTTTGGTTGATTTTCTCCAATGGATTGTGATGATCACAGTTGGATGTTATTGTCTCAGTCTGATGATAAGTGGAAGGAGGGAATTAGGAATTTCTTGGAGGAAACATTTGAAGGCACGTATCCTAGGGACAATGCTTCATGTCCATGCCGTGACTATCATTGCATGGCACCCAAGTCTAGATACGGGTTTGATTTACACTTGTATCGTAGAGGCTTTGATAAGCAATTCATTACAAACAGGCATTGTCTTGCACCAAAGCTCATGGTTGTGGAAGACAGTGATAAGGATTTTGGTGACGGTGAAGATGAAGGTGAAGGTGAAGGTGCTGATGATAGATCAGTCAAGAACATACTCTCATCACTAATTAGTGGCTCTATACGTGGGGAACATACTGGTACCGGGACTGAGAAGCCAAATGAGTCTACGCAGAATTTTTTCAAATTAATGGAAGAAGCAAAGAAGGAGTTGTATCCTGGATGCAAGGAGGCTACAAAAGTGTCTTTCATTGTGAGGTTGTTTCAGATTAAAGTCATGCATGGTATTAAGAACAATGCAATAGAGAGTATACTTCACTTGTTTTCTCTATTGCTCACTAAAGGACACTGTGTCCGAGAGACCATGGTACAAGTTCAAATGGTAATTAGAGACCTTGGCCTGGGCTATGAAAAGATCCATGCTTGTGTGAATGACTGTGTGTTATTTCATGGAAAATATGAGAAGATGAACAAATGTCCAACATGTGGGGAGAGTAGGTGGAAAAACTCATATTCTGAGGGGCTTGGTGACTGCACGACTGACAATGGAAAGAAGAAGATATTTCCTTGTAAAATATTGAGGTATTTTCCACTTATTCCTCGACTGCAAAGATTATACATGAATGAGATCACGTCGTCGTATATGCTTTGGCACAAAAAAGAGGTTGAAGATGGCAAAGTTCGGCACCCAGCCAACTCATTGGCATGGAAGCCCATAGATGACAAGTTTCTGGATTCCTTTGCATATGATCCACGTAATGTACATCAGATGGCTTCAATCCCTTTAGAATGTTGAATGTTAATTACACCACATGGCTAGTTATACTTATTCCTTACAATTTGCCTCCTTGGTTGTGCTTGAAACAGTCTTATTGGATGATGTCGATGCTGATTCCAGGGTCTAAATCTCTAGGACATAACATTGATGTGTATTTCCAACCTCTGATTGATGAACTGAAGGATCTCTGGATTAATGCTGTTGTAATTTGGGATGCAAAGGTGAAAAAGAATTTTACGCTGCATGCAATTCTAATGTGGACAATAAATGATTTTCCTGCATATGCTATGTTATCTGGTTGGAGCACAAAAGGAAAGTTAGCTTGTCCTTACTATCACAAAGATACAGACTACCTATGGTTAACACATGTAAGAAGAATTGCTACATGGGGCATCGGTGTTTTCTATTTGCAGACCATAGGTGGTGAAGAAACAAGGTCAGCTTCAATAACATGGTCAAAATGAGGGAGGCTTCAGTGCCACTCACTGGAGAACAAGTATTGCAGTAGTACCAGTGTTTTGAGCAAGTAACTTTTGGCAAGACTACTTTAGGGAAGAGGAAGCAGCATGATGAGGATACCAGATGGCACAACTGGAGGAAGAAGAGTGTTTTCTTTGATCTGTCGTAATGGGAATCATTGCTTATTCATCATAATCTAGATGTGATGCATATTGAGAAGAGTGTATGTGAGAGCTTGTTGGCTACTCTACTTGGTTTGGCAAGTAAGTCTAAGGACAACGAGAAGGCGTGGCTTGATCTGCAGGAACTTGGTATATGGGAGGATTAGCATCCAGTGAAAGAGAAAGGTAAATACACATTTCCACCAGCGCTGTACACCCTAGGAAAAAATGAGAAGGAAATTTTGTGCAAATTTTTACGAGATGTTAAGATGCCAGATGGTTATGCTGGAAATATCAGGAGATGTGATGATGTGACTGGTTGCAAGGTAACTGGACTAAAAAGTCATGACTATCACATTATATTATAGAAGCTTTTACCCTTGGTAATACGCCAGATATTGCCGAAAGAAGTAGCAAGACCATTGATTGAGCTCAGTAGATTTTTTAGCACAATATGTTCAAAGGAGCTTGATAATAAGGAACTTGATAAACTTCACAACTCTATCGGATAGACCCTTTGTCACCTTGAGATGATATTCCCTCCAGCATTTTTTGATATCATGACGCACTTACCAGTTCATATTGCTTGAGAGGCCAGACAGGGAGGCCCTGTTTCATATGGATGGATGTATCCAGTGGAGAGGTACCTACATACACTAAAAGGCTATGTAACGAACAAAGCGTCCCCAGAAGGTTCAATAGCAGAGGGATATCTCTCGGAGGAGTGCCTCACATTCTGTTCTCGGTTCTTTGATAATATTAATACAAAGCTTAATCGGCCAGAGCGTCATGAATCTAGCGATATTAGTGAGCCACCATCTGGGCTAAGTATATTTGCTAACAGAGACTTTAGTAAAGAAAACAATAATCATACTAATATTGTGATTGCATCTTCTTTTGAGTTGAAAAGGATGACACACTACATACTATCCAACTGTGATGAGGCAATTCAATGGAAAGAGTAAGATATACATGCAAATCAGATTATTTTTTATTCTGATGTCTTAAGTAGGTACTGACATGGTTTACTTATTATTCTTTTCAGGGAGCATAAGCAAGAACTAATTAGCAGGAACCCAAAAAATGTTAAAAAAAGGCACAAGGGACACATTGGCTCTTGGTTTCAGCGTAAAGTGAGTTTAAGTTATGAGAACTTATGTTTGTCTCATATATATAAATATCAAGTAAATAACATTTTGTTTTGCAAATAATCATGCGTGCAGATCAAGAAGCTACATGAAAAAGGAAAAGCAGATGATATGATATATTATCTGTCTCGCGGTCCAGATCCTCGACATCGTCTACATAACAGGTGCTCCATCTATGGATTTCACTGCCGAGCAGCAAATGTTGAGAAAAATTTAACTACAAACAATAGTGGTGTCGTTGTGGAGGGCGATGGCATGGAATGGTACGGCGTGAATAAAAAAATAATCATCCTAAATTTTCTAGGTGCAAAGGAACTCACGTTGTTTGAGTGTGAGTGGTATGATCTTCCGGTGTCGACTAGGAATAAATCAAGAGGGTATAGTGAAGATCAATATGGGATTGTTGATATTGATACTACTCGAACTTGCTACTCAGATGCGCCATACATCCTAGCGACACAGTAAGGATCATGATCATTGAGGTCACCCCAAGGTATGATGTTTTGGCGATGAATGACAAACATGAAATGTGACTAATATCTACATGAGTGTTGTTCCTGTAGGGAACCTCTTCTATCTTATGATGATTGTCAACAGCGTCCTTGGCAATGGATGACAATGACCACAACCTTGGAGGCTTGTGAACTTGATGGAGTCCAAGGGTTGATGGAGATGGGTCAAAGCGGAGAACAAGCTATGGTGCAAGTGTTTGGTACACTTGCCAAGTTGTTAGGACTTTGAGTCCATAGGAAAAACCGGACTATCAAGGGGGTCTAGGTCATTCTTTTAGGTCATGTCTAGTCGGTGATGTGCAAGGTTGCTCGGTAAAATCACAGGCACTAGGTGACAGTGGAGAAACCAAGGAGCTGTTCGGAGAAGCCGAGAAACGAAGTCAAGCGAGGACGACAAGTTTCAGCTATTGGACATAGAGAATGGACAAAGGGGTCTGTAGATACTGGACTGTAAGGTCACTATGTGGTTTTGTCCGGAGGCTACAACGAGCAGCAAGGAAACTTTCTGTGTCTAGGAGCTGTAGAGACCAGACGGTCTAGTCTGTGTGGCTCCACACAGAGCAGCGACGAAGCAGCACCGAAATGTTTCTGGACTGGAGAGTGAAACGATCGAACGATCTGGTCTACTAACCAGACAGTCTGGTCAGTATATGTTTCAGTAGGGTCAGAGTGTTTTGCACACTGTGCTATAGTGATCGGACAGTCCTGTCAGGCAGTGACCGGACTGTCCGGTCAGAAGGCCTAGAAATCTGATTTCGTGAGGCAACGGCTTGTTTGAGGTTGGGAGCCTATATAACTTCGTTGTTGGGGTCTTGGAGACCTCTCTTGGCCAGTGGAATACCTGAGAGCATTTGGTAAGGTCCAAGAGGAAAAGAGGAGAGCACTAGGAGGAGATATTTCATATCTTGAGAGTGTTAGTGTAGAGTAACTTGAGCATCTTGCACATCTAAGGCTTGGGTGTTCTTGAGGGTGTGATCTAAATTGTTACTCTTAGTCTATGGTGAGACCTAGACCGGTTAGGTGTCGGTGATCGAGCCTATAGTGATTGGTTGTGTAGGCTATCACACGTTTGTACATGGTTTGAGCCCGCCGTTGAAAGGGGAATCGCTAGTCAGCGCCCGTGTCGGCTCGGGGAGTCCGGCAAGTTCTCGAGGGAGGTGAGCTTGTGCTTTGTGCAGCAGTGACTATCAAGGGTAAAAACAGGGGATGCCACGTAGCACCTCATAATCAACTCGACTACTCGGCCATAACAAAAGGCTCACCAGATCACTGCCTAAATACAGCCCACATGGGGTCCACTTAGCACACGTCCATACGGTGGACCCACATAGGCCTCGAAGGCCACGCACAATCCCGACTCGCTCAACCCCTCAAGGGGGTTAGAAGCCAGCCTTAGCCCACTCGACCCCTCGGCGGGGGTCGAGAATCTGCCCGTCTCGCTCGACCCCTCCAAGGTGTCGGAAGCCAGCCGCGACCCGCACGACCCCCTGGCAGGGGTCGAGCACGGTCCGACCTGCCCAGGGGGACCCAAGCGCATCATGCTCCACCTAGGGGGATGGCTCAGCCTCCTCACCATGCTTATCCGCTCCATAACAGGGACTAGGCCCTCGCTGACATCACGATCACTGTCCTAGCACGGGTCTCCCCTCAATCTTGGGGGCACAATCATGCTCGTTGGCTCTCATCGAGTGGAGATAGAGCCCAGGCCAAGCAAGGAAGACAGACACTGACAAATCCAGGAGTGGTGGAGCGGAGAAGCTAGATTACCCTGACAAAACAGGGCAGATCCCCCTCAAAACAAGCCCCGACAAACTAAGCTCACTAATGCGATTCCTGTGGAAGGGATTGAGCGAGGCGACGGAAAGTGGATTACCATCCACTCGGCCTCAATGTCGCGCCTGACATACAGGCACATTATTAGGGGGTCAAATCCCCCCGTATACCTACCCCTGCCATCGTCATCCACACCCGCTGCACCGTGCGAGCATAGTATCAGGGGTCAATCCCTCTGTACACCTACCCCAACCCTCATCACCCACCTCTGCTGACGACGGTGAGGTAGCGTGCTTGATGACGCTGGAACCCGATGGCACCCCTATTAGCACGATACAGGACAGTCGATGGACAACTCGAATGAAGCCCGCGCGGGCAACGTGACAGCATCCATGATGCAACCTGCCACACTTGACAGAGCACGCCATCCACAGTAACAGGAGGAGCTCGCCTCAACGAAGGAATATAGGGGCACGCTTGAGCATAGCACCATCCCCTAACGCGATGACTAGGAAGGCGGGACCCATGATGACCAAGGACCACGCCATCAACTAGAGGTCACGCCTTCTCCCACACGCCTTCACCAACTGTGCACGGATAGAAAACTCTCCCCCTCTCTCTCTATGTGTAAGCAGGCCCAACCCCTTGAAGTATAAAACCGGGGGGTAGCAAACTCAAAAAACACAGCCGTAGCCGCAACCACGACAAACACCCATGATTAGTCGTCCCCTCCCTCGCATACGAGACTTGGAGCACACTCCTCTCTCACCACCATTGTAGTCCCCAACGATGCAAGTAACACGAGCAGACTAGTGAACTGGACATAGGGGACTTCCCCGAACTAGTACAACCCCCATGTCCTCCTGCTTAGCCATTACCGAACTCGAAGCACGCACCCCTAGAACAAATTCTACTGGTCGGTGACCGAAACTCCGACAGTTGGCGCGCCAGGTAGGGGCCTTTTGCGCGCTTTACTTCGTCACCTTTAGCTCGGATGGCCACTCTTCTTCCCTTCTGGGCCCCTAGTAGCAGCATCTTCTTCGGGAGCCTGGAGTTCATCGCTACTGCCGACCGGGAACGGCTGTGAGTCAGCATTCCAACCTCCACACCACTCCTAGCCCCAGCGCCCACCGCCATGGCAGCGCGCTCGTGGCGACCGGAACAGATGGGAAACTCCATCGACTTCGAGGACGTGGGGCACGGGACGTCGCGACTCATCGACGAGCTGCTCCCGGACCCCATCGCTGCAGCCATCGCCGTCACCGTCGAGGCCATGTGTGAGGTCCGGCTCGGACCGGCTAGACCACACGTCACCGATTACCACCCGGCGCCATCCGGACACGGCGACTGGTTGTGGCTCCACTTGGAGCACTATCTGTGCCTTATGCCCAGCCAGGACAACCCGCGCTGCTTCACTTTCACCCTAGCTAACGCCCACGGTCAACTCCCCAGACGTGAGCCGCTCCACCCGAGCCCCCTCATCGGACCCAGCCTGGAGGGTTTCCCATGCGGCCTGCGAAACACCGCAGGTTGTTTTCAGGATGCAGTCGCCCGGAGTTTCATCAGTGTGATCGATTACCCAGATGAGTCCCTCTTCGACCTTCTCGACATGGGATCGCTAGAAGACTGTGACTCCGACTCTAGGAGCTGCGCGGGATGCGACAGCCTCCCGCGTGGGTGCAACATGGTGCTACGCCTGCCTACCCCTGAATCAGGGGGCGCCGGGACCTCGGCCGCTGGGGCCTTCACAAACGCCGCGACAGCTACCCCGATGAACCTGGCGATGGGCGCGGCGACGGGAGAGGCGCTTGTCAACATTCCCATAACCAATGCTGTCGGGCCTCAGCCAACCAGCCGCCCAGATGACCTTCAGCAGCGACTGAGGGACCAACGAGCGGAGCTAGAAGAATCCCGGCACCAGCTGGAGCACGGAAAAGAGGAGATAGAGCGTGAGCTAGCTCGCTCCGCAGCGTGCAAACACGCTCGCACCAGGTCCTGCGATGTTCAACAGTGCATCATCACCGACGACCAAGGATCCCCCACAGTTCACCCATGCGTGGCAAAACATAGCGGTAGCTGTTACGCTGCTCAAGACTCCCCGAGCCCGCGACATCGGAGGCCCAGCAGGCCCAGCGAGAAGTCGTGGCTCTGCCGCCCAGTCCAGCCAACAGATCTCCACGTCTAGGCATACGGGGGCAGTGGCGCTGCCGGTTCGCAGCAACGTTTGGTCAGGAAGCCGACGCCGGTCGGGGGCACTACGAGGAAAGCCTCGGTCCATGACCGGATGGGACCTCACCGTGACATGCACCACACCCTCAAGAAGGAGCGCCTGGACAAAGAAAGGGGTCGATAGCCGCGTCGTGGAGGCTGGTATGACGACACCAACAACGAGCAGAGTTGGAGCCCAAGCCCTCCTAGGCCTTGGGTTTTTAGCCGATGCATTCGTAGCCCCCACGACCGTCACCAAGTACGCAGGGGAAATGGACCCGGGCCTCTGGCTCAAGGACTACCGCCTTGCGTGTCAGGCTGGGGGAGCCACGAATGACCTTGCCATCATCCGCAACCTTCCTCTATACCTCACCGACTCGACCCGCGCGTGGCTCGAGCACCTCCCTGAGGGTCAGGTTTATGACTGGGGAGACTTGAGGGACGTTTTCATCAGCAACTTCTAGGGGACCTATGTCCGGCCTGGTAACCCCTGGAACCTCAAGAACTACCGACAGAAGGTCGTCGAGTCCCTCCGGGATTACATTCGGCGCTTCAGCAAGAAGTGCAACGAATTGCCCAACATGGGTGACCTAGACATTGTCGGGGCCTTCATCTGCGGCACCACGTCGGAACAGCTCATTCACAAGCTGGGAAGAAAGGGCCCGCGCACAGCTCGCGAGCTCCTGGATATTGCCACCAGCATTGCCTTTGGTGAAGAGAGCGTCGGAGCAGTCCTCCGGCACGCGCCGGAGGGCAAAGGAAAAAGCAAGCGGGAGGAAGGAGCCGCCGATGGCGCTTCCGACCGACCCAAGAAGAGAAAGAACAAGTCATGGACCGGACGCGACCCCGTCGTGGCCGCCGCCGAGCGCAAGCCACCGAGGCCTGTGGCAAGGGAGGCGCCCAACCATTTCGAGAAGAAGTGGAACAACCCGTGCCCAAATCATGGATTCCCCATCAAGCATCTCCTCAAGGATTGCTCCATGATGAAGGAGTTCATCTAAGAGGAGGCAAAGAAGGGGAACCTTGAGAAAGCATCGGAATCAAGGGTCCACGACCCCACGGACGGCGACGACAAGCAGGAGGGACCAGTGTTCCCTAACCCCAAGGCATGTCACATGATATTCACAGGACCCGAACCCCACGGAAATCGCCGTGTCGCCAAGGTCAAGCGCCGCGCGGTTTTTGTGGTGGAACCCACCACGCCTGCCTTCCTTAAATGGTCCGACTTGCTGCTCACGTTCGATTGGTCGGACCACCCTCCGCACATACCGCGACTGGGTTGGTACCCGATCGTGCTCGACCCCATCATCACCAAGGTTCGACTCACCAAGGTGATGATGGTCGGAGGCAGCTGCATCAACATCTTGTATGCTGACACGCTTGATCTGCTGGGGATCGATTGCTCGTGCCTCCAGCCGGCGGGCATGTCATTCCACAGGATCGTTCTGGGATGACAAGCCGTCCCACTTGGGCGGATCAGCCTCCCCGTCACATTTGGGACATCGTCGAACTTCCGGACCGAGACCCTCGTCTTCGAGGTCGTCGACTTTTCGGGAGTGTATTACGCCCTGTTGGGACGCCCGGGTTATGCCAAATTCATGGCCGTTCCCAACTACACCTATCTGAAACTCAAGATGCCGGGCCCCAAAGGGGTCACCACTATCAACGCGTCACTCCAGCGGGCCTTCCAGTGCAAGACAGAGAACGGCGACCTCGCCACCGCCACGGTGGCCTCCGGGGAGCTCGAGGCCATTCGAGTCCACCTCGACGAGGGGGCCCCCGATGCTAGCCATAAGAACGCTTCGTTCAAACCTGTGGAAGACACCAAGGAGGTGCAGATCAACCCCGAGGGCGACAAGGAGAAGACAGTGAGGGTCGGGACCTCTCTCGATCTGAAATAGGAAAGCGCGCTCATCGACTTCTTCCGCGCCAACGCTGACATTTTTTCATGGAGACCCTCGGATATGCCGGGATACCGAGGGGAGTCGCCGAGCACTCCTTGAACATCAGACCGGGCTCCAGACCGGTGAAGCAACGTCTACGCCGCTTCGACGAGGAGAAGCGTAGAGCAATCGGCGAGGAGATCATGAGGCTCCAAGCGGCCAGGTTCATCAAGGAGGTACATCACCCCGAATGGTTAGCTAATCCCATCCTTGTACAAAAAAAAGAATGGGAAATGGAGAATGTGTGTTGATTATACAAGCCTCAACAAGGCATGTCCGAAGGATCCATTTCCTTTGCCGCGCATAGACTAGATAGTTGACTCGATGGCGCGGTGCAAAACCCTCTGTTTCCTGGATGCTTACTCAGGATACCACCAAATTGCGATGAAAGAATCCGACCAGCTCGCGACATCTTTCATCACACTGTTTGGTTCTTACTGCTACGTGACGATGCCTTTCGGGCTCAAGAACGCTGGTGCGACCTTCCAACGTTGCGTGTAGCGGTGTTTTGATCACCTGATCGACCACACGATCGAAGCCTATGTGGATGACATCATTGTCAAATCCAAAAAGGCTAACACCCTCGTGGCCGACCTCGAGCGCATCTTTGACAAGCTCCATGCGAATGACGTAAAGCTCAACCCCGAGAAGTGTGTCTTTGGGGTCCTGAGGGGAATGCTTCTCGGGTTTATCGTCTCCGAGCAAGGCATCGAGGCCAAACCTGAGAAGATCTCCGCGATCGAGCGGATGGGTCCAATCCAGAACCTCAAAGGACAACAACGGCTCACGGGCTGCCTCGCGGCACTTAGCCGTTTCATCTCACGCTTAGGCGAGAGAGTGCTTCCGCTGTACAGACTCCTGAAGAAGTCCGATCGGTTCTAGTGGACGCCCGAGGCGCAGACCGCCCTTGACGACGTAAAGTGCATTCTGAGCAGCCCGCGCGTACTAACACCACCCATCCCGGGAGAGGGGCTGTTGTTGTACATAGCAGCGACAACCCTGGTCATGAGCTCAGGTCTCGTGGTCGAGCGGGAAAAAGAGGGGTATGCCCTCAAGGTTCAGCACCCCGTCTACTACGTCAGCGATGTCCTATCCGACTCAAAGACTAGGTACCCCCAGATCCTCAAGATCTTCTACGCGGTGATGGTGGCAAGGCGCAAGCTCCGACACTACTTCGACTCCCATCCGATTCACATTGTGAGTTCTTTCCCTCTCCGAGAAATCATACAGAACAGGTACTCGGCGGGCAAGGTTGCCAAATGGGTGCTCGAGCTGATGGGACATGACATCACGTACCAACCTCAAGTGGCCATCAAGTCCAAGGCCCTCATCGACTTCACGGCGGCATGGACGGAGGCGCAACTTCCCCGCGCCCCGGTAGGCCAGGAGTACTGGGTCATGTACTTCGACGGATCACTCATGAAGACAGGAGTAGGCGTCGGCCTTGTCTTCCTTTCTCCACTTGGTGTGCGTATAAAGTACCCAATTCGATTACATTTCCCTGCATCAAATAATGTTGTCGAGTACGAAGCGCTCGTCAATGGGATCAAAATCGCTGTGGAGCTCGACATTCGATGCTTAGAGATCTATGGCGATTCTCATCTTGTGGTCGACCAGATCATGAAAGAGTCTACTTGCCAAACCAACACCATGGCGCTCTACTGCCAGGAAGTTTGCAAGCTCGAGAACAAGTTCGACGGGCTTGAACTCAAGCATATCCCGTGTCACCTCAACGAAGCGGCCGATGCGTTGGCCAAGATGGCATCTGGTCGGGAGCAGATACCCCCGGGCGTCTTCGGGAACGACCAGTACCACCCCTCTGTTCAACCCAGGGAGCCTGCGACCCCCGGTGAAGGATCGAGCGATCCTGTGCAGCCCGAGCAGAGAGACACAAAATCACCCCTAGTGACTCCGCCCCTCGCGGACGTAATGGAGGTCGACAGGCCGGATGACTCAGACGAAGCGGACAACCAGTTGGACGACCCTGGGGTCAAGTGAGCCGAGCTCGCATGCGACTGGAGAATCCCGTATATCGACTTTCTGGCTTGAGGCATGCTTCCCGCCGACAGGACCGAGGCCAAACGACTTTACCACCGTGCCAAGTCACTCACACTCATCGATGGAGAGCTCTACAATCGCAGCATTACCAAAATTATGCAGCGATCCCCATCAACAAGGGCATCAAGCTCCTCATCGACATCCACGGGGGTGGGGGGGGGGGGGGTCTGCGGCCACCACACAACACATCAAACTCTCATAGGCAATGCCTTTCGTCATGGCTTCTACTGGCCGACTGCCGTGGACGACGCGACCCGCATAGTCAAGACCTACAAGGGCTGCCAGTACTATGCTCGCCAGACGCACCTTCCGGCTCAAGCCCTACAGATGATCCACTTACATGGCCCTTCACAGTCTGGAGTCTAGACCTTGTCGGACCACTCAAAAAAGCGCCCGGGGGCTACACCCATTTACTTGTCACCGTCGACAAGTTCACCAAGTGGATCGAGGCGCGCCCTTTAGTGAAAATTCGATCTGAAGAGGCGGCCGAATTCATCCTGGACATCATTCACCTTTTTGGGGTCCCAAATTCCATAATCACTAATAATGGAATGCAATTCACGAGAAAGAAGTTCCTAAAGTTTTACGACAACTACCACATCCGTGTCGACTGGGCTGTCGTCGCCCACCCCAGGACAAATGGTCAGGTCAAGCGGGAAAATGGGATGATACTACAGGGACTCAAGCCGCAAATCTTTGATCCGATTGTCATTTTTAAGTGTCTGAAATAGTTCAGCGGTCGGTGGGCAGCTGAGCTCCACGCCGTGCTCTGGAGCTTGCGCACGACTCAGAGTCACGCGATGGGCTTCATGCCTTTCTTTATGGTCTACGGGTTTGAGGCAATCTTGCCAACCGATCTGGAATATGGGGCACCACGAGTACGCGCCTACAACAAGCAGGGCAATGCGGCCGCGCTCCAAGATGCGATGGACCAAATCGACGAGGCACGAGACATCGCCCTCCTCCACTCGGTGAAGTATCAACAAGAACTCCACCGCTACCATGACCGAAACATAAGAGACAGGGGTCTGCTGGTGAACGACCTTGTTTTGTGTAGGGTTCAAGACAACAGGGGTCGGCACAAGCTCTCCCCGCCTTGGGAGGGACCATACATCGTCTCTTGAGTTATCCGGCCTGGCACCTACAAGCTGAAGACGGTAGAAGGCGATGAGCTCAAGAACGCGTGGAACATCTCACAGCTCTCAAGTGACACATGACCCCTCTCACGGGGTCGACTGTCACTCGGGGGCTACAGGGCGCACGCTACCACTACAACTTTCCTTTTTCTTCCAAAAGAAAATTGTAATCACTTTGGACCTCTAGGCTCACTATGGCGACAAACAAAGTAAGCCACGAGTAAAATAGGTTCATGGTCGAGTCGGTCGGACGGCGCAACGTCATGCTAGCCCCAGCGGCCACGACAACGGTGATCACCGACAAGACCCATTTTCTTCCAAAAGAAAATTGTAATCACTTTGGACCTCTAGGCTCACTATGGTGACGAACAAAGTCAGCCACGGGTAAAATAGGTTCATGCTCGAGTCGGTCGGACGACGCAACGTCGTGCTAGCCCCAGCGACCACGACAACGGCGATCACCGACAAGACCAAACCTCGAATGGCTCAGCGGCTCAAGCTTTGTAAGTCAAAATAGAAGAAACAGAGGCCCGACATTCTCAACAAAACTAAATTTGAATTAAAAGTTTAGGGCCACCACGGGTCAACAAAACTAAACAAGCGCTAGTTCAAATTTAAATTATTACATGGGCCCGACGACCCATCACAGCAGTTGAGACAACTAAAGGCAACACTAACTACTTCTCCTCCTCAGGCTTAGGGTGCGCCTCCTCCTCGTGGGTGCGGGCCAGGACATCGGCATAAGGGGCGGTGCGAGCGCGGATCGCCTCCAACGCCTCGGGAGTGTACCCTTCGACGTGTCCCTCACTCAGAGCCATGAACTCACGTTCTGCCATCTCAAAGTGGGACGTGAACACGCTGAAGGCTGTATGCACACCGAGGCGCATGGCACGCCAGATCCACTCGCCGCCCACCTCCATGAGCCCCCCGATCTATTCAAGGGGTGCGGCATCGACAGGCAGGTCCGCCCCAAGCTCCCGACCTGCTCGATTCAGCAAGGTGCGGAACGCGTCCCATTGCTCGATCTCCTGACGAAGGGAGCCCTCGGTCGCCGCCAGCCTTGACCCGAGCTCTGCGCACCAATCCACCAAGATTGCCAAATCAAAAAAGAGCCTCCTGGCACACAAAGGAAAAAAGCATGAAGAAAGTTACCTTCCTCCCTTTTGTGTGAGTTTTGCAGCTGCATCAAGTAGCCCGTGGCGTCCACGGAGGAGTCCTGAGCCGACTTGTCCGCCTCCTCACGGTGTAGCTTCTCCTGCTATAGCGCAAGCTCCAGTCGGGTGACCTCTACGGCGCTGGACGCGGCTCGTGTCGCGACCTCGTCCCGCTCCCCTCGAACGAGAGCAAGGTCATGCTAGGCCTTGCCAAGCTTGCAGCTGACCTGGTCCAACGAGGCCTCCACCTCCACCAACCTAGTGCCCACCTCCTCCCTGAGCCGACGCTCCTCTGCCAGCTCCTCATGGGCGACGGCCAAGGCGCGAAGCGACGACGCGGCCGAGTCCACGCACTCGAGTCTTAGTGCTCGGCATGCATCAAGAACCCGAAGATCGGCGGGGCGGTACCGCTCCTCCATCGCCTCTCTCCACTAGCACACGCTGCTGATCTGGCAAGTGCGGGATCTCGCGCTCGCCAAACATCACGTTGGCTCCCATTGCAGCCTCAACGCGTGTCGGGGCAGTCCCCCCCCCCCCCCCCCCCCCCCCCCCCGTGGCCGGCGCTCTCCGAGGCATCCGCCGTTATGGCGCCCGCTGAAGCACCACCGCTAGTGCACCCGACCTCAGCCTGCGCGGTACCGCTCACCCACGCCTCCTCTGCAGCAGCACCCGCGGCATCTCGCGCCCGAGCTTCGTCCGCGATGCTCGTCCTAAGCCGCTTTTGGGCGGACAGCTTAGGGTGATGAGGGTCTTGGCCCAGAGCCCGCCGCTTCTCCGTGGGCACATTGCTGCTCGTCGGCTCCTCCCTTGGACGCTTCTCCGCGGCCGTCGTAGGAGAGGTGGCCGCAGCCACGGCAGTAGCGGGTGATGCCGTGGGGCCCGGCCGCACGACCTCCTGATTAGGCTCCTCCGCCTGGACCACCCCCTCAATAGGAGAGCCCGGCGCCAGGGTTGGCAAAACAGGAGGGCTCACCGACGGGGCCGGCGCGACGGGAGAGTCCGCCCCGGGGTTGGCATGACGGGAACGTTACCAGCCGGCGCCGACGGCCGAGGGCTCTCGCCCGTCCCAAGCTGACCAGGCGCCGCCTCTTCGACCAAACAGAGGGCCGCAAAAAACTCCGACCCGGCAGGACATGGCGAGACCAGCGACAATACCTCACCTAGGGTCGGCGGTGCAAAGGACACATAGCCGAGGCCGGTCGCCAGCTCGACGTCGTAGCCGACACCGTCGTCATCGTCATCGTCGTCATCGTCGCCATCATCACTCCCGACCTTGACGTCGCTGGCACCTCGACGTCGCTGGCACCGCGCTGGTGGTCGTCGCTGCTGGCATCCCCGACACCGCCCGGGATCCCCCACTCGTCTAGGGCGGCTCCGCCCTCGTCCTCCTCCTCATCCTCGGTTGACGCGGTGGATGCAGTATCCGGATCCTCACCCCTCCGATCTTCTCCTCTCGCCACGTCTGCCGAAGATGCGACCTCTTCGCCTTCGTGATCTTGGCATGAATGTCAGCGTCCTTCCTCTTCCTCGCCTCCCGCTAGGCGTCCTGCCGCCTCAGATCATCAAAGCGGTTTGCTGCCCTTTGGGCTTCTCCCTCTGGCAGACGGAGGGAAGAGGTCTTGAGGAAAATCACCCATCGAGACTGAAAGCAAAAAGGGGGGGAAATAGGCTCCGGAGTTACAACGTCACAAAACACGAGCAATCAGAAGCAAGGAACAACTCATCAACGAAAAGAAAGGGGGAAGTCCTCACCAAATGGACCGCCTGGGAATGAGGGCGCATCGGCGGCACGCTCGAAGCAGGCCACACTCAGGCCAAGGAACCCAGCGCCGCTTTCACCCGTCTCGCCACCTCGGCATCGGGCAGAAGCTCCGCTGCCATCACATTGTCTGGCACCGTGGGGCTGCCGTCATCGACGAGGAACATCGAATTCCTGCGGTTGCACAGCGGCACAAACCGCCGCATGTGATACCACCCGACGACCCCCACACCGTCAAGGCCGCACTCCTTGAGGTGTGCGATGGCGGTGAGGGCGTCGTCCATCCACCTCTGCGCAATCTTCCCCTTCCCCTAGCTCCAGCTTTCCTGAGCCACGCCAATTTCACGGCAGGTGTAGGGAGGGAAGGGGTGGAGCTACGTGTTGCACAGGTAGAACCACCGCCTATGCCACCCAGAGTGGGCGGTCGGGGTGGGCATCTTGATGTACTGCCTTGAGCGATCGCCGTGAGGACGGAGCCCCATGCACCCGATAGTGCAAGGAGCCATCCCGCCACTGTTGAGCTTGCGCCAAATATAGGTCACGAGGTAGAAGTAGCACCACAAGTCGAAGTTGGGAGGGATCTCGAGAAATCCTTCGCATAGAGCCTGAAGGTCGAGATATGCTGATCCCCATTGGGGTTCAGATGCTGCAGCTCCGCCCTGTAATGATGGAGCAGCACCGGGAGGAAGTTGTGCAGTGGTCGCCCGACCCCGCGCTCGTGGAACGGTATGAAGGACACCACGCACCCCGGCGGAGGCTCCGGTTGCCTCTCATTCCCCGGCACAATCCACTCCCGCGCTCCGGTGAGGGGGGCGAGGAGCTCGGCCACAACGAGGGCATCCAGCTCCTTCTTCGTCACCTCGGACTTGAAGAACACCGACATGGCTGCGGCGGCGCTATGGCAAGAGCAACTTCTTGATGAGAGGAGAAGAAAGGGCGAGAGAACGAGCAGGGCGGAAGGAAGGTTGTGTATGCGGCATCAGGAGACTTAAATAGGGAATAGGCTAGGCGCATGGGCGGAACTGACCCTAGAAAATCTACATACGATTCGCCAGGTGATAACTCCTCAACCCCTCATCCCGCACCACGCGCTGGCGTGGCTGTCCACGTTCATCCATAACTCCACTCCTCCCACTACCCCGTAAACTCCTGATCTTCCGCGATGACTTTGCACGCTGCAGGCCCACCTCCGCTGCCACCACTGCGGGAAACATCCCCTCCGCTCCCATGACACAAAGGACGAGGCGACTACAAGCTGTGCCTGGGGCCACCGCGATACGAATGCTAGGTAAATTGCTCAACCTCCCCTATTTACTTAGGCAGTGGGGTTGGCAGCGCGCGGTCAATCCGAATCCCGCGCCATGCCTGGAATTTTGAAACAGAGAAAACGCACAGGCTCTGTCGCTCATACTCGCCACGATGAACGCGATCAACCCGGGATTGCTCGACCGACAATCGGCGCAAGTAAGACAGGATAAGAGGCTGAAAACTGCCTCGACGGCCCGATGGCGCTAAGGTTCTAAGGCTAGCCCCGCGTGTGGGTTCGACAGCCACCTAGAGCACAAAGTAGAGCGAGGGGCACGAGCAATGGGCACACTTAGCGGCCAATACCCTGACCCCCGAGGGGTCGAGGGCACCAAGGAGTAACGTTTGAGTCCTATTCTGACCCATCCTTTGGTATCTCCCTGAAGAGAGGCATCTATCCATCATGACCTATCAAATGGTCGTGACAACCAGTAGAGTCGTAAAAGATGGATTTATGAGGTCGACCACCAGCTGGTTCGCTGGGGCCCCATCGATGGGGATCTGGAGACCCCACTAAAACAAACCCGATAATAGCTGACTGAGCAACCACGTTTCAGCCATCAAGGCAAAAACGCGGCACGACTCTATCCTCCGTCCCACGAATAGGACATGGAAGGAGAAAACAAAAAAGCCGAAATGGTCTCTCGACCAGTCCGACTGCATCGAGCGGGGACACGAGGGCCGGCATCGCCAAACGAGGCCTGACAGCGGGGTCACATCCATTATTCTTTGTTAATAAGACCTCTTGGGGTCAACCCTTACAAACTTTCTGTCCCTCTCCTTTCTTACAAGGCGAGTGCCAATGACTCGAAAAGCAAAAAAAATGAAAGAAACAAGAGTACTGGTCGGAGGGGTCTCTTACACCTACCGACCGGAGGGGTCTTTTACAAAGAAGAAAGATGGTACCCGCACCTCAGCGGGTACATACAAGGTGAAGCATCTGTAATGCTTTGTCCTCGAGAAAGGATGCCCTAATTTTAGGCTAGCCTTTTCCGCCGATGAAGAAGGCGAGCGGCCTGGAGGCACAGTACAGCAGCTGCTGGAGCTGCCCCACGAGGCTGCGAACCTCCATACAGGTGGGAAGCACGGCAGGATGCCTCTTCTCCACCCCGCGCCTACTGACGTCACCAAGGACGAACACGATGGGACCTAATAAGCCATGGAAATCTTCCAGGCGAGGCACCCTTTATCTCCACCATGCTCCAACAAAAGGAGAATCTAACAGGAATCAAGTCGACATCCCCACAACCAACCCTTTATCTTCCTCCTCATCCTCGTCGCTGAGAGCATCATCGCTCTCAGGGGCCATAAAGGCAGCTAGCCGACCCGTCAAGAGCCACTCACGCTCCAAGTATCCATGAGCTCTAGGAGTCAGTGCAAGGCATAGGGATGAGGTGGAACGGCGCCCCATGGCGTCCTTAAATAGTCGAACCTGGCCCGAGCCTAGGATACCCTGCGTAGGCACCGAGCCCGACGCGAGTTCACGAGGGACCCCCACACGTTATGTGAAGACGAAAGACTGCCATGGCAGATGGCATCGAGCAGCGCGCCCTGCGCTGAGGGGGCCGCCGGTCCCTATGGACACGCGGTGCCTAGAGCCCGCAAAATATTCCCCTGCCCACCACACGCCAGAAAAAGACAAGCAGCCCGCCACTCAGGTACTAGCAAGTCGCGCCTTTCTAGGTAAGTAGAGTGGGCCCCTGCGACGCCCTGCATCGCCTGCCCGGCGCAGGCACGGGATTCGATGACTGCGGCACTACAGTATACCCGTGATCGCTCCTAACAAATGAAGCCAAAAAACGAGTCCACACGGACTCCTTTTCTGGCTCGAGGGCTACACCCGACGGGTGCGCTCGCGCGCACCCACGTCGAGTGACACAGTGACTTTCCCATGCCAAGTCAAGCAGAGGCACGAGTTTCCCCGAAAGGTGCGCTCACAGCACAGGGGCTACACCCATCGGGTGCGCTCACACGCACCTCGCCTGAGTGAACCCAGTGGTTCGCAAGTGACTCTACCCTCTCTTGTCTGGCACCAGCGCTAAACCTCCCGAACAACTCTCCGACTTTCTCAGGGGCTCGAGGGCTACTGTCGAGGGTAAAAACTGGAGACACCATGTGGCACCTCCTATTCAACTCGGTTACTCGGCCGTAACAAAAGGCTCACCAGATCGCTGCCTAAGTACCACTGACGTAGGGTCCACTTAGCACATGTCCATACGGCGGACCTGTATCAGCCTGGAAGGCCGCGCACAATTCCAACTCGCTCGACCCCTCAAGGGGGTCAGAAGCCAGCCTGAGCCCACTCGACCCCTCGGCGGGGGTCGAGAATTTGCCCCGGCTCGCTCGACCCCTCCAAGGGGTCGGAAGCCAGCCGCAACCCGCACGACCCCCTGGCAGGGGTCGAGCACGGTCCGACCTGCCCAGGGGGACCCAAGCGCATCACGCTCCACCAGGGGGATGACTCGGCCTCCTCACCAAGCTTATCCACTCCATAACAGGGACCAGGCCCTCGCTGACATTATGATCACTGTGCTAGCACGGGTCTCCCCTCAATCATGGGGGGATAGTCACGCTTGTTCGCTCTCATCGAGTGGAGACAGAGCCCAGGCCAAGAGAGGCAGCCAGACACTGACAAATATAGGAGTGGCGGAGCAAAGAAGCTCGATTACCCTGACAAAACAGGGCAGATCCCCCTCCAAGCAAGCCCTGACAAACTAAGCTCACTAATGTGATTCCTGCGGAAGGGATTGAGCAAGGCGACGGAAAGTGGATTATGAACCACACGGCCTCAATGCCGTGCCTGACATACAGGCATAGTATCAGGGGGTCAAATCCCCCCATATACCTGCCCCTGCCATCGTCATCCACACCCGTTGCACCGTGCGAGCACAGTATCAGGGGTCAAATCCCTCTGTACACCTACCCCAGCCCACATCACCCACCTCCGCTGACAACGGCGGGGTAGCGTGCTTGATGATACTGGCGCCCGATGGCACCCCTAGTAGCAATGAAACAGGGTAGTTGATGGACAGCTCGGATGAAGCCCGCGCGGGCAACTTGACAGCACCCATGATGCAACCTGCCACACTTGACAGAGCACGCTGTCCACAGTAATAGGAGGAGCTCACCTCAATGATAGAATACGGGGGCATGCTTGAGCACAGCGCCATCCCCTGACGCGATGACTAGGAAGGCGGGACCCATGACGACTGAGGACCACGCCATCAACTAGAGGCCGCGCCTTCTCCCACATGCCTTCACCAACTGTGCACGGATAGAACACTCTCCCTCTCTCTCTCTCTCTATGTGTGTGTGTGTGTAAGCGGGCCCAACCCCTTGAAGTATAAAAGGGGAGGTCCTTCTTCCTCTAGGGGGGGGGGGAGCAAACTTAAAAAACACAGCCGTAGCCGCAACCACGACGAACACCCACGATTAGCCGTCCCCTCCCTCTCATACGAGATTTAGAGCACACTCCTCTCTCACCACCATTGTACTCCCCAACGAAGCAAGTAACATGAGCAGGATAGTGAACTGGACGTAGGGGACTTTCACGAACAAGTATAACCCTCGTGTCCTCCTTCTTCGCCATTACCGAACTCGAAGCACGCACCCCTAGAACAAATTCTACTGGTCGGTGATCGAAACACAGACAGTGACGCACACCTTGTCTTCACTCTAGGAGAGATTGCAGGATCGTGGGCGAAAACTCCACTTGGGGGCAGGAGGGATCAGGAATCCGGCGGGAGTGGTCCAACAAGGATTAGGGGAAGGTGCCATCCTTCCAAGACCACGGGAAAAAACATGAGCCATCTCTTACACTACTCCTTACTTTGATGCACTACTTTCCACATTTACATAACGTGTTATTCATGCTTATGTGCTTGTCTTGCTTTAGTTGATTTCCTTGTAGGCTTGCATGAATAGGCTCCATGCTTGCTAGTAGTATTTGAGCTTCAGCATTTGATCACTAGTATGTTTAGGAGTTGCATTGACTTTGAGTGATTCACACTAGGATGCTTAGGTTGTTGTTCCTTTTATAGGTTCATTATCTTGCTAGTGTGATCACCACTAGGATTGTGTAGGAGTTGATTTGAGTGATCAGTTTAAAGAATTGGTGAATTGGTACATAGTGCAAGTTCCCGATTCACCCCCCCCCCTCTCGGTCACTCGATCCTTTCAAGTGGTATCAGAGCCAAGTGCTCATTATAAGGCTTAACCACCTTGAGTAGTGATCATATTGAGTTGTGATGTCATCCCATTCGGGGCCGGGTCATGGCTCATGGAAGGATCGCTTTAAAAGCTACTTAAATGCCATGATTCTGGATGAGTTGATGGATACTCTTGTGGACTTTGTCAATACCTTTACCGATGATCACGTGTATGTTGATTGTGTGGATTTGCCTTGTTCTAGTGGGTGCCTAGATCCTTCTAGCAATGACTTGATAGGTTGCTCTACTAGTGTGCCTAATATGACGATTGATAATAATGTGTCTCTTGATCTTGCTTGCTCTACTAGCATGACTAGCATTGATGATGTTTGTGAGCCTTCCATTGATCATGCTAGTAGCTCTCTTGTTGAGGAGTTCCTTGCTTTTCATGCTAATGACAATGAGGACTTACTTGACTCTCTTATTCTCTTGCGAGGTATTGTGAACAGGATTGGGGTAACTTCTTTCGAGCTTCCCAAGATTGTGATAGTTGAGAAGATCCTATCCTTGCTTCCGAGTAGCAAACTCTTCTACGTCACCCTTGACCTTCTCATGGAGAAGAGTCTCTCCGTCGAGGACGTGATTGAGCTGCTCTTCAAGGATGAGGAAATCACCACGAGCATGGCGTGGAAGAAGACATCCAAGGCAAACCATGAAGCATCTTCAAGCAAAGGGAAAGAAGTAGCTTCGAGCTCAAACTTCTTTGATCCCTCCACAAGATTGTCTTGCAACAACTTCTACAACCCCTTCGGAGCCAGACATACATCGGGCGCTTCATCAAGCTCTACCTCAAGTGCCATTCCAAGCTCTACTTGAAGCATCTTGGGTGGACCAAGCATTGGCATATGGGGAGCACCAATAACAATGCTCTCTCGATCATTTGAGATGATCAATCTTGCGGCTTCGGCTCTGGCGCCACCACCTTCTCGACCACAAGATCACCTTTGGCATCTTCGTCGAGCTCACCAACAGGATCTCCTCTTTGAACTTGGTGAATTTGTGAGAAATTTGAATGATGACCTTTGTGAGAATCTATTGAGCATCTATGATCTTGTGTGTAGGATAAACTCATTTAGAGGATTTCGAAGGATTGCACCACATGAAGTGATTGACAAGCTCCTCCAACAAATCACAACTCCAGAGAGGGGTTTCTTACTTGAGGAGGTAGTCAACAGGAGACATGAGCTCTTAATTAAGAGAGCAATGGAGATGATACTCGTGCTCCATTCACAAGTGGGGCATGTGCGTGAGCACGTCACTGGACTCTATGACCCTCCTCATTACTACCTCAACCTTGACAATGTGCACATGGGGGATGGTCATGGACATTGGAGGTATCATGCTCCTCACTATTCCATCAGGAGGAGACTTCAGGACGGGATTGCAAGAATCCCTATCTATGAGGATGGTCTTGTTGCTCGACACAATAAGGTTGGTACTACTCAATCTAGTAATGCTTTAGATACTAAGCCTTCTACGTCTAGTGCTTGTCTTATGGCTACCACTAGGGTCAACTACAAGAGTGGAGGTACTCATTGGATTCTTGATAGTGGGTGCACTCAACACGTGGCCGGGAAGCCAACCATGTTCACCACCATTGATGAAGAGGAAGAAAGTGAGAAGGTGACTTTTAGGGATAACTCAAAGGGGAGAGTTAGAGGCTCGGGCAAGGTGGCCATCACAAATGACCTCCATCTCTCCAAGGTCTTTCTTGCGAAAACCCTCAACTTCAACCTTCTGTCTATTGGTGAACTCTGTGACATGGGTTTCAAGTGCACATTCGATGAGGATGGTGTAACAATTGAGAATGCCAAGAGAGGGCTAGTAATTCATGGAGTAAGGCATGGGAACTTGTATGTCACAGACTTCAAGTCAAGCAATATGCCAACAAGCACTTGCCTATTCACTACGGCATCCAAGGGATGGTTGTGGCATAGAAGACTGGGACATGTTAGAATGAATCAGCTCAAGAAGATTGTCAAGAGGAATCTAGTTGAAGGAACCAAGGATATGACCTTTGAGAAGGATAGACTATGTAGCACTTGTCAGGCAGGAAAATAAGTTTCATCTTCACATCCCACCAAGTCATTCATGTCTACATCTCATCCTCTAGAGCTCTTGCATATTGATTTGTTTGGGCCAACACACTACAAGAGTCTAGGAGGCAATTTATATTGCTTGGTGATTGTTGATGATTTCACGAGATACACATAGACCTGCTTTCTTGTGGACAAATCTCAAGCCAGTGGTATCTTCAGAAAGTTTGCCAAGAGAGCAAAGAATGAGTTTAATGCTAGCATTGTGAAGATAAGGAGTGACAATGGGACTGAGTTCAAGAACACCACAGTAGAGGAATATTGTGACAAGAAAGGGATCAAACATGAATTCTCCGCTACATACACTCCCAAGCAAAATGGAGTAGTGGAGAGGAAGAACAAGACGCTCATCACTCTTGCTCGTGCCATGTCGGATGAGTATGGAACTCATGAGAGGTTTTGGGCAGAGGCAATCAATACGGCTTGTTACACCTCCAACCGGGTCTATCTCCACCGGTTGTTGAAAAGATGCCATATGAGCTATTGGTGGGACGGAAACCCAATGTTTCCTATTTCCGAGTCTTTGGCTGCAAGTGTTACATTCTCAAGAAGAGGAGAAAGCCCGAGAAGTTTGAGAGTAGAAGTTATGAAGGCATTCTTGTTGGGTACTCTGGGACTTCTAAAGCATACAGGGTCTACAACTAAGCCTCAAGATGTGTGGAAGAATCATATGATGTGCAATTTGATGAGTCAAATGGTTCTTAAAAGGAGGATGAATTTCATGAAGTAAACATTGAGGATGAGCCTATGAGGGAAGCCTCGAGAAACATACCCGTGGGCGAGGTTCTACCCCACGAGGACAATGTTGGTGATATGGATGAGCCCTCTACTCCACCACCTCAACCAACCTCCTCCTCTGAGGTATAACAAACAACCCAAGATGCCACAAATACTGCCAAAGCTCCTCCCAATATTCATTGAGAGCACACTGAGCAAATGATGAGGAATCCTAAGTGAGAAGTGAGCCACAAACCTCCCCACATACCTCACCACAAGCCACTTCTCCTAGCTCTTCAGAAGATACCCTCCCATCCACCTCATGCTCAAAGTCCAAAACAAGAAAGCATAAGAGTGACTCTTCCACCTCTCTTAGGATCCAAGACACCCATATATCGAGAGAGAAAACAATCCATGATGCACAAGATACTTCACCTAGAGCTCCTTCCACTTAAGGAAAATACCATCCTAGACCCAAAGCCATCAACAAAGGTCATTCACAAGACTTGATCATTGGAAGTCCATCTCAAGGGATAAAGACAAGGAGAAATCAATATAAGCCCAACTATGTGAGTGAAGAGAATGATGATGAGACCAATGTTGAGATTGAGAACTTCTCTTTCGTCTCTATGATTGAGCTCACTACCATTGATGAAGCTATGGTTGATCACAAGTGGGTTATTGCCATGCAAGAAGAGTTGAACAACTTCAACAGGTGCAAAGTATGGAAATTGGTTGAGAGGCCCAAGAATCATAATGTGATTGGCACCAAGTCGATCTTCAAGAACAAGCAAGATGAGAAAGGAGCAATTGTCAAGAACAAGGCTCGCCTAGTGGCTAAGGGATATTCTCAAGTGGCGGGGATTGACTTTGAAGAAACCTTTCTCCCGTAGCCCGTCTTGAAGCTATTTGGATCTTACTTGCCTATGCATCACACAATGGCTTCAAGCTCTTTCAGATGAATGTCAAAAGTGCCTTCTTGAATGGAGAGATGATGGCTAGGGAATTCCAAATGTCAATGATTGGAGAGTTGCATATGTTCCTTGGTTTCCAAGTCAATCAATTGAGGGAGGGAAACTTCATCTATCAAGAGAAGTATACCAAGGACCTTCTCAAGAGATTCAACATGGAAAATTGTAAACCCTTGAACACTCCTATGGCTACAAGCAAACCCTTGGATGATGATATGAAAGGGAAACTGGTGAACCCCAAGCTCTATAGATCAATTATTGGGTCTTTGCTCTATCTCACCGCATCAAGACCGGACATCATGTTTAGTGTGTGCTTGTGTGCACGCTATCAAGCAAATCCAAAAGAGTCACACTTGAAGGCCGTGAAGAGAATAATAAGATACCTCAAGTACACACCTACCATGGACTTATGGTATCCTAGAGGAACAAACTTTGAGTTACTTGGTTATTCGGATTCAGACTTCACAGGTTGCGAAGTGAAAAGAAAGAGTATATCGGGAGGTTGCCAATTTCATGGAAGGTCTCTAGTATCTTGGAGCTCAAAGAAGCAAAACTCGATGGCTCTATCTACCACCGAAGAGGAGTACATGGCGGCGGGACCATGTTGTGCACAACTCCATTACATGAGGCAAACACTCTTGGACTATGGCCTTAACTATACTCAAATGCCACTATATTGTGATAGTGAGGCGGCAATCAAGATAGCTCTCAAAACGGGAGATCATGGTCATGCAAAGCACATTCAAGTGAGGCATCACTTCATAAGAGACCATGTAGAGAAGAAGGACATCGAGTTGGTGAGCGTGCGGACTCATGAACAATTGGCGGACATCTTTACCAAGCCACTCGATGAGAAGACCATCAACAAACTAAGGGGAGAACTCGATGTTCTCGACCTCTCCAACTTCACATGAGTAACCCTTGAGCTTGTCCTTGTAAATATGTATAGTGTTTGTTTGTTTTTTGTTTGTGTCTTTGTTTGTGCATGTTTCTCTTCTTTTATAGGTTGACTACGGACCTTCTTGAGATAGCAATGGACATGGGTTAAGCTTGGGAAGGTGATTCACGATATACTCAAGGCTTTGAAGAATGGTCCATTGTGAGCAAGCTTGAGAAGGGAACAACTCGTTGTTGACACATTGGTTTGTTGCGGTTCTTTCTCTTTTCTTTAGCATCGCATCATGCATTGTATACTTGTTGCATTTGCATTCTTTGCATTCATGCATCTTTGCATTGTGATACCATACATGCTCACAAGCATGTGTCTAGGGGGAGTTACTCATTTACAATGTGAGTACATGACTCTCTATATGATCAAATAGTGATATTTGTGCTTCATGCCCATTGAGCCATGTTCAACCGAGCTCCAAGGATAAAACTACTCGCGTGGCTCAAAGACAAGTGGCTCATACATTCCCACCTATCTAATGACTAACCTTTGCACATTTGAGAAAATATGTTGTTGAGTCATAAGTGTATGGGGGGGCTATGATGGAACATCACTATGACCAAGGAGGAGCACCATGAAAGGGGGAGTTATCCTAACTCTCGCCAACTATTTTATGCCTCTTGGTTTTGTTATGTTTTTGGGTGGTTTTTGGTGAGGTGACAAAGGGGGAGAAGAAACATGAAGATCCAAAAGCCAAGTCTAGATCAAAGAGGGAGAAGGAACATGAAGACAATCGATAACACATAGGGGGGGGAGAACATCAGGAAGGAACGTGAAGATTCAGGGAGATGGATAATGAAGATCACATCAAGATGAACATCTACATCAACATGGAGAAGAACAACGATGGTGCATTTCTATGGCGATAATGTACACCTTCACCGACATGAGCACCTACGTCCTTGGTGCGTGTCTACATCAACAAGATCGAGTACCACGACACCAAGACGGGTGCAATTTCAGCTCAAGATTGAAATCCAGGTGCTAAATGAGTGGGTAATTCTCCCTCAACTCCTAGAACATCTCAAGGGGGAGACTACTTCCAAGGTAAAGACCAATGTATGCCTTTCAATCCTTTCTTTTCCTTTGATCCTTTCTTGCTCGTCCATTTTGGATCATCGTAAGTAGTGGTTGTCATCCATCACCAAAAAGGGGGAGATTGTAAGGATCATAACCATTGAGGTCACCCCAAGGTGTGATGTTTTGGTGATGAATGACAAACATGAAATGTGACTAATATCTACATGAGTGTTGTTCGTGTAGGGAACCTCTTCTATCTTATGATGATGGTCAACAGCATCCTTGGCAATGGATGCCAATGACCACAAGCTTGGAGGCTTGTGAACTTCATAGAGTCCAAGGGTTGACGGAGATGGATCAAAGCAGAGAACAAGCTATGGTGCAAGTGTTTGGTACACTTGCCTAGTTGTTAGGGCTTTGAGTCCATAGGAAAAACTGGACTATCAAGGGGGTCTTGGTCATTCTCTTAGGTCATGTCTAGTCGGTGATGTGCAAGGTTGCTCGGTGAAATCACAGGCACTAAGTGACAGTGGAGAAGCCAAGGAGCTATTCGGAGTAGTTGGGAAATGAAGTCAAGCGAGGACGACGAGTTTTAACTTCTGGACATAGAGACCAGATAGAGGGGTCTATAGAGACCGGACTATATGGTCACTATGTGGTTTTGTCCGGAGGCTACAGCGGGCAGCGAGGAAACTGTCTGTGTTTGGGAGCTGTAGAGACCAGACGGTCCGGTCTGTGTGGCTCCACACAGAGCAGCGAGGAAGCAGCGCCAAAATGTTTCTAGACTGGAGAGAGAAACGAATGGACGGTCTGGTCTATTGACCGGACGGTCCGGTCAGTATAGGTTTCAGCAGGGTCAAAGTGTTTTGTACACTGTGCTATAGTGACCGGACAGTCCGGTCAGGCAGTGATCGAACTGTCTGGTCAGAAGGCCTAGAAAGCTGATTTCATGAGGCAAGGACTAGTTTGAGGTTAGGAGCCTATATAACTTCGTTGCTGGGGTCTTGGAGACCTCACTTGGGTAGTGGAATACCTGAGAGCATTTGGTAAGGTCCAAGAGGAAAAGAGGAGAGCACTAGGAGGAGATATTGCATATCTTGAGAGTGCTAGTGGAGAGTAACTTGAACATCTTGCACATCTAAGGTGTCCTTGAGAGTGTGATCTAGATTGTTACTCTTGGTCTATGGTGAGACCTAGATTGGTTAGGTATCGGTGATCGAGCCTATCGTGATCGGTTGTGAAGGTCGTCACACGTTTGTACACGGTTTGAGGCCGCCGTTGAAAGGGGCATCGCTAGTAAGCGACCATGTCGGTTTTAGAGAGTCCGGCAAGTTCTCGAGGGAGGCGAGCTTGTGCTTTGTGCAGCAGTGATGCATACCGTGTCTTCACTCTAGGAGTGATTACGGGCTCGTGGGCGAGAACTCCACTTGGTGGCAGGAGGGACCGGGACTCCGGCGGGAGTGATCCAACAAGGATTAGGGGAAGGCGCCATCCTTCCGAGACCTCGGGAAAAAAATTATGAGCCATCTCTTACTCTACTCCTTACTATGATGCTTTACCCTCCGCATTTACATACCGTGCTATTCATGCTTATGTGCTTGTCTTGCTTTAGTTGATTTCCTTGTAGACTTGCATGAATAGGCTCCATGCTTGCTAGTAGTATTTGAGCTTCCACATTTGATCACAAGCATGTTCAGGAATTGCATTGCCTTTGAGTGATTCACACTAGGATGCTTATGTTGTTGTTCCTTTCATAGGTTCATTATCTTGCTAGTGTCATCACCACTAGGATTGCGTAAGAGTTGATTTGAGTGATCGGTTTAAAGAATTGATGAATGTAGTACATAGTGCGAGTTCCCGATTCACCCCCCCTCTCGGTCACTCGATCCTTTCACACAGGCAGAGCATGTATGTTATGTCAAATGTGCAAAGAAAAGTAACTGGAGCAGTGTACTAAGAATGAAGCCATGGAACTTGTTTGCCATGCTTGAAGGAGAGGGCTCTGATGACACTGTTGTTGATACAGATGTGGACTCACTTACTATAGGAGTGGAACATATGGATGTTGAAGAACGAGCCCAGGAATTGACAAATTGGAGTAGGTGTGACCTGGATGGATAGAGTTGTGATGCTTCTGTAGTAGAAGAGGGACTTGCTACAGCCATGCCTGAGCCGGATGATGTCGACATTCCACATGACGAATACGATGAATCTGATGAAGACACTAATGATGGAGTGGCTCCTCCCGTTGCGGAGTACGAGGAGGATGATGATTTCTTTGTGTAATTTTTTCCATTCAAACTAGTGTGTCTCAACCGAAAATATTTGTTCTTCTCTCACAATGTCAAAATGTTTATTCTACTGGTTTATTCTAGTTGCATTCAAACTTGTATTATGGATGCCTATTGTCTGGTTGCATTCTATTATCAAGCTACTAGTTTGGGTTGTATATTTTCTAGTTGCTATTACAACATGGCCTGGACTTCATCATTACACAATGTCATGTTTGACTATTTTTCTTATTTTCGTTTAATGTAGTGAACTTCGTCTATGTTAAGTCTCAACATAGCCAGTCCCAAGCCTGGGTAAAGGAGGAGGATTGTGTTAGGTTTGGCAAACCAACATCAAAAACCCAGCCACTAAAATGGATATGAAACCCATAAGAAATTCATTGGGGAGTAACCCTCTTAGCGACGCGCTACATCGGAACCCTGGTGTGGTGTAAAATAGGCATGGGGTCGGGTCATCAGCTCCTTGGTGGCGTGTTGTATCGTGACCTGGGTACAATGAATAGTGAGCAAGGGTTGGGTCGTCACAACCTTAGTGGCGCGCTACATCTACGTCCGGGTGTGGTGAAAAATGAGCAAGTGTCTTTGCACTTTCCTCGATGGGTGCAAAGGGTAAGGAAGTTAGCTGAGCCAACTAGGATTCATCTAGGGAGTTGGAACGTAGGGTCCCTAACGTGCAAGTTATGAGAGCTAGTCGATGTGGCAACTAGGAGGTGTGTAAATATCTTATGCGTCCAAGAGACTAAATGGAAGGGCCAGAAGGCGAAGGAGGTGGAGGATACTAGCTTCAAGCTTTTGTACACGGGTATAACATTGGGTAGAAATGGTATAGGCATCTTGATCGATAGGAGCCTTAAGGATGGAGTCGTAGATGTTAGGAGGCACGGTCACCGGATTATCCTAGTTTGGCTGATAGTTGGAGATTCGGCTCTGAATGTGATTAGTGCCTATGCCCCTATGGTAGGTCTTAGTGAGAGCACCAAGAGTCGGATTTGGGAAGATCTAGATAGCATGGTTAGTGCCATACCTCTTAGTGAGAAGATTTTCATAGGAGTAGACCTTAACGGCCATGTGGGGACGTCTAATGTAGGGTTCAAGCGGGTCCATGAGGGGTTCGGGTATGGTAGTAGGAGTCAGGAGCGGGACGATATACTTAATTAGACATTAGCTTATGACTTGTTGGTAGCAAATACCCTCTTTAGAAAGAGGGAATCCCATCTAGTGACCTTTAGAAGTGCACAACACTCGAGCCAAATCGACTTTATCCTTGCAAGGAGGGAGGACAGACGTGCTTGCTTGGACTGTAGGGTGATACCTGGGGAGTGTGTCATCACTCAACATAAGCTTGTGGTGGTGGATTTTCGCTTTCGGGTACGTGTATACAGGGACAAACGTACCAAGACCGCGAGAACAAGTGGTGGAAGTTTAGAGGGGAGCTGGCACAAACTTTTAAGGAGAGGATGCTAGGAGAGGGACCCTGGGAGGAAGGAGAAAGACCAGATGACATGTGGCTAAAGATGGCAACATGTGTTCGGAAGGTGGCTTCAGAAGTGTTTGGCGTGAGTAGGGGAGGCAAACAAGAAGCAAAAGACACCTGGTGGTGGAATGATGAGGTGCAAAGGGCTATCAAGGAGAAGAAGGAGTGTTTCAAGCGCCTACATCTTGACAAGAGTGCAACCAACATAGAAGGCTATAAAATAGCCAAGAGGGCTGCAAAGCAAGCAGTGAGTGTAGCAAAGGGTCAGGCATATGATAACCTTTATCAGTGACTAGGCACGAAGGAAGGGGAGAAGGACATCTATCAGATGGCTAGGATCCGTGAGCGGAACACGAGGGACATCAACCAAATCAAATGTATCAAGGACGGGGTAGACCGACTCTTGGTGAGAGATGAGGAGATCAAGGACAAATGGCAAGAGTACTTCGATAAGTTGTTTAACGGAGAGGAGGAGGGTCCTATACTTGAGTTGGATGACTCATTTGATGATAACAACAGACGCTTTGTGAGGAGAATTCACGAGGCAGAGATAGAAGAAGCTTTGAAGAGGATGAAGAGTGGTAAAGCGATGGGCCCTGATAGTATCCCCATCGAAATGTGGAGATGCTTGGGTGCCAGAGCCATAGTATGATTAACTAAGCTTTTTAACCTTATCTTTCGGTCAAACAAGATGTCGGAAGAATGGAGGAGGAGTATAGTAGTACCGATCTTCAAGAACAAGGGAGATGTTCAAAGTTGTACTAACTATCGTGGGATTAAGTTGATGAGCCATATGATGAAGCTCCGGGAGAGAGTTATCAAGCATCGCCTAAGAAGAGTAACATGTGTGACGTAAAACTAGTTTGGGTTCGTGCCTGGAAGATTGACCATGGAGGCAATTTTCTTAATGCGACAATTGATGGAGAGATATCGGGAACAAAAGAAGGACTTACACATGGTCTTTATTGTCCCGAGAAGGCGTATGACAAAGTGCTAAGAGATGTCATTTGGTGGGCCTTGGAGAAGCACAAAGTCCCATCTATGTACATTACCCTCATCAAGGATATGTACAGGGATGCGGGGACGTGTGTTCGGACATGTGATGGCGACACCAATGACTTTCCGATTAAAATAGAACTGCACCAAGGATCAGCATTGAGCCCTTACTTATTTTCTCTGGTGATGGACGAGGTCACACGAGAAATACACAGTGATGCCCCTTGGTGTATGCTTTTATCTGATGATGTGGTGTTAGTTGACGAGAGTAGGGAAGAGGTTAATAGGAAGTTTGAGTTGTGGAGGCACACATTAGAGTGCAAGGGATTCAGACTTAGTAGGGCCAAGACTGAGTATATGATGTGCGAGTTTAGCGCGACTAGACATGAGGATGGAGACGTTAGCCTTGATGGACAATTGGTGGCCAAGAAGGATATGTTTCGTTATTTAGGATCAATGTTACAAAAGGACGGTGACTGTTGGTGGCCCTTAAAACCCAATATTGGTCACGAACCGGTCGAGAAATATAAGGTAAAGACCAAAGTTTCATGAATATTTGTTTAAACTAATAAAGTTCCACGAGTTTTGGTGAAGTATGTGTTTGCAGGGTAAAAAGGGCTAAAATCATGTAAAAACATGAAGAAACACCCCGTCGGCCGATTTTTCCTTAAAACAGCAGGCCGACAGGGTCATGTGAGGCTGAAATCAAGGCCCGGCAGGGTCGTGATGGCTGAAATCCGAACCCAGTCGACATGGTCATATGAGGCTGAAATCAGGGCCCGGCAGGGTCGTGATGGCTGAAATCCGAACCCAGCCGACAGGGTCATATCAGGCTGAAATCAGCCACCCGGCGGGTCAAAACAGAGTCGTCATGAGACTAACCATCCGACCCAGCCGACCCTGCAAAACACTCCAAAATGAAGCCGTTTTCCATTTCCGGACTAAGGAGGATAAAAAGTGGAGAAATAAAGGAGGAATTCACGTGGCACAACATGGACAAGTCAAGACGTGACCCATGGGGGGGGGGGTCGGCCCCAAAGATGGGCCACCGCCCGGCCTAGCTTGTCGCCCGGCCTGGCTTGGCCACCCAGGGTTGCCAGCCCATGAGGCCCACAACTTCTACCGACCCCAAAATGGAGATTTTGGTGGAAACCGACAAAGTAACCGCCATCGGGACAAGATCTAAGCCGTCCAAAGAAAGTTGGTTGGAAACCGACCAAATCCAGTGGTCGCCCGGCAGTGCATGCCGCCCGGCATGCCCGGCCGCCCGACACACGTGGCCGCCCGGGGTGGCCCGTCGCCCGGTAGGGGAATTTTTGCCCACCGACTCTCCTCCACCTTAAAGTACCCGCCAAGTATCCACCACCTATAAATAGAGGGGGAATTCAGCAGAAAACAAGAAGAAAAGCAAGTGAAACACATTGGAGTCCATTTCCCACTACTTTTCTTACTAGTAGAGTAGGTTAGTTAGTCGGGAGTTAGAGTCTAGTCGAGAGCATCGCTCGGGATTCCGGAAGTCATCTCGGAGTCTTGGTATGAGCTCTCTTGTATCTTTTCTCTTTTTGTAAGACTTATCCCTTATCAATATAATTATATTTTCTTATTTACCTTGTCAAGTATTTATCTTTACTTAGTCAATTTCCTTAAGTTACAAATATCGGGAAAGAACTTTGAAGCATAGTTTACGGGATTCCCGACTAGGATTTAATTAAGTTTAGTTCTTGAATAGAACTTAGACTTGGTTATTTCCTGGCTATTCTTCCACTAGGCCAACGGAAGAATATCTAGTGAAAGCGTAGGCGTGGTGCCTAAGTTAGCACTAGCTGGTTTTGCATTCGTCCCCACGGCCTGTGTGGTAGGCGGCAGGTGGTGACAGCCCTGTCCGTCCATTTAGTATTCCACCACGTTCGGGAAGTCTCAAGCAGGATTGTCTAGCGGGAACGTGCCCACTAGTGTACGAGGTTAGTTACCGACCCTATTAGTGGATCGTTGTCGTGCCCCGAAGTAAACTTATTGGTGAAAGACTCGAGGCTGTACCATGAATTTGGTGTAAGCACTCAACCCGAGTAACTAGGAATTTTGACACTTGACTTTGATAAAATAGGAAGATATAATCTTAGGAATTCTAGACTTAGACTCGCTGTCCTCCCAGCTAGCTTAACCGATCTCTTTATTTATCTTAGTGTTGATTTCTCCTATATCACTGCTCCCCCAACTATCATTATCGAACATCCTTACCCCCGTCTTTGTCAGTTGGTATAATTCTTATAGTTATATCTTTGTTAAACCAAGATACTCTTACGCCTAGCTGCCCTGTGGAAAATAAATACGATACCGTGGTATACTCCCGGGTGAAATGCTACAATAGATGTTCCGTGCGCTTGCGGATTAATTCATATTTTTCTAAAAGCATAACAAATATCAAATCATCTCTGGCATCATACCAGAGATAGTGATATTCTTGATGCGATGTTAAGAAATGCCAACAACCATTTCTGGCGCCGTTGCCGGGGAAGCAATAGGCTAAGATATCGGAATTTTAACATCGATATTTCTATTAAGAGGTTACCGCTTTCCTTAGCGGGCTTACCCTTGTTTTGTTTATTTGTGGTGTAAACAGGATGCTTTATGACTGGTTTCGACCTACCAGACAACTACGACAACGATCTGGAGGGTTTGTTGAGGAGAGTGCGTCGAAGACTCACCCCTCCTCGGCCCGTGCTTGCTCTTGCAGCACCTCCGATCACTCAAGCTCAGCTGCAAGTCCCGTCTCCATCCGCTCAACCAATCATGGCTGAAAAGATGATCCGTGACTACTCTGCCCCGTTTGCAGACAACATCCGCACCGGTCCAAACTCGAACATGGGGAACGGAAGCTATGAGCTGAAACCAGCCTTAATCAACATGGTTCAGGCCAGTCCTTTCTATGGCATGGCATCGGAAGACGCAAACGCCCACCTCCAATAGTTTTTGGCAGTGTGCAGCACTTTCACCACGAGGAATGTGACCCCTAAGGCCATTCGCCTTCGCCTATTCCCATTTTCACTCTTGGGGAAGGCGAAGCAGTGGTTCTATAGCAATCAAGAAGAGCTCACCATATGGGACAAGTGCTCCAATGCCTTCTTTGCCAAGTTCTTCCCGCTAGGCAAAACCAATGCCCTGCGGAACAAGATTTCAAGTTTTCAATAGCTAACTGACGAGAGCATTCCTGAGGCATGGGAACGTTTCCAAGAATACACTCTGGCACGCCCTCATCACGGAATGCAAGATTGGTTGCTGATCCAAAGATTTTACCATGGGCTCAACTGCCCCGCTCACGAGCACCTAGATGCAGCCGCTGGAGGTTCCTTCTTCTCTCTGAAGGTCAAAGAAGCTCAAACTCTCATAGAAAAGATGGTCGCCAATTACAGTGGCTACGATGAGAGACAGAACCAGGCGCAACCCAAGATGAGGGGAGTCCACCAAGTTGATGGTATTGACATGTTAGCAATTAAAATGGATCAACTTTTGAAGAAAATGGACGGACCTCAGACTGTCCAATCCTTGGACTCTCGCATGACTTGCGAAATCTGTGGAAACCTTGGACACATGGGAAGCCACTGCCTAGAGACTCAAGAAGAAGAAGTGAACTACCTCAACAACACCAACAACAACAACAACGGGTTTAGGCCCCGTATGAACAACTTCGGATGGGAGTCCAAGCCAAACCTCTCCTTCGACAAGAACATGGGTAACTCTGGAAACTTTACTTGTAATGAACCCTCCTTCTGTGATCTTGTTCTAGGACAATCTAAAATCAATGAAAGTATTAGTAGGAAATTTATTGCTACCGATAAAGTCCTAGAAAGCATAGATTCTCGTATGGAAGCCTTCAATACCTCTTTGCAAAACTAGCTTAGTCATAATAAAATGTTAGAAACACAAATTGCTCAGCTGGCCGCTTCTATTGTTAAGCCTAACTTGGGCAAGCTCCCCGGTCAGCCGGGAGCTAGTCCCAAAGAAAATGTTAGTGCAGTCACAACTAGAGGCAGAAAATCTATACAAGATCCGCCAAATCCTAACATTGCAGGAAAAACCGGGGAAACCAATGAAGAATCAGAAGGAGAGGAGGAAATAGAAGTTGAGGAGGCAAAGGCACCTCTCAAGAAGACGCCACATGAGTTATATGATACCCCGGTGTTGTCATTCCCCCTCGACAGAGGAAGCAATTGGTGGATGAACAATTCGGGAAGTTTGTGGAGGTAATAAAGAAATTATACATCAACATACCGCTACTTGATGCTATGCAGGTTCCTACATACTCCAAGTACCTAAAGGACATCCTCAACAACAAACACCCAATGCCATCCATGGAGGTTGTCAAATTGACCAAAGAATGCAGCGCCGCTATCTTGAACTCCTTCCCAGAAAAGAAGCGAGATCCGGGATGCCCAACCATCCCATGTTCCATCGGGAGGCAACAATTCAACAATGCCCTTTGTGACTTGGGGGTGAGCGTGAGCGTCATGCCAAAGATATGGAGGCTGATGCAAAGACACCCCTTATACTAGGAAGGCCGTTCCTTAGCACTGCAAATGCCAACATTGATGTTGGGGCTGGAGAAATCCACCTTAACATTAATGGGCACGACAAAAAGTTCGCCTTCAAACCCCAAACAGAACAATGCAATCATGGATGCATCTTTTATGGAAAAAATCCTAACATGGTGTAGAAAATTGAGGTGTATCCAATCCCACCAAAAATGGGTGCACCGGTGGTTAAAGTTCAAAGCATACCACCGCCGCCCAAGAAGAAGAACGAGCCACAAGAAATGAAGAAAAAGGTCACCGCCAAGCCAAAGAAAATCAAACAAGTATGGCGGAAGAAAGAAGTTGCACCGATCATGGAAAATTCTCTATCCACGACGGGCACCATGCAAAATTGAGCGCGGAGAGCGTCTTGTTCGAGACGTAAAATTTGAACCCTCATCAGAAGGTAACCGATATTTATCCCCCTTCATAGCATTAGATTAGGTTGATTTTATTCCTCTTTCTTTAACCATTAAACTAGGACATACAAAAAATTTAAATTTAAAATTTGAAAATTTTTGGTAATGTTTCGGCCACGTCTCTTGTCGAGAGGTCGTTTCCGAGTCAAAACAACCATCCGGGGTGCTATTTCAGGGCTGTAACCCAGCCTAAAATAACCCAGATTTCAGCATCCGAGAGGTCATTTTTCATGAAAAACTACCCCCGGCTGGGTAATTTCTGCCGCGCGGCAAGCCACGCCGCCCGGCACAACTTTTCATCGGATTCTTGACCCTTTTAATGCAAAGATGATGGCCATGAGTGGTGGAGGTGTGGCCAACCTTACCTTGAAGAAAAAAAATACTCATCTAAAGCCCCACCATCGGTGAAAGTGAATGAATGAGAGCCATACGTGTCACCTCACTCTTTCACCACTCACACTCACCTGCCACCCTACTTACCTAGGCTTCATGAGTGGCAACTCACTCATTGAAAACAAACAACTTTGGCCATCCCATCACTCTATCCTTGCTCCCTACACTCTTAGCAAATTTCTGGACAAATTGAGCAAGTGGATCACATGGCACTTGGACCTAGCCTTCTCCCATCACCACTAGAGCAATAATTGAGCAAATGGAGGGAAATGACCTGCCGGCCGGCATGGGCTGCTGCCTGGCGTGTCCTGCCACCCGGCATAAAAATTTCTCCCCCAATGCTCCTCTTGAGCTTATAAATGGAGGGCACACTCTCCTTTGCTTCTCCACCCAAAGCATTCGGCTGAAAACTTCATCTCTCCCTCACAAACTCTCTCTCTTTGCACTTCTTTTCTCACTCAACTAGTTAGTGCACTTTGTACTTAGCAATAAAAGTGTGCTGCACTAAAAGCAACTAGAGAGAATTTCCTATCACCCTCGCACGTTCGAACGACTAACACTTGGACTACTAACCGAATGACTAACCACTAACCATTACCATCACATTGTCCTTTGGGTATTGTGTCCAAGTAACCCTTTTGCAGGAATGGCAAATATTTGGAGAGACATCTACACCAAGTTCAGCAACAGCAGCAGCTCAAGCCGTGGGAGGCGCACACCAAGTGAGCGTTCGGAAGCAGAGCACTCCAGAGCTTCACATGGGCATACTCCAAGTTATCTCTCGGATTCAATGTCCATATCTAAAGCCCTAATGGAGGAAAGTGTGCAAAATGAAGAGTTTGACAAGTTCATGGAGAGTGAAGAAAATATGGTGTTCAATGATTACGACGAGCGAAGCAAGTTCACCGCCATTTGGGACTGGGAGTTCACATCCGTGCGCAAGTTCGACCACAACTTCCTCGAGCAAATCGGCGTCTTCGCCGATTTCGAGTACGCACTCAACACAGCCAAATGGTATGATTTCTACCACCTCGATGATTATGGTTCCAAATGGCTTACCATTGAATTCCTTTGCACCTTAAAAGTCCTCACCACTCCGTCACACAAATTAGGCACTCTCTACACATTCCATCTTTTTGGTGAAACCTATGAACGGTCTTTAAAACAAATTAGTACCTACCTTGGTTTTGACCGTAAGGCCGCTGTAGACATTAATAAACTTAAAGGTTTCACCCCTCAAGGACTATGGGCCAAGATAGGAAGTCCCGTCACGGGGCAGGAACGCACTAGCAACATTCATAACCCTTCGCTCCGTATAATACACCGTTTTATCACTCACAACCTCACCCCTCGGGATGATGTACGTTCAATGAATAGTTTGGACAAGGCCTATCTTTATGCTATGATAAAGAAAATTAAAACGAACCCCACTTTCTTTCTCATCAACCATTGGCTCACCCTAGCATTCAAGCAACATGGACCTATCACTTTAACACATTTTGTCACTAGAATTGCTAGAAAGGTTTGCGCGCTCCATAGAGCTAGAATAGATCGTCTCCCTAGTTCTTCTTTGCTAGGGAAAGATCACTTTTGGCAAGCCCACCTTTTGAAGGAAGAAAACAATAGGTTCTACATGCTTTATCCGGCGCAAGATGTAGAGTTAGAATTGCCTAACCCCGAGCTCACCATCATTAGTAAAAAGAACTGTCTATACAATTGGCAAGCTCCCGTGCAGCGTGCACGACATAGTGTTTCAGGGGATAGACCACGAGCAAGAGCTCCTCGAACAGGTGCTTCGGGAAGCTCTCAATACCATTGGGAGCAACCATAGTACCCTGAATTTACTAGCTCGACAACACACTGCACTAGCTCATCCCATGAAGAGTTTGAACCATCCAATCCTTATGGGATAGGAAGTTACTATCAACCCCATGAAGTCATAGGAACTTCACGTTCTGCCCGATTCACATCATACAACTTTCCAGAGTTTGAAGGTGACATGCAATACTTGGTTGCAAACGCTTATGAGACCAACACGCGAACTCAAGAAATACATGCAGCCATAAGGGATAGGCAAGAATGGCAGCAACAAAAATCGGAACAACTTCAGACAAACCTCTCCATGATGGATCAGCTGTTCGGCCACTTCAACATCGACTATCAACCACCGCAGTGAATGTCATCCAAGCTTAAGTCTTGCAAAGACCTAAGCTTGCGGAGGTACGTGAAGCAAGGTACGCCAATCGTCCTACCCTCTCTTCCTATTTTTTTAAAGTTGTCTTATTACCTTTATATATTATAAAAAAAATCCAAAAAGATTTTCAGTTTCAGTAAAGTTTAAGAGAACCCAAAAATATTTTTCACTTTCAAGGAAAACCATAAAAATTTGCAAAACTAAAAAGAACAAAAAGATTTCCCTTTCCAAATAAAATTGAGAACTTGGTCTCTACCTTGCCTATGGAAATGATGAATAGTTTCTCTGTTAGCTCCCTGTGAGTCTCAAGTACACAACCTCTACTCTTCATTTTGGTGGGTAATGGTAGACCGGCATGATGATAGCGCTAGTCTCTCTATGTTTTAGTGGGAGCAAAATGCCTAATAAACACCAAGTCTAGTTATTGGAATTCATGATATAGCATATTTTGACGAGTCTATGATCTCCTCATGATTAGAGTCCAATGAATTCTTTCAAAACCATGCTGCAATAAAACCTCCTACTTGGTGTAGTTCTTCCCTATGATAGAAAAAATTCGTACCAAGGCCAGATGAGGGACTTTTATGCCATCCATGTATGCATTGAATTTGGTTAGGATTTGATCCTTATGAGGGACTTGCACTTTCAAAGCCAACCATTTTCCTTCGCGTTATCTTTGAGTTCTCAAACAATCATACTTGGTTACGCGGTTTCCACATTGGATTCAAGCGTCCACTTCACCAAGCATGTTAGCCAAAAATCTCTCCTTTGCGAAAACCTTGATCCTACAAGAAAGATTTTGGTCCTCCCAAAATAAATGCTCAGAAAAATTTTGCAAAAATATTTGAACCATTGAACTAGCTTCCCTACACTATGAGAGCTGAAAAAAAAATGAGAAAAATTTTCAGCTCTCATAGATGTACAAATGTCAAGTTTCAAGGTTCATTCTTTGAGCAAAATAAAGGACCATCCTTTCTCTCTAGCACAAAAAATCCAATCTTCATTAAAGATTTTTTCTATTGTGCTAGCCCACTCCTTCGTGTGAGTCCATTCTCTCCCTCTCCCCTGGACATTATTTCCACATGGTTGGAATGAGAAAGTGCAAAGTCTTTTCGCTTGGACCATCTCTTAACTTAACAAAATATGCATATTAGATGTGCCATCCTACCAAGCTCCACATATAAAGCCAAATTTCATAGAGTATGATGAGCAATTGGTGAGGAAATACACTTTTTGAGAGATGAGAGTTATAGTGAAAAATTGCACCAAGAGGAAAAAATTTCAATCTTATGCAGCATTTCAAAAACTTTGGACTCATGATCATGTAGGAGGTTGAGTGACAAAAATCTAAACTAGTTGCTCTGAGTTCCAACCGCTAATGACAAGGTTATAAAATGCCTAAGAGCCCCACTTGCAATGAGAAAGACTTAGTGATCGATTTGTGCTGGTTTACTATTACCCCTATGTTGTAGGAGTATGTGTTTGTGCACTTGATCCTTGTAGGGCTCTAATATTGAAGCAACTCCTGATCCATCACTTCCATGTTTTAATTTGCTCGGGACGAGCAAAGGTTTAAGCTTGGGGAGGTGTTGGTGGCCCTTAAAACCCAATATTGGCCACCAACCGATCGGGAAATACAAGGTAAAGACCAAAGTTTCATGAATATTTGTTTAAACTAATAAAGTTCCACGAGTTTTGATGAAATATGTGTTTGCAGGGTAAAAGGTGTTAAAATCAAGTAAAAACATGAAGAAACACGCCATTGGCCGTTTCTGCCTTAAGACAGCAGGCCGACAGGGTCATATGAGGCTGAAATCAGGGCCCGACAGGGTCGTGATGGCTAAAATCCGAACCCAGCCGACAGGGTCATATGAGGCTGAAATCAGGGCCCGGCAGGGTCGTGATGGCTGAAATCCGAACCCAGCCGACAGGGTCATATCAGGCTGAAATCAGTCACCCGGCGGGTCAAAACAGAGTTGTCATGAGACTAACCATCCGACCCAGCCGACCCTGCAAAACTCTCCAAAATGAAGCCGTTTTCCATTTCCGGACTAAGGAGGGTAAAAAGGGGAGAAATAAAGGAGGAATTCACGTGGCACAATATGGAGAAGTCAAGACGTGACTCAGGGGGGGGGGGCGGTCGGCACCAAAGATGGGCCGCTGTCTGGCACAGGCCGCCGCCCGGCCTGGGTTGGCCACCCAGGGTTGCCATCCCATGAGGCCCACAACTTCTACCGACCCCAAAACAGAGATTTCGATGGAAACCGACCAAGTAATCACGATCGGGACAAGATCTGAGCCGTCCAAAGAAAGTTGGTTGGAAACCGACCAAATCCAGTGGCCGCCCGGCCTGGCCTGCCGCCCGGCGGTGCATGCCGCCCGGCATACCCGGCCGCCCGGCACATGTGGCTGCCCGGCATGGCCCGCCGCCCGGTGGGGGAATTTTTGCCCACCGACTCTCCTCCACCTTGAAGTACCCGCCAAGTATCCGCCACCTATAAATAGAGGGGGAATTCGGCAAAAAATGAGAAGAAAAGCAAGTGAAACACATTGGAGACCATTTCCCACTACTTTTCTTACTAGTAGAGTAGGTTAGTTAGTCGGGAGTTAGAGTCTAGTCTAGAGTATCGCTCGGGATTCCGGAAGTCGTCTCAGAGTCTTGGTATGAGCTCTCTTGTATCTTTTCTCTTTTTGTAAGACTTATCCCTTATCAATATAATTATATTTTCTTATTTATCTTGTCAAGTATTTATCTTTACTTAGTCAATTTCCTTAAGTTACAAATATCGGGAAAGAACTTTGAAGCATAGTTTACGGGATTCCCGACTAGGATTTAATTAAGTTTAGTTCTTGAATAGAACTTAGACTTGGTTATTTCCTGGCTATTCTTCCACTAGGCCAACGGAAGAATATCTAGTGAAAGCGTAGGCGTGGTGCCTAAGTTAGCACTAGCTGGTTTTGCATTCGTCCCCACGGCCTGTGTGGTAGGCGGCAGGTGGTGACAGCCCTGTCCGTCCATTTAGTATTCCACCATGTTCGGGAAGTCTCTAGCAGGATTGTCTAGCAGGAACGTGCCCACTAGTGTACGAGGTTAGTTACCGACCCTATTGGTGGATCGTTGTCTTGCCCCGAAGTAAACTTATTGGTGAAAGACTCGAGGCTGTACCATGAATTTGGTGTAAGCAGTCAACCCAAGTAACTAAGAATTTTGACACTTGACTTTGATAAAATAGGAAGATATAATCTTAGGAATTCTAAACTTAGACTTGCTATCCTCCTGGCAAGCTTAACCGATCTCTTTATTTATCTTAGTGTGGATTTCTCCTGTATCACTGCTCCCCCAACTATCATTATCAAACATCCTTATCCCCGTCTTTGGTCAGTTGGTATAATTCTTATAGTTATATCTTTGTTAAACCAAGATATTCTTATGCCTAGCTTCCCTGCGGAAAATAAATACGATACCTTGGAATACTCTTGGGTGAAATGTTACAATAGATGTTCCGTGTGCTTGCGGATTAATTCATATTTCTCTAAAAGCATAACAAACATCAAATCATTTCTAGTATCGTACCAGGGATAGTGATATTCTTGATGCGATGTTAAGAAATGCCAACAGTGACATCGATGAAGATGTTAGGCATAGAATTTCAGGCGGCTGGTTGAAATGGCGTCAAGCTTCCAGCGTCATATGCGACAAGAGGGTGCCACAAAAGCTAAAAGGTAAATTCTATAGGACGGCAATTCGTTCGGCGATGTTATACGATGTTGAGCGCTGGCCTACGAAAAGACGACATGTTCAACAATTGAGTGTAGCAGAGATGCGTATGTTGCGTTGGTTTTGCGGGCATACAAGAAGAGACCGAATACGGAATAAAGATATCCGGGACAGGATAGGAGTGGCACCTATCGAGGAGAAATTGGTTCAACATCGGTTGAGATGGTTCGGACATGTCAAACGGAAGCCTCCGGAGGCGTCGGTGCATAGTGGGGTTCTAAAGAGAGATGCTAATGTTAAGAGAGGTAGAGGCCGACCTAACTTGACTTGGGACGAGTTGGTTAAGAGAGACCTGAAGGCGTGGGATATCCCTAAGGAGCTAGCTATGGATAGGAGCACTTGGAGACTAGCAATAGACGTGCCGGAACCGTGATCTTTTTTTTTCTTCTTTCTTGTTTACTTGTTTTTTCTTTCTTTTGGCTTTTGTTCCTTTTGTTCTTGTCTCTCTTTTCCTTTTTTTCCTTTTTTTCTCTTTCTTTTGGCTTTTGTTCCTTTGTCTCTTCTTTTTTAGGTTCCCATGGGTTTCATCTCTAGCCTACCCTAACTTGCTTGGGATGAAAAAAGGCTTTGTTGTTGTTGTTGTGTTCGTTTAATGTACTGAATAACTTAGGTAAAGTTTTATTTACTAGAAGATTTCTTTCATGAACCTTGCACCTAGTAACATTTTTAAAAAATTTCCCCAAAAAACATGTATAGTAACATGTCGGATGGAAAGCAATATGACAAGTTAATCTTAGTTTTGGTTCACCACTCCTTTCATCAGGGACGTGTCCAAAAATGCATGATCATAATAGACAAAGTATGCTAAACTTCCAATCATAGCTTAAATATTGACAGACAATAATCACCAACATTAATAGATATGGAAACCAACATTAATACACAAAATTGATTCATCCATTACATGTATAGAGTTTAACATAACCGACTATGAGAGCAGTAGTTCAACATAACTTAGTTCAGATAAGAGGTTCGACAAAGGAATACTAAGCGATTCCATAAACCTATACTAAGAGGTTCGTTAAACAGTGCATCTCCATCAAGATACCACACCATTACATTAGCAAAATAAGAGGATGCCAAAGTTCCTCAGTCTTCATCACTAGTAGAAGCTTCCATCTTAGTGACTTTGTGGTTCAACTTGCTCACTCTTCCACTTCCTCTTCCCTTGCTCCATGGCTGCAGCTGGCTTCGTTTTAATGATCGACCCAAGATTCCATTCATAATATTTCTGCAAGTTGCAATTCCATGATTCAATCAGAAATATGTATCAAAGTCCTGAGCATGGGTCTCAAATTCGAAAATCAGACCTCAAAATGTAAACTTTCAAAGTCCTACTTGACTTTGAAAAATAACACTATCAGCAGGTCACATAGGCATGCTCAACAGGTCACATAGAAGAAAAGGAATATTGATAATAAAAAAGATACCTCAGTGTTGTCGTCGTCGCTGTGGATGTAGATGACCTCTTTGCTAACGTAAGGAACTGACGGCACCCTCATGTTGGTGTGGTCCATGAAAAAACCCGGCGGGAGGACTGGGAAGTCTGAGGTCTGAGGGTTCCCTCTCTTGGTTGACGAGGGGCCTGCAGCTTGCTTCACTTGCTGCAGTAATGACAGAAAAATTAACTTGGTTAATTGTGTGGCTATGTGTAGTAATCTAGAATACAATGCACTGAAGGTGGAACAGCCCACATGGTGGGTTTTGTGAGATGCTAAATTTGATTGCAAAAGTAGATGTAGAGGTGTTGTGATCAGTAGACATCAGATATTTGTAGCCATAATATGAGTCAGTACACATGCTAACAATAAATAGTCAGTACACATGCTATCAGCTAATTTGTACCTGATACGACACCATTGTAGTAAAAACATATGATCAATTTCCCCTATTTATTTCAATGATAGTTGTAAAGACCAGGATTATTCTTAGCTTGTTCGAAATGGTGACTATAGTAGTCTTTAAATTTTGCAGTATCAATGTTAGTTTGTTTAGAAAACATGCTGGATTTTGGTGGTTTCAGGCTGCCTCCCATATGTCGGGGGAAAATGATGGGGGAACCACATTGAGTACATGTGGGGCCCTTTCAGAATTTACTGAATTATAATAGCTGATTTATCTGTTGGTGAAATCTTTCCTGTATGTATACCATGCCATTTCTTACCTTTTCTCATGTTCCGGTTCATAGTAGCTGATTTATCTCGTATGTGATATATTATCTTCTTGTTTTAGGTACTGGATGCTGCTTGTGATTTTTGTTACAGATGAACTACTGTAATCAGAGTGAACATTGGAGGAGCAGCTTATCTGAAGACATGCCTTGTGAATTAGAGGTGAGTAAATTGTGCACTTCTGCGCTTTTTACTTGTATATCAGAACTGCTTTTCTATATCAGTGTGTCTATGTCAACAAAGTTTTATCTCCAAGTCTAAGATTGAACCCCAAGAGCATAGAAGTTATATCTGTTGTGGAACGGGTAGGCTACGATAGCATATAAAATTTCTACCGTTCAACCAGGAAACCTTGCAAGAGAGGATCATGGATCGTTACCACTAGACGCGCAGGCGGAGCGGAAGCGAATGTTGGAGCAGCTCGATCCAACGTAGTCGCGCGTCGGTGTAGAGGAAGTAGTCGATCACGTCAATCGTCTCCTTCTAGTCCAGCCGTCGGCACCGCAGCAGCAGCTCCTTCTCGCGGTATCCACACGTACGGGGTTGGAGCACCGTGCGCGGCGTGCTAGCACCGGCAACACGGTTAGGGTTTTGTGGGCAAGAAAGAGGAGCACGACGCCTAGGGTTAAGGACTGGTGGAATCACCTGCGCCTTAAGCCCCTCCTCCACTTAAATAGACCCTTCTAATGGGCCTCGACTAGTTGGCCCATTAGTGGACTAATTCCTCACACGGATCAATATCCGTATGACCCTCACATACGGATCAAATCCGTATTGTCTCTTGGGCATATCTCCAACAATCTCCCACTTGCACTAGAGACAATCACATAGGCAAGCGATGTTCCAACCCGTTAAGTGTGTGACCCGTTAGGTTCACATGTACTCGACAATGATGTGAAAACCATTTTTCAAATCATAAATCAATAGCGGCACCTAGCAGCACATACTGATTCTCGTGTACACATAAAGATCATATCAGCTGAACCTTTGACATACGCAGTCAGCGATCCCTTTGCCTCACGATATTAGTCAAGCTTAAGGCAAGATACGTGCCATCCCTATAATAGCTCGACCATTCACTCGAACGTCTAGTGGATTTATCATGACTAACTTTTAGTCATTATGATTAACTTTTAATCACATTGGCATGGCCATGCACTTCTAAATCCATCTAACTCGAGGGGCCCAGAGATATCTCTCCTGTTATTAGGAGGGGCAAATTCCATCTTGACCGCTCACACCCCACGACATGTTTCATAGCATACCCGAAAATTACCTTTATAACTACCCAGTTACGGAATAGCATTTGGTAATCCCTAAATATGCTATTACACATTCTGGGAATCAATGACAATCTCAGGTCTAAGGATCCCAAAGGTACATCATACAAGACAACAATTGATGACACAATAATAACATCTCAGCAAAGTCTATTAGTGGGTCAGTCCAACACTATGTTCTCCAACATGTGTTCACATTATTGATTTGATATCTCCATATCAATGATCTGTGAAACACGATCATCAACCAATACAAGTGCTAGTCCATGAATCATTATTGTCCAACACAATGATAAGGAACTAGGGATCATTTAGGATAATATTATAAAAGAACAATGAGTTTCACAAACAAGTCACGCACTTGTCAATCAATGCAATAATTATTATCCATAGAACAGAATAACACTTTATTCAATCACACATAAACATAGACATTACACAATCTCTCATACATTAATCATGCAGATATCTAATACCCATGGATCTCATATGTGCCTCATGCTTGGGCTGAGAGAGAGGTTTTGTCAACGGATCAGCGATGTTTGAGTCCGTGTGCACCTTGCATATCTTTACATCACCTCGAGCGACGATGTCCCGAATAAGATGATAACACCGTAGTACGTGTTTGTTCTTTTGATGCGCTCTAGGCTCCTTGGCTTGCGCAATGGCACCACTATTATCACAATAGAGGTCCATTGGACTAGATGCACTAGGAACCACACCCAACTCAGAAACAAATTTTCTGATCCAAACAGCTTCCTTTGCAACTTCTGAAGCGGCAAGGTACTCAGCCTCCGTTGTTGAGTCAGCAACCGTATCTTGCTTGGAACTCTTCCAGCTCACCGCGCCTCCATTGAGGCAAAACACATATCCAGATTGCGATCTCGAATCGTCTTTGTCGGTTTGGAAGCTAGCATCAGTGTAACCATTTACAACGAGCTCTTTCTCACCTCCATAGACTAGGAACATACCCATAGTCCTTCTCAAGTACTTTAGGATATTCTTATTAGCTCCCCAATGAGCTTCTCCTGGATTTGACTGGTATCTGCTCACAGCACTAAGAGCGTAGGCTACATCTGGGCGAGTACTTATCATGGCATACATGATGGACCCAACAGCCGAAGCATATGGAATCGCTCTCATTTTCTCTTGCTCATCTGGTGTCGAGGGACACTGAGTCTTGCTAAGAGAAACCCCATGTGACATGGGCAAGAAACCTTTCTTGGAATCCTGCATATTGAACCATTTCAATACCTTGTCAATGTACGTGTCTTGGCTTAATCCAATTAGCCTCTTTGATCTATCTCTATAGATCTTAATGCCCAAAATGTAAGCTGCCTCTCCTAAGTCCTTCATTGAGAAACTCTTTCTCAAAGAAGTCTTAACAGCTTCAAGCATTGGAATATCATTACCGATCAGCAATATGTCATCCACATAAAGGACCAGAAAGACAAGCGCGCTCCCACTAGCCCTTTTGTGAACACAAGGCTCTTCTTCGTTTTTAATGAAGCCAAACCCTTTGACTACCTCATCAAAGCGAAGATTCCAACTCCGAGATGCTTGCTTTAGTCCATAAATGGACTTTTGAAGTTTGCATATCTTCCTAGCATTTTGTGGATCGACAAAACCTTCAGGCTGTGTCATGTACACATCCTCACTTAGGTTTCCATTAAGGAAAGCCGTTTTGACATCCATTTGCCATATCTCATAATCATAAAATGCGGCAATTGCTAGAAGGATCCGTATAGACTTTAGCATAGCGACGGGCGAGAAGGTCTCATCATAATCAACCCCTTGAATTTGCTTAAAACCTTTCGCCACCAATCGTGCCTTATAGATGTGAACATTTCCATCCATGTCTATCTTTTTCTTAAAAACCCATTTACACTCAATGGTTTTTACACCATCAGGCGGATCTATCAAGTTCCAAACTTGATTTTCTCTCATGGATTCTAATTCGGATCTCATGGCTCCAAGCCATTTCTCAGAGTCCGGTCCCATCATTGCTTCACTGTAAGTCTTAGGCTCATCATTGTCTAACAATAATATGTCTCGCTGCCCCGTGGTTAGGAGCGTGAACTTTTCAGGAGCGCGACGTGCCCTTTATGACCTACGCGGGGCTGGTGTTTCAACAATTGGTTCAACAACAATTTGTTCATCCAATTGTGGTATAGCGGAAGAAGAAACATTTTCTGGAGCTTCTTGAACTTCTTCAAGTTGCACCGTTCTCCCACTTACCCTTTTGGAGAGAAACTTTTTCTTTAGAAAAACACCATTACGAGCGACAAACACTTTGCCCTCTTCCCGGTTGTAGAAATAATAACCTTTGGTTTCCCTAGGGTATCCTACAAAGAAGCATTTATCAGACTTGGAAGAAAGCTTATCAGACGTCATACGTTTTACATAAGCCTCACATCCCCAAATCTTAAGAAAAGACAACCCGGGACACTTCCCAGTCCATATCTCATATGGTGTCCTTTCCACGGATTTAGATGGAACCCTATTAAGTGTGAAAGCGGCAGTTTCTAGAGCGTATCCCCAGAAGGACAATGGAAGATCACTTTGGCTCATCATAGACCTAACCATGTCTAACAAGGTTCGGTTCTTCCGTTCGGATACTCCATTCCATTGGGGCATTCCTGGCGGAGTCCATTGTGGAACAATTCCACATTGCTTTAGATGTTCACCAAATTCATGGCTCAAATATTCACCACCACGATCAGATCGTAGGCGTTTAATAGTCTTGCCCAATTGATTTTGTACTTCATTTTGAAATTCTTTGAACTTTTCAAAGATTCAGACTTATGCCTCATTAAGTAGATGTAACCATATCTACTAAAGCCGTCGGTAAAAGTTATGAAGTACTGAAAACCACCTCTGGCCGTGCAACTAATTGGTCCACATACATCCGTATGTACAAGTCCCAATAGTTCACTCGCCCTTTCACTATTTTCTGTGAAAGGCGACTTAGTCATTTTGCCAAGTAAGCAAGATTCACATGTATCAATTGATTCAAAATCAAAAGAACTTAGAAGACCATCTGTATGGAGTTTCTTTATGCGCTTCTCATTTATATGACCTAAACGACAATGCCAAGTATACGTGGGATTCAAATCATTAGGCTTGAGCCTTTTCGCATCAATGTTATAAATAGGCTTATTCTCAAGATCTAAGTAATATAATCCATTCACCAATGGGCAATTACCATAGAGAATATTATTCAAATAAATGGAACAACACTTGTTCCTTATTATGACCTCATAACCATCATCTTCCTCCAAACATTTTGAAGAAATAATGTTTTTTCCTAAGGCGGGAATATAATAACAATTATTTAACTCCAAAACTAATCCTGATGGTAATGAAAGTGGATAAGTTCCGACGGCCAACGCAGCAACCTTTGCACCATTGCCGACGCGAGCATCCACCTCGCCTTTTGCACATTTCCTTGCTTCTTTAAGCCCCTGCAACGATTTGCAAGTATGAATCATCGATCCGGTATCAAATACCCATGAATCATAAGGACATGTAGCAACATTATTAATTTCAATAACATTGATACCTGAATTAGAAGTGTCTCCACCCTTCTTCTTCAGCTCTTCTAGATAAAGCTTGCAATTCCTCTTCCAATGACCGGGTTTCTTGCAGTGAAAACAAGGATCACTACCCGCCGGTTTAGGCTTAGGAGCTGCTGCAGGCTTAGGCTTAGTGCTAGAGATCTGATCTGTAGCCTTAGCCTTAGTCTTGCGCTTTCGTTTCTTGCTATCCTTTTGAACCAAGTTAACTTGACTTGGACCAGATTTTTTTATGCTTGCCTCAGCTGTCTTAAGCATCCCATGCAACTCAGCCAATGTCTTCTCTAAGCTATTCATTTGAAAGTTCAAAATGAAAGGCTCATAGCTTGCAGGAAGCGACTGGAGAATCACATCTGTGGCCAAATCAGGATGTAGAGCAGCACCAAGTTTCTCCAGATTCTCAATGTAACCAATCATCTTGATCACATGAGGACTGACAGAACCGTTTTCAGCTAGCCTGCACGCAAACAAGGACTTTGAGATGTTGTACCTCTCAGACCTTGCTTGGTTCTCAAACATGCCACGAAGTCCCTCAATCATATTATGGGCATCCGCGTTCTCATATTGCTTCTGGAGCTCAGAGGACATAGTGGCAAGCATGAGACAGCTAACATCAACTGCATCATTGGTATGTTTCTCATACTCCCTTTTCTGAGTGGCAGTAGCATTTTCTGGCAGATCATCAGGATAGGGAAGCTCTAGAACATATTCCTTTTTCTCTTGCTTGAGAACAATTCTCAAGTTGCGATACCAATCAATAAAGTTTGTTCCACTAAGCTTTTCTTTTTCAAGAATTGAGCGCAAATTGAAAGTGTTACTAGCGGTTGGTGCCATGATCTACAACAGAAAATATGCAAATATAAGCACTATGTAAATATAAAACTCTTATAAACATTTTAACAAAAGTTCATTATTCCACTATATGCTTGGAATCGTTTTCCCTCAAAACGACATATAGTGGTTCAAGATCCATATTCAACTTAGATCCTAGTGAGCTTTGGCATCACCGCTAGAAATCTAGTGACATAGGTAAGCAACACTTTGCTAATCACATCCCTATGTGACTCTTGTTTGTTGGGTGGCATCACATGCCCCGGCGCCAACACCATGCCCCAAAGCCCAAAACCGTTTTGATAGCTTTGTTAATTAAACCAATACTATGCATATAAATGTCCGACATTTATCCTAATAATTAAGATAGTTGAGGTACTCTACTTTGGCAGACCTACCATACAACGATCATAATTTTAATAGGTGCAGCTATTGGAAGGGCATATAATTTAATTTTTCTTGAGGGAACCTATTCTAGCATGTTAATCATATCTAATATAAATAACATATGAAAGAATAGGATGATAGGAACATCATCACAGGCAATCATATTGACTGTGAAATGGTATGGCCCCTTTCAATTGGTGATCTCCATCTCCATTGTCATCGCCATGTCTCCCGTCCCTTCAACCATCATGCTTGAGGCCTCCATGAACTAACACTTAGCTACTACAACTAATAGCTAGTAATAAATTACATGAGAATATCAAGCATCACAGATCGACACGCAGGTCGTTATACAATAATATGACAGCCTCAACCCAGCTGTAATTAATCATGGCACGCAGGCCATGCAAATCACATATATACATCACATGCATCTTTTGGGCCATACCATTCACAACATTCTCTGCAAAAACAAGTTAGGCGAGAAGCGAATGCTAACATGTGGCCAAAAAGGGTTGTAACAATCTAGGCGTGTCCGTACGTCGGTCCCGATTTTGAGTCATTCACAATGGAAATCCTATCGGGAAAATCATATTTGCCTGATTTTGAGTCATTCACAATGGCTTAGTTTTCCATTAGGTTTTCATGAGTAGACTGCGGTACATGATTATGATACTATTGGCTCCTCTACTGGCGCACGCAGTTAGTCCCGATGGTGATTCCAGCCGGTAGGGACAAGTCGTGCGCGCACGGAGAAGGAACACACGTACGGGGTTGGAGCACCGTGCGCGGCGTGCTAGCACCGGCAACACGGTTAGGGTTTTGTGGGCGAGAAAGAGGAGCACGACGGCTAGGGTTAAGGACTGGTGGAATCACCTGCGCCTTAAGCCCCTCCTCCACTTAAGTAGACCCTTCTAATGGGCCTCGACTAGTTGGCCCATTAGTGGACTAATTTCTCACACGGATCAATATCCGTATGACCCTCACATACGGATCAAATCCGTATTGTCTCTTGGGCATATCTCCAACAATATCAGAACTGCTTTTCAATATAGTGTGGCAAAAATGAGTTAAGTGTATAGGATAAGCTCATACATCATCCTAACACTGGTTCTTTTGTAATTTTCTGTACCAGAATGGACAATGCAGGATGGAAGCGCATGGCCTGGAAACAAAGTGCGCGATCACCCTGGGATGATTCAGGTAAACTTTAAGAGTACTTGGCTTTATGCTACATGCTTTGCATCCCTGTCGAGAAATGGCTATTTAATTGTATGGTTCTTGTTAGATTGCATAGGTTTCCTGACACTTGCATCATACAGATAAACATGAAAAGTTTGGATGGTATTCAAGGACCCATCTATGTGGGTACTGGATCTGTCTACAGATGTGAGCACTGTATGGTTACGATCCTCCCAAAACAAAGAAGCCCCCATCAAGAACATGCAACTGCTGGCCCAATATTGCCAGTAACTGGTTTATTTGAAAACGATTTTTGTTGCCTGGTCTAGAGCTAAGATCTGTGGTCTTTTGTGGCCTGGCAGACGTACTCTTACTCTGCATCTTGTTCTCTTCTATTATTTCAATTCACTCATATTAGCCTCTGTTCCTCGTTTGCTTTGTTTTTGTGCACTATCTATCTCTGCTTGTTTTATTTCTTGTATACTTGTCGAGAAAGGATTACAAAGGATGATGCATATTTGCTTCACTAGACTTCTAATATCTTATATACCAGCTCGATGATAATTTGAAACCAGAAAACATGTGTATTGGTGATGCATATGAGTGTATAAGAGTATTCATACCCTCTTTCTTATATTCTTTTTGTTTTTTAATTTTGACATTAGTGAAGCGTTTTGCTCAAAACGCGTCACTAATAATCCTCACATTGGTGACGCATCATCAATGATTCTCACATTAGTGACGCGTTTTTGTCCAGATGCGTCACTAATTAGAGAGTCATTAGTGACACGTAAAATGCGCATCACTAATGACTTTACATTAGTGACGTAACACTAATAACCCTTACGAAGTGTCACTAAAAACCTGTTTTTTACATAGTATTACTTTTTCAACAAATCTCCTTGCAGATCTGTCTTCAGCATCTGCATTGTTCTCCTCTCCAGTTGTGACGTCCACAATTAGCATGCCTAAACTATATACTCCCTCCATATTAATTAGAAAAACAATTCATTTATAACATGATTTGGAATACCAAGCAGGAATTAATAAAAGATAATTTTCTATGTCTGCTATATTAAATCTCTACTCCTTATAATTTATGTATGGTCGTTTCTTCCTGCCACCTGCCCCTTCTATGCCTTATACATCTTCCTGCCACCTGTCCCATCTATGTCTTATACATCCGTGAAAGCAGGGATTAAATTTGTGAGGTCCAATCATAAACCATGTAGAGTCTAGGAAAAAATCATTGAGTCCAGGCCAGCTACATTTGTGCCTTGTACATCCGTAAAAGCAGGGATTAATTTTGTAAGGTTCAATCGTAAAACATGTAGAGTACTCTCATGATGTCCGCTATTGTAGTAAGAAAAGAAGTGATATTAAAGGCTTTTATTGTATTAGTGATATTAAAAGCAGGGATTAATTTTGTAAGGTTTTTTGTACTTCACTCACTTTCTCCAACGATTCTATCTCCTCTAGACGATCTTCCCATGCCAGTTGCTGCTGTACATCGAGAGTGCGCGATGTCACGGATCATCACAGAACTCTCAGCCGGCTATCACCAGATGTCTAGAGGTTGTCTCTGCAGAGCTGTTTGACTATTGTTAAATATCTAGAAAAATTAGAAGAACTTAATGGTACTCCTTGCCACCACTTATTTAATGACAATGTTTGGATAAAGATTTGAAGCTCCTTTAAGGGAGTTGGTGAAGGAGACAGATAGAATTTCATTCACCTATTTTTTTCAGAGTGATCAATACGAGTGGTGGGGCTCGACGGGGCATGAGCGGAACAAGAACCAGGTGGGCCAGGAGTGTGACTGAACTCGCTTTGACTCTGCGACGTGGGTCGGTGAGTGGAGCGGACGGGGCTCGTCGGGAGTGGGATGCGAGAGCCTCGTCCGGGCATGATCCGGTCGGCGCGCACATGAGTTGCGGCTAGCTGGCCCGCCGCCCTCCCTGGACATCACGCGACAACAACATTGGCCCGCCTTGCTCCTTCGGCCTGGCGCGGTGACGCCGTGGGCTAGCCGCCCAACCTCAGCCGTCCTCCTTCGATCGCGGGAAGACGCCGGCGGGTACTCCACCGGTGGGCCTGCCGATGTGCGTTGTCCCCTTCTTTTCCTCTGCTTCTATGGTCTACGTGGAGAGTGAGGAAAAACATGAATGATGGACTGGTGGTGACCGACTGTCTCTGGCCCTCTTTAATGAGAGCAAAACAGTCATTTACTTGCATTCTTATTTTTACCTCAAGATGCTAGAAATGCTAATATAGTGGGATGGAATGAGTATGTTTTAGCTCCAATGTAAAAGTAAATTTTTTATAACTGTTTTTTCCTGTGCTCAGTGTTCTTGGAAGCTCTGTCCATCCAAACAAAACATGGGACGATAGTGACGCGTGGAGGAGCTCCAACCACGTGTTACATGGGCCCTCCTACTGCCTGGTCGAGGCGTTCGGGCTTATCTGTATTTTTTGTTAGAATTATATGGGCTTGGCCCATTAATATTCACAATAATTCGTAGAAAATCTCAAACGCCCATTCATGAGTGGTGGGAGTACAAAGGTTTAGTCCCACATTGCTAGTGGAGGTGGAGGAAGTCCAACTTATAAGGTTGGTTGCTCTAGCATCTCTTGCAAGTGTGTGGATGGGAGGAAGGAAGAACACATGCGCGCGCTCGCTCGCCTCGCCTCGTCTCGCCGGGCCGGGCGGGACGGGACGTGGCGTGGCGTGGGCGTGGGCGCGACCACGCATCACCTGCGTGAATGGTCCGCCGAAATTCGGTCCCTTGCCTTGCGGGGGCGCGGCTTCTTTTTGCACTTTCTTTTTGCTACGTATTCCATATATTTAATTATGGAAACCGACATATTAATATGGTAACCGACTCGGTTGCGGGACGCCCAACCCTAGCGGTTCCTCTCTATAAATACGTACGGGTACCACCGCAAATCAGATCACGCAATCCCCTAGGGTTTTGCCTCTCGCTACTGTTGCGCCGCCAAGTCTTCTCCATCCCGATTATCGGCGTGCACCGGCGAACGGGAGAGCAGGTCTCCGGAACCGTCGTCCTCTGCGATCCTGCACCGGGAGAGGGCGAATAAGGTTATTGGGAAGCGCTCTGCGCGATTGCTCGGTCGCTTCCTTGTCTTCATCAAGTTCGTCGCCACGGCTCGTCTTCCTCGTCGTCAAGTCGGTCTCAGCCGCCGTCGACAACAACGTGACGGTGTTGCACGTCGTCGCCGCCTTCTCTACCCAGTCCAGAAGGAAACGTACGTACTCTCATCTCAAACTATGTCTTCCATACTAGCTTTCGTAGTCTGCTTGTCTATGATGGATGTTGCTAGTATGGTAGATGTTGTGCTTTTGTCTGGCTTTATAGACCTGTCTAGATCTTGCGTAGACTTGTCTACTTCATTATACAATCTGTTAATCATAGTTATGATTTATATCTAGATTAATATAAAACTAAAAGTGCTAATTTTTCTAACATTTTTCTCCCCATTGAAACGACATTCACACACCTGCTCTTCCCTCTTGCTTAAGAACCTCATCCAGTGTACGCCTCTCCTCGCGTTGACCCAGCTTCATCAACAGCAAGTAAAGCTTCTAGCCCCGAGATTTTCCCAAGCAGTCACCTCGCTCCCTTCTTGTCACTCTATACCAGTTGGCAGAGCCAGCGAAAGACTACATGGAGTGTTGGTTCTTTAATTAAATTTCTCATTAGATTTCTTTTACATGAACTTCTTTTAATTTACTCAGAAAATTAGGCAGAGTTTTGACTGGGCAGCACCCATGTGGCTGCGCTCCTGCTTATGGCCACTTCACGAATCTACAATTTCTTTTGATCCCCTTCTCTTCTCCTATCAGACACTTGTGGTCGGTGTGTGAGTGTACGACGTGCCACGGAAATCAGGCCCCAGACACGGGCCATGCTGGGCTTGAGCAGTCGGCAAGGCCACCCTAGACCCCAGTCTAGAAGCGTGGTGAGATGCCTCGACCTCAAAGCCTGCTGGCCGATGATTCACCCGCCTGCTCCACTGAAGAGCAGGGGTGGGGATGACGCGTCGCTTCAGGAGACTGGCCACGATATTCTAAGTTCACGTGTCAGCTTTCAAAGCTAGCTACGTCAGCTTGAAGAGTGTTGACCATGGTTAAGCCAGGAGAGAGAGAGAGAGGGGTTGAAGAAAGAACGACTCCTGCAGAAAAATTCGGCTTCATGGGCAGATAGAAACAATAGGCCTCCCAAGTCGCGTCTCAAGTCGCGGTACCCTATTTCTTTTACTTTGAGGTATTTTTTTTGTTATTTGTACTCATACTTCGTATTTTGTATGAATTTCAATGAAAATAAGAAAACAATGCGGCCAATTTGATTATACTCATTTGGAGCTTGAATTCAAATAATGAAATTCAAACACAAGAAAAAATAATACAATAAAAAATATATTCAATTTAAGTGTAGGTTGTTTCCCTGGAATTTGGTTAAGCTAAAACTTGGTTTCATTCTAAAAATATAAAGTTAAAATTTGAAGTGAACTTTATTTATATTTCAAAAATTAAGGGTGCGATATAACCGGCAACTACAGTTAATCCTTACAGGAATTACTTGTCATCCTTATTTTTACTAGATTAATTGAACATTCCGTAAATTTGGACAAAACTCCTGTCCAAGTTCATTGATCATTTTATGAATCCAAATATACAAAAAAAACTTTCATATGAGAAGTAAGCTGAAACAAAGGGAGTATATTCTTAAAGGTCGTAGCAATGCAAGAGCATTTTACTAGTAGGGTAATATTTCCAATTCATTCACAACTATTTACTTGCCCTATTGATTGCCTGTATTAGAATCGAAGTTAGAGGTGGTGACTTCGACTCCCATAGCCTCAGTTTTTCCTCGATTTCTTTGCCCCATTTGTTTTTTTCATCTAAAAGGGTAAACAAAGTCATTTAATTAGGATGATAATTACCAAAACTAAATTTTAATATTTGCCACAATATTGGCATCAAAAATTTTAACATAAAAAATGGTCATGACATATAGATCCGTGGGTATACGTTATTCCAATACAATGGTCCCGTATAGTGCACTTTATACCATCAAGATGCTTGTCAAGAGTAGCCAAAAGCAGTTATTCGTAGCAGAGAAAATTTACAGTCATATCGTCCATTGTGCAGCTTCACCTTTTGTTGTGTTGCATAAAGCTTGAGCCAACCAACTCTACTATATTTTTGTATTGGTGTGTCATAAGATATGCAACCTCGGTACGAAATCTTCCGTTATAAAACAAAATAACTTTATGAAAAAAGTAATAGTTTTAAATAAAGCACTTATTTTTCATGAAATAATTTAAATATAATAATTTGATCCTTTAAATTAAAATCATTAATAAAAATAGCAGAGATATTTAAGATTTTTAGAAAATTACATTTTCATGTTTGGAAAAACTCACACCCAAAAATAGGAAATTTTGGGGGTGTGACAATGCGCTTGTTGTAGCATTCGTTAAAAATATCAACGACATGAACCATGATCAATGAAAAAGATAGAAGTTTAAAACAATGTAGCTTCACAATAACATAGACATTGAATACTTTATAAATATTGTGACAAAATGATCTTATTTCCAGAAAAAAACAACTCCATTCTTGTGATAGGGACTAATGTATTTCACTGGCGTGCATATCTACTCACGAAGGTCATGGGGCTCCATGCTGCAATGACGGTTCCTGAAATTTTAGATAGTGTGTTAGTAGTGCTAGAAGATAGTATGTAAACTCCAGTGTTCCTCTGTCACACTGAGAATGTGGTTACAAGTGACAAATAAACTCTTACAATAGTCAAGCTTGAACAACTACTGAATAGAGGATTCATTTAAAAATGTGGTATTTTTTCTTGAATTGATTTTGTTGACATTTAAAGTTTAACACAAGAAATTGAATTATTTTATTGTCAACGACTACGACATGTGAGGCTTCTAGTAACACACATTTGTTTTACTAGAGGTAGAAAAAGTATTACTGACACCACAGTAACACATTTTATACGTGATTTAGGTGCTGGTGTTATTAGAGCATATATCATATATGTGTTACTATTTGGAAGTAAAAATTATTCAAGTAAAGTCTATTGTAGCACGTATTTTTGTTACTACTTAAAAAAAATATAATACAAGTAAAGTTTATTGTAACACTTATATGTGTTATTGGAAAAGAAAAATGTTACACCTATGACACCAAAAAATAACGTTAAAACAGGGGTGTGTACTAGGAATCAAACTGCGGTGGCACACGCACACTTCAAGATTGTTAGCCGTACCAGCCATGCTATGCTACAATTGTGATTATCTTTTCTATGCATATAATTTATAATACAAGTCAGTATAACTAATGTCTATTATAACACATATTGGGAGAAAGAAGTTACAACTATGACATTAAAAATCATCTGAAAGTGCAAAAACAATTATCAACTCCAACTGAAACGGCATATTTATAGACAGGTTGCAACAACACCTAGGGCTGGATAACTTGCGATTGCTATTAGCAATAATATAAATTTCAATAGATTTAGATAGATGATAGTGTGATTATCATGATTTAAAAATATTTTGTATTAAGAATTGAACTTATGAGAGGTGTTAATGAATTAGCAGATAAGGATTTGATCCTAATAATGTAATATTTTGATTGTAACATCATTTCGTGTAAAAACAAGATTTTTCTTGGAACACTTACGCATGATAAATGGCAAACCAATCACAATTCTTGCAACACTATAACAGTAACATTAATTTGTTTTACTGAGATCATATCATGTAATACATTATTTAAAAATAAAAACTATATGTTACAATTGTACTTGTAACACATAATTATGTTGTTCTATAAAATATGTTGTAGCACGATAATATATATGTTATAATATCTTTGTTTTGTAGTCGTGAACATTACCAACCAACATATAAGTCTGCCAAATATGATGGATCTTGTTCACATGGATTCTTATACCAATCTCGGTAGGGTTGTTCAATTTATGAATATCTATTTTTTTGAGTGATAATTTATGAACTTGCAGATAACAAGGCATCGATGATGATTTATGAATCCCATGATCAGTCGGACCTATATGTCGGAGCACTTAAGGGTAGTATTTAAGGATGTTTTGTAGTATATATGGATATTTAGTCCATACCGTGTTTTGCAAAGAAAAAATAAATCAAAAGTAACCAAACTATATACATAAGACTTGTATCATCACCACATTCGTACTTACCTCAACAAATATTTTGACACGTTTACCACCCAGCTTATTAACGATATCCACTATGGAAGGTCTCTTGTCTCGATCAACATCCATGCACTTTAACCCAATTAAGATGCACAGTTTCACCGCCTGGAACCCATTCGGATCTAATGATGGGTATTTTAATGTTATTTGGACATCTGTCTTCCAATTTTCAAAAACCTATATATAAAGGTTACGGTAACCTTAGTAATAAGAAATGAATAGTCAAATCCCATAGAATACTTTTGATGTTCCAGTCATCATGTAAAATCTTCTTACTTTCTCAACAAACTTCCTTGCAGATCTGTCTTCAGCATCTGCATTGTTCTTCTCTCCAGTTGTGATCTCGATAATTAGCATGCCTAAACTATATATATCTGACTTGGTAGAGATTTCACCTCGATATAAATACTCCGGAGCCATGTATCTGCTGGAAGTGTTTAATGCATGCATGATTTAACCCTATGTTACTTAATATATACACGAGTGTAAATAATTTATAGCATTTGGCTTACTTTTTACCCATGACATTTATTGTATTCATCCGTGTTTGCTCCTGACCAAAAAGTCTAGCAAGGCCAAAATCCGCAATCTTTGGTACCCAGTCATTGTCCAACCATATAGAGGAAGGCAGAAGATTCATATGAATAAGTGGACCAGCTTCTATATGGAGGAAGTGTAAACCCTGGCAGATCCCCTTAATTATATCGAATCGTGTATTTCAGTTAATTGTTTTTGCTTCATCTAGAAGGGTAGACCATGTCCTTTATTAGGATAATAATTACCAAAAATAATTATTAATATTTCCTACAATATTGGCATTGAACAATTTGACACAGAAAATGGTCATGATATATGGATCCATGGGTATGCGTTATTCCAAGATGGACAATCAGTCTATAAAGCAGAACTGAATGAAAAACAAAGGTATCATATAATACACTACACACCATCAAGATGCTTATCAAGAGTTCCCAATGGTAGGTATTTGTAGCATAGAAACTTTTCAGTCATGTCCACGATCACGTATCTTCCGTTATGCAGCTTCACCTTTTGTTGTGTTGCACAGCTTGAGCCAACCAGCTCTACTATATTTTTATGTTGGTGCCACCGGCGAATTATCGGAAAGCATCTTCACAGCAATCACGCCACCCTCTGACAGAGTTCCCTGTTTTACCTCTCATGTATTACGCGCTAAATTCGTTCGATAAAATGTATACTGGGTTGAAGAAGACATTCATTCAGTGTGAGGACCTAATCGTACCTTACAAACTGTTCCGAATACAGAACTTCCAAGTATTTCTGAGGTGAAATTATTCGTAATTTCATTCAGAAAATTTATTGGCAGTACCTTCGGTAACGTACTTGTCAGGTTCTGCTGGTTCTCTATGCTTTTCTCTGCCATTTCTGAAATTTGAATGATAATGGATATTACTGGAGGAAAGTAATTTACGTTAAAGGATTTACCTCTACCGATACAAGTATTTTCTCAGCCATAGACACATGAATAACAGTGGTTGTTTCCGGTTCATATTAAAATAGGTAAGTGAAGGACCAAGAAGGCGACCAAAGGATGGAGGAGGGGGTGGGGGGTGGTAAATGGGAGCCAATTAAAATTCTTCTCAACAACTTAGCCTATGTCCCAACTACAACCCGAACCAATCTCTAACCAAGTCACCAAGATTACACACACCAATTTGTGATGTGTTAACCCTAGGAATGACTCAAACCAAAAAACACATAGTGGAATCACAAAAGAACCAAAAATCAAAACAAGGAAGGTCCGAAAGATCACAGAACAGAGCCTAACGGAAGTTCCGTGGTACCCGACGGAAGTTCCATAGTGCCTGATGAAAGTTCCGTCAAATACGGAAGTTCCGGTCGTCGGGAACACTGTCACTCACGGAAGTTCCGTGATTCTTGACGGAAGTTCCATCACAGTCACGGAATTTCGTCATGGACAAAACAACAGCTCTGTTTAGGAAAGAAAATTACCAAAACCCTATCAAACGAACTCCAAAAATCACGAAATTGGGACCAGATGATCCTCAATATATCACGACCCTCCTCTAAAGAGATCCACTCCAAAAACACAAGGAATCATCATGAATTTTAGATCTTAGGCCAAGAACATCAAAAAGGGGAAACTTGAGAAATCCTTCAAATCGAAGGTGCTACAGCTATTGATTTGGTCAAGGATCCATAGAGGATTGTTCTAACTTATCCTAGCAACAAGTTTCTTAAGAAATCCGAACCGAAAACTCATCCAAAAGTGAGATTCAAAATCACCACGAAAATAGCTCCGAAAATAAGAAAAAGGGAATTTCGGGATTCAAGTGAAGAGGGAAATCTTGAGCACGAAAATATTTCTCATATCATAGAAAGGTGCTTGCAAGATCCATTGGTACAAGGCTAGGAAGCCACCCTCTTCCTCCCACTCTTTGGAAGAGTAAGAGATGTCTCTCACACACCCTTTCCTCTCCTCTAAAACATGAAGTCCTCTCATAACACTTTGAATAGAGTCCTAACACAAGGCTAATGGAAAAAGTGGCACCTCTCCCACTAGACACACCTCTCCTTATATAGGCCTAGGGTCTATTGTCCACATGACCACTCTGCCCTTGACTTATATAACACAACCACCTACTACCTGATGAGGACATCACTCCTAAGGATACATGCAACACTCCTCCAATTCTGGACTTGCAAGGTCCAATGACTAGAGCTCGTGCACGACGACTAAATTTAGAGGTGAGCTCGTTCCTACGTTCTTTATTATATGTCACTTTTGAGAATGGTTTGCTACCTAATGATTATATTATAATTAGGAACCATGGAGAGGACCAGGAGATGATAGGAGAAGGACTTGGAGACGTGGAGGACCAGCAAGGACGTGGAAGCCAAGGTGGAGGCCCAACCAAAATCGACTTCGAGTCCGTTTCGGGGTTCAGGACCAGTCTGCACTAGGCATACGGACTCATACGGATGCCCAGGACGCATACGGACTCGGATTTGGACGTTCTACATATGCACGGAAAGATAAGAAGAAGACTTTTCCAATGCCACAGGTCTCATATCATAATTCATCCGGAGTCATCGGGAATCATCGAAACAAGAGAGGGTCCAAAATCTATTTCGGTGCTGCGTCGCCTATTTTTGGCCTTTGGGCTTTGTATCTGGTTGAGTCCAATTAGGGGTGCGTCCAGAGGGTCTTGCACGACCCTAGGGTCTTCATATACAGCCGCCGCCGCACCAATAGGGTTTGGGTTTTGCTTAGATTATTCTGTTCATAACAGTTTCGCCGTCATCACGGTTTGTGAGACCCCAACTTCGTGAGATTCATAATACATCTGCAATTGTGTTGCCTTCTTCTTTGTTCTTGCTTGTGTTCTTGATTCGCAGGCAGGGATTAGCCTTCTCGGCGAGGTCAATCATTTTAGGACGGTTGATAACCAGAGGAGATGTCGTGCTGCGATTGCGGGGTTTAGAACGTGCTGTTCTGAAGCCGGATCGATTTGTGTGTCGCCTCCGACCAAATCAACGTATCCAGAACCTTTCAGAAGATCGAGAACCCTTGTCCACATCACTACCGGGGGCATAACCGTCCATCTTTTTCCTCATCGCTCGAATGCCATCGGATGCTTCACGTCTTTGCTTCATCTCGAAGCAAGCTCTGTGATGGTGCCACGTGCACCACCAACCATCGCCACCGGTTTTGAGGCCTAAATTGGGAAACCACCTTGCACGCTTCTCAAAGCATGACTTCTCGATGTCGACGCGTGTCACCTTGTCCCACGATCCTGACCACGGCAAGTCTCTCGCAGTCTCTGTCCATCGGGCCCCCTTGTCACTTGCACCAGCATCCCGTTCACCTTGACTTGGTCAACACGTCGTCTTCATCACCACCACGGTTTTGAGGCTCAATCACGAAACCGTCTGTGCTTCTTGCCTCTCCATATGTACGATGTGGATCACCCTTGACTTCGCCCCCATCCCGATCGTCTGGCCCCAAGTCCCCTACTTGTGCCCGATCCTCTCGCTGTTGACCGCCAAGTTGACTCCAGTGACCTACACATCATGAGACAAGCAAACACATTTCCCATCTCCTGCAACATCACCAATATCTCCACCAACTCTGGTTAGTCATAACCGTGATATGCAAACCCATGCAATCCCTGGATTTCCGCATTTCAACTCAAACACCAAATCCGCTCAAGTCAATTACTCATCACAAATATAGCAAACCATGGCACATATCCACATGGTTTCTCAATCTCCCCCTTGATGAGTACATTGACAACACCAAATGCACAAAGATTAGAGATTGAAATGCGAAGCCGAATAAGCACATCCAAATGGCCAAACCCAAAGAAAAGGTGAAAACAAGCCATCTAGCAAGTAGGGATCACAAAACCAAGAGTTGGCAAAGAAAGCGACTTGAGACGCAAAGAATGTGAAAAGTGCAAGAAACCGCTCAAGATCATGATATGCTCCCCCTCAAGTTGTGGTAGGTCTCATGTAGTGCAAAACGGATCATATGAGTTTCTTAGCATTATTTGTGCATGACCCCAAAATTTTCTCCCCCTTTGGCAATGAACTCATCAAAGAGGCAAAAGAACAAGCAAACATGTAATACATGAAAATGCAAACCTAAGGAGCTTCAACAATTATGCAAACAAGCATTTAACTTTGCTAACCATAACCATAGTGCCATGAAGTGTAAAGGCAATAGCTCCCAATCATGCAAAGATCAAAAATAGATAGCAAGGCATAAACACCATGAGCTATACAGGCTAAGCAGAAAGATTGACTAGCTTAGATAGAATCAAATTTTGCTTATCATGAGAAAATCTGCCACCACATATGTAAGTAATCTCATCCAAGGCAAAACAAGCACCAAGTGAATCATAAGAATCTAGCCAGGTTCAATCTCAACAAGGGCAACAAGCACTCGCAGAAAATAAGCTCTACAAATGCTCACATATGAAACAGAGACTCAGTTGATCAAGTGATTATAGTTTATCCTCATGTGTCCTCTTATCCATGCGGAGGGTCGCACGACTGGGTATGGCAAACACCCCGAGGCTTCAAGTCACAATGTTTGGATTTAGCATTATTGAGTAGTTCTTGATCAAAGCACTTAGCAGATTTTTGAAGATTATGCACAAGACAAAAGAGCATGCCTTTGCGGCAAAAGGAACACACGTTCCCACAATGTTTCATCATGAGCTAAACATTTACAAAGCCTTCCATTTCGCAAACTCAAGGTGCCAAAGCCAAGACATCCTCTAGACTAGCCTCAGTGCAAGTTTCAACAAGGATAAAAGCAATTATACACATGGTGAGCAAGTTTGAGCAAGATTAGATCATAAGGTTCACAAGAAGCTCAGTTTACCTTTAAGATTAGCAAGTTGATCACATAAGTTTATAACAGGCCATCTAGAAAATCTAAGCATAAGATATTACCATCATATCCACACAACTTAGCTCAAGCTCAATCATAGCAAAGAGAAATGCAAGAAAGCATAAGAATCAAAGCTCATCTACCAATGCATATATTACATATAAGATGCAAAGCGAAAGTGGTAAGATACATATATACAAGTGAAAACCAAACTCCCCTCAAATGATGCCATAGGGATGACAAACACCAAATTCCCTCCGTAGAAAAGCATGTCTCGAAGCATCTAGGGGCTTGGTGAGGATATCAGCTAGTTGGTTTTTGGTATCAATGTATTTGAGCTGAACATCCCCCTTCTCAACATTGTCTCTCAGAAAGTGGAATCGCACATTGATGTGTTTGACCTTACCATGTTATCACACATGAGTGGAACACCCTTAAAAGTCAACCCATAGTCTCTCATGGTAGATACAATCCATAGGATTTGTGAGCAGCAGCTAGCAGCTGCTACATACTCAGCCTCTGTGGTGGATTGGGCAACACTCGACTGCTTACAAGAAGACCAACAGATCAAAGAAGTACCCAAGAAATGGCAAGTACCAGAAGTGCTCTTCCTATCAATTCTACACCCAGCAAAGTCTGCATCCGAATACCCAATGAGATCAAGAGATGAAGATGCAGAGTACCAAAGACCAAACTCAAGTGTGTATTTGATATACCTGAAGATGTGCTTGACAGCCTGCGATGAATCACCCTTGGGGAAGCTTGAAAGCGAGCACAAAGACACACCGCAAAGTGTATGTCGGGTCTTGTCACTGTCAGGTACAAGAGGGAGCCAATCATGCTCCTGTACTCCCTTTGATCCACCGCTTCATAGTCTTCATCAGGGTCAAGAGTCATTGTAGTGGACATTGGTGTAGACAACGGCTTCACATTGACCATGTCGAACTTCTTCAGGAGATCCTTCATGTACTTGGCTTGATGTATGAAATTGCCTTGCTTGCACTACTTGATTTGAAGCCCAAGAAAGAAGGTGAGCTCTCCCATCATCGACATCTAAAATTCACTTTCCATAGCTTCCTGAAACCTGGACACAAGAGCATGAGAGGAACCACCAAAGATGATATCATCCACGTAAATCTGAACCATTAGAAAGTCATTGCCATGCTTCAGAGTGAACAAGGTTTTATCAACACACCCCATGACATACCCACGCTCTAGCAAGAAGGTCTTAAGCCTAGCATACCATGCCCTAGGTGCTTGCTTTAGCTCGTACAAAGCCTTCTAAAGCTTGTACACACGGTTTGGGTATTTGTGGTGCTCAAAGCTAGGGAGTTGCCTCACATACACTTCTTCCTCTATGAACCATTTAGGAAAGCACTCTTGACATCTATTTGATAGAGTCTAATGCCCTTGGAGGCAGCAAATGCAAGCAAGATCCTAATGACTTCTATGCGAGCAACAGGAGCAAAGGTTTCACCATAATCTAAGCCCTCCACTTGCTAAAACCTTGAGCAACTAGTCTAGCCTTGTTTCTCACAACCTCACCATCCTCCCCATGTTTGTTTTTGAACACCCACTTGGTTCCTATGACATTGACATTTTTGGGAGGCTCTACAAGGGTCCAGACTTTGTTTCTCTCAAAGTTTTCCAACTCCTCATGCATGGCATTAACCCAATGTTCATCAGATAGTGCATGTCCAACATCCCGAGGTTCAAAGGTTGCAACAAAGAGAGAATTGGTAAAGCAAGCTAGATGTGCAGACCTTGACCTTGTTGTCCTCTCATAGAGATTACCGATCATCTGTTGAGGTGGATGTCGACGCTGAATGTGGTAAGGAGCCTCCCTCTCAGAGTGTACCTCCCCCTCAACCATAGCTGGAGCTTGCTCGACAGCTGCTGAAGTCGATGTAGAAGCTTCTGGACCCTCTGCTGGAGTAGTGGTAGCAGCAGGAACAAGCTTAGATGAGAGATAAAGTGAATCATCATCATCAAAGCCCTGTAGATCCTCTTCTATAAAGATGCTCTCCTTCATCTCCTTGTCACCTGTAGACTCAATCACATTCCTTGCACAAGAGTTTGATTCATCAAAGGTTACATTGCAAGATTCTACGATGGTCTTAGTCTCCAAATTCAAAACTCTGTAGGAATGACCATGAAAAGAGTAACCAAGAAAGATTCCATCGAAAGACCTTGACTCAAACTTATTAAGATTGCCATGCTTGAGAATAAAGCACTTACAACCAAAGGCACGTAAATGAGAAACCGAGGGCTTCTCCCAAAACGTAGCTCATAAGAAGTCACATTAAGAATTGAGCATAGGAAAATCCGATTGGAAACATAGCAAGCAGTGCTAATGGCCTCAGCCCAGAACCACCTCGAAGTCCTATGCTCATCGAGCATTGTCCGGGCCATCTCCACTAAGGTTCTGTTCTTTCTTTCAACCACACCGTTCTGCCGGGGAACCCGAGGTGCTGAAAACTGATGCTCAATACCATGCTCAAGAAAGAAAGCATCAAAGGAGGAGTTCTTGAACTCAGTGCCATTATCACTGCAAATTACTCGTAATGCACCAGGGAGTTCCTTGAACAACCTCAAAGCTAAGCTCCAAAAGTGATGAAACACTTCATCCTTGCTCTCAAGAAAGTAAACCCAAGAGTAGCGAGAATAGTCATCAACAATCACAAGAACATACCACTTCCCACCCGCTGAACGAACCCGAGAAGGACCAACAGTGTCCATATGAAGCAACTCTCCAGGGTGTTCAGTCATCACCAAATTGATTGGTGGATGAGAAGCGGCAATCATTTTCCCATGACGACAAGGAGCACAAACCAAATCCTTATCAAATTTGAGCTTAGGCAATCCTCGGATCAAACCTAGGCCACTCAAGCGACATAACAAGTCAAAGCTCATGTGACCTAGTCTCCTATGCCATTTCCAGAGCTCAGAAGAAGGTTGAGCAAACAAGCACTTGTGAGAATCAGGAGAACCAACAAAATTAGCCTGAAAAACTCTGCCAATGCGAGAAATCCCACAAACCAAGGAACCACTCGAATCAAGAACACAAGAAGCATTCGACTTAAAGCACACTTCCAAACCAACATCAAGAAGCTGAGAGACAGAGAGGAGATTGTACTTGAGAAACTCAACCAAACCAACATTATTGAGAGTGAAGTTCTCATTTACCTTTACCGCGCCCCTTCCCTTCACTCTTCCTCTCTTGTCATCTCCAAAGGTCACATACTCCCGACGCTTCAAGGGAGTGAGGCTGGAGAACCACTTTGCATTTCCGGTCATGTGGCATGAACACCCGGAATCCATCAACCATGTGTTCTCCAAGCCTCCACCTGCTGCCTCACTTGTGTCGGAGTTGGATCTAGAGTCGATGTCGTGATCGTTCTTTGCCATGAAGCAAAGCCCGGTGAAGTGATCCTTCCTCTTGACTCATGGCTTTTCAATCTCCTCCTCCGAGCTTGTAAGGCCTTCGCTTGATGTGAGGACGACATCGCTCAAGGCGGCAACACAGGCGCGTGCAACGGCCTTGGCGAACTTCTTGGAGTTCTTGCCCTTCTTGTAGAAGCGAATCTTCTTCTGCATGAAGTCTTTAGTGTTGTTGTCACGGTACCCGGCCTTCTTCTTCTTGGGACAATCAGCGATGAAGTGTCCTGGGTCACCGCACTCGAAGCAGGTTCTTGAACCACCTCCTCTTCTCTCCTTCCAGTTGTTGTAGAACCTCCTGAACTTCCTTCTGAGCAAGGACAGCTCCTCGTCAGGTATGCACTCCATCTGTTCATCGGAAGCTGCAACAAGAGAAGACAAAGCAAACTCCAAGAAAGACTTGTCAACTGAGGGGTTAGTTCCATAAGAAGCACAACTGTGACCACCCTTCTGAGAACTAGAAAGCAAATCCATGCTAGAAGCAGGTGTAGCAAGATTAGGACGAGATTCCCTAGACAGTTCATGAGATTTTAGCTTGCTATATAGTTGCTCACAGTTCAGGGTATTGAATTCAGCAGTTTCTTCTAGAGCAGCAATTTTAACCCCCCAAACATTTTCATCAAGTGAGTACAGCAGTTGCTTAGCTCTATCATTGTCATTGTACACAAGGGTACCACAAGCCCGCAAATTGCACAACAAGCCCGCAAATTGTACACAAGGGTTTTTGAGCAAAGATTTGGTACTGTCTATTGTAAGAATCCTTACGCATAGACTTGACCTGGTTGGTACCCTCATGGTAAGTGCAGAGCTTAACCCAAATAGCATGAGCAGTGTCAAGGTGTGCAACCCTATCATGTTCATTCCTACCAAGTGCAGAGAGCAGAATATTGATAGCTTTGGAGTTGTTCTTATACCTGACTAACTCACCTGCAGAAGCAGTATTCAGGTCTTGTGGTATAGCATACTCTTGATCAACAATCTCCCAAATTGCACGTTCTTGACTCAGCAGATATGCCTTGGTCTGTGAATTCTAATAGGGGAAGTCCTCTCCATCGAACATCCACAGTTTGACAGCGCGCTTCTCCATGTCGCCTTCGGATCACAAAGCCGGTGAAGGTCAACTAGTGATCAAACCAGCTCTGATACCAATTGAAGGACCGAGAAGGCGACCAGAGGGGGGTGAATGGGAGCCAATTAAAATTCTTCTCAAGAACTTGGCCTATGTCCTAACTACAACCTGAACCAACCTCTAACCAAGTCACCAAGATTACACACACCAACTTGTGATGTGTTAACCCTAGGAATGACTCAAACCAAAAAGACACATAGCGGAAGCACAAAGGAACCAAAAATCAAAACAAGGAAGGTTCGAAAGGTCATAGAATAGAGCCTGACGGAAGTTCCGTGGAACCAAACGGAAGGTCCATGATGCCCGACGGAAGTTCCGTCAAATACGCAAGTTTCGGGCGTCGAGAACACTATCACTCATGGAAGTTCCGTGGTTCTTGACGGAAGTTCCGTCACGGTCACGGAAGTTCCGTCATGGACAAAACAGCAGCTCTGTTTGAGAAAGAAAATTACCAAAACCCTATCAAACGAACTCCAAAAATCATGAAATTTGGACCAGATGATCCTCAATACATCACGACCCTCGTCTAAAGAGATCCACTCAAAAAACACAAGGAATCATCATAAATTTCAGATCTTGTGCCAAGAACACCAAAAAGGGGAAACTTGAGAAATCCTTCAAATCGAAGGTGCTAGAGCTATTGATTCGGTCATGTATCCATAGAGGATTGTTCTAGCTCATCCTAGCAACAAGTTTGTTAAGAAATCCGAACCAAAAACTCATCCAAAAGTGAGATCGAAAATCACCACGAAAATAGCTCCGAAAATAAGAAAAAGGGAATTTCGGAATTCAAGTGAAGAGGGAAATCTTGAGAATGAAAATATTTCTTATATCATAGAAAGGTGCTTACAAGATCCATTGGTACAAGACTAGGAAGCCACCCTCTTCCTCCCACTCTTTGGAAGAGTAAGAGATGTCTCTCACACACCTTTTCCTCTCCTCTAAAACATGAAGTTCTCTCCTAGCACTTTGAATAGAGTCCTAACACAAGGCTAATGGGAAGACAGGCACATCTCCCACTAGCCACACCTCTCCTTATATAGGCCTAGGGTCTATTGTCCACATGACCACCCTACCCTTGACCTACATAACACACCCACCTACTACCGGGGGCATAACAGTCCATCTTTTTCCTCATCGCCCGAATGCCATCGAACGCTTCACGTCTTTTCTTCATCTCGAAGCAAGCTCCGTGATGGTGCCACGTGCACCACCAACCACCGCCACCAGTTTTGAGGCCTAAACCGGGAAACCGCCTTGCACACTTCTCAAAGCGTGACTTCTCGATGTTGACGCGTGTCACTTTGTCCCGCGATCCTGACCACCGGCAAGTCTCTCCCAGTCCCTGTCCATTGGGCCATCTTGTCACTTGCACCGGCATACCGTTTGCCTTGACTTGGTCAACACGCCGTCTTCATCACCACCACGGTTTTGAGGCTCAACCGCCAAACCGTCCGTACTTCTTGCCTCTCAACGTGTGCGGTGTGGATCACCCTTGACTTCACCCGGCATCCCGATCGTCTGGCCCTAAGTCCCCTACTTGTGCCCGATCTTCTCGCCATTGACCGCCAAGTTGACTCCAGTGACCTACACATCATGAGACAAGCAAACACATTTCCTATCTCCTGCAACATCACCAATATCTCCACCAACTCCGGTTAGTCATAACCATGATATGCAAACCCATGCAATCCCTGGATTTCCGCATTTCAACTCAAACATCAAATACGCTCAAGTCAATTACTCATCACAAATATAGCAAACCATGGCACATATCCACATGGTTTCTTAGTAAGCATATAACTTGATATAGGTAAACTCACATAAATATACACATAATGCGAGTATTAATACAGATCCATATTAGATGAGGTGGGATGACATCGCAAAAGACTTAAGATGGAAGAGAGAAAATATGTTTCATTTGGTGAAACACATTGGTGCTATTTAACATGTATGAAACTCCATTCAATCCTTTATTAAGATCAAAGCATCACCCCAACATGTTTTGGCCAATCAATACAACAGTTTAATGTTATGATTTATTCATAAAATATATGAGACAAAATTATACAGTTTAATGTTGCCTAATGGACTAACTGCATACTCATAAAGAAGATAATATACTTGCATATAATTTGTAGCTACCTATGAATATGATTGTAATAATCCAACACTAAACCTTAATATTAACAGATTCAGCAGTTCTAACCTGATGGGGTACACTTGAAGGATCCTAGCTTCAGCCGGGAGTATAACCAAAGTGCGTTGAAGGCTGATATCAATGCTTCTATTGCCGCAGCTAATATAAGGATCGAAGATAGGTGCTGCCACCTCGATCTTCAACACTAAGTATTGACCTGTGGTAGCGTTGGTCCTCTGATGCGTAATAAATAATCTGAATGCCCATGTGGTAGCGTTGTCTGCAGGGTAAACGAAGAGTATTATAATATCCGTCTCAATTGGCCAAATTCCACGTTCAAAAGTACTCCCTCCGGTTGATAACATAAGCATTTGAAACATTTAAAATTTTTTCCATAATTTAAACATTTTAAAGATAAGATAAAATCTAGTGGGTTGGTGGATGAGTAGGGAATTGATGAGATATTGTAAAATGAGGGATATATATGACTTCTTCTACCTTGACTAAATTTGCATTTAAATCTTAGGAATACTTATATTATGGAAAAGAGGAATGTACACTCAACTTGCTAAATGCCACGTTGCATTGGCTCCGTCGTTTCCCTTGCCGTATCGCTCGCTCGTCTCCACGCCGCCCCGACCGCGTCGTCCCTCCCCCTGCACAACTACAAAAGCCACCCGCAGCGCCGCCTTGCTAGTTTTGTCGCGACTAATAATCGAGTTGGTACAACGATCGCCCGACGTACTACTGTGCGAGGCACGACGCGACTATTCCAGCGTGCTGCTATGAGAGAGACTACGGTGATCGTTTTGAGAAAGTGTCGAGCGGCACGCCACGTTGCAACCAATCACGCCCACATATTTGGACATATTAATTTTAATAGACCTGAGACAGACGTAGCCTATTTAAATTAGAATACATTATTTTTAGATGAATTATTAAAGGAGACATATTTTATCACTAATAGTTTTTGAACTACTTCCAAAAACTATTTTTTGAGATCTATTTTTAAAAAACCTCTTAGAGATATTCTTATAGCCGGGCTACCGGCGAGCTTCGAATGAACCAGCCGGCGAATGAACCAACGTCTTGGTCCTGCTCCAAGGAAAAAAAGGAAAGAATCATCCATTCTCTGCATGCAAAAATCATTAGCGATGCTCTGACAACGTCTTGGTCTATTTAACACTGTCACTCTACTAGCCTACTCTAGCACTATGACGTGGCCATTGCATACAACCGGCTTCTGGTTATGGGTGTGTTCGTTTTTACCCTTCTGATTTTTAGACCTGTCACATCAAATATTATGATACTAATTAGAAGTATTAAATATAGATTACTGATAAAATCCAGTTCATAACCCTCTCTCTGAATAACGAGATAAATCTATTAAAACTAATTAGGTCATGATTAGATAATATGATGCTACAGTAAACATCTTTAATGATGATTTAATTAAGCTTAATGAATTTGTCACGATGTGCATTCAACTCTGTAATTAGTTTTATATTTAATATATATTTAATAATCATATATAACATTTTAATAATTGATATGACCTCACTAAAATTTAGACCCAAAGAAACAAACACACCTTATATCATTAGCGATGCTCTGACAAAAATGGTTTAATGATGCCAGATCACATCCGGTAACGTTCAACAAACTGACTTTACTCCAGGCCCCAACACAGTCCACCCAATCAACGTCCGTGGAAATGGCTACTCCCTCCGTCTCAAAATACTTACGTTTTAACTAGCATGGGAATTAAGAAAACATATAAAAGATAGGTGCATAGAAAATAAGTAGGAGAGTAATAAAGTTAGAGATGTATTATATTGAGATACAGTTGCATCGAAAAGTGAAAATGACAAGTATTTTAGGACAAATAAAATTGACTAAAATGTCAACTCTTTTGAGACAAAGGAAGTACATCTCAACATCAACTTAATTAAGCAAAAAACTACCCAAAGGTGGACGGTGCGTAAATAAAATATACTAGTACTGTACGAAGAATTAAAAATCGATCTTAGATCTTAAGATATGTTTAATGCGAGTTCTGCGCAAGATAACTCACCAGATTTTAAGATCTGGGAAATGGTGACAAGAATGGTTTAATAACCCCAGATCCCATCCGGATGAACTGTCAACAAATTGACTTGACTCCAGGCCTCACCACCGTCCAGCCAATTGGCGTCCGTCGAAGTGGTGGCATCTCAATATCAACTTATCTAAGCACAAAATTATGCAGACGGTCACAGGTGTCTAAAAAACAGTAGTAGTAATGAAGAGTTAATAAACGATCATGGATGAATACGGCGATTTGAACAAGAACGCACGCAATCCAACAAAATAATTAAGGTGTTGTCAGGATTAGATAACATATAGTAGAATGACTGCACGACAAAAGGCTTATATATATTTCCAACAGGCCAAATAAAAAGATATATAACACGGTTTCTGTGATTTGGCTGTTCTGAACAATCCTGTTATTTAAAAAATTGTTTACATATATAGAAGATGACCTTCTCATCACGGTGACCAGAACATTTATGAAATAGCCTAAACAGTTATATAAAAGCCCAGAGAAAAGAGATAATAATGCATATTAAAATATATCCCTCTAAATGGAAAGGAATTGAAATATTCTAGAAAAGGGAAAATATTAACCAAACAACGTATGTGATTCAGTAAAATATTTAATGAACGAAAACATTTTTAGGAAATATTTTCTGGTGTAACAAACATTACATATTTCTAACTTTTTGAATGAACTTTATATATAAGTACAAAGTATATGGCTGTCCAGTGCATTTTCTGGGGCTGTATCCTAATCGAATGTTTTGTGCAAAAAGATGTAGGACAAACCCCTTTGTGGCTGATGCTAGCAACCAAGACTGAAGTGTTTTGATAGTGTAAGGGTATGAGTATACCTGCGTATATGGGTCGTGTCAAATGGGCCAGCCTGAGGCCCACATGTTTTGGCCCGATATGAGTCCTACATGGCTCGCTGACCAATAGGCCCATGCCAGCATGGCCAGGTCCATTGTGCCACTCTTGGGCCTAACCTAAGGATGTGACACAGCCTGAAAGACAGGCAACCACAATAGGCCGAGAAGGCCGCAACGCCCTGCCAGTATAAAAATGTCGCCGACCCGTGCTCCTTGCCCTGAACCCTAGCACCGCTTTCCTCCCCTGCTCAGTCGCTCGCCCGCTCGCCAATTCGATATCCCGAACCCTAGCGCTGCCACCTACGCCACTCCGCCTTGGCGCCTCCCACACAGGATGATCGACACTTCCGGTCCCCCCTTCACAGTGAACCTGTTTCCTCAAGATATCTGGTGGATACTGATCGGCAATGGCAATCAACCTGATCGACAGTGTCAGTCAAGAGTCTCCCAGAGAAAAAATTCCTCTTTCTGCTTGCCTTATCGACCTTGATGATGCCTTGATTGCCAATGCGAGTCGTTAAAAACTTATACAGTGGTCTGACTCATATTAGAAACCCTAACAAATGTGCCGATGGGTCCATAGGCACTACCAATGTGGGGTGTCCAGACACAACAATGGCCCTTTTCAGGGCCATAGTATAAAAGCCCCAACACTCACTTTGGCTAATGTCTCTCCAACCTGAAAATCAAAAGTCACTTTTGAGCTTCAGTCTCTCCACTCTCCCTCTCTAAGCCAAAGCTTCTTACTTGAGCGAGGATTTGAGTGTGAGCATGATTTCCTAGTGATTGAGAGCACCATTCCACAATTGAGCATTCAACTTTGATATGCTTGTGATTTGTGCTTGTTACTCCTGGAGCTTTGCTCCTACACGGTTAGCGGTGTCTGGTGATGGCTCAGGAAGTTTATATTACTCATCCCACAAGGGATTTTCTAGTGGAAAACTCGAGCTCGATCTTTATGGTTGCTTGAGTGAGAATAGGGTTGAAAGAGACCCGGTCATTTATGGACATCTTAACGGAGATGTAGAGTTCTTTGTGAGCTTGAACTTCGGTAACAAATTTTGTGTCTCCGTACGCTCCTTTATTATTTGTTGTTCTTATACATGTTCTTAGGTTTATTCTTATATTAGCTTAAATTTGATCAATCCACTTGTGTGGGTTTATCTAGTTGTTGTTAAACTGTTGTAGTGCCTTATATTACCTGTTGTAGTCTTCCCTTTCACTTATTTGCAGACCAACTTAGACTTAGTTCTTGGTTCCTATAGGTACCTCCATCGGCACTACCGATCAGCTCATCGGAACTGCCAGCAATACTGGTAAAATTTGTTTAAGTCTAACTCCGTAGAATTTTTAGGTTGCCTATTGACCCCCCCCCCCCCCGTCCCCCTCTAGGAAACTTTCAATGCGTATTAGAGTAGGATCTTCTTGAAGGCTTAACGGCCTGAAGATTAAAGATGACAAAACCATAAGACAACAAACCAGAGAGAGCATCTGGTCCGGGGGAAGTGGCAATGATCCCGGAATAAGGCTCAATGCTATTCCTTTCAACTACAATGAGCTCAAGAATGAATATGTTGGCATTGGCTTGGGAAAGCTCCCTTATACCTCCAACAGTTTTTGGTATTGTGCAGCACTTTCACCATGAGGGATGTGACCCCTGAGGCCATTCGCCTTCGCCTATTCCCATTTTCACTCTTGGGGAAGGCGAAGCAGTGGTTCTATAGCAATCAAGAAGAGCTCACCACATGGGACAAGTGCTCCAACGCCTTCCTTGCCAAGTTCTTCCCGCTAGCCAAAACCAATGCCCTGCGGAACAAGATTTCAAGTTTTCAACAGCTAACTGACGAGAGCATTCCTGAGGCATGGGAACGTTTCCAAGAATACACTCTAGCATGCCCACATCACGGAATGCAAGATTGGTTGCTGATCCAAAGCTTTTACCATGGGCTCAACCGCCCTGCTCGCGAGCACCTAGATGCAGCCGCTGGATGTTCCTTCTTCTCTCTGAAGGTCAAAGAACGTCAAACTCTCATAGAAAAGATGGTCGCCAATTACAGTGGCTACAATGAGAGACAGAATCAGCCGCAACCCAAGATGAGGGTAGTCCACCAAGTTGATGGTATTGACATGTTAGCAATTAAAATGGATCAACTTTTGAAGAAAATGGACGGACCTCAGACTGTCCAATCCTTGGACTCTCGCATGACTTGCGAAGTCTGTGGAAACCTTGGACACATGGGAAGCCACTGCCCAGAGACTCAAGAAGAAGAAGTGAACTACCTCAACAACACCACCAACAACAACAACGGGTTTAGGCCCCATATGAACAATTTCGGATAGGAGTCCAAGCCAAACCTCTCTTTCGACAAGAACATGGGTAAATCTGGAAACTTTACTCGTAATGAACCCTCCTTCCGTGATCTTCTTCTAGGACAATCTAAAATCAATGAAAGTATTAGTAGGAAATTTATTGCTATTGATAAAGTCCTAGAAAGCATAGATTCTCATATGGAAGCCTTCAATACCTCTCTGCAAAACCAGCTTAGTCATAATAAAATGTTAGAAACACAAATTGCTTAGCTGGCCACTTCTATTGTTAAGCCTAACTCGGGCAAGCTCCCCCGTCAGCCGAAAGCTAGTCCCAAAGAAAATGTTAGTGCGGTCACAACTAGAGGCGGAAAATCTATACAAGATCCGCCAAATCCTAACATTGCAGGGAAGACCGGGGAAACCAATGAAGAATTAGAAGGAGAGGAGGAAATTGAAGTTGAGGATGCAAAGGCACCTCTCAAGAAGGCGCCACATGAGTTATATGATACCCCGATGTTGCCATTCCCCCCTCGACAGAGGAAGCCAACGATGGATGAATAATTTGGGAAGTTTGTGGAGGTAATAAAGAAATTATTCATCAACATACCGCTACTTGATGCTATGCAGGTTCCTACATACTCCAAGTTCCTAAAGGACATCCTCAACGACAAACGCCCAATGCCATCCACGGAGGTTGTCAAATTGACTGAAGAATGCAGCGCCGCTACCTTGAACTCCTTCCCAGAAAAGAAGCGAGATACGGGATGCCCAACCATCCCATGTTCCATCGGGAGGCAACAATTCAACAACGCCCTTTGTGACTTGGGGGCGAGCGTGAGCGTCATGCCAAAGATATGGAGGCCAATGCAAAGACACCCCTTATACTAGGAAGGCCGTTCCTAAGCACTGCAAATGCCAACAGTGATGTTAGGGCTGCAGAAATCCACCTTAACATTAATTGGCATGACGAAAAGTTCGCCTTCAAGCCCCGAACAGAACAATGCAATCAGGTATGCATCTTTTATGGCAAAAATCCTAACACGGTGCCGAAAATTGAGGTGTATCCAATCCCACCAAAAATGGGTGCACCGGCGGTGAAAGTTCGAAGCATACCACCACCGCCCAAGAAGAAGAACGAGCCACAAGAAATGAAGAAAAAGGTCACCGCCAAGCCAAAGAAAATCAAACAAGTATGGCGGAAGAAAGAAGTTGCACCGATCGTGGAAAATTCTCCATCCACGACGGGCACCGTGCAAAATTGAGCGCGTAGAACGTCTTGTTCAAGACATAAAATTTGAACCCTCGTCCGAAGGTAACCGATATTTATCCCCCTTTATAGCATTAGATTAGGTTGATTTTATTCCTCTTTCTTTAACCATTAAACTAGGATATAAAAAAATTAAAAATTAAAAATTTGAAAATTTTTGGTAATGTTTCGGCCACGTCTCTTGCCGTGAGGTCGTTTTCGAGTCAACGACAATCCGGGGTGTTGATTCAGGGCTGTAACCCAGCCTGAAATAACCCATATTTCAGCACCCGGGAGGTCATTTTTCATGAAAAACTACCCCCGGCTGGGTCATTTCTACCGCCCGGCAAGCCATGCCGCCCGGCACAACTTTTCATTGGATTCTTGACCCTTTTAATGCAAAGATGATGGCCATGAGTGGTGGAGGTGTGGCCAGCCTTACCTTGAAGAAAAAAATACTCATCTAAAGCCCCACCATGAGTGAAAGTGAATGAATGAGAGCCACACGTGTCACCTCACTCTTTCACCACTCACACACACCTGCCACCCTACTTACCTAGGCTTCATGAGTGGCAACTCACTAATTGAAAACAAACAACTTTGGCCATCCCATCACTCTATCCTTGCTCCCTACACTTTTAGCAAATTTCTAGACAAATTGAGCAAGTGGATCACATGGCACTTGGACCTAGCCTTCTCCCATCACGACTAGAGCAATAATTGAGAAAATGGAGGGAAATGACCCACCAACCGGCATGGGCTGCCTCCCGGCATGTCCTGCTGCCCGGCATAAAACTTTCTCCCCCAATGCTCCTCTTGAACTTATAAATAGAGGGCACACTCTCCTTTACTTCTCCACCCAAAGCATTCGGCTGAAAACTTCATCTCTCCCTCACAAACTCTCTCTCTTTGCACTTCTTTTCTCACTCAACTAATTAGTGCACTTTGTACTTAGCAATAAAAGTGTGCTGCACTAAAACCAACTAGAGAGAATTTGTTGTCACCCTCACACGTTCGAACGACTAACACTTGGACTAAAACCAACTACTAACCGAACGACTAACCACTAACCATTATCATCACATTGTCCTTCGGGTATTGCGTCCAAGTAACCCTTTTGCAGGAATGGCAAATATTTGGAGAGGCATCTACACCAAGTTCAGCAATAGCAGCAGCTCAAGTCATGGGAGGCGCACACCAAGTGAGCGTTCGGAAGCAGAGCACTCCAGAGCTTCACATGGGCATACTCCGAGTTATCTCTCGGATTCAATGTCCATATCTGAAGCCCCAACGGAGCAAAGTGTGCAAAATGAAGAGTTTGACAAGTTCATGGAGAGTGAAGAAAATATGGTGTTCAATGATTACGACGAGCGAAGCAAGTTCACCGCCATTTGGGACCGGGAGTTCACATCCGTGCACAAGTTCGATCACAACTTCCTCGAGCAAATCGGCGTCTTCGCCGATTTCGAGTACGCACTCAACACGGCCGAATGGTATGATTTCTACCACCTCGATGATTACGGTTCCAAATGGCTTACCATTGAATTCCTTTGCACCTTAAAAGTCCTCACCACTCCGTCAGACAAATTAGGTACTCTCTACACATTCCGTCTTTTTGGTGAAACCTATGAATGGTCTTTAAAACAAATTAGTACCTACCTTGGTTTTGATCGTAAGGCCGCTGTAGACATTAATAAACTTAAAGGTTTCACCCCTCAAGGACTATGGGCCAAGATAGGTAGTCCCGTCATGGGGCAGGAGCGCACTAGCGACATTCATAACCCTTCGCTCCGTATAATACACCGTTTTATCACTCACTACCTCACCCCTCGGGATGATGTATGTTCAATGAATAATTTAGACAAGGCCTATCTTTATGCTGTGATAAAGAAAATTAAAACGAACCCCACTTTCTTTCTCATCAACCATTGGCTCACCCTAGCATTCAAGCAACATGGACCTATCACTTTCACACCTTTTGTCACTAGAATTGCTAGGAAGGTTGGCGCGCTCCATAGAGCTAGAACAGATCGTCTCCCTAGTGCTTCTTTGCTAGGGAAAGATCACTTTTGGCAAGCCCACCTTTTGAAGGAAGAAAACAATAGGTTGTACATGCTTTATCCGACACAAGATGTAGAGTTAGAATTGCCTAACCCCAAGCTCACCATCATTGGTAAAAAGAACTTTCTGTACAATTGGCAAGCTCCCGTGCAGCATGCACGACATAGTGTTTCAGGGGATAGACCATGAGCAAGAGCTCCGCGAATGGGTGCTTCGGGAAGCTCTCAATACCATTGGGAGCAACCACAGTACCCTGAATTTACTAGCTCGTCAACACACCACACTAGCTCATCCCACGAAGAGTTTGAACCATCTGATCCTTATGGGATAGGAAGTTACTATCAACCCCATGAAGGCATAGGAACTTCACGTTCTGCCCGATTCACATCATACAACTTTTCGGAGTTGGAAGGTGACATGCAATACTTAGCTGCAAACGCTTATGAGACCAACATGCGAACCCAAGAAATACAAGCAGCCATAAGGGATAGGCAAGAATGGCAGCAACAAACAACAGAACAACTTCAGACAAACCTCTCCATGATGGATCAGCTGTTTTGTGACACCCCAGGTGTCTCACCTTAACTTAGCAAAAATGAGGAGCACAAATCATGGAAATAATGACATAAAATGATAGAGCCAATCCATTAATTTAATTCTAGGCAAATAAATATACTACAACCAAGTTATTGAAACAACTTAAGAAATTCAATACAACTCATGCCAAATAAATTCATCATCAGTTTGGTAATAATAAAATAAAATATTAGGAATTTATTGGGCATTTTATCTGCTTGGCAAGACCCTTAATTAATTAATTGATTCTTAAGTAACTAATTAATGCATTTAATAAAATCTAAAAATATGGTTATGGAAATTTCAAATAAAATTTACCAGAGTGTTTCCCACCATTTAAATAGTCAGTCCACCAATTTTCACCATTTTAGGAAATCTGTAGCTATTTTATTTTGATTTATTAAGAAACTAGTTTGACTAGGGACCTTTTTGTGAGGATCATGAAAGATCAGGGGGCACAGTGTAAAAAGTCCTTTCTTCTCCCTCCCACTGGCGCAGAGCCTGCCGACTCCATTGTCGGCGCACGCCACGGCCCGCCTTCACCCCACCTTGGGACAGCGCGTGCTACAGTCGCCGTTGACCCCCTCTCTGCCTCCGCCCTGTCCCATCCTTCTGCCTCGGCCGCACGCCCGCCCAACGGCCTTCGCTTCTCCCTTCTCCTTTCTGCACTCCACCGAGCCGCACAACAAGCATTCAATCCCTGCCGCTTCTCCCTTTTCCTTCGCCACTCACTTCCTGGACCTCTGCTCCACCTAAATTCGCACCGCAAGCTCACGAGTACATTGCCCTCGCTCTCCCCCACTTTTCTCTCTCTCATTTTCCGCTCTCTGTGCTCTGCTTCCCCCGCCATTACGGAACCCGAGCTTGAGCTTGCATTGCCACTGCTCCCACACCCCGAGCCGAGTCCAGAGCCAAACAGATTTGCACGAACCCTCTCCCACTTTCCGTACTCTTCACTCAGCAAGCCCTCGATCGAATTCGAGTTGATTTGGAAAAAAATCCGAGGCATGCTCCCGGTCGAACCCAATGGCGCCGACTTCAAATTCGCCAAATTAGGTGAGCCTTGGCGTTTGCTTCCTTTCTTCCCACGCGCGCAACTTCCTCCCGCGTTTCTCTGACCCCTCTTTTCCTTGTTCCCATCGCGAGATCGCCGGCATAGCTGCTGATCCCTGCCGTCGTCTCTGCTCCACCAAAATCCGAAGCCGTTCCATAATGAGCTCCCATCTCCGGCTATTCTCGAAGCAAGCCGACTCGACGCCGACGTTCTCCACCTTCCAGTGAAGCTGAAGGAGCCAACCCCGACTGATTTCGTGCCCTAGGCCCCCGCCGCGACGCCGCCAAACATCGCCTTTCCACCACCTCTCGTCGCTGACCAACTTCCGGTGAGAACCCCACCTCGCGAACCCCTCCATCCCCTTCGCCTCGATGAGCATGTCGTTTATTTGCTTCCACCACGAGCTTTTTCCTCGCGTAACGCCCGCCGACGAGGCCTCCGGCGAGGCCAGCCTTTGTTCCAGCGCGCCTACTGGCAGTCCTGTTGGCATCCTGCATGGCGCTTACATGTCGCTAACGTGGCCATGCATGGCACTGAGGTGTCATTAGGTAGAATCAGAAATACCCAGGAAATTCCAGAAAAATGCATAAAACTTTGAAAACTCCTAGTAAATCGAATTTAACTCCAATGAAGCCCAAACAAAATTTGTTAGGTTCACCTTGAAGAGCTCTATTTTAGTAAAATGATACATCTTAGCCTCTGTTCATGTATTTTTGTTAATTCATTAAATTGTGAGAACACAAATTAATTCACCAGGAACTCTAGGAATGGAATTAAATCTTGATTTTTGGCATGCTTAGTAAATACATAATTATCTATCACCACAAATTTTCGTCGGGCAAAATATGAATTATTTTAGGCTCTAGAAATTATTTAGTGTGTTCAATTAAACTAACTCTAGTAATTATTTTATAATTAATTGGCCCCTGCCACTTGGTACAAAAATCACTCAAACAAGCCTCTGTGCCCAGTAATTCACACAAGTCCAGAAACCAAAGTTTACTTAATTAAATTCAATTAATTGCTCGTACCATTATTTTACTTTAATAAATGCTAGTAGTTAGAATAATTATATCCAGAGGCTGTAAATTGGTAAAAATACAATTTATCTATGTCCCTGTTCATGATAAATCACTTAAGATTAGAATCAATTGGTTACTATTACAATTGCTTATTCATTCTGAAAGACTATAACAACCCTAAATAAATGATTAACACACATAAAATAATGATACTCTAATTTGTTTCTTTGAAGCATATGGCTTCGAGAACATTGAAGCATATGTCTTTGAGAACATAATAATAATCAACATTTGAAGACGTTGAGCATCATATCATTGCATTCTACGGTATTTTGATAATATCGACAATTCAATTCTATCATATAGGCAACAACAACCCAGAGCAGGAAGAGGAGGATCTACAGAAGGACCATGATCCCCAAGAGCAAGACATTGTAGCTGCTAGCACTAACATCGATCCAGGCAAGCTCCGGTTTACATTGGCCCTTTTATAAAGTTGCTAGTTTTCAATATGACTAGTGTCTGTAATCATTGTTGCATTATTAGGTCATAGGAGTTGATTGGAACCCACTTGCATGATACCCAAATGACCTACGCCACTTTTATTAGAACGTTGGTAGTATCGGTACTAAGTCGCTATGCTTAGTAATTGCTAGACCCGGTAGATATCATTACTAAGAAATGAACTTGACCACTGGAACGAGAACCTAAAAGAAGTTATTTTACGGTTATGACCGGGCAGAGAAGATGCATGTGTAGGTTTGCAGCAATACATGGGTGTTGACTGCGGTAGCCCTGCCTTGTCGAACCTAGGACCCGTCCGTGGTCGGCCCCTTGGTCAAGTATTGAACAGTACCGAATACATGCTAGTCTATGGGCACTAGTAAACTGATGTAGCATTGGCGAGGCAATGAGGACGGTACCTAGTACAGTGGTCGTTGGCCCTTCTGCTGCTGGAGTGGGCGGTTCATACAACGAAGTACTATTGGCAGGACGGCATGCCAACTCGCTGAGACTAGACCCGGACCAAGTTGTTTTTCGTCCTTGCGAAAAGTTGCCATATACGAAATTAACGGGTGCGTATGTGTCGTATATCTCGGGTTATCCCAGCTGGTGTAAATCAATTGCAATTGCTGTCCCTCGCAGTAATGAGTACCACATGGCCATTGCGTCGTCACGTAGTTGAACCTGGTATTGGAAATTAATTATGATGTTTATCATTGATGTTACCATTATTGCTCTTATGTTACACTTACTTTATGTATTGCTCAATTATCTTGTTATTGCAACTAAAGTTACATTTCTGCTCTACCCAGTTAATTTTGAGAAATAAAACCTGGTAGAACTAATAGGGTGCTTAGTGCGAGTTTTTCCAAACAAGCCACCTATTAGAGCCATTGCATGTCTAGACATCCGATGGATAAGACTTGCTGAGTAATTAGTACTCAGGCTTTGTGCCACTGTTGTTTTCAGGTAATGAAGAAGTAGAATTGCCTGTAGATGTGCTGCCCTGGGACATGCAAGTACCTGAGGGTTGGACTGCCCACTGGGAGTCCGACTTCCCGCCGCAGTGATGATGTGTGATGCTAGAGTGATGGTTCTTCGGGCATGAACCATTACTATGCTGTACCGTCGAGCTCATAGCTTTAACGTAATTGCTTCCGCTGTGTTTCAAAACATTATGAACTTGTAATATTCCGCTACACTCTGATGACCAATTGATGTAATATTAAATTTAAATTTGAACCAATATTGTATTATCAAGTGTCTTTAACGTAATTGCTTCCGCTGTGTTTCAAAACGTTATCAGCACCATCGGGACCTCGATCCTCCGGGAAGGGGAGCCACAGCTGGTATCAGAGCCGTGCTCCATGATGATACAACAAATAAATCGTATCTTCGAAAACCACGACAGTGCGAGTGAGGATACGTTAGTATTGCCCCTATAGATAGTAGGGTGGTGCCAAAGTTAACCTGGGTTATGATTGTTTATATTATTGCATCTACGACTTCTTCAAATAAAGGTACGTGCATGCTTAACCGACACGCGTGATATCGGTGTCTGTGCTCGTAGGCGGATAGGAGACACTGTTGGCTCGTGAATTATCACGGGGCGATCCTTCTTTCATGGATCGTTACTAGTAGAACTGTGCTTCTTTTTCGTAGTTTCTTTTGAATTTCATGTATTGTTTCTGCAATGAATCTTCTGCAGGTACGCTAACGCCGTTAGTATAAACTTTAGAATGACTTACGTGTTGAGTGCGGGTCGTCACCAAATATCCGTTCCGCTAAGTCTCGGCAAGTTAGGTGTTGTGTTGTGAGGAACGATAGCTTAATAAAATGAAGGTTTTGCTTCATGCATCCCATTATAACTAAACTAAAATTTGGTTCTCTCCTTGCTCACCAACCTCTGAATAAAAATTTTCTAAACATAATAAGTTTAAAATTCTGAATAACAAGGTTAACAAGAATCTGTCCTGTTTTTAGTTACCAACTTCAAAAATTCACAACTAAAGATATACTTCGGATTTTTAGGTGTTTAAATACAACATGGAAAGCCCTAGAAGTCTGTTTTCATCTCCAATAGGTTTCACCATCTTTCCAGTTCTCCCCTGTCCAGTAGATCCAAAACATTAAGCCTATGTCAATCTGAAACTGAATTTGTTTTGAGACTCATTGCCGTATTATTGACCCTTGAGGCTGGAAAATGTGAACAAAAACCTTGTTTCTGTATTTCATAGCACTATATATGAAATGCATTGTTACTCATGGAACATTGTACTCACCATTGGGTTTATGTTCCAGATGGGTGACCACGGTTTTGAGGAGCTTTCGCACGACGGGTGGCGCTATACCACCGGACACCACCACCGTGGCTTTCCTACACTGTTGTGGGATCTCTTACGCTTGCTGGGCTACGACGAGCCGCCCTCCTACAAGGGCCACGAGGTCCGTCGCCACGGCATGACTCTTGCTGAAGTGCACATCAGCGTGCCCACACACCCGCGCAACCTCGACATGGCGGGTATGGAGAGCACAGCTTTTTGTGGGAGCCTCCGTGAGGGCTTGGAGAGAGTCGCCCATAGGGCTCTCACCCACTTCTGCGGGCGCCACACAGCAGATCTCTCTGGGACTCCGTTTGAGATGATTCCCATTTGGTACCAGGCCAACCCGGTCTGGCAGAGGCGTGTGAGGCGCATTGGCCGCGACGACTACCCAACGTACCACGCAGGGTACCACCGTGCGTCCTGCTACTCCGAGTACCTCTTCAACTTGGATGAGGAGGCTAGCAGCCACAGCAGTATCCTACTGGCTGAGGCCGAGCAGGTCTGGGTTCAAAGGAATGACCTGCAGACACAGGTCGACGCACAACAGAGAGAGATTCAGCGGCTGACCGCTGCTCTTGAGGCGAGTGAGACTCGTGTTACTGAGGTGACTGGATAGCGCGACACCCTCGCGCAGGAGGTGGACAGACGTGGCGTGATTATGCAGCAGTGCACCAACCACAACGAGCACCTGTAGCATCAGTTGACGGCTGCACAACATGAGATGCAGCTTATGGGAGAGGATTTGGAGACCCTGGCCCAGAAGAACCAGGGCCTGTAGCAGCAGCTTGAGGCAGCCCTTGCACCACCGGCAGTACCGGAGGAGGAGGACCCGCAGGAGGATATGGACGGGGAGTCTGACATGGACTACGAGGCACCCGCCCGAGGCAGGACCCAGGAGGATGAGGGTAGACTAGCCTAGTCTTGTCAGGCAAGATTAGTGGGTAGATAACTTTTGTTGAACCACGCAAGGTTGTTGTATTTTGGGGTTGATGCGTGAGATGTTTTTGTAACTCGAGGGCTACATATTCCGAGTCATGTATGGAAACTATGATGATTTGCGCTGTGCATTGGATGTACCATTAGTATCTATTGTTGTTACAACAAAGTTAATCATACTCATTGACTCAATCAAGGTACTTTCTTTGTAGATGGCTGAAAACAATGAACAACCACCACAGGGTTGGGAAATTACCGATGGCTTAGAGTTCACAGGGATGGTTCACTTGTTTTGGAGAGTTCTCCAGAGATTCGGATATTCCATTCCTCCCACCTATATTGGCAAGGAATTCCAGGAGCATGGAGTCCCCTCATGTATCATCCATGTGGCGGTTCTCGCCAATTACTCCGTCATCCCCGCATGGGAATCTTGGACCCTTAGCGTCATCGGGACAGATCTGCCTTCCACCTGGAATGTAGTTGCATTCAAGGCACTTATTCGATTCTATGAAGACCACAAGCATGATGTGGCTGGAACACCCATTGCCTTGCTACCCATTAATGATGTGATGGATTTCGAATGGATGAGGCGTGTGGATTTTATCTTTGATCCAAACCACCGCCATCATGATCCTATGCTGCCCATAATAGAGTATTATGGTCTGTCCACATTCGCTTTGTGCACAAACTAGTGCCGGCAATTGGATGTGTTCCATTCTGCACTACGACTTTCTGAGGTCAAAAAACAAGCTAAAGATGAAGAAATTGCAAAAATGAACCAGCAAATCCAAGCCAAGAATGAAGAGATGAAAGCGATTCTAGAAGAACGTGACCAAGCCTTGCAGGATGTAGCAGATTTTGAGAATGATATGATTGAGGCTCAAGATGGCCTGAGCACATTTAAGGCTGCCCATCTTCCTATTGAAGGGAACTGGGATGAGATCTTCATAGAGTATGGAGAACAAGACGATGTGAAGATGGCACCTGCCGGTGTTGATGACGATGAAATGATGGATCTGGAGGAACCAGGAGAACCTATGGAATAGGAAGAACTGGAAGAGCCAGAAGACTTAGGCCAGGAGTAGATGATTCGCTACCCCTGTGTACGGTCGTGTAGTATATGTATCCCTAGTTCGATGTAAAAGTGTGAGTCTTGCATGTTGTGTCCGCAATACCGTAACTAGGCGATGACACCTATATGCAAGGAACCATGTGATAATGTCCTTTAACAGCCATGTAGACTGGATTGAATCAATGAAGATGGATGTCATTCTGATATGTTACCGTACCACTTGCAAATTTACATTTTGTGCATGTGAATTTATGGAATGTTATGAGAACCAACTAATGTGCAACCGCATAAATTGCAGCATGGTGCGTACTCGGAACCAGGAAGATCCGGAGAGCTCTCAGCAAGGAGCGAATGCTGAGCCTTCCTTAGCTGAAGTCCTAGCCGCTGCACTCAACAGGCACCAGAATGACTCTGAGCTGCTCCGTCGGTTGGTCGACATCACAACTCACCTGGCTGGACGTGGAGATAACCACAACAACTGCAACAACCAGCCCCGTCAGAGCACTTACTCAGAATTCCTGGGTACCCATCCACCCACCTTCGAGCGTGCCAGAGAACCACTGGACGCCGACCACTGGTTGCGCCAGACCGAGTCTAAGTTCGGTCTGCTGGAGTGCACCGAGCACCAGAAGGTGCTATTCGCCACCCAACAACTCCATGGCTCTGCTAGTGCCTGGTGGGCCAACTATGAAGCTTCTCTGCCTACTGGACGCCGCGTGGAATGGAATGACTTCAAGGCTGCTTTTCGTGCTCATTTCATCCCCGCTGGTCTCATGCAGAGAAAGTTCCAGGAATTTATGGATCTAAAACAAGGAGAGAGGAATGTCCTCCAATATTCCGAAGCTTTCAATCATCTCGCTCAGTACGTCGTAGAGTATGTTAATACTAAGGAAAAGAAGAGATACACATTCTTGCATGGGATGAATGCCACGCTCAAGGAACGTCTGACTTGGCAGGCGACTGGCACATACAATGATCTGGTCAAAGGTGCTATTGTCCAGGAAGGCGCTATGCGCCAAGTAGAAGAAGAAGACCACAAGAGAAAGGCCCCTGCTACTACCTCTGCTGCCCCGCAGGCGAAGCATCCCCTGATATATACTTCACCCACCAGACAACATTTCCGGGCAGCACCGCAGCAACAGTTTCAGCGATGATTTGGCCCGAACTACTCAAGATCATCACCGCAGCAGAACCTTCCACCTCGTGCACCTTATCAACAGAAGAACATTCAGCACCGTGTGCCGTATCAGCAACAAGGGAGCCCGAGTGCTCATGCCCCACTGCCTGCTGATCGAGGAGGCAACTACCCTTGCAACAATTGTGGTCATACCAGCCACTTCGCAAAGAACTGTACTGCACCAAGGCGCAACAACAACAACAACAACCAGCACCAGAACCAGAGCTGGAATGTGAATGCACCATCACGTGGTGCCCAAGTGAACTACACCAATGCGGAAGATATCCCTCAGGGCAAACCCGTGCTGACCGGTATGCTCTCGCTCTATCACCAGCCTATCCTTGCGCTTTTTGATTCTGGTGCTATGCATAATTTAATTAGCCAAGCGTGTGTGCAAAAACTTAATCTTCAACCCCAGACTATAGAAAGATGCTACACAATTCGTTCCCCCGCTGGGCAAATTAGTGCAAATCAAATAGTATGCAAAGCCCGTTTAGAAATAAACAAGAAAATCTGCCCCACGGATTTTATCATGCTTAGCCACCAGGGAATTGACTTGATCTTGGGCATGTTCTGGATGAAAACCCATAGAGCCATGCTAGACATCGAGCCCCGTATCGTTGACCTCAACTCCCCTTTGCATGGAGAGGACACACTTTCTCTAAACATCAATTCATCGAAAGCCCTGATTGTCCATCACTTGGAAGGGCAGTCGCTCGAGAACATCCCCGTTGTTTGCGAGTATCCGGACGTATTCCCCGAGTATCTCTGGCCTACCACCTGACCTTGAAGTGGAATTTAGGGTAGAGCTACAGCCAGGAACTTCTCTGATATCTCGTCAACCCTACAAGATGGCCCCGAATGAGTTGGCCGAATTGAAAAGCAGTTGAATGAGTTATTGGAAAAGGGATTCATTCCCCCAAGCACTTCACCTTGGGGCTACCCAGCTATCTTTGTGAAGAAGAAGGACAAATCTCTGCGTCTCGTTGTTGACTATCGACCTCTTAACGAAGTTACCATCAAGAATAAATACCCGTTACCATGAATTGATATCCTTTTTGATCAATTGGTTGGTGCTAAGGTATTTTCAAAAATTGACCTCTGTTCAGGTTATCATCAAATCAAAATCAGAGCAGAAGATATTCCAAAAACCGCCTTTTCTACTAGATACAAATTATTCGAGTATCTAGTAATGTCATTCGGATTGACAAACGCCCCAGCTCATTTCATGTATCTCATGAATTCGGTATTCATGCCAAAGTTGGACAAATTTGTGGTAGTATTCATTGACGACATCCTCGTCTATTCTAAGTCCAAGGAAGAGCGTGCTGAACACCTTCGCATTGTTCTTCAACGTCTACGAGATCACCAGTTGTACGCAAAATTCAGCAACTGTGAATTTTGGTTGGACCGTATGTCATTCCTTGGTCACATAGTCTCTGCAGAAGGAATCTCGATAGACCCTAGCAAAGTTCAAGACGTGCTAGATTGGAAGCCACCAAAAACAGTTCACCAAGTGCGCAGTTTCCTCGGGCTAGCGGGATATTATCGTAGGTTCATACCAAATTTTTCTCGGCTGACCAAACCCATCACGGAGCTGCTGAAAAAGGAGAAAAAGTTTAATTGGAACAGCAATTGTGAAGAAGCATTTCAAACATTGAAGAAATTATTGACAACTGCCCGGTACTGGCTCAACCCGACATCACCAAGCCATTCGACATATATTGTGATTCGTCTGGGACAGGACTTGGGTGTGTACTCATGCAAGAAGGTCGTGTCATAGCCTATGCATCTCGACAGTTAAGGAAGCATGAAGATCACTATCCAACTCATGATTTGGAGCTAGCTGTAGTTGTACTTGCACTAAAAATATGGAGGCATTATTTGCTCGGCAACTTAGTGCACATCTACACAGACCATAAGAGCTTGAAATATATATTCACCCAGACTGATCTAAACATGAGACAACATCGGTGGCTAGAACTGATTAAGGATTATAACCTGGAGATTCATTATCATCCAGGCAAGGCTAATGTAGTCGCTGATGCGTTAAGCAAAAAGGTCCACTGCAACAACTTAGAACTGGAAGTTCAGGACCGAATTGACCCCGAAACTAATTTGGAACCCAGCCTTCACATTTTACCTGTTGTAGTGGTTAGCAACCTAAGTGTGCATTCTACCATCTGTGAAGAAATCATTGCTGCACAGAAAAATGACGTTGGTATGAATCATATCAGACAAAACATTAAGGATGGCAAGGCAAAATGCTTCACCCAAGACTCGAACGATACTCTGTGGTTCAATAACCGTTTAGTAGTACCAAAGGACTTTGAACTTCGACGGAAGATCTTGGATGAAGCACACCACTCCAAATATTCTATCCATCCGGGTAGTAATAAGATGTACCAAGACTTGAAGAAGAATTTCTGGTGGACAAGGATGAAGCGAGAAATTGCTCGGTATGTCGCGGAATGCGATATGTGTCAGAGGGTTAAGGCTGATGATTTGAAACAGGCCGGATTACTTCAACCATTGAGTATCCCCGCTTGGAAATGGGAAGACATCATCATGGATTTTATTGTTGGTCTCCCTCTCACTTCTCGAAAGCATGATTCAATTTGGGTCATTGTAGACAGACTCACCAAATCTACCCACTTCCTGCCAGTCAACAATAGACATAGGTGTACGACAATATACAGAGCTATACATAGCCAGAATTCTATGTCTCCATGGAGTGCCGAAGACCATTGTTACAGATCGTGGCTCATGGTTTGTTGCCTGTTTTTGCGAACAACTGCATGCATCTTTGGGTACCAAGCTGATCCGGAGTTCTGCTTACCATGTCACCACGGATGGACAAACTGAGCGTGTCAACCAAATTTTGGAAGATATGCTTAGAGCATGTGTTTTAACTCATGGTGGTAATTGGGATGCGTATTTGCCTTATGTGGAATTCTCATACAACAACAGTTACCAAGAGAGTCTAAAAATGTCGCCATTTGAAGCACTCTATGATCGCAGTTGTAGAATGCCACTAAACTGGTCTGAATCTGGAGAAAGAGTAACCTTTGGTCCTGACCTTGTCAAGGATGCTGAAGAAAAAGTACGTACCATCCAAGCCAATCTTAAAGCCGCTAAATGCCGTCAAGAGAAGTATGCAAACATATGACGCAGACCATTGTACTTCAACAAGGGCGACTACGTCTATCTCAAGGTGTCGCCTATGAAGGGTATCCAACGGTTCGGAGTCAAAGGAAAGTTAGCTCCCCGTTATATTGGACCATTCCAAATTCTGGAACGATGTGGAAACGTGGCCTATAAGCTGGAGTTACCCACTAATCTAACCGGAGTTCATCACACCTTCCACGTCTCCCAGCTTAAGTGATGTCTCAAGCCACCCATCGACAAAATTTTGGAAGAGTATGACCAACTCCAACCCGATCTCACGTATTTCGAATAACCCATGAAGATCCTCGACGAGAAGGAACGCACCACCCGTAATAGAACCCTCAAATTCTACAAAGTTCAATGGAGTAACCACTTAGAAGATGAGTCTACTTGGGAATCGGAAGAGTTTTTGACAACTCAGTACCCGAAATTTTGGTCGTCATATATAGGTATGCTTTGACCACCGCACTTCCCTCTAGTTTGCCTTGATTCTTAATCTCGGGACAAGATTTCTTTAAGGAGGGAGGGCTGTGACACCCTAGGTGTCTCACCTTAACTTAGCAAAAATGAGGAGCACAAATCATGGAAATAATGACAAAAAATAATAGAGCCTATCTAGTAATTTAATTCTAGGCAAATAAATACACTGCAACCATGTTATTGAAACGACTTAAGAAATTTAATAAAACTCATGCCAAATAAATTCATCATCAGTTTGGTAATAAGAAAATAAAATATTAGGAATTTATTGGGCATTTTATCTGCTTGGCAAGACCCTTAATTAATTAACTGATTCTTAAGTAACTAATTAATGCATTTAATAAAATCTAAAAATATGGTTATGGAAATTTCAAATAAAATTTACCAGAGTGTTTCCCACCATTTAAATAGTCAGTCCACCAATTTTCAACATTTTAGGAAATCTCTAGCTAGTTTATTTTGATTTATTAAGAAACTAGTTTGACCAGGGACCTTTTTGTGAGGATCTTGAAAGATCAGGGGGCGCAGTGTAAAATTCCTTTCTTCTCCTTCCCACTGGCGCAGAGCCTGTCGACTCCATCACCGGCGCACGCCACGGCCCGCCTTCACCCCACCTCGGGACAGCGCGTGCTACAGTCGTCGTTGACCCCCTCTGCCTCCGCCCTGTCCCATCCTTCTGCCTCGGCCGCGCGCTCGCCCAACGGCGTCCGCTTCTCCCTTCTCCTTTCTGCACTCCACCGAGCCACACGGCAAGCATTCAATCCCTGCCGCTCCTCCCTTTTCCTTCCCCACTCACTTCCTGGACCTCTGCTCCACCTAAATCCGCACCGCAAGCTCACGAGTACATTGCCCTCGCTCTCCCCCTCTTTTCTCTCTCTCATTTTCTGCTCTCTGTGCTCTGCTTCCCCCACCATTATAGAACTCGAGCTTGAGCTCGCATTGCCACTACTTCCACACCCCAAGCTGAGTCCAAAGCCAAACAGATTCACACGAACCCTCTCCCACTTTTCGTACTCTTCACTCAGCAAGCCCTCAATCAAATTCGAGTTGATTTGGGAAAAATCCGAGGCATGCTCCCGGTCGAACCCAATGGCACTGACTTCAAATTCGCCAAATTAGGTGAGCCTCGGCCTTTGCTTTCCTTCTTCCCATGCGCGCAACTTCCTCCCACGTTTCTCTGACCCCTCTTTTCCTTGTTCCCATCGCGAGATCGCCGGCATAGCTGCTGATCCCCGCTGTCGTCTTTGCTCCGCCAAAATCCGAAGCCGCTCCATGAGGAGCTCCCATCTCGGGCTACTCTCGAAGCAAGCCGACTCGATGCCGACGTTCTCCACCTTCCCGTGAAGCTGTAGGAGCCAACCCCGACCAATTTCGTGCCCCAGGCCCCTTCCGCGAAGCCGCCGAACATCGCCTTTCCGCCACCTCTTGTCGTCGACCATCATCCGATGAGAACCCCACCTCGCGAACCCCTCCATCCCCTTCGCCTCGGTGCGCACGTCGTTTATTTGCTTCCGCGGCGAGCTTTTTCCTCGCGTAGGGCCCGCCGGCGAGCCCTCGGGCAAGGCCAGCCTCTGTTCCAGCGCGCCTACTGGCAGTCCTACTGGCATCCTGCATGGCACCTACGTGTCGCTGACGTGGCCATGCGTGGCACTGAGTGTCATTAGTTAGAACCAGAAATACCCAGGAAATTTCAGAAAAATGCATAAAACTTTGAAAACTCCTAGTAAACCGAATTTCACTCCAATGAAGCCCAAACAAAATTTGTTACGTTCACCTTGAAGAGCTCTATTTTAGTAAAATGATAAATCTTAGCCTCTATTCATATATTTTTGTTAATTCATTAAATTGTGAGAACACAAATTAATTCACCAGGAACTCTAGGAATGGAATTAAATCTTGATTTTTGGCATGCTTAGTAAATACATAATTATCTATCACCACAAATTTTCGTCGGGCAAAATATGAATTATTTTAGGCTCTAGAAATTATTTAGTGTGTTCAATTAAACTAACTCTAGTAATTATTTTATAATTAATTGGCCCCTGCCACTTGGCACAAAAATCACTCACACAAGCCTCAGTGCCCAGTAATTCACACAAGTCCAGAAACCTAAGTTTACTTAATTAAATTCAATTAATTTTTCATACCACTATTTTAATTTAATAAATGCTAGTAATTAGAATAATTATATCCAGAGGCTGTAAATTGGTAAAAACACAATTTATCTATGTCCCTGTTCATGATAAATCACTCAAGATCAGAATCGATTGGTTACTATTGCAATTGCTTATTTATTCTGAAAGACTATAACAACCCTAAATAAATGATTAACACACATAAAATAATGAAACTCTAATTTGTTTCTTTGAAGCATATGACTTCGAGAACATTGAAGCATATGGCTTCGAGAACATAATAATAATCAACATTTGAAGACGTTGAGCATCATATCATTGCATTCTACGGTATTTTGATAATACTGACAATTCAATTCTATCATATAGGCAACAACAACCCGGATGTACAAAAGGACCTTGATCCCCAAGAGCAATACGTTGTAGTTGCTAGCACTAACATCTGTGACAACCCCACTCCGAAAAGTCGGGTATGTCGTATAGGATCGCCTCGGGAGATGGTTAACGAAGTAACCATACACAGCATTCACACATGAACATTCATCATTTACAACATTACATCACTTAGGTGCATAATATTACAAGTTCAAAGGTAGAATATAATGAAGTTCAGATCTGATACAATACACATGTCCTTAGTACATATTATATAATTTAGCGGAAGCGATACAACGACAAAACGCGACGTCAAGCCCTATGTGAACCATGCCAGCCCTATGGTAATGGCTCACTCATCACAGTTAGGGGAGGTAGGGACCCATTCAATGGTCCAGTTCTGAGGCTCCCCACCTTCCAACACAACCTTATTACAACAATCACAGTAGGTCACTTGAGGAAAACCTGAAAAACAACATCAACGCAAAGCCTGAGTATCTAACATACTCCGCAAGACTTACCCGTCAACCGGTTTACTAAAACCGACTCCTTGTATGCAGGGGGCTGACCGGGTTTATTTGATAGTTGCATAAAAAGCTCCTATTAGTTCTATGCTGCACTTTCAATTTCCTTAAACAAGATTTTACTTTGCTTATCATAGAACACAGCTACGGTGAGTCCAGCTAGCTGCTAAGACATGAATATAGCTAAAGAGCAATACATCACAGCATTGTGTATCCATAGCATAAATAAATTTCAGAAATATAACCACAACTTTATTACTTAATATATCATTGCCGCTGCACGAACAAGAGGTACTCATAACCGCGAGGGACGGTAATTCGAATTGATTTACATCCTGCAGGGAAAACCCAAATACACGACATACGCATCATTCAAGAACACGTATGGCCACCGTTCACAAGATTGCTATAAAGTCGATCCGGGGCCATCGATCCCGAGCACACGTCCTCCACGCGATACATTACTTCGTATCCGAGGCTTAACCCATGCACTCTCCAGCGGTCCTCAAACCCGTGCAACCACCGTGCTATTCACATCACCTCTGGATCGATGAGTATGGCCGTCCAACAATACGGCGCCCAAGTTACTAGGTTTACCAATTCTCATATTAAAGGTATGCACTTAGTACAGTTCAATACTTGTTCGTGGAGTTGCAACGATAGGTGCTCCATTTTTATCAAGTTCATCAACCAGTTGAACCATAGTTAAACCTATAACCTACTGTTGACTCCACTAGTTTAAGCATAGCATTTGCTAACGAAAAAGCTGACTAACATACTACTCATAGGTCATTGCTGGATTATGCAAGTGTGTTTCATCCAAGTCCTACCCTTAATACACAATACAATATTTCTACTTTTGATAAAGTAAAAAGGACTCGAATAATAAAATGGGTTATGCACTGGGGCTTGCCTTGGGTGTGATCGTAGTTAGCGTCTTCACCAAAGTGAACTTCAGCTCCTTGCTGGACCAGTGGGATCTCCTCGGTCTCGATCCCTATATGGAATGGACATGCATCAATGCTAAGGAATACACAAGGTTTCTTAGAGTCTTTCTTAATTCAAGATGGAATGCATGGCATGAAGATTCATGGTACTTCCTCAGCAAATAAATTAATGAACTAATCACTCATTCATGAATATGGTTGCATACTTAAGTATGACATGATAACCACTGAATTTGAAGGGGACAAACTTCTAATTACTAGAATGCAACTTTTAATTATCACATTCTTAGTGTATGTCTACTCTAACATGAGCATGGCCTAGATGTTGATCATATGACATCACATGCTGATGATGATATGACAATGTAGTACTTAGGGTCAAATTTCAGAAAGTTCATTTTGAGCCACTTAGCTAAACTGACCATAGGCAAACCAACACTATACATAAAAATGACACTTTAATTGCATAACTAGTTCTAGCTCATGTAGTTAATTATGAACCAAGAGTATAAATGCACATGAGAATTTCTACTGCATTGGGAAGATGAATGATTCTCCAAGAATTTTCCAGAAACTAATTTATTCCTATTCTCATTAACTATGCACATGAAGTAACATCTATATGAGGAAATTCCTAGTTAATTAACAAATGATCAATTTCAGCAGAGAATTTATACTTAGGTAGCTTCAAATTTTTCATGGGATTTTACATACGTGTATAAGTGCATAAGGAACAGGAATGCCAAACTTCATGCATAAATCCCTAGCCAATAATTTATATAAATTCAAATTTCTGAAAACGAGGATTATGCAATAATATTGAAAATATGCAATAAAATGGGAATGTGCTTTTGCAGAAAGTTTAAGAATGCCATGACTTGACCACTGAGCAAGTTTCATGAATTTACCATTTATATTTATTTACTTATGAATTTATTAAGCAATTTAGGGTTGTAACTTTAGGGAATTAAATAAATTATTTTACTGAGAAACTTTTTACTTGAACTTGTTTTTATGGTAGAGGAGGATTTTAGGAGTCGAACAAAATTGGTTTCATCATTTTTGGACTTTTATTTCTCGAGTTATTGAATTTTAAAATTTAATCGAAGTTCACTATTATTTACAAGAATGCCACCAAGTTTAAATTCCTCCCAGGCGCACGCGCGCACCCGGCGACGGCGAGCTCGGCCCAGCGGCTGATCGGCGGCACGGCCGGGGCTCGCGTGCTACTCGAATGAGCTCCATGCCGAGGGGATCTCGAGGAGGGGGTCAGAGGGAAGAGGGTCTCACCGGAGGTTGCCGGCGGCGACGAGCGGTGGTAGGGGCAACTCCGGCGGGGTCCACGCGACGGTGCTGAGGGGGAGGCAGGCAGGGGTTCGGGGACGGTCGGCATCGAGGAACTCGTCGAGGGGGGAGGCCAAAGGTGGGTTCCCATCGGCGGGGGGGGGGGGGGGGGGGGTCGGATCCGGCGGCGGCGACTCCGGCTTCGTAAATTTCGGCGAGAGCACTGCACAGGGGAGTGTGGGAATCAGAGGGGAGTGGGGTGTGGTCCTTGCGCATGAATTTGCGAAGAAAGGGGGAATGGAGAAGTTGCCTAGGCGGTGGTTGGCGCGGTGGCGGCCATGGCGGGGAAAAACAGAGCGGCGCTCGGGTTTCACCGGGGAGGGAGAAAGAAGAGGGGACAGCGGCACTTTTGCATGGCGGAGGAGTTCCCTGGGAGGTGCGCAACGCGTGCGAGCAGAGAGTGCGAGAAATGGGGCTCGGTGAGCTGCGGTTGCCCTTTTGATTTGGCCGGCGGAGAGAGCGCTGAGAGAGGGAGAGAGAGAGAGAGGACAGCGAGCTGTCGGCTTGAGGTTGGTTCGCTGGCGAGGAGTCTTCAATGCGGCCGGTGGCACAGGGGGAAAAGGTGGCGGAGCAGTGGCCGGCATGGGGTGCCAGTGATCGGCAGTGGCGACAGGACCCGGGTACAACCCGGTGTCGGGTTGGGATTGGCCGGGGAGAGAGAAGGGCTCGACCCGGTTTGACTCTGGACCCTGACTCGGGTTTACTCCCTTTCGCCACGTTCCCTTACTCCAAATTGGACACCAATTTTTGTGTGGTCTCAGGAAGACGTGTGCTCCAACTTTTATTTTGGGTGCACCAGCAAAATTTGCTTTGATAAATTATGCAAATTCCAAACCTGAAATACACTTTTCTGGCTTTGGGGGAAATTTTAAGGGTAGCAATTCGTTACGAAAAATTCTGGTAAAATTGTCAAAATTCTCATTTGTGGTGGCCATTCAGAATATGCAAAAATATTGGGGTACTTCCATGGGTTTTGGTAATGTTTGTGAATGACCCATATTTGATTATTCTGGAATTTAATTAAATAGTTTTCCTCATTTTTTTATTCTTTGGCACATGGATTAATTATTCTTTTGCTTAGCCCTTACTTGATGTTAGGTTTAGTTAATTTCATTTTGTGACATGGGATGTCACAGCACACCCCCCTTAAGGAAATCTCGTCCCGAGATTTGCAAAAGAATCAAACAAGAGGGAGGGGTGCGGATGGTTACCGGTTTTGTGAGGCCAAAAACTCCGGAAAGTTGGTCCTCAGATATTCTTCTTGTTCCCACATAGCTTCATCTTCAGTATGGTTACTCCATTGCACCTTGTAGAAGGTGATAGTGCGGCTGCGAGTTACCCGGTCTTTTTGGTCGAGGATCCAGACGGGGTATTCGGGGTAGGAGAGATCTTCCTCCAATTGCTCGGTGTCGGAGATAACCACGTCGATCGGAGGCTTCAAACATCTCTTGAGTTGGGAGACATGGAAGACATTGTGCACCCGCTCAAGATTCTCCGGTAGCTGCAACCGGTAAGCGACGACGCTATGCTTTTCCGTGATCGGAAAAGGTCCGATATAGCGGGGTGCTAATTTCCCTTTGATCCCGAACGAGATACACCTTTGTTGGGAGAAACCCGAAGATAAACATGATCTCCCTTTTCGAACTCCAATGGACGTCTCCTTTTATTAGAGTAACTTATTTGGCGGGATTGTGCGGCCTTCATGTTAGCTTGGATTTGTCGCACCTTCTCTTCGGCTTGCGTGACCAGATCGGGACCGAAAGTAATTCTTTCTCCCGACTCTGACCAATTCAACGGGGTTCGACATGAGTGACCATACAAAGCTTCAAATGGCGACATTTCCAAACTTTCTTGATAACTATTGTTGTAGGAGAATTCAGCGAACATGAGAAAAGATTCCCAATTTCCATGATTGTCTAGAACACAAGCTCTTAATAAATCTTCCAGATATTGGTTTAGCCTCTCGGTTTGTCCATCAGTTTGCGGATGATAAGCGGAACTGCGGATGAGAGTGGTGCCAAGACAAGCGTGCAATTGCTCCAAAAAACGAGCAATAAATTGGGGGCCTCGATCAGAGATGATCGTCTTGGGCACACCGTGCGAGCGTAGGATCCGCACAATGTAGAGCTCGGCATATTGCTTAGTAGAATAGGTTGTATGGACGGGAATAAAATGAGCAGATTTGGTCAACCTATCCATAATCACCCATATTGAATTGTGCTTATTGGGTGTGAGGGGTAATCCAACGATGAAATCCATAGCAATGTCCTCCCATTTCCAAGCGGGGATTTTTAATGGGTGCAAAAGACCGGCTGTTCTCAAGGGATCGGCCTTCACACGTTGGCAAGTGTTGCATTCGGAGACATAACAAGCCACCTCTGGTTTCATACGTGTCCACCAAAACTTTTCCCTTAACCCGCGATACATTTTGTTGCTGCCAGGGTGTATGGAGTATTTGGACAAGTGAGCCTCATCCAAAATATTCTTTCTTAGTTCCTCATTCTTTGGAACAACAAGGCGATTGTTGAACCAAAGTACTCCATCTTCGTCTTGTCGGAAACATGTAGCTTCTTCCGTCCCGATTTTCTGGCGTATATACTCCATTCCTTTGTCCTGCTTCTGGGCTTCCATGATTTCTTCCCGAAGGGTAGGAATGAGGGCTAAATTATACAAGGATCCATGTGGGATGACACGAAGACTTGGTTCGCTCGGATCTGAAATCGGGTGAGCTTTCATAGAGCAAACAATCGCGTGATTGCATTGGTCCCTTCGACTCAAGGCGTCGGCAACCACGTTTGCTTTCCCGGGGTGATAATGAATTTCCAACTCATAATCCTTGATCAGTTCTAACCATCTACGTTGCCGCATATTCAGTTCTTGTTGAGTGAAGATGTATTTGAGACTTTTGTGGTCGGTGTAGAGGTTAACAAGGTTACCGAGCAAGTAGTGACGCCAAGTTTTCAAGGCTAGAACAACGGAGGCCAATTCTAAGTCATGGGTGGGATAATTTTGCTCGTGCTTCCGGCGTTGTCGTGAGGCATAGGCAATGACACGACCTTCTGGCATAAGCACACAACCCAATCCGGTGCCGGAGGCATCGCAATAAACATCAAATGGTTTGGTGATGTCGGGTTGAGCTAAAACCGGAGCGGTTGTCAGATGCTTCTTGAGTGACTGAAAAGCTTCTTCACATGCACTACTCCACTTGAACTTAGAATCCTTTTCCAGCAGCTTGGTCATAGGCTTGGCAATACCGGAGAAGTTGGGAATGAATTTCCGATAATAACCGGCAAGACCGAGGAAACTATGAATTTGTCTAACCGATTTCGGAGCCTTCCAATTCAGCACATCCTCAACTTTGCTAGGGTCCACGGCTACTCCTTCCACTGATATGATGTGACCCAAGAACGGAACTTGCTTTAGCCAAAATTCACATTTCCTAAATTTGGTGTAGAGTTGATGATCTCGGAGTCGTTGTAGAACGATGCGGAGATGTTTGGTGTGCTCTTCTTCGGACTTGGAGTAGATCAGGATATCGTCAATAAATACCACTACAAACTTATCCAACTCAGGCATGAACACGGAGTTCATCAAATACATGAAGTGGGCTGGAGCATTGGTGAGACCGAAAGACATGACAAGATATTCGAAGAGACCGTACTGAGTGGAGAAGGCTGTTTTTGGAATATCTTCGGCTCGGATTTTGATTTGATGATATCCGGATCGGAGATCAATCTTGGAGAAGACTTTTGCACCTACTAGCTGATCAAAGAGGATATCAATTCGAGGTAGAGGTTACTTGTTCTTGATGGTTACCGCATTTAACGGTCTATAGTCGACACATAGGCGTAGGGTTTTGTCTTTCTTCTTCACAAAGAGAGCGGGACAACCCCAGGGAGATGAACTTGGTCGGATATATCCCTTGTCCATAAGATCTTGTAACTGGTCTTTCAACTCCGCTAATTCATTAGGAGCCATTTTGTACGGCCTACGAGCGATAGGCGCCGTACTGGGTACGAGTTCGATCTTAAACTCAACATCCCTGTCTGGAGGCATGCCCGGCAAATCGTCTGGAAAGACGTCAGGAAAATCACAGACCACTAGAATATTTGCTAGCTCCTTTCCTTCCACATGACATAATTGAGAAGTGGACGACTTGGGGTACGGCAATCAGAGAATAGAATGGTCGTGTAAGGGTGAGTTCAAATGGACTTCTCGGTCCTCAAGGTGCAATACAGCTTTGTGACTAGTCATCCATTTCATACCAAGAATTATTTCGATGCTTTGGCCATCTATGATGATTAGGGAAGTGGGGTATATGTTGTTAGCTAGCTTAAGTGGCAGTTTCCTTAACTCAAGATGAGCCCTTGTTTTTCCACCAGGAGACGTAATAACGTACGGGGTTCCCATAGTGGTGGGGGTAATTTTCAGATGATTTGCACATGCTTGACTAATGAAATCATGCGTTGCTCCTGAATCAAAAAGAACCATGGCAGCATGTTGGTTGATCGAGAACGTACCCGCGAGAACGGGTTCTCCAGCTTGGGTCACTTTGACCGTGGTATAGTTGACTCGGCCATTCTTGTGTGTGGGGGTAGATGACTAAGGACGACTCCCATTGCTGCCACTATTGTTGTTGTTGCTGTTGTGGTTGTTGTTGTTGTTCCCGGAAGTATTGGAGTTGTTGTTGTTGCCCGGATTGTGCTTCGGGAACCGACATTCTTTAGCAAAGTGACCGGTGCGGCCACAGTTGTAACAGGGCTGTGAGGAGTTGGTCTTCACCACTTGATTGCTTTGCTGCGGTGGGCGAGAACCAGAGGACTGCTGCTGGTTTCCCCCATGGAATCGAGAGTGCTGCTGTGAGAACGACGGGCGAGGTCCTCCTCCCGACGGTACCGCAGCCCGGAATTTCTATCCGGTCGGAGAGGTGATTGCTAGCTTGTATTTGGGCGGTGCGGAGCCGGATGAACATCCCATAGCGCATTTCCTCTTCTTGTCCTCTTGGTTGGCGCGGATGGCATCTTCTTGCACAATAGCGGCACTCATCAAATCATTGAACGTGCCGGCAGTGACTTGCGCCAAGCGATCTTGCAGCTTCGGGGTAAGACCCGAACGAAAGCAGTCTTTCTTATTCTTGTCCGTATCCGTGTGATATGACGCGTACTGGGCCAGGTAGTTGACCTTCCGTGCATACTCTTGCACGGTTCCAGAGCCTTGCTTCAAGTTGAGGAACTCCTGCAACTTGCGCTCCATAAGCCTAGCGGGTATGTGGTGTGCACGGAAAGCGGTGCAGAACTCCACCCAAGTGACTTGGTGACCCGCGGCGAGAGCGGCGGTGAAGCTGGCCCACCAAGCACTTGCGGAGCCACGGAGCTGCTGTGCGGCGAAGAGGGGCTTCTGCTGCTCGGTGCAGTGGAGGAGGGCGAACTTCGACTCTAGAGTGCGAATGAAGTTGTCCGCTTCTAGAGGATCACCGGCTTCTCCAAAGATGGGTGGGTGAGTCACCTAGAAGTCGGCGTAAGAGGATTCCCGCTGCTGCTGTGGTGGTGGTCCGTGAGCTCCTTGAAGGTTCATGTTCTCCATGAACATGCGGAACATCTCGTTCTGATTGTGGATGAGCTGCTCCATCACCGTCAGAGGTGGCGCGTTGGGCAGCGGCCCATCCCCGCCAACGTTCGAGGTGCCGGGAGCATTACCGACATTCTCTCCTCCATGACAAGTTTGCACCATCTGACATACGAACAAATATGTTAGCCCGATCATCACATGAGACAATATGATAACAAGGCTACCATATGGTGACGAAATAAAATTTCAGATTGCTTAAATTGAAACGCTTGACAATTAAACGGTGCGGACATAAGAGATAACTTAAATTCCATAATTTCCAACACCATAAGCAACATATTCATGATAAAACCATAGGTACATGTGATGCAACTTTTTGGTACATAGCAAGTCTTCGGTTACATCACTCGGAACACTACACCATACGATCTCGGAGAGCTTAGGTTACAACTTAGCTTAGCCTTACCACACCATGTACACACGACTACGATGTCTCACGAGATTTCACCCTACGTACATAAGGCTACTTGGTCACCCGGCGTGGCTGTCACCATCGGACTCCACGTCCATAGCAGCTGGTCCCGTGGGTGCTTCGATGTTGGTGCCGGAATCACCGTTCTCAGTCAGATCGGCGTCATCGGGGGGAATCACCACGAGTAGAATGGGTGGCTCATCGTTAAGGATGGCGTTCAGCTGGTCATTAGCAGCTTGGAGCTGTCCAACGAGCTGCTCTTGCTGTGCGATGATCGCGTGAGTGTCGTTGAGGTTCCCTTCCATGACATCACGCTCATCTTGAGCTTCTTCACGTTGGGCTTGCAGCTCGCTTCGCTCCTCCAAGAGAGCGGTAACCTGACCATGAGGAGAGTAAATCTCCTCTTGGGCAGCGGTGAGCTGGGCATTGCGTTGGTTCAGTTGCTCCTGCAACTGATCGCTTGCATCGCCCTCAATGATGAGCTGCGCATCGTGGAGTTGCTTGAAAAGATCGGCCCGCTCCATCTCGCTAGTGTGCAGCTTGTCCTCAAGATATAAAATCTTAGCGTCACACTTCGCAAGCTGGGCATCACGGGCCATAAGAGTGGACTGCAGTGCCTTGTGCTCTAGCTCCAACTCGAGGATGCGAGTGGCAAGGTACTCTGGGTCCATCATGCGCTTGCCATCATCCATCTACCGGAATAAAGTTCTGCAAAAGTGAGTCAAAACTTAATATTCCACTAAGCACACGTGCTCCAAATAGCATAAGGAATGATCGGTAAAATAAAAGACACGAGGTTCCCGACCCGTTCGATGACCGGTAACGACGAATTTCTGCGGTCGACGGAGTGAACCGCAGAATTGGGTAAAAACGCTTAGTTTCTGGACAACCTTACAATTTTTGTGTGTTACAATTGTTGTAGAGAATTCCTTCACCTTTCCAACGCATACTCACCCATACCCATCCAATAAAGTCTCTGGTAGTTATGATCATCCAAAGACAGGGGACAGAATTGAGGCAGTTTCTGATTTCCAGAAAAAGGCTACTATCTTTGCAAAATTCGGCCTAGTTCCCTATTGTTCTAAAGCAAACTCCCTAAACCAAACTTGTAGAGCAAAACCTCATCTTTCCAACGAGTACTTACTCACCTCCATTGAATTAAAATTAGGAAGTTATGCTTGTTTTAGTGAGACTAATTTTTCTGGTAAGGTTGGACACTTACCGGTTAGGTTCAATTTTACTGGTTTAGGTGCCAAAGGGGTTCAATTTCGTCCACAACTTAATCATTTTACATGTTTACAGTATCAATGACATTTTTACAGGTTTTGATGAAGTTGAATGCATATGGTGTGCATGAATGCCAATGCTCAATATGACGATTCCCTACATACTCGTAAAAAGCAAAAACTTGACCGATTATATAACTCGATCCATCCGGTGGCACACACACCTCTGACCCGTTTGTCTAACAAACTACACGTGGTTAGTGTACCTGCAAGAGATTCATCTCAGAAACAATACATCAAATTCAAAAGAAACAAGCCAAAATAACAATGACAGTTTATGCCTAGGTCTTCGCTCACCCGGAAGGCAGCCGACGTTTAAGCGCATTCGATCCGCGCATCAATAAAAGCCCAGGTCTTTACCCACCTAGATGGCGTTCGGTATTTATAGCGCAACCGATCCGCGCACAAGGACATACCTTCGTTGAAGAATCCGTAGTTGTAAGTAATTTAAACAAACATAACCCAGGGTTAGCTTTGCCTCCTACAAGACTCTTATATGGGCACTACTAGTTCGTACCTCACCGTACGGCATAAAAATGGCTTGTTTACATTTTAAAATGATCATTTGTGTGTAGCTTAGCCCAAGACGGCTCTGATACCAGTTGTGACAACCATACTCCAAAAAGTAGGGTATGTCGTACAGGATCGCCTCGTGAGATGGTTAACGAAGTAACCATACACAGCATTCACACATGAACATTCATCATTTACAACATTACATCACTTAGGTGCATAATATTACAAGTTTAGAGGTAGAATATAATGATGTTTAGATCTGATACAATACATATGTCCTTAGTACATATTACATAATTTAGCGGAAGCGATACAACGACAAAACGCGACGTCAAGCCCCATGTGAACCATGCCAGCCCTATGGCGATGGCTCACTCATCACAGTTAGGGGAGCTAGGGACCCATTCAATGGTCCAGTTCTGAGGCTCCCCACCTTCCCACACAACCTTATTACAACAATCACAGCGCTTGAGGAAAACCTGAAAAACAACATCAACGCAAAGCCTGAGTATCTAATATACTCTGCAAGACTTACCCGTCAACCGGTTTACTAAAACTGACTCCTAGTATGCAGGGGGCTGACCGGGTTTATTTGATAGTTGCATAAAAAGCTCCTATTAGTTCTATGCTGCACTTTCAATTTCCTTAAACAAGATTTTACTTTGCTTATCGTAGAACACAGCTACGGTGAGTCTAGCTAGCTGTTAAGACATGAATATAGCTAAAGAGCAATACATCCCATAATTTTAGAAACATAACCACAACTTTACTACTTAATATATCATTGCCGCTGCTCGAACAAGAGGTACTCATAACCGCGAGGGACGGCAATTCGAATTGATTTACATCTTGCAGGGAAAACCCAAATAAACGACATACGCATCATTCAAGAACACGTATGGCCACCGTTCACAAGATTGCTATAAAGTCGATCCGGGGCCATCGATCCCGAGTACATGTCCTCCCCGCGATACATTACTTTGTATCCGAGGCTTAACCCATGCACTCTCCAGCGATCCTCAAACCCGTGCAACCACCGTGCTATTCGCATCACCTCTGGATCGATGAGTATGGCCGTCCAACAATACGGCGCCCAAATTACTAGGTTTACCAATTACCATATTAAAGGTATGCACTTGGTACGGTTCAATACTTGTTCGTGGAGTTGCAACGATAGGTGCTCCATTTTTATCAAGTTCATCAACCAGTTGAACCATAGTTGAACCTATAACCTACCGTTGACTCCACTAGTTTAAGCATAGCATTTGCTAACGAAAAAGCTTACTAACATACTACTCATAGGTCATTGCTGGATTATACAAGTGTGTTTCATCCAAGTCCTACACTTAATGCACAATACAATATTCCTACTTTTGATAAAGTAAAAAGGACTCGAATGATAAAATGGGTTATGCACTGGGGCTTGCCTTGGGTGTGATCGTAGTTAGCGTCTTCACCAAAGTGCACTTTAGCTCCTTGCTGGACCGGTGGGATCTCCTCGTTCTCGATCCCTATATGGAATGGGCATGCATCAATGCTAAGGAATACACAAGGTTTCATAGAGTCTTTCTTAATTCAAGATGGAATGCATGGCATGAAGATTCATGGTACTTCCTCAGCAAATAAATTAATGAACTAATCACTCATTCATGAATATGGTTGCATACTTAAGTATGACATGATAACCACTGAATTTAAAGGGGACAAACTTCTAATTACTAGAATGCAACTTTTAATTATCACATTCTTAGTGTATGTCTACTCTAACATGAGCATGGCCTAGATGTTGATCATATGACATCACATGCTGATGATGATATGACAATGTAGTACTTAGGGTCAAATTTCAGAAAGTTCATTTTGAGCCACTTAGCTAAACTGACCATAGGCAAACTAACACTATACATAAAAATGGCACTTTAATTACATAACTAGTTCTAGCTCATGTAGTTAATTACGAACCAAGAGTATAAATGCACATGAGAATTTCTACTGCATTGGGAAGATGAATGATTCTCCAAGAATTTTCTAGAAACTAATTTATTCCTATTCTCATTAACTATCCACATGAAGTAACATCTATATGAGGAAATTCCTAGTTAATTAACAAATGATCAATTTCAGCAGAGAATTTATACTTAGGTAGCTTCAAATTTTTCATGGGATTTTACGTAGGTGTACAAGTGCATATGGAACAGGAATGCCAAATTTCATGAATAAATCCCTAGCCAATAATTTATATAAATTCAATTACTGAAAACAAGGATTATGCAATAATATTAAAAATATGCAATAAAATGGAAATGTGCTTTTGCAGAAAGTTTAAGGATGCCATGACATGACCACTGAGCAAGTTTTATGAATTTACCATTTATATTTATTTACTTATAAATTTATTAAGCAATTTAGGGTTGTAAATTTAGGGAATTAAATAAATTAATTTACTGAGAAACATTGGACTTGAACTTGTTTTTCTGGTAGAGGAGAATTTTAGGAGTTGAACAAAATTGATTTCATCATTTTTGGACTTTTAATTCTCGAGTTATTGAATTTTAAAGTTTAATCGAAGTTCACTATTATTTACAAAAATGCCACCGAGTTTAAATTCCTCCCAGGCGCGCACGCACCCGAGCGGCGGCCGGCGACGACGAGCTTGGCACAGCTGCCGATCGGCGGCATGGCCGGGGCTCGCATGCTACTCGAATGAGCTCCATGCCGAGGGGATCTCGAGGAGGGGGTCGGAGGGAAGAGGGTCTCACCGGAGGTTGCCGGCGGCGACGAGCGGCAGCAGGGGCAACTCCGGCGGGGTCCACGTGACGGTGCCGAGGGGGAGGCAGGCTGGGGTTCGGTCAACGAGCTTCACTGGGGTTCGGGGGTGGTCGGCGTCGAGGAACTCGTCGAGGGGGGAGGCCGAAGGTGGGTTCCCGTCGGCGGGGAGGGGTGGGGGTCGGATCCGGCGGCGGCGACTCCGGCTTCGCGAATTCTGGCGAGAGCACTGCACAGGGGAGTGAGGGAATCAAAGGGGAGTGGGGTGTGGTCCTTGTGCATCAATTTGCAAAGAAAGGGCGAATGGAGAAGTTGCCTAGGCGGTGGTTGGCGCGGCAGCGGCCATGGCGGGGAAAAACAAAGCGGCGCTCGGGTTTCGCCGGGGAGGGAGAAAGAAGAGGGGACAACGGCACTTTTGCATGGCGGAGGAGTTCCCTGGGAGGTGCGCAATGCATGCGAGCAGAGAGTGTGAGAAATGGGGCTCGGTGAGCTGCCGTTGCCCTTTTGATTTGGCCGGCGGAGAGAGAGCCGAGAGAGGGAGAGAGAGAGAGGACGGCGAGCTGTCGGCTTGAGGTTGGTTCGCCGGCGAGGAGTCTTCAATGCGGCCGGTGGCACAGGGGGAAAAGGTCGCGGAGCAGTGGCCGGCGTGGGGCGCCAGTGATCGGCGGTGGCGATAGGACCCGGTTTGACTGGGATTGGCCGGGGAGAGAGAAGGGCTCGACCCGGTTTGACTCTGGACCCCGACTCGGGTTTACTCCCTTTCGCCACGTTCCCGTACTCCAAATTGGACACCAATTTTTTTGTTGTCTCAGGAAGACGTGTGCTCCAACTTTTATTTTGGGTGCACCAGCAAAATTTGCTTTGATAAATTATGCAAATTCCAAACCTGAAATACACTTTTCTGGCTTTGGGGGAAATTTTAAGGGTAGCAATTCGTTACGAAAAATTCTGGTAAAATTGTCAAAATTCTTTTTTGTGGTGGCCATTCAGAATATGCAAAAATATTGGGGTACTTCCATGGGTTTTGGTAATGTTTGTGAATGACCCATATTTGATTATTCTGGAATTTAATTAAATAGTTTTCCTCTTTTTTTTATTCATTGGCACATGGATTAATTATACTTTTGCTTAGCCCTTACTTGATGTTAGGTTTAGTTAATTTCATTTTGTGACATGGGATGTCACAACATCGATCCAGGCAAGCCCCGGTTTATATTCGCCCTTTTATAAAGTTGCTAGTTTTCAATATGACTAGTGTCTGTAACCATTGTTGCATTAGGTCATAGGAGTTGATTGGAACCCACTTGCATGATACCCAAATGACCTACGCCACTTTTATTAGAACTTTGGTAGTATCGGTACTGTGTCGCTATGCTTAGTAATTGCTAGACCCAGTAGATATCATTACTAAGAAATGAACTTGACCACAGGAACGGGAACCTAAAAGAAGTTATTTTACTGTTATGACTGGGCAGGGAAGATGCACGTGTATGTTTGCAGCAATACATGGGTGTTGACTGCGGTAGCCCTGCATTGTCGAACCTAGGACCCGTCCGTGGTCAGCCCCTTGGTCAAGTATTGAACAGTACCAAATACATGCTAGTCTATGGGCACTAGTAAACTGATGTAGCATTGGCGCGGCAATGAGGACGGTACCTAGTATAGTGGTCGTTGATCCTTCTGCTGCTGGAGTGGGAAGTTCATATCGCGAAGTACTGTTGGCAGGACGGCATGCCCACTCGCTGAGACTGGACCCGGACCAAGTTGGTTTTCGTTCTTGCGAAAAGTTGCCATATACGACCTTAACGGGTGCGTATGTGTCGTGTATCTCGGGTTATCCCAGCTGGTGTAAATCAATTGCAATTGCTGTCCCTTGTAGTAATGAGTACCACTTGGTCATTACGTCGTCACATAGTTGAACCTGGTATTGGAAATTAATTATGATGTTTATCATTGATGTTACCATTATTTCTCTTATGTTACACTTACTTTATGTATTACTCTATTATCTTGTTATTGCAACTAAAGTTACATTTCTGCTCTATCCAGTTAATTTTGAGAAATAAAACTTGGTAGAACTAATAGGGTGCTTAGTGCGAGTTTTTCCAAACAAGCCACCTATTAGAGCCATTGCATGTCTAGACGTCCAACGGGTAAGACTTGCTGAGTAATTAGTACTCAGGCTTTGTGCCACTGTTGTTTTTAGGTAATGAAGAAGTAGAATTGCCTGTAGATGTGTTGCCCTGGGACATGCATGTCCCTAAGGGTTGGACTGCCCACTGGGAGTCCGACTTCCCGCCACAGTGATGATGTGTGATGCTAGAGTGATGGTTCTTCGGGCATGAACAATTACTATGTTGTACCATCGAGCTCGTAGCTTTATTGTAATTGCTTCCACTGTGTTTCAAAACATTATGAACTTGTAATATTCCGCTGCACTCTGATGACCAATTGATGTAATATTAAATTTAAATTTGAACCAATGATGTATTATCAAGTGTCTGCGTTATCAGCACCGTCGGGACCTCGATCCTCCGGGAAGGGGAGCCACATGTTCGGCCACTTGAACATCGACTATCAACCGCCATAGTGAATGTCATCCAAGGTTAAGTCTTGCAAAGACCTAAGCTTGCGGAGGTACGTGAAGTAAGGTACGCCAATTGTCCTACCCTCTCTTCCTATTTTTTTAAAGTTGTTTTATTTCCTTTATTATAAAAAAAATCCAAAAAGATTTTCAGTTTCAGTAAAGTTTAAGAAAACCATAAAATTTTCAAAACTAAAAAGAACAAAAAGATTTCCCTTTCCAAATAAAATTGAGAACTTGGTCTCTACCCTGCCTATGGAAATGATGAATAGTTGCTCTGTTAGCTCCCTGTGAGTCTCAAGTACACAACCTCTACTCTTCATTTTGGTGGGTAATGGTAGACCGGCATGATGATAACGCTAGTCTCTCTATGTTTTAGTGGGAGCAAAATGGCTCATAAACACCAAGTCTAGTTGTTGGAATTCATGATATAGCATGTTTTGATGAGTCTATGATCTCCTCATGATTAGAGTCCAATGAATTCTTTCAAAACCATGCTGCAATAAAACCTCCTAGTTGGTGTAGTTCTTCCCTATGATAGAAAAAATTCCTACCAAGGCCAGATATTAATTGTGAACCCACTTTTATGCCATCCATGTATGCATTGCATTTGGTTAGGATTTGATCCTTATGAGGGACTTGCACTTTCAAAGCCAACCATTTTCCTTCGTGTTATCTTTGAGTTCTCAAACAATCATACTTGGTTACGCGGTTTCCACATTGGATTCAAGCGTCCACTTCACCAAACATGTTAGCCAAAAATCTCTCCTTTGCAAAAACCTTGATCCTTGATCCTACAAGAAAGATTTTGGTCCTCCCAAAATAAATGCTCAGAAAAAGATTGCAAAAATATTTGAACCATTAAACTAGCTTCCCTACACTATGAGAGCTGAAAAAAAATGAGAAAATTTTTCAGCTCTCATAGATGTACAAATGTCAAGTTTCAAGGTTCATTCTTTGAGCGAAATAAAAGTCCATCCTTTCTCTCTAGCACAAAAAAAAATCCAATCTTTGTTAAAGATTTTTGCTATTGTGCTAGTCCACTCCTTCGTCTCAGTCCATTCTCTCCCTCTCCCTTGGTAATTATTTCCAAATGGTTGGAATGAGAAAGTGCAAAGTCTTTTCGCTAGGACTATCTCTTAACTTAACAAAATATGCATATTAGATATGCCATCCTACCAAGCTCCACATATAAAGCCAAATTTCATAGAGTATGATGAGCACTTGGTAAGGAAATACATTTTTTGAGAGATGAGAGTCATAGTGAAAAATTGCACCAAGAGGGAAAATTTTCAATCTTATGCAGCATTTCAAAAACTTTGGACTCATGATAATGTAGGAGGTTGAGTGACAAAAATCTAAACTAGTTGTTCTGAGTTTCAACCACTCATGACAAGGTTATAAAATGCCTAAGAGCCCCACTTGCAATGAGAAAGACTTAGTGATCAATTTGTGTTGGTTTACTATTACCCCTATGTTGTAGGAGTATGTGTTTGTGCACTTGATCCTTGCAGGGCTCTAATATTGAAGCAACTCCTGATCCATCACTTCCAAGTTTTAATTTGCTCGGGACGAGCAAAGGATTAAGCTTGGGGAGGTGTTGGTGGCCCTTTAAACCCAATATTGGCCACCAACCGGTCGGAAAATACAAGGTAAACACCAAAGTTTCATGAATATTTATTTAAACTAATAAAGTTCCACGAGTTTTGGTGAAATATGTGTTTGTAGGGTAAAAAGGACTAAAATCATGTAAAAACATGAAGAAACACCCTGTCGGCCGATTCTGCCTTAAGACAGCAGGCCGACAGGGTCATATGAGGCTGAAATCAGAGCCCGGCAGGATCGTGATGGCTGAAATCCGAACCCAGCCGACATGGTCATATGAGGCTGAAATCAGGGTCCGGCAGGGTCATGATGGCTGAAATCCGAACCCAGCCGACAGGGTCATATCAGGCCGAAATCAGCCACCCGGCGGGTCAAAACAGAGTCGTCATGAGACTAACCATCCGACCCAGCCGACCCTGCAAAACACTCTAAAATGAAGTCGTTTTCCATTTCCGGACTAAGGAGGGTAAAAAGTGGAGAAATAAAGGAGGAATTCACGTGGCACAATATGGACAAGTCAAGACGTGACCCAAGGGGGGGGGGGGGTCGGCACCAAAGATCGAGGCGTTCGGGCTTATCTGTATTTGTCTCCCCATTGAAACGACATTCACACACCTGCTCTTCCTCTCTTGCTTAAGAACCTCATCCAGTGTACGCCTCTCCTCGCGTTGACCCTGCAAGCGTATTCTTCTTTCCCCGCAACAAAGCTTCATCAACAGCAAGTAAAGCTTCTAGCCCCGAGATTTTCCCAAGCAGTCACCTCGCTCCCTTCTTGTCACTCTATACCAGTTGACAGAGCCAGCGAAAGACTACATGGAGTGTTGGTCCTTGTTGTGGAACTAATTAAATTTCTCATTAGATTTCTTTTACATGAACTTCTTTTAATTTACTCAGAAAATTAGGCAGAGTTTTGACTGGGCAGCACCCATGTGGCTGCGCTCCTGCTTATGGCCACTTCACGAATCTACAATTTCTTTTGATCCCCTTCTCTTCTCCTATCAGACACTTGTGGTCGGTGTGTGAGTGTACGACGTGCCACGGAAATCAGGCCCCAGACACGGGCCATGCTGGGCTTGAGCAGTCGGCAAGGCCACCCTAGACCCCAGTCTAGAAGCGTGGTGAGATGCCTCGACCTCAAAGCCTGCTGGCCGATGATTCACCCGCGTGCTCCACTGAAGAGCAGGGCTAGGGATGACGCGTCGCTTCAGGAGACTGGCCACGATATTCTAAGTTCACGTGTCAGCTTTCAAAACTAGCAACGTCAGCCAAAATAAGGAGGGGGCCGGTAATCTTTGACGCCTCTACTTACTACTATATGCATGCCCAATCGAAGCTTGAAGAGTGTTGACCATGGTTAAGCGAGGAGAGAGAGAGAGAGGGGTTGAAGAAAGAACGACTCCTGCAGAAAAATTCGGCTTCATGGGCAGAAAGAAACAATAGGCGTCCCAAGTCGCGTCTCAAGTCGTGGTACCCTATTTCTTTTACTTTGAGGTGTTTTTTTTTGTTATTTGTACTCATACTTCGTATTTTGTATGAATTTCAATGAAAATAAGAAAACAATGCGCCAATTTGATTATACTCATTTGGAGCTTGAATTCAAATAATGAAATTCAAACACAAGAAAAAATAATACTATAAAAAATATATTCAATTTAAGTGTAGGTTGTTTCCCTGGAATTTGGTTAACCTAAAACTTGGTTTCATTCTAAAAATATAAAGTTAAAATTTGAAGTGAACTTTATTTATATTTCGAAAATTAAGGGTGCGATATAACCGGCAACTACAATTAATCCTTACAGGAATTACTTGTCATCCTTATTTTTACTAGATTAATTGAACATTCCGTGAATTTGGACAAAACTCCTGTCGAAGTTCATTGATCATTTTATGAATCCAAATATATAAAAAAAACTTTCATATGAGAAGTAAGCTGAAACAAAGGGAGTATATTCTTAAAGGTCGTAGCAACGCAAGAGCATTTTACGAGTAGGGTAATATTTCCAATTCATTCACAACTATTTACTTGCCCCATTGGTTGGCTGTACTGGAATCGAAGTTAGAGGTGGTGACTTGGACTCCCATAGGCCTCAGTTTTTCCTCGATTTCTTTGCCCCATTTGTTTTTTTTCATCTAAAAGGGTAAACAAAGTCATTTAATTAGGATAATAATTACCAAAACTAAATTTTAATATTTCCCACAATATTGGCACCAAAATTTTAACATAAAAAATGGTCATGACATATAGATCCGTGGGTATACGTTATTCCAATACAATGGTCCCGTATAGTGCACTTTATACCATCAAGATGCTTGTCAAGAGTAGCCAAAGGAAGGTATTCGTAGCAGAGAAACTTTACAGTCATATCGTTCATTGTGCAGCTTCACCTTTTGTTGTGTTGCATAAAGCTTGAGCCAACCAGCTCTACTATATTTTTGTGTTGGTGTGTCATAAGATTTGTAACCTCGGTACGAAATTTTCCGTTATAAAACAAAATAACTTTATGAAAAAAGTAATAGTTTTAAATAAAGTACTTATTTTTCATGAAATAATTTAAATATAATAATTTGATCCTTTAAATTAAAATCATTAATAAAAATAGCAGAGATATTTAAGATTTTCAGAAAATTACATTTTCATGTATGGAAAAACTCACACCCAAAAATAGGAAATTTTGGGGGTGTGACAATGCGCTTGTTGTAGCATTTGTTAAAAATATCAACGACATGAACCATGATCAATGAAAAAGATAGAACTTTAAAACAATGTAGCTTCACAATAACAAAGACATTGAATACTTTATAAATCTTGTGACAAAATGATCTTATTTCCAGAAAAAAAACAACTCCATTCTTGTGATAGGGACTAATGTATTTAACTGGCGTGCATATCTACTCACGAAGGTCATGGGGCTCCATGCTGCAATGACGGTTCCTGAAATTTTAGATAGTGTGTTAGTAGTGCTAGAAGATAGTATGTAAACTCCAGTGTTCCTCTGTCACACTGAGAATGTGGTTACAAGTGACAGATAAACTCTTACAATAGTCAAGCTTGAACAACTACTGAATAGAGGATTCATTTAAAAATGTGGTATTATTTCTTGAATTTTGTTGACATTTAAAGTTTAACACAAGAAATTGAATTTTTTTATTGTCAACGACTACGACATGTGAGGCTTCTAGTAACACACATTTGTTTTGCTAGAGGTAGAAAAAGTATTACTGACACCACAGTAACACATTTTATACGTGATTTAGGTGCTGGTGTTATTAGAGCATATATCATATATGTGTTACTATTTGGAACTAAAAATTTTTCAAGTAAAGTCTATTGTAGCACGTATTTTTGTTACTACTTAAAAAAAATATGATACAAGTAAAGTTTATTGTAACACTTATATGTGTTATTGGAAAAAAAAATGTTACACCTATGGCACCAAAAAATAACGTTAAAACAGGGGTGTGTACTAGGAATCAAACTGCGGTGGCACACGCACACTTCAAGATTGTTAGCCGTACCAGCCATGCTATGCTACAATTGTGATTATCTTTTCTATGCGTATAATTTATAATACAAGTCAGTACAACTAATGTCTATTATAACACATATTGGGAGAAAGAAGTTACAACTATGACATTAAAAATTATCTGAAAGTGCAAAAACAATTGTCAACTCCAACTGAAACGGCATATTTATAGACTGGTTGCAACAACACCTAGGGCTGGATAACTTGCGATTGCTATTAGCAATAATATAAATTTCAATAGATTTAGATAGATGATAGTGTGATTATCATGATTTAAAAATATTTTGTATTAAGAATTGAACTTATGAGAGGTGTTAATGAATTAGCAGATAAGGATTTGATCCTAATAATGTAATATTTTGATTGTAATATCATTTCGTGTAAAGGCAAGATTTTTCTTGGAACACTTACACATCATAAATGGCAAACCAATCACAATTCTTGCAACACTATAATAGTAACATTAATTTGTTTTACTGAGATCATATCATGTAATATATTATTTAAAAATAAAAACTATATGTTACAATTGTACTTGTAACACATAATTATGTAGTTCTATAAAATATGTTGTAGCATGATAATATATATGTTATAATATCTTTGTTTTGTAGTCGTGAACATTACCAACCAACATATAAGTCTGCCAAATATGATGGATCTTGTTCACATGGATTCTTATACCAATCTCGGCAGGGTTGTTCAATTTATGAATATCTATTTTTTTGAGTGATAATTTATGAACTTGCAGATAACAAGGCATCGATGATGATTTATGAATCCCATGATCAGTCGGACCTATATGTCGGAGCACTTAAGGATAGTATTTAAGGATGTTTTGTAGTATATATGGATATTTAGTCCATACTGTGTTTTGCAAAGAAAAAATAAATCAAAAGTAACCAAACTATATACAGAAGACTTGTATCATCACCACATTCGTACTTACCTCATCAAATATTTTGACACGTTTACCACCCAGCTTATTAACGATATCCACTATGGAAGGTCTCTTGTCTCGATCAGCATCCACGCACTTTAGCCCAATTAAGATGCACAGTTTCACCGCCTGGAACCCATTCGGATCTAATGATGGGTATTTCCGTGTTATTTGGACATCTGTCTTCCAATTTTCAAAAACCTAGATGTAAAGGTTACGGTAACCTTAGTAATAAGAAATGAATAGTCAAATCCCATAGAATACTTTAGATGTTCCAGTCATCATGTAAAATTTTCTTACTTTCTCAACAAACTTCCTTGCACATCTGTCTTCAACATCTGCATTGTTCTTCTCTCCAGTTGTGATCTCGATAATTAGCATGCCTAAACTATATATATCTGACTTGGAAGAGATTTCACCTCGATATAAATACTCCGGAGCCATGTATCCGCTGGAAGTGTTCAATGCATGCATGATTTAACCCTATGTTACTTTACAATATATACATTAGTGCAAATAATTTATAGCATTTGGCTTACTTTTTACCCATGACATTTATTGTATTCATCCGGGTTTGCTCCTGACCAAAAAGTCTAGCAAGGCCAAAATCCGCAATCTTTGGTACCCAGTCATTGTCCAACCATATAGAGGAAGGCAGAAGATTCATATGAATAAGTGGACCAGCTTCTATATGGAGGAAGTGTAAACCCTGGCAGATCCCCTTAATTATATTGAATCGTGTATTCCAGTCAATTGTTTTTGCTTCATCTAGAAGGGTAGACCATGTCCTTTATTAGGATAATAATTACCAAAAATAATTATTAATATTTCCTACAATATTAGCATGGAACAATTTGACACAGAAAATGGTCATGATATATAGATCCGTGGGTATGCGTTATTCCAAGATGGACAATCAGTCTATAAAGCAGAACTGAATGAAAAACAAAGGTATCGTATAATACACTACATACCATCAAGATGCTTATCAAGAGTTCCCAATGGTAGGTATTTGTAGCATAGAAACTTTTCAGTCATGTCCACGATCACATATCTTCCGTTATGCAGCTTCACCTTTTGTTGTGTTGCACAGCTTGAGCCAACCAGCTCTACTATATTTTTATGTTGATGCGCCATAAGATTTGTAACCTCGGTAGCAAATATTATGCCGTGTGCCACCGGCGAATTATCGGAAAGCATCTTCACAGCAATCACGCCACCCTCTGGCAGAGTTCCCTGTTTTACCTCTCATGTATTACACGCTAAATTCATTCGATAAAATGTATGCTGGGTTGAAGAAGACATTCATTCAGTGTGAGGGCCTAATCGTACCTTATAAACTGTTCCGAATACAGAACTTCCAAGTATTTCTGAGGTAAAATTATTCGTAATTTCATTCAGAAAATTTATTGGCAGTACCTTCGGTAACGTACTTGTCAGGTTCTGCTGGTTCTCTATGCTTTTCTCTGCCATTTCTGAAATTTGAATGATAATGGATATTACTGGAGGAAAGTAATTTACGTTAAAGGATTTACCTCTACCTCTACCGATACAAGTATTTTCTCAGCCATAGACACATGAATAACAGTGGTTGTTTCGGGTTCATATTAAAATAGGTAAGTATGTAACTTGATATAGGTTAACTCACATAAATATACACATAATGCGAGTATTAATACAGGTCAATATTAGATGAGGTGGGATGACATCACAAAAGACTTACGATGGAAGAGAGAAAATATGTTTCATTTGGTGAAACACATTGGTGCTATTTCACATGTATGAAATTCCGTTCAATCCTTTATTAAGATCAAAGCATCACCCCACCATATTTTGGCCAATCAATACAACAGTTTAATGTTATGATTTATTCATAAAAAATATGAGACAAAATTATACAGTTTAATGTTGCCTAATGGACTAACTGCATACTCATAAAGAAGATAATATACTTGCATATAATTTGTAGCTACCTATGGATATGATTGTAATAATCCAAGACTAAACCTTAATATTAACAGATTCAGCAGTTCTAACCTGATGGGGTACACTTGAAGGATCCTAGCTTCAGCCGGGAGTATAACCAAAGTGCGTTGAAGGCTGATATCTATGCTTCTATTGCCACAGCTAATATAAGGATCGAAGATAGGTGCTGCCACCTCGATCTTCAACACTAAGTATTGACCTGTCAAAGTCCTCTGATGCGTAATAAAGAATCTGAATGCCCATGTGGTAGCGTTGTCTGCAGGGTAAACGAAGAGTATTATAATATCCGTCTCAGTTGGCCAAATTCTACTGTCAAAAGTACTCCCTCCGGTCCATAACATAAGTATTTGAAATATTTAAAAATTTCTTCATAATTTAAATATTTTAAAAATAAGATAAAATCTGATAGGTTGGTGGATGAGTAGCGAATTGATGAGATATTATAAAATGAGGAATATATATGACTTCTTCTATCTTGATTAAATTTGTATTTAAATCTTAGAAATGCTTATATTATGAAAAAGAGGAATGTACACTCAACTTGCTAAATGCCACGTTGCGTTGGCTCCGTCGTTTCCCTTGCCGTATCGCTCGCTTGTCTCCACGCCGCTCCGACCGTGTCGTCCCTCCCCCCGCGCAACTACAAAAGCCACCCGCAGCACCGCCTTGCTAGTTTTGTCGCGACTAATAATTGAGTTGGTACAACGATCGCCCGACGTACTGCTGTGCGAGGCACGACGCGGCTATTCCAGTGTGCTGCTATGAGAGAGACTACGGTGATCGTTTTGGGAAACAGTGTCGAGCGGCATGCCACGCTGCAACCGATCACGCCCACATATCTGGACATATTAATTTTAATAGGCCTTAGACTTACGTAAACTATTTAAATTAGAATACATTACTTTTAGATGAATTATTGAAAGAGACATATTTTATCACTAATAGTTTTTGAACTATTCCTAAAAACTATTTTTTTGAGATCTATTTTTTAGAAAACTCTTAGAGATATTTTTATAGCCGGACTACCGGCGAGCTTCGAATGAACCAGCCGGCGAATGAACCAACGTCTTGGTCCTGCTCCAAGGAAAAAAAGGAAAGATTCATCCATTCTCTGCATGCAAAAATCATTAGCGATGCTCTGACAACGTCTTGCTCTCTTTAACACTGTCACTCTACTAGCCTACTCTAGCACTATGACGTGACCATTGCATACAACCGGCTTCTGGCTAAATCATTATTAATGATGCCAGATCACATCCGGATGGAACGTTCAACAAACTGACTTTACTCCAGGCCCCAACACAGTCCACCCAATCAACGTCCGTAGAAATGGCTACTCCCTCTGTCTCAAAATACTTACGTTTTAACTAGCATGGAAATTAAGAAAAAATATAGTAAGAAAGTGGTAAAGTTAGAGATGTATTATATTAAGATACAGTTCCATCAAAAAATGAAAATAATAAGTATTTTAGGACAAATAAAATATACTAAAATATTAAATATTTTGAGACGGAGGAAGTACATCTCAACATCAACTTAATTAAGCAAAAAACTACCCAAAGGTGGACGGTGCGTAAATAGAATATACTAGTTCTGTACGAAGAATTAAAAATCGATCCTAGATCTTAAGATATGTTTAATGCGAGTTCTGCGCAAGATAACTCACCAGATTTTAAGATCTGGGAAATGGTGACAAGAATGGTTTAATAACCCCAGATCCCATCCGGATGAACTGTCAACAAATTGACTTGACTCCAGGCCTCACCACCGTCCAGCCAATCGGCGTCCGTGGAAGTGGTGGCATCTCAATATCAACTTATATAAGCAAAAAATTATGCAGACGGTCACAGGTGTCTAAAAAACAATAGTAGTAATGAAGAGTTAATAAACGATCATGGATGAATACGGCGATTTGAACAAGAACGCACGCAATCCAACAAAATAATTAAGGTGTTGTCAGGATTAGATAACATATAGTAGAATGACTGCACGACAAAAGGCTTATATATATTTCCAACAGGCCAAATAAAAAGATATACAACACGGTTTCTGTGATTTGGCTGTTCTGAACAATCCTGTTATTTAAAAAATTGTTTACATATATAGAAGATGACCTTCTCATCACGGTGACCAGAACATTTATGAAATAGCCTAAACAGTTATATAAAAGTCCAGAGAAAAGAGATAATAATGCATATTAAAATATATCCCTCTAAATGGAAAGGAATTGAAATATTCTAGAAAAGGGAAAATATTAACCAAACAACGTATGTGATTCAGTAAAATATTTAATGAACGAAAACATTTTTTGGAAATATTTTCTGGTGTAACAAACATTATATATTTCTAACTTTTTGAAAGAACTTTATATATAAGTACAAAGTATATGGCTGTCCAGTGCATTTTCTAGGGCTGTATCCTAATCGAATGTTTTGTGCAAAAAGATGTAGGACAAACCCCTTTGTGGCTGAAGCTAGCAACCAAGACTGAAGTGTTTTGGTAGTGTAAGGGTATGAGTATACCTCGGTATATGGGTCGTGCCAAATGAGCCAGCCTAAGGCCCACATGTTTTGGCCCGATATGAGTCCTACATGGCTCGGTGACCAATAGGCCCATGCCCGCATGGCCAGGTCCATTGTGCCACTCTTGGGCCTAATCTAAGGACGTGACACAACCTGAAAGACAGGCAACCACACAATAGGCCGAGAAGGCCGCAACGCCCTGCCAGTATAAAAATGTCGCCCGACCCCTGCTCCTTGCCTTGAACCCTAGCATCGCTTTCCTCCCCTGCTCAGTCGCTCGCCCGTTCGCCAATTCGATGTCCCGAACCCTAGCGCTGCCACCTACGCCACTCCGCCTTGGCGCCTCCCATTCAGGATGATCGACACTTCCGGTCCCCCCTTCACAGTGAACTTGTTTCCTTAAGATATCTGGTGGATACTGATCGGCAGTGCCAATCAACCTGATCGGCAGTGTCGGTTAAGAGTCTCCCAGAGACAAAATTCCTCTTTCTGCTTTCCTCATCGACCTTGATGATGCCTTGATTGCCAATGCAAGTTGTTAAAAACTTATACAGTGGTCTGACTCATGTTAGAAACCCTAACGGATGTGCCGATGGGTCCATCGGCACTACCAATGTGTGGTGTCCAGACACAACAATGGCCCTTTTCGGGGCCATAGTATAAAAGCCCCAACACTCACTTCGGCTAAAGTCTCTCCAACCTGAAAATCAAAAGTCACTTTTGAGCTTCAGTCTCTCCACTCTCCCTCTCTAAGCCAAAGCTTCTTACTTGAGCGAGGATTTGAGTGTGAGCACGATTTCCTAGTGATTGAGAGCACCATTCCAATATTGAGCATGCAACTTTGATATGCTTGTGATTTGTGCTTGTTACTCCTAGAGCTTTGCTCCTAGACGGTTAGCGGTGTCGGGTGATGCCTCAGGAAGTTTATATTACTCATCCCACAAGGGATTTTCTAGTGGAAAACTCGAGCTCGATCTTTATGGTTGCTTGAGTGAGAATAGGGTTGAAAGGGACCCAGTCATTTATGGACATCTTAACGGAGATGTAGAGTTCTTTGTGAGCTCGAACTTCGGTAACAAATTTTGTGTCTCCGTACGCTCCTTTATTATTTGTTGTTCTTATACATGTTCTTAGGTTTATTCTTATATTAGCTTAAATTTGATCAATCCACTTGTGTGGGTTTATCTAGTTGTTGCTAAACTGTTGTAGTGCCTTATATTACCTGTTGTAGTCTTCCCTATAGGTACCTCCATCGGCACTACCGATCAGCTCATCGGAACTGCTAGCAATACTGGTAAAATTTGTTTAAGTCTAACTCCGTAGAATTTTTAGGTTGCCTATTGACCCCCCCCCCCCCCCCCCCCGCGCCCCTCTAGGAAACTTTCAATGCGTATCAGAGTAGGATCTTCTTGAAGGCTTAACGGCCTGAAGATTAAAGATGACAAAACCATAACACAACAAACCGGAGAGAGCATCTGGTCCGGGGGAAGTGGCAATGATCCCGGAATAAGGCTCAATGCTATTCATTTCAACTACAATGAGCTCAAGAATGAATATGTTGGTATTGGCTTGGGAAAGCTACCTTATATTGATGGGACCTATTATGTTAATTGGAAGTATAAAATATAATTGTATTTGGGTTCTATGGGAAGACGAATCTTAAAAATTGTGAAGCACAGATTTGAGTTAGAGAATGAAGAAAACCTAACCCCCAATGATAAAATCAAGCTAACTCAATGATCATGCCACATCTGCCATTCTTTTCGTCTTATCACCAATAGTGTATGAAAAGGTGATAGGAATTCAAAAGGCTCATGATAGTTGGAATAAACATGAAGTTATTTATTAAGGAACTGTGGGTGTGAGAGAAGCAAGATAGGACATCCTTAGAGGGAAATACAACTTGTACATCAAGAAGGCTGTTAAATGGCCACAAGAAGTTCATGATAGACTTATGAAAATTGTGAACAAGAGAAGAGCTTTGGGGATTAAACTCTGACACTATAGAAGTCAACAAGAGATTGCTTCTAGCCTTCCAACCATGGAATCAAAATGCATGCAACTTTGTAAGGGAGAAAGAATTCTTTAAAAACTTTAGTACACATGAAGTACTTGGAAGATTGTTCACCTACAAAAAAAAGAGATGAAGAAGCAAAAAGAGCAAACACCTTATTCGGACAATGCAAAGAAGAAAAGAAAGAAATAGCGATCAATGCCAATCATGAGACAAGTGACAAGAATGACAAGAAGAAAAAGAAGAATGTGGTTGACTCTAGTGATGAAGAGAGTGATGATGAAATGGCTTTACCAATGAGAAGTTTCAAGCCATTTCTAAAGAAAATTGATGTTGATGCTTGTGCTACTAATGTGAAATTGATTCACGATTTGAACAAGTAGCGAAGGCTCTTGAAAGGAAAGTACAACATGGAAAAATTGCTATTGATGATACAAAGGCAAACTATGCAAGAGGTTTGATGAGGACATCATACCTATGGATACACACAACACTCCTCCAACTAAGATGAAACTTCATGCACATCACCTGAATTTACAGGAGATCTCGTTTCTAATGTTTTGTTTATATGGTTTTCAGAATAGATTGCTACCTGATGAATTAATTCTTGTTAGGAACAAGGGAGATGATGATGTGATAGCTGGCGAAGTGATTGGAGGCATGATGGGCCATCAAGGACGTCCAAGCCAAGGTGGAGGCCCAATCAAAACCAACTTCGATGCTGTTTCGGGGCCCAAAAGCAGTCTTCACTAAATTGGATGCCCGGGACGTATACGGACTCGGATTTGGACATTCTACATATGCCTCGAAAGATAACGAAAATACCTTTCCAACCCAACCAATTGCATGTAAAAATTCATCCCTAGCCGTCGGCAATCGCCAAAACAAGTCAACTACTCAAATCTGTGCTGGTGCTGTGATACCGTAATCGGTCTTTCGGCCATATATCGAATTGAGCCCACTTAGGGCTGTGTCTAGGGGGTCTTGCACGACACCGGGGTCCTCATATACAGCCGCTGCCTCTTCATTAGGGTTTGGATTTTGCTTAGATCAATTTTGTCCATAAACAGTGTTGTCGTTCATCGGTTTATGAGACCAGAACTTCGTGAATTTAATCATACATATGCAATTTGGTTACATTCTTCTTTGTTCTTTCTTCTGTTCTTGATTTGTAGGCAAGGATTAGCCTTCTAGGCAAGGTCAGCCGGGAAATGCCGGTTGGTAACCAAAGGAGACATCATGCTGTGATTGCGGGGTTTAGAATGTGTTGTTCTGAAGCCGGATCGATTTGTGTGTCGCCTCCGACTAAATCAACTTATCTAGAACCTTTCGGAAGATCGGGAACCCTTGTCCGCATTAAGGTGCATAGACCAACACTGGGCGTCCTCACATCAAGGATGGTATTGGATATGTTGAAGGTGCCCAACATAATGCTAGGTAAAATAAGAACGGAAAGAAATTCCCAAAGTCCACAAAGGAATGATCTTACCAAAAGAAGCAAAACAAGAACAAGAAAACTAATCAATCTTCTTTTGTTAATGATTCTCATGCTAATGTTCCTAATACCAATTATTCTCTCGTTCATGACTTTGATGCATCATATGTGCTAATGAGAAACATGCATGGTCGTGTTGTAGCAAGGACTTGTGTGTGGGTGCCCAAGGTTCTTGTGACTAATGTTAAAGGACCCAAGCAAATTTGGGTACCTAAAAACAAAGCTTAATTGTTTTTGTAGGACTACATCTCTGGTGGGTCAAGTAGTGTGATTGATAGTGGATGCACCAAACATATGATCAAAGACAAAAGGGGAAATTGTCTTGGACACACTAACAAACTGTGGCTTCATCCTGAGCATACTAACAAAATTGAATTTAGCTGTAACACACTACAATTGTGGAAAAATTCGTCTGTGACACATTATAACCATTTAATAATTATTTTTGACTTTTCTATCTCAATATATAAAAATATTAGAATTTGAAACTTGACAAAAATATACATTGCTGCATTCTCTATCATATAAAAATAGAGCTTTCTTTAAGAAAAATTGAATTTGAAGCTTTATAAGGTAACAAAATTGAATTTGAAGTTTGCTAAGGTTATGCTTGTTGATCATGTTGACTTCAATCTATTGTCCATTTCATAATTTTGTAAAAATAGGGTATGATTGTATGTCCAACAAATGTGGTGTGACCGTATATAAGAGGAGTGATGGCTTGGTTGCTTTCAATGGAGTGCTTAAAGGAAAGCTTTATGTTGTGGATTTTTCCATGGATGAGGCTAGACTTGGTATAGGTGTTGGTGTCATGAAATGCGAGCTTTGAGGCTACGAATTAAAAAAAATTGAAGTATCATAGAGGGTGCAAAGGACATGATGAGTCTACTTTGAATATTCCCTAAACGTTTGTCATGTTACAAGTAAACAGGGGTGTCCTATTTATAAACCCGTACTTAGGTCATGTGCAAATGACCAATTTGTCCCCCAATTACCTACTACATTCTATGAATATTCTATACAAAACCATCATGAATGGAAAATTGGTCATTTGAGCTTCTCTTGTGCCCTTCCTTGCCCCGCATGTTACCATGTTTCATCACGCCACATGTCATCCAATGTGCACCACGTCGAGGCTTGGTTTAGATGTCGCTCCTTGCTTCACATGCACACCAATGATCTTCGAAAGGACCACCTTGTCTTCAAAGTGAAGCTTGCCTTCCCTTTCTCGCATGAGGAACTCGAACCTTCATAGGGAGTCGATGATTAGTCCCTATTCGCAACGTAGCCCAAGTTTGATGTGCTTTGAGGGGTGGCCCATAAGTGATCCACCAACAATAGCCCTTCGATGAATGAGTCCAACTCGGATTTGGATGTTCTACACATGCCAGGAAAGATAACGGAAAGACCTTTCCAAACCAACTAGTCCCATGTCAAAATTCATCTCGAGATATCAGTAATTGCCGAAAAAGGTCGACTTCCAGAATCTGTCCTGGTGATGCGACAGCGTAATCGGTCTTTGGGCCGTGTATCGAGTTGAGCCCACTTAGGGATGCATCCAGGGCATCTTGCATGAACTTGGGGTCCGCATATACAGCCGCCACCTCTTCATTAGGGTTCGGGTTTTGCTTAGATCAATTATGTTCATAAACAGTGTCGTCATTCATCAAATTGTGAGACCCCAACTTTGTGAGTTTAATCATATATTTGCAATTTGGTTGCATTCTTCTTCATTCTTGCTTGTGTTCTTGATTTGCAGACAGGGATTATCCTTCTTGATGAGGTCAACCGGGCAACACCGGTTGATAACTAGAGGAGACATCGTGTTGGGATTGCGGGATTTAGAATGTGCTATTCTGAAGCGGATTGATTTGTGTGTCACGTTCGACTAAATCAACTTATCCAGAACCTTTCAAAAGATTGGGAACCCTTATCTATATTAAGTGGTAATCAGAGCTTCAGGTATACCGTTAGGTTCGGCCTTATCCATGTTATTTTGTTTAATCCTAAACTCCAAAAAATTGTCCTACAAAAATATTTATTCATCATGTTTCCATTGTCCTATATCCCCCTTTTGCACAACACTTTTCAGTTTAGTTTGCTTCTCTGAATTTTAGTCCCTACAAGGTCATTGTGTTGCTGGTCTAGTGCTTGTTCTTTGGTCTTGTTTGAGTTGTGCATGTCCTTGTTCATTGACAATCAAGAGAAAAAAATAAGTTTGTTGCACATCTGGAGAGAATAGTACTACTAGAATTGTGTGCATTGAATATTTATTTAAGGTCTAGCGTTCTACTTTTTGTATCAAAAGAAAAAGAGAAAAGTTCTTGTTCAAGTGACATGTTGAGAGTTTTGGAATAACATATTATCTATTTTTGTGTCCATCATATTCAGATCATAATTTTCTCTTATGCTAGAATTTATTTCCTTTTGCTTTCTAGCACTAATACCTTGCTGGAGTTCTGGTTCACAAGAAAAGAAAAGGAAGGAAAAAGGCAAAAGTGCACAAGAGAAAAAGCCACATAGAAAAAGGAAGTAGAAAAAGGAAGTAGAAAAAGGAAAAGATAAAAATTCAGAATTTTTGCATCCTTTGCGTCCGTTGTTGAGTTATTTACTTGCTTGCTTGAACATAGGTTCATGACAAGTTTAGGCCGGTGGCATAGACTAGCTTGGGACCATTATTCAGTTTTACAATTTCTAAATTGAAATTTTTTGAATCCTTGCTACAAAATAATTTTCCTTTCAAGTGCCATACACATATTCTTCTGAATAGCACAGGTTTTGACCCTTGCAATCATCGGATCTCACACCCTCTGGTATCCTTTGCCTTGCTGTTAAGAACTTCATAAGAGCTTGGTAAGATGCTTCCATTTGCTTGTTGAGAGTTTACACTGTGACCATGTAGTAGTAATAGGAAAATATACTCCTATGTATTTTCTTGTTTGCTACTAACAATGACAGGTTACACCACCCATGGTGATGAGTCCATGTTGTCTAGTGAGAACAATATGAGTGATGTAGCACAACGAGTGCTCAGTTCTCAAATGGAGAAGGTAGAGAAAAATCAATTGAACAACTTGTTCCAAACTCACTTTATTGTGAAGGATTGACGTTGTCGTGTCATCATTGATGGAGAAAGTAACCGCAATATTGCAAGCTTGGAGTTGGTCAAGAAGCATGGCTTGACCACACAGCCACACCCATGACCATAAAACATCCAATGGGTAAATTCTTGTGGTAAGATAAAGCAAGATAAAATTGCACACATTGAATTTATCATGGTTCTGATAAGGATAGTGCAGAATTTGATATAGTACCCATGCAAACATGTCATTTGTTATTAAGTAAATCTTGGATTTTTACAAATAATGCTTTGCACAATACCATTACATAGCTACTCATTTATATACAATGGTAGAAGAGTTACACTTAAACCTATGACCGTTGCTGAAATTTTAGAAGAGGATAAACAAAGGGCCGAGAGAAGAAAAAGTGAACCTTTTCAGAAAGAATGAGCTATTTTAAATGTTACACCTTCAACAAAATCTATATTATTAGAGGATGAACATATTTCCTTGCCTCTTGTTGCAACTAATACTTTTTAGTGTTTACACAAAGAAGAGGATAATGTGAAAGAAAAAGAACAAGGTGTTTCAGGTAAATACTTTCCTAATGTGCTTATTTGTTCCAACAATCTTGTTATATTGGAACCTTGTCTTGATTTTTCATTGCCGCAAGTTGATTTATCTACTGATCCTTATGATAAAGAGGAGTTGTGAGCCAATGCTTCACTTATACCTTTGCCACAACAAATGAATGACCTTGATGATTTTGCTTATGATTCACCTACTAGTGCTGAAATTAAATATTCGATTTTAGTTTCGTGTGAAAGGGAAGAACATAAATTGTTGTCTTCTCTAAATACTTTGGGTTACATTGAATTTGATGTTATTTATGATATAAATACCATGGAGAAGCAAAGTATCATAAGAGTGAGGATGATGTTCATACTGTTGCCCAATTGAGATACTACTCTATATTTCATATTTGAGATTTGATACTACTCTTGGGATAAAGAGATAGGATCGAGTCGAAGACGAGTCTAATTAAAAAGGGGGAGAATGACGAGGACATCACACCAATGGGATACACACAACACTCCTCCAACTGAGATGAAACTTCATGCGCATCACCTAAATTTACACGTGAGCTCATTTCTAATGTTTTGTTTATATGGTTTTCAGAATAGATTGCTTCCTAATGAATTAATTGTTGTTAAGAACCATGGAGATGATGATGAGATAGCTGGGGAGGTGATTGGAGGCATGATGGTCCTGCAAGGACGTCCAAGCCAAGGTGGAGGCCCAATCAAAATCGAATTTGAGTTTATTTCGGGGCCCAAGATCAGTTTGCACTAAAACGGACGCAAAGGACGCATATGGACTCGGATTTGGACGTTTCATGTCCCTAGAAAGATAACAAAAAGGCCTTTTCAGCCCAACTGGTTCCATGTCAAAATTCGTCCCGAGCCATCAGCAATCATCAAAACTGGTCGACTTTCAGAATTTGTCCTGATGCTGTGACACTGTAATCGGTCTTTAGGCCTTGTATCGAGTTGAGGTCACTTAGGGATGCGTTCAGGGGGTCTTGCATGACCCTGGGGTCCTCATACACAGCCGTAGCTATTAGGGTTTGGCTTTTCCTTAGATCAATTTTGTTCAAAAACAGTGTCGCTGTTCATCGGTTTATGAGACCCCAACTTGGTGAGGTTAATCATACATCTGCCATTTGGTTGCATTCTTCTTCATTCTTAATTGTCAAGACTTAATCTTGGCAATACACTTATAGGGCTACGTCAGGATTAAGAACTATTATCATAACATGAGAGCCAAGTTATATAGGTTCGGGCCCTCTCGATGAGAGTAAAAACCCTACATCCTTTGTTCTGTTGTTTGTATTGCAATGTAATGTATTCTGATGTCCCTGATAGGGAGGTTCCCTGCCACCTTATATATCCGGTCGGCAGGGGGTACATGAAGAGTCTTACTCATAGTCTACATGGAGTTACATAGAAAGTCTATCTCTGATTGCCTTGTGCTCCAAGCCGACTCGGCCAGTTCCCTTATAATGGGCCACCTGGTCGTCTACCGGCTTAAGCCTAGCTATGGATACCCGGAAGGTGTGTATTCCACAGTAGCCCTCGAGTATTCCACATTGCTTGTGTTCTTGATTCGCAGGCAGGGATTAGCTTTCTCGGCGAGGTCAATCGGGCAACACCGGTTGATAACCAGAGGAGATGTCTTGCTGCGATTGCAGGGTTTAGAACGTGTTGTTCTGAAGCCGGATCGATTTGTGTGTCACCTCTGACTAAATCAACATATCTAGAACCTTTCAGAAGATCGGGAACCCTTGTCCACATTAAGGTGCATACACCAACACTAGGCGTCCTCACATCAAGAATGGTATTGGATATGTTGAGGGTGCCCAACATAATGCTAGGGAAACTAAGAATGGAAAGAAATTCCTAAAGTCCATAGGAAGGATCTTACCAAAAGAAGCAAGACAAGAACAAGGAAACTAACCAATCTTGTTTTGTTAATGATTCTCATACTAATGTTCCTAATACTAATTATTCTCTCTTTCATGTCTTTGATGCATCATATGTGCTAATGAGAAACATGCTTGGTTGTGTTGTAGCAAGGATTTGTGTGTGGGTGCCCAAGGTTCTAGTGACTAATGTGAAAGGACCCAAGCAAAGTTGGGTACCTAAACACAAAGCTTAATTTATTTTGTAGCACTACATCTTTGGTGGGTCAAGTTGTGTGATTGATAGTGGATGCACCAATCATATGATCAAAGACAAAAGGGGAAATTGTTTAGAATACACTAACAAAATATGGCTTCGTGAGCACACTAACAGAATTGAATTTAGCTGTAACACACTACGATTGTGGAATAATTCATCTATGACACATTATAACCATTTAATAATTATTTTCAACTTTTATGTCTCAAGAGATAAAAATATCAGAATTTGAAACCTGACAAAATATACATTGCTGCATTCTCTATCATATAAAAGTAGAGCTTTCCTTTAAGCAAAATTGAATTTGAAGCTTTATAAGGTAACAAAATTGAATTCGAAGCTTTCTAAGGTTATGCTTGTTGATCACGTTGACTTTAATCTATTGTCCATTTCATAATTTTATAAAATGGGCTATGATTGTTTGTCCATCAAATGTGGTGTGACCATATATAAGAGGAGTGATGGCTCGGTTGCTTTCAAGGGTGTGCTTAAAGGAAAGCTTTATGTCGTGGATTTTTTCCACGGATGCGGCTAGACTTGGCACATGTGTTGGTGTCATGAAAGCGCGAGCTTTTAGGCCACAAATTTAAAAAAACAAAGTATCATAGAGGGTGCAAAGGATATGATGAGTCTACTTTGTATATTCCATGAACATTCGTTATGTTACAAGTAAAACAGGGGTATCCTATTTATGGACCTGTACTTAGGTCATGTGCAAATGATCAATTTGCCCAACAATTACCTACTACATTCTATGAATATTTTTGTACACAACCATCATGAAGGGCAAGTTGGTCATTTGAGCTTCTCTTGTGCCCTTCCTTGCCTCGCATGGTACCGTGTTTCATCACTCCACGTGTCGTCCAACATGCACCACGCCGAGGCTTGGTTTAGACATTACTCCGTGCTTCGTGGACACAACAATGATCTTCGAAGGACCGCCTCGTCTTCAAAGTGAAGCTTGCCTTCCCTTTCTCGAGTAGGGAACTCGAACCTTTAAAGGGGATCGATGATTAGTCCCTATCCGTAATGTGGCCCAAGTTTGACGGGCTTTGAGGGGTGGCCCACAAGTGATCCCCCAACAACAACCCTTTGATGGATGAGTCCAACTTTAATGGGCCAAAACCCTCGCTTTGACAGGATCTCTTCCAAAATGCCACCCTCTATTGACGGTCATTAAATACCAATTTCGACCGTCAATATACCTATAGAAGTAGGAAGACCATTTTGTACTTGCATGTTAGTTAGGAATAATAAGATTCCACTTGTCCTTGGGGAATTATGTGTATGCAGGGACCTGGTACAATATATCTGGAGAAATGGAGCATAATCCGGGGAAACACTATCTCGGCCAACGTGACGGTGCCAACTGGACTTCCCTCAAATTGCATACATGGCTACACAGGATTCCTCAGGAGAACACCGACATAATTCAGAAGAGGACCCACCTACTAGTCACCCCAAGGAAGCACACCCTGAGGGGGCCCACTCCCAGGTCGGGTGACCTGGGGGCCTTGTCGGCTGACCTGGTCTTGAGCCCATTTTGGGCGGGCCTCCACATGTCGACTCGTGAGCTCTTTTAGAAGGTCGGTGCATGGCAGTTCTGTGGTGGTTATTCCTCAGTACCGAACTATCCCCCCTATAAATAGAAGGCGAGAGCTCCACTCCAACACACACACTCAAAAGCTAGTCATTTCCCTCTTTCACTTTGTAGTTTCCTAGTCCTAGTGGAGTTTAGTGTAGGAGGAGCCTTGCTCAAGTCTCCAAGTCATACGAGTATTGGTATGGCTCTTGTATCTTTATCTTTATTCTTTTATATTATTATAACTTTGCTCTATTCATTTAATATAGTTCTTCCATATAGTTATTCTTATGATATGTGTTCCTTGTTTGGTTATATATCTTATTCATGTTATAGGACTTTATGCTTTCATGATAATATATACTTCCTACCTTATTGTCATGCTTGACATATACCTTAACTATTGTCTAAATGTTATAATGCTAGTTGTACTTTAGTCTAGTTGTCATGATTGAACATGGGTTTGATTTCCAATTAGGATTGCAATTGCTTAGCTCATGATTTGTTGATCCGTAGGGTTTGAGTTATGTATGCTTTAGTACTTGTTAATCCAAATGGTGATTCGAGTGTTTGATCAATGCTAGAATTCTACTTATCCTAGAGGTACAGACAAGAAGGGATAACCTAGAGGATGCTATGTTGAACTTCTGGACACAACAGAATCCCACTCTTATCGCTCAGAAAAAGAAGGCAATAGGCACGCCTCAGCTCTGGACAAAGAAGCAACCAGTGAAGGAGAATAATTCATCCACACCACCCAAGAAGGCGAAAAAGGTGTAGTGGCCAAAGAAGACATCCACGTCCTCTTGTCCTGACAAGGATGCGCCAATCGAAAGCTAAAATGATGAAGGAGAGAAAGCCCCGTCTACTAGACTAAAAATTGGTGAACCCTCACCGGAAGGTTAAACGATATTTATCCATATTTCCCTTTTCAAAACCTTTTGATTTCAATTTGTATATTTGATTTTCTACTGCATATTGGAATTTATTCCAACCCAATTTCAAAAAAGTAGAATTTTTCGAAGTTTATCTTTTTGCAATTTTGGATTTGCAAAAAGTTTGAAAATGTTTTTCTTTGAAACATATTTTCTTTCTTGGGGCCACCACTAGTGAGGCCCACCGGCCAGAGCTGTGGACCAGAGGAGCCAGGCCCTGATCGGCCAACTTGACCCCTTGGTCGGCCAACCATAGAGCAATGGCTCTCTGGCCCCACTTGCCCCAATGGCTAGTAGACAACGACCACTCTTCAAAATGCCCATTGTTCTGCTCTGCTATTTAAGGCAATGGCTAGGAGAGGTTGTTCTTCACTCCATTCACTTCTTTCACCTCTCCATTTTGCTCTAGCCATTTGCTGCCAATTTCTCCAAGCCTTTGCATTGCGCAACACTTTGAAAATTCCACGAAAAATATTTTCTTTGATTTTCATTTGCATTTTCGAGTTAGTTTCACATTTTCAAGAGTTTCAAATGAAGTTTTCGTTTGGTGTTTTTCACTAACCTTAACCCCCATTCGAGTTGCTCTTGTCTTGGTTTGTTAAAGTGTGCAGCGATGAACAAGATGAAGCGCGACTTAAGAAGAACGAAGAACAAGGTGGCTGGAAGCCCAAGCAATTAAAGTCCTACACCTTCATCGGTGTATAGTACTCGCTTCTATCAACAACGTGTTGAAGAAGAGCCGCAAGAAGACGCACCAGTTCAGTAACCAATGGAAATAGAGCTGGAACCATTGTCGGATTTCAGCAATGTTCAACTCTGACTCAACACTGACCATGACCTCGAGTTGGGTGGAAAGAGAGAAGCTGACATCTATTGGATGATCACCGGCCGGTCTTACGTTCGTACACGAACGTATGATCCGGACATTCTTTCCATGATAGGTATGGATACTGAATATGCCTCTATCTTTCATGCTGTGGTATGGGATGGTTGTGACACCCCAGGTGTCTCAGTTTTATTTAACCAACATGAAGAGCATAGATCATGAACAACATAGCATGAAATAATAAGACTCGCTCCCTTTTTAATTAATTCTAGGCAAATAAAAACCCTGCAACCAAGTTATTGAAGCAATTCAAAAAATTTCAATACAACTCATGCCAAATAAATTCATCATCAGTTTGGTAATAATAAAATAGAATATTAGGAACTTATTGGGCATTTTATCTGCTTGGCAAGACCCTTAATTAATTAACTGATTCTTAAGTAACTAATTAATGCATTTAATAAATTCTAAAAATATGTTTATGGAAATTTCGAATAAAATTCACCAATGTGTTTCCCACCATTTAAATAGTCAGCCACTCCAATTTTCACCATTTTAGGAAATCTCTAGCTATTTTATTTTTAATTATGAAAAACTAGTTTGACCAGGGACCTTTTTGTGAGGATCTTGAAAGATCAGGGAGCACAGTGCAAAATCCCTTCTTCTCCCTCTCACTGGTGCAGCGCCTACGGCTCCTCTCTGCCGCCGGCGCACCGCTCGGCCCGCCATCACTCCACCCCAGGACTCGGAGCCGCTACAGCGCGCCTGCACCTCTGCTCCTCCGCTCTGTCCCCTTACCGCGAGCTCGCCCAACCTCCTCTTCTCCTCTCTGCACGCCACCGAGCCGCACGGTGAGCCTTCAATTCCCGCCGCACTCCCGCTCTCATTCCCCACTCACCATTTCTCCCTCTGCGCAACTAGAAGGCGCACTCGTGAACCCTCAAGCTCACCCATTCTCTCGCTCACCCTGCACTCTCTTCCATTTCTTCTCTTTCCCTCGCCGCTCTGCCATTGCAGAATCAGCCGACCTCGAGCTCACATCGCCGTCGCTCCACTGCTTCCTGAGCCCAGCCGAGAGCACTCACGCAACCGTTCACTTCCCCTCTAGCTCCCCAGGCCACTTCCTCGACAACTCCCTGCGTGAGCTCAATCCAATTGAAGAAATACCGAGACCCACAGTTCCGGTGACCTCCTCTACTGTCGACCAAAATTGGCCATCTCTAGTGAGCCTCGTTCCCTCATTCCTCCTCTACCGTTTGCGCAACTCTCGGCCGAACGAGCTCGCCTTAACTCCTTCCTGTTTTCATGTGCAAGTCGTCGGCATTCTGCTTTTTCCCTGGCCTCGAACCGTCGCCGCTGATCACCGAAGCCGGCTCCATGACTAGGCCCTGCTTCCGGCCTCCTCCGACGCAAACTGACGTGAGGCCGAGCCTTCCCGAATCACCGTGAAGCTGTAGAAGCCGACCCCGTCCGTCTTGCTACTCCGAGCCATCCCCGCAATCCCACCGAAGACCTCTGCTCTGCCGTCTCTCACCGACGACCATCTTTCGGTGAGATCCCGTCCTCGTGAACCCCACCCTGTTGTCCGCCCAGACGTGCGCGTCATCTTTCTGCCCCCGCGGCGAGCTTTCGCCCCGCGCAGCCGCCGGCAGTGAGATCTCCGGCCGCGCGCTGCCCAGCTCCGGCGGTTTGACTGGCATCCTCCTAGCAGCTGAGCTGGAACCCACGTGGCACTGACGTGGCTGCCACATGGCACTAAAGTGTCATTAGTTAGAACCAGAAATACCCAGGAAATTCTAGAAAATGCATAAAACTTTGAAAACTCCTAGTAAATCGAATTTAACTCCAATGAAGCCCAAACAAAATTTGTTAGGTTCACCTTGAAGAGCTCTATTTTAGAAAAATGATAAATCATAGCCTCTGTTCGTGTATTTTTGATAATTCATTAAATTATGAAATCACAAATTAATTCACCAGATATTCTAGGAATCAAATTTAATTCTGATTTTTGGTATGCTTAGTAAATACATAATTATCTATCACCACAAATTCTGGTTTAGTAAAATATGAATGATTTTAGGCTCTGGAAATTATTTAGTGTGCTCACTTAAATTTATTCTAGTAATTATTTTGTAATTAATTGGCCCTTGCCAGTTGGCACAAAAATCACTCACACAAGTCTCTGTGCTTAGTAAATTACACAAGTCCAGAAACCTAAATATAATTAATAAAAATAAATTAATTGCTCTTACTACTATTTTAGTTTAATAAATGCTAGTAATTAGAGTAATTATGTCCAGAGGCTGTAAATTGGTAAAAATGCAATTCATCTATGTCCCTGTTTATGATAAATCACTCAAGTCCAGAATCAATTGGTTACTATTTTAATTACTTAATTATTCTGAAAGACTATAACAACCCTAAATAAATGATTAACACACATAAAATGATGAAACTCTAAATTGTTTCTTTGAAGCATATGGCTTCGAGAATATTGAAGCATATGGCTTCGAGAATATAATAATAATTTATCGACATCAAAACACAATGTGCTTGCATGTATCATATCACTGCATATAACGGTGTTACGACAATACCGTTAACACCTTTGTCATCATATAGGCAACGACAACCAGGATTCCGAAGAGGATCAGAAGGAGACTGAGTCTCAGGAACAAGAGGTTGAAGTCGCTAACACTAGTGTCAATCTAGGCAAGCCCCGGTTTTCATTCGCCATTTTATAAAGTTGTTTTCAATATTACTAGTGTCTGTGATTATTGTTGCATTAGGTCATAGGAGTTGATTGGAATCCACCTTGCATGATTCCCAAATAACCTATACCACTGTCCTTAGAACTTTGGTAGTGTTGGTACTGTTATGCTAAGCTTAGTAATGAATAGGCTCGTTAGGCATTATTATTACGAAGAAATGAACTTGATCACTGGAACGGGATCTATAAAAGAAGTTTATTTCGATGTTATGACCGGGCAGGGAAGATGCATGTGTAGGTATGTAGAAATACATGGGTGTTGACTGCGGTTGCCCTGCCTTATCGAACCTAGGACCCGTCCGTGGTCGGCCCATTGGTCAAGTATTGAACAGTACCGAATGCATGCTAGTCTATGGGCACTAGTAAACCGATGTAGCATTGACGCGGCAATGAGGACGGTACCAAGTACAGTGGTCGTTGACCCTGCTGCTGCTGGAGTGGGCGGTTCATACCACGAAGTACTGATGGCAGGACGACATGCCCACTCGCTGAGACTGGACCCGGACCAAATTGTTTTTCATTCTTGCGAAAGGTTGCCATATACGACCTTAATTGGTGCGTATGTGTCATGTATCTTGGGTTATCCCAGCTGGTGAGAAATCAATTACAATTGCTGTCCCTCACAGCAATGAGTATCACTTGGTCACTGAGTCGTCACGTAGTTGCACATGGTACTTGGGAATTGATTAGGATGCTTATTATTGACAATACTCTTATGGATCTTATGTTGTACTTACTTTATGTATTGCTTTATTATCTTATTGATGCAACTAAAGTTACATTCTGCTCTATCCAATTAACTTGATGAATAAAACTTGATAGAACTAATAGGTTGCTAAGTGCGAGTCTTTTCAAACAAGGCACCTATTAGAGCCATTGCATACCTAGAAGTCCGATGGATAAGTCTTGCTGAGTAATTAGTACTTAGGCTTTGTGCCACCATTGTTTTTGAGGTAATGAAGATCTAGAACTGCCTATTGATGTGCTACCCTGGGACATGCAAGTCCCTGAGGGTTGGACTGCCCACTGGGAGTCCGACTCGCCACCGCAGTATTGATGTGTGCTGCTAGATTGATGGTTCTTCGGACAGGAATCATTTCTATGCTGTATCGTCGAGCTCGTAGCTCCTTATCGTTAATCGCTTCCGCTGTGTTTTCAAAAACATTAAGAATTTGTAATATTCTGATGCACTCTAAAGACTTATTGATGTAATATTCAACATAAATTCGAACCATTGTTGTATTATCATGTGTTTGCGTTATCAACACCGTTGGGACTTCGATCCTCCGGGAAGGGGCGCCATAGCTGGTATCAGAGCCGTGGTCCATGATAATACAACAAATAAATCGTATTTTTGAAAACCACGACGTTACGAGTGAGGATACCTTAGTATTGCCCCTAGTAGATAATAGGGTGGTAACAAAGCTAACCTGGGTTATGATTGTTTATATTACTTGTATCTACGGCTTCCTCCAACGAAGGTACGTGCGTGCTTAATGGACACACGTGATATCGGTGTCTGTGCTCGCAGGCGAATACGAGACACTGTTGGCTTGTGACTTATCACGGGACGATCCTTTTCCATGGATCGTTACTAGTAGAACTATGCTTCTTTCCGTAGTTTCTTCTGAATTTGATGTATTGTTTCTGCAATTGATCTTCTGTAGGTACGCTAATGCCGTTAGTGTAACACTTAGAATGACTTACATGTTGAGTGTGGGTCGTCACAATATATTCATGCCGCTAAGTATCGGCAATGATAGGTGTTGTGTTGTGAGGAATGATAGGTTAATAAAATGAAGGTTTTGCATCATGCATCCCGTATAACTAAACTAAAATTTGGATCTCTCTTTGCTCACCAACCTCTGAATAAAAATTTTCTAAACCTAATAAGTATAAAATTCTGAATAACAAGGTTAACAAGAATCTGTCCTGTTTTTAGCTGGCAACTTTAAAAATTCATAACTAAAGTTATACTTCATATTTTTAGGTGTTTAAATACAATCTGGAAAGCCCTAGAAGTCCATTTTCATCTCCAATAGGTTTCACCATTTTCCCAGTTTTCCTCTGTCCGGTAGAGACAAAACATTAAGCCTCTGTCAATCTGAAACAGAATTTGTTTTAAAACTCATTACCGTATTATTGACCCTTGAGGCTGGAAAATGTGAACTAAAACTTTGTTTCTGTATTTCATAGCACTATATATGAAATGCATTGTTACTCATGGAACATTGTACTCACCATTGGGTTCATGTTCCAGATGGGTGACCACGGTTTTGAGGAGCTTTCGCACGACGGGTGGCGCTACACCACCGGTCTCCACCACCACGGCTTTCCTACACTGTTGTGGGATCTCTTATGCTTGTTGGGCTACGACGAGCCGCCCTCTTACAAGGGCCGCGAGGTCCATCGTCATCAGATGACTCTTGCTGAGGTGCGCATCAGCGTGCCCACACACCCGCGCAACCTCGACATGGCGGGTATGGAGAGCACGACGACTTGTGGGAGCCTCCGTGAGGGCTTGGAGAGAGTCGCCCACAGGGCTCTCACCCACTTCTGCGGGCGTCACACAGCAGCGCTCTCTGGGACTCCGTTTGAGATGATTCCCATCTGGCATCAGGCCAACCCGGTCTGGCAGAGGCGCGTGAGGCGCATCGGCCACGACGACTACCTGACGTACCACGCAAGGTACCACCATGTGTCCTACTACTCCGAGTACCTCCTTGACTTGGATGAGGAGGCTAGCAGCCACAGCGGGATCATACTGGCTGAGGCCGAGCAGGTCTGGGTTCAGAGGAATGACCTGCAGACATAGGTTGACGTACAACAGAGAGAGATTCAGCGACTGACCGCTGCCCTTGAGGCGAGTGAGACTCGTGTTACTGAGGTGACTGGACAGCGCGACACCCTCGCGCAGGAGGTTGGCAGATGTGGCGTGATTATGCAGCAGCGCGCCAACCACAACGAGCACCTGCAGCATCAGTTGACGGCTGCACAGCACGAGATGGAGCTTATGGGAGAGGATTTAGATACCCTGGCCCAGGAGAACCAGGGCCTGCAGCAGCAGGTTGAGGCAGCCCTTGCACCACCGGCAGCACCGGAGGAGGAGGACCCGCAGGAGGATATGGATGAGGAGTCTGACGTAAACTACGAGGCACCAGCTCGAGGCAAGACCTAGGAGGATAGTGGTAGACTAGATTAGTCTCGGTAGTCAGGATCAGTTGGGTAGGTAACTTTTGGCGAACCACGCGAGGTTGTTGTATTTTGGGGTTGATACGTGAGATGCTTTTGTAACTCGAGGGCTACATATTCCGAGTCATGTATTGAAACTATGATGATTTGCGATGTGCATTGGGTGTACCCTTAGTAGCTATTGTTGTTGCAACAAAGTTAATCGTACTTATTGACTCAATCAAACTACTTTCTTTGTAGATGGCTGAAAACAATGAACAACCACCATAGGGTTGGGAAATTACCGTTGGCCTGGAGTTCACAGGGATGATTCACTTGTTTTGGAGAGTTCTCTAGAGATTCGGATACTCCATTCCTCCCACCTATGTTGGCAAGGAATTTCAGGAGCATGGAGTCCCCTCAAGTGTCATCCATGTGGCGGTTCCCGCCAATTACTCCGTCATCCCCGTATGGGAATCTTGGACACTTAGCATCACCAGGACAGATCTGCCTTCCACCTAGAATGTAGCTGCATTCAAGGCACTTACTCGATTCTGTGAAGACCACAAGCATGATGTTGCTGGAACACCCGTTGCCTTGCTACCCATTAATGATGTGACGGACTTTGAGTGGATGAGACGTGTGGATTTCATCTTTGACCCAAACCATCGCCACCATGATCCCATGCTGCCCATAATAGAGTATTATGGTTTGTCCATTTTTGCTTTGTGCACAAACTTGAGCCAGCGTTTGGATGTGTTCCATTCTGCACTTCGACTTTCTGAGGTCGAAAAACAAGCTAAGGATGAAGAAATTGCAGAACTGAACCAACAAATCCAAGCCAAGAATGAAGACATGGATATGATTCTAGAAGAACGTGACCAAGCCTTGCAGGATGCAGCGGATTTTGAGCATGACATGATTGAGGCTCAAGATGACTTGAACGCATTCAAGGCTGCCCATCTTCCTATTAAAGGGAATTGGGATGAGATCTTCATAAAGTATGGAGAACAAGATGATGTGGAGATGGCACCTGCCGTTGTTGATGATGAGGGAATAATAGATCTGGAAAAACCAGGAGAGCCTATGGAACAGGAAGAACCACAAGAGCCGGAGGACTTTGGCTAGGAGTAGATGATTCACTACCCCTGTGTATGGTCGTGTAGTATATGTATCCCTAGTTCGATGTAGGAGTATGAACCTTGCATATTGTTTCCGCAATACCGTAACTAGGCATAGGCACATATATGTAAGGAACCGCGTGATGATGTCCTTTAACAACCATGTAGACTGAGTTGAATCAATGGAGATGGTTGTCATTCTGAGATTTTACCGTGCCACTTGCAAATTTATATTCTTGCGCATGTGATTTTATGGAATATTATAAGAAACAACTAATGTGCAACCGTATAAATTCCAGCATGGTGCGTACTCGGAACTAGGAAGATCTTGAGAGCTCTCAGCGAGGAGCGAATGCTGAGCCTTCATCAGCTGAAGTCTTGGCCGCTGCACTCAATAGGCAACAGAATGACTCCGAGCTGCTCTGTCGACTGGTCAACATCACGACCCATCTGGCTGGACGTGGAGATAACCACAACAACCACAACAACCAGCCCCGTCAGAGCACTTACTTAGATTTCTTGGGTACCCACCGACCCACCTTCGAGCGTGCCAGAGAGCTGCTGGACGCCGACCACTGTTGCGTCAGACCAAGTCTAAATTCGGTTTGTTGGAATGCACCGAGAACCAGAAGGTGCTGTTCGCCGCCCAACAACTCCATGGCTCAGCTAGTGCTTGGTGGGCCAACTTTGAAGCTTCTCTGCCCGCTAGACACCACGTGGAATGGAATGACTTCAAAGCTGCTTTCTACCCATTTCATCCCCGCTGGTCTCATGCAGAGAAAGTTCCAGGAATTTATGGATCTAAAACAAGGAGGGAGGAATGTCCTCCAATATTCTGAAGCTTTCAATCATCTTGCTCAGTATCCCATGGAGTATGTTAATACTAAGGAAAAGAAGAGTTACGCATTATTGCGTGGGATGAATGCCACGCTCAAGGAACGTCTGACTTGGCAGATGACTGGTACATACAACGATCTGGTCAATGCTGCTATTGTCTAGGAAGGCGCTATGCGCCAAGTTGAAGAAGAAGACCGCAAGAGAAAGGCCCGTGCTACTGCCTCTATTGCCCCACAGACGAAGCATCGCCATATATATACTTCACCTACCAGACAACGTTTCCAGGCAGCACCGCAGCAACAGCTTCAGCGACGGTTTGGCCTGAACTACTCAAGATCATTGCAGCAGCAGAACTTCCCACCTCGTACACCATACCAACAGCAGAACAACCAGTACCGTGCACCGTATCAGCAACAAGGGAACCCAAGTGCTCGTGCCCTACTGCTTGCTGGTCGTGGAGGCAACTACCCTTGCTACAATTGTGGTCGTACCGGCCACTTTGCGAAGAACTGCACTGCACCAAGGCGCAACAACAACAACAACCACAACCAGCGTCAGAACCAGGGCAGGAATGCGAATACACCATCACGTGGTGCCCAAGTGAACTACACCAATGAGGAAGATATCCCTCAGGGCGAACCCGTGCTGACCGGTACGCTCTCGCTCTATCGCCAGTCTGTCCTTGCACTTTTTGATTCTGGTGCTAGGCATAATTTCATTAGCCAAGCATGTGTGCAAAAACTTAATCTTCAACCCCAGGCTATAGAAAGATGCTACACAATTCGTTCCTCCGCTGGGCAAATTAGTGCCAATCAAATAGAATGCAAAGCCCCTCTGGAAATAAACAAGAAAATCTACCCCACGGATTTTATCATGCTTAGCCACCAGGGAATTGATTTGATTTTGGGCATGTTCTGGATGAAAACCCATAGAGCCATGCTAGACATCGAGCCCCGTATCGTTCACATCAACTCCCCTTTGCATGGGAAGGACACATTTTCTCTAAACATCAATTCATCGAAAGCCTTGATTGTTCATCACTTGGAAGGGCAGTCGCTTGAGAACATCCCTGTTGTTTGTGAGTATCCGGACATATTTCCCAAGGATATCTCTGGCCTACCACCTGACCGTGAAGTGGAATTTAAGATAGAGCTACAGCCAGGAACTTCTCTGATATCTCGTCGACATTATAAGATGGCCCCGAATGAGTTGGCCGAATTGAAAAAGCAATTGAATGAGTTATTGGAAAAGGGATTCATTCGCCCAAGCACTTCACCTTGGGGCTGCCCTGCTATCTTTGTGAAGAAGAAGGACAAATCTCTGTGTCTCGTTGTTGATTATCGACCTCTCAACAAAGTTACCATCAAGAATAAATACCCCTTACCACGAATTGATATCCTTTTTGATCAATTAGTTGGTGCTAAGGTATTTTCAAAAATTGACCTCCGTTCGGGTTATCATCAAATCAAGATCAGAGCAGAAGATATTCCGAAGAACGCCTTTTCTACTAGATACGGATTGTTCGAGTATCTAGTAATGTCATTTGGATTGACAAACGCCCCAGCTCTTTTCATGTATCTCATGAATTCAGTATTCATGCCAGAGTTGGACAAATTTGTAGTAGTATTCATTGACGACATCCTCGTCTATTCTAAGTCCAAGGAATAGCATGCTGAACATCTTCGCACTGTTCTTCAACGTCTACGAGATCACAAGTTGTATGCAAAATTCAGCAAGTGTGAATTTTGGTTGGACCGTGTGCCATTCCTTGGTCACATAGTCTCTGCAGAAGGAATCTCGGTAGACCCTAGCAAGGTTCAAGATGTGCTAGATTGGAAGCCACCAAAGACAGTTCACCAAGTACGCAGTTTCATCGGGCTAGCTGGATATTATCGTAGGTTCATATCAAATTTTTCTCGGCTGACCAAACCCATCACGGAGCTGCTGAAAAAGGAGAAAAAGTTTAATTGGAACAATAATTATGAAGAAGCATTTCAAGCATTGAAGAAATTATTGACAACTGCCCCAGTACTGGCTCAACCCGACATCACCAAGCCATTCGATGTATATTGTGATGCGTCTAGGACAGGACTTGGATGTGTACTCATGCAAGAAGGTCGTGTCATAACCTATGCATCTCGACAGTTAAGGAAGCATGAAGAGCACTATCCAACTCATGATTTGGAGCTAGCTACATTTGTACTTGGACTAAAAATATGGAGGCATTATTTGCTCGGCAACTTAGTGCATATTTACACAGACCATAAGAGCTTGAAATATATCTTCACCCAGACTGATCTGAACATGAGGCAGCGTCGGTGGCTAGAACTGATTAAGGATTATAACCTGGAGATTCATTATCATCCGGGCAAGGCTAATGTAGTCATCGATGCGTTAAGCAGAAAGGTCCGCTGCAACAACATAGAGTTGGAAGTTCAGGATAGAAATGACCGCGAAACTAATTCAGAACCCAGCCTTCATGTTTTACATGCTATAGTGATAGCAACCTAAGTGTGCAATATACCCTTCGTGAAGAAATCATTCCTACACAGAAAATGACGTTGGTATGAATCATATCCGTCAAAATGTTGAAGATGGTAAAGCAAGATGCTTTACCCAAGACTCGGATGGTACTCTATGGTAAATCATGGATGAAGCGCATCACTCCAAGTACTCCATCCATCCGGGTAGTAATAAAATATACCAAGACTTGAAGAAGAATTTATGGTGGACAAGGATGAAGCGGGAAATTGCTCGGTATGTCACAGAATGCGATACCTGTTAGAAAGTTAAGGCTGATCATTTGAAACAAGCCGGATTACTTCAACCATTGAGTATTCCCGCATGGAAATGGGAAGACATCAGCATGGATTTTATTGTTGGTCTCCCCCTCACCTCTCGAAAGCATGATTCAATTTGGGTCGTTGTGGACCGACTCACAAAATCTGCCCACTTCCTACCAATCAATAACACCTACACGATAAAACAATATGCAAAACTATACATAGCATGAATTCTATGTCTTCATGGAGTACCCAAGACCATTGTTACAGATCGAGGCTCACAGTTTGTCGCTCGTTTTTGGGAACAACTGCATGCATCACTAGGTACCAAGATGAGTTGGAGTTCCGCTTACCATGCCACCACTGACGGACAAACAGAGCGTGTCAACCGGATTTTGGAAGATATGCTTAGAGCATGTGTTTTAACACATGGTGGAAATTGGGATGAGTATTTGCCTTATGCAGAATTTTCATACAACAATAGTTACCAAGGGAGTCTGAAAATGTCGCCATTTGAAGCACTCTATGGTCGCAGTTGTAGAACACCTCTAAACTGGTCTGAGTCTGGAGAAAGAGTAACCTTTGGTCCCGACCTTGTCAAGGATGCTCAAGAAAAGGTTCATATCATTCAAGCCAATCTTAAAGCTGCTAAATGCCGACAAGAGAAGTATGCAAACAGACAACGTAGGCCACTGTACTTCAACAAGGGTGACTACGTCTATCTCAAGGTGTCGCCTATGAAGGGTATCTAGCGGTTTGGAGTCAAGGGAAAGTTAGCTCCCCGTTATATTGGACCATTCCAAATTCTGGAATGGTGTGGAAACATGGCCTATAAGCTGGAGTTACCCGCTAATCTATCCGGAGTTCATCACACCTTCCACGTCTCCTAGCTTAAGCGATGTCTCAAGCCACCCATCGACAAAATCTTGGAAGAGTATGACCAACTCCAACCCGATCTCACGTACTCCGAACAAACCGTGAAGATCCTCGACGAGAAGGAGCGCTCAAATTCTACAAAGTTCAATGGAGTAACCACTCAGAGGATGAGCCTACTTGGGAATCGGAAGAGTTTCTGAGTACTCACTACCCGAAATTTTGGTCGTCATACACAGGTATGTTTTCACCACCGCACTTCCCTCTAGTTTGCCTTGATTCATAATCTCGGGACGAGATTTCTTTAACGAGGGAGGGCTGTGACACCCCAGGTGTCTCAATTTCATTTAACCAAAATGAAGAGCATAGATCGTGAACAACATAGCATGAAATAATAAGACTCACTCCCTTTTTAATTAATTCTAGGCAAATAAAAACCCTGCAACCATGTTATTGAAGCAATTCAAAAAATTTCAATACAACTCATGCCAAATAAATTCATCATCAGTTTGGTAATAATAAAATAGAATATTAGGAACTTATTGTGCATTTTATCTGCTTGGTAAGACCCTTAATTAATTAACTGATTCTTAGGTAACTAATTAATGCATTTAATAAATTGTAAAAATATGTTTATGGAAATTTCGAATAAAATTCACCAATGTGTTTCCCACCATTTAAATAGTCAGTCCACCAATTTTCACCATTTTAGGAAATCTCTAGCTATTTTATTTTTAATTATGAAAAACTAGTTTGATCAGGGACCTTTTTGTGAGGATCTTGAAAGATCAGGAGGCACACTGCAAAATCCCTTCTTCTCCCTCTCACTGGCGCAGCGCCAGCCGGCTCCTCTCTACCACCAGTGCACCGCTCGGCCCACCATCACTCCACCCCGGGACTCGGAGCCGCTACAGCGCGCATTCACCTCTGCTCCTCCGCTCTGTCCCCTCACCGCGAGCTCGCCCAACCTCCTCTTCTCCTCTCTGCACGCCACCGAGCCGCATGGCGAGCTTTCAATTCCCGCCGCTCTCCCGCTCTCATTCCCCACTCACCATTTCTCCCTCTACGGAACTAGAAGGCGCACTCGTGAACCCTCAAGCTCACCCATTCTCTCGCTCACCCTGCACTCTCTTCTATTTCTTCTCTTTCCCTCCCCACTCTGCCATTGCAGAACCAGTCGACGTCCAGATCGCATCACTGTCGCTCCACTGCTTCCTGAGCCCAGCCGAGAGCACTCATGCAACCGTTCACTTCCCCTCTAACTCCCCAGGCCACTTCCTCAACAACTCCCTACGTGAGCTCAATCCAATGGAAGAAATACCGAGACCCACAGTTCCGGTGACCTCCTCTGCTATCGATCGAAATTGCCCATCTCCGGTGAGCCTCGTTCCCTTGTTCCTCCTCTACCAATTGCGCAACTCTCGGCCGAACGAGCTCGCCTTAACTCCTTCCTGTTTTCATGTGCAATTCATCGGCATTCTGCTTTTTCGCCGGCCCCGAACTGTCGCCGCCGATCACCAAAGCCGCCTCCACGACGAGCCCCTGCTTCCGGCCTCCTCTGACGCAAACCGACGTGAGGCCGAGCCTTCCCGAATCTCCGTGAAGCTGTAGAAGCCGACCCCGTCCGTCTTGCTGCTCCGAGCCGTCCCTGCGATCCCACCGAAGACCTCTGCTCCGCCGTCTCTCACCGACGACCATCTTCCGATGAGATCCCGTCCTCGCGAAACACACCCTGCTATCCGCCCAGACGTGCGCGTCATCTTTCTGCCCCCGCGGCGAGCTTTTGCCCCGCGCAGCCGCCGGCAGTGAGCTCTCTGGCCGCGCGCCGCCCAGCTCCGGCGGGCTGACTGGCATCCTTCTGGCAGCTGAGCTGGAACCCACATGGCGCTGACGTGGCTGTCACATGGCACTGACGTGTCATTAGTTAGAACCAGAAATACCCAGGAAATTCCAGAAAATGCATAAAACTTTGAAAACTCCTAGTAAATCGAATTTAACTCCAATGAAGCCCAAACAAAATTTGTTAGGTTCACCTTGAAGAGCTCTATTTTAGTAAAATGATTAATCATAGCCTCTGTTCATGTATTTTTGATAATTCATAAAATTATGGAAACGCAAATTAATTCACCAGATATTCTAGGAATCAAATTTAATTCTGATTTTTGGTATTCTTAGTAAATACATAATTATCTATCAACACAAATTCTAGTTTAGTTAAATATGAATTATTTTAGGCTCTGGAAATTATTTAGTGTGCTCAATTAAATTAATTCTAGTAATTATTTTATGATTAATTTGCCCCTACCACTTGGCACAAAACTCACTCACATAAGTCTCTGTGCTCAGTAAATTACACAAGTCCAGAAACCTAATTTACTTATTTAAAATAAATTAATTGCTCTTACCACTATTTTAATTTAATAAATGCTAGTAATTAGAGTAATTATGTCCAGAGGCTGTAAATTGGTAAAAATGCAATTCATCTATGTCCCTGTTTATGATAAATCACTCAAGTCCAGAATCAATTGGTTACTATTTTAATTACTTAATTATTCTGAAAGACTATAACAACCCTAAATAAATGATTAACACACATAAAATGATGAAACTCTAAATTGTTTCTTTGAAGTATATGTCTTTGAGAACATTGAAGCATATGGCTTCGAGAACATAATAATAATTTATCGACATCAAAACACAATGTGCTTGCATATATCATATCACTGCATATAACGGTGTTACGATAATACCGTTAACACCTTTGTCATCATATAGGCAACGACAACCAGGATTCCAAAGAGGATCAGAAGGAGACTGAGTCTCAGGAACAAGAGGTTGAAGTCGCTAACACTAGTGTCAATCTAGGCAAGCCTCGATTTTCATTCGCCATTTTATAAAGTTGTTTTCAATATTACTAGTGTCTGTGATTATTGTTGCATTAGGTCATAGGAGTTGATTGGAACCCACCTTGCATGATACCCAAATAACCTATACCACTGTCATTAGAACTTTGGTAGTATCGGTACTGTTATGCTAAGCTTAGTAATGAATAGGCTCGTTAGGCATTATTATTACGAAGAAATGAACTTGATCACTGGAACGGGATCTATAAAAGAAGTTTATTTCGATGTTATGACCGGGTAGGGAAGATGCATGTGTAGGTATGTAGAAATACATGGGTGTTGACTACGGTTGCCCTGCCTTATCGAACCTAGGACCCGTCCGTGGTCGGCCCATTGGTCAAGTATTGAACAGTACCGAATGCATGCTAGTCTATGGGCACTAGTAAACCGATGTAGCATTGACGCGGCAATGAGGACGGTACCAAGTACAGTGGTCGTTGACCCTGCTACTGCTGGAGTGGGCGGTTCATACCACGAAGTACTGATGGCAGGACGGCATGCCCACTCGCTGAGACTGGACCCGGACCAAATTGTTTTTCATTCTTGCGAAAGGTTGCCATATACGACCTTAATTGGTGCGTATGTGTCATGTATCTCGGGTTATCCCAGCTGGTGAGAAATCAATTACAATTGTTGTCCTTCGCAGTAATGAGTACCACTTGGTCACTGAGTCGTCACGTAGTTGCACATGGTACTTGGGAGTTGATTAGGATGCTTATTGTTGACAATACGCTTATGGCTCTTATGTTGTACTTACTTTATGTATTGCTTTATTATCTTATTGATGCAACTAAAGTTACATTCTGCTCTACCCAATTAACTTGATGAATAAAACTTGATAGAACTAATAGGTTTCTTAGTGCGAGTCTTTTCAAACAAGCCACCTATTAGAGCCATTGCATACCTAGAAGTCTGACGGGTAAGTCTTGCTGAGTAATTAGTACTCAGGCTTTGTGCCACCGTTGTTTTTCAGGTAATGAAGATCTAGAACTGCCTGTAGATGTGCTGCCTGGGGACATGCAAGTCCCTGAGGGTTGGACTACCCACTGGGAGTCCGACTCGCCACCACAGTATTGATGTGTGCTTCTAGAGTGATGGTTCTTCGGGAAGGAATCATTGCTATGCTGTATCGTCGAGCTCGTAGCTCCTTATCGTTAATTGCTTCCGCTGTGTTTTCAAAAACATTAAGAATTTGTAATATTCTGCTGCACTCTGAGGACTTATTGATGTAATATTCGACTTAAATTCGAACCATTGTTGTATTATCAAGTGTCTGCGTTATCAGCACCGTTGGGACCTCGATCCTCCGGGAAGGGGCGCCACAATGGTTTTGTTCTGGTAGTTGAGCCTTGCTCTCGCCTGCTTACCATTCCGTTCTTATGCACCCTTCAGTGGGACGGTGATAGGATTTCTTTCCGATTCAATGGAATGAAAATCTCATTCACCTAGAGGCAATTCAGTGATTTGCTAGTTTTTTCTTCTATTGCTGTTTTGGATTTTCATTCTGAACATTTTGGTTTTAACAAAAGCAGTTTTTGGGAGGAAATAACAGGGCACACCCTCACTCTAACACCTAGGAATATGGATATCCATAATCCTACCTTGCGTTTTATGCATAAGTGCCTGGCAATGACTTTGTTCCCGAAAAAGGATGTTAGAACTATGTGGGGGGATGAAACGTTTCTTCTTTACTACATGGTTAATAAAATTAAGGTCTCATGTGTTATAGCCATGGTTAAGCAATTGGTTGAAGTTATCAAACAAGTAGGAGATTTTGAATTTACGTCCCTAATTTATTGCCTTGTGCACAATCTTGGTTTACATAGGAACGCCCATATCAATGATTTAAATTTTGAATGGGGTCTCCTAGGCGAACAATTTTTTAGATCAGGACATTCTGTGAAACAAGGACCCAATGGCTCTTTGGTTTATTTCTTTCCCAGTTTTGCAAATGAAATCCAGTTACATAACCCCGATTTTCATTTGTATAACTATGATGAACTAACCATTCCTCTAGAGACATGCTCTGCAGCTCACAAGAATAGTGTTTTTGGTCCTATGACCAAAAAAAATCAAGGAGGAACATTGAGGCATCCCTCCCGAGGGAGGACCAAAGCACGGGTTCTTGGGATCACGTCATTCCTCACGGAAGTGGTAGTGCACTCTGGGACACCGATGAATGGCCCAATGCAGCCTACGGTAGCTCGAATTCAAGTGGCTTACCACCACCGTTTAGCACACATCACTCTCACAGCAGTTCAAGGAGGGGCACAAATGACCTCACCGGACAAATTGACAACATGTCCCTCCAGATCGATCAGTTGGACCACACCATCGACACTCATATCTAGCAGGAGAAGGAGTGGAAGGATGGCGACCAACGGTAGCTCTCGAGAATGGAGAATAAGGTCTCTTGGGGTAACACCCAAATGAGCTCTTATTTTCGTTCCCAAGGCTACTTCGGTCAGGGTCCGCCACCATTCGAGTGAGCTCAAGCTAGCTTGGGGGGAGTTCCTCCCCCTAATGTGAAGGTAACTTGTATCATTTTTCTTTCCAATCACCACATTCATGATAAAATAAAAACAACAAAAAGATTTATTTCCCTTTCACATGCATGATAATAGTAGTAATGAATAAATCCATGCGCAGTATGAATGCATAAGGTTTCTAATGTTGAGATGATGAATAGTTGCTCTATCTAGTTTTGGTTTGTTGGCCTAATTAAATTTCACCGCAAACACTCTAATGGGTAGCATAAGCATTGTCCTTCTATGTTGTTGGGAGATATGATATGGTTAGTTAGGGCTGCTATGATCTTGCTCAATTTGTGAAACTTGACACCTGAAGAATTAATTTGATAAAAATGACAAGTTTCTCAATGATATAAATTTCTACCACAGCCATATGTTGTTGTACATTACAAAACCTTTTATATATGCTACTTGTATTTTCATTGAGCCTTGTTAAAATCGACCTGGGGGCCTGGTCGGCCGATCAGGTCTTGAGCCCATTTCCTGTAGGCCTCCACGTGTCGACTCCTAAGCTCTTTTGGAAGGTTGGTGCATGGCAGTTTCGTGGCGGTTACTCCTCACTACCGACTTATCCCCCCTATAAATAGAAGGGGAGAGCTCCACTCCAACACACACACTCAAGAGCTAGTCATTTCCCTCTTTCACATTGTAGTTTCCTAGTCCTAGTGGAGTTTAGTGTAGGAGGAGCCATGATCAAGTCTCCAAGTCATAGGAGTATTGGTATGGCTCTTGTATCTTTACCTTTATTCTTTTTATATTATTACGACTCTGCTCTATTCATTTAATATGGTTCTTCCATATAGTTATGCTTATGATATGTGTTTCTTGTTTGATTATATATCATATTCATGTTATAGGACTTTATGCTTTCATGATAATGTAGACTTGCTACCTTATTGTCATGCTTGACATATACCTTAACTATAGTCTAAATGTTATAATGCTAGTTGTACTTTAGTCTAGTTGTGATGATTCAACATGGGTTTGATATCCAATTAGGATTGCAATTGCTTAGCTCATGATTTGTTAATCCGTAGGGTTAGAGTTATGTATGCTTTAGTACTTGTTACTCCAAATGGTGATTCTAGTGTTTGATCAATGGTAGAATTCTACTTAAATGTATATGCCCTATCTATCCATTATACTCCTCCACGTTCGGTTATGACGTGTGTCCAAGACGGAGTTGCCTTGTGTATACCGTGCATGAATCCGTAAACAAAGTGTTGAATGCACTAGACTATGACTAATATAACCTTGCTTATAATTATTTGACTAAGTAACTATATAGGTATACTAACATTAGAGATACAACTTTGCTTACCTTACTAAAACTCCCTGGTGACTTAGGATTTTATTTATCTTTACGAATGATTGTTCTGTGTGTCACACTACCCCTATCTTTATTATGTACTTACCCCTGTATGAACTTTGAATACTCATACCAGTCTTTATGATGGCATTATTATTAACAATCATATATTTATGCTATAGCCTTCCTTTGGCAGATCTATAAATGACAAGCTATTGGAGCAATCCAATAGTGAAATGATACAATGATATTATCCGTGTGCATGCGAATCTTACTATATTGACACTGAAGTGCATCTTTATAATTATATGTGGTATGATGTTAAGAAGTGCAACAAGCATTTCTGGCACCTAGCCAGGGATGACTATATCGATGTAACTTAGTAAACATTAGCAAGTGTCAACACCCTCAAACATCAAAGATGGGTTGTGCGGAGTGTGATTGGAGGTGAACCGTTAGGTTTTAAAAGTATTTTTGGGGATTTTGCCCATAAAAAGAGGGTGTCTGAGGTACAAATAATTTCTACTCCTCATAAAATGTTGTGCCTTCAACATACTTATGATTATGACTTTGGTTCATATGGTAATACTTTCGGGGAGTGAGTCCTCGTCAGTAGCTCGCCAAGCACTATCGCGGGTAATGTCAAACTTTTGTGAGTGCCACCTTGAGTTATTGCACCCTTGGGTCATGAACCCCCATAGTAAATGCTAGTCAGTTTTCACCCTACTATATAAGCGGGGTTGGGGGGGGGGTTGAAAAATCTACGAAGTGCTCATGCAACTCTGTTTGCACTTGCTTACTCCGTTTTCTTGAGTCATTGGTTGTTTTGTTGCTGGTATGGAGTTTTTTTTCTTTAGAGCTTCGTGGGCTGCGGTTGTGCTGCTTGGTCTAGATTTTCCTTTGAGGTGTTGGTTTATGTAATAGACCTATTTTTTGGACCCCCCGTGTCTTAGTTCACTTTATGACTTCCCTTTATTCTTAGGATCGCAAGATACGACCCGTGTGGTGAAGACTGCGCATGTTGAGGAGGATATTTCGGAGGAGATCCACCCTTCATGGACTATCGAAGATGCTTCTGCTCAGGCGGTCTCCAATGTGGCTTTTGCTTGGAGCCTGAAAGATACATTTATCACTGCGTCAGAATGGGAGGATCGAGACGATCCTCAAGCGGCATACGAGGTGGCCGATGAAGAGGGTGTTGAGGATGAGGATAATGAAGAAGATGATGAGGAAGGAGATGAGGAGTACACTCTACAAGGTGCTGAAAAAGCCACGGCGAACGCCCAAGAGCAAGGGTCGAGTCGTGAAATTCGGAGCTCTCAACCTACTGTTGAGAGATTGGATGATGTTAACGCCGATATCAGCGACCTGCTTCCCGTTGCTGATTTTGGCTAGCAGAAGGTCAGAATGAAAAAAAAACAAGGAAAACAAGGAGCCTAAGACTCGAATCGTTATCTTCTGGAAATCACAATTTGAGTCGCTGATGCTTTGCAACTTTGCGAAGGTTGGATGGTTTCCGATTGCTGGAGCTCGATTGGCTAGAGAGGAGGAAATTCCTTGTCCTTGGTGGGATGAAGGGGTGGTCTTCGAAGATCATTTTACTGCTGGCTCGCGCTTCCCCTGTACGTCATTCTTGAAAGATGTCTTAGGTAGATTCAATGTACAGCTTCATCAGATGCATGAGGCCAATTTCAGATGCATTACATTCACCCCTCGCTTGAAGTAGATGAATCAGTTTTTGAGGTGTACTCGCAACCGTTGGGGTGAACAAGTGGCATGAGAGTTGGTTGTATGTTAAAGTTCCTTAAGAAACTGTTGTTGTAGAAGGGAAGGACACAAATATTTTTTTCTGATGGCTTCGATCTTATCGACCTGTGAGCCTTGAAGCCCCATGGAGAGTAGGGTGTCTCAAAACTATAAAAATGATATTGTGTTTCATGCCATCATTTATAACTGTAGCTGCCAAGATCTTATCAAGGAATTTGTGGCCATGAATCTATTGCCTTTACGTAAGGGGTGCTCTATTCCGAGCTTCATTCAGATGAAGATCCTCACAAGGCTTGATTGTATTATGCCCTTCATAGAAGTCCTTGTGGACAAGCGAGGCTCTACCGATGATGAGTTTCTTGTTTTCATCGTTTGTGTTGGCGAGGCTGTGGTGGGGCCCTATACCCCCGAAGAGCAGAAGCTTGTGAGAAGATTTCACACAGAGGACGGGTTAATCAGGTGCTTACTTTCGCCAGACGGAGTACCTCGCTTGAACTGCACCCGGACCCCCTCAGAAGAGGAATTGGCTTCCCAGGAATGTTAGGTCGGAGGTTGTTGGGGCAAAAAATAATAAGAAGAGAAAGGGTATGTTGAGGCTCACGGCTATCACTAGAAAAAGGAAATGAGTGGATGACGCAACAAAAGAACCCTGAAAGCGTGCTACTGCTGCTGAGCCTCGATGCGACTCCTCGAGTTCCTTAGCTCCTAGCTTTCGTGCTGTAGGGAATGTGGTGACCGCCGGTGCAAAGATGGATGCCTTTGGTGAAGATGATGATGAGGTTGAGTTGGTTGTAAAATCACATGCTGCTGCCGTGATTCCTACCAAAGATCCCCCTACCTCGACTCCCAAAGTTCTGTTTGCTATTGAGAGCGACGCGCCCAATTATGCTGATCAGATTATTGACACGGAGGCTGTTGATAGATTGATTGGTCTTATGGGGAAATCGATAGCCTATTTTGGTGTTGGTGGCCTGAGTGATGATTTGACGTTTGGGGGTCCTTCTGGTAGGGTTTCTCAGGTGGCTAAAGGGTACGAGAATTTTGCTAACCACAAAGTCCCGGGAGGAGCTATACTCCACCTCGGATGCCTCTATAGCTGTGGGTGCTGAATAGTTTGAAGCAGGGATTTGCTGCTTAATATTGTTCACGCATTAAGGCATGTGGGTATGTCTTAGTTTATTTGTGCATTCGTGGTGGTTTTGCCAGAGGGTTTTCTAACATTTTTCTTCATTTCAGGCTCACACTCTTGCCCGTGTTGCCACTAAGAAGACTTCAACGGAGCTAGCATCCCTACAAAGAGTGAAGGATCTATTTGCAATGGAGAATCCTTCATTGAAGGAAAAGTTTGCCGCTCTATGGGTAGCAAAGGATCAGACTACCCTCGATGCTACCTGAGTGCAAGATGAGCTGAAGACTTCGCATGCTAGGTGGTTGAACCAAAATAATCCTTTGGCACATTGTTGGCATCTGCTAAGTCACACCAAATAAATGGACCTGGGCTAGGCGCCATAACTACTTGTTGGTAGAACTCAACAAATGGTTAGTGTGGTCAAGTTAAATCCGCAACCGCATAGACATTCCATTGTAGCATTTCACCACTAGATTACTCCAATTGCTGTCATTTATAGTTCTATCGAGGGAAGGTGGTGGTCAAGAGGTAGCATCTTCATAACCATATAACTAATAATATACCAAAGTCACAGATAGGGGTAAGGATGATAAAGATATTGGTTAGTGACACATAGAACAATCCAACGTAACATTAACACAAAGCCTAGGTTAAGTGGGTTAAGGAAGAGTCAAGCTAGATCCTTATGTACTTCTATATTCCTATCTATAGATTAAATACATGCAACACATACAAGCCTAGGTCCTATGCTAAGCCATAACAGAGAGGATTAAGCAAAGCAGGGCTTTCACCACCTACAGGTTAACCTTATACTAAAACATGTGACACTAGGGCTATCAAGTCCCTATGGCAGTCCTAAAGTCAATCCTGTTCGTGGGGGCAAACAAATACTCATAGCTATTTACCAATCCAAGCACCATGCTTACATTGCGAAACAATACTCTCAATCCCCATAGGACTTTTGATGAGGACATCAGTTCAATGGATACACACAACACTCCTCCAGTTCTGGACTTGCATGGTCCAATGACTAGAGCTCGTGCATGATGACTCATTTTAGAGGTGAGCTCGTTCCTTCGTTTTTCATTATATGTAACTTTTGAGAATGGTTTCCTACATAATGATTATATTATGATTATGAACCATGGAGAGGACCAGGATATGATAGAGGAAGTACTTGGGGACGTCGAGGACCAGCAAGGGCATGGAAGCCAAGGTGGAGGCCCAATCAAAACCGACTTTGAGTCTGTTTCGGGCCCAGGACCAGTCTGCATTAAAATGGACACCCAGGATACATACAGACTCGAATTTGGATGTTCTACATATGCATGGAAAACTAAGGAGAAGACCTTTCCAATGCCACCTGTTGCTTGTCAAAATTCATCGGGAGTCATCAGGGATCGTCGAAACAAAGGAGGGTCCAGAATCTATTTTGGTGCTGCGTCACCTATTTTTTTGCCTTTGGGCTTTGTATCCAGTTGAGCCCAATTAGGGGCGCATCCAGAGGATGTTGCATGACCCTAGGGTATTTATAAACAGCTGCCACCACACCATTAGGGTTTGGGGTTTGCTTAGATTATTCTATTTATTACAGTTTTGCTGTTTCATCGGTTTGTGAGACCCCAACTTCATGAGATTAATCATACATCTGCAATTGTGTTACATTCTTCTTTGTTCTTGCTTGTGTTCTTGATTCACAAGCAGGGATTAGCCTTCTTAGTAAGGTCAATCGTTCTTGGATGGTTGATAACCAAAGGAGACGTTGTGCTGCGATTGCGGGGTTCTGAACATGTTGCTTAGAAGCAGGATCGACTTTTGTTTTGCCTTTGCCCAAATCAAGATTATCTGAACCTTTCTAAAGATCAAAAACCCTTGTTCACATCAACTTTGACCCTTCAGATCATCAAGTTGCAAATAAGAGTATACCTAACATTGACCCGATGGATCAACTAGTCAAGTACTATAACATGCACAACTCTGACCCTACGGATCAGCAAGTAAAGAGCTAGGACGTGCATAGCTTTAAACCTATGGATTTAGAAGTCATGGACTGAAGAATGTCTATCCACAATATGCATTGCGCAAGTATAAGGACATATGTTTACTAGCATAGGTGTGTGAAACATATAACAACCTAACATGACTAGGTTATAACCATATACAAAGCACAGGTCTATCATACTAATACAAGAATAAGGCATAAGGAATAAAGAAGATAATACTATTAATAAAGTAAATATGTCTTACAAGAGAGGACTATAGTAGAACTAACCCGAAAGCTCTCCAAGACTATGTCGAGGACCTCATGACAACTCTCCTCTCTCCTAAACTCCACTAGGACCTAGAGACTAAGTGTAATGCTAGAGAATGGATTCTTCTTGGTGTGCGTTGAAGTGAAGGCAGTCCCCTTCTTATAGAGGGCCCAAAGGCGGTTCCTAGAGTCGGTAACCACCGCCTAACGCGCACAACCACCTTTTGGAGTCCCCCGTGCCCTCTCTTCTCTGATGCCCTAACAGGTGGGACCTCTTGTCCAATGACACCCCTAGGTCGGTTGTTGAGGCAGTTTCCTTTTGTATGTGGGCCATTCAATCCGTGTGTTGTCCTCTGATTGGCTGGAGGTGTGCTTTCTCCCTTGATGGATCCGTGTGATGTCTAGTTGTCGCTCTCCCATTGGCTGGAATGGTATTATCACGGATCATGGGGCATTTGTCCACTCCTTTTGTATATAATCCCTGCATGCTCATAAATCTCCAAGGACAAGTGAAATTTCATTATTCCTAGCTAACAAGTGAAATTTCATTATTCCTCCTTTATTTTGAGTAATATTGATGGTCAGAAATGGTAGTTAACAACTGATGAGGACATCCTCCACTATTACCCGCTGGCAAAGACACAACAAAAAGGGCCCAAGTGTGGCCCAATTGTAGTCCGGCGGTGACCGTGTGACCCTATGAATAATCCCATCTTGTTTAGCTTGGGAGGTAGAAGCCACCTTAAAAGGGAGAGGCACCCTTCCCCTATCAGAATAGTCTTTTAGGGAGATTGGGTCTTTCCCTGTGTGGGGGCGTTAGAGTTGCGGTGCTAAGACTGCGGATTTGGATCGTGAACCTAGAATCGGATCGGTGTGTCGGGCTTTTGGCATGAGTTGCGGTGCTAAGATTGTGGGATTCAAGGAATCCGGATCAGTATGTCGGGCTTCATTCCACCCCACCTGGGCCGGATGTATCATTTTGTATCAGAGCTGGGCCCTTGTTAAGAAGGGAGAATGATGAGGACATCCTCCACTATTACCCACTGGCAAAGACACAACAAAAAGGGCCCAAGTATGGCCTAGTTTTAGTCAGGCGGTGACCGTGTGAGCCTCTGAATAATCCCATCTTGCTTAGCTTGGGAGGTGGAAGCCACCTTAAAAGGGAGAGCCATGCTTCCTCTATCAGACTAGTCTTTTAGGGAGATTGGGTCTTTCCCTGAGTGGGAGCGCTGGAGTTGCGGTGCTAAGACTATGGATTCGGGTCACGGACCTAGAATTGGATCGGTGTGTCGGGCTTTCAGCAGGAGTTGCGGTGCTGAGATTGCGGGATTCAGGGAATCCGGATCAGTGTGTCGGGCGTCGTTCCACCCCACCAGGGCCAGTTGTATCAACAACTATCAACAAACTCCACCAAGCTAATCATTTTCTCATCCCGATGCAAACATAAACTTTATGTTGTTGATCAGGAGTTGCTACAATGTTTTACTTTCCATCCATAGTACCAAGTGCACACCAATATATTCTACCTTTAATTGAATAAGTTGGCATTTGGTAACTCACCCTTTACCTTTGTCCCTATGGGGTTTTTGTCTTCTCTTCATCTTGGGTGGTTGAAAGACAGAATGGTCTTTTGTAGGATACCATTCTTCCATCCATTTGTTCCGCTTTCCATCCAGAGGTTTTCAAAAGATTTTTTTGCATATAAATCTAAGTTCCTCCAATGATTCTCTCGATCGCTCAGTGTGTATAAATCCTTACCTAGGCATTTTAAAGTTGCCTCTTTTTGCTCCTACCTCTAAATAAGGCTTATGTGGTGCTCTGGGTAGGGAACAATTGAGATATATTTGTAACACATATGTTGCTAAACCAAAAGATTGAACCCACAGAGAAACAAGTCATACAATCTGATCAAGAGGTGCATGTGTGTGGGATGTGGTGGAATGGTGGATAGTCCTTTTTGTGTAGGCTCTCTCTTCCTTGAACAAGCAATTTGACATGGCTATTTCTTTTCTCTTTTTTTTCATCATGCTCTTGATTGAGAGCAAGTATTTATTCTATTTTTGATAGCAATACTGTGGCGCCCCTTCCCGGAAGATCGAGGTCCTGACGGTGCTGATAATGCAGACACTTGATAATACAACATTGGTTCAAATTTAAATTTAATATTACATCAATTGGTCATCAGAGTGCAGCGGAATATTACAAGTTCATAATGTTTTGGAAACAGCGGAAGCAAATCATGATAAGAAGCTACGAGCTCGACGATACAACATAGTAATGGTTCGTGCCCGAAGAACCATCACTCTAGCAACACACATCAATACTGCAGCGGCGAGTCGGGCTCCTAGTGGGCAGTCCTACCCTCAGGGACTTGCATGTCCCAAGGCAGCATATTCTCAGGCAATTCTACCTCTTCATTACCTGAAAACAACAATGGCACTAAGCCTGAGTACTAATTACTCAGCAAGACTTACCCGTCGGACATCTAGGCATGCAATGGCTCTAATAGGTGGCTTGTTTGAAAAGACTCACACTACGTAACCTATTAGTTCTATCAGGTTTTACTTCTCAAATTAACTGGGTAGAGCAGAAGGTAACTTTAGTGGCAACAATAAGCTAATAAAGCAATACATAAGGTAAGTGCAACATAACAGCAATAATAGTAACAATGACGATAAGCATCATAATCAATTCCCAAGTACCATGTGCAACTACGTGATGACTCAGTGACCAAGTGGTACTCATTACTGCGAGGGACAACAATTGCAATTGACTTACACCAGCTGGGATAACCCGAGATACACGACACATATGCACCAATTAAGGTCGTATATGGCAACCTTTCACAAGGACGAAAAACAACTCAGTCCGGGTCCAGTCTCAGTGAGTGGGCATGCCGTCCTGCCAACAGTACTTCACGGTATGAACCGCCCACTCTAGCAGCAGAAGGGTCAACGACCACTGTACTAGGTACCGTCCTCATTGCCGCGTCAATGCTACATCAGTTTACTAGTGCCCATAGACTAGCATGCATTCGGTACTGTTCAATACTTGACCAAGGGGCTGACTACGGACGGGTCCTAGGTTCGACAAGGCAGGGCTACCGCAGTCAACACCCATGTATTGCTGCAAACCTACACATGCATCATCCCTGCCCGATCATGACATCAAAATAAACTTCTTTTATAAGTCCCATTCCAGTGGTCAAGTTCATTCTTAGTAATGATATCTATCGCGTCAAGCAATTACTAAGCATAGCGACACAGTACCGATACTACCAAAGTTCTAATGTCAGTGGCATAGGTCATTTGGGTATCATGAAAGTGGGCTCCAATCAATGATGAGGACATCACCATGCTGGATATGCGTATATCATGGCCTTTCCCAAGTTACAAGTCGTCACCAACTCGGTCGCCACATTCGTCTCGGATTCAGCCGACACCCCTTCACGGTTTTGATGATATCTCCCACATCCGACGTCCAAACGAGGCGTTCTTTGATGCGTTGGAAAGGGGATGACGACGCCGTCGTTTTGGTTCTGGTACTAGCCCCAGAAGTATCGTGAGTCATAATATGTGACCATGACAAGGTGCTGTGCCACCTATTTTGGGTCAACTTGGCCATGTATCGTGTCAGGCCTTAAGCCCATGTTGTGGGCGCCCCCTCTGGTCGCCCCCAACCCTAGGACGTCTTTGTTTCCTACATAAACTCAGTAGTCGTCGTCTTTTAGTTTTGGGTTTTGTTTAGTTTAGTTTTCCAGAGAGAAACTTGATCGAATTATTGTAACTGTGGCGACAAGTCCTTTTATAGTAATCCAGGGCCCCTATTCTTGTTCTACACCACTGTGGCGATTAGTCCTTTTGTATTCAGAACTTGAACCTTTTCTTGTGATTCGCTTCATCCATATTTGCAATTTTAGATTACGTTTTTATCCTCTCTTGCTTGTGTTCTCGATTTCGCTTGCAGGAACAATCAAGTTGTGCTTGGTGTAACGGTTGCGGGGTTGGATCATGTCTGATTCAAGCCGGGCCGTCGACGCCGAGTTCCCCAAATTCGAGTTTATCCTCTCACCTCTCGGAAGATCGGGCCATATCCACATCAAGTGGTATCAGATTCCTAGTTTCCCCGTGAGTTTTTATCGTGTTCTTCCCTTTAGATTCGTTTGTGTTCATCACCTTTTATCCACAAAAAAGCCTACAAAAAAATATTTTCCCACCATCCCAGACATTGTTTAGCCTTTGCATTATTTAATTTCAGAGTCCGTAGTGTTGAGTTTGTGTCCTAGTCGAGTTCAGTTGCTGGTTTGAATTTGTGTTTCGATTCGGTTTGTGTTTTGATCTCCACTGCACACCACCATCACCATCATGTTTTCCATTGGATTCACCATCGTGTCACCCACCCACCACACCCACAATCTGTTGCCAACAAAAAAACCCTACCCGATTCGGTTCCCCTCCCCCTCACCCCTCAAACCCTATCTTGACATACCTTCGGTAAAACAGGCATAACTTTTCGCTCGTTGCTCCGATTGGGCTGAAATTTTTACAACAGATTCTTGACTCAAAGTTGAGGTGACCCACACTGGGCTGTGCCCTGTGTGCCCTCGTCAAAAATTCAAACAAAATCGGGAAAAAATAGAAAAAAATTGTGAAGTAAAAAATAGCGCTTTTGCTGAAACTTTGTGATTTTGCCTACCTTTTGTTTTCCCTCTGGTTGAGTTGAAACTTCTTGTGGTTCCTTCCATGGTGTTCCTTTATCATAGAAAAATAGTGGAAAAATCATACAAAAAAATCAAGATTTTGATTTGCACCCCCCCCCCCCCCGCCCTGAAAATTCTAAGTCTGTGAAGTCTGTTTTGTTCCTTGCTACCTTTGCTATTGTTCTTGCTGTCACAACTAGTTTTGAACACGATTTTTTTGCCAGCAATTAGGACACTACTTTGGACATTTATTCAGTGCTACTATCTGTTATTGAATTGTGTTCCATTGACATACATATTAGCCTTCCAAGCTATACATATTGCAGCACAGGTTTCTTCCTTTCAACTGTTACACCTAAGCTCAACTACAGATTGTGTCGACCTGTTTGGCTTTGGTAAGAACACTTGCAAGATTGTGATACATTGCTTCTGATATTGTTTTCCACTTTCTACACCCTCTGCTGCCTGTTAGTTGATAGGACTAATCTTTTTGTTTAGTCTTGTCTTTTGCTTTTAACCATGACAGAGAAAGGGAAAGGGACACCTGGAGAGTTGGAGTCCCCTATAGACTTCAATGATTGCGTCTCCAAGGCCGAGCTCACGAAGATTCTTGCGGACCAGCGTACATTCATGGAAACGAAGTTTGCCGAGTTGATGGGTCACATCAACACTATTGGCCACCGCATTGAGGATGTTGAAGACGACCTCCACTCGTGATGCAGACCGTCTTCACCGTAATCAACACGGTATGGGAGGTAATAACAATCGTGGTAATATTGATACTTTTGTTAAGCCCAAATTTCACATACCACCTTTTGCTGGTAGTGCTGATCCTGAAGCATACTTAGATTGAGAACTTGCTGTTGAACAGAAATTTAATTCTCATTTAGTTCCTGCTGAGCATAGAGTTAGACTTGCTACTAGTGAGTTTACAGGTTTTGGTCTCTTTTGGTGGAATGATCTTTGCAATACTAATGCTGCTATACCTGCCACTTGGCCTGTTTTGAAACAACGCATAAAATCTCATTTTGTTCCTCCTTATTACCAACGTGATTTACGTTTGAAATTACAATCTTTAACACAAGGTAGTAACACAGTAGAGGAATATTATCAGGAATTGCTTATTGGTTTAGCACGTTGTGATATACATGAAGATGATGTTGAAACTAGTGCTAGATTTTTTGGTGGTTTGAACCGTGATATCCAGAATATTGTTGACTATAAAGAGTGGAATAGGTTCAGCCAATTGTATCATATTGCTCTTAAGGCTGAACGAGAAGTACAGGGACGCCTTCCACAACAATCTTGCAGGTCCAACACTGAGCAATATCTCCAGCAACGCACTGGAGTAGAGAACTTGAAGAGTCATGTTGCTAAGACACCAGCAACAACTTGTCCACTTGCGCCTACTTCTGCAACGCAATCGTCTAGTGTGCAACACCAACACTAGAAGAAGGTTACTACTTCCGGTACTAGGAGTGGCTCCTCCACCACCATTATTTGCCACCGCTGCAAGGGCATGGGACATGTCATGAAGGATTGCCCTAGTCGTCGTCGTGCTTTCATCGCTACCGCTGATGGGTATGAAAGTTCTACTATTGTTGAAGATGAATTTGCTCGTATGCCTAACCTTGTTGCAGATTCGACGGAGGAGCAGGAGACTAACGCCATTGATTCTATTGCTGCCACCGCGGGTTTTTGATGTGGACAAGGGTTCCTGATCTTCTGATAGGTTCTGATAATCTTGATTAAGGCGGAGGCGATACACAAATCGATCCGGCTTCTGAACGACATGTTCTGAACCCCGCAATCGCAGCACAACGTCTCCTCTAGTTATCAACCGTTCAAGAACGATTGACCTCGCCGAGAAGGCTTATCCTTGCCTGCAAATCAAGAGCAAAGAAGAATGCAACTAAATTTGCAAGTATACGATGAATCTCACAAGTTGGGGTCTCACAAACTGATCAAACGGCAAAACTGTTATCAACAGAATAATCTAAGCAAAACCCAAACCCTAATGAAGAGGCAGTGGCTGTATATGAGGACCCTAGGGTCGTGCAAGACCCCCTGGATGCAGCCCTAAGTGGGCTCAACTCGATACATGGCCCAAAGACCGATTACGGTGTCGCAGCACCAGGACAGATTCTGTACATCAAAGTGTTTTGACGATTGCTGACGGCTTGCAACGAATTTTGTTATGGGACCAGTTGGGTTGGAAAGATCTTTTCGTTATGTTTCCAGGCATATATAGAACGTCCAAATCCGAGTCCGTATGCGTCCTGGGCGTCCGTTTTAGTGCAGACTGGTCCTGGGCTCCAAAATAGACTCGAAGTCGGTTTTGGATTGGGCTTCCACCTTGGCTTGGACGTCCTTGCTGGCCCATCACGCCTCCAATCACCTCCTCAGCTATATCATCATCATCTCCATGGTTCCTAACAATAATTAAATCATTAGGTAGGAATCTATTCTCAAAATCACATAAACAAAACATTAGAAACGAAGTCACCTGTAAATTCAGGTGATGCACATGAACTTTCATCTTAGTTGGAGGAGTGTTGCCTGTATCCATAGGTGTGATGTTCTCATCAGCTTTCCTAGCCTCATTGTATAGCGTGTGTTGACCACTCGGGTGGGACAAGAGGAAGAACAACAACGTAACAATTTATTCTACATATACCTCATTGTTACGGACCATCGTGTTCTCACCATCATTGATACTGGGAGCTGTAACAACTTGGTAAGTTCTGATTTGGTAAGCAAACTTGGTTTGACCACACATGCACTACATCAGCCCTACCACATCAAATGGTTTAACAATAGTGGTACAACACAGGTAACTCGATCAGCACGCATACACTTTTCAGTAGGTTCTTATCAATACTTTGCTGATTTTCATGTTGTACCTATGCAAGCATGTTCGCTTTTATTAGGCCGTCCATGGGAATATGATACGGATGCTGCCCACCATAGTAGAACTAATACATATACATTTGTGCATAAGGACAGGAATATTTCTTTACGTCCGTTATTGCCTGCTGATATTAGAAATCATTTTAAATTCCTTGCTGAAAATACTGAGAATAAACATGATAACAAACAACTTTCTGATGTTAAACATAAGGCTATTCTTTTAAAGGGAGGTGCTTTTCTTGCTATGACATCTACTGTTACTGATCTTTCTGATAATCATGATGCAACTTGCTATACTATGCTTTGGCATGATATATCTTCTATCGATGATCATGTATCTGGTACTTTGCATTCTGCTAGTACTAACCTTTTGCAGGAGATTGATGCTGAGATGGAATCGAGGGCGACTCCAATTCAAGAAGGGGAGTATGATGAGGACATCACCATGCTGGATACGCGCATATCATGGCCTTCCCCAAATTATAAGTCATCACCAACTCGGTCGCCATGTTCGTCTCGGATTCAGCCGACACCCCTTCACGGTTTTGATGATATCTCCCACATCCGACGTCCAAACGAGGCGTTCTTTGATGCGTTGGAAAGGGGACGACGACGCCGTCGTTTTGGTTCTAGTCCGAGCTCCACAAGGGTCGTGAGTCATAATATGTGACCATGACAAGGTGCTATGCCACCTAATTTGGGCCAACTTGGCCATGTATCGTGTTGGGCCTTAAGCCCATGTTGTGGGCACCCCCCCTGGTCGCCCCCAACCCTAGGAAGTCTTTCTTTCCTACATAAACTCAGTATCCACCATCTTTTAGTTTCGGGTTTTGTTTAGTTCAGTTTTCCAGAGAGAAACTTGATCGAATTATTGTAACTGTGGCGACAAGTCCTTTTACAGTAATCCATGGCCCCTGTTCTTGTTCTACACCACTGTGGTGATTAGTCCTTTTGTGTTCAGAGCTCGAACCATTTCTTGTGATTCTCTTCATCCATATTTGCAATTTTAGATTGCGTTTTTATCCTCTCTTGCTTGTGTTCTCGATTTCGCTTGCAGGAACAATCAAGTTGTGCTTGGTGTAACGGTTAGGGGGTTGGATCGTGTCTGATTCAAGCCGGGTCGTCGACGCTGAGTTCCCCATATTCGAGTTTATCCCCTCACCTCTCGGAATATCGGGCCATATCCACATCAATCAACTCCTATGACCTAATGCAATAACCACACACACTAGTAATATTGAAAACTAGCAACTTTATAAAATGGCGAATGAAAACCGGGGCTTGTCAGGATTGATGTTAGTGCTAGCAACTACAACGTCTTGCTCTTGGGGATCAAGGTCCTCCTAAAGATCCTCTTCTTCCTGCTTCGGGTTGTTGTTACCTATATGATAGAATTGAATTGTCGGTATTATCAAAATACCGTAGAATACAATGATATGATGCATAATGTCTTTAAATGTTGATTAACATTATTATTATGTTCTTGAAGCCATATGCTTCAATGTTCTCGAAACCATATGCTTCCAAGAAACAAATTAGAGTTTCATCATTTTATGTGTGTTAATCACTTATTTAGGGTTGTTATAGTCCTTCAGAATAATTAAGCAATTACAATAGTAACCAATCAATTCTGATCTTGATTGATTTGTCATGAACAGGGACATAGATGAACTGTATTTTTACCAATTTACAGCCTCTGGATATAATTACTCTAATTACTAGCATTTATTAAAGTAAAATAGTGGTATGAGCAATTAATTTAATTTAATTAAGCAAACCTAGGTTTCTGGACTTGTGGGATTTACTCGGTACAGAGACTTGTGTGAGTGATTTTTGTGCCAAGTGGTAGGGGCCAATTAATTATAAAATAATTACTAGAATTAATTTAAGCAACCACACTAAATAAATTCTAGAGCCAAAAATAATTGTGGTGATAGATATTTATGTAATTATTAAGCATGCCAAAAATCAGAATTAAATTTGGTTCCTAGAATATCTGGTGAATTAATTTGTGTTTGGACAAATAATTGAATTAATAAAAATACAAGTACAGAGGCAATGATTTATCAATTTACTAAAATAGAACAATTCAGAATGAACCTATCAAATTTTATTTGAGCTTCATTGGGTTTAAACTCGATTTACTATGAGTTTCCAAAGATTTATACATTTTCTGGCAATTTTCTGTTTTTAGGGGGTTTCCACGTTGGAGCCACGTGGGTGACACGTCGACTCCACGTCGGATGCCTGTGGGACTGCCAGTCGGCTTGCCGGAGCAGCGGCTGCCTCGCTGGAGGGCTCGCCGGCGGGCACTACGCGGGAAGAAAACTCGCCGCGGGAGCAAATAAACGACCTGCGCACCGAGGCGAAGGGGATGGAGGGGTTCGCGAGGTGGGGTTCTCACCAGAAGACCGTCGGTGGTGAGAAGCGGTGGAGGAAGGTCTTCGGCGACTTTGCGATGATGGCTCGGAGTAGGAAATCGGGCGGGGTCGGCTCCTACAGCTTCACGGGAGCACCACGGAGAGCGGCATCAAGTCGACGTTGGACGGGGATGGCCCGAAGTAGGAGCTCGTCGATGAGGCGGCTCGATCCTTGCCGGCACCAGAGCAGAGTCGGGGGAAAAAGGTGATTGCCGGCCGCTTGAGCGGAGGAAACAACGGAGAAGTAGGTCAGGGAAATGCGTAGATGGTTCGCGCGCGTGGGAGAAGAAAAATAGGTGGCGAGACTCACCGAGGGTACCGAATTTTGGGCCGGCAGTAGAGGAGGTCACCGGAGTTGCCTGCTTTGGTTTTTCTTCAAATTGACTAGGGCTCACGCGGGGTTTGGTCGAGCGAGTGACAAGGGAATGTAGAGGAGGTGTGAGCGCGTGGGTTTGAAGTTTAGCACGTGCGGGAGAAGCAGTGGAACGACGGCATCCAAGTTCGAGCTTTGGATTTGTTTAGCAATGGCAGAGAGGGGCAAAGAGAGGAGAAAATAGAGAGAGCATAAGACTGAGAGCGAGAGAGTTGTTTCGTGAGTTTGCAGGTTCGCTCCCATGTTGCGGAGAGATAAGAGTGAGTGGGGAGAAGCGGGAGCGGAGGAAATGGCGGGAATTGAAGTCATCGGCCGGTGGTGTGCAGAGATGAGGGGAGAAGAGAAATCCGTTGGGCGAGCTCGCAGTGAGGGGACAGGGCGGAGGGCAGAGGTGCAGGCGTTGACGCTATAGCGCGCGCGTTTCCGAGGTGGTAAGTGAAGGCGAGCCGGGCGGTGCACCGGCGGCAGAGAGGAGCCGGCAGGTTCTGCGCCAGTTGGGAGGAAGAAGAGCGGGATTTTACACTTTGCCCCCTAATCTTTTAGATTTAGTGCAAACAGGTCCCTAGTCAAAGCTGATTTTCATTAATTCAAAATAAAATAGCTAGGGACTTCCTAAATTAGTGAAAATTGGTGGACTGACTATTTAAATGGTGGAGCACACTTTGGTGAATTTTATTTGAAATTTTCATAAACATATTTTTAGAATTAATTAAATGCATTAATTAGTTACTTAAGAATCAATTAATTAATTAAGGGTCTTGCCAAGCAGATAAAATGCCCAATAATTTCATAGAATTCTATTTTATTATTACCAACATGATTATGAATTTATTTAGCATAAGTTGTATTGAAATTTTTGAATTGCTTCAATAACATGATTACGGGGTTCTTATTTGCCTAGAATTAATTGAAATGGAGTGAGTCTTATTATATCATGCTATGTTGTTCATGACCTAAGCTCTTCATGTTGGTTAAATGAAGTGAGACACCTGGGGTGTCACAGCCCTCCCTCAAAGAAATCTCATCCCGAGATTATGAATCAAGGCAAACTAGAGGGAAGTGCGGTGGTCAAAACATACCTGTGTATGACGACCAAAATTTCGGATAGTGAGTTCTCAGAAACTCTTCCGATTCCCAATTAGACTCATCTTCTGAGTGGTTACTCCATTGAACTTTGTAGAATTTGAGGGTTCTATTACGGGCTGTACGCTCTTTCTCGTCAAGGATCTTCACGGGTTGTTCGAAGTACGTGAGATCGGGTTGGAGTTGGTCATATTCTTCCAAAATTTTGTCGATGGGTGGCTTGAGGCATCGCTTAAGCTGAGAGACGTGGAAGGTGTAATGAACTCCGGATAGATTAGTGGGTAACTCCAGCTTATAGGCTACGTTTCCACACCATTCTGGTTTACACGCTCTATCTGTCCGTCAGTGGTGGCATGATATGCAGAACTCTGGATCAGCTTGGTACCCAATGATGCATGCAGTTGTTCCCAAAAACGAGCGATAAACTACGAGCCTCGATCCGTAACGATGGTCTTGGGTACTCCATGAAGACATAGAATTCTTCCTATGTATAGTTCTGCATATTGCTTTATCTTGTAGGTGTTATTGATTGGTAGGAAATGGGTAGATTTTGTGAGTCGGTCTACAACGACCCAAATCGAATCGTGCTTCTGAGAGGTGAGAGGGAGACCAACAATAAAATCCATGCTAATGTCTTCCCATTTCCACGCGGGAATACTTAATGGTTGAAGTAGTCCAGCTTGTTTCAAATGGTCAGCCTTAACTCTCTGACAGGTATCGCATTCCGCGACATACCGAGCAATTTCTCGCTTCAAATGGGTGAAGATATATTTCAAGCTCTTATGGTCTGTGTAGATGTGCACTAAGTTGCCAAGCAAATAATTCCTCCATATTTTTAGTGCAAGTACAACTGCAGCTAGCTCCAAATCATGAGTTGGATAGTGCTCTTCATGCTTCCTTAACTGTCGAGATGCATAGGCTATGACATGACCTTCTTACATGAGTACACATCCAAGTCCTGTCCCAGACGCATCACAATATACGTCGAATGGCTTGGTGATGTCGGGTTGAGCCAGTACTGGGGCAGTTGTCAATAATTTCTTCAATGTTTGAAATGCTTCTTCACAATTGCTGTTCCAATTAAACTTTTTCTCCTTTTTTAGCAGCTCCATGATGGGTTTGGTCAGCCGAGAAAAATTTGGTATGAACCTACGACAATATCCGGCTAGCCCGAGGAAACTTTGGACTTGGTGAACTGTTTTTGGTGGCTTCTAATCTAGCACGTCTTGAACTTTGCTAGGGTCTACCGAGATTCCTTCTACAGAGACTATGTGACCAAGGAATGGCACACTGTCCAACCAAAATTCACACTTGCTGAATTTTGCATACAACTTGTGATCTCGTAGACGTTGAAGAACATTACGAAGATGTTCAACATGCTCTTCCTTGGACATAGAATAGATGAGGATGTCATCAATGAATACAACCACAAATTTGTCCAACTCTGGCATGAATACCGAATTCATGAGATACATGAAATGAGCTGGGGCGTTTGTCAATCCGAATGACATTACTAGATACTCGAATAATCCGTATCTAGCAGAAAAGGCGGTTTTCGGAATATCTTCTTCTCTGATTTTGATTTGATGATAACCCGAACGAAGGTCAATTTTTGAAAATACCTTAGCACCAACCAATTGATCAAAAAGGATATCAATTCGTGATAACGGGTATTTATTCTTGATGGTAACTTCGTTGAGAGGTAGATAATCAACAACGAGACGTAGAGATTTGTCCTTCTTCACAAAAATAGCAGGGCAGCCCCAAGGTGAAGTGCTTGGGAGAATAAATCCCTTTTCCAATAACTCATTCAACTGCTTTTTCAATTCGGCCAACTCATTCTGGGCTATTTTATAAGGTCGACGAGATATCAGAGAAGTTCCTGGCTGTAGTTCTATCTTAAATTCCACTTCACGGTCAGGTGGTAGGACAGAGATATCTTCGGGGAATATGTCCGGATACTCGCAAACAACGGGGATGTTCTTGAGCGACCGCCATTCCAAGTGATGGACAATCAAGGCTTTCAATGAATTGATGTTTAGAGAAAATGTGTCCTTTCCATGCAAAGGGGAGTTGATGTGAACGATGCATGGCTTGATGTCTAGCATGGCTTGATGGGTTTTCATCCAGAACATGCCCAAAATCAAGTCAATTCCCTCGTGGCTAAGCATGATAAAATCCGTGGGGTAGATTTTCTTGTTTATTTTCCAAAGGGGCTTTGCATATTATTTGATTGGCACTAATTTGCCCAGCGGGGGAATGAATTGTGTAGCATCTTTCTATAGTCTGGGGATGAAGATTAAGTTTTTGCACACATGCTTGGCTAATGAAATTATGCATAGCACCAGAATCAAAAAGTGCTAGGACAGGCTGGCGATAGAGCGAGAGCTTTCCGGTCAGCACGGGTTCGCCCTGAGGGATATCTTCCGCATTGGTGTAGTTCACTTGGGCACCACGTGATGGTGCATTCACATTCCTGCTCTGGTTCTGACACTTGTTGTTGTTGTTGTTGTTGTTGCACCTTGGTGCAGTGCAGTTCTTTGCAAAGTGGCCGGTACGACCACAATTGTAGCAAGGGTAGTTGCCTCCACGATCAGCAGGCAGTGGGGCACGAGCACTCGGGCTCCCTTGTTGCTGATACAGTGCACGATGCTGAGTGTTCTGCTGTTGATAAGGTGCACGAGGTGGGAAGTTCTGCTGCTGTGATGATCTTGAGTAGTTTGGGCCAAATTATCGCTAAAACTGTTGCTGCGGTGCTGCCCGAAAATGTTGTCCAGTGGGTGAAGTATATATCAGGCGATTCTTCGCCTACGGGGCAGTAGAGGCAGTAGCAGGGGCCTTTCTCTTGCGGTCTTCTTCTTCAACTTGGCGCATAGCGCCTTCTTGGACAATAGCAGCATTGCCCAGATCATTGTATGCGCCAGTCGTCTGCCAAGTCAGACGTTCCTTGAGCATGGCATTCATCCCACGCAAGAATGTGTATCTCTAATTTTCCTCAGTATTAACATACTCAGTGGCGTACTGAGCAAGATGATTGAAAGCTTCAGAATATTGGAGGACATTCCTCCCTCCTTGTTTTAGATCCATAAATTCCTGGAACTTTCTCTGCATGAGACCAGCGGGGATGAAATGAGCACAAAAAGCAGCTTTGAAGTCATTCCATTCCATTCCACAAAAAGCAGAGACGCTTCATAATTGGCCCACTAGGCACTAGAAGAGCCATGGAGTTGTTGAGCGGCGAACAACACCTTCTGATGCTCGGTGCACTCTAGCAGACCGAATTTAGACTCAGTCTGGCTCAACCAGTGGTCGGCGTCCAGCATTTCTCTGGCATGCTCGAAGGTGGGTGGATGGGTACCCAGGAATTCTGAGTAAGTGCTCTGACGGGGCTAGTTGTTGCAGTTGTTTTGGTTATCTCCACTTCCAGCCAGGTGAGTCGTGATGTCGACCAACCGACAGAGCAGCTCGAAGTCATTCTGGTGCCTGTTGAGGGCAGCGGCCAGGACTTCAGCTAAGGAAGGCTCAGCATTCGCTCCTTGTTGAGAGCCCTCCGGATCTTCCTGGTTCCGAGTACGCACCATGCTGCAATTTATACGGTTACACATTAGTTGGTTCTCATAACATTCCATAAAATTACATGCACAAAATGTAAATTTGCAAGTGGTACGGTAAAATCTCAGAATGATATCCATCTTCATTGATTCAATCTAGTCTACATGGCTGTTAAAGGACATCATCACACGGTTCCTTGCATATATGTGCCGTCGCCTAGTTACGGTATTGCGGACACAATATGCAAGATTCACACTTCTACATCGAACTAGGGATGCATATACTACACGACCGTACACAGGGGTAGCGAATCATCTACTCCTGGCCTAAGTCTTCCGGCTCTTCCGGTTCTTCCTGTTCCATTGGCTCTCCTGGTTCCTCCAGATCCATCATTTCCTCGTCATCAACACCGGCAGGTGCCATCTCCACATCGTCTTGTTCTCCATACTCTATGAAGATCTCATCCCAATTCCCTTCAATAGGAAGATGGGCAGCCTTGAATGCGTTCAAGTCATCTTGAGCCTCAATCATGTCATGCTCAAAATTCACTACATCCTACAAGGCTTGGTCACGTTCTTCTAGAATCGCATTAATCTCTTCATTCTTGGCTTGTATTTGCTGGTTCAGTTCTACAATTTCTTCATCCTTAGCTTGTTTTTCGACCTCAGAAAGTCGTAGTGCAGAATGGAACACACCAATCGCCGACACAAGTTTGTGCACAAAGATAACATGGATAGACCATAATACACTATTATGGGCAGCATAGGATCATGGTGGCGGTGGTTTTGATCAAAGATGAAATCCACACGCCTCATCCATTCGAAATCTGTCACATCATTAATGGGTAGCAAAGCAACGGGTGTTCGAGCAACATCATGCTTGTGGTCTTCACAGAACCGAGTAAGTGCCTTGAATGCAACTACATTCCAGGTGGACGGCAGATCTGTCCCGATAACGCTAAGGGTCCAAGATTCCTAGGTGGGGATGACGGAGTCGGTGGTGGGAACCACCACATGGATGACACATGAGGGGACTCCATGCTCCTGGAATTCCATGCCAACATAGGTGGGAGGAATGGAATATCCGAATCTCTGGAGAACTCTCCAAAACAGGTGAATCATCCCTGTGAACTCCAGGCCATCGGTAATTTCCCAACCTTGTGGTGGTTGTTCATTGTTTTCAGCCATCTACAAAGAAAGTACTTTGATTGAGTCAATGAGTACGATTAACTTTGTTGCAACAACAATAGCTACTAATGGTACATCCAATGCACAGCACAAATCATCATAATTTTCATACATGACTCGCAATATGTAGCCCTCGAGTTACAAAAACATCTCACGCATCAACCCCAAAATACAACAACCTCGCGTGGTTTGATGAAAGTTACCTACCCAACTGATCCTGACTACCGAAACTAGGCTAGTCTACCATTATCCTCCTATGTCCTGCCTCGGGCGGGTGCCTCGTAGTCTACGTCAGACTCCTCGTCCGTATCCTTCTGCGGATCCTCCTCCTCCGGTGCTGCCAGTGGTGCAAGGGCTGCCTCAAGCTACTGCTACAAGCTACTGCCTCAAGCTCCATCTCGTGCTATGCAGCCGTCAACTGATGCTGCAGGTGCTCGTTGTGGTTGGCGCGCTGCTGCATAATCACGCCACGTCTGTCAACCTCCTGCGCGAGGGTGTCACGTAGTCCAGTCACCTCAGTAACGCCAGTCTCACTCGCCTCAAGAGCAGCGGTCCGCCGCTGAATCTCTCTCTGCTCTGTGTCAACCTGTGTCTGCAGGTCATTCCTCTGAACCCAGATCTGCTCGGCCTCAGCCAGTATGATACTGATGGGGCTGCTAGCCTCCCCATCCAAGTTGAGGAGGTACTCAGAGTAGTAGGACACACGATGGTACCCTGCATGGTACGTCAGGTAGTCGTCGCGGCCAATACGCCTCACGCGCCTCTACCAGACCGGGTTAGCTTGGTGCCAGATGGGATCATCTCAAACGGGGTCCCAGAGAGCGCTGTTGTGTGGCGCCCGTAGAAGTGCGTGAGAGCCCTATGGGCAACTCTCTCCAAGCCCTCATAGAGGCTCCCACAAGTCGCCGTGCTCTCCATACCCGCCATGTCAAGGTTGCACGGGTGTGTGGGCACGCTGATGTGCACCTCAGCAAGAGTCATGCCGTGACGACGGACCTCGTGGCCCTTGTAAGAGGGCGGCTCGTCGTAGCCAAACAAGTGTAAAAGATCCCACAACAGTGTAGGAAAGCCATGGTGGTGGAGTCCGATGGTGTAGCGGCACCCGTCGTGCGAAAGCTCCTCAAAACCGTGGTCACCCATCTGGAACATAAACCCAATGGTGAGTACAATGTTCCATGAGTAACAATGCATTTCATATATAGTGCTATGAAATACAGAAACAAAGTTTTTGTTCATACTTTCATATATAGTACAATGTTCAGATTGACATAGACTTAATGTTTTGGCTCTACTGGACAGGGAAAACTGGAAAGATGATGAAACCTATTGGAGATGAAAATAGACTTCTAGGGCTTTCCAGATTGTATTTAAACACCTAAAAATCCAAAATATAACTTTAGTTATGAATTTTTGAAGTTGGCAGCTAAAAGCAGGACAGATTCTTGTTAACCTTGTTATTAAGAATTTTATACTTATTAGGTTTAGAAATTTTAGTTTGGTGAGCAAGGAGAGAACCAAATTTTAGTTTAGTTATAATGGGATGCATGATGCAAAACCTTCATTTTATTAACCTATCGTTCCTCACCACACAACACCTAACTTGCCAAGACTTAGCGGCACGAATATGTTGTGACGACCCGCACTCAACACGTAAGTCATTCTAAAGGTTATACATATGGCGTTAGCGTACCTATAGAAGATTCATTGCAGAAACAATACATCAAATTCAAAAGAAACTATGAAAAGAAGCACAGTTCTACTAGTAACGATTCATGAAAAAAGGATCGCCTCGTGATAAGTCACGAGCCAACAGTGTCTCGTATCTGCCCGCGAGCACAGTCACCGATATCACGCGTGTTGGTTAAGCACGCACGTACCTTCATTTGAAGAAGCCGTAGATGTAATAATGTAAACAATCATAACCCAGGTTAGCTTTGTCACCACCCTACTATCTATAGGGGCAATACTAACGTATTTTCACTCGCAATGTTGTGGTTTTCGAAAATACGATTTATTTGTTGTATTATCATGGACCACGGCTCTGATACCAGCTGTGGCGCCCCTTTCCGGAGGATCGAGGTCCCGACGGTGCTGATAACGTAGACACTTGATAATACAACATTGGTTCAAATTTAAATTTAATTACATCAATTGGTCATCAGAGTGCAGCGGAATATTACAAGTTCATAATGTTTTGAAAACAGAGGAAGCAAATCGCGATAAGAAGCTACGAGCTCGATGATACAACATAGTAATGGTTCGTGCCCGAAGAACCATCACTCTAGCAACACACATCAATACTGCAGCGGCGAGTCGGGCTCCTAGTGGGCAGTCCTACCCTCAGGGACTTGCATGTCCCAAGGCAGCATATTCTCAGGCAATTCTACCTCTTCATTACCTGAAAACAACAATGGCACAAAGCCTGAGTACTAATTACTCAGCAAGACTTACCCGTCGGACATCTAGGCATGCAATGGCTCTAATAGGTGGCTTGTTTGAAAAGACTCGTACTAAGCAACCTATTAGTTCTGTCAGGTTTTACTTCTCAAATTAACTGGGTAGAGCAGAAGGTAACTTTAGTGGCAACAATAAGCGAATAAAGCAATAAATAAGGTAAGTGCAACATAAGAGAAATAATAGTAACAACAACGATAAGAATCATAATCAATAATAGTAGCAACTACGTGACGACACAGTGACCAAGTGGTACTCATTACTGCGAGGGACAGCTATTGCAATTAATTTACACCAGCTGGGATAACCCGAGATACATGACACGTACGCACCAATTAAGGTCGTATATGGCAACCTTTCGCAAGGATGAAAAACAACTCGGTCCGGGTCCAGTCTCAGCAAGTGGGCATGCCGTCCTGCCAACAGTAATTTGCGGTATGAACTGCCCACTCTAGCAGTAGAAGGGTCAACGACCACTGTACTAGGTACCGTCCTCATTGCCGCGTCAATGCTACATCAGTTTACTAGTGTCCATAGACTAGCATGCATTCGCTATTGTTCAATACTTGACCAAGGGGCCGACCACGGACGGGTCCTAGGTTCGACAAGGCAGGGCTACCGCAGTCAACACCCATGTATTGCTGCAAACCTACACATGCATCATCCCTGCCCGGTCATGACATCAAAATAAACTTCTTTTATAAGTACCGTTCTAGTGGTCAAGTTCATTCATAGTAACGATATCTATCGCGTCTAGCAATTACTAAGCATAGCGACACAGTACCGATTCTACCAAAGTTCTAATGTGAGTGGCGTAGGTCATTTGGGTATCATGCAAGTGGGTTCCAATCAACTCCTATGACCTAATGCAATAATCACAGACACTAGTAATATTGAAAACTAGCAACTTTATAAAATAGCGAATGAAAACCGGGGCTTGCCTAGATCGATGTTAGTGCTAGCAACTACAACGTCTTGCTCTTGGGGATCAAGGTCCTCTTGAAGATCCTCTTCTTCCTGCTTCGGGTTGTTGTTGCCTATTTGATAGAATTGAATTGTCGGTATTTTCAATATACCGTAGAATGCAATGATATGATGCACAATGTCTTTAAATGTTGATTAACATTATTATTATGTTCTCGAAGCCATATGCTTCAATGTTCTCGAAGCCATATGCTTCATAGAAACAAATTAGAGTTTCATCATTTTATGTGTGTTAATCATTTATTTAGGGTTGTTATTGTCCTTCAGAATAATTAAGTAATTACAATAGTAACCAATCAATTCTGATCTTGAGTGATTTATCATGAATAGGGACATAGTTGAACTGTATTTTTACCAATTTACAGCCTCTAGATATAATTACTCTAATTACTAGCATTTATTAAAGTAAAATAGTGGTCTGAACAATTAATTTAATTTAATTAAGTAAACTTAGGTTTCTGGACTTGTGTGATTTACTGGGCACAAAGACTTGTGTGCGTGATTTTTGTGCCAAGTGGGAAGGTCCAATTAATTATAAAATAATTACTATAATTAATTTAAGCAACCACACTAAATAAATTCCAGAGCCAAAAATAATTCATATTTTTCTAAACCTAAAATTGTGGTGATAGATAATTATGTAGTTATTAAGCATGCCAAAAATCAGAATTAAATTTGGCTCCTAGAATAACTAGTGAATTAATTTGTGTTTGGACAATTAATTGAATTAATAAAAATGCAAGTACAGAGGCTATGATTTATCAATTTACTAAAATAGAGCAATTCAAAATGAATCTATAAAATTTTATTGGAGCTTCATTGGGTTTAAACTCGATTTACTAAGAGTTTCCAAAGATTTATGCATTTTCTGGCAATTTTCTGTTTTTAGGGGGTTTCCACGTCGGAGCCATATGGGTGACATGTCAACTCCACGTCGGATGCTAGTGGGACTGCAAGTTGTCTTGCCAGAGCAGCGGCTGCCTCACTAGAGGTCACCGGAGTTGCCTGCTTCGGTTTTTCTTCAAATTGACTAGAGCTCACGCGGTGTTTGGTCGAGCGAGTGACATGGGAATGTAGAGGTGTGAGCGAGTGGGTTTGAAGTTTAGCTCGTGCGGGAGAAGCAGTGGAACCACAGCAGCCGAGTTCGAGCTTTGGCTTCGTTTAGCAATGGCAGAGAGGGGCAAAGAGCGGAGAAAATAGAGAGAGCAGAAGACTGAGAGCGAGAGAGTGGTTTCGTGAGTTTGCGGGTTCTCTCCCTAGTTGGGGAGAGATAAGAGTGAGTGGGGAGAAGCGGGAGTGGAGGAAATGGTGGGAATTGAAGTCGTCGATCAGTGGCGTGCAGAGAAGAGGGGAGAAGAGAAATCCGTTGGGCGAGCTCGCGGTGAGGGGACAGGGCGGAGGGTAGAGGTGCAGGCGTTGACGCTGTAGCACGCGCGCGTTTCCGAGGTGGGGAGTGAAGGCGAGCCGGGCGGTGCGCCGGCGGTAGAGAGGAGCCGGCAGGTTCGGCGCCAGTGGGGAGGAAGAAGAGCAGGATTTTACACTACGCCCCCTGATCTTTTAGATTTAGTGCAAACAGGTCCCTAGTCAAAGCTAATTTTCATCAATTCAAAATAAAATAGCTAGGGACTTCCTAAATTAGTGAACATTGGTGGACTGACTATTTAAATGGTGGAGAACACTTTGGTGAATTTTATTTGAAATTTTCATAAACATATTTTTAGAATTAATTAAATGCATTAATTAGTTACTTAAGAATCAATTAATTAATTAAGGGTCTTGCCAAGCAGATAAAATGCCCATTAATTTCATAGAATTCTATTTTATTATTACCAACATGATTATGAATTTATTTAGCATAAGTTGTATTGAAATTTTTGAATTGCTTCAATAACATGATTACGGGGTTCTTATTTGCCTAGAATTAATTGAAATGGAGTGAGTCTTATTATTTCATGCTATGTTGTTCATGACCTAAGCTCTTCATGTTGGTTAAATGATGTGAGAGACCTCGGGTGTCACAAATACCTTCCATGCATCCAATTGAGAGAGTCATAACATGATAAACCTGGAGTATTTATTTTGCCAACTTCAAATATAGAAGTTGAGCATACGGTGGTGGATGTAATGGAGTTGCTATCTCCCGGTATAGGAGTATTAACATGCAATGGTGGATGTCTACTTGAATCTTGATCATAAAAGCATGAAATGGATCTCACAAAGGTTGCAAGAATTTTGATAAAGCTCACTATGAAAACAACATATGTAGAAGGTTTTGGCATTGAAGTACAACATATGGTCGTGGTATGAATTTTCATCATTGAGGAACATTTCAATTTTATGTTTGTGAAAAATAAAATCTCCGGATTTTGAGCTTCTGTTTGGGACAAATATCATAGCAGTCCCATTCTAACCATATCGTATCTCACAACAACCTAGACTTAGATCATGCACTTTGCAACCCATAAGTATTCAAGTTCAAGACAAGCATGTTTAGCCAACAAACTAAAAAACTAGTAGAGTACTAAGTTGTATACGAGGGACTATAGAAAGATATAAAATAGAGCAACTATTCATCATCTCAACATGAAGGCATGAACCTAACATGCATGACAACCTACTATTTTTGTTCTTTTTAGTTTTGCAAATTTTTATGTGGTTTTATGGGTAAGTTCAACAAAGAAAAAAATGAAAAGGAAAGATACAAGTCAATTAGCGGGGGTGCTCTCCCAAGCTTGCTCTTGCTCACGGCTATTGGTTTGGATTAAATCCTCTCCAAAGGTAGTAAGCTTGCCGTATAGTCGTGGTGCTCTCGTAGCTGCTCCTCGATGTGATGAAATTGAACGTCGTTGTGCTTCTGCCAATCTCGGGTGGCCTAGGCATGAGTAGCAAAGGTGTTTTGCATCTCACCCGTTCTCATGTCCAAATCATCCATCCTCCTCATAAGATCCCTCAATTCTGGACCATAGTCATGATGACCAAATCTAGAAATAGAGTGATATTCATCGTGATGTGAAGGCATCCCGATCGACTCAGGGCCATGTCCCCATTGTGCACTACTAGCGTGGTGACACAACCTCCAGTCTCATACTCCTGTGGTGTAAACATCCAGGCGGGGTCACCGGAGTGTTTAGAGCCTGTAGCATAATCATGGACCGGTGGTGCAGTCGTGGTTACACTAGTGGTGGCATGCATTGTACCCTCCAAGCATAACCTTTGCTCGTCCCGAGTGAAGGCAAAACTCAGGTTTGTGTTGATTAGGTGTTGCTACAATGTCCTATTTTTAACATATACCCAAGTGGACAACTATGTCAGTCTATAAAGGATTGAATAAGTTGGCTTGAGTACTTCAACTTCTATTACCTGTGGGGCATTGTAGCTTCTCCAAATTTTGGGTGGTTGGAAGACAGAACAGTTCGTAAGACTACCATTTCACCTACTTTCTTTGATCGACTTTAGCCCGGGGTTAATTTTGTGATAAATTTAAGTTCCTCAGATGATTTACTCAAATCCCTCAAAGTCTATATATTCCTCACCAAGGCTTATGATGCCTAAAAATCCTACCTCTAAACACTGATATGTGGAGTTTAGGGTAAGGATAAATATGACATACATGTATTTGATATGTCGCTGAGTCAAAAGAGTGGATCCATGGAGAAAGCATTTCCTACAAGCACGATCAAGATGTGCATGTGTGATGGATACGGTGGAGTGGAATGGAGACTGCTTTTATTTGTCTCTCCCTTTATTTGGTTGTATTGGTTATCTTTTCTTTCTTTCTTTTCTCTCAACCTCTTCACGATGCGAGAGTTGTCTTACAAAGCTCTTCATGGAGCAAGAATCTCTCTTTTTTTTGATAGCCACCTTGATTTCCTTGGGGAGAGATCAATCATGAAGACAAAGTCTTTATTTTGTGGATGGATGGTGTGACATGGATGATTGCTAACTTCTAGTGTGGAAACTAAGTGTGATGTGCGCGGACATGATCATGAATGCAGAAACTATTTCTCCCTAGGGTCACACATTTTTTATAAGGCTCAATGAAAATACAAGTAGCCTATGTAGAAGGTTTTGGAATGTATAACAACATATGGCTGTGGTGGGAATTTATATCATGAGGAACTTGTTATTTTTATCAAATTAATTCATCGAGTGTCAAGTTTCAGAAATTGAGCAAGATAGAGTTCATGGGGGGTAATGCTTCTGCTACCAACTAGTGTGTTTGAGGTGAAATTTAATCATGCCAACTAACCAAAACTAGATAGAGTTCTAGTTTGTAAACCGGGCATATGAATGGAATAAAAGATAGTGCAACTATTCGTCATCTCAACATAGGAAACCTTATGCATTCGTACCACACAAGAATTTATCTATTTTTTTTATTTTTCCATTTATCATGGATGTGAAAGGGAAACAAAAAAATTTTAGTTTATCATGTATGTGGTGATTGAAAAGGGAAATGATACAAGTCCTTCACCGTGGGGGGAAGAACTCCCCCCTAGCTGGTTTGTGCTCACATGAACGACGGCGGCTCCTGACAGAAGTAGCCTTGAGAGTTAAAATAATAGCTGATTTGGGTGTTAACCCAAGAGACCTTATTCTTAATTCTTGAGAGCTGTCATTGGACATCATCTATCCACTCATTCTCATGCTGGATATGAGTGTGGATGGTGTGGTCCTATTCATTGATCTGGCAGGACATGTTGTCAATGTGTCTAGTGAGGTCATCTGTCCCCCTCCTTGAACCACTGCGAGAGTGATTTGTGTTGAACGGTGGCGGTAAACCACTCGAACTTGAGCTACCTGAGTGATAAGGACATCACTTCTATGGATACACACAACACTCCTCCAGTTCTGGACTTGCAAGGTCCAATGACTAGAGCTTGTACACGACGACTAAATTTAGAGGTGAGCTCGTTCCTTCGTTCTTCATTATATGTCACTTTTGAGAATGGTTTGCTACCTAATAATTATATTATGATTAGAACCATGGAGAGGACCAGGAGATAATGGAGGAAGGACTTGGGGACGTGCAGGACTAGGAAGGGTGTGGATACCAAGGTGGAGGTCCAATCAAAACCGACTTCGAGTCTGTTTTGAAGTCCAGAACTAGTCTACACTAGATGAATTCCCCGCACGTTGCTGCAGAAATTTAAGAAATAAACTTTCATATTTGTGTCTGATAAATGAAGCACTGTACTGGAATGACTTACTGGACAATGGAATACATTTCTCTATCAGCTGCTGCTAAGTTGGTGTTTTATTCCTTCGCAGAAAAAAAAGTTGGTGTTTTATTACAACCGCAAAACATTGTATTAGTTGTGGCCTGGGGCCTATAGTAGTCAAAATAGAATTCCATGTTATAGGTGGCTTTTGCTCTCTTTGAAAACCAGTGATCAAAAATGTTTGGTATAGACAATCTTGAAACCTGGCTTGAGATATTCAAAGAAGTGACTGTTCCTAAAGAGAAGATGTATTGGAAGCTATATTAAAACCAGATAACTATACATGGTGCGGACTGACTCTGCTAGCTAGCAGTTGTTAAAAAAGTGACTGGCGGTGCTTTAGGTCCTGCTAGGTTGCTGCTCAATCGGTGACAAATGCTCAAGGGTCTGGGCTAATTTATAGGCTTCGTGACAGGAGTAAGGTTGTGTGGAAGTGATGGAGAATTTGCTTGCCTTATGAAATTGCATGTTAATGTTTCTCATCAGTTACTGAAGATAAAGAGGGCCACACTTCTAAATGCCCAGTTAATGGAGAGATAATTGTTAATTAATGAAGATAAAAGAAGGCATCGCTGAGCGTTTGCGTTTGGTGGGTTCTTCGTGTGGGTTTCCTTTTCTTTGGATATGAGTGATGAGCCAAGCAGCAAGATTTAAAACCCACTCACAGGAGAGATTTTTGGTATTATGACCTCAAAGGACAGATAATTGAGCAAGACAAACCGCTGTTGCAGCATTAATATGCCTGACTGTGTAGTCCTTCAAAGCCAAACGAATCCATAATGGGTGGCCAGATTTGAGTGAAACCTGAAGATCTGATGGCTGCTGTTTTCAAAGTGACGTGGCATGCTGAGAATCAAGAGAAATAGAAGTTAAAGGCTGTTAGCGGGTTGCGTCTATTAAGTATACTAGATGGATACCTCCCGCGTTGCTACGGGGATTCAAATTAAGTTTTAATAGATTGGTTAGATAAATTAAGCAAATATTTAAGTTTTGTTCATCACTGAAATATTTCTAAAATATGGCTCTAATGTGAAAAAATGTTCATCTCTTTTAATAACATGAAATGTAAAATATGGCTCTAATGTTGACTTTCAAAATGCAAAAACTTGTGGAAGATCCTAGGGACGATGAACTATATATGTACATGAATGAGCTATATGTGACGTTGAAATGAAAAGTAGGACTCCTCAAATAAGGGAAATGAAAAGTAGGATAGAAATGCAAAATACAATTTTGTTTCTGTTCCAAATAAAATTTTAAACATACAAATTATGGTCACTGCATTCTTTGAATATGGGAGACAAATCACATGCAAACAACAAAAGTAGAAGTCCCATATATATAGAGATGATTGATTAATACCTGCATGACCTGTAAATGATTGGAATGAATGAGTAATCCATGGCAAAAATAACAGAAGGAAAAATAAAACAATGCACACAATATAATATTAGTGCTTTTAGCAGCCACAATTTGCTGGAAATCATGTCAAGAGAGAGAGAGAGAGAAAGAGAGAGAGAGAGATTGCATGTGCAGGAGGTTTATATGCAAGTGTGTGGGATTTGAAAAAAAAATAAAAAGTGGAAACAGAATAGATAATAGATTGCAGTTACAAGAGGTAGAAGAAATAGACGGAGAGTACGTTCTAGTGCATTAGTGCGTGCTAGTTAAGGAGTTTATGAGGCTGTTTTGCTAGTGCAGAGAGCAGTGATGGACGTGCAGAGTGCAGTGAAACAGAATAGATAATAGATTGCAGTTACAAGAGGTAGAAGAAATAGACGGAGAGTACGTTCTAGTGCATTAGTGCGTGCTAGTTAAGGAGTTTATGAGGCTGTTTTGCTAGTGCAGAGTGCAGTGATGGACGTGCAGAGTGCAGTGATGGACATGTTTTGCTAGTTAAGAGTGTTTATGAGGCAATATTTTTTTGTGGACGAGAGGCAGTGGAGGGGAGGCAGCAAGCCACCATGCTATGTTATCTCAATGGCTGATGCATAATCGATAGAAAGATCAGACAGTCTAAATAATAGTGATGATGTGGCTCAATGTGGTTGTAGAGAAATAGGAGTTATGACTTTTAGTGGGTTGCGTCTTTTATATAGATATAGATATAGATTAGAACGTATGCCCAGGATGCATACTGACTCAGATGTGGATATTCTACATATGCACGGAAAGCTAAGGAGAATACTATTCAAATGTCACCGGTTTCATGTCAAAATTCATCCGGAGTGTAGAGGGTCCAGAATCTGTTTTGGTGCTACGTCTCCTGTTTTTGGCCTTTGTGCTTTGTATCCAGTTGTGTCCAATTAGGGGCGTGTTAGGAGGGTCTTGCACGACCCTAGGATCTTTATAAACAGCCGCCGCTGCACCATTAGGGTTTGATTTTTGCTTAGATTATTCTGTTCATTACAGTTTTGCCTTCACGTCGGTTCGTGAGACCCCAACTTCGTGAGATTCATAATACATCTGCAAATTGGTTGCATTCTTCTTCGTTCGTGCTTGTGTTCTTGATCCGCAGGCAGGGAGTAGCCTTCTTGGCGAGGTCAACCATGCAACACTGGTTGATAACCAAAGAAGACATCGTGCTATGATTGCGGGGTTTAGAACATGTTGTTCTGAAGCCGAATTGATTTGTGTGTCGCATCCGATCAAATCAACATATCTAGAAATTTTGGAAGATCTGGAACCGTTGTCCACATCAAGTAGTAATCAGAGCTTTAGGTGCACCGTCAGGTTCACACTACCCTTAGTTATTTTCGTTTTTGTGTTCATCCTATCATCCACAGAAAAGCTAAAAAATCCCCCCCCCCCATAACCACGTGTTAGCCTTTGTATATTTCAACTTTAGAGTTTGTAGTGTTACGTTTGTGCCCTAGTTCTTGTTTAGTTGCTAGTTTAGTTTGTGTTTTAGCCGTCCATAGTGTTTTCCCTTGCATCCCTAGCCGCCATCTTCTCCACCACCTTCCGTTTGTTCAGCTTTGTGTGCCAGGGTTGATTGATCGACACGCCCACCCTAATCCCACCCTAAACCCGTCCTCAACACCGCGAACCAACCCCCCACAGTTTCCATTTTCTGCAGCATCCATCTCGCCAAAAAATTTCCTACCCGGTTCTAAACCCAACTCAGGTTTCCCTCAAACCCGGCCTCGGGTTTCTTTAAAACCAGTTTTGAGGTACCTTTAGTAAAACAACCATAACGTTTCGCTCGGTTGTCCGTTTTGGCTGAAATTTTTACAGGAGCTTTGTGACTCAATTTGGAGCCTACCCCAGACCGACTTAGTCCATTTGGAATTCTCAAAAAAGTAAAAAAAAATCAGGAAGACAAAGAAAAAATTCATTCAAGTTGAAACCTGACGTTTCCTGACACTTGCAAAATTTCTGTAGGCCACATCCTACCTCTGTTTGGGATGAAATTTTCTATGGGTTCTCTCTCATTGCCATTGAGTTGGACAAAAACTATCAAAAAATTAAAATTAGAAAAAAGAAATTTGGGATTTCTGCTAGTGCTCCATCTAGCCCCCTGGAATTTGGAGGTTTCGCTGTTTTACGCATAGGCCCCTATTATCGGTTGTGTGCCTTCGTCTACTTGTTTCTGCATTGCTATCACTATTGCTTATGATGGTGATGCTTATCTTGATTGGGAGATCACTATAGAGCAAAAATTTGATGCCCACCTTGTTCCTGAACAACATAGAGTTAGACAAGCCACTAGTTTGTTTGAGGACTTCGCTATTGTTTGGTGGAGTGGTCTAGCTGATGAAACTGATTTGCCTGCTATATGGGAAGAACTGAAGATAGCAATGCGTGATTGTTTTATTCCTCCTTTTTATTGAGAGACTTGTAATAAACTACAACACTTAGATCAAGGAGATAAAATTATTCAGGAGTACTTTAGTGAGCTTCAGAATGGTTTAATTCATTGTGCTAATGTTGAAAAAGTAGAGGATCAGATTTGCCACTTTTATTCTTGTTTGAGAAAAGAAATTCAGGACATACTTGATTCTAAGGAATTTATACTCTCAATCGGTGCTTCTAGTATGCTATGCTTGCAGAGAAAGAATCGCAGGGACTTTTCCAGGCATATAGCAAATCCAGTCGTACTTTGTACCCACCGCGGCCGATGGGGACTCCGGGGCTGCCCAAGCCATCATTTCGGACGCCCCCACCAGCAATTTCTGCTGCCAAGGGACCTACTGCTATTTGTGCTGCTAAGGGACCTACTGTGGTCTTAGGTAAAAATTCTGTGCAGGTACCAGCTAGTAGTGCTTCCTCTGTCGCTTGAACGGGACGCACTATAGGGATTCAGTGCCATAGCTGCCATGGACTTGGTCATGTGCAGAAAGATTGACCAAGTAGGCGGGCATATGTGGTGACAAACGATGGCGGTTATATGAGCACCTCCGATGTGGAGGATGAGGAGGAGGGTGTCGCTGCCACCAACGATGACCTCGTCCTTGGAGGCAGAGACACCACGGGCTACATGAATATTACTGTGCAGCGTGTGCTTAACACACAAATCCAGCAGCCCAAGATGATGCAGTGACATAACTTGTTCCAAATTTTCTTCATCATCAAGAATCACCGAGAACGTGTCATCATTGATGGAGGAAGCTGCAACAATCTGGTGAATTCTGATGTGATCAAGAAGCTTGATTTGACCACACACCCACATCCACATCCATACTACATTCAGTAGTTAAACGACTCTGGAAAAGCTAATGTAACGCAAACTTGCAGATTTCCTTTTTCCATTGGTTCTTATGTTGATTCGGATGATTGTGATGTTGTACCCATGCAAGCATGTTCACTTTTATTGGCTAGACCTTGGGAATTTGGTAATTATTTTGTATATCATGGTAAAAGTAATAAGTAAACTTTTCTGCATAAAGGAACTAAAATTACTTTGTTACCAATGACCCCTGCTAAAATTGTACAAGCCGATTTAGAAAGAGCTACTTGTTTGAAAAATAAAGGTTCTGAAATTTAGCAACCTGTTAATTCTAATTATACACCTAGTAATGTTAATGATTCTTCAAGTTCTAAGGGTGCTGGAATTAAATTACAAGGTCGTTCATGTCTTGCAACAAAACTAAACTTGCTAAAATTTCTATTGATGATAATATTTGCTATGCACCACACACTTACACATGCACCACTGGTGCAACTTCCTAACTTAGATAAGGCTTTTGAGCTTGAATGTGATGCTAGTGGTATAGGCATTGGTAGTGTTTTGATGCAAGATGGTAAACCGGTTGCATACTTTAGCAAAAAAATTACTGGGCCTATTTTGAATTACTCCACTTATGATAAGGAATTATATGCTCTTGTACGTTCCTTAGAGATGTGGCATCATTATTTGTTGCCCAAAGAATTTGTTATTCATTCTGATCATGAATTGCTTAAGTATATTCACTCACAAAGTAATTTGAACCATAGACATGCTAAATGTGTTAAATTTATTGAGTCTTTTCCTTATATTATTAAACATAAGGAAGGGAAGGATAATGTGATTGCTGATGCTTTATCTAGACGCTAGACTTCGTTGTGTCAACTTGATTGTAGAATTTTTGGACTTGAGGCAATTAAAGAACAATATGCTGATGATGTTGATTTTAAGGATGTATTGCTGCAATGTAAAGAAGGTCTTGCTTGGAACAAATTTGTGTTGAATGATGGATTCTTGTTTATAGCTAACCACCTATGCATTCCAGGTGGTTTCGTTTGTCTTTTGTTCTTGCAGGAGGCGCATGGAGGAGGATTGATGGGTCATTTTGGTGCTAAGAACACGGAGGATATTTTGTCCACACATTTCTTTTGGCCAAGGATGAGCAAAGATGTTGAGCGTTTTGTTGCTTGCTGCACTGCATGTCAAAAAGCTAAGTCTCGCTTGAATCCATATAGTTTATACATGCCACTTCTTGTCGCTTCTATTCGTTGGGCGGATATTTCTATGGACTTTGTTTTAAGACTGCCTAGGACTAAGGGGGAGTGATAGCATTTTTGTTGTTGTGGAACATTTTTCTAAGATGGCACACTTTATACCATGTCATAAAACCGATGATGCTAGTCATATTGCTGACCTCTTTTTCAAAGAAATTGTACGTTTGCAAGGTATGCCTTCTACTATTATTTCAGATCGTGATGCAAAATTTTTGAGTCACTTTTGGCGCACATATTAGAATAAGTTGGGTACAATGTTGTTGTTTTCTACAACTTTTCACCCATAAACTGATGGACAAACCGAGGTGCTGAACCGCAGTTTGGGCACTATGTTGTGAACTATTTTGAAGAAAAAATTGAAGCCATGGGAAGAATGTTTGCCTCATGTTGAGTTTTCTTATAATCTGGCAACACATTTTACTACCAAGATAAGTCCGTTCAAGGTAGTGTATCATTTTGATCCCGTACTCCACTAAATATACTTCCTCTACCTATTAATTGGAGAGTTCATGTTGATGCTAAGGAGCGTGCTGAATCTATTTTACAAATGCATTAGACCAGTAGACTTAGCATTGAAAAGATGAATGAAAAATATAAAATTGCTGGTAGTAAAGGTAGAAAGGAAGTAAATCTTGATGTAGGAGATTTAGTGTGGTTACATTTGAGAAAGGATAGATTTCCATATTTGAGAAAGTCTAATTTAATCCCAAGAGCTGATGGTCCATTCAAAATTATTGAGAAGACTAATGATAATGCATATAAACTTGAGTTGCCTCCCGAGTTCGGGGTTAGTGCTACATTTAACATTTTAGATTTGAAACCATACTTGGGAGAAGAGCATGACTCCACTTCAAGAGAGGGAGGATGATGAGGACATCACTTCTACGGATAAACACATCACACATTAGTCATGCATCATTATAACAACATAAATAAAAACTATAGTAAGGGCTTATGTCTAATATGGTAATATAGTATGACTATATTACTAACATGGAAGCATAATAACCACATACATGAATAGATCATATAATCAAACAAGAAACACATGACCCAAACATAACTACATAGAAAGACTAAATATATTAAATAGAATAAAATCTTACAAAAGGTGAAAGATACAACAGTCATACCAAACTCCAAGGAAGACTTGGGAACTGAAGAATTCTCTATTCTAAGCCTAACTCCACTAAAACTAAAGGGAATCACGAAATGACAAAGAGAGTAATGCTTCTTGGTGTGTGCTTTGGAGTGAGGCCTCTCAATTCCTTTTATAGCTGTCCAAAAGGCAGTTCTAAGGTTGGTAACTCCAAGGGGGCCTACCACGTTTGGGAAGTCGGCGGGGAACTGCCATTTGAAGATGGGCCCTAGTGGGTTGGCCACCTGTTCAGCCAAACACGGGGTTGGCTCACTAGGGTCCTATCGCCTCGGGAGCCCTACCAGGTTGGTCCCAGTGTTCAGTGATATGGTAAGGTCAGTGGTTGAGAGGGTTTGCTTCTGTATGTGGGCCATTCAATCCGTGTACTTGGCTATGATTGGCCGAAAGTTCATTTCCATGGAACTTGAGGCACTTCTTCACTCCGTTTATGTATTTTCCCTGCATGTTAGTTGTTCTCCAAACAATAGTGGATATTTATTAATTCTAATTAAAATCCATGGTGGGAATATACAATCCTTCTTTATTTTGAGTAATGTTGATGGCTAGAAATGGTAGTTAACGACCATCAACAAACTCCCCCAAGCTGAACCTTTGCTCATCCCGATGCAAAGATCAAACTTTAGGTTGTTGATCAGGAGTTGCTACAACTTTTTATATTCCTCCATAGTACCAAGTGCACAACAAAATATTCTACCTTTTTTTTGAATAAGTCGGCATTTGGTAACTGTTGGCAGTCCCCAAGTGCCCCTTTTATATGTGAATATTACCCCAATTAGAGGATAATTGATACTAATTTAGGTCATTTATCTATGATATTGTCTATATATTTGTATATGCATTGTTTTAGAGCTTTATTACAGAAATAGGTAAAACTGGTGATTAAAGTGATGCTGGAGAGGACAGGGGTCCAGAACCGACGAAAAGCACTGAAGAAGCCCAGTGCGCCGATCGGCGCAGTCCATGAGCCAGTTGGTGCAAGGGTTTTTTGGCATACAGAAGTGACCGAGGCCCATTCCTCATGTTTATAGAAGTTTATCTATGCAAGACACTTGAAGATATTTGCCTAGAAGATTTATGAAACTTCAAGATCTCGACATGCAGTACAAGACTTTATCTCAAAGGAAAAGGCCCACATGGCAGCTGTGGAAGATAGAGGAACCAACTCGGAGAAGAAACCGGAGAAGACACGGCTTGCACCGATCGGCGCAACCGCCTTATTTGCTAGAAGCCGAGTCCTTTACGAGTAGAATCCCTATAAATACTTGTAAACCCTTTGCCCATGAGAACAGCAGGAAGAGGCGACAGCGGGACAACAGATCCATAAGTTAGAGCCACCGGGGCTTGCCCCATTTGAATAGATCTCTAGTTGAGTTTCAAGAACCATTGGTGTTAAGAGTTGATCCGTCAAGGTAGGCCATCTCGACAGAGATGAATCTTACTCTATGTATCTCAAGGATGATTGAATATGTTGATGATGGTTTTGGTGATTTGTCTATCTTGATTCTGTAATCATGCATGTGGTTATTCCAATTGCTTAGTTCTAGGCTAAGTAAGTAGCTATTATCTTGATCGTGGTGATTAGGATAGTATTCAGACATTGTATTGATTATGGTTGCTTGACGATGCTAGTAGTGTGGTTTAGCGGTGACAACACTAAGCCTGTGCAGCACTATTGGATAGTTGAGTAGGGTAAGATACTCGCGCGATTAAGAGTTTCCCCTCGGCAATGATAAATCGGGAGCCGCTCGGAAAGCAGGGTGGTCTTATTCATTATAGGTATTCATTGATCCATGTAATTACCCATTATGATGAAATTTAATTAGACTTTCTAGTTACGACCTCACTAGTAGATATCTAGTTACACACTTAACAACATAGACTTACAAGGTATTTGGCGCACGTTGGCTTAGATTTACTAGTATGCTGGTCGGCTCAACACCTGCGCCGATCAGCGCAACGACAGATTTACTGTCTGGCGCACCTTTGCGCTGGCCAGTCTCCCCTCATGCAATCTGAACTCGATAGTAGCTTTGATTAGATCTTTTACTGTTAACTTTGTTTAATTATCCCTAAGGTCCTAGTGGATTTGATAAGCCTTGGAATACTCAATTCAAGGGAAAAAGTGCTACAATCATACACCATCCTCTTGCGGTATATAAGTGGGTGCGTAGTTACAACCAACAATAACTCACCCTTTTTACCTTAGTCCATGTGGGGCTTTTGGCTTCTCTTCATCTTCGGTGGTTGAAAGACAGAACGAACTTTTGTGGGACACCATTCTCTCATCCCTGTGCTTCGCTTTTTATCCGGAGTTTTTCAAAAGATTTAAGCAAATAAAACCAAGTTCCTTCAATGATTCACTCGGTCGCTCAATGTGTATAAATCGTTACCAAGGCATTGAAGTTGCCTCTTTTTGTTCCTACCTATAAATAAGGCATATGTGGAGCTCTGGGTAGGAATTAATGAGACATACTTGTAACGCATATATTGGTAAACCAAAAGACTAAACCTACGGAGAAACAAGTTATACAATCTGATCAAGATGTGCATGTGTGTGGAATTTTGTGGAATGCTGATGGAATGGTGGATACTCCTTTTTGAGTAGACTCTCTTTTTTTTTAATTAGCACTTGGGCATGGCTATTTCTTTTTCTTCTTCTTGTTTCTCTCTCTCTCACTCACTTTTCATCATGCTCAAGACTGAACGCAAGCATTTATTCTATTTTTGATAACCATGCCTTCCACATAACCAATTGAGAGAGAGTCATAACATGATAGTCGTGGATTATTTTGCTAACTTCCGGAATAGAAGTTAAGCATATGGTGGTTGATGCAATGGAATGATATTGCTATCTCCCGGTGTAGGAGCATTAGCAAATGATGGTGGATGTGTACATGAATCTTGATCATAAAAGCATGAAATGGACCTCACAAAAATTGCAAGCATTTTGATAAAGCTCATTGTGAAAACAAGCAGCATATGTGGAAGGTTTTGCAATGAAGTATAACATATGTCATGGTAGGAATTTTCATCATTGAGGAACTTTTCAATTTTATCATTTTGAAAAACAAAATGTCTGAAATGTTAAGATTCACTTTGGGGCAAAGATCATAGAAATCCTATTCTAACCATATCATGCCTCACAACATCCTAGACATAGATCATGCACTTTGCAACCCACAAGTATTCAAGTTCAAGGCAAGCATGTTTAGCCAACAAACTCAAAAATTAGGAGAGTACTAAGTTGTATACGAGGGACTATTAAAAGATATAACACAGAGCAACCATTCATCATCTCAACATGAAGGCATGAACATCCCTAGCATGCATGACAACATATTATTTTTGTTCTTTTTAGTTTTGCAAATTTTTATTTTGTTTTATGAGCATAAGTCCGACAAAGAAATAGAAAGAATGGAAAGATACAAGTCACCTTGGTGGGGGTGCTCCCCCAAGCATGCTCTTGCTCACGGCTGTTGGTTAGGATCAAATCCTCTCCAATGGTAGTATGCTGCCATGTAGTCGTGGTGCTCTCATAGCTGTTCCTAGAGGTGACAAAACTGGTTGTCATTGTGCTGCTGCCACTCTTGTGGTCTGGGCGTAAGTAGCAAGGGTGTTTTGCATTTCCTCTGTTCTCACATCTAGATCGTCCATCCTCCTTGTAAGATCCCTCATTTCCGAACCATAGTCATGATGACCAAAGCCCGAAAATGAGTGACGTCCATCATGATGTGGAGGCATCCCGATTGGCTCAAGGCCATTTCCCCATTGTGTATTGCTAGCTTGATGCCAAGACGAACCTCCAGTCTCATACCGCTGTGGCTGAACATCCAAGTGGGGTCGCCAGAATGTTCTGAGCGTGTAGTGTAATCATGGACTGGTGGTGTAGTCCTGGCTGCGCTAGTGGTGGCATGCCTCGTGCTTTGTTGCGTGCGTCGATCGGCGGACTTGCCCGACATTCCTTCTCTATGCAGCTGTATGGTTAGTTCCCAACAACTATACAAATGATATCCCGGGTTAGGCAACTAGATTTCATGTGTATATCCGGGGTAATAAAAGATAATAGAACCATCAGGATCCTTTTTTAAAGTGTGAACCCGCTCAAGAAATTTATAGTCTATCATGGGACGGGGCTCAGAAAGATAATCAAATCTAGTGTTGGATAAAACCCCGACCCCTACAGCAATACGGGTCACTAAAGAAGTGCATTCAATGGGTCCCGATCTTTTAATATAATCAAACCATTGACCAATCATAACTTCACTAGGAGCAATAGGAATTTTAGCAATTGCAGCAAACAAGACACGTAATTCATCATTATGGATAGGTCTAGTGTCTTGTCTAGGGAAACAAGTCATAGCAAGCCACCTACGCCACAATTGTAGAGTTGTGAATGTCACTCATCCTAAGACGTTCACAAGAAAACTCCCTCGAAACCCTTTGCCAGAAAGATCCCTTTTCAAAACCCGTGGTTGCACCTTCTAAGTTAGAGTGAAATTACTTTTAAACTTAAGAATGATGCTAAGGTCTTTCCATGTGAGATGGTATCCCTTCCGGAACAGCAGAAAAGTACCCCAGTGAGGAGGTGTGAACCTGCCTCAGTGATGTGTGCAAATTCGGTCCAACCCAATGCTTTCTAAATAGAAAGGAACTTAGAGTCCATACCTATAGTAGAGAGTAGGTCATCATCATATGCCCTGGTGTCGACGAAACTACGGTTGCATAGGTGGTGATAGCCTTGTCTCTCCCTTTCATCCAGCAGTTCAAGGTCGGTGTCGACGAGAAGAATGTGTGGATCATCCTCCTCCATATCATCCTCAGCGGGCATATACCACATTGGTTCATCCTCGATGGATAAGTGTGTGCTCGAGCTACCGTGTGAACGACGTGAACTCGAACGTGTCACCGCTGCATCAATGCCTCAGCCTTCTTCACCTGCACCACTTAAGCAAAAACACAAGAACAACTTGAACATGGGTTAAGGGTTAGCAAATAAAATCTGCTGGCAATGTTGATCTTGCCAAACCTTGCAAAGGACTTGAACAATCGTTAAAAAAAACAAAGCAAACTAAAAAGAGAAATATTTTTGGTGGTTTTTGGAATGACAACTTTTGAGAAGCAATGTGAGAGCTCAAGAGCAAATAAGTGAAGGAGGGAGTGAAATGAGAAGTGACCTTGGAATGGTAAAACACTGACCCCAGGCACTCAATTTATAGGAAAACGGTCGAAAACGGCTAGTGGGGAGCCAAATCCAACCGTTGGCAAAAGGCCAAGGTTGGTGGTGCCCACACACCTTGGGCCAAACATGGGTGTTCAGCCGATCGTGGGTGGGTCCCATTGGCCCCCACTTTAGCCCATAACTCCTGAACAACTATATTCTCTGAGCTGCAGGGGTTAGGTCCTAAGTTTTGATAGAATTTTGCTCAAAAATAATTTTCTCAAAGTTGAAAATCGAAAACCAAATTTTGTATTTTTATCAAACAAAGAAGAGGGTTGGAATAAATTCTGACATGCATGTGTGAATCCAAATATGCAAATGCAGAGGCAAATTTGAAAGAATCCAAAAGTTTGGGAAAATACAAATGTTCAAAAATTGAGGAAAATAAAATATGTGATAAATACCAATTTACCTTTGGCAAGGGCTCACCAATTTTTAAAGTCTGACGAGTGGGACTTTTCTCCATTGCGTTTAACTTGATGTTGCAGTGTCCAATCCTAGAGAAGTGGACACAAATGACTGCACTTCTTTCACTCGCCACACCTTCTTCATCTTTGGTGCGGTCGGTGGCTTCTTGGGTGAAAGATTTTTCTTTACCGGCTACTTCTTTTTCTAGAGTCCACGCGTGCTTGTTGTCTTCTTCTATTGATTGACAAGAGTGTGATTTTTTTGTGCCTAGATATTTATCATGGAATCCTCTAGGCTATCCTCGTTGTCTCCGTCTCTAATTTCTTGATGTGTTGAAGGTTTGTTCAGCTTTTGACTCCACCCATGAGGCAAGGCTGAAACTCAAATTATGCTTCCTTGCCATTGAGGTTGAGGCAGATTATTACAGCCCCCACGTCAATTTGTGCGAGCGTGGTGTTTAAGAATGACCGCCCAAGGATGCATGGCGTAGTCCTGTCGACTTCCATGTTGAGCACCACAAAATCCACACGGATGAAGCATCCGCGGATCTCAACTAGAACTTCCTTGATAATCCCTGTGGGGTGTCACAGAGTCGAGTCGACAAGCTGAATCTGCATCTGAGTTGGGACTAGGCCTGAGAGTTTCAATTTGTTGAAGATAGCTTTTGGCATGATGCTGACGCTGGCTCCAAGGTCACATAACGCTTATTCGAAGAACTCTATCCCAATTGAACATTAGATTATCGGGCTTCCTGGATCACCTTGGATGACTAGGATGATGTTCAATTCATCTTCTTCATCATTTCATGCACGGTTAGTATTTGGCAAGCTGCGGGTATGGTTCCCCCCAATCATCACCGCATTCACAACTTCTATGGTAGATTCGGGTTGCCGCAGAATTTTCCCACAGTCTGACGCAGGCAAAGCAGCGACCAACTGAGCTAGCTGGGTTTCTAGCATTTTATTAAAACTAAGCTGATTTTCAAAGGAAAAAGCATGACCTTATAGCTTAGCATTAACACTTTCTAAAGTCTTGTCTTTGGCGGCAAGTTTTTAGTGAAGGTTTCATTGATTTTAGCCTAGCCTAAGATAAGATCTTAAAAGGAGGGTTGATTATTGGTAGAGTTAAAGTTGCTACCTCCTTGATAATACAGGCGTGGTTGATTCCACTTGTTGCCTCCTTGTGGACGATAATCATTGGTGTTGTTGTTCATGTACAACACGTCCTCACGAGTCTTAGGGTAGTCATTGCCCGAGTGACCCGTGTTGCCGCAGACCTCGCACATCATGCAAGAGTCTAAGGCATTGATGGTGCCAACTTCATGCCCTTTGGCATGCTCGTCCATCTTCTTCACAAGGTGGTCCATTTTAGCGGGTAGAATGTTGTAAGCTTCATGACCATTGATGATTGGATCCCCAAGGTATAAATGTTTTGGTGATAGATGACAACTATGAAATTGTGGGTTAATATCTATATGAGTGTTGTCTATATAGGAATCATCTCTAAACTCTATTATAAATCGTATGGATGATGGTTGCCTTGACGATTGATGTCGATGACCACAAGCATGGAGGCTTGTGAACTTGGTGGAGTCCAAGGGATGATGAAGATGGATCAATGTGGAGAACATGCTATGGTGCAGGTGGTTGTTACACTTGCCTAGTTGTTAGGGATTTGAGTCCATAGGAAAAACCGGACTATCAAGGGGGTCTAGGTCATTCTCTTAGGTCATGTCTAGTCGGTGATGTGCAAGGTTGCTCAGTGAAATCACTGGCACTAGTTGACAGTGGAGAAGCCAAGGAGCTGTTCGGAGAAGCTGGGAAACGAAGTCAAGCGAGGACGACAAGTTTCAGCTTCTAGACATAGAGACCAGATAGAGGGGTCAGTGGAGACCGAACTGTACGATCACTATGGGGAGTTGTCTGGGACTTACAACAAGGAGCAAGGAATCTATCTATGGCAGAGCCTGTACAGACCGGATGGTCCAGACTGCTGACCGGACGGTCCGTTCAGTAGGGCTTGCACAGGGCAGAGAGGAAGCTTCAGCGTGAAATGTTTCTAGACTGGAGAGAGAAACGAACCGGACGGTCCGGTTAGGTGATCGTATGGTCCGGTCAGCAGGAGAATCAGCAGGGGTCAAAGCCGTTGGTACACTACGCTGCAGTGACCGGACTTTCCGGTCAGTAGGCCCAGAAAGCTGATTTCATGAAGCAACGACTAGTTTGAGGTTGGGAGCCTATATAACTTCGTTGCTGGGGTCTTTGGGACCTCTCTTGGCTAATGGAATACCTAAGAGCATTAGGTAAGGTCCAAGAGGAAAAGAGGAGAGCACTAGGAGGAGATATTGCATATCTTGAGAGCGCTTGTGGAGAGTAACTTGAGCATCTTGCACATCTAAGGCTAGGGTGTCCTTGAGGGTGTGATCTAGATTTTTACTCTTGGTCTATGGTGAGACCTAGACCTGTTAGGTGTCAGTGATAGAGCCTATCATGATTGGTTGTGAAGGCCATCACACGTTTGTACACGGTTTGAGCGCTCGTGTCGGCTTGAGGAGTCTGACAAGTTCTCGAGAGAGGCGAGCTTGTGCTTTGTGCAGTGGTGACGCACACCGTGTCTTCACTCTAGGAGTGATTGCGGGCTCGTGGGCGAGAACTCCACTTGGTGGCAGGAGGGACCGGGACTCCGGCGGGAGTGGTCCAACAAGGATTAGGGGAAGGCGCCATCCTTCCGAGACCTCGGGAAAAAATCATGAGCATTCCTTGACCCTCTCTTTACTATTCCGCCATTGTGTGCTCTAGTGACTAGGGTGAATTGTGGCTTGCATAGGCTAGTATGTTTGGCTTCCGCGCTTTCTCTTATCATGAACACTAGCATGTGTAGGGTCTTGTCCTACTAGAATTGTTTAGGTTGCTTCTCTTGTTAGACTCAAGTAGTGGAAATTGAAGTAATTGGATTTATTAGCGGCTTACCGATTCAACCCCCCCCCCCCCCCCCGTCTCAGTACACCTTCCGTCCTTACAAGTGGTATCAGAGCCAAGTGCTCATCTTTGAGACTTCACCGCCTTGAGTAAGGATGCCGAGATAGGCAGGGAATGTTCCCATATTCAATGGGGAGGACTATGCTTATTGGAAGGCTCGCATGCAAGCCTACCTTCAGTCCCGTGATCCAGAGATATGGTCGGTCACTCACGAGTCGGATGTGGATGTGAACCTACTTGAGCCTGATTTTATTAAGTGCAATTCTAAGGCCAAGAATGCTCTGTTTGCTTGCATCGCTAAGGATGTTTTTGCTTAGCTAGATACTAGTTCCACATTAGATGGTATCTGGACTGAGATTCAGGGGCTCCATGAGGGCACCAATGATGTCAAAGAGGAAAGATACTATGTGCTGAAGACCAAGTATGATAACTTCACTAGATTGCCACATGAGAGAGCTAACACTGTCTATTCTCATTTTCATGTACTAGTGGAGGAGATCAATGCACTTGGGGATGATTTCAAGATGAAGCCTGTTGAAGTGATAAAAAGATCCTGAAAGCTATTCAAGGACCCCAAGTATGAGTCCATCATCACCTTCATCTTGCAAGGTGACCTCAAGACCAAGACTATGAAGGATGTACTTGGCAAGATGGTTCCTTCAAGAGGGATGGATGATCCTCACCTATCCAACCTTGCATTACCGGCTAACAGGCAAGAATCTAGCAAGAGCAAGAATAACAAGAAGAAGGTGATCATTGAGGATGATGATGAAGAAGATCATGATGAATGTGACCTACCGAGGACTTGGCTCTTCTCATGAAGAAGATAAAGACCTTTAAGAACAAGTTTGCTTCCCAGTCCTAGGGCAAGTGCTTCAGTTGTGGCTCAAAGAATCACTTTGTCCGAGACAGCCCGTAGCCCAAGAAAGAAGCATTCAAGTCATAAGATTCAAGTGAAGAAGAAGAAGAAGACCCCAAGGCCAAGCAAAAGAAGAAGAGACACTTCAACAAGGACAAGAGAAAAGGCAAAGGCAAAGCTCAAGACTACAAGAAGAAGTTCTCTCGCAAGGCCCTTGTTAGAGAGTGGTCAAGCGACAACTCAAGTGATGAGTCCTCTTCCTCAGGCGATAAAGAAGTGGACGGCCTAGCCATGATCAAGACCACACCTCTACGAGCTCTTCCTCCATCTCCGACGTGCCTCATGGCCACAAGCCAACTTGGGGAGAGTGAGGATAAGAGCAGCGATGATAGCGATGATGAGGAGCACACGTGTGCTAAGTTGTGGAGTATGCTTGAGCAAGCCCGCGACATCACCATCAAGAAATCCAAAATGTTGGATGTGGTAAGAAAAGATTGTAAATTGGCTAAGGACCATGTTGGTGACCTTGAGAGTGAGCTCAAGGACCTTGTCACATCTCATGAGGCCCTAAACAAGAGTTATGACAAACTCAAGGGTGATCATGTAGAGCTTCATTAGAAGTACAAGGCCCTTGAGATCACTTACGAGGCCATCAACGTTGAGAACCTTGCCTCTCACTCCTCTAGTTCATCTATGAGTGATGCTTCTACTATGTGTGATGAACTAACAACCTCGGTCGAGGTTTCTTCTCTTGAGCCATTTGTTTTGGAGGAATATCAAAGGCTCAAGGAAGAGAGGAAGATGGTGATGGATAGCTTCGGGAGGCTCACACGTGGTAGAACCATTCACAAGGAGATTCTTGGGAGAAACCTTGTGAAAAATGTCTCCCACAGGGGACTTGGCTCATATCCCGCCGCCATCAAGATCATAAGGATGAATGATTCCATCCCCACATGGATCAAACCTCTTCTCGCCGACGACTACTTTTGTGAGAGGTGTTGCAAGGATGGCCACACCACCAAGGATTGTCCCATGGTGAGAAGTTCCATTGTTTTGCCTAACGCTAACTTGTTCCGTGAGAACACACATTTCAAGCTTTTTAGGAACAAGGATGGCAAGCTGAAACTAAGGCCTTGGGACCACCAAACAAGAAGAGGAAGGTCAAGAGCATGTGGGTGCCTAAGTGTATTGTCGATCTTGAAAGGTCGGCTACGTACAAGTGGGTGCTCAAGAACAAGACCTAGATGGTGTTGCTGGTGGACTGAGCGCTTTCATGAAGATCATGTGAAGTCCACCATAAGTGACATGGACCTCAACGACCTATCTACTCATGAGGGAGGTAACCATGTTTGTTCTTGGTACTTGTAGTGTGTTTTTCTTTCTCTTGTATTGCATGGTAATTAGGACTCCTTTGTGACTAGATTGCTTTGCATCCATGCATGGGTAAATAACTAAAAGAAAAACACATAAAAATTAGTCAATGTATAACTCATCCAAAGTAGTTGTAAGGAAGGGGGAGTGCTTGAGATCGTGGTTTGACTTCTCTCAAGGCAAGGGTATGGCTTATAGTGAGTAAGCTTGGGAGGGGCTCAAACCTGACATTGTTAGGTTTCCTTTGTGTCTTGTTTTTAATATTGCTTGCATTCACATGGCATGTTTTTAATATGTGAAATGCTTGTTGCAAGCATCATATAGGAAGCACAATGGATGCTTGTCCCACTTGGAGATATTTTGAGGTGCCCCTTCCCGGAGGATCGAGGTCCCGAAGGTGCTGATAACGTAAACACTTGATAATACAACAATGATCCGATATTTAAGTTTAATTATTACATCAAAGTGCAGTGGAATTACAAGTTCATGAGGTGTCGAAAACAGCAGAAGCAAAATAACAATAAGAACTACGAGCTCGATGATACAACATAGTGATGATTCATGCCCGAGGAACCATCACTCTAGCAGCACACAACAGTCACTGCGGTGGAAGGTCAGACTCCCAGTGGGCAGTCCAACCCTCAGGGACCTGCATGTCCTAGGGCAACACATCTACAGACAACTCTATTTCATCAAAACCTGAAAACCACAAAGGCACAAAGCCTGAGTACTAATTACTCAGCAAGACTTACCCGACAAAACCTAGACATGCAATGGCTCTAACAGGCGGCTTGTTCGAAAGGACTCGCACTAAGCAACCTATTAGTTCTATCAAGTTTTATTTGTCAACTTAAATGGGTTGAGCTGAAATGTAACATTAGTTGCAATAATAAGACAATAATGCAATACATAAAGTAAGTACAACCATAGAGCAATAATAATAATAATTAGCAATAACCAACACAAATCCATATCCATAATATCATGTGCAACTACGTGATTGGCGCGGTGACCAAGCGGTACTCATTACTGTGAGGGACAGCAATTGCAATCGATTTACACCAACTGGGAAAACCTGAAGTACACGACACATACGCACCAAGTCGTATATGGCAACCTTTCACAAGAAAAACCACCTAAATCTCGGCCTGGGTGTGGTGACGTCGAGTGGGCATGCTGTCCTGTCAACAGTACTTCACGGTATGGACCGCCCACTCCAGCAGTCGTGGGGTCATAAGACCAACGCACCATAACCATCCTTGATGTAAGCAACCTTTAATGCTACATCGGCTTACTAGTGCCCATGAAACTAGCATGCATCCGGTACTGTTCAAAACTTGATCAAGGGGCCGACCACGGACTGGTCCTAGGGTGGGCAAGACAGGGCTACCGCAGTCAACACCCATGTGTTGCTGCAAACCTACACATGCATAATCCTTACCCGGCCATACATCAAAAGTAAACTTCTTTTATAAGTTCAAATTTAGTAGTCAACTCTATTCCAAAGTAATAATTTCTACCGAAACTACTAATTACTAAGCATAGCAGTTCAGTACTGAGCCTACCAAGTTTCTAATAATAGCAATATAGGTCATTTGGGTAACATGCAAGGTGGGTTCCAATCAACTCCTATGACCTAATGCAACAATTAAATATAGACACTAGTAGTGATATAAACTAGCAAAACTTATAAAGAGGCTAATGCAAAATGGGGCTTGGCTGGATCCACGCTAGTGTTAGCAACTACAGTCTCCTACTCTTCGGGCTCTTGGTCCTGCTGGACGTCGGGGTCCTGCTCCTGAGTGTCGTTACCTATCGATGAACAAGGGTTTTAACAGTATTATCACAACACTGCCACATCCAATGATATGATGGATGCACATTGCATTAGTGTTTTGGTGCTAACAACCTTATTAACAAGTTCTCGAAGCCATATGCTTCAAAGAAACACATTAGAGTTTCATCATTTTATGTGTGTTAATCATTGGATTAGGGTTGTTATAGTTTGAGAACAATTAAGCAATTAAAATAGTAAACAATTGATTCTGGACTTGAGTGAACAGGGACATATATGAATTGCATTTTTACTAAGTTACAGCCTCTGAATAGTATTATTCTATTTACTAGCATTTATTTAAGTTAAAGCATTACATAATTAATAGAGTATTATATACTGCAGAACTAAAATAACCAAAAATCAGGGTGGTGTATTAATGTAAAATAACAGTGTATGCAAACGATTAGAATTAAATTCCATTCCTAGAATTATTTAATTAGTGTTTACACAAGTTATTTAATTAATTAAAATATATTGACAGAGACAACTGGTTATCATTTTAATAAAATAACTCACATTATTAGGAAACTAGCAAAATTTGTTTGAGGTCATTTGGACTTGAAATGAATTTACTATGGTTTTTAGAAGTTTCGGCCATTTTCTGGAATTATTCTGGTTTTAACTTAAACACGTCAGCGCCACGTCTGTTCCACGTAGGCTGCCAAATAGGCACCAGCTCAGCTGCCAAGCAGCTGTGCCTGAGCACGGTGGCTTGCGGCCGGGGCTTGCTGGATGGCTCGCCGCTGGCGGCGGTGGGCGACGGAACCTCACCGCGGGAGCAGAGGAATGACGCAAACATCGCAACGCAAAGGTTGGCGGGGGTCGCTAGGCGGGATTCTCACTGAAAGGTGGTCGGCGATGAACGGTGGCGGAAGGATGACGTTCGACGGCTTCGCATTTCATGCTCGGGTCAAGAAACTAGACGTCGTCTTCGCCCACAACTTCACGGCGGTATGGAGAAGATCTGCATCATGTTGGGCTGCGTCGAGGAGGCCTAGAGATAGGGGCTCATTGGCGAGGCGGTGAGATAAATCAAAGCAGAGAGAGATGACCGGAGGAAACTGCAATTGCGAGCAAGATGTTGATCAAAAGTGGTGCAAGAAGTGTCAGGGGGTAACGCGAAGAGGGTGCGAACCTGCGAGAGCAAGAATCAGGCCGATAGAATCGCTGAGCTTGGGGAATTTGGTCGCGGTGTCGTAGGAACTCGACTAGGGACTCCCTTCGGTTCTCCTCTAATTGCCTAGAATCTTCCCGCAGATTGGCTAAGCGATGGTCATGATGAGTGGGTAGGGGGGTGTGCGAAGCTGGTGGCACTCTGGACTCGGTGGGGAAGTGTGGAGCTGGCCAGGAATCATGCTCGCGCTCAAGGCACTAATGGCGAAGATGGTTTGGAGAAGGAATTGGCCGAGGGGGAGTTGGTTTTGTAGGAGATTGTGTTGGGTTCTTCGGTCGGAAACCGGGGGCGAGGAAGAGGTGACTGGTTAGGCCCGGTGTTGGGAGATCGGGGTGGTAGGGCGTGAAGAAACATGTAGGCGCAGCTCGCTTCCGGCCATGGCACGAATCAGCAGAGGAAAAGCAACTCGCAACGACGGCAGCTAGCGGCGCGTGGGTGGCCGAGTGAGCAGCGACGAGAAGACGACGACTTGGCGCGTAGCTTTGCAGTGTGTCGGAGCGAGGGGAGTGGTCAGGCACGGAGAAGCAGGCCAGCGTAGAGGCGTTGCATCGGCATCGGGCAGAGCAAAAGCGACTCGCTTTGGTGGCCGATTGCGGCATGCGCGAGGCCAGAGGGCAGCGAGACGGGCCGGTGATGGGATGCAACCTCACGGCTGGGCGGCGAGTGCAGAGCCGAGTCCCGAGAGCGGCAGGCACGCAGGCGAATCGCGCGGGAGAGGCAACGGGAGGAAGGAGACAAGCGACTTTTCTAGAGGAAACCTCAGGATTTTGAATTGTTTACAAAAAGGTCCTTGGTTCAATGAAACTTAAATTTAAAATTGCTCCAAAGGTCAAATTGAAGTGAAATTTTATAATTGGGCTTTTCCAAAAATGGGGAAATTATTAGTGAAGTCTAACTGGCCAGAAAACAATTTATTTAATTGGAATTAATAATTAAAATTAAATCATTTCTAAGTTTAATGCATTTATTTGATTGATTTCTTAATGGAATAAAATTCTGTTTTTTGGATGAAAATTCTATTTTATTATTTTCATAATTATGATGTAATTTATTTGGCCTATGATTTAAGGAAAGTTTTATTTGCTTACAAGATTTTGCTTGCATGGATTTATTTTAACTTGGGGAAAAACCAAATTCTTAACTTGCTCTCATTATTTCATGCTCATACTTGAGTTCACAAATTTTGGCAATTTGTGCTAAGCAAGGAAAAGAGACACCTGGGTGTCACAGCTCTCCCTCCTTAAAGAAATCTCGTCCAGAGATTAAGAACAAAACAGACTAGAGAGGGGCAATAATTTTACCTGTGAACGAAGACCAGAATTCCGGGTAATGAGTACTCAGAAATTCTTTCGATTCCTAGGTGGATTCATCCTCTGAGTGATTACTCCATTGTACTTTATAGAATTTGATGGTTCTTTTACGGGCTGTACATTCTTTCTAATCAAGGATTTTTATTGGTCGCTCGGAATAAGTGAGGTCCGGCTGAAGATGATCATATTCTTCCAAGATGACATCTATCGGAGGTTTGAGACACTGTTTTAGTTGAGAAACGTGAAACGTGCTATGTACTCCAGATAGATTCGGGGGTAACTCCAGCTTGTAGGTGAGTTGTCCACATCTCTTCAAGATTTTGAAAGGGCTGATATAGCGGGGTGCTAATTTTCCTTTGAGTCCAAAACGCTGAATGCCCCTCATTGATGATACTCGGAGATAGACAAAATCATCCTTGTTGAAAAACAAAGGCCTACGTCATCAGTTTGCATACTTTTCTTGACAACATTTAGCAGCCTTGAGACTTGCTTGAATTGTCCGAACCTATTCTTCTGCATTCTTGACAGGATCAGGACCAAAAGTTACTCTTTCTCCCGATTCGGACCAGTTCAACGGTGTTCTACAACTCCGACCGTAGAGTGCTTCAAAAGGGGACATTTTTACACTCTCTTGGTAACTATTGTTGTATGAGAATTCCGCATATGGTAAGTACTCATCCCAGTTACCACCATGTGTTAAGACACATGGTCTAAGCATATCTTCCAAGATTTGGTTGACACACTCAGTTTGTCCATCGGTTGCGGCATGATAAGCAGAACTCCGACTCAACTTGGTACCCAGCGATGCGTGTAGCTGTTCCTAGAAACGAGCGACAAACTGTGAGCCTCGATCTGTAACAATGGTCTTGGGTACTCCATGGAGACATAGAATTCTTGCTATGTATAGTTCTGCATACTGCCGTACGCTGTATATAGTGTTGACTGGTAGGAAGTGAGTAGATTTTGTGAGTCTGTCCACAATGACCCAAATCGAATCATGATTCCAAGAAGTGAGAGGGAGGCCAACAATGAAATCCATGCTTATGTCTTCCCATTTCCAGGCGGGAATACTCAATGGCTGAAGTAGTCCGGCCTGTTTTAAATGGTCAACCTTGACTCTTTGACATGTATCGCACTCCATGACATACCGAGCACCTTCTCGCTTCATTCGGGTCCACCAGAAATTTTTCTTCAAATCCTGGTACATCTTGTTACTTCCAGGATGAATGGAGTACTTTGAATGATGGGTATCATGCAAGATTTTTTGATGAAGCTCGAAATCCTTGGGTACTACTAGACGGTTATTGAACCACAGAGTACCATCTGAATCTTGTGCGAAGCATTTTGCCTTGCCACTCTTAATGTTCTCCCGTATGTACTTCATTCCAACATCTTGTTTTTGTGCAGCAATAACTTCATCACAAATGGTGGAATGAATACTGAGATTGCTGATCACTAGTGCAGGTAATACATGTAGGCTAGGTTCGGCAAAACTAGCTTTAATACTGCGGTCTATCACTAGATTATTGCAGTGTATCTTTCGACTCAGAGCGTCAGCGACCACTTTAGCCTTGCCTGGGTGATAATGAATCTCCAGATTATAGTCCTTGATTAACTCTAGCCATCGACGTTGTCTTATATTCAGATCAGTTTGAGTAAAGATATACTTCAAGCTCTTGTGATCTGTATAGATCTGCACTAAATTACCGAGCAAATAATGTCTCTAGATTTTTAGTACAAGTACAACTGCAGCTAGTTCCAAATCATGAGTCGGATAATGCTCTTCATGCTTCTGTAGTTGTCGAGATGCATAGGCAATGACACGACCATCCTGCATGAGCACACATCCAAGTCATATCCCCGATGCATCACAATACACGTCAAACGGCATGGTGATGTCTGGCTGAGCTAACACTGGGGCAGTAGTCAACAATTTCTTCAATTTCTGAAATGCTTCTTCATAATCATTGCTCCAATCGAACTTCTTATCCCTTTTCAGCAGCTCGGTGATGGGCTTGGTCAACTGAGAAAAATTAGGAATGAACCTCCGATAGTATCCAGCTAGTCCGAGGAAATTGCGAACTCGATGGATAGTTTTTGGTGGCTTCCAATCTAGCACATCTTGAACCTTGCTTGGGTCTACCGAGATACCTTCGACTGATACTATGTGACCAAGGAATGGCACACAGTCCAACCAAAACTCACACTCGCTGAAGTTTGCAAACAACTTGTGATCCCGTAGACGCTAAAGAACAATACGAAGATGTTCAGCATGTTGTTCCATGGACTTCGAATAGATATGAATGTCATTAATGAATACCACCACGAATTTGTCCAGCTCTGGCATGAAGACTGAATTCATGAGGTACATGAAAGGCAAGGGCATTTGTCAATCTAAATGACATCACTAGATATTCGAATAATCCGTATCTAGTAGAGAATGCAGTTTTTAGAATATCTTCCGCTCTGATCTTGATCTGATGATAACCCGACCGAAGGTCAATTTTTGAAAAGACCTTCGCACCAACCAATTGATCAAGAAGAATATCAATACGGGGCAGCGGGTATTTATTTTTGATCATGACTCCATTGAGGGGCCGATAATCAATGACAAGCCGTAGAGATTTGTCCCTCTTCTTCACAAAAATAGCAGGATAGCCCCAAGGTGAAGTACTTGGGCGAATAAATCCCTTCTCCAGCAACTCATTCAACTGCTTCTTCAATTCAGCCAACTCATTTGGAGCCATCTTATAGGGACGACGAGAGATAGGAGAAGTTCCTGGCTGAAGCTCAATCTTGAATTCCACATCACGGTCAGGTGGAAGTCCAGAAATATCTTCCGGGAATACGTCGGGATTCCCACAGACAATAGGGATGTTCTTAAGTGATTGTCCATCCAGTTGATAAACAACTGGACATTTTGATGGAGTAGCACTAAGACAAAGTGTGTCTGGGCCATGCAAGGGAGAGTCCAAATGAACCACACGGGGCTCAATATCAAGCATGGCACTATGGGATTTCATCCACAACATGCCAATAATTAGATCAATTTCTTGATTATGGAGCTTGATAAAATCGGTGGGGTAGATTCTTTGGTTAATTTCTAGTGGGGCTTTGCATACTATTTCATTAGCTAGAATTTGTCCAGCTGGAGATCGGACAGTAAGGCACTGATTTATAGTGGTGGTGTGGAGATTATGTTATTGCACACCTATTCTGCTAAAAAAATTATGAGTAGCACCAGAATCAAAAAGAGTGAGAACAGCCTGGCGGTAAAGTGAGAGCATACCGATCAGCATGGGGTCACCCTAAGGAATATCTTCAGCGCTGGTGTAGTTCACTTGGGCACCACGAGACAGTGCATTCATATTCTTGGTCTATGGAGGGTGCTGATTGTTATTGTTGTTGTTGCGCTTGGGTGCTGTACATTCTCTGGCAAAGTGGCCGGTGCGACCACAATTGTAGCACGGGTAGTTGCATCCACGACTAACAGGCTGTGGAGCACGTGCATTTTGACTTTTCTGCTGCTGGTAGGGTGCACGGTACTGAGTGTCCTACTGCTGCTGCTGTGGTACACGGGCGGAAAGTACTGCTGCTGCTGTGGCCTCGGGCGCTGAAACTGCTGCTGCGGGGATGTCTGGTACCGCTGTCCAGACGGGGAAGTGTACACTAGGCGATGCTTCGCCTGGGGGTAGCAGAGGCACTAGCAGGGGCCTTCATCTTGCGCTCATCTTCCTCAACTTGGCGCATGGCACTCTCTTGGACAATAGCAGCATTGACCAAATCATTGTATATGCCAGTCGTCAGCCAGGTCAGACGCTCCTTCAGGGCAGCATTCATGCCACACAGGAAAGCATACCTCTTCTTCTCCTCAGTGCTGACATACTTAGTGGCATACTGAGCAAGATGGTTGAACGCCTTAGAATAATGAACGACATTCCTCCCTCCTTCTTTCAGATCCATGAACTCCTGAAACTTCCTCGGCACAAGACCGGCTAGAATGAAATGAGCTCGAAAGGCAGTCCGGAACTCATTCCACTCGACGTAGGTCCCAGTGGGTAATGAAGCGACGTAGTTCACCCGCCAGGCACCAGCAGGGCCCTGGAGTTGCTGGGCGGTGAATAGCACCTTCTGGTGCTCAGTGCAGTCGAGCAGACCAAGCTTAGACTCGGTCTGATGCAGCCAGTGGTCGGCGTCCAGACGCTCTCTGGCACACTCGAAGGTCGGTGGGTGTGTACCCAGAAAGTCTGAGTAAGCGCACTGTCGGGGCTGGTTGTTGTTGTGGTTGTCCCTATGGCCAGCCAAGTGGGATGTGATATCAACTAATCGGTGGAGCAACTCAGAGTTGTTCTGTTGTCGGTTGAGCGCAGCAGCCAAAACATCGGCCAATGAAGGCTGATTATTAGCTCCCTGCTAAGAGCTCTCAGGGTCATCCTGATTCCGAGTTCGCACCATGCTGCATTTTACATTCTACACATTAGTCATTTCTTAAAATTTTTCTGTAGGACATATGTGTAATAGCTTGCAAGGGTTCTCTATGGTTTTACGAAATGACAAGCATTTTCACAAATTAAAGTTGGGTACATGGTTGTTAGAAAGGATAACATCACACTAATTCATCCATACGTGCATCGACGCCTAACTATGGTATTATGGACATACTATGGCTCATACACGACCAAATCATCTACTCCTGGTCTATGACTATCGGCTCGTTGGGTTCTAGCGGTTCCAACGGTTCTTCTGGCTCTCCTGGTTCCATCATCCCTACATCGACATTATCTGCTTGCTCTATCTCTTCATCCACTTGCTCTCTATACTCCATAGGGATCTCAACACGGGTTTAAACGGTATTATCGCAACACGGTCACATGCAATGATATGATGGATGCATATTGTATTAGTGTTTTGGTGCTAACAACCTTATTAACAAGTTCTCAAAGCCATATGCTTCAAGGAAACAAATTAGAGTTTCATCATTTTATGTGTATTAATCATTTGATTAGGGATGTTATAGTTTGAGAACAATTAATCAATTAAAATAGTAAACAATTGATTCTGGACTTGAGTGATTTGTCATGAACAGGGACATATATGAATTGCATTTTCACTAAGTTACAGCCTCTGAATAGTATTATTCTATTTACTAGCATTTAATTAAGTTAAATCATTACATAATTAATAGAGTATTATATACTGCAAAACTAAATTAACCAAAAATCAGGGTGGTGTATTAATGTAAAATAACAGTTTATGCACAAAATTAGAATTAAATTCCATTCCTAGAATTATTAAGGAATTAATTAGTGTTTACACAAGTTATTTAATTAATTAAAATATATTGATAGAGACAGCTGGTTATCATTTTAATAAAATAACGCACATTATTAGGAAACTAGCAAAATTGGTTTGAGGTCATTTGGACTTGAAATGAATTTACTATGGTTTTTAGAAGTTTCAGCCATTTCTAAAATTATTCTGATTTTAACTTAAACACGTCAGCACCACGTGTGCGCCACGTAGGCTGCCAAATAGGCGCCAGTTCAGCTGCGTCGAGGAGGCCTGGAGATAGGGGCTCGTCAGCGAGGCGATGAGATAAATCGAAGCAGTGAGAGATGACCGGAGGAAACCACAATTGCGCGCAAGATGTTGATCAAAAGTGGTGCAAGAACGGTGAGGGGGTAACGCGAAGAGGGTGCAAACCTGCGAGAGCAAGAATCAGGCCGAGAGAATCACTGAGCTTCGGGAGTTTGGTCGCGGTGTCGGAGGAACTCGACTGGGGACACCCTTCGGTTCTCCTCTAATTGCCCAGCATATTCCCGTAGATTGGCCAAGCGATGGTCATGATGAGTGAGTAGGGGGGTGTGTGAAGCTGGGGCGCCCTGGACTCGGCGGGGAAGTGTGGAGGTGGCTAGGAATCGAGCTCGCACTCGAGGCAGTAATGGCATAGATGGTTTGGAGAAGGAATTGGCCGAGGGGGAGTCGGTTTTATAGGCGACTGCGCTAGGTTCTTCGGTCGAAAACCGAGGACGAGGAAGAGGCGAATGGTTTGGCCCGGTGTTGGGAGATCGGGTTGGTAGGGCGCGAAGAAACAGGTAGGCGCAGATCACTTTCGGCCATGGCAAGCGTCGGTAGAGGAAAAGCAACTCGCATCGGCAGCAGCTAGCGGCACGCGGGTGGCCGAGTGAGCAGCGACAAGAAGACGACGACTTGGTGCGCAACTTTGCAGTGTGTCGGAGAGAGGGGAGCGGTCAGGTGTGGAGAAGCAGACCGGCGCAGAGGCATTGAATCGGCGTCGGGCAGAGCGAAAGCGACTCTTTGGTGGCGGATTGCAGCGTGGGCAAGGCCAGAGGGCAGCGGGACGGGGCCGGTGATGGGATGCAACCTCGCGGCAGGGCGGCAGGCATGTAGGCGAATTACACGGGATAGGCGACGGGAGGAAGGAGACTTTTCCAGAGGAAACCTTAGGATTTTGAATAGTTTACAAAAAGGTCCTTGGTTCAATAAAACTTAAATTTAAAATAGCTCCAAAGGTCAAATTGAAGTGAAATTTTATAAATTGGCTTTTCAAAAAATGGGGAAATTATTAATGAAGTCTAACTGGCCAAAAAAGAATTTATTTAATTGGAATTAATAATTAAAGTTAAATCATTTCTAGGTTTAATCCATTTATTTGATTGATTTCTTAATGGAATAAAATTCTTGTTTTTGGATGAAAATTCTATTTTATTATTTTCATAATTCTAATGTAATTTATTTGGCCTATGATTTAAGAAAGTTTTATTTGCTTACAAGATTTCTCTTGCATGGATTTATTTTAACTTGGGAAAAAACCAAATTCTTAACTTGCTCTCATTATTTCATGGTCATACTTCAGTTTAAAAATTTTGGCAATTTATGCTAAGCGAGGAAAAGAGACACCTGGGTGTCAAATATTTGTGCCTCATGCTCTATATGAGATTATATCTCCACAAGTGTGACCAAAGAAAAGGATTGTGCTTCATGCCCATTGAGCAAGTTCCTATGAACTCCGAGGATAAATCTACTCGCATGGTTCATGGACTAAGGTTCATACATACCCATTTGGTTCTTGTTTGCCTTGGTTCTTATTTGCTCGATTCTTCATTTGGCATTTGTGAAACTTCTAAGTCCATAGAGTGCCACTATTTGAAAAGGAGCGTTTGAGAGTTCCCTCTATATTCCAAGTGCAGTGTTTATTTGTGTGTTTCGTGAGGACACTTGGAAAACGGAGAAGTTCCTTGTCTCAGCAGATTTCTGGAAGTGACCATACGGTCCAGTCATTAGACCATACAGTCCGGTCAGTGGCACTATGTACAGTACCTTGGGGGAGTCTGGTCATAAAGACCGGACAGAACGGTCCTAAGACCGTACCGTCTAGTCTGCACAATGGCCAGCAGACCCCAACCTAACCGGACAGTCCGGTGTAGAGAGCGGACCGTCTGGTCAGTTCGCCTTGATCACACGATGCAATCTAGATCATGACTGTTGATTCTTCCTTGATTAAATCGGGGTCGTCCATTCGAGTTTTGACCTAGGTCAAAATCGGCCAGAGTCCTTTTGGCTTCGTCCCTATTCGACTCCAACACCGGGACCGCGCCCCTGCCTCGCCTCGCCAACCTCGCTGTCGCCTACCCACCACCGCGCAGCTCCACCCAGCCGCCACCGCGCCTCGCCAGCATTTTCACCACACGCCCAGTGCCGCGCGCGCCCGCGCTTGCCAGTGACTTCGCGCTGCGTTGCCTCCACCGAGCCGCAGCCGCCGCTGCCTCCACCGCCGTGCACACAAGAGCGGCCTCCACCGCTGCTGTCTCCAACACTGCTGCCATCTCCACCCACTTCACACGCGCACACGGAATCCCCCCTGTGTCGATTGCTAGGGCGAGTCTTCGGTTCTCAGTGTTGATTCATCCTTAGGGTATTGAGCTCACTCTTCCATTCATTGATCATGCCCAAATTTTGAGTAGTTGGTTTAATTGATGCAATCAGATTTAACTACCCATAATTAGTTGCATTAATTAGCTAATTGACTCAACCTAGGATGCAATTAAATTCATTAATTACCTATTAATTGCATGTCTAGGGTTGTCTCATATTTAGTCTGCAGTTAGATTTATTGCCCATTATTTGACTGGACACTAGATGACTCGCACCAGCCACTCATAGTCGATGATCACTATTGTTACTTTGCATATTTGCCTAGTGATCATGTCCTTCATTCAGTGCTAGGATTTCTATTGCGCATTATTTCCTACCAGTGCTTTGCTTGTAGATGTATTAGGATCTATGCTTATCCTGTCTTTACCTACGTGCGTGCAGTGACAGCAGTTTGCAGCAGCAGAGATGGTAGGGTCCGGACAGGACAAGGGCAAGGGAAAGATGCCTGAGAAGCCCAAGAGCAAGAAGAGACCGAGGTTGGATCCAGGGTTAGAGAGAGCCAGGAGGGTTGCTAGGCACCTAGAGGCCATGGAGCAGTCACGCAGGACACCTGGCTCATGTCTAAGGATCAACAAGCCAGCTGAGGGCCAGGGTCTCAGGAGGAGCTCCCGGTAGAGGACTGCACCTCTGGCTGTTGGAGTTGTACCGTCGTCGTGGCCTGTTGGTGGTTTCTAGATGCCTATTTTATCTACCAAAAAGGGATGTTTTGCGTCTTAATTTAATGGTTTGGACTAACAATTAACCCCATATTTGCATATATTTGTTGTTGTTCTATTTTGGATGTAATCGCAGGAAACAGGTGTAAAATAGGGCAATTATGGATAAAGAACTAAAGAGTAATGAAGATAGGCCATATGAAGAGCCGTGCCGACCAGCGCGGGCCTGCGCCGATCGGCACGGAAGGAAAATATGACAAAAACATGACCCAGTCCAAGAAAGATGAAGGCCCAGCCCAGTATGAGTTAGAGTCGGTGGAAGTTGACCTAATTCCGTCGAGTATAAAAGGAAGGTAATTATCAAGAGCCAAGGGAGACGGCAATCACAAGAATCAGTTATTAGAACTAGGGTTCTAGGATATTAGCAGCGAAGGTTTGTCAACACCGACGAGACCCACCAGAAGGGAGGTCGCGTCGATCGGCTCATGCGCATTCCAGCGCTATTTCTCCCTCTGCTATGTCTAGTAGAAGGATCAGTGAGTAGTCTCATATTCTCTTCTCCGGTGCGGGGATCTGGTGATGTAACTCTCATACCTATTGATACTCTCTCCATGAATTTAATCTATGTGATGAACTTAAATGCACATCTATCTATCATTTTCATTAGTGTATCAGCCAATACATTGCCCATTATACATTGCCCATTATATAGTGACAGCCGGGGTGAACGAAACCACCATGTCTTGTAGAATATTAGAGTCATTACTCGAGTTGATAAGAATAAGGTTGCATGCTAGTGAACCAATCCTAAGGAGAGAATTCTTCATTATCATGTTACCTCTTCAATAACATTCACCCTCCACTCTCTCACCGTTATTATTCACACCAACCAACCCATTGCAATTTGTTAGTAACCCTTTAATAGTAATTGTTCTGCTTGTTCCTTATGGATTTGATAACCTTGGAATACTCTAAGAGAAAAAGAGCTACAACTATACACCGTCCTCTTGCGATATATAAGTGGGTGCGTAATTACGACCAACAAGCCCTTTTTCTGGCGCCATTGCCGAGGAACAAGCCAGTTCTTTTACTATTAATATTTTACTAATGTCTAATCCTCTCTTTTCTAGTTGTTTTTGTTTTCGTGTTTTGTGTGAATTTTTAGGATGAGTACAACAGGACCTTCTCCGATGCTCAGGGAGCTTTCTCTACCATCTCTAGATGTGCTGGTGCCTCAATCCTCATATGAGAAGGCCACGGCCACCTCATATGTGTTGAACCCCATTATCAGTAGCGTGGCTGAAGTAAACAAGTTCTTTGGAGCGAAAGAGGAGAACCCATATACTCACTTACAAGATTTGGAGGCACTTTGCCAAACATTCCATCATGAAGGAGTACCTCAGGATCTTTACAGGTGGCTGCTTTTCCCGTTCTCTTTAGGAGGAAAAGCCAAAGAGTGGCACAAGGCAGCATCTCGAGAAGAAAAAGTTAAGTGGAGTGAGTTAGTTAGAAGTTTTTGTCTCCACTATTTTTCATTGCCAAAGGCGCAGAAGTTGAGAAGAGAGGTGGTGAATTTCTTACAAAAAGATGAAGAATCTCTCGTGGAAGCCTGGACGCGTTTTTAAACATTGTTGAAACAAGGACCTGACATCGGCATTGATGAGAATATGTGCGCTCAAGCCTTCTACATGGCCATAAACAAGGCATCGAGGATGCATTTGGACGGATCGGTCGGAGGAAGTTTTCTGAGATTGACAGCCCTGGTTGGGATCGAATTGTTGGGTAAAATTGCCGAGAATGAAGCTTTACACAAGCATTGGGAAGAATATCTAGAAACAAATCGGCAATGCCCAGAAGTTATGCAGAAGGAAGAGTCGCTGGCTGAACAGATCTTGATGTCTGAGAGTAGAGCAATGATTGCTTCATACCATAAATTCGAAGAAATAGAGCCTGTGAGACCAGCCTCTGTGGATCTTGATGAGGACATCACTCCTAAGGATACATGCAACACTCCTCCAATTTTGGACTTGCAAGGTCCAATGACTAGAGCTCGTGCACGACGACTAAATTTAGAGGTGAGCTCGTTCCTACATTCTTCATTATATGTCACTTTTGAGAATGGTTTGCTACCTAATGATTATATTGTAATTAGGAACCATGGAGAGGACCAGGAGATGATGGGAAAAGGACTTGGAGACGTGGAGGACCAGCAAGAACGTGGAAGCCAAGGTGGAGGCCCAACCAAAACCAACTTCGAGTCTGTTTCGGGGCTCTGGACCAGTCTGCACTAAAACGGATGCCCAAGACGCATACGGACTCGGATTTGGACATTCTACATATGCACGGAAATATAAGAAGAAGACCTTTCCAATGCCGCCAGTCTAATATCAAAATTCGTCCGGAGTCATTGGGAATCGTCGAAACAAGAGAGAGTCCAGAATCTGTTTCGGTGTTGTGTCGCCTGTTTTTTCCCTTTGGGCTTTGTATCTAGTTGAGCCCAAGTAGGGGTGCGTCCAGAGGGTCTTGCACGACCCTAGGGTCTTCATATACAGCCGCTGTCACACCATTAGGTTTGGGTTTTGCTTAGATTATTCTGTTCATAGCAGTTTTGCCGTCATCACGGTTTGTGAGGCCCCAACTTCGTGAGATTCATAATACATCTGCAATTGTGTTGCTTTCTTCTTTGTTCTTGCTTGTGTTCTTGATTCATAGGCAGGGATTAGCCTTCTCGGCGAGGTCAATCATTTTAGAACGGTTGATAACCAGAGGAGACGTCGTGCTGCGATTGCGGGGTTTAGAACGTGCTGTTCTGAAGCCGAATCGATTTGTGTGTCGCCTCCGACCAAATCAATGTATCCAGAACCTATCGGATGATCGGGAACCCTTGTCCACATCAGATCTGACGTGTGCGCCGATTGGCGCAGTCTCTGAGCCGATCGGCGTAGTCTTGACGACAGGAGAACCGATCACCCTGACGACTCCGTCAAGTTGCAAGGAATATACCAAGATAGAAGTTGCGATTCTATACAACCACCTGAAGGAATTTGGAGGCAACTTTGCTAAACCAAAGGGGGATAGAACATTGGCGAATGCTAAACCACTTGTCGAATTTGAGCCGATGGACTAGATTCCTATTGATTTTTCACACGAGTTGCTCAATATGAGAAGATCCTTCAGTCCACAAGATGCCTTCAAAGCCAGAATTGAGTGTAATTTCCCAAGTAATCGCCTCAAGTCGGAAGTTTTCGATCAAGAGATTATTGGGAGAGTTCTAGGTAAGCTTTACAAGGATGATATAGGGCTTGATGGAACAAGGTGAAACAAGCGAAGAGATTGCTAGACAGTTGCTTGGAGCCATCTCCCTATGAAGGATTATGTGGTGTGTATGTTGTAGGTCTCAGCGAAGAGGAAGAAGAAGAACCATACATACCATGTGAGATATCGGGGAAGAAATTTCCGAAAGCCTTGTGTGACTTTGGTTCCCGTGTCACCTTGATGACTTACGATGCATTCATGAGTATGCCTTATGGAACTCAACAGCGGCTGATGGGGACTGAACTTGAGCTCATCATGGCGGATGGAAGGAAGACCAAGCCACTGAGAGTGATCAGGAATGTTGAAATTGAGATCAGCTCGAAAACAATACAGGTAGATTTCTTCGTTCTAGTCAATAAAGAAACTGGGGTTGAAGATATCATTCTGGGAAGGCCATTCTTAAGATTAGTACAAGCTGTTCTGGATGCTGGGAAAGGTCAAATTACGCTACACCTGGGAGAGGAAGAAGTGCAATTTCAATTTAATGATCTGTCTCATCAACACCCTTCTTACTATCAGGAATTCTACCCAGAGGAAGATGAGAAGATAGGGATGGATATGGGAGACCCATTGGACCACATCCTACGCAAAACTGACAAGTATACTACCAGTGCTGATCAGCATGACACTTGCGCAGATCGGCTCAATCAGGAAAATTTTGAATTTGAACCTCTTAGAGAGTTGGATCTAGATGAAGCGCCAGAAGTGGAACAGAAGGAACTTCCGAAGGAGCTACGCTATGAATATCTAGGGAAGAATAGAACATATCCAGTTATTGTGAACAATGCCCTAATAAAAGAAGAAACAGAGAAGCTGCTTGCAATGCTCAAAAGGTATATGAAAGCCATTGGTTACACACTGGATGACATTAAGGGAATCAGCCCCGCATTTGGCACCCACAAGATTAACTTGGAGGAGAATGCTAAAGCAGTGGTTGAAGAGATGCGAAGGTTGAAAGAATTAATGAAGCCAATGGTTAAAAAGGAGATTTTGAAGCTGCTTAATGCAGGTATGATCTACCCTGTTGTTGATAGTGAATGGGTTAGTCCAGTACATTGTGTTCCCAAGAAAGGAGGGTTGATAGTAGTGCCCACTAAGAACAATGAGTTGATCCCTCAAAGGACTGTAACTATATGGATAATGTCCATAGATTACAGAAGTTTGAACAAGGTGATAAAGATCACTCTCCTCTTTTGTTCATTGATGAGATGCTTGGAAGGTTAGCAAAAAATTCATACTTTTGTTATTTGGATGGATATAGTGGTTTCTTCCAAATACCGGTAAGACCAGAAGATTAGTAGAAAACTACTTTTACTTGCCCTTTTGGGACATATGCATATAGAAGGATGCCATTTGGTCTTTACAAGGCGTCCACCACATTTCAAAGATGCATGAATGCAATATTCGCTGAATTCATAGAAGATATTCTGGAGGTATTTATGGAAGACTTCTCCATGCATGGTGCTGATTTTGATAGTTGCTTGGAGAATTTGTAGAAGGTTTTGAAAAGGTGTGTTGAATGCGACTTAGTTCTTAATTGGGAGAAGTGTCACGTCATGGTAACAGAAGGGATAGTACTTGGTCATGTCGTATCTAATAGAGGGATAGAGGTTGATAAAGCAAAGGTATCTACAGTTGAGAAATTATCTCCCACTACTGATCTTACAACTTTGAGGAGTTTTCTTGGACATGCCAACTTCTATCGCAGATTTGGTAAGAATTATTCGAAGATTGTTAAGCCCCTAACAGAATTGTTGAAGCAAGATATAGAATTTGTCATGGACGATGAAAGACTCTTTGCCTTCAAAGGATTAAAGGAAGCTCTATACTCTGCACCCATTATGCAGCCACCTGATTGGAGTTTACCTTTTGAAATTATATGTGATGCAACTAACTATGCAGTTGGAGTTGTTCTTGGTCAACGAAAGGAAGGTAAAGTGCATGCTATTTATTATGCTAGCAAAACTTTGAATGAGGCACAGATCAGTTATACAACAACTGAGAAAGAGATGTTAGTTGTTATATTTGCTTTTGAGAAGTTTAGATCCTACATTCTAAATTCTAAGGTGAATGTATATACTGATCATGCTGCTATAAGATACTTGGTTTCAAAGGAGTCTAAGCCTCGGTTAATGTGATGGGTATTGGTGTTGCAAGAATTTGATTTGGAGATAAGAGATAAGAAAGGGGTAGAAAATTTTGTAGCAAATCATTTATCTCATCTTGAATCATCATCAACTGAGTCAATAAGAGATAAAATGCAACAAGAGCAGTTGTTTGCCATTTTTGATCAAAGAGAGAATTGGATGATGGATATTATCAAAGGTTTCAAGGGACAAACTGATCTGATGAACAAGAACACAAGGAAAAGAGTTAAGAGTGAAATGAGAAAATTTATATGGGCCAACCCATAATTGTATAGGTATTGCGAGGATGGAGCCGTAAGATGTGTACCCAAAGAAGAAAGAGCGAGCATTTTAGCAAAGTGTCATTCTTCGGATTATGGGAGACATTATGGCTACTTCAAAACACAGGCAAAGATATGGGCGAGTGGATTCTATTGGCCTACTATGCATGAAGATGCAAAAAAGTATGTTGCAACATGTGCTCAATGCCAACGAATAGGGAATTTTAACAGTAGGAATGCAATGCCTCTTAAGTACAATCTTCATGTCGATATCTTTGATGTTTGGGGTATGGATTTTATGGGACCTTTTGTGAATTCTCATGGTTTCGAGTACATATTGGCCGCCATTGATTATGTCTCCAAGTGGGTCAAAGCAATGGCATGCAAGGCCAATACTACAAGAGAATCAAGGAGTATACTTCAGGAGCAGATATTTCCTAGGTACGGAGTACCAAGGATAATAATTACAGATGGAGGATCCCATTTTATAGGAGGAGAATTTACTAGGTTTTTAGCTAAATCTGAAGTTGAACATAGAATTGGAACAACCTACCATCCCCAAACGAATGGACAAGCAGAGATGTCAAATAAGCAATTAAAGGGAATTCTGCAGAAGATTGTTACAAAGGAAGGAAAAGATTGGGCCACGAAGCTTAATGGAGCGTTATGGGCATATAGGACGATATTCAAGACACCAATTGGTATGACACCATACCAATTCGTCTATGGGAAATCATGTCACCTACCGGTGGAATTGGATCATAAGGCTTATTGGGCTATAAAGGAAATGAATTTGGATCTTGCTGCCGCCGGCGTGAAAAGAAAGATACAAATAAGCGAATTGGAAGAGATGTGATTGCGTGCATATGAAAATGCGGCCATATACAAAGAGAAGACAAAGAAGTGGTACGATAAGAAGCTTTTGGAGAAAGAATTCAAGGTAGGAGATCGGGTGCTCCTATTTAATTCGTGATTCAGATTATTTGGTAAAAGCAAACTACAAAGCAAATGGGAGGGACCTTATCTTGTGAATACGGTGTTACCTTTGGGAGCTGTAATCATAATGGATGGCAAGAGAAACAAGTACATGGTCAATGGACAGCGTCTAAAGGTATATCTAGAACTAGACACATTTGAATTAAAATCTTTTGATGTGTATTTCACTGCTAAGTGCCCCGTGTGGTTGAGCTTAACGACGTAAAACAAAAGTTCTGTATGAATTTTGATTTCTATATTTTTTCTATTTCTGATTTGGTAATTTAGTGTACCGCACCGATCAGCGCGATGTTGCGCCGAATGGCGCAGCCCAGCACCGATCGGCGCAGTGGAGTCTTTTTGGTTTCTGAGTCGGTTTTGGACCTTGCCTTTTGAAGACTCGTTAAATTCCATGAATAAGAGATAAAGACCTATTCCAATTTGAAATCAAGGGATGTAAATATGAGAGGACAGCAAACCCACGGATCAACTCGCATTACATCGTCACCAGAACAAAACCCTAAGAGCAAAGGCGATGGAAGACGGCGCATCGGGCAGCAACCAAGGCGGCACCGATTGGTGCAACTCTTGCCCCGATCAGCTCGGTGATGGATTTCTGCAGCGCTCTACAAATTGGTCCTGGGAAGAAGTCGACAAAGTGTTGACGCCAACACCAGATGATCCTCTCGTCTGGTCAAACCTGCGGAAGAATTTCATGAAGAAAAGCAAAGCTGACGCGTGGAACGCTGACAAGGTGAAGATGGACAATGAACTCCGGCGGATGATGAAGAGAGTATTGGTGCGCAAGGGAAAATCTGTAGCGTCTACTAAAAGTGAAGTTGTTTTTCAAAGGTATACCATGGAAAGTCTTCTTGATCTTGCTAAGCCCTTGTCGTATGAGGACTTCCTATTTTTTGAAAGATCACTGACTGAGCAAGAGAAGGAAGAGCTAGATGAGGAGAGTGCTCTCACAATCCATAGGTGTCGACTTTATAATGAACATGACATTGCCGCCACATAGGAACTCAAGCTGCGAGAGGAAGCCAAAGAAGCCATGTACGAGCGGGATGTGGAAAAGGATCTTCAAGCAAAAAGGGATGAATCCTTTCCTAGGGTTCTTACTGATTGGGAAAGTTTTCAAGAAAATAAGATTCATAGGAACAGTTGTATTGAGGGTTGCAAGTGTCTCTTTTGTGCTAAAGATTTTCAATGCCAGGTTGAACTCCAATTGGCAGAGGATCCAACTTTCATACCTAGAGATTTATTGTATGATGATGGCTATCGCGCAGTTCCTGGAGGGAGGACGCCTAAGGAGATTAATGATGAGATCTTACAAAGGCGGGAGAAGGAAAAGTACAATAATGCGATCCGTGAGCGTAATCTAAAGCAGATAGTTGAGTATATGAAGGAAGCTGCCAGCTGCATTGATCGGCGCAACACTGGAGCCGATCGACACAACCTGAGGATGACTGAATTTATTGATCTGACGGCTCTGCCAAGTGAAGACGAAGAGCCTACTGCAATGAAGTGTAAGACTACACCAGAGGTTCGTAGATCTTCTAGACTATCGGATAAGCCAATTCAAAAGTATTCTAAGTGGGATAGCAACTTTGATCCGTCATACTATTTGGAAACTTTGGAGAGTGGTGATCCTAGTGTGTCTGGAGATTTCAGTGATGATTTTGATATGCGAAGAAGCTTTGGTAGTCCTAAGTTTGAAAATTGGGGAACACTTGTAGAATGTAGTAATGACAGGGCAGCAAGAACTTCAACGAGAGTTAATGGTAATACAGTGGGAAGTGGAGGAAGTCGCAATGGTGGAAGAACACCACTGCGCTGATCGGCTCAGCCTTTGCGCCGATCGGCTCAAAGGAGTTTGAACAGTGCTTTCCCTTACAGTGTTAAAAATCATAACCTGCAACCGCCTGCTTGTTGTCCTGTCTGCCGAAGAAACATTGAGCGCTTGTATCTAGACAGAGATCATGCCTACAGGCATCAAAGGGATGTGGATCGCAAAATCCTGGATACAACAGAGATGAATGAAGCGGACTACACTTTTCTCATAAGGAATATAAGACAAATTTTCTGAGTCTTGAACAGGCATGGTCTGCATGATTAATGTGTTGAGTTTCTTCTCTTGCAATGAGGACATTGCAAATTTTCGAGTTTCTTCTCTTGCAATGAGGACATTGCAAATTTTCAGTGTGGGGGAAGGGCTTTGCCATTAGTCATAGTTTTTAAGTGTTTTTGAGTCTAGTTTCTCGTTTGTTTTTCTTATGAGTGTTTATTTAAGTTTGTGTGTGTGCTTAAGAGAGTAACAAGTCATGTTGAGAGTTGCTTCAAGGTCTTTTATGTAGTTTGAATTATTGCATTGTCTTTAATAAAGTTAGTGTTGATTGTCAAATTGAAAGTGCCCATACTATTTATTTTGTCTTTTTGATGATCGATTGGTTGATTACTTGAATTAGTTGGTTACCACTTAACTTTTGAGCTTTGTATTTGTGAAAACTTCTTTTGACTCATCATAAGCTAAAGCAAAAACAAGGTCTAAATATGCCTACATAGCTGAGTGGATGAGAGCAAGCTACACATTTGAACTAATTGGATTGTAAGTAACTTTGTCAACTTTTTGCTCATGATTTCGACCAAGTTAGGAAAGGATGATCTATTTGTTTATCTTTGTATTTCTAGCCGTTCTTATCCATTTAAATTCCTTGCTATCATGGAAACCATACATCTTTGTTTCTCCCTCCTCCTTGATACAACCTGTATTTCCGCTGCTGGTACAAGACAGAAATTGCTGATTATATCGAGGAATAGAAAAAAGAGTGAAAGAAAAGAAAAACAAATACATAAACTGCGCCGACCGGTACAGTATTGCGCTGATGGCACTATTGCAAAAGAAATACAATATAAAAAAAAGAGATAAAGAGAAAATATATTCCCTGAGAGGCAGTAAGGTCATCAAAGAAAGCAGCTTTCTGATTATTTCTAATTCTTTGCCATCGTTCTCATTGAAACATTTCTCTATATTCCTCTCCTCATTAAAGTTCTTTTCCAAGAAAATACTTTCTTAGTGGGCACAATTGAGCACATTGTTGACATGGTTAATCTTATGATTTAATTTAGTTATATAACCCTCCAAGATCCACATACAATCCTTGATTAGATAGGAGAGGGAAGGATAAACTTGAGAGATCTAGAGAGGACCAAATGCTTGATGTTTGATGCTAAAGATGAGTTGAGGAGAACTAAAATTGTTTTTGAAAAGGTTTTGTGGTGATTTGATTAAGTTCAAGAATGATATATCGATTGGTTAAAGGATTTGAAAAGGACTGCACCTCTAGCTGTTGGAGTTGTACTGCCGCCGTGGCCTGTTGGTGGTTTCTAGATGCCTATTTTATCTACCAAAAAGGGATGTTTTGTGTCTTAATTTGGTGGTTTGGACTAACAATTAATCCCATATTTACATATATTTGTAGTTGTTCTGTTTTGGATGTAATCATAGGAAACAGGTGTAAAACAGGGCAATTATTGATAAAGAACTAAAGAGTAACGAAGATAGGCCATATGCGGAGCCGCGTCGATTGGCGTGGGCCTGCGCCGATCGGTGCGGAAGGAAAAGATGACGAAAACATGAACCAGTCCGAGAAACACAAAGGCCCAGCCCAGTATGAGTTAGAGTCAGTGGAAGTTGACCTAATTTCGTCGAGTATAAAAGGAAGATAACTATCAAGAGCCAAGGGAGACGGCAATCGTGAGAATCAGTTATTAGAACTAGGGTTCTAGGATATTGGCGGTGAAGGTTAGTCAACACCGACGAGACCCACCATAAGGGAGGTTGCGCCGATCGGCTCATGCGCATTCCAGCACTATTTCTCATCCCTCTGCTATGTCTAGCGGAAGGATGAGTGAGTAGTCTCATATTCTCTTCTCCGGTGCGGAGATCTGGTCATGTAACTCTCATACTTATTGATACTATCTCGATGAATTTAATCTATGTGATGAACTTAATTGCACATCTATCTATCCTTTTCATTAGTGTATCGACCAATACACTTTTGCCCATTACATAGTGCAAGAAACTAGTGGGGAGCTAATAGCCTCTTCAGTGACAGCCGGGGTGAACGAAACCACCATGTCTTGTAGAATATTAGAGTCATCACTCGAGTTGATAAGAATAAGGTTGCATGCTAGTGAACCAATCCTAAGGAGAGAATCATTATCCTGTTACCTATTCAATAACATTCACCCTCCACTCTCTCACCGTCATCATTCATACCAACCAACCCATTACAATTTGTTAGTGACCCTTTAATAGTAATAGTTCCACTCGTTCCATGTGGATTCGATAACCTTCTAATACTCTGGAGAAAGATGAGCTACAATTGTACACCGTCCTTTTGCGGTATATAAGTGGGTGCATAATTACAACCAACATGGCTACAACGTACTCCAACTTCTCGTCGGGAGCAGGGATCCTCCAGGCAGCAGGAGGAGTCAGAGGAGGAGACCTCAGAGTCTGAGTCAGAGGAGGAGGAGGTCAACGAGACTGAGCAGACTGTTCCCTAGAGGACAACTCTCCGAGCAGGAGACCCACAGTGAACCTGTGCAGTGTGCATCAGGAGGCTGCAAAGGCTGGTACAGGCAGCCGGAGAGCCGGACATACTTATGGTTCCTGCAAAGGATCTTAAGGTGCTACGTCTGGTTCCCTTCGAGCAGTGGGTTCTAGTTCCTAGAGACCCCGCTACTGGAGAGAGGTACTAGACAGTTCTCTAGAGGAGGATTGGAGAGGGTCTGAGACGCTACCTTAGCCTGAGAGGCAAGGACAGACTCTTCATGCCATAGCAGTACACGACCAACGAGGCCATGAGGAGGGCCACAGGCATAGAGATGGAGCCGTACTTCACGTACTTGCCAGGGCTAGCAGAGCTAGTTACTGCTCCACACAGGTTCAGAGAGGACGTGGTGCTAGAGTTCTACGCCACACTGTGGGTTGTCAGGGATCGCTCAGAGTTCTGATTTCTATTCAGAGGGCAGCCACAGCGTGTCACAAGGCAGGATTTGATAGCTAACCTAGGACTCCTAGCTTTAGACTTCTAGCTTTACAGGAGTGCCTATGGTACACTTGCACCACCCTACAGACCTCAGGGAGGGAAGCTACCTTCAGACGACATGGTGTCGATTGCTTTCCCACCCCCTCACACACTAGTCTTTGAGAGAGGCCCTGCGAGACTCATTGCAGAGGCCAAGGTGGTGAGAGCATAGTCACTAGCACTATCATCCCTAGGTCTGGCTATAGAGAGGAGTTTACACTACTACACCAGTGGGCAGTCGCAGTGATTATGAGGAGACAGCACTTCGACTTGACAGATCTTCTGATTGGAGAGATGGAGGAGGTCATTTATGAGAGAGTAGCTGGACGTCACTTGGTCTACGGCCCTTATATTTGCTATGTTTTGAGGAGGATGGGCCTAGTGATGGAGAAGAAGTACGAGGCTTTCCCTGAGGCAACCACCAGCTACGCACCTCGTGTCCCCAGGAGATCACAGTCAGCCTCCAGCTAGCAGATAGGGGAGGAGGAGCAGGAGTCACCACTAGTAGTACTTCACGAGTAGGCAGCTCAGCTAGAGACGGTGGTTCCTGAGTCAGCCAATTGTTGACACCTGATTTTGGTAATTTCCAGCCTTAATCATGAAATTTGGCATGAAACTTGGTATGGTTGAAGATCATTGAAGGATGGTTGATGATGGGGATGGAACATTGTGATTAGGCATGTGGACAAAGGACTTGGAGGTTGCCTGGACTCTTGTGCATTGCTCATGTCCATTATTTGAGGAGAAGACTTTTCCCTGTCTATGTGTGATCTGCCTGCGTGAGAGGCCAGGACTTCTATTTGTATGGCTGCGGCAAGAGATAAATGGAATTATGCATGTGAAAGGACCGAGTGCCCGAGAGGGGGGGGGGTGAATCGGGAACTCGCACTATGTATCAAATTCACCAAATCCTAAAACCGACCACTCAAAACAACTCCTACACAATCCTAGTGGTGATCACACTAGCAAGATAATGAACCTATGAAAGGAACAACAACCTAAGGATACTAGTGGATCACACAAAGGCAATACAACTCCTATGCAATCCTAGTGGTGATCACACTAGCAAGATAATTGTCCTATGAAAGGAACAACAAGCTAAGCATACTAGTGGATCACACAAAGGCAATACAACTCCTATGCAATCCTAGTAGTGATCACACTAACAAGATAATAGTCCTGATGAGGACATCACTACTAAGGATACATGCAACACTCCTCCAATTCTGGACTTGCAAGGTCCAATGACTAGAGCTCGTGTACGATGACTAAATTTAGAGGTGAGCTCATTCCTACGTTCTTCATTATATGTCACTTTTGAGAATGGTTTGCTACCTAATGATTATAATGTAATTAGGAACCATGGAGAGGACTAGGAGATGATGGGAGAAGGACTTGGAGATGTGGAGGACCAGCAAGGACGTGGAAGCCAAGGTGGAGGCCCAACCAAAACCGACTTCGAGTCTGTTTCGGGGCTCAGGATTAGTCTGCACTAAAACGAATGCCCAAGATGCATACGGACTCGGATTTGGATGTTCCACATATGCACGGAAAGATAAGAAGAAGAACTTTCCAATGCCACCAGTCTCATATCAAAATTCAACCAGAGACATTGGGAATCGTCGAAACAAGAGAGGGTCCAGAATCTGTTTCGGTGCTGCGTCGCCTGCTTTTGGCCTTTGGGCTTTGTATCTAGTTGAGCCCAATTAGGGGTGCATCCAGAGGGTCTTGCATGACCCTAGGGTCTTCATATATAGCCGCCACCGCACCATTAGGGTTTGGGTTTTGCTTAGATTATTCTGTTCATAAAAGTTTTGCCGTTATCACAGTTTGTGAGACCCCAACTTTGTGAGATTCATAATACATCTGCAATTGTGTTGCCTTCTTCTTTATTCTTACTTGTGTTCTTGATTCGCAGGCAGGGATTAGCCTTCTTGGCAAGGTGAATCATTTTAGGACGGTTGATAACCAGAGGAGACGTCGTGCAGCGATTGCGGGGTTTAGAACATGCTGTTCTGAAACCGGATCGATTTGTGTGTCACCTTCGACCAAATCAACGTATCCAGAACCTTTTGGAAGATCAGGAACCCTGGTCCACATCAAGTGGTAATCAGAGCTTCAGGTGCACCGTCAGGTTCACACTACCCTTAGTTAATTTTATTTTGTGTTCATCCTATCATCCACAGAAAAGCCAAAAAAAAAAATTTCCCCTCCGCCCATAACCACGTGTTTAGCCTTTGCATATTTCAATTTTAGAGTCCATAGTGTTAAGTTTGTGCCCTAGTTTTTGTTTAGTCGCTGGTTTAGTTTGTGTTTTTGTCATCAGTAGTGTTTTCCTTGCAACCCTAGCCACCATCCCCTTCACCATCCTCTGTTCTATCAGCTTTGTGTGCTAGGGTTGATTGATCGATACACCCACCCTAATCCCACCCTAAACCCACCCTCAAACACCTCGGACCAATCCCTACAATTTCCACTTTCTGCTGCATCCACGCCGCCAAAAAATATCTTACCCGATTCCAAACCCGACCCCTAACCCGACTCGGGTTTCTGGAAAACCGACTCCGACCCCCTTTCGGTAAAACAGGCATAACTTTTCGCTCGGTTGTCCGTTTTGGCTGAAATTTTTACAGGAGATTCTTGACTCAATTGAGAATACCCACACTCGGCTATGACCTATGTGCCCTCGTCAAAAAATTCAAAAAAAATTGGGAAGATAAAGAAAAAATTGATTTAAGTTTAAACCCAACGTTTTCTGCAACTTCAAGATCTTCTGTAGGCCACATCCTACCTCTATTTGAGCTGAAATTTTTTGTGGATTCTCCTCCATTGTTAGTGAGTTAGAGAAAAATATCAAAAAAATAAAATCAAAAAAAAGAAATTTGGGATTTCTACTAGTGCTACATCTAGCCCCCTGAAATTTCTGGATTTGGCTGTTTTGCACTTAGCCCCCTGTTATCGCCTGTTGTGCCTTTGTCTCCTTGTTTCTACTTTGCTATCACTACTGCTCTAGGACATACTTAGACCAGCAACTAGGGATAAGTTACTTGGGCACTTATTCAGCTTTACTATCTATTTTTTATTTGTCTACCACTCACATATATATATTTGGCCTTCCTAGCTCTACATATTTCTTCTGGACAGCACATAGGTTATTTTGTGACCCTTGCAATCATGGAACACATTTCTCTGGTATCCTTTGCTTTGCTTTTCAGAACTTTGTAAGAGCTTTGTAAGGAGTCTCCTTTTGCTGTGTTGAGAGGCACCACTGCTTAGCTGTTTTGTAGGGATAACCTTCACTGTTTGTTTCCTGTTTTGGTGTTTGTAATGGCAGGAAGTGACGACAGAGAGATGGCTTCACCCTCACAATTTGCTGAGTGCGTGAGCCAAGAGCAGCTCCAGAAGGCTTTGCAGGCTGCTTAGAGTGATTTGGCAGAGACGATCACCAAAGCCGTTACTGATGCGGTCAGCAAGCTTCACATTGGAGAAAGCATCGAGCGGTTAGAGAAGCGGGTCTCTAAGTTAACCGATCAGGTTGTCACATTGGAGACCGCTCCTAAAACCAACAATACGAACACCAATAACAACAACGACGACGTTGAAGACGTCCATGATGAAGACACGGTGTATAAGGCTGATGGCACCGTGGATAGGTCAGCTACAAGGACCGCATGATTACGACGTCGTTTGCAACATAATACTCAAGGTATGGGTGGTTTCCATAACTACAATCGTCGTCCACACGGTAACAATGCTCCAGATGACCCGTATGCTAAAATTAAGTTTTCAATTCCTTCGTTTTTGGGTCAGTATGATGGTGATGTTTATCTTGATTGGGAGATGACTGTAGAACAAAAATTTAATGCCCACCTTGTTCCTGAACAACATAGAGTTAGACAAGCTACTAGTGAGTTTAAGGACTTTGCTATTGTTTGGTGGAGTGGTCTAGCTGCTGAAACTAATTTGCCTACTACTTGGGAAGAACATAAGGTAGCAATGAGTGATCGTTTTGTTCCCCCTTCTTTTTATAGAGAGATTTGTAATAAACTACAGTGTTTAGAACAAGGAGATAAAACTGTTCAGGGGTACTTTAGTGAGCTATAGAAGGGTTTGATTTGTTGTGTTGTAGTTGAAAAAGTAGAGGATCAGATTTGTCGCTTTTATTCTGGTTTAAGAAAAGAAATTCAGGACATCCTTGATTATAAAGAATATTATACCCTCACCCAGTGTTTCCAGTATGCTATGCTTGCAGAGAAAGAATCACAGGGACTTTTCTAGGCTTTTGAGGAGTACAGCAAGTCAAGGAACTCCTACCCCCCACGCTCGACGGGGACTTTGGGGCTGCCCAGGCCATCTTTTCGGCCACCCCCACCAGCAGCTACCAAGGGAACCAGTGTTGTTTCTGCAGCCCCAAGATCAGCCCCTGCACCTTCAACGCGCTCAGGTAAACTTTCTGTGCAGGTACCAGCTAGTAGTGCCTCCTCTGTTGCTTCGACAGGGTGCACTACAGGGATTCAGTGCCACCGCTGTCATGGACTTGGTCATGTGCAGAATGATTGTCCAAGCAGGCGGGCATATGTGGTGACAGACGATGGCGGTTCCATGAGAATTTCCGATGTGGAGGATGAGGAGGAGGCCGTAGCTGCCACCAGCAGTGACCTCGTCCATGGAGGCGGAGACACCATGGGATACATGAACATTATTATTTAACGTGTCCTTAGCACACAGTTCATCAGCCTGAGACGATGCAGCGCTACAACTTGTTCTAGATTTTCTTCGTTATCAAGAACCGCCGAGCACGTGTCATCATTGATGGAGGGAGCTGCAATAACTTGGTAAGTTCTGATGTGGTTAACAAGCTTGCTTTGACCACACGTCCACATCCACATCCGTACTACATTCAGTGGTTAAACGACTCTGGCAAAGCTAAGGTAATACAAACTTGCAGAGTTCCTTTTTCCATTGGTTCTTATGTGAATTCTGTTGATTGTGATGTCGTACCCATGCAAGCATGTTCACTTTTATTGGGTAGACCTTGGGAATTTGATAATGATGTTGTACACCATGGTAGAAATAATAAGTACACTTTTATGCATAAAAGAACTAAAATTACTTTGTTACCAATGACCCCTGCTGAAATTGTACAAGCTGATTTAGAAAGAGCTGCTAGTTTGAAAAATAAAGGTCCTGAAATTCTACAACCTGTTAATTCTAATTCTACACCTAGTAATGTTAATGATTCTTCAAGTTCTAAGGGTGCTAGAATTAAATTACAAGGTCGTTCATGTCTTGCAATAAAATCTGAGCTTGCTGAAATTTCTGATAATGATGATATTTGCTATGCTTTGATATGCAAGGAAGCTTTGCTTTCGCTTGATGATATTGCTTCTAGTGCTGTGTCTCCTGCTGTCACTAACCTTTTGCAGGAGTATGAGGATGTTTTTCCAGCTGAGATACCCTAGAATTGCCACCTTTGAGAGGGATTGAGCATCAAATTGATTTGATTCCAGGTGCTACTTTGCCAAACCGTGCTGCTTATTGGACCAACCCTGAGGAGACTAAGAAGATACAACGACAAGTTCAAGACCTTTTGGATCATGCGTGCTGTTTTTGATGCTTTACAAGATGCACGTTTATTTGGTAACCTTGAGAAGTGCACCTTTTGCACGGATCGAGTCTCTTTTCTTGGCTATGTTGTGACTCCATAGGGAATTGAAGTGGATGAGGCGAAGATTGAAGCCATAAAGAGCTGGCCTGTACCAAAAACTATCACACAGGTGAGGAGTTTTCTTGGTCTTGCAGGTTTCTACCTCCGCTTTGTCAAAGATTTCAGCACCATTGCTACACCTTTGTATGAGTTGACAAAGAAGAGTATTGATTTTCATTGGGGTAAGGTACATCATGACTCTTTTGATGCTTTGAAGGATAAACTTACACATGCACCATTGCTGCAATTACCTAATTTGGATAAGATTTTTGAGCTTGAATGTGATGCTAGTGGTATAGGCATTGGTGGTGTTTTGATGCAAGATAGTAAACCTGTTGCATACTTTAGTGAGAAAATTACTGGGCCTGTTTTGAATTACTCCACGTATGATAAGGAATTGTACGCACTTGTATGTTGTTTAGAGACGTGGCATCATTATTTGTTGCCCAAAGAATTTGTTCTTCATTCTGAGCATGAATCACTTAAGTATATTCGTTCTCAAGGTAATTTGAACCGTAGACATGCTAAATGGATTGAGTTTATTGAGTCTTTTCCTTACATTATTAAACATAAGAAAGGGAAGGATAATATGATCGCTGATGCTTTATCTAGGCGCTATACTTTATTGTCTCAACTTGATTGTAGAATTTTTGGACTTGAGGCAATTAAAGAACAATATGCTGCTGATCTTGATTTTAAGGATGTATTGCTACATTGTAAAGAAGGTCGTGCATGGAATAAATTTGTGTTGAATGATGGATTCTTGTTTAGAGCTAACAGCCTATGCATTCCAGTTGGTTTCGTTCATCTTTTGTTGTTACAGGAGGCGCATGGAGGTGGATTGATGGGTTATTTTGGTGCCAAGAAGACGGAGGATATTTTGGCCACACACTTCTTTTGGCCAACGATGAGGAAAGATGTTGAGCGCTTTGTTGCTCGCTGCACTACATGTCAAAAAGCTAAGTCTCGCTTGAATCCACATGGTTTATACATGCCACTTCCTGTTCCTTCTATTCCTTGGGCGGATATCTCTATGGACTTTGTTTTAGGACTGCCTAGGACTAAGAGAGGGAGTGATAGTATTTTTGTTGTTGTGGATAGATTTTCTAAGATGGCACACTTTATACCATGTCATAAGACTGATGATGTTAGTTATATTGCTGATCTCTTTTTCAAAGAAATTGTACGTTTGCATGGTATGCCTTCTACTATTGTTTTAGATCGTGATGCAAAATTCTTGAGTCACTTTCGGCACACGCTTTGGAATAAGTTGGGTACAAAGTTGTTGTTTTGTATAACTTGTCACCCACAAACTGATGGACAAACTGAAGTGATGAACCGCACTATGGGTACTATGTTAAGAGCTATTTTGAAGAAAAATTTGAAGAAATGGGAACAATGTTTGCCTCATGTTGAGTTTGCATATAATCGGGCAACACAGTCTACTACCAAGATAAGTCCTTTCAAGGTAGTGTATGGTTTTGATCCCCGTACTGCACTTGATATACTTCCTCTACCTATTCATGAGAGAGTTCATGTTGATGCTAAGGAACGTGCAGAATTTATTTTGAAAATGCATGAGACCACTAGACTTAGCATTAAAAAGATGAATGACAAGTATAAAATTGCTGGTAGTAAAGGTAGAAAAGAAGTAAAACTAGCTGTAGGAGATTTAGTATGGTTACACTTGAGAAAAGATAGATTTCCAGATTTGTGAAAGTCTAAATTAATGCCTAGAGCTGATGGTCCTTTCAAAATAATTGAGAAGATTAATGATAATGGATACAAACTTGAGTTGCCTACTGAGTTCGGGGTTAGTCCTACTTTTAACATTTCAGATTTGAAACCATACTTGGGAGAAGAAAATGAGCTTGAGTCGAGGACGACTCCACTTCAAGAGGGGGAGGATGATGAGGACATCACTCCTAAGGATACATGCAACACTCCTCGAATTCTGGACTTGCAAGGTCCAATGACTAGAGCTCGTGCACGACGACTAAATTTAGAGGTGAGTTCATTCCTACGTTCTTCATTATATGTCACTTTTGAGAATAGTTTGCTACCTAATAATTATATTGTAATTAGAAACCATGGACAGGACCAGGAGATGATGGAAGAAGGACTTGGATACATGGAGTACCAGCAAGGACGTGGAAGCCAAGGTGGAGGCCCAACCAAAACCGACTTCGAGTCTGTTTTGGGGCTCAGGATCAGTCTGCACTAAAATAGATGCCCAGGATGCATACGGACTCGGATTTGGACGTTCTACATATGCACGGAAAGATAAGAAGAAGTCCTTTCCAATGCCATCGGTCTAATATCAAAATTCATCTGGAGTCATCGGAAATCATCGAAACAAGAGAGGGTGCAGAATCTGTTTCGGTACTGCATCGCCTGTTTTTGGCCTTTGGGCTTTGTATCTAGTTGAGCCCAATTAGGGGTGCGTCCAGAGGGTCTTGCACGACCCTAGGGTCTTCATATACAGCCGCCACCGCACCATTAAGGTTTGGGTTTTGCTTAGATTATTCTATTCATAACAGTTTCACCGTCATCACGGTTTGTGAGACCCCCAACTTTGTGAGATTCATAATACATCTGCAATTGTGTTGTCTTCTTCTTTGTTCTTGCTTGTGTTCTTGATTCATAGGCAGGGATTAGCCTTCTCGGCGAGGTCAATCATTTTAGGACGGTTGATAACCAGAGGAGACGTCGTGCTGCGATTACGGGGTTTAGAACGTGCTGTTCTGAAGCCAGATCGATTTGTGTGTCGCCTCCGACCAAATCAACGTATCCAGAACATTTTAAAAGATCGGGAACCCTTGTCCATACAAGGTCCTATGGAAGAAACAACAAGCTAAGCATACTAGTGGATCACGCAAAGGCAATATAACTCCTATGCAATCCTAGTGGTGATCACACTAGCAAGATAATAGTTCTATGGAAGGAACAACAAGCTAAGCATACTAGTGGATTACTCAAAGGCAATACAACTCCTATGCAATTCTAGTGGTGATCACACTAGCAAGGTAATAGTCCTATGAAAGGAACAACAAGCTAAGCATACTAGTGGATTACACAAAGGCAATACAACTCCTATGCAATTCTAGTGGTGATCACACTAGCAAGATAATAGTCCTATGGAAGGAACAACAAGCTAAGCATACTAGTGGATCACACAAAGGCAATACAACTCCTATACAATTCTAGTGGTGATCACACTAGCAAGATAATCGTCCTATGAAAGGAACAATAAGCTAAGCATACTAGTGGATCACACAAAGGCAATACAACTCCTAAGCAATTCTAGTGGTGATCACACTAGCAAGATAATAGTCCTATGAAAGGAACAACAAGCTAAACATACTAGTGGATCACACAAAGGTAATACAACTCCTATGCAAGCTAGTTACCATAGATACGCGGAAGCAAACAACTAGCTAGCAACGAGTTATACTCAAGCAAAACTACTAGATCAACAAGCATATAGAAAGCATACAAGCATGAGTAGCACAATACATACTACGGTGATCAATCAATCCAAAGCTACTCCTATACATGCTAGTGATGAAGTATAAAGGCTAAGCACTACTAGCAAGGAAAGAAGCCTATTCATGCAAGTCTACAAGGTAGTCAACTATAGCAAGGTAAGCACACAAGCATGAATAGCATGGTATGTAAATGCGGAAAGTAAAGCATCATGGTTGATGAGGACATCACCATGCTGGATACACGTATATCATGGCCTTCCCCAAGTTACAAGTCGTCATCAACTCGGTCGCCGCGTTCGTCCCGGATTCAGCCGACACCCCTTCACGGTTTTGATGATATCTCCCACATCCGACGTCCAAACGAGGTGTTCTTTGATGCGTTGGAAAGGGGACGATGACGCCGTCGTTTTGGTTCTGGTCCTAGCTCCAGAACGGTCGTGAGTCATAATATGTGACCATGACAAGGTGCTGTGCCACCTATTTTGGGCCAACTTGGCCATGTATCATGTCGGGCCTTAAGCCCATGTTGTGGGCGCCCCTCCTGGTCGCCCCCAACCCTAGGACGTATTTGTTTCCTACATAAACTCAATAGCCGCCGTTTTTTTGTTTTGGGTTTTGTTTAGTTCAGTTTTCCAGAGAGAAACTTGATCGAATTATTGTAACTGTGGCGACAAGTCCTTTTACAGTAATCCAGGGCCCCTGTTCTTGTTCTACACCACTGTGGCGATTAGTCCTTTTGTGTTTAGAGCTTGAACCTTTCTTGTGATTCGCTTCATCCATATTTGCAATTTCAGATTGTGTGTTTATCCTCTCTTGCTTGTGTTCTCAATTTCGCTTGCAGGAACAATCAAGTTGTGCTTGGTGTAACGGTTGTGGGGTTGGATCTTGTCTGATTCGAGCCGGGTCATCGACGCCGAATTCCCCAAATTCGAGTTTATCCCCTTACCTCTCGGAAGATCGGGACATATCTACATCAAGTGGTATCAGATTTCCAGGTTCCCCGTGAGGTATTATCGTGTTCTTCCCTTTAGATTCGTTTGTGTTCATCACCTTTTGTCCACGAAAAAGCCTACAAAAAAAATTCTCCACCATCCCAGACACTGTTTAGCCTTTACATAATTTAATTTCAGAGTCCGTAGTGTTGAGTTTGTGTCCTAGTCAAGTTCAGTTGCTGGTTTGAATTTGTGTTTCAATTCGGTTTGTGTTTTGATCTCCGCTGCACACCACCATCACCATTGTGTTTTCTGTTGGATTCACCATCGTTTCACCCACCCACCACACCCACAATCTGTTGCCAACAAAAAAACCCTACCCGATTCGGTTCCCCCCCCCCCCCCCGCCTCACCCCTCAAACCCTATCTTGACATACCTTCGGTAAAACAGGCATAACTTTTCGCTCGTTGCTCCGATTGGGCTGAAATTTTTACAGTAGATTCTTGACTCAAAGTTGAGGTGACCCACTTTCGATGAAACTTTGAGATTTTGCCTACCCTTTATTTTCCCTCTGTTTGAGTTGAAACTTCTTGTGGTTCCTTCCTTTGTGTTCCTCTATCACAGAAAAATAGTAGAAAAATCATACAAAAAAATCAAGATTTTGATTTGCACCCCCCCCCCCCCCCCCCGCCCTGAAAATTCTAAGTCTGGGAAGGCTGTTTTGATCCTTGCTGCCTTTGTCATTGTTCTTGCTGTCATAACTGTTTTTAAACACGATTCTTTCGCCAGCAATTAGGACACTGCTTTGGACATTTATTCAGTGCTACTATCTGTTATTGAATTGTGTTCCAGTGACATACATAGTAGCCTTCCAAGCTATACATATTGTAGCACAGGTTTCTTCCTTGCAACTGTTACACCCAAGCTCAACTACAGATTGTGTCGACCTGTTTGGCTTTGGTAGGAATACTTGCAAGATTGTGATACATTGCTTCTGATATTGTTTTCCACTTTCTACACCCTCTGCTGCCTGCTAGTTGATAGGGCTAATCTTTTTGTTTAGTGTTGTCTTTTGCTTTTAACCATGTCAGAGAAAGGGAAAGGGACACCTGGAGAGTTGGAGTCCCCTACAGACTTCAATGATGCGTCTCCAAGGCCGAGCTCACGAAGCTTCTTGCAGACCAGCGTACATTTATGGAAACAAAGTTTGCCGAGTTGATGGGTCACATCAACACTGTTGTCCACCGCATTGAGGATGTTGAACGACAACCTCCACCTCACCGAGCTGCTGCTGATGATGATTTTGACCGTGATGCAGACCGTCTTCACCGTAATCGACACGGTATGGGAGGTAATAACAATCGTGGTAATACTGATACTTTTGTTAAGCCCAAATTTAATATACCACCTTTTGCCGGTAGTGCTGACCTTGAAGCATACTTAGATTGGGAACTTGCTGTTGAACAGAAATTTAATTCTCATTTAGTTCCTACTGAGCATAGAGTTAGACTTGCTACTAGTGAGTTTACATGTTTTGCTCTCTTTTGGTGGAATGATCTTTGCAATACTAATACTGCTATACCTGCCACTTGGCCTGTTTTGAAACAACGCATGACATCTCGTTTTGTTCCTCCTTATTACCAATGTGATTTACGTTTGAAATTACAATCGTTAACACAAGGTACTAAAACAGTAGAGGAATATTATCAGGAATTGCTTATTGGTTTAGCACGTTGTGATATACATGAAGATGATCTTGCAACTAGTGCTAGATTTTTTGGTGGTTTGAACCATGATATCCAGAATATTGTTGACTATAAAGAGTGGAATAGGTTCAGTCAATTGTATCATATTGCTCTTAAGGCTGAACGAGAAGTACAGGGACGTCTTCCACAACAATCTTGCAGGTCCAACACTGAGCAATATCTCCAGCAACGCACTGGAGTAGAGAACTTGAAGAGTCATATTGCTAAGACACCAGCAGCAACTTTTCCACTTGCGCCTACTTCTGCAGCGCAATCGTCTAGTGTGCAGCACCAACACCAGAAGAAGGTTACTACTTCCGATACAAGGAGTGGCTCCTCCACCACCATTATTTGCCACCGCTGCAAGGGCATGGGACATGTCATGAAGGATTGCCCTAGTCATCGTGCTTTCATCGCTACCGCTGATGGGTATGAAAGTTCTAGTGATATGAAGATGAATTTGCTCGTATGCCTAACTTTGTTGCAGATTCGACAGAGGAGCAGGAGACTACCGCCATTGATTCTATTGCTACCACCGCGGGCTTTCCTAGCCTCATTGTACAGCGTGTGTTGACCACACGGGTGGGACAAGAGAAAGAACAACAACGCAACAATTTATTCTACATGTACCTCATTGTTGCGGACCGCCGTGTTCTCACCATCATTGATACTGGGAGCTGTAACAACTTGGCAAGTTCTAATTTGGTAAGCAAACTTGGCTTGACCACGCATGCACTACATCAGCCCTACCACATCAAATGGTTCAACAATAGTGGTACAGCACAGGTAACTCGATCAGCACGCATTCACTTTTCAGTAGGTTCTTATCAAGACTTTGTTGATTTTCATGTTATACCTATGCAAGCATGTTCGCTTTTATTAGGCCGTCCATGGGAATATGATACGGATGCTGCCCACCATGGTAGAACAAATACATATACATTCGTGCATAAGGACAGGAATATTACTTTGCGTCCGTTATTGCCTGCTGATATTAGAAATCATTTTAAACTGCTTGCTGAAAATACTGAGAATAAACATGATAACAAACAACTTTCTGATGTTAAACATAAGGCTATTCAGTTAAAGGGAGGTGCTCTTCTTGCTATAACATCTACTGTTACTGATCTTTGTGATAATCATGATGCACCTTGCTATACTATGCTTTGTCATGATATATCTTCTATCGATGATCATGTATCTTGTATTTTGCATTCTGCTAGTACTAACCTTTTGCAGGAGATTGATGCTGAGTTGGAGTCGAGGGCGACTCCAATTCAAGAAGGGGAGGATGATGAGGACATCACCATGCTGGATACACACATATCATGGCCTTCCCCAAGTTACAAGTCGTCACCAACTCGGTCGCCGCGTTCGTCCCGGATTCAGCCGACACCCCTTCACGGTTTTGATGATATCTCCCACATCCGACGTCCAAACGAGGTGTTCTTTGATGCGTTGGAAAGGGGACGATGACGCCGTCATTTTGGTTCTGGTCCTAGCTCCAGAACGGTCGAGTCATAATATGTGACCATGACAAGGTGATGTGCCACCTATTTTGGGCCAACTTGGCCATGTATCATGTCGGGCCTTAACCCCATGTTGTGGGCGCCCCCCCTGGTCGCCCCCAACCCTTGGACGTCTTTGTTTCCTACATAAACTCAATAGCCACCGTTTTTTTATTTTGGGTTTTGTTTAGTTCAGTTTTCCAGAGAGAAACTTGATCGAATTATTGTAACTGTGGCGACAAGTCCTTTTAAAGTAATCCAGAGCCCCTGTTCTTGTTCTACACCACTGTGGCGATTAGTCCTTTTGTGTTCAGAGCTTGAACCTTTTCTTGTGATTCGCTTCATCCATATTTGCAATTTCAGATTGCGTGTTTATCCTCTCTTGCTTGTGTTCTTAATTTCGCTTGCTGGAACAATCAAGTTGTGCTTGGTGTAACGGTTGTGGGGTTGGATCTTGTCTGATTCAACCCGGGTCATCGACGCCGAGTTCCCCAAATTCGAGTTTATCCTGTTACCTCTCGGAAGATCGGGCCATATCTACATCAATGGTAAGGAGTAGAGTAAGAGATGGCTCATGATTTTTTCCCGAGGTCTCGGAAGGATGGCACCTTCCCCAACTCCTCGTTGGACCACTCCCGTCGGAGTCCCGGTCCCTCCCGCCACCAAGTGGAGTTCTCGCCCACGAGCCTGCAATCACTCCTCAAGTGAAGACACAGTGTGCGTCATCACTACATAAAACACAAGCTCGCCTCCCTTGAGAACTTGTCGGACTCCCCGAGCTGACACGGGCACTCACTATTGATGCCCCTTTCACCGGCAGGCTTAAACCGTGTACAAATGTGTGACGGCCTTCACAACCAATCATGATAGGCTCGATCACCGATACCTAACAAGTCTAGGTCTCACCATAGACCAAGAGTAACAACCTAGATCACACCCACAAGGACACCATAGCCTTAGATGTGCATCAATGCTCATGTTACTCTCACTAGCACTCTCAAGATATCCAATATCCTCTCCTAGTGCTCCTCTCTTGGCCCTTTGGCTCCCAATAGATGCTCCCAGTAATCCCAATGGCCAAAGGCGGTCTCCAAGACCCCAGCAAAAAGATTATATAGGCTTCCAACCTCAAACTAGCCATTGCTCCATGAAACAGCCTTCTGGATGCACTAACCGGACAGTCCCGTCATTGTCCAGACCGGACAGTCCGGTCTCCACCGGATGGCTCCTCTAGAGTCGTTGCTCTCTGTCCGTTGTTTCCTCCATGCTAACCAGATAGCCCAGTCACTGGACTGGACCGTCTGGTCCACTTTCTCTCTCCAATCCAGGAGCCTCTGCGAAATGCACCTCTTCTGCCTCCCTGCACTCCTACTGACCGGACTGTCTGGTCAGCAAACCGGACCGTCCAGTCTGTATGGAGTCTCCTGCTGACAGAGTCCTGCTCCTCGTGCTAAGTCCTGGAAAACTCCCCATAGTGACCGTACAGTTCGGTCTCCACTGACCCCTTTGTCCGGTCTCTATGTCTAGAAGCTGAAACTCGTCGTCCTCGCTTGACTTGGTTTCCCGGCTTCTTCGAATAGCTCCTTGGCTTCTCCACTGTCACCTAGTGCCTGTGATTTCACCGAGGATCCATGCACATCACCGACTAGACATGACCTAAGAGAATGACCTAGACCCCCTTGATAGTCCAGTTTTTCCTATGGACTCAAAGCCCTAACAACTAGACAAGTGTTCCCAACACTTGCTCCATAGCTTGTCCTCAGCTTTGATCCATCTCCATCAACCCTTGGACTCCATCAAGCTCACAAGCCTCCATGCTTACGGTCATTGTCAACAATCGTCAAGGCAACCATCAATGATCATCATAAGATAGATAAGGTTTCCTACATGCACAACACTTGTGTAGATATTAGTCACATTTCATGTTTGTCATTCATCACCAAAACAATCATACCTTGGGGTGACCTCAATGGTCATGAACCTTACAATCTCCCCCTTTTTGGTGATGGATGACAACCACTACTTATGATGATCCAAAACGAACGAGTCTTGAAAGAATAAGAAGGAAGGGACAAAAGACTCGTACGAAAACAAGGAACCAAGAGAAAAGATAGGTTTGAATGGATTACCTTGATCCTTACCTTAGAAGTAGTCTCCCCTTGGAATGTGCTTGGTGTGGAGGGAGAACTACCCAAATATGTAGCGCACTAGATATTGAGCTTGAGTTGAATTTTGCGCCCATCATGGTGTCGTGGAAGTCGATCTTGTTGATGTAGACACGCACCATGGACGTAGATGTTCATGTCGGTGTAGATGTTCATTGTTGTTGTAGACATGCACCATTGTTGTTGCTCTCCATGTTGGTGTAGATGTTCATCTTGTCATGATCTCCATATGTACTCCAAGTGAACATGCACAATTGTCTTGATCATCTTCATGTTCTCCATATTCATCTTCTTTTGTTCATCTTCTTTTGATCTTCATGTTCTTCTCGACTTGGCTTTCGGATCTTCATGTTCTTCTCACCCTTTGTGTTATCAATCTGGACTTGGCTTTTGGGTCTTCATGTTCTTCTCGCCCTTTGTGTTATCAATCTAGACTTGGTTTTTGGATATTCATATTCCTTCTCCCCCTTTGTCACCTATCACCAAAAACCTCAAGCCAAAGACAAAACACAAGAGAACCAAAGAGCAAATAATAAATGGCAAGAGTTAGGAAACTCCCCCTTTCATGGTGTTCCTCCTTGGTCACAATGGTGTTTCACCATAGCTCCCCTTACACACGACTCAACAAAATATTTCTTCAAGAAGCAATGGTTAGTCATTTGTGTGATGGGAATGTATGAGTCACTTGTCTTTAAGCCGCGCGGGTAGATTTAACCTTGGAGCTCGTTTAAACATGACTCAATGGGCATGAAGCATAATCCTTTTCTTTGGTCACACTTATGGAGATGTAATCTCATATAGATCATGAGGCACAAACTTCTCCAAATGTGACAAGCCTTCTTTGTGTTTCCTATATGATGCATGCAACAAGCATTTTACATATGCAACGAAAGTAGACATGCCATGTGGATGCAAGCAATATTAAACAAGACACAAAGGAAACCTAACAATGTCAAGTTTGAACCCCTCCCAAGCTTACTCACTATAAGCCATACCCTTGCCTTGAGAGAAGCCAAACCACCATCTCAAGCACTCCCCCTTGCTTATAGCTACCTTGGATGGGTTAGACACTGACTAATTTGTTTTATGTGTTTTTTTCTTTTACACATGCATGGATGCAAAACATTGTAGTCACAAAGGAGTCCTAATTACCATGCAATGCAAGAGAAAGAGAAAAACACACTACTACTATAAAGAACAAACACGGTTACCTCCTTCATGAGTAGATAGGTCATTGAGGACCATGTCACTTGTGGTGGACTTTACATGATATTCATGAAAGCTCTCGGTCCACCACCACCACCATCTAGGTCTTGTTCTTGGGCACCCACTTGTACGTAGCCGATCTCTCAATATCAACAATGCACTTAGGCACCCATATGCTCTTGACCTTTCTCTTCTTGTTGGTGGTCCCAAAGTCTTTGCTTTCACCTTGCCATCCTTGTCCCTAAAAATCTTGAAAAGGGTGTTCTCATGGAACAAGTTAGCATTAGGTAAAATAATGGAACTTCTCACCATAGGGCAATCCTCGATGGTGTGGCCATCCTTGCAACACCTCTCGCAATAGTAGTCGTTGGCGAGTAGGGGTTTGATCCATTCATGGATGGAATCACTCATCCCGATGATGTCGATGGCGGAGGGATATGAGCCAAGTCCCTGGTGGGAGACATTCTTCACAAGGTTTCTCCCAAGAGTCTCCTTGTGGATGACTCTACCACGTGTGAGCCTCTCGAAGCTGTCCATCACCATCTTCCTCTCTTCCCTGAGCTTATGATATTCCTTCAAAACAAATTACTCAAAGGAAGAAACCTCGACCGAGGTGGTTAGTTCATCACACATAGTAGAAGCATCATTCTTAGATGAACTAGAGGAGGGAGAGGCAGGGTTCTCAACATTGATGGCATCATAAGTGATCTCGAGGACGTTGTACTTCTCATGAAGCTCTACATGATCACCCTTGAGTTTGTCATAACTCTTGTTTAGGGCTTTATGAGATGTGACAAGGTCCTTGAGCTCACTCTCAAGATCACCAACTTGGTCCATAGCCAACTTAAATTCTTTTCTTACCACTTCCAACATTTTGGATTTCTTGATGGCGATGTCACGAGCTTGCTCACACATACTCCAAAGCTCGGCGCAGGCGAGCTCCTCATCATTGCTACCGTAGCTGCTCTCATCCTCACTCTCCCCAAGTTTGCTTATGGCCATGAGGCACATGGGAGGTGGAGGAAGAGCTTGTGGAAGTGTGGTCTTGATCATGGCTAGGCCAGCCACTTCATCATCATCACTTGAAGAGGAGGATGCTTCACTTGAGTTGTCGCTTGTCCACTCCCCGACAAGAGCCTTGCATGAGAACTTCTTCTTGAGGTCTTTTCCTTTGCCCTTTTCTTTGTTGAAGTACCCCCTTTTCTTGTAATTGGCTTTGGGTCTAGGATGGTATTCTTCTTGAGTGGGAGGAGTTCTAGGTGAAGTATCCTGTGCATCATGGATTGCTCGCTCTCTTGAGATATGAGTGTCTTGAATTTGCAATGAGGTGGGGGAATCACTCATATGGTTTCTTGTCTTGTAGCTAGAGCTTGGAGGGGGTGTGGGAGTGTTATGTGAAGAGCCTTGAGAAGTAGCTTGAGGTGAAGTATGTGGAGAGGGTTATGGCTCACTTCTCTCTTCATTTTCCTTAGGGCTAGGTGGATGCACTCTCATATAATCATGGAAGGATGTGGAAGGTGTATCATTAGCATCTTGGGTTGGTTCTTGTACCTCGAAGGATGGGGTTGGTTGAGGTGGTGGAATAGAGGGCTCATCAATATTACCATCATGGAGTAAGACCTCGCCCACGGGCATGTTCCTCAAAGGTTTGCTCGTTGGTTCATCTCTAATATTCACTTCATGAAATACTAGCCCTTTCAAGTGGTTGTTGTTTCTTTGTTCTCGGCATGTCGACACACTTCCTCATGGTATCACACTGATCTTCCTTTCATCGATTATGCCCTGAATTCTGAGCAATTTAGTTAATTAATGCAATTAGGCCAATTTCCCATCTTTAGTTGCATTAGTTAATTAATTCGCTCAACCTAGTCTGCAATTAATTCATTGCTTATCTGTTAATTGCATGTCTTGGATTTGTCTTTTGTCTAGTCTACAGTTAGATTTATTGCCATTATTTGACTCTACACTAGATGACTCGCACCAGCCACATATAGTCGATAATCACTGTTGTTATTTTGCATAATTGTCTAGTGATCATGTCCTTCATTCAGTGCTAGGATTTCTATTGTGCATTCTTTCCTAGCGGTGCTTTGCTTGTAGATATATTAGGACTCTATGCTTATCCCATCTACACCTATGTGCGTGCAGTGATAGCAGTAGTAGACAGAGATGGCAGGGTCAGGACAGGACAAGGGCAAGGGGAAGATGCCTGAGAAGCCCAAGACCAAGAAGAGACCGAGACTGGATCCAGAGACAGAGAGAGTCAGGAGAGTGGCCAGGCACCTAGATGTCATGGATCAGTCATAGAGGACTCCGGCATGGCTGATCTTAGAGCAGCCCCGTGAGACACAGAGCTTGAGGAGGAGCACTAGGCAGAGGATTGCACCTCTAGCAGTCGGAGTTGTGCCACCGCCGTGGCCACAGCGTACTCCGCTTTCCCGTCAGGGGAGATCATCGAGAATTATGGATCTGGGATCCTCCAGGCAGCAGGAGGAGGAGTCCAAGGAGGAGGAGACTCGAGAAGAGACGTCAGAGTCTGAGTCTGAGGAGTTGTTTGAGGAGGAGGAGTCAGAGGGTGAGCCAGAGCAGACTGTTCCCCAGAGGACAGCTCACCGAACAGGAGACCCGAGGTGCACTTGTCAGGTGTGCACGAGGAGGCTATAGAGATTGGTTGAGGCAACCGGAGAGACAGACATCCTAAAGGTTCTTGCAAAGGACCTTAAGGTACTTCGGTTCGTGTCCTTCGAGCAGTGGGTGCTAGTTCCCCGAGACCCCGCTGCTGGAGATAGGTATTGGACAGTGCTCCAGAGGAGGATAGGAGAGGGCTTGAGACGTTGTGTTGCCTTGAGGACGAGAGACAGGGTGCTTGTACCGCAGCAGTACACCACCTACCAGGTCATGAGGAGGGTCACACGCACAGACATGGATCAGTACTTCTCATACCTGCCATGACTAGCTGAGCTAGTCACTGCTCCACTCAGGTTCAGGGAGGACGTGGTCCTCGACTTCTACGCTATGTTGTGGGTTGCCAAAGACCGCTCAGAGTTCTGGTTCCTGTTCAGAGGGCAGCCACAGCGAGTCACCAGGGAGGACCTGATCTCCCACCTAGGACTCCTGGCTTCAGACTTCCAGCTTTATAGGAGTGCCTACGGTACACTGGATCCACCCCGCAGACCTCAGGGAGGGAAGCTGCCTTTAGACGACCTTGTGTCAATTGCTTTCCCATCGCCGCACACTCCAGGCATTGAGAGAGGCCCTGCTAGACTCACTGCAGAGGCCAAGGTGGTGAGAGTGATAGTCACTAGGACTATCATTCCTCGGTCTGGCTATAGAGAGGAGTTCACACTCTTACACCAGTGGGCTGTAGCAGCCATCTTGAGGAGACAGACTTTTGACTTAGCGGACCTTTTCATTGGAGAGATAGAGGAGGTTATTTCTGAGAGAATTGGAGGACGTCAATTGGTCTACGGACCCTACATCTGTTATCTCTTGAGGAAGATGGGCCTAGTGATGGAGGAGCAGTATGACGCTTTCCCTGAGATGACCACCAGCTACTCACCTAGAATCCCTAGGGGATCCCAGTAGACCTTCAGCCAGCACACAGGAGAGGAGCAGGAGTCACCGGTACTTCACTAGTAGGCAGCTCAGCTAGAGACAGTGATTCCTGAGTCAGCCAGTACAGGACCGCCTCCCCAGCCGACAGGTTCGCAGTCTAAGTACACTTTCACAATGACAGCACTAGCAGGATGGTTGGGAGAGTTTATGCAGAGTGTGTCAGAGGACAGACGTCAAATGATGGAGCTTATCAGAGGATAGGCAGATCTTCAGCACCAGCAGATGGTCCTTGTCTCTGTTCTAGTGACTCAGATGACGGAGCTTAGTCAGAGGCAGGTTAGTCAGTAGCCAGGACCTTTAGTGTTTCCTCAGTTCTAGCAGCTGCAGACTCAGCCAGGACCCTTCACAGCTTTGATGACAGCACAGTCCAGCAGACTGTCACTCTCAGGGGTGTTACCGACAAGGGGAGCAGGATAGACTTTCTCTTCAGCACAGCTCTCTCCCGTGTCAGCCATCTCTGTGTCACCGTTGTTTGTCTCACCCTCACACTCGTCAAGCTCGCAGATGGCAGGACACTCCAGCTTATAGCATGTACCAGTCGGGAGTCTGTTCTCACACATTGTGCACACTACTCATGCACACTCCAAGACCGTCCTAGAGACAGCTACAGCTTCAGCTCCACCTCTTACTGTCATAGTTTCTACTCTTACCACATAGGCAGCAGAGGACCTTGTCCGTGGAGGTTTCTCTCAGCAGGACGTGGCAGACCTTATACTACTCCAGACTTCAGCTCAGGAGACTGCCATAGTCACTACAGCAGCACAGGACAGTGGGTCTGAGTTACCTGTAGACCTTGGTTTCTTTGAGCAGCTAGATGCTCAGGCGGCACAGGCTCAGGGAGCACAGCAGGATCCACCTCAGGAGAAGCCAGGAGCAGAGCCCACTGAGGACGTCGCTGAACCACTTGCTTCGACCATGAGCGTTTAGATGTTCATCTTTTCCTACCTTTTTGGCTTTTTGGTGCTTGTTGCCAAAGGGGGGAGAAGACATTAGGTCTAAGGGGAGTGGGAGTGTGATCTTGTTACGATCGAGAGTAGCTTGTATCTATGGGGAGCTATGAGGTTTTGGGAGATAGACCTTTTTGTTCTTTTTTGAGTTATTCGTTGTTCATGGATTATGATGAGTCATGGATTTCACTCGCTTGTGTTTGACTCATTTTGATCTCACTTGGTTTATTTCCTTTCATATCCAGTGCTTGTATTTATTGATTATCTTGTATGCCTGTGTATGATATCATGATGATGGATGCTTGTTTTTAATTCTTATGCATTGCCATGCTAACTTGTTGCATCTCATCATTTATGCCTTGCGTTACATTTTGCTTGTTCTTAATTCTTATGCATTGCCACGCTAACTTGTTGCATCTCATCATTTATGCCTTGCATTGCATGTCCTTATGCTTTCATTCAATATATTGCCATGACATGCATGCATGTTTCATCTAGAGTATGCTCTTCACTCTTTTCCTTATATCTCTAGATGATGTTTGATTGGGTAGAACCTTATGCGTTTCTCTCATATGTTGTTATGGTTCCTCTCGATCTTTGTGTAGCTTGTTTAGACCGGTTATTCATTATAGTTTTTCAATTAAGTAGTGGTTGTCATCAATCACCAAAAAGGGGGAGATTGTAAGCTTCATGACCACTGACGATTGGACCCCCGTGGTATGGATGTTTTTGTGATAAATGACAACTATGAAATTGTGGGCTAACATCTACACGAGTGTTGTCTTTGTAGGAATCATCTCTTAACTCTATTACAAATCATGTGGATGATGGTGTCCTTGGCTATTGATGACAATGACCGCAAGCATGGAGGCATGTGAACTTGATGGAGTCCAAGCATTGATGGAGATGGATCAAAGCGGAGAACAAGCTATGGTGCAAGTGTTTGAAACACTTGAGTAGTTATTAGGGCTTTGAGTCCATAGGAAAAACCGGACTATCAAGGGGGTCTAGGTCATTCTCTTAGGTCATGTCAAGTTGGTGATGTGCAAGGTTGCTCGGTGAAATCACAGGCACTAGGTGACAGTGGAGAAGCCAAGGAGCTGTTCGGAGAAGCCGGGAAACTAAGTCAAGCGAGGACGACGAGTTTCAGCTTCTGGACATAGAGATCGGACAGAGGGGTCAGTGGAGACCGGACTCTACGGTCACTATGGGGAGTTTTCTAGGACTTAGCGCGAGGAGCAGGACTCTGTCAGCAGGAGACTCCATACAGACCAGACAGTCTGGTCTCCTGACCGGACAGTTCGGTCCGTAGGAGTGCAGGGAGGCAGAAGAGGTGTATTTCGCAGAGGCTCCTGGAATACAGAGAGAAAGTGGACCGGACGGTCCGGTCCAGTGACCGGACAATCCGGTCAGTACAGGAATTTTCCTGGACAGAGGAAGCCAATCGCTTAGGAGAGCCACTATAGAGTTACCGGACGGTCCGGTCAGGCAATGACTGGACAGTCCGGTCAGTGTGTCCAAAAAGGCAATTTCGTGGAGCAACGGCTAGTTTGAGGTTGGGAGCCTATATAACTTCATTTCTGGGGTCTTGGAGACCTCTCTTGGCCAGTGGAATACTTGAGAGCCTTTGGTAAGGTTCAAGAGGAAAAGAGGAGAGCACTAGGAGGAGATATTGCATATCTTGAGAGTGCTAGAGAAGAGTAGCTTGAGCATCTTGCACATCTAAGGCTAGGGTATCCTTGAGGGTGTGATCTAGATTGTTAATCTTGGTCTATCGTGACCGGTTGTGAAGGCTGTCACACATTTATACATAGTTTGAGCCCGCCGTTGGAAGGGGCATCGCTAGTTAGCGCCCGTGCTGGCTCGGGGAGTCTGGCAAGTTCTCGAGGGAGACGAGCTTGTGCTTTCCGCAGCGGTGACGCACACCGTGTCTTAACTCGAGGAGTGATTGCGGGCTCATGGGCGAGAACTCCACTTGGTGGCGAGAGAGACCGGGACTCCGGCGGGAGTTGTCCAACGAGGATTAGGGGAAGGCGCCATCCTTCCGAGACCTCGGGAAAAAATCACGAGCATTCATTGACCCTCTCTTTACTATTCTGCATTTGTGTGCTCTAGTGAGTAGGGTGACTTGTGGCTTGCATAGGCTAGTGTGCTTGGCTTTCGCATTTTATCTTATCATGAACACTAGCATGTAGGGTCTTGGCCTACTAGACTTGTTTGGGTTTCCTTATCTTGTTAGACTTAAGTAGTGAAATTTAAGTATTTGGAGTCGTGAGAGGCTTACCGATTCACCCCCCTCTCGGTACGCCTTCGGTCCTTACAGCATGCGTGCAAGGAATACACATTAGCTGAATAGAATATTTATTAGTTTATAGATAAAGCTAAGATTAGAATCTTGTACATAGCTTCAGGGCCAAGGCATAGCATGGATTTTTTGTGGTACGACAAGACCACGAGCCCTATAAATATAAGGGTGATGGCAACTGTAGTAGATTATCAATCGATCAATATACAACTTCGGTGCATCACTGTTGGTCGTAACTACACACCCTCTTATATTCCGCAAGAGGATAGTGTACAATTGTAGCACTTTTTCCCTTGGATTGAGGATTCCAAGATTTATCGAATCCACTGGGACCTTAGGGATAATTAATCAAAGTTAATAGTAAAAGATCTAATCAAAGCTACTGTCGAGTTCAAGTTGTATGAGGGGCGACTGGCCAGCGCAAGGGTGCGCCAGACAGTAAAACTGCCGTTGCGCCAATCGGCGCAGGCGTTGAGCCCATCGGCACACTAGTGAATCTAAGCCAAAATGCGCCAGATACCTTGTAAGCCTATGCTGTTAAGAGAGTTGCCATATATCTACTAGTGAGATCGTAACCAGAAAATCTAATTAAATAGCATCATAATGGGTAATTACATGGATCAATGAAAATCTATAATGAATAAGACCACACTGCTTTCCGAGCGGCTCCCGATTTATCGCTGCCGAGAGGAAACCCTTAATTGCGCAAGTATCTTACCCTACTCAACTATCCAATAGTGCTGCGCAGGCTTAGTGTTGTCACCGCTAAACTACACTACTAGCATCATCAAGCAAGCATAATCTATACAATGTCCGAATACTATCCTAATCACCACGATTAAGATAATATATACTTACTTAGCCTAGAACTAAGCAATTGGAATAAGCACATGCATGATTATAGAATAAAGATAGAAAAATCACCAAAACCATCATCAACATATTCAATCATCCTTGAGATACATAGAGTAAGATTCATCCCCGTCGAGATGGCCTACCTTGATGGATCAACTCTTAACACCAATGGTTCTTGAAACTCAACTAGAGATCTATTCTAACGGGGCAAGCCCCGGTGGCTCTAACTCACGGATCCGTTGTCCCTCTGTTGCCTCTTCTTCCTTGCTCACGGGGCAAAGGGTTTACAAGTATTTATAGGGGTTCTACTCGTAAAGGACACGGTTTCCTGCAAATAAGGCGGTTGCGCCGATCGGTGCAAGTTGTGTCTTCTCTGATTTCTCCTCTGAGTCGGTTCCTCTATCTTTCACAGCTGCCATGTAGTCCTTTTCCTTCGAGATAAAATCTTGTACTACATGTCGAGACCTTGAAGTTCCAGAATCTTCTAGGCAAATATCTTCAAGTGTCTTGCGCAGGTCAACTTCTATAAACATGTGGAATGGGCCTCGATCACTTCTGTGGGCCAAAACACCCTTGTGCTGATCGGCTCATGGACTGCACCAATCAGCGCATTGGGCTTCTTCAGTGCATTTCGTCGGTTCTGGACTCCTGTCCTCTCCAGCATCACTTTAGTCACCAATTTTACCTGTTTCTGCAATAAAGCTCTAAAACAACGCATATACAAATATATAGACAATATCATAGGTAAATGGCCTATATTAGTATCAATTATGCTCTAATTGGGGTAATATTCACATATAAAAGGGGCACTTGAGGAGTCCCAATAGTTCCCCCACACTTAAACCTTTGCTCATCCCGAGTAAAGTAAAAGAAAGAAAAATCAAAAAACATACTCTTTCTATCATAAAAGATATCACAATTCAAATAATGTTGAGCATTGTTTTATTGTGGTGTATTTCATATTGGTATTCAGCAAAATAGTTCAAATATGGGCATAAAGCTTAAAGTTTCTCCCCAAAGCAATAAATCATGTCCAACTTACAAATTATAACTTTTCCACACATGTAAATCACTTAAAAGATTGTTGTGAACATAAAGAATCTATTTTCCAAATCATCCAAGGCAACAACTCATCTTTCAAATCACTCAACCCATATTCTACATCATAATGATCAAATAATATTTGTGTAAGGCTTATGTGAGTAGCTAGGTGAGGTGATTCAAGGATTGCAAACATAAATCAACAATATATTGTAAAGCTAGGAGATTATTCTTCGTTGGATTTGTAGAAACTTACCAAGATGGCCATTTAAGAAAGAAAAAATTCAGATATGTGGACATGTGCATAGGAAAAATTTGATCTTGGAAGAAAAAGAACTCCCATTATCAAATTGCACATGGTTGGAATGATTCATGGCTATATTAGAATGAATTTCGAGAATAAGCATGTCATATACCATCCCCCACACTTAAAAATTTGCTAGTCCCTTAGCAAAGAGCAGAGATTTTCTCTCTTCTTTTTTTCCTTTTTTTGCTTTTCTATCATTTTGTTTTATTTTGCTCTCTGTTGAGCTGATCGGCTCAAGGTGCGCCGATCGGCTCTCAACCCGATTTCACCAACATTTGTTGGAATTTGATGGTCTGGCTTCAATATTTATTCAAGAATTAAATATAGCCAGAAATATAGGATGTGGTCAAGGAATGATGCTCAACAAGATATTTTGGGTTTATGGTAGGATACTCAGCGGAATTGAATTTTTGCATGAGTAATTCAAGGCTAGAAAAAGATACTCAAAGATTTGCCATCTTAGTAAAGTTCATACCAAAAAAAATTAAATCCTAACCAAACTCAACCATCAATTTAATGTTTATCTACAAATCAAAGGTTCTTGAAAATTGCTCAAAATATGGCATTGGTAGGTAAGGATCTTGAAAAGAATAAATTCCAAAGTTCACAACATGAAAAATTTTTATGAAAAAATTGGTACTAAGTTATCATCATGAATTGGACAATACAAATGAAGCACATTGGTACTCAAAATTGCTCCACATAAGACAAATTTGCCAAATATTCATTAAGTGTAAGTTCAAAATTTTATTCAATGCTCGACATTATTTGGTCTTCATCAACACTTTTCAATAAAGAATAAATAATTCAATTTTCCTAAAAGAGTAGAACCGCCACCATTATATTAAGATCGAGACTCGAATACGTGGTGATGATTTCTGCACACACTTGCATGAAAGTAACACACTTGCATAAAACTACTACTAACACACTTGCATGAAAGTAAACACACCCGATACATGGTTTTCCAACCCGCTCACACACACATAAGCAAATAAAGAAAAAGATTGCAAAAATAAGAGAAAACATAAACCGGGAAACCGATACACGTGCCAACTCGTAAGCACTCTACTCAAACGGAAGTGGAGATGGTGGCTGATCAAAACCATAGCACCGCGCCTGATGAGGACATCACTCCTAAGGATACATGCAATACTCCTCCAATTTTAGACTTGCAAGGTCCAATGACAAGAGCTCGTGCACAACGACTAAATTTAGAGGTGAGCTCGTTCCTACGTTCTTCATTATATGTCACTTTTGAGAATGGTTTCGGGGCTCAGGACCAGTCTTCACTAAAATGGATGCCCAAGACGCATACGAACTCGGATTTGGACGTTCTATATATGCACGGAAAGATAAGAAGAAGGCCTTTCCAGTGCCCATGGTCTCATATCAAAATTCATCCGGAGTCATCAGAAATCATCGAAACAAGAGAGGATCTAGAATCTGTTTCGATGCTATGTCGCCTATTTTTGGCCTTTGGCTTTGTATCTAGTTGAGCCCAATTAGGGGCGCATCCAGAGGGTCTTGCACGACCCTAGGGTCTTCATATGCAGCCACCACCGCACCATTAGGGTTTGGGTTTTGTTTAGATTATTCTGTTCATAACAGTTTCGCCGTCATCACGGTTTGTGAGACCCCAACTTCGTGAGATTCATAATACATCTGCAATTGTGTTGCATTCTTCTTTGTTCTTGCTTGTGTTCTTGATTCATAGGCACAGATTAGCCTTCTCGGCGAGGTCAATCATTTTAGGATGGTTGATAACCAGAGGACATGTCGTGCTGCGATTGCGGGGTTTAGAACGTGTTGTTCTGAAGCCGGATCGATTTGTGTGTCACCTCCAACCAAATCAACGTATCCATAACCTTTCGAAAGATCGGGAACCCTTGTCCACATCAAGTGGTAATCAGAGCTTCAGGTGCACCATCAGGTTTGCACTACCCTTAGTTAATTTCGTTTTGTGTTCATCCTATCGTCCACAGAAAAGCCCAAAAAATTTTCCCTCCGCCCATAACCACGTGTTTAGCCTCTGCATATTTCAATTTCATTGTCTGTAGTGTTGAGTTTGTGCCCTAGTTCTTGTTTAGTCGCTAGTTTGGTTTGTGTTTTTGTCATCAGTAGTGTTTCTCTTGCAACCCTAGCCGCCATCCCCTTCACCATTCTCTGTTTTGTTGGCTTTTTGTGCTAGGGTTGATTGATCGACACACCTAGCCTAGTCCCACCCTAATCCCACCCTAAACATACCATAAACACCCCGGACCAATCCCCACAAATTCCACTTTCCGCTGCCTCCATGCCGCCAAAAAAAATCCTACCCGATTCCAAACCCGACTCGGGTTTCCGGAAAACCGACTCTGACCCTCCTTCGGTAAAACGGGCATAACTTTTCGCTCGGTTGTCCGTTTTGGCTGAAATCTTTACAGGAGATTCTTGACTCAAAGTTGAGCATACCCATACTAGGCTATGTCCTGTGTGCCCTCGGCAAAAAATTTAAAAAAATCAGGAAGATAAAGAAAAAATTGATTTAAGTTTAAACCCGATGTTTTCTGCAACTTCAAGATTTTCTGTAGGCCACATCCTACCTCTGTTTGAGCTGAAATTTTCTATGGATTCTCCCCCATTGTTGGTGAGTTGGAAAAATATCAAAAAATAAAAAAAATAAATTTGGGATTTCTACTAGTACTACATCTAGCCCCCTGAAATTTCTGGATTTGGCTGTTTTGTACTTAGCCCCCCTGTTATCGCCTGTGTGCCTTTGTCTCCTTGTTTCTACTTTGCTATCATTACTGTTCTAGGACATACTTAGACCAGCAACTAGGGACAAGTTACTTGGGCACTTATTTAGCTTTACTATCTATTTTTGATTTGTGTGCCACTCACATATATATATTTGACCTTCCTAGCTCTACATATTTCTTCTGCACAGCACATAGGTTCTTTTGTGACCCTTGCAATCATGGAACACACCTCCCTGGTATCCTTTGCTTTGCTTTTCAGAACTTTGCAAGAGCTTTGTAAGGAGTTTCCTTTTGCTGTGTTGAGAGGCACCACTGCTTAGCTGTTTTATAGGGATAACCTTCACTGTTTTTTCCTGTTTTGGTGTTTGTGATGGCAGGAAGTGATGACAGAGAGATGGCTTCACCCTCACAATTTGCTGAGTGCGTGAGCCAAGAGCAGCTCCAGAAGGCTTTGCAGGCTGCTCAGAGTGATTTGGCAGAGACGATCACTAGAGCCGTTACTGATGCGGTCAGCAAGCTTCACATTGGAGAAAGCATTGAGCCATTGGAGAAGCGGGTCTCTAAGTTAACTGATCAGGTTGTCGTATTGGAGACCACTCCTAAAACCAATGATTCGAACACCAATAACAACAACGACGACGTTGAAGACGTCCATGATGAAGACACGGTGTATAAGGCTGATGGCACCGTGGATAGGTCAGCTACAAGGACCGCACGATTACGACGTTATTTGCAACATAATACTCCAGGTATGGGTGGTTTCCATAACTACAATAGTCGTCCACACAGTAACTATGCTCCAGATGACCCGTAGGCTAAAATTAAGTTTTCAATTCCTTCATTTTTGAGTCAGTATGATGGTGATGTTTATCTTGATTGAGAGATGACTGTAGAACAAAAATTTAATGCCCATCTTGTTCCTGAACAACATAGAGTTAGACAAGCTACTAGTGAGTTTAAGGACTTTGCTATTGTTTGGTGGAGTGGTCTAGCTACTGAAACTGATTTGCCTACTACTTGGGAAGAACTTAAGGTAGCAATGCGTGATCGTTTTGTTCCTCCTTCTTTTTATAGAGAGATTCGTAATAAACTGCAGCGTTTAGAACAAGGAGCTAAAATTGTTCAGGAGTACTTTAGTGAGCTTCAGAAGGGTTTGATTTGTTGTTTTATAGTTGAAAAAGTAGAGGATCAGATTTGTCGCTTTTATTCTGGTTTAAGAAAAGAAATTCAAGACATCCTTGATTATAAAGAATATTATACCCTCACCCAGTGTTTCCAGTATGCTATGCTTGCAGAGAAAGAATCACAGGGACTTTTCCAGGCTTTTGAGGAGTACAGCAAGTCAAGGAACTCCTACCCCCCATGCCCTACAGGGACTTTGGGCTGCCCAGGCTCTCTTTCCGGCCGCCCCCACCAGCAGCTACCAAGGGAACCAGTGTTGTTTCTGCCGCCCCAAGATCAGCCCCTGCACCTTCTACACGCTCAGGTAAAACTTTTGTACAGGTACCAGCTAGTAGTGCCTCCTCTGTTGCTTCGGTGGAGCGCACTACAGGGATTCAGTGCCACCGCTGCCATGGACTTGGTCATGTGCAGAAAGATTGTCTAAGTAGGTGGGCATATGTGGTGACAGACGATGGCGGTTACATGAGCACCTCCGATGTGGAGGATGAGGAGGAGGACGTCGCTGCCACTAGCAGTGACCTCGTCCTTGGAGGCGGAGACACCACGGGATCCATGAACATTATTGTTCAACGTGTCCTTAGCACACTAGTTCATTAGCCCGAGACGATGCAGCGCCACAACTTGTTCCAGATTTTCTTCGTCATCAAGAACCGCCGAGCACGTGTCATCATTGATGGAGGGAGCTGCAATAACTTGGTGAGTTCTGATGTGGTCAACAAGCTTGCTTTGACCACACGTCCACATCCACATCCGTACTACATTCAGTGGTTAAATGACTCTGGCAAAGCTAAGGTAATACAAACTTGCAGACTTCCTATTTCCATTGGTTCTTATGTTGATTCTGTTGATTGTGTGTCGTACCTATGCAAGCATGTTCACTTTTATTGGGTAGACCTTGGGAATTTGATAATGATGTTGTATACCATGGTAGAAGTAATAAGTACACTTTTACACATAAAGGAACTAAAATTATTTTGTTACCAATGACCCTTGCTGAAATTGTACAAGCTGATTTAGAAAGAGCTGCTAGTTTGAAAAATAAAGGTCCTAAAATTCAACAACCTGTTAATTCTGATTCTACACCTAGTATTGTTAATGATTCTTCAAGTTCTAAGGGTGCTGGAATTAAATTACAAGGTCGCTTATGTCTTGCAACAAAATCTGAGCTTGCTGAAATTTCTGATAATGATGATATTTGCTATGCTTTGATATGCAAAGAAGCTTTGTTTTCGCTTGATGATATTGTTTCTAGTGCATTGTCTCCTGCTGTCACTAACCTTTTGCAGGAGTATGAGGATGTTTTTCCAGCTGAGATACCCCTGGGATTGCCACCTTTGAGAGGGATTGAGCATCAAATTGATTTGATTCCGGGTGCTACTTTGCCAAACCGTGCTGCTTATAGGACCAACCCTAAGGAGACTAAGGAGATACAACAACAAGTTCAAGACCTTTTGGATCGTGGGTATGTTCGTCAATCACTTAGTCCTTGCACTGTTCCTGTACTTTTGGTTCCTAAGAAAGATGGTACTTGGCGTATGTGTGTAGATTGTAGAGCCTTTAATAATGTTACTATTATGTATCGTCATCCTATTCCTAGGCTAGACGACATGCTTGATGAGTTATGTGGTGCTATGATTTTCACTAAAATTGATTTGTGTAGTGGTTACCATCAAATTAGAATGAAACTTGAAGATAAATGGAAAACAGCTTTCAAAACAAAATTTGGATTATATGAGTGGTTAGTAATGCCTTTTGGTTTAACTAATGTACCTAGTACTTTCATGCGCTTGATGAATGAGGTTTTAAGAGCTTTCATTGGCAAATTTGTGGTAGTTTACTTTGATGATATCTTGATTTATAGCAAATCCATAGATGAACATATGAATCATTTGTGTGCTGTTTTTTATGCTTTACGAGATGCACGTTTATTTGGTAACCTTAAGAAGTGCACCTTTTGCACGGATCAAGTCTCTTTTCTTGACTATGTTGTGACTCCACGGGGAATTGAGGTGGATGAGGCAAAGATTGAAGCCATAAAGAGTTGGCCTGTACCAAAAACTTTCACATAGGTGAAGAGTTTTGTGGTCTTGCAGGTTTCTATCGCCGCTTTGTCAAAGATTTCAGCACCATTGCTGCACCTTTGCATGAGTTGACAAAGAAGGGCGTTGATTTCCATTGGGGTAAGGTACATCATGAGTCTTTTGATGCTTTGAAGGATAAACTTACACATGCACCATTGCTGCAATTACTTAATTTTGATAAGATTTTTGAGCTTGAACGTGATGCTAGTGGTATAGGCATTGGTGGTGTTTTGATGCAAGATAGTAAACCTATTGCATACTTTAGTGAGAAAATTGCTGGGCCTTTTTTGAATTACTCCACGTATGATAAGGAATTGTATGCACTTGTACGTTGTTTAGAGACGTGGCATCATTATTTGTTGCCCAAAGAATTTGTTATTCATTCTGATCATGATTCACTTAAGTATATTCGTTCTTAATGTAATTTGAACCGTAGACATGCTAAATGGATTGAGTTTATTGAGTCTTTTCCTTACATTATTAAACATAAGAAAGGGAAGGATAATGTGATCATTGATGCTTTTTCTAGGCGCTATACTTTATTGTCTTAACTTGATTATAGAATTTTTGGACTTGTGGCAATTAAAGAACAATATGCTGCTGATGTTGATTTTAAGGATGTATTGCTGCATTGTAAAGAAGGTCGTGCATGGAACAAATTTGTGTTGACTGATGGATTCTTGTTTAGAGCTAACCGCCTATGCATTCTAGTTGGTTCCGTTCGTCTTTTGTTGTTACAGGAGGCGCATGGAGGTGGATTGATGGGTCATTTTAGTGCCAAGAAGACAGAGGATACTTTGGCCACACACTTCTTTTGGCCAAGGATGAGGAAAGATGTTGAGCGCTTTGTTGGTCGTGTCACTACATGTCAAAAAGCTAAGTCTCGCTTGACTCCACATGGTTTATACATGCCACTTCCTGTTCCTTCTATTCCTTGGGCGGATATTTCTATGGACTTTGTTTTAGGACTGCCTAGGACTAAGAGGGGGAGTGATAGTATTTTTGTTGTTGTGGATAGATTTTCTAAGATGTCACACATTATACCATGTCATAAGACTGATGATGCTAGTTATATTGCTGATCTCTTTTTCAAAGAAATTGTACATTTGCGTGGTATGCCTTCTACTATTGTTTCAGATCATGATGCAAAATTCTTGAGTCACTTTTGGCACACACTTTGGAATAAGTTGGGTACAAAGTTGTTATTTTCCACAACTTGTCACCCACAAACTGATGGACAAACTGAGGTGGTGAATCGCACTTTGGGTACTATGTTGAGAGCTATTTTGAAGAAAAATTTGAAGCAATGGGAAGAATGTTTGCCTCATGTTGAGTTTGCATATAATCGGGCAACACATTCTACTACCAAGGTTAGTCCTTTTAAGGTAGTGTATGGTTTTGATCCCCGTACTCCACTTGATATACTTCCTCTACCTATTCATGAGAGAGTTTCATGTTGATGCTAAGGAGCGTGCTGAATTTATTTTGCAAATGCATGAGACCACTAGACTTAGCATTGAAAAGATAAATGACAAGTATAAAATTGCTGGTAGTAAAGGTAGAAAAGAAGTAAAACTTGATGTAGGAGATTTAGTATGGTTACACTTGAGAAAGGATAGATTTCCAGATTTGAGAAAGTCTAAATTAATGCCTAGAGCTGATGATCCTTTAAAAATAATTGATAAGATTAATGATAATGGATACAAACTTGAGTTGCCTCCCGAGTTCGGGGTTAGTCCTACTTTTAACATTTCAGATTTGAAACCATACTTGGGAGAAGAGAATGAGCCTTAGTCGAGGATGACTCCACTTCAAGAGGGGGAGGATGATAAGGACATCACTCCTAAGGATACATGCAACACTCCTCCAACTCTGAACTTGCAACCAATTCTGGACTTGTAAGGTCCAATGACTAGAGCTCGTGCACGACGACTAAATTTAGAGGTGAGCTCGTTCCTACGTTCTTCATTATATATCACTTTTGAAATGGTTTGCTACCTAATGATTATATTGTAATTAGGAACCATGGACAGGACCAGGAGATGATGGGAGACGGACTTGGAGACGTGGAGGACCAGCAAGGACATGGAAGCCAAGGTGGAGGCCCAACCAAAACCGACTTCGAGTCTGTTTCGGGGCTCAGGACCAGTGTGCACTAAAACAGATGCCCAGGACGCATACGGACTCGGATTTGGATGTTCTACATATGCACGGAAAGATAAGAAGAAGACCTTTCCAATGCCTCCAGTCTCATATCAAAATTCGTCCGGAGTAATCGGGAATCGTTCAAACAAGAGAGGGTGCAAAATCTATTTCGATGCTACGTCGCCTATTTTTGGCCTTTGGGCTTTGTATCTAGTTGAGCCCAATTAGAGGCGCATCCAGAGGGTCTTGCATGACCCTAGGGTATTCATATACAGCCGCTGCCACACCATTAGGATTCGGGTTTTGCTTAGATTATTATGTTCATAACAGTTTCGTCGTCATCACGGTTTGTGAGACCCCAACTTCGTGAGATTCATAATACATCTGCAATTGTGTTGCATTCTTCTTTGTTCTTGCTTGTGTTCTTAATTCTCAGGCAGGGATTAGCCTTCTCAGCGAGGTCAATCGTTTTAGGACGGTTGATAACCAGAGGAGACGCCGTGCTATGATTACAGGGTTTAGAACGTGTTGTTCTGAAGTCGGATCGATTTGTGTGTCGCCTCCGACCAAATCAACATATCCAGAAACTTTTGGAAGATCGGGAACCCTTGTCCACATCAGCGCCTTGAGTCGCTAGAACTCCTCCACCACTGCCTCGTGGTTGTTCCTTCATTGCGACGTGTCATCCTCAACGCGCTAGATGTAGTGCATGTTGCTGTCAAGGTACCCCTGCACGGGCATGAAAAAGTCTGTATCGGGCGTAGGAGGCACCACAGGTACACGTCCTTGGTACCTATAGTCGATACCCGCGCTGAAGTAGGTGGCGCCGACCGGCGCGTCGCCTACGCTGACCGACGCAGAGGGCTATGAACCGCCCGCTGCGTCGCTCCACCTTGGCTGGTACTGCTGAGGCTCCTGGCGTGTCCCCTAGGAGTCCCACCCACCACCTGCTGCTGTAGATGTCTCTGGCTATCGAACCCGCCCACGGTGGTCCTTGAGAACTCGACCCCCCCCCCCCCCTCTAGGAGACCTTCCTCAAGCCAATTTCCTCCCTCCAGCTTGCGATGGAGGAAAACTCCTAGTTCCGCACACGAGAGCCTGACATTGGTGCCGCCGACATGGAAGCCGGCGCGAACACTTCCCGTGACAATATTGCCACGAGTCACATTCTTGCCGATCTCCGTTGCGCACTCCCACTTTTCTTTGCACCCTTTCGGTCCGTTGTCATCGCAGACGAGGGTTGCTAGGCATTGAAGATAGGCCCCGAAGGACAACTTCTTACTTGCCTTGCCCCTCTTGTCGAGCCAACCCCGCACCATCACCGTCGTGGGGTTGCAATGACACGGACTCACGATGGCGTTGAAGAGCCACCGCAAGTCCGCATCGGTGACGTTGCTGGAGTCTACCTTGTCGCCTATGCGCGTCGCCAACCATCGATGGAAGACTTGAATGGTCGGGTTGCGGATGTTGCCGCACTTCATCTCCTCCATGAACGAGAGCCGCCTCCAAAAGGAGTCAAAATCCCCACGTCCCAAGATGTCAGCGACATCAGCGTCAAAGCCAAAGTCTAGAGCCGCCGCCTCCATGGTCACTGTGTAGCTGATGTCGCGGACGCGGAAGTTGACGGCCTCGTTGCCGTCTTCGACAGTGCCAAGCCTCATCGTAGAGGCAACCTCGATGACAATGTCGAGGTTGTAGTCCATGGGAAGGAGGTGGAAGTCTGCCCAGCCGAGGTTGTTGAGCATCCTCCTCACGTCCTCTCACATGCCAATCGTGGTGAGGAAGGTCTCGTCCAAGTTGAAGTTGGGGACGAACCTTCCTCTCACCACGAGGTAATGCCGTTGTTCCTCCGCGCACAGGAGGGTGAAGCCCTCCTATACCGTGTGCGGCATGAATGCAGGCGGTGGTGGTGATCTAGGAACCCCGCGGCTTGCCGTCATTTGTCTCCTCATAGCACGCTCCGTTGGAAGGGGCGCGCCGGAGACGGAGTGGCGGGCGTGGATCTCGTGGGTTGCCGCCGTCGAGCCAGTGGATGCATCACCCATCGACATGTTATCGTGAGCGCCGGAGATCCCCCTCGCCGAGGAGTCACCGCTCGACTCTCCACTGTTGCCGGAACTGCTTCCCTGGCGCAGCCTCTTGCCCAACTTGCCGACGGAGGAACGGAGGTGATCCATCTGTGAGGAGTGCGGAACGTGTGCGAGATCATGGGTAGTGGGAAAGGTGGAGAGGTTACTAGGATGGTGTGCCAAACTGGGGCGCCTGGCCTCCCTTTTATAGTGTGGGAATCTTCCAGGAGAAGGACCCACCAAAAAATTTCAAAATTTGAGATTGCTCCGATCGGTGTTACAGTGCGCCGATCGGCACAATTCAAATTTTGAATGCTCTGACCATTCTGGCACTTAATTCCCATCCTTTATGTCGCTTCCTGGTACATTATATGGGTTGGCAGGGGAACAGCACGGAATCCCGATGTCTTGATTGACTGCGCCGACCGGCGCGGGCTAGCACCAATCGGCATGCTGTCTATTTTTCAGCTTTTGATCAATTTTGTGTCTCCTTTGCACCGCACACCTGCATAAGAACCATACCTGTTCCTTAAAATCAACGCCTGTCGCCTTTGTCGCCCATATAGGAACCGTATGGGTATCTGCACCGATCGGCGCAAGTCCCTTGCATCCCGTCTTTTGGTCCAACGCTGATCCTGATGCCTCGTGTTCATCTCCTTCACCTAATTTTTCACTTTTCCTAATATTCATGTAGTATTGCCATACATAGCGGGGCCCATCTGGTGACCGCGCTGATTAGCGCTGACGTGCGCCGATCGGCATGATGTCCATTTTTTTTGCTCTTAGCCCCTCGCTCCTTCAAAATAGCTCCATCTCTAAAAATTGCTATGCTGGTTGATTTTTAGCACCCCTTCAATTCTCGGCTTAGTCAGCCTTCTGTCTTGACCTGGGCAATAATGCGCCGATTGGCGCAGAAGTCACCGATCGGCGCAGGCTCTGTTCCTTCCTATTTTGGTCTTTTTTGTTTTATTCCTACGCTGTTAGTCTACAATATGTATATACACAGTTTTGCACAAATAAACAAACAACCCAAGAGCACACGAGAATTAAGCACACACTTTTTCTATTTCTTTTATTATAAGCAAGCAAAATAAAAACACCGGGTTGCCCTCCCGACTAACACTAATTAACTAGGTGAAATGGGTTGCCCTCCTGCAAGCACTAAACAACTTCTAAATCCCCCGATCATTGGGTTGCCTCCCAAGAGCGCTCTAGTTATTTAGAGGTCAAAGAGCTTGACCTCCCCGCAACTCCATCAGGGAAGCGTACCGATTGCTCGGCTAACTCCAAACACATACCCGTAGGCTCCAATTCAGGCAAATTGAGACTTGTGAATATATTACGGGGCATAACACTTACACTTGCTCCGAGATCGCACAAGCACCTATCAAGTATCCTTGTTCCAATCATGCATTTGATGCTTGGTGATCCAGGGTCGGGTTTCTTCTCAAGTGCAACATCATTGATTGCCACCGTAAGCTTCTTAGTAACCTTCACAACCTCCTCAGAAACTAGAGACTTCTTGCATCATGTCCTTAATGTACTTGGCATAGGTGGGTACTTAAATAGAATCAACAAAAGGGACATTGATATAAACTTCTTCATGATATCAACGAACCTTGCAAATTGCTTGTCGTGTTGCCGGGCTCTTTCTGTCTTTGTCAGTAGTTGAGTATCCAAGAACATGGCAGGGCCATGCTCCTCTGTTTTCATGCCCATTTTCAGACCAGAGAGGTCAACATCCTCCTCGCATCGATTGGCGCTTTCGGTGAGCTGATCGGTGCCATCAGGACCGTCGCGCCAATCGGCACCAGGGGTGCGCCGATCAGCACGGGATCTCTTTGCTCCCGCAGGGTGCTATGGATCTTCTGTTTGTTTTCCTGACCGTGTAGCTATTGCCTTCAACTGCTCTGCAGACTTTGTATTGGCAGGAATAGCCCCTTTGTTGCCTTGAATGGCTTGCGATAACTATCCCATTTGTTGCTCCATAATCTTGGTATGCTTCAAAATCTGCTCATTGGAGCTCCCAATTTCTATCACCTTGGTATTAATTCCCTCAAGGACACGATCAATCTCCTTGAATTTAGCTTGATTGTCCTTGTTAATCTTCTCTTGAGCTTGGAAGAACTCATGACAATGGAGACGAAGTGGGATAGAATTTTACATGGACAATCTAGGAGAGAAAGAACTCCTTTACTGCTGATATTGGGGCTTCCATACACTATTCTTCATATATTCTAGCATCTTCATCTCTTCAGGGCAATCTTTTTGCACATGACCAAATTCTCTACACTCACCACAAGTGGAGCGTGATTCTGCTCGCTTGAGTGGCTCTTCCTTAGGGATATGAAGATTATTGTCCAACCTCCTTTGAATAGCATCAAGGCGATCCATAATCAAGTCTTCATAAGTCCTCTCAATCACACTCTTCACCACTCCTTTTAAAGGTTGCAAATTCTTGAACTTCTCTCACCATCCCATGATTGATTTTCAACTAGCAACTTGATCAATTCCTTAACTTGAGTGGGAGTTCTTGACATGAATGAACCTTCAGCTGAAGCATCCAAGTACTAACAAGATAGAAGATTCAATCCTATGTAGAACTTCTCAATAACTTCTCCAATTGTCAGACCATGATGAGGGCATGCATCCATATATTCATTGTATCTCTCCCATGCTTCTCCAATGCCTTCATCAACATTCTGTGTAAATCCAAGAATCTTATTCTTCAAAGCTTGAGTCTTACTAGGGGGGAAGTATTTGGCCAAGAATTCAACTGCTAACGTGTTCCACACCGTCATTACTGGGTTTTCCAATCCAGTGTACCATCGGTTGGGGCGTCCAACTAGAGAGAAGGGGAACAGTCGCACACGTACTTAGTCTCCGGTCAATCCCGCTATCTTGAATGTACTGCAAACCTCAATGAAGTGTTGCAAGTAATGATTGGGATCTTCCGAACCTGTGAACGGTTGTTGCGCCACTATTCCAACATATCTCTCCAATTGATATGGGAGTTGATCTTGAGCTTCTTGGAAATCTGTCTTGACAACATTATTCAATTGAGGCTTGAGACGATTAACCATAGGTACCTCTGCCATCTCCTCTTCTTCTTGATCATGATATATTGTGAATAATGCTCGAGGGGTGACGCTTGTTGCTTCTCTAGCTAGATCTCCAAGTGACTTGCTTCTCTTCTCTATTGTTCTCTTCTTGTGAAAGAGTCTTTCTGGATCATCGGTGTAATTAAAGGGTTTGTTTGACTTAGGACCATCCATACCTGTTAGTTTCACTTAACAGAATATATGTACTTGAGAAAAATAAAGCACAATGACTAGACACTAATACATCAAACAATGTTTAAAAACCTGTTATGGTCCCCGGCAATGGCGCCAGAAAAAGGAAGCTTGTTGGTCGTAACTACGCACCCACTTATATACGACAAGAGCGGTATACGATTGTAGCACTTTTTCCCTTGAATTGAGATTTCCAAGGTTTATCAAATCCACTGGGACCTTAGGGATAATTAAACAAAGTTAACAGTAAAAGATCTAATCGAAGCTACTATCGAGTTCAAGTTGTATGAGGGGAGACTGGCCAATGCAAGGGTGCAACAGACAGTAAAACTATCGTTGCGCCGATCGGCGCAGGGGTTGAGCCGATCGGCACACTGGTGAATCTAAGCCAAAGTGCGCCAGATACCTTGTAAGCCTATGTTGTTAAGTGAGTAGCCATATGTCTACTAGTGAGATCGTAACTAGAAAGTCTAATTAAATAGCATCATAATGGGTAATTACATGGATCAATGAAAACCTATAATGAATAAGACCACCCTGCTTTCTGAGCGGCTCCCGATTTATCGCTGCTCAGAGGAAACCGTTAATCGCACAAGTATCTTACCCTACTCATCTATCCAATAGTGTTGTGCAGGCTTAGTGTTGTCAATGCTAAACCACACTACTAGCATCATCAAGCAACCATAATCAATACAATGTCTGAATACTATCCTAATCACTACGATTAAGATAATATCTACTTACTTAGCCTAGAACTAAGCTATTGGAATAAGCACATGCATGATTACATAATCAAGATAGACAAATCACTAAAACCATCATCAGCATATTCAATCATCCTTGAGATACATAGTGTAAGATTCATACCCGTCGAGATGGCCTACCTTAACGGATCAACTCTTAACACCAATGGTTCTTGAAACTCAACTAGAGATATATTCTAACGGGGCAAGCCCCGGTGGCTCTAACTCACGGATCTGTTGTCCCTCTGTCGCCTCTTCTTCCTTGCTCATGGGGCAATGGGTTTACAAGTATTTATAGGGGTTCTACTCGTAAAGGACTTGGTTTCTAGCAAATAAGGTGGCTGCACCGATCAGGCGCAGGATTACGACGATCGGTGTAAGCCGTGTCTTCTCTGGTTTCTCCTCCGAGTCGGTTCTTTTGTCTTTCACAGCTGCCATGTGGGCCTTTTCCTTCGAGATAAAGTCTTGTACTACACGTTGAGATCTTGAAGTTCCATAAATCTTCTAGGCAAATATCTTCAAGTGTCTTGCACAGGTCAACTTCCATAAATATGTGGAATGAGCCTCAGTCATTTCTGTGGGCCAAAACACCCTGCGTCGATCGGCTCATGGACTGTGCCGATCGGCGCACTAGGCTTCTTCAGTGCTTTTCATCGGTTCTGGATTCCTGTCCTCTACAGTATCACTTTAATCACCAATTTTACCTATTTCTATAATAAAGCTCCAAAACAGTACATATACAAATATATAGACAATATCATAGGTAAATGGCCTAAATTAGTATCAATGATGCTCTAATTGTTATAATATTCACATATAAAAGAGGCACTTGGAGAGTGCCAACAATCGCCAACCCTGGAAACAGGAATACCCCGACGGGTTCTTTGTCTAGAGCGGGCTCTCCGTGATAGATATAGGGCTCGTCACCCTGGCGCGTTCGTCGTCATGAAGCAGGCTACATCAACTAGTTTGACCTCGGCGACATGGCGGAGGACTCGCCACCCCGGTGATCGCGGTGACCTGCCCAGGACTGTCTCGACGCAGACTGATCTTCTGGTTAGTTTGTCGTGGTTGCTAGTTATCCGGTATACTAGATCTTTCTATGTTGTTTTGCTAGGATTTGCTGCATTCATAGTTAATTCTAGCGATTCAATCTAGTTTGATCTGTATATTCAAGTCACCTCTGAATAGATCCTAGCGATTAGATCTAGTATTGTGTGGGCGTTCGTTCGTTCCGAGAACTGTCTCGGCTCAAACCGATCTTCTACGATATCTAGAACTGTCTCGGTTAATTCCGATCTTCTAGTTGGACACCCATGCAAGAACGATCTCATCGCGAGGGTCTGTTCAGGGTATCGTCAGAGTGTTTAGCCGACGACATATCTGGTTACTAGCAGCAGTTGATAGATATTCACATGTTTAGTTCCTTTCTATCGGCTCTGGTTCATCGGCTCTAAGTATTGCACCAGTCTTATTTGTCTAGCCAATGAATCATCATGTAGTTTATTTATTTATCAAGTATTGTATCGGCTAGGTATTGTGATTCTATTAACTGACCGATATAATATTAATTGTTACAATTAGTCTATTGTGTATTAGCTTGTAGATTTATGCTTTATATTATTATTATAAAGCCAATGCTCAATCATATATTTAGCATGCCTCGACTATGTGCCTTCATCGACTTTATGCATGCATCGACACTTTGCCTACATCAACTTAATCTTCATCGACTCTCCGCCTGGAAGCCATCGTCGGTCGACTTACAGGCGTATACCTTGTCAGTTGAATGGTCAAACTGACCGGCACGCCGCGCACCATCTACCGCGCGTCATTGGATCTGCACTGGAGCTAAGCAGATCTCACGGGCCTCATGTTTGTACGTGGAGGATCGACTGTTGGTTTTTCACGTCAACATGCTTTTTGGCACGCTCAGTAGGACTCATCTTCATTACATGGTGAGCATCAGAAAAACTCATATTTTTTATCATCAGAATGGAAGTCAGATTTATTCTCACTCTGCCATGAGACCTAGAAACATATCATGTCCCGTAGCTTCAGATGATGAAGAAAATATGACATCAGCTTTATTTTGTCTGGGGGTGGAGCCGATGCATGGATACATTATGAAAAAACAGTCGATATCATTCTTGTATTGGAAGGTTAGAATGTAACGCATCGGCTTCCCATGGCAGCAGATTATAAATTATATGCACTAATTTGTTGTAGTCAAGAACTGAAGTCCAGCCTGTGTCACGTCTTTATGCTGATCAAGTCAACTATGGCTGCTAATACCCTGTTAAGAAGTCATTGTTACATGGTTTCAAGCTGGTGAAACAGAGAAGCCAAGTGCAATGTAACTTCACCAGCTTCATTATTTGACCATTAAGAAGATTTGGCATCGATTATTAGTATATTGGCTGTTGAAGAATGCTAGTGCATCGATTGTTGACAAGTGCTGACATGAGCCAACGCTTGATGATCCTGCAAATTTATATCTTTATTTAAGCGGCCAAACATCTCCTGTACTGATCGAGCATGGGCAGGCATGGTAATCGGACATCTATCATATGTTCTAATGATCACCCATAGTTGTGCATTGATTGGACTTCATTCTGAGCGTCGGATGACACGAATGGCTATGGGCATTGGATTTCTCTCCCTTGGTAGTTCCATCGGCTGGTTCTAAGCATTATCTAGGTTATCTATCTCCATCGGATAGAACTTGGAAGAGAACTCGAGGGGCAGGTTATGGATTTCTCCTTTGTCCTTTATAGGGAGTGATGATTTTTCTTCATATGCATGCCTGCAGAAGGTGCGGCAAAGTTAACCAGACAACATCTGATGGCCAGCAGTAGTCAATCGAATTCAGAGTCAAGGTCACCGCATCATCGACTGTAATTTGAGGAGTGAACTGACTGAAGCGTTAAACGAGTTATGTGGCTGGAGCTGACTTCTAGGATTTGATGATAATTGGGTTTAGTGTCAGACCAGTAATGATAAATTGTTTTGAGGGGCAATGAATAGGCCGAAGAAGTACTCAGAAAGTGAGGTCTTGCAGCAGTCAGTTAACATGCTTTTCGAAAGCCGATGGTGAGTCTACAGCAATTTCTTTACTCCACCATCGGCTGGCGTTGGTATTTGAACGCATCATGAGTTCTAAAGTGAAGACAAAACCAGCCTTGAGCAAAGAAAATATTTCTTTATGTGATGGAAACCGGTGCACACCATGATTAGAAGGATAAGATTGACTGAAAGTTAAGGGTAAGAGATCCACAGATGAAGTCACAATGCAATCACGATAGTGGGAGAGTGTTAGCTGGTGAATGATTTAAACATGTCTGGCCAAAGGGCGAGAGAGAAGCCGACGTCAACAATTATTTCTTCAAGGCTCGTTGTAGACTCGGGGTCATTGGCACTCAAAATAGAAGCATGATGGTGTGATTTATTTCTGGAGTTTCTAATGGGTGCCTGACGAGTTACTGGTAGCAGTACCACAAAAGTGGTCTTTAGTGACACTTTAAAAATGAATCTAGCGGCGGTAATATAATCCCCCGCCGCTACAGTGTAATAAACATTTTAACGATGGTTCAAGAGCTGAACCATAGCTAGAAAATAATTTAACGGCGGTTGATAACATGGGCCGCCGCTATAGTCATTTATAGCGGCGGCCTACAAAACAGCCCGCCGCTAGAAAAATGAGCCGCCCATCAAAACTCGGCCCAGTAGCGAGCGCAAATAAGAGAGTACATGGTTGGCCATCCAAACCCTAACTCAGTTTCTCTCGTCTCTTTCCCTCTCCAGCCGGTCGCGCCCACCACCATGCTCCTCCCTCTCTCGGTGGCCGCCTCTCCTCCCTCTCTTGGTGGCCGCCTCCATCCTCCGTCTCCCTCCTCTCGTGCGTGCAGTGGTCGTCGCCCTCAAGCGCGGCGATGGATCCGAAGCGCATGGTGGCCATCGCCCTCCCTCGTCCATCGCCCCTCCTCCTCCCGCCTCCATTGCAGCGCGCAGCAAGGGGGAGGCCAGATCTGGTGCCTCCCCCTCCTATGACGATGGCGCGCGACAAGGGGAGCCAGATCCGGCGCCTCCCATCCCCCCTCTGACGGCGACGCGGTAAGGGGAGACAGATCCGGCGCCTCTCACTCCCCTCCGACGGCAATGTTGCCTGGCAAGGGGAGCTAGATCCGGCGCCTCCCACGTCCCCTCCGACGGTGGCACGCGCGGCAAGTGGATCCGGCGCGTCCCACCCTCCCTCCGATGGCGACAGCGCGCGACAAGTGGATCCGCACCTCCTACCACCCCCCACCCCTCCGACGGCGGCGGCGACAAGTGGATCTGGCGCCTCCTCGAGGGGTTCGTCCGGGGGTCCGGTCCAGGTCCTCCATGACGGCGGTCTCCGGTGGCGAGGCGCATCAGCGGTGAGCCACCACAACGGCGCCGCGCGGACGCCTGAGGGGTCCTGGAGAGCAGGCTGCTGGACGACGACATGGGCCAAGGCGAGCCGAGCGCGGCGGCGCGGATCCGCCCTCCTTCCCCCTCGTCGTGGCGTCGGATCTAGCTGGGCTGCAGTCGGATCCGGTCGGCCGATGACTAGGGTTTCATTTTTTTTATTTTTTCATATTAACTCGTAGCGGCGGGTGATATTGTTACCTGTCGCTACTGTGCACATTTTACCGGCGGGCTATTTTAGCTGTGATTGGGTGACGGCCGGATGTCATACCCGCCGCTACAGAACTCTTTTAACCGCCGCTACAGAACTCTTTTCTGGTAGTGTAGATGGGAGTTTCTCAATTTTTTATTTGCCAGAATTACATAATCTCGTCTCAGCCTGGTGGAGCTATAATATCTTTGGTTTTTTCTCTCTCTATCGGCTTGTTCTGAGCATCATACAACAGTGTTTGGGAAAGTTCCTATCGACTAACTGCGTGTGTAAGAGGAAAGGCCGGATTCTTGCTACATGGCTAATAGATGATTATCTTCAGGCAATATTCGTTGATTCAAAATCAAGCCGATGCGTGGTACGTCATATGAAGACAACAAATATTATTTTTATCATTCTACCATCGGCTGCTCCATGGAGTGACTAATGTGGTTGATTATGCGGAGCATGAGCGCCAGTTGATGTGAAGATGTTACATGCAATTTATTGAGCAAAGCTTGAACCCGTTATCTGTCAGTTCACATATTGAAACTTTCTCCATGCAGTCGTTGTCCAGAAAAACTATGTTTGCTATAACTAGAGACCAGAATAGCTGAAAAGTAGAGTTTTGTTTGCCCTATTGACGGTTTGAGTTCACATCTGTTTGGATTATTTGTTCTACCATCGGCTGGATATTCTAATTGGAAGCCAATTCTGGTCCACGTCAATACCTCAAGTATGAAGCAAGCTGTTATGCTTCAGCTTGTGACGAGATGTAGGCAAGATGATTATGTGCATTCGTCTCTTTGTACTTGGCAGACGGACACACAGAAAAGTCACTACAACAGAAAGTCACATCAGCAGCAGTTCAAAATAGGTCATCAGCAGCGGTTTTAGAACCGCTGCTGATTACCCGTTGCTGATAGTCATAGTTATCAGCAGCGGTTAAAGAACCGCTGTAGATACTTGAGCATCAACAACGGTTCAAAACTATGAACCGCTGCTAATACCTAAACATCAGCAGTGGTTCAAAACTGTGAACCGCTGCTGATATTCCACATATCAGCAGCGGTTCAAAGTTGTGAACCGCTGCTGATACAGATTTTAGTATAAAAAAAACAATACTTTTAAATCTTGAAACCTGCATTTCCAAAACAATACTTTCAAATCATATATGCATGTTCTCAAGTACAATGTAATATATATACATACATACATCCATATAAACCAAGTGAATACTAATACATTTTCTAAGAGACATTACAATTTGATCTACCATCTTCAGAAAACATGGAAGATTTCTACACTGCTGCCTAAACATATGCTAAATTTTCACATGCTATAGAGTATCTGGAAGATAAACTTTGGATAGTTCACATGCTAGAATATCTAAATAAGTTACCACTTATCTGATTTCTCTATTCCCTTGCTTCTTTCCATTTGAGATTGCTATTCCAAGGCTCTGCTCCGATGTTCCCCAAACAGCACAGAACTCAAGTTCAGCCTACTTGATGCCTGAAATTACAATTCCAGACCCAATCGCTAGTAAATTATTGAAGAATATGATATACATCAGTTAATGTTCTATAGAGGAACTGAAAAGCTATGTGCAGAGGAACTGAAAAATAATACCTTGAGATGATATTTCTTCAAGTTCATGATGAGCAAGTGCCAAGTGAAGAATCACATCCATAAGGAACTGAAACATAATACCTTGAGATGATATTTTTTCAAAAATGAATTATATACTTGCTAAATTACTATACAGAATTGCTGGAAGAGACCTCTCTCCCTTTCAACCGCATTTTTTCTTGCTAAATTACTGTACAGACTAATTTTGAGACAACCGATACACTAATCAGACAAATGCATTTTTTCCATAGGCACTAGATCAATGCATTAGTACAAAGAAACAGTATTCAGCATATTTGTATTTTCTTTGTAAAATAATATGACAGCTTTTCTCTGATTGACCATCGACTAGGTAACCGCGAAGATGGACCAAAAGCAATTTTGGGCTGGTGATGAAAATAAGTACCAGTACCATTCAATGAAAAATACATACCAGTACCACACAATATGTAGCTGCTGCTGTCTGCTGGATTGCAAGCATCCAAAACTTTGTACGCATTATCCTTTCTTCTCTGATTTTTCTTTTTGCATTCCAAGCCAACAGTCAGACACTAATGAATCCCTGAAATTTATGTCGTACCAGTTAAAATGGCAGCTAGTAACACCCTATAATTCAGAACGAAAAACCAATAAAAACACTGCAAATTGTGTTGACTGCACCGATGCTTTTGAACTTCAACAGGTAACAACGATGTAGACTGTATCAATAGGTTACAAGTGGACGTGGACCATGTAAGAAAAATCTCCATTAGTGTTCTTAATAATAAGCTCAGTAAGAGAAAAATGAGGACTAGGCACCATCTGAAAAGAAGAGATTGTACACTATGAAATTCCTGTCGGTCCTTTAATTGATCCACTAAGCATAGCAGGTAAATTAAGCAGTCGCTATTCTAGCATCCAAAACGCACTCATACTTCTTTTTTGTCAGCTATCGTACTGCAATTATATGAAAATCGATGCCTAGCTGAACGGAACTGAAGACAGATTAAATTGAGAAACAAAAGGCAAACCAGATGCGGGGGAAGTCGAATGCGCGGGCGGTTGCCGCGGTGGATCGACGACGAGCGAAGCCGGAAGAGCGGCTTTGGCCGAGCACGTCCTGTGGAGGCGTCGGCGTCGGCAGAGGAGGCGTCCAGCTGTGGCGGCAGCGTCGGTAGAGGATGGGTGGCGGCGGTGTCGGCAGAGGAGGCGAGGCAGCAGCGTCGGCAGAGGAGGCGTCCAGCGGTGGCGGTAAAGGGGAGGCGGCGGCGTGAGCAGAGGAGGCGACGGGAGGTGGCGGCAGCGGTGGGAGCGTCGGGTCAGACCGTCAGGTGGTCGAGAGCGATGGCACAGGTGGTGGAGAACGATGTTGAGATTTTCTATGGGGGGAGACTATCGGCAGTGGTTGAGAAATAGAACCGCTGCTGATAGGTGACTTTCAGCAGCAGTTCGTCCAATTAACCGCTGTTAATTCCCAACTTTCAGCAGCAGTTCGTACACATGAACCGCTCCTGATATAATTTTTTTATTTTCTTTTTTCCTTTGATTTTTTTCTACGACATCAACTTTAGTTATTACATGACAAATACTTTGTCGTGATCAGACATCATCAACTTTACTTATTACATGAGAAATACATAAAAGCAAAGAAAAAATAATACAAATTATACATATAAATTCATGATATAAATTAACACAAATATTGCTATTATCAGCAGCGGTTCAGACATATGAACCGCTGCTGATAGTTCACAGGGCCCTACAAATTTTGAAACGCTGCTGATAAAAACTTATCAGCAACGGTTGAATTTTAAAACTTATCAACAGCGGTTCAGACAAATGAACCGTTGCTGATAACCCTTATCAGCAGCAGTTCATTGGTGCTGCAATAATAGGTCGGGCCCTGTAGCTTCTGAAACCGCTATTAATGAGGCGCTATTTATAACTATTTTTGTAGTAGTGAGTATTGGTTGATCTGTAATGGTTTTCATGATGTGAATAGCATCAGATTGTTTGAAATGACTCAAAGGAGCTGGTCGTCATGGCATGAGTATGGCCGATGGATGGAAGAATTGCAGGATTTTGTCCTTATTTTTAATCAACAGCCAATCAGAAGAGTAAGTCCAGGAACATGTTTTTTATCGAGCCATTGGGTCAGGTAAAATCAGTAACAATTATTACTGGGATGAGGACCATAAGATTTTTTCAAGGAGATTAGTTGGCTGGCCAAAGGAGTACCGGAAGGCTGCAGGATGATGCACTTGCCGATGAGATGATGAGCTCAGCGGACATCGGACCATCACACAAAAGTATGGCCATGAGACAACTTCAGAGGCATCGGATTATCATACGAAACTATGGCCATCGGATAACTTCAGCTATGGGCTTCAGTCCATGCAAGTACACTTATGGATGTCAGGTTGGGATTACGTAACGCCGGAAGTGAGTAGATTTTGCTCAATATTTTTCTCTGGCATCGGCTAGTTGCTATATCTATGCACAATTTTTTGGCACTGTTGATATGACATACTGTGGAAGGCATAATTTCATTGCTATTAGAGGATGGAACAGTGTGATTAGGCATGTGCACAAAGGACTTGTAGGTTGTCTGGACTCTTGTGCGTTGCTCAAGTTCGTTATTTAAGGAGAAGACTTTTCCATGTCTATGTGTGATCTGCATGCGTGAGAGGCCAGGACTTCTATTTGTATGGCTATGCAAGAGATCAAAGGAATTATGCATGCGTGCAAGGAATACACATTAGCTGAATAGAATATTTATTAGTTAAAAGATAAAGCTAAGATTAGAATCTTGTATGTAGCTTCAGGGCCAAGGCATAGCGAGGATTTTTACCTGTACGACAAGACCACCAGCCCTATAAATATAAGGGTGATGGCAACTGTAATAGATTATCAATCGATCAATATACAACTTTCGTACATCGCCAACCCTGAAAATAGGTATCACTATGTCAGGTCAGCCTTCTAGTAACGCTTGGAAAAGAAATGTTACTAAGATCTATAGTAACACATTTATTAAGTGATATAGGTTGTGTTGTTACTAGAGCATATTCCATAGTAACATAGTTATGTGTTACTGATTATGAGAAAATGTGAAACAAGTAAATTCTATTGTAATACATATACGTGTTACTATTGATAAGAAAAAAATGATACAAATAAATTCTATTGTAACACATATAATATGTTACTACTCAACAAAAGTGTAACACTTATTATTCTAAAAAATAGTGTTAAATGTAACAAAAATGTCTTGTACTAGGAATTGAACTCTGGTGGCATACTTCAAGATTGATGGCAACACTAGCCAAGCTATAACACAGTTGTGATTATGATTTTTAAACATAAAACTTGTAATATAAGGAAGAACAACTAATGTCTATAGTAACACATATATCTGTTACTATTTGAGACAGTGTGTTACAAATATCTTTGTTTGACTGTAGTGAATGTTGAATCATATTTCTATTGTTAAAAGAAATTCAATAACATTGCTTGAGATATGGATATATAAGTGAGTTTTGATGTTCAATAGCTTGCCATAGAAGCATATGTTGCATCTTTACCAAACAAAAGTAACATGTAGTGAGTTCCTAAAAAATTAAACTCAGGTGTTTAGTTTTCAAACTTGTGACATTTTCACCTAGGGTGAGGTAGAATTTTGATTAAAATAAGCATATAGTCATTTTGTATTATTACAGAGGATGCCTAACGATGAAGTCACTACCACATGATTTGGAAAATATTTTGTATCCGGAGCTAAAGTTATTAGAAGATAAAAAAATTAACGCATTATTCAAGTAGCAGTCAAGAGATTATAAGGCTCCAACCCTTTAACATTTTTGTTGCAACACTATTTTGTGCTACAACAAAAAATTTCTTATAACACTTATACTAGATATGTTAAACTAAGTAATAATGTTTGTAACACTTTTAATGTAACACTATTTTTTGTTACTAAAACTGTTTCTTGCAACATATTTTTTAAAAATGGAAATCATGTATTACAAAGTTATTTGTAACACTTAATTTTATGTTCCTATAAAATATTTTGTAACACTAATGCCCAAGTGTTACAAGCATGTGTTACTATATGCATGTTCTGTAGTAGTGTATACCTCGACGGGTTCTTTGTCTAGAGCGGGCTCTCCGTGATAGATGTAGGGCTCATCACCCCGGCGGGTTCGTCATCATGAAGTAGGCTGCATCGACTAGTTTGACCTCGGCGACATGGCGGAGGACTCGCCACCCCGGTGATTGCGGCGATCTGCCAAGGACTGTCTCGGCGCAGACCAATCTTCTGGTTAGTTTGCCGTGGTTGCTAGTTATACGGTATAATAGATCATTCTAGGTTGTTTTGCTAGGATTTGCTGCATTCATAGTTAATTCTAACGATTCAATCTAGTTTGATCTGTATATTCGAGTCACCTCTGAATAGATCTTAGCGATTAGATCTAGTATTGAGTGGGTGTTCGTTTGTTCCAAGAACTATCTCGTCTTAGACCGATCTTTTAGGATATCTAGAATTTTCTCGGTTAATTCCGATGTTTTAGTTGGACAGCCATGCAAGAACGATCTCGTCGCGAGGGTCTGTTCAGGGTATCATCGGAGTGTTTAGCCGACGACATATCTGGTTACTAGCAGCAGTCGATAGATATTCACATGTTTAGTTCCTTTTTATCGGCTCTGGTGCATCGACTATTGGTTCATCAGCTCTAAGTATTGCACCAGCCTTATTTGTCTAGCCAATGAATCATCATGTAGTTTATTTATTTATCAGTATTGTATCGGCTAGGTATTGTGATTCTATTAATTGGCCGATATAATATTAATTGTTACAATTAGTGTATTATGCATCAGCTTGTAGATTAATGGTTTGTATTATTATTATAAAGTCGATGCTCAATCATGTATTTAGCATGCATCGACTATGTGCCTTCATCGACTTTGTGCAAGCATGAACGCTATGCCTACATCAACTTAATCTTCATCGACTCTTCGCCTGGAAGCCATCGTCGGGCGACTTGCAGGCACACACCTTGTCAGTTGAATGGTCAAACTGACTGGCACACCGCGCACCATCTATCGCGCGCCATTGGACCTGCACTAGAGCTAAGCTGATCTCCCAGGCCTTGTGTTTGCATATGGAGGATCGACTGTTGGTTTTTCGCGTCAACACCAGTACAGGAGCACCTCCCCTGCCAACGGGTTCATAGTCAAAGGATGCTGTCACTGTGACAGCGCTTGTAGGATGCCTGGGTGAGTTCATCTACAGTGTAGCTGAGGACAGACGTCAGATGATGGACGTCATCAGGAGCCAGGCATAGATTCAGAGGTAGCAGACTATAGTTCTTACTGCCCTGATGACACAGATGACGGAGGTGACCTAGAGGCAGGCTAGTCAGTAGCCAGGACCTTTAGTGCTTCCATAGCACCAGGAGCTGCAGACTCAGCCAGGACCCTTCACTACCTTGATGACAGCTGAGTCCAGCGGACTATCACTTTCAGGGGTCTTAGAGCATCTCCAAAAGCTCCGCAATAATTAGGTCCCAAAAACCTTCTTTTGGGAGCAGCTCAAAAAGTATTAGGAAAAAAAATTCTTTCCTCCTCCAACAGTTCTTCCCTAAAATGATGTGAAAACATTTTTTTATTGGTCCATGTTAGTACTTGGGTCTACAGATTTTAACTTTTTCTTGAAAAAAGATGGATTGGGGCTCCCAATTCTTCCCCTGTTTCTAGCTACAAGTGAGGAGAGTTTAGGGAGGAAATAAATATATGGATGATTTAGGACATTGTTGGAGATGGTTTTTAGACAAAATCCTCTATTATTCAATTTAGGGAGAGGTTTTGGGGCACTCTTGGAGATGCTCTTATCGATAGGGGGAGCAGGACAGACTTTCTCTTCGGCTCAGCTCTCCCCCGTGTCAGCTTTCTCAGTGTCTGCGTTGTTTGTCTCTCCCTCACACTCTTCAACATCGCAGATGGCAGGACCCTCCACTACTCAGCACTTAGCTATCAGGAGCTTATTCTCAGAGATTGTTCACACTACTCGTGCAGACTCCCAGCCAGCTCTAGAGTTAGCTACAGCTACAGCTCTACCTCTTACTACCACAGTTACCACTCTTACTCCTCAGGCATCAAAGGATCTTGTCTATGGAGGCTTCTCACAGCATGACCTGGCAGATCTCATTCTTCTCTAGACATCAGCTCAAAAGACTGTCAGAGTCACACTGGCAGAATAGGACAGAGGGTCTGAGTTGCCAGTGGACCTTGACTTCTTCGAGCAGATGGATGCTTAGGCGGCACAGGCTCAGGGAGCATAGCAGGATCCAGCACAGGAGCAGTCTGGAGCAGAGCCTTCAGAGGACGTCACTGCACCACTTCCTTCGACCACGAACGCTTAGATATTCATCTTTTTCACTTTTTGGTGCTTGTTGCCAAAGGGGGAGAAGAGTCCTAGGTCTAGGGGAGTGGGAGTGTGATCCTGTGCGATCGAGAGTAGCTTGTATCTAGGGGGAGCATACAAGATTTTTGGGAGTTAGATACATTTAGATCTTATTTTGATGGAGTTATTCGATGTTCGTGGATTTTGATGAGTCATGGTTTTTATTCGCCTGTGTTTGACTCATTTTAATCTCACTTGTTTTTTACTCATATGCACTGCATTATATTCATTAATTATCTTGTATGCCTGTGTATGATATCATGATGATGATTGCTTATTCTTAATTCATATGCATAGTCATGCTAACTTGATGCATCTCATCATTCATGTCTTGCATTGCATGTCTTTATGCTTTCCTTTAATATATTGCCATGACATGCATGCATATTTCATCCAGAGTATGCTTTTTCACTCTTTTCCTTGTATCTCTAGATGATATTTGATTGAGTAGGACCTTATGCGTTTCTCTCATATGTTGTTATGGTTCCTCTCGATCTTTGTGTATCTCTTTTAGCCCAGTTGTTTATTGATCAAGTTTTTGATTAAGTAGTGGTTGTCATCAATCACCAAAGAGGGGGAGATTGTAAGCTTCATGACCATTGATGATTGGATCCCCAAGGTATGTATGTTTTGGTGATAGATGATAACTATGAAATCGTGGGCTAATATCTATATGAGTGTTGTCTATATAGAAATCATCTCTAAACTCTATTATAAATTATATGGATGATGGTTGCCTTGGAGATTGATGACAACGACCACAAGCATGGAGGCTTGTGAACTTCATGGAGTCCAAGGGTTGATAAAGATGGATCAAAGTGGAGAACATGCTATAGCGTAAGTGTTTGGTACACTTGCCTAGTTGTTAGGGCTTTGAGTCCATAGGAAAATCCGGACTATCAAGGGGGTCTAGGTCATTCTCTTAGGTCATGTCTAGTCGGTGATGTGCAAGGTTGCTTGGTGAAATAGCAGGCACTAGTTGACAGTGGAGAAGCCAAGGAGCTTTTCGGAGAAGTCGGAAATGAAGTCAGGACATAGAGACCAGATAGAGGGGTCAGTGGAGACCGGACTGTACGATCACTATGGGGAGTTGTCTGGGACTTATAGTGAGGAGTGAGGAGTCTGTCTGTGGTAGAGCCTGTATAGACTGAATGGTCCGGTCTGCTGATCGAACAGTCCGGTCAGTAGGGCTTGCACAGGGCAGAGAGGAAGCTTCAGCGCGAAATTTTTTTGGACTGGAGAGAGAAAGGGACTGGACGGTTCGATCAGATGACCGTATGGTCTAGTCAGCAGGAGAATCAGCAGGGGTCAAAGCCATTGGTGCATTGTGCTATAGTGACCGAACTGTCCGGTCAGGCAGTGACCGGACGTGTCTGATCAGTAGGCCTAGAAAGCTGATTTGGTGAAGCAACGGCTAGTTTGAGGTTGGGAGCCTATATAACTTCGTTGCTAGGGTCTTTGGGACCTCTCTTGGCCAGTGGAATACCTGAGAGCATTTGGTAAGGTCTAAGAAGAAAAGAGGAGAGCACTAGGAGGAGATATTGCATATCTTGAGAGTGCTAGTGGAGAGTAACTTGAGCATCTTGCACATCTAAGGCAAGGGTGTCCTTGTGGGTGTGATCTAGATTGTTACTCTTGGTCTATGGTGAGACCTAGACCGGTTAGGTGTCGGTGATCGAGCCTATCATGATTGGTTGTGAAGGCCGTCACACGTTTGTACACGGTTTGAGCCCGCCATTGAAAGGGGCATCGCTGGTCAGCGCCCGTGTCGGCTCAGGGAGTCTGGCATGTTCTCGAGGGAGGCGAGCTTGTGCTTTGTGCAGCGGTGACGGACACCGTGTCTTCACTCTAGGAGTGATTGCAGGCTCATTGGTGAGAACTCCACTTGGTGGCTGGAGGGACTGGGACTCCTGTGGGAGTGGTCCAATGAGGATTAGGGGAAGGCACCATCCTTGTGAGACCTTGGGAAAAAATCATGAGCATTCCTTGACCCTCTCTTTACTATTTCGCAATTGTGTGCTCTAGTGACTAGGGTGAATTATGGCTTGCATAGGCTAGTGTGTTTGGCTTCCGCGCTTTCTCTTATCATGAACTCTAGCATGTGTAGGGTCTTGGCCTACTAGTATTGTTTAGGTTGCTTCTCTTGTTAGACTCAAGTAGTAGAAATTGAAGTAATTGGATTCGTGAGCGGCTTACCGATTCACCCCCCCCTCTCGGTACGCCTTCGTTCCTTACACATGTCCACCTCCTTAACGATGTGCATGCCCCGCTGGCACGAGTGAAGACGATCTTTACTCCATCATTGGTTGGAAACCATCTTCTCAATAAGTTCTTTTGCCTTATCAACGGTCAGTGAGAAAAAGGCTCCTCCCATAGCAGCATCAATATGATCATAAGCCGACGGAGTCAGCCCGTTATAAATGTTCTGGATGATAAGCCATTCATCCATCCCATGATGAGGACAGGCGGCAATGTACTCTTGCAGCCTCTCTCAAGCCTTGGAGATTGACTCCTTGGACTCCTACTGGAAGCTTGAAATTCTTCCACAAAGGGCAGTGGTATTTCCAGTGGGAAGAATTTGGCGTGGAACGTGGCTGAACACTTTTCCCAGGTACCCACAACATCCTTGTTCACGTAGAACCACTATTTCACCCTTCCCAGAAGGGAGGATGGAAACAGACGAAGGCGACTAGCATCTTGAGAGACGTCCTTCATCTTGACGGTGCTGCAAATCTCTAGAAATTGTTGTAGACGGGCGCTGGTGTCCTCATTGGCCTTCCCACAGAATGGGCTGGACTGCAGCATGGTAATGAGACCCGTCTTATCTCGAAATTCACATCTCCTCTGTGTTGGGTGCAACAGGAAAGTTGGGCACTGAGGGAACGGAAAAATCATGAAAACTCTTCTGGGCCATGACCATGAAGCTTGATGGTGCAGAGGTGACTGGCTCACTTGCAGACACGAACTTTTAGGGAGGGACGAGACGTGCACGTACCCTTCTCAAGAGTTGTTCAGGATCTTCAATATAACTTTTAGGCAAGGTGAAGCTGGTCATGCACTACCCTATTTTCACACAAAAGGAGAAAACAGACAAGTTTAGCCTGTTTGGCCGAATGCCAAATAATCTTTAACGAATGTAGAGAGTCCGCAAGTGCATGGAGAATACCGTTGTAGCATTTCACCCGGAAGTATTCAGGGGTATCGTATTTGTTTTATCCCAAAGGAAGGCATATGATTGATCAGAGTAATTACCATATTCTAGATATGTGCACATTGGATTATGAGACAAAGTCCTCACAGGGGTAAGGATAAAGATAAACATGGTAGTGGACATACAAATAGCATACTCAAGTTAGATAAATATTAGTCTAGTAGAGAAGGAGAAAGAAAGAGATAAGTTCCTATGTTGCTTTTATATAGTTACATAGTTTACATTATATACTATTATATAGATACAATGGCAATGCAAGACAATCAGATCATCACACCGTGGGCATCCGATTTTCCCCTATGTTCACAGTACGATTCTGGCCAAGAGCCTATTGCATAGCCGAACGTGGGTAATTTCAAAGGACAGATAGGGTTGTCACCACCTACTGCCTACCCCTAGCAATCCATGGGCTCCACAACAAATAATGCATTCTATTGATCTAACCACCATGCTTACATCTCTAGAACAATACTCCTAATCCCTTAAGCAATGGATTAGAAAAGGAGTAATCACATTTAAGTGAACACTAAGCATATGAAAATGATCCAAGTCACACACTAATCATGCATCATTATAACAACATAAATCACGACTATAGTAAGGGTTTATGTCTAACATGGTAATATAGTATGACTACATTACTAATAGGCAAGCATAATAACCACATAAATGAATAGATCATATAATCAAACAAGAAACACATGACCCAAACATAACTATATAGGAAGACTAAATATATTAAATAGAATAAAGTCTTACAAAGGAGAAAGATACGAGAGCCATACCACAACTCCAAGGAAGACTTGGGAACTGAAAAAGACTCTATTCTAAGCCTAGCTCCAACAAAACTAAAGGGAATCAGAAAATGGTAAAGTGAGTAATGCTTCTGGGTGTATGCTTTGGAGTGAGGCCTCTCCCTTCCTTTTATAGCTGTCCAAAGGCGGTTGTGAGGTCAGTAACCCCTGCCCTAAGGGGGCTTACCGCCTTTGGGAAGTCAGTGGGGAACTGCCATTCGACCAAACAAGGGGTGGGCCCACTTGGGTCTTGCCGCCTCGGGAGCCCTGCCAGGTGGGTCCCAATGTCTAGTGATATGGCAAGGTTGGTTGTTGAAGCGGTTTGCTTCTGTATGTGGGCCATTCAATCAGTCTAATTGGCTATAATTGGCTGAAAGTTTATTTCCACGAATCTTGAGGCACTTCTTCAGTCCATTTATATATTTTCCCTGCATGTCAGTGTTTCTCCAAGAAATAGTGGATATTTATTAATTCTAACTAAAATGCAAGGTTGTAATGTACAATCCTTCTTTATTTTGAGTAATGTTGATGGCCGGAAATGGTAGTTAACGATCGTCAACACCTGCCAGTGAGGGTTCACTGATTTTGAGTACGGCGGACGTTACTTTCTCTCCTTCATTGTTTAGCTTGTTGTCAGTGCATCCTTGTTCGGGGACGAGGACATGGATGTCTTCTTTAGCCACCACACCTTTTTCACCATCTTGGGCGGGTTCGATGAAGGATTCTTCAGTACCGGTAGCATCTTTGCCTAGAGCCTAGGTGTTGGCAGTCCTTAAATGCTAAATCCGACCATCATATCCTTGCATAAATAACATGAAAGGAATAACCAACATAGTGATAGGGGTTTATACTAACAATTTCCACTAGTGTTGGTGATTATTTGTATGCAGGTGATTTATCCATGAAGTTAAGGCAAAAACATCATTACAAAGTGGAAGAAACACAGTCCCAACCAATTAGATCGTGGTACATGGATTCATGGGCCTACTATAGGGACCAAACTGCCTCAAGAACCAACCTAAGCCTCATAGCTGATATTGGGACCCACAAAATAGTGTGGGACAGAAGAATAGGGGTCATTGGGTCCCACTTTTGTTCGGCCGAATGAGGGCCATCTTTTTGTGGCCGTTCTCCACCACCTTTCCTATGTTGGTTCCTTGGCTTAGGGCGGCAATTACCGCCTCGAGGAACCGCCTTTGGGCCCTATATAAGTAGGGGAGGGCCTCCACTCTACACACAACACAAGAAGAAGATTTAGAGATCCACTCGAAAGGATTTAGCACTGCCAAAGTGCTTAGAAAATAGGCAAAGGGTGAGAGAGAGTTCGGGGAAGCGTGGGCCTTGTCGGCTCCTTCTCCATGCTTGTACCTTGGCGGATGCTTTCCTTTCTTTGTAAGTATTCATGATCTTCCTTTGGTATTTAAGTTTCCTTTTTAAGTATGTTTTTCCTTAGTTGCTTACGGGATCGTTGTTGACACTTCTTAACATCGCATCAAGAATATCACTATTCTAGTTACGGCGTTAGAAGTGATTATTGGCGTTTGTTATGCTTTAAGAGTAAAGTGAATTAATCTACAAGCGCACGGAACACCATTGTAGCATTTCACCCGGGAGTATTCCAAGGTACAATATTTATTTTCCATAGGAAAGCTAGGCATAAGATTATCTTGGTCTAACAAAGATATAACTATAAGAATTATACCAACTGACCCAAGACGGGGGTAAGAATGTTCAATAATAATACTGGGGTTAGTAATACAGGAGAAATCCACAATAAGATAAATAAAGATATCGGTTAAGCTAGTCAGGAGAACAGCGAGTCTAAGTCTAAGATTCCTAAAATTATATCTTCCTAATGTATCCAAGTCAAGCATCAGGTCCTAGTTACTTGGGTTGAGTTCTTACACCAATTTCTTGGTACAGCCTCGAGTCTTTCACCTATTAGGTCACTTCTGGGCACGAAAGCGATCCACTAATATGGTCCGGTAACTAGCCTCTGTACTAGTGGGTACACTATCGCTAAAAAACCCTGACTAAGACGTCCCGAACGTGGTGGATTACTAAAGGGATGGACACGACTGTCACCACCTGCCACCTACCACACAACCCGTGGGGACGAATGCAAATGTAGCTAGCGTTAACTTAGGCACTGCGCCTACGCCTTCACTAGATATTCTTACATTGGCCTAGAGGAAGAATAGTCGGGAAATAACCAAGTCTAAGTTCTAGAGAGAACTAAAATTAACTAAATCCTAGCCAGAAAACCCGTGAACTATGCAACAATGTTTCGTCCCGATAATTGTAATACGAGGAAATGACTAAGTTTGGATAATACTTGACAAGATATAAGAGAAAAGATAATTATATTGATAAAGGATAAGTCTTACATAAAGAGAAAAGATACAAGACAACTCATACCAAGACTCCAAGACAAGTCCGGAATCCCGAGCGATGCTCTCCACTAGACTCTAACTCCCGACTAACTAAGCTACTCTACTAAGTGTTGGTCGTAACTACGCACCCACTTATATACCACAAGAGGACGGTGTACGATTGTAGCACTTTTTTCCCTTGAATTAAGTATTCCAAGGTTTATCGAATCCACTATGACCTTAGGGATAATTAAACAAAGTTAATAGTAAAAGATCTAATCAAAGCTACTATCGTGTTCAGGTTGCATGAGGGGAGACTGACCAGCGCTAAGGAGCGCCAGACAGTAAATCCGTCATCGCACCGATTGGCGTAGGCGTTGAGCCGATCGGCACTCTGGTGAATCTAAGCCAAAGTGTGCCAGATGCCTTTTGTAAGCCTATGCTGTTAAGTGAGTAGTGTAAGGATCATGACCATTGAGGTCACCCCAAGGTATGGTGTTTTGGTGATGCATGCCAAACATGAAATGTGACTAATATCTACACGAGTGTTGTTCATGTAGGAAATCTTTTCTATCTTATGACGATTGTCTACGACGTCCTTGGCGATGGATGACAATGACCAGAAGCATGGAGGCTTGTGAACTTGATGGAGTCCAAGGGTTGATAAAGATGGATCGAAGCGGAGAACAAGCTATGGTGCAAGTGTTTGGAACACTTGACTAGTTGTTAGGGCTTTGAGTCCATAGGAAAAATCGGACTATCAAGGGGATCTAGGTCATTCTCTTAGGTCATGTCTAGTCAGTGATGTGCAAGGTTGCTCGGTGAAATCACATGCACTATATGATAGTGGAGAAGCCAAGGAGCTGTTTGGAGAAGCCAGGAAATGAAGTCAAGCGAGGACGATGAGTTTCGGCTTCTAGACATACAGACCGGATAGACGGATCTGTAGAGACCGGACTGCACGCTCACTATGGGGATCTATCCAGGACTTAGAGCGAGAAGCAGGACTCTGTCAGCAGGAGTCTCTGTACAGACCAGACGGTCCGGTCTGCTGACTGGATGGTCCGGTCAGTAGGAGTGCAGGAACGGCAGAAGAGCTTTGGGCGTAGAATGTTTCTGGACTGGAGAGAGAAACGGACTAGATGGTCCGGTCTACTAACCGGATAGTCCGGTCTGTATAGGAATCGCCTGCGCACAGAGGAGCCAACAGCTGGGGATAGCCATTACAGAGTGACCGGACGGCCGGTCAGGCAGAGACCGGACAGTCCGGTCAGTGTGTCCAGAAAGGTGATTGAGGCAATGGCCAGTTTAAGGTTGGGAACCTATATAACTTCATTGCTTGAGTCTTGTAGACCTCTCTTGGCTAGTGGAATACCTGAGAGTATTTGGTAAGGTCCAAGAGGAAAAGAGGAGAGCACTAGGAGGAGATATTGCATATCTTGAGAGTGCTAGAGAAGCGTAGCTTGAGCATCTTGGCCATCTAAGGCTAGGATGTCCTTGAGGGTGTGATCTAGATTGTTACTCTTGGTCTATGGTGAGACCTAGACCGGTTAGGTGTCAGTGATCGATCCTATCGTGATCGGTTCTGAAGGCCATCACATGTTTGTACATGGTTTGAGCCCGCCGGTGAAAGGGGCATCGCTAGTGAGCGCACGTGTCAGCTCGAGGAGTCCGGCAAGTTCTCGAGGGAGCTGAGCTTGTGCTTTGTTTAGCGGTGATGCACACTGTGTCTTCACTCTAGAAGTGATTCTAGGCTCGTGGGCGAGAACTCCACTTAGTGGCGGGAGGGATCGGGACTCCAGCGGGAGTGGTCTAACGAGGATTAGGGGAAGACGCCATCCTTCTGAGACCTCAGGAAAAATCATGAGCCATCTCCTACTCTTCTGCTTACTTTGATGCACTACCTTTCGTATTTACATACCATGCTAATCATGCTTGCGTGTTCACTTAGTTCTAGTTGACTATCTTATAGACTTGCATGTTTAGGCTCCTTGCTTGCTAGTAGTACTTAAGCTTCCGCATTTGTTGACTAGCATGAGTAGGAGTTGCATTGGTGTGCTTGATCACAAGAAGTGCATAGGAGTTGCATTGAACTGTGTGATCCACTAGAATGCATAGGTTGCCCTTCCTTTCATAGGATTATATTGTTAGTGTGATCACCACTAGACTTGTGTAGGAGTTGCTTTGAGTGCTATGGGTATTGTAGAATGGAAAAAATGGTACTCCCGATTCACCCCCCCTCTCGGTCACTACGATCCTTTCAAGTGGTATCCGAGCCAATTGCTCACTATAAGGCTTAATCGCCTTGAATAGTGACCATATTGAGTTGGGATGTCATCCCATTCGGGGCCGGTCATGGCTCATGGAAGGATCGCTTTAAAAGCTACCTAAATGCCATGATTTTGGATGAGTTGATGGACACTATTCTGGACTTTGCCAATACCATTACCGATGATCATGTGTATGATGATTGTGATGATTGGGTGGATGTGCCTTGCTCTAGTGAGTGCCTAGATCCTTATAGCAATGATTTGATAGGTTACTCTACTAGTGTGCCTAACATGATGATTGATAATGATGTGTCTCTTGATCTTGCTTGCTCTACTAGCATTGGTGATGTTTGTGAGTCTTCTATTGATTATGCTAGTAGTTATCTTATTGAGGAGTTTTGTGTATTTCGTGCTAATGATAATGAGGACTTACTAGACTTTCTTATTCGCTTGCGAGGTATTGTGGACAAGATTGCAGCAACTTCTTTTGAGCTCCCTAAGATTGTGATAATTGAGAAGATCCTCTCCTTGCTCCCGAGTAGAAACCTCTTCTACGTCACCCTTGACCTTCTCATAGAGAAGAGTCTCTCCATTGAGGACGTGATTGGGCTGCTCTTTGAGGATGAGAAGATCACCACAAGTTGGACCAGGGAGAGGACTTCCAAAGCAAACAATGAAGAATCTACAAGCAAAGGGAAAGGAGTAGCTTCAACCTCAAACTTCTTTGATCCCTCCATGAGATTGCCTTGCAACACCTTCTACAACCCCTTCAGAGCAAGACCTTCATCAAGATCATCATCATACACTTTGTCAAGCCCTACCTCAAGTATCATTCCTAGTTCTACTCTAAGCACCTTGGGTGAACCGAGCATTGGCATAGGGGGAGCACCAATAACAATGCTCGCTCGATCATTTGATATTGCGGCTTCGGCTCCGGCACCTCCACTTCCTCCACCACAAGATCATTTTCAACATCTTCGTCGAGCTTACGAACAGGATCTTATCTTTCAACTTGGTGATTGCTTGAGAAATCCGAATAATGAACTTTATTATATTCTCTTAAGCATCTATGATCTTGTGTGTAGGATAAACTCTTTTAGGGGGCTTCGGAGGATTGCACCACATGAAGTGATTGACAAGCTCCTCCAACAAATCACAACTCCTGAGAGGGGTTTCTTACTTGAGGAGGTAGTCAACAGGAGACATAAGCTCTCAATTGAGAGAGAAATGGAGATGATCCTTGTGCTCCATTCACAACTGGGGCATGTGCTTGAGCACATCACTAGACTCTATGATCCTCCTCATTACTACATCGACCTTGACAATGTGCATATAGGGGATGGTCATGGACATTGGAGGTACCGTGCTCCTCACTATCCCATTAGGAGGAAACTACTAGATGGGATTGCAAGAATCCCTACCTATGAGGATGGTCTTATTGCTCGACACAATGAGGTTGGTACTAGTCAATCAAATAATACTTTGGATACTAACCCTTCTTCCTCTAGTGGTTGTCTTATGGCTACCACCAGAGTCAACTACAAGAGTGGAGGCACTCATTGGATTCTTGATAGTGGGTGCACTCAACACATGATAGGGAATCCAACCATGCTCACCACCATTGATGAAGACGAAGATAGTGAGAAGGTGACGTTTGGGGATAACTCAAAAGGGAGAGTTAGAGGCTCGGGCAAGGTGGCCATCACAAATGACCTCCATCTCTCCAAGGTCTTTCTTGTGGAAACCCTCAACTTCAATGTTCTGTCTATTGATCAACTCTGTGACATGGGTTTCAAGTCCACATTTGATGAGGATGGTGCAACAATTGAGAATGCCAAGAGAGGACTAGTATTCCATCAAGTGAGGCAAGGAAACTTGTATGTCACGGACTTCAAGTCAAGCAATATGCCACCAAGCACTTGCCTATTCACTAAGCCATCCAAGGGATGGTTGTGGCGTAGAAGACTAGCACATGTTGGAATGAATCAGCTCAAGAAGATTGTCAAGAGGAATCTAGTTGAAGGAATCAAGGATGTGACCTTTGAGAAGGATAGACTGTGCAGTGCTTGTCAGGCAGGAAAACAAGTTGCATCTTCACATCCCACCAAGTAATTCATGTCTACATCTCGCCCTCTAGAGCTCTTGCACATGGACTTGTTTGGGCCGACACACTACAAGAGTCTTGGAGGCAATCTATATTGCTTGGTGATTGTTGATGAATTCACGAGATACACTTGGACCTTCTTTCTTGTGGACAAATCTCAAGCCAGTGGTATCTTCAGGAAGTTTGCCAAGAGAGCAAAGAATGAGTTCAATGCTAGCATTGTGAAGATAAGGAGTGACAATAGGACGAAGTTCAAAAACACCACAGTGAAGGAATATTGTGACAAGAAAGGGATCAAACATGAATTCTCTGCTACATATACTCCTGAGCAAAACGGAGTAGTGGAGAGGAAGAACAAGACTCTCATCACTCTTGCTTGCGCCATGTTGGATGAGTATGGAACTCATGAGAGGTTTTGGGCAGAGGCAATCAACACGGCGTGCTACACACCCTACCATGTCTTTCTCCACTGGTTGTTGAAGAAGACGCCATATGAGCTATTGGTGGGACGAAAACCCAATGTTTCCTATTTTTGAGTCTTTGGATGCAACTGTTACATTCTCAAGAAGAGGAGAAAGCCCATAAAGTTTGAAAGCAGAACTTATGAAGGCATTCTTGTTGGGTACTCCGGGACTTCTAAAGCCTATAGGATCTACAACTCAGCCACAGGATGTGTGGAAGAATCCTATGATGTGCAATTTGATGAGTCAAATGGGTCCCAAAAGGAGGATGAATTTTATGAAGTGAACATTGGAGATGAGCCTATGAGGGAAGCCTTGAGATGAGGCAACATAGCACCAAAACAGATTCTTGATCCTCTCTTGTTTCGATGATTCCTGATGACTCCGAATGAATTTTGACATGATACCAATGGCATTGGAAAGGTCTTATTCTTATCTTTTCAAGCATATGTAGAATGTCCAAATCCGAGTCCGTATGCGTCTTGGGCATCCGTTTTAGTGCAGACTGGTCCTGGGCCCCAAAACAGACTCGAAGTCGATTTTGGTTGGGCCTCCACCTTGGCTTCCAAGTCCTTAGTGGTCCTCCACATCTCCAAGTTCTTCTCCCATCATCTCCTGGTCCTCTCCATGGTTCCTAACTACAATATAATCATTAAGTAGCAAACCATTCTCAAAAGTAACATATGATGAAGAACGTAGGAACAAGCTCACCTCTAAATTTAGTCATCGTGCACGAGCTCTAGTCATTGGACCTTGCAAGTCCAGAACTGGAGGAGTGTTGCATGTATCCTTGGGAGTGATGTCCTTATCATCATCCTCAATGCACTCAATGTAGTACATGTTGTTGTCAAGGTACCCCTGCATGGGCACGAAAAAGTCTACACCGGGCACAGGAGGCACCACAGGTACACGTCCTTGGTACCTGTAGTTGATACCTGCGCTGGAGTAGGTGGCGCCGACCGGCGCGTGGCCTGCATCGACCGGCGCAGAGGGTTTTGAACCGCCCGTTGCGTCGCTCCACCCTGGAGTCCCACTCGCCGCTAGCTGCTGTAGATGTCTCCGGCTGTCGAACCCGCCCACAGCGGTCCTTGAGAACTCAACCCCCCCTCAAAGAGACCTTCCTCAAGCCAATTTCCTCCCTCCAGCTTGCATTGGAGGAAAACTCCTAGCTCCGCACACGGGAGCCTGACGTTGGTGCCTCCGACATGGAAGCCGGTACAAACACTTCCCGTGACAATATTGCCACGAGTCATATTCTCGCCGATCTCTGTCGCGCACTCCCACTTGTCGTTGCGCCCTCCCGGTCCGTTGTCGTCACAGACGAGGGCTTCTAGGCGTTGAAAATAGGCCTCGAAGGCCGACCAACTTCTTGCTTTCCTTGCCCCTCTTGTCGAGCCAACCCTGCACCATCACCATTGTGGGGTTGCAATGTGACGGACTCACGATGGCGTTGAAGAGCCACCACAAGTCCGCATCGGTGACATTGCTGGAGTCGACCTTGTCGCCTATGCGCGCCATCAACCATCGATGGAAGACTTGAATGGTCGGGTTGCGGATGTTGCCGTGCTTCATCTCCTCCATGAAGGAGGGCCGCCTCCAAAAGGAGTCCAACTCCCCACATACCAACATGCCGGTGACATTGGCGTCGGCGTTGAAGCCGAAGGCTAGAGCCGCCGCCTCCATGGTTACCATGTAGCTGATGTCGCGAACGTGGAAGTTGACAGCTTCATTGCCGTCTTTGACGGTGCCAAGCCTCATCGTAGAGGCAACCTCGATAACATTGTCGAGGTTGTAGTCTATGGGAAGGAGGTGGAAGTCCGCCCAGTCGAGGTTGTTGAGCATTCTCCTTATGTCCTCCCATATGCCAATCGTGGTGAGGAAGGTCTTGTCCAAGTTGAAGTTGGGGACGAACCTTGCTCTCATCGCGAGGTAGTGCCGCTGCTCCTCCGCGCTCAGGAGGGTGAAGCCCTCCTCCACCATGCGCAGCGTGAATGCCGGCGGTGCAAGGTGATCTGGGAACCCCATGGCTTGCCGCCGTTTGGCTCCTCGTAGCATGCCCTGTTGGAAGGGGCGCGCCGGAGACGGAGTGGCGGGCGCGGATCTCGTGGGTCACCGTCGTCGAGCTGGTGGATGCATCACCCACCGACATGTCATCGTGAGCACTAGAGCTCCCCCTCGCCAAGGAGTCACCGCTCGACTCGTTACTGCCGCTGGAACTGCTTCCCCGACGCAGCCTCTTGGCCATCTTGCCGACGGAGGAGCGAAGGCGATCCATCTGCGAGGAATGCAGAACGTGTGCGAGATCGTGGGTAGTGGGAAAGTGAAGAGGTTACTGGGATGGTGTGCCGAACTGGGAGCACCTGGCCTCCCTTTTATAGTGCGGGAAACTTCCAGGAGAAGGACCCATCAAAAAATTTCAAAATTTGAGATCGTGCCGATCGGCGCGGTAGTGCGCCAATCGGTACAATTCAAATTTTGAATTCTCTGACCATTTTGGCGCTTGATTCCCATCCTTTATGTCGCTTCCCGATATATTATGTTGGTTGGCAGGGGAACAACACAGAATCCCGATGTCTTGATTGACTACGCCGACCGGCACGGGCCCACGCCAATCGGCACGCTGCCTCCTTTTCAGCTTTTGGTCAGTTCCGTGTCTCCTCTACACTGCACACCGGCATAGGAATCATACATGTTCCCTAAAATCAACGCCTGTCGCCTTTGTCACCCATTTGGGAACCGCATGGGTATCCACGCCGATCGACGCAAAAGGGCGTAGATTAGCGCAAGTCCCTTGCACCGGCGCTGATCCTGATGCCTCGTGTTCATCTCCTTCACTTAATTTCCACTTTGCCAAATGTTCCTGTAGTATTGACATACGTAGCATGGCCAATCTGGTGTCTGCACTGATCAGCGCTGAAGCGCGCCATTCGGCGTGACATCCATTTTTGCTCCTGGCCAATCGCTTCTTCGCTAGATGTCGCTCTTCATCATTTCCTACGTCATTTAGCAACCATTTTAAACACAAAAATTAATTCAAAAAGATTTTTAATTACCTTGGAAATAACTCCGTCTTTGAAAATTGTTGTGCTGGTTGATTTTTAGCACCCCTTCAATTCTGGGCGTCGCCAGCCTTCTGTCCTGACCTGGGCAATAGTGCGCCGATCAGTGCAGAAGTGCGCCGATTGGCGCAGGCTCTGTTCCTTCCTATTTTTGGTCTTTTTTTGTTTTCTTCCTGTGTTGTTAGTCTACAGTATGTATATACACAGTTTTCACAAATTAACAGGCAACGCATGAGCACACAAGAATTAAGCACACACTTTTTCTATTTCTTTTATTCAGGAAGTAAGGACCGAAGGGATACCGAGAGGGGGGGGGTGTGAATTGGTAAGCCGCTCACGAATCCAAATACTTCAACTTCACTACTCAAGTCTAGCAAGATAAGGAAACCTATGCAAGTCTAGTAGGCCAAGACCCTACACATGCTAGTGTTCATGACTAGATAAAGTGCGGAAGCCAATCACACTAGCCTATGCAAGCCACAAGTCACCCAACTCACTAGAGCACACAAATGCAGAATAGTAAAGAGAGGGTCAAGGAATGCTCGTGATTTTTCCCGAGGTCTCGGAAGGATGGCGCCTTCCCCTACTCCTTGTTGGACCACTCCTACCGGAGTCCCAGTCCCTCCCACCACCAAGTGGAGTTCTCGCACACGAGCCTGCAATCACTCCTCGAGTAAAGACACGGTATGCATCACCGCTGTACAAAGCACAAGCTCGCCTCCCTCAAGAACTTGCCGGACTCCTTGAGCCGACACAGGCGCTCACTAGCGATGCCCCTTTCAACGGCGGGCTCAAACTATGTACAAACATGTGACGGCCTTCACAACTGATCACGATAGGCTCGATCACCGACACCTAACCGGTCTAGGTCTCACCATAGACCAAGAGTAACAATCTAGATCACACCCTCAAGGACACCCTAGCCTTAGATGTGCAAGATGCTCAAGCTACTCTTCACTAGCACTCTCAAGATATCCAATGTCCTCTCCTAGTGCTGTCCTCTTTTCCTCTTGGACCTTACCAATTATCCTCAGGTATTCCACTGGCCAAGAGAGGTCTCCAAGACCCCAACAACGATGTTATATAGGCTCCCAACCTCAAACTAGCCGTTGCTCCACGAAATCAGCATTCTGGGCCTCCAGACCGGATTGTCCGGTCACTGCCTGACTGGAACGTCCGGTCACTACAAACCGAGCACCAACGGCTCTCTGCCCTGAGCTGAACTCCTACTGACTGGACTGCCTGGTCACTGGACCAGATCGTCTGGTGCACTTTCTCTCTCCATTCCAGGAAGGTCCGCAAACTGCATCCTCTCTGTCCTATGCTTCACCCACACAGACCGGACTATCCGGTCTATAGACCGGACCGTCCGGTCTCTATGGTCCCTCGCATAGACAGAAACCTTGCTCCTCGCTGGAAGTCCCAGACAACTCCACATAGTGACCGGACAGTCCGGTCTCCACTGACCCCTCTGTCCGGTCTCTACGTCCCGAAGTTGAAACTCATCATCCTCTCTTGACTTGGTTTCCTGGCTTCTCCGAACAGCTCCTTGGCTTCTCCACTGTCACCTAGTGCCTGTGATTTCACCGAGCAACCTTGCACATCACCGACTAGCCATGACCTAAGAGAATGACCTAGACCCTCTTGATAGTCCGGTTTTTCCTATGGACTCAAAGCCCTAACAACTACTCAAGTGTTCCAAACATTTGCACCATAGCTTGTTCTCCGCTTTGATCCATCTTCATCAATCCTTGGACTCCAACAAGTTCACAAGCCTCCATGCTTGTGGTCATTGTCATCCATCGCCAAGGACGTCATCATACATATGATTTGTAATAGAGTTAAGAGATGATTCCTACATATAATACACTCGTATAGATGTTAGCCCACAATTTCATAGTTGTCATCTATCACCAAAACATCCATACCACGGGGATCCAATCATCAATGGACATGAAGCTTACAATCTCCCCCTTTTTGGTGATTGATGACAACCACTACTTAGTTTAAAAAAACTTCAATGAATAACCAGACTAAACCTGCTATACAAAGATCGAGAGGAACCATAACAAAAAAAGATAGAAAACGCATAAGGTCCTGCTCAATCAAGTAACATCTAGAGACATAAGAAAAAGAGAGAAGAGCATACTCTAGATGAAAATGCATGCATGTCATGGCAATATATTGAATGAAAGCATAAGGACATACAATGCAAGGCATAAATGATGAGATGCAACAAGATAGCATGGCAATGCATAGCATTCATCATCATGACATCATACACAGGCATGCAAGATAATCAATAAATACAAGCACTGCATATGAAAGGAAATAAACCAAGTGAGATAAAAATGAGTCAAACACAAATGAAAGAAAACCATGACTCGTCATAATCCACGAACAACAAATAATTCCTCAAAAAATAAGAACCAAATGGTCTATCTCCCAAAACCTCGTAGCTCCCCCTAGATACAAGCTACTCTCGATTGTAACAAGATCACACTCCCACTCCCCCTAGACCAAGTATCTTCTCCCCCTTTAGCAACAAGCACCAAAAAGCCAACAAGGTGGGAAAAGATGAACATCTAAGCGCTCATGGTCGAAGGAAGTGGTGCAGCGACATCCTCTGTGGGCTCTGCTCCTGGCTGCTCCTGAGGTGGATCCTGCTATGCTCCCTGAGCCTATGCCGCCTGAGCCTCCAGCTGCTCAAAGAAACCAAGGTCTATAGGCGACTCAGACACGGTGTCCTGTGCTGCTGTAGTGACTATGGCAGTCTCCTGAACTAAAGTCTGGAGTAGTATGAGATCTGCCATGTCCTGCTGAGTGAGACCTCCACAGACAAGATCCTCTGCTGCCTGAGTAGTAAGAGTGGAAACAGTGGCAGTAAGAGGTGGAGCTGAAACTGTAGCTGTCTCTGGGGCGGTCTGAGAATCTGCACGAGTAGTGTGCAGAATGTCTGAGAACAGACTCCTGACCGGTACGTGCTGTGAACTGGAGGGTCCTGCCATCTGCGAGCTAGAAGAGTGCGAGGGCGAAAAAATCAATGCTAACATAGAAAAGGCTGACACTGGAGAGAGCTGTGCTGAAGAGAAAGTCTGTCCTGCTCCCCTTGTCGGTAAGACCCCTGAGAGTGACAGTCCACTGGACTGTGCTGTCATCAAAGTAGTGAAGGGTCCTGGCTGAGTCTGCAGCTGCTGGAAGTGAGGAAACACTAAAGGTCCTGGCTGCTGACTGGCCTGCCTCTGAGTAAGCTCCGTCATCTGAATCACTAGAGTAGAGACAAGTGCCATCTGCTGGCGCTGAAGCTCTGCCTGTCCTCTGATCAGCTCCATCATCTAACGTCTGTCCTCTGACACACTCTATATAAACTCACCCAACCGTTCTGCAAGTGCTATTACTGTGACAGTGTCCTCAGACTGTGAACCTGTCGGCTGGGGAGGTGCTCCTGTACTAGCTGACTCAGGAATCACCGTCTCCGGCTGAGCTGCCTGCTCGTGTAGTACCGGTGACTCCTGCTCTTCCTCTCCTGTGTGCTAGCTGGAGGTAGACTATGATCCTCTGGGGACTCTAGGTGAGTAGCTGGTGTTCACCTCAGGGAATGCGGCGTACTGTTCCTCCGTCACTAGGCCCATCTTCCTCAAGAGATAGCAAATGTAGGGCCCATAGACCAAGTGACGTCCTCCAACCCTCTCAGAAATAACCTCCTCGATCTCCCCAATGAAGAGGTCCGCTAAGTCAAAGGTCTGCCTCCTCAAGATAGCTGCTACAGCCCACTAGTGTAAGAGTGTGAACTCCTCTTTTTAGCCAGACCTGGGAATGATAGTCCTGGTGACTATCGCTCTCACCACCTTGGCCTCTGCAGTGAGTCTAGCAGGGCCTCTCTCAAAGCCTAGAGTGTGGGGAGGTAGGAAAGCAATCGACACAAGGTCGTCTGAAGGTAGCTTCCCTCCCTGGGGTCTGCGGGGTGGCTCCAGTGTACCATAGGCACTCCTGTAAAGCTGGAAGTCTGAAGCAAGGAGTCCTAGATGGGCGATCAAATCCTCTCTGGTGACTTGCTGTGGCTGAACAAGAACCAGAACTCTGAGCGGTCTCTAGCAACCCACAGTGTCGCGTAGAAGTCCAGAACTATATCCTCCCTGAACCTGAGTGGATTAGTGACTAGGTCAGCCAGTCCTGGCGGATACGTGAAGTACTGCTCCATGTCTGTGCTTGTGGCACTACTCATGGCCTGGTAGGTGGTGTACTACTGCAGTACAAGCACGCTGTCTCTCGTCCTCAAGGCCACACAACGTCTCAGGCCCTCTCCTATCCTCCTCTAGAGCACTGTCCAGTACCTCTCTCCAGTAGCGGGGTCATGGGGAACTGGCACCCACTGCTCAAAGGACACGAACCAAAGTACCTTAACTTTCTTTGCAGGAACCTTGAGGATGTCCGGCTCTCCTGCTACCTGTACCAGTCTCTGCAGCCTCCTCGTGCACACCTCACAAGTGCACCTCGGGTCTCCTACCCAGTGAGCTATCCTCTAGGGACAGTCTGCTCTGGCTCCTCGTCTAACTCCTCCTCCTCAACTAGCTCTTCAGACTCTGAGGTCTCCTCCTCTCCAGACTCCTCAGTCTCGTCCTCCTCAGACTCCTCCTGCTGCCTGGAGGATCCCTGCTCCGCAGTTCTTGACAACCACCCCTGACAAGAAGCCGGAGTACGCTGCGGCCACGGCGGTGAAACAACTGCAACTGCCATGGGTGTTGTCATCTGCCTGGTGCTCCTACTCAGACCCTTTGTTTTCACGGGGCTGCTCTAGGATAAGCCGTGTCCCCGGAGTCCTCCGTGACTGCTCCATGGCATCCAAGTGCCTAGCCACTCTCCTGACTCTCTCTGACTCTGGATCCAGTATTGGTCTCTTCTTGGCCTTTGGCTTCTGTGGCATCTTCCCCTTGCCCTTGTCCTGTCCTGACCCTGCCATCTGAATGTTGCTGCAGTCACTGCACGGACATAGGTGTAGATGGGATAAGCATAGAGTCCTAATACATCTATAAGCAAAGCACCACTAGAAAACAATGCGCAATGGAAATCCTAGCATTGAATGAAGGATATGATCACTAGACAATTATGCAAAGTAACAACAGTGATCATTGACTATATGTGGCTGGTGCGAATCATCTAGTGTGTAGTCAAATAATAGGCAATTAATCTAACTGCAGAGTAAACAGGAGACAAACCCTAGACATGAAATTAATAGATAGGCAGGGAATTAATTGCAGACTAGGTTGAGCCAATTAATTAACTAATGCAACTAAAGATTGGAATTTAGCCAAATTGCATTAATTAACTAATTACTTAGGAATTAGGGCATTAATTGATGAATGAAAGATTAGCATGATACCCTGAGAGAATCAACACCGAGAATCGAAGATCCTGCGACCGATCGCCGAAAGGTCAAAACTTGGAACTTGTCGACAATGGAGGAGGGCAAGTCTTGCCCTAGAATAGTGGACCTCGACGAGGAACTGCATGGCGCGCGCGAGAGGGGGAAGGGTTGAGAGTGGCGTCGATGCTGGTGATAGTGCCTGGTGGTGACGAGGTCATAGTACGGTGGCTCTCGGTGGAGAGGCGGTGGCTTGCGGCTGTGCGTGGAGAGGTGGCGATGGCGAGCGGCGGTGGCGGCGCTGTGGTCACGGTCGCGCGTGCAGGTGAGGGAAGGTGCTACAGCGGTGGCGTGAGCTTGCTGCGAGGTGGAGGCACACGGTGGCCTGGGCGGCGATGTCGGCGATGGTGTCGAGTCCAAGCTCTCGGTGTCGACGGTCGAACGAAGATGAGACCAAAAGTATCTGTCAAATTTTGACCTAGGTCAAAAGGCACACGGACGGCCGAGATTCATCAAGGATCGAATCAACGGTTACAGATTGGGAAGCACTTCTCACGATCAAATGAACTGACCGGACTGTCCGGTCTGTACACCGGACTGTCCGGTCAGGTCGGGGTCTGCTGGCCACTACTTACTGGACTGTCCGGTCTCTAGGGCCGTTCTGTCTGGTCTCTACGACCAGACTCCCCCTAGACACTATCTCCAGTGCCACTGACTGGAATGTACGGTCTAAACACCGGACCGTACGATCACTTCTAGAATTTGCTGAGTCAAGGACTTTCTCCATTTTCCAAGTGCCCTCGCTAAACACATAAAGGAAGACTGCACTTGGAATATAGAGGGAACTCTCAAGCACTGTTTTTCAAATAGTGGCACTCTATAGCCTCATAGTTTTTGTAAATGCCAAAAGAAAGATTGAGCAAATAAGAACCAAGGCAATTAAGAACCAAAGGGTATGTATGAGCCTTAGTCCATGAACCATGCGAGTAGATTTAACCTCGGAGTTCATAAGAACTTGCTCAATGGGCATGAAGAACAATCCTTTCCTTTGGTCACACTTATGGAGATGTAATCTCATATAGAGCATGAGGCACAAATATCTCTAAATGTGAAATGCTCATACACAAATCCAACACCTAGAGGTAAGGGACAGTTAATAGTTAATAAGATGGTTATTGCCATGTGTAATGCTGTAGTTAATAGTTAAGATGTCTATGTACTAAGATCGTAACATACTTTAAACATGAATGTAAGCATCAGAATCATAAGGCACAGCTATTATACTGACATAAAAGAGACTCTAATCTATCAAGTCAGCGGAATTTAAACTGCAGTGGATTCAAAACAGTAAGAATCACCTACTCAAAAGATTATTAACTGGCCTCCATTTCATAGTTCTTTGGAGGAATCTGCATCAAGAGGCAATTTATAGTAGCATGAATCAAGCATCCAAGCTGCAAGGTAAGACAAAGCTAGTGAGTAGAAACACTAAAAATAGACTGTGGATAAAGGAACCATTCTTTAATCAACAACATCTCAATTATAAACCATCTCTTACAATAATCTAGACAGACATATGCATGTAATTTTCTTACAAATAACCATTCATTATTAAATACCTAATTTGCAAAATTAATCACCGATTTCCTTCTCCAATTGAATAATTCAGACACAGAACAGAGAATAATTATTTTTCAGCCAGGGGACTCATTGGCATCAGACCTAAAAAAATAACTACAATTTATAAGCAGGAGACCATCAATAGTCAGACCCAAAACAAATAGTGATCATTTTATATAAGCACATAACCATCATTATTTCTGCATTTTTAACAGCGAGAGAATACATGTAGCTAACAAATTTGTACAAGTACACAACCAAGCAAGAGAAAAGGATCTAAGCAGGATATAGTTATTTGCCCATCAAGCAAGCCAGTGACACAGAAACAACAATTATATTAGTAGGAGATATCACTCATAACTATGATCCCACCGCTGCAAGAATATTAGTTCCTCGATCCCAAAATCTCAGGTGTAGCGTCATCTCACAGATCACATGTGTAAAATATTGTTAAACTCATAAATCATGAATACACATGAATGTAAAATAAATGAGCCCATAAAACCACTTATGACACAAACCATGTAAAATGTTGTTGCAACATGAATAAACGTCCTCTGAAAAAGAAAATGCCACTTAATCAGAATAGAAGAAAATGCCACTAAATCAGAATAGAAGACATGAGAATAAACAGGAGACATGAGAATAGGTAAGATGTGCACCAGAATAGCACCTTTTCCTTGGGCCTGCCATGCTTCAGCATCCAGTGTTGAGGGAAGCCTGACCTGGAATAAACAGGAGGAAGTATACCAGATCTGAGGAGCTTGGGGGTGAGAGTACGATTCCATCATTGAATCTATTACTATACATACTAAATCAGTAATTATTAGTTTAATTGGTTGCAAAATAGATAGAAACATAGGTACCACAGGTGAACTTCTTGGCCATGCTTGAAAATCCTAGTTGTTTTACCTGTACATAATGACTTTATGCACTACTAATACTGAACAAACAGAAAGAAAGATTAACTCTCATATTCCATGTAATTGACACTCATTTGCTATGTAAAAAAAATGACCTTACATATAGAGAGCATCTTAACCAGTGTAAAATGCTCAAATCATCACACGCATCTACTCAATCTTGAATTTGCCGCAAAAACTACCACAGAGCTGCCATTAGCAGTTAGCTACAGTTTCCTACCTTGCTCCTATACAAATGTGGCACAACCAATGAAGAAAAACATTGTGTACAACTACTCAATTCATTCAAATTATGGGGGAAAAGAAAACACAAAATACTTAAGACTTAACATAGTTAGATCAGATTAAACTAATTTATTAAGCAGAGTATAATAAAAAATAATAATGTTTGGACCTAGTTGTAGCGTAAGTAGAGTATCATACCTTTGTTTCTGGTCTTGGTAAGTGATGCTTAATGGAGACTATTTAGCAAATAGACTTATCCCTTTATTAACAGGTCACATCGAGCACAAATTTGTTAATTATCATAAAATAACATATATTTCAAAATAAGTGAGCTGGCATATGTTTAGCACAAAAGATAATAATCATTCATATTTGGAACATATAGATGTGTTTTGTGAGAATGTAATAATAACAGAGAAATATTCAGGTCTGATATAAATTAATAAACAGGCAGTTAATTTGGCATCTCAGTCATTTTGTGTCAAATACAAAGTACACATTCTATTTTGAGTTGTTTTATGCCCCTGCTGTGGTGCGGAGAGAGAGAGAGAGAGAGAGAGAGAGAGAGAGAGATTCGTAAATTTATTCAGTACAGAGAGTTATGGTCAGTCCAAAGAGAGAATTAGACAAATACTAATATGTAAATCTCTTTATGTAAAGCTTGGGTGCTCTATTATGCTCTGAATTTGGATCTTATGCAACATGGAGGCCATGGGTATGGTTCAATCTGATGGATTTAGGCGAGCAGCAGGAAGGCCGTCGAGTTCCAGCGTGTTGTGCCGCAGGCGAAGGGTGGCTAATCCGTCAAACTGTGAGCTATCCATGCTCTAATCATTGCTAATCACAAGAACATGGATACCTCAGTTTCAAAGAGATTGAAGAAGTCTAGAGTGGATCTTGAGACCACAATGGATAGGTTTACACCCATCGCTGCTGGGATTTCAAATAGATTCAAATATACTAATAGGGAAAATATTGATTACATTTAGTTTCTTTGATTCTACTGAAGTTGGCCGCCCCCAATATCCCAAGCTCAACTGGCCTTGAAGCCTGATCTTGAACCTGCACCTGGGCCTCCACGCTTGATCGCCACCTCTATGCCATGAAACCAGCACAAGAAAGGCGTCAAATCTTGACCAAATCACAGAGAGAGAGAGAGAGAGAAAGAGAGAGAGAGAGAGAGAGAGAGAGAGATAGGGTTTGTCGAGCGCCAAGCCACTCGCAAATCCATAGGCTTCTGGCATCCACCTCACGACTCGCGTTATCTACACAATCTATCGTCGGCCGACGGATCTTGGCATGGCAAGACGGCGCAGGGAGCCGTCGATAGTCAGCCATGGCGTGGAGCTTGGCATGCTCCTCCTCTTGGCCCCCGCATCCGTTAGGGTTGCGGAGAGGAGAGGAGGCGGGCGGGCTTTAGGATGCGAGCTCCAGTCCTAAAGGAGGAGCAGGAGTAGGGCGCAGCGGGCGGCGGCGACTGCTGCTGCTGATCGGGGCATGGGGAGGAGGGCGTAGCTCGGAAAGGAGGAGGAGAAGGTCCCGATGATGCGGCTGCTATGGCGGCTATTCGGGCCGGAGGAGTGAGGAGGCAGTGAAGGATTAGGGTTTGTGGAGAGGAGGCATGCGTGCGAGGAGAGCGGTGGGACCCACCTATCGGCGCCAAAATTTGCTACAAAGGGCAACAGGTTAAGGCGGAGGCTAGCGTGTGATGGTTTTACAGTGAGGTGAATGACATCACCGTAAATAATAGAATGGTATAGATTTGGTTTGTGCTCCTTGTCGTCATGGGAAAATGATTACCGCTTCTTATCCATCAATTAATTGTCTGATGACTGAACGCCCTGGAGAGTTGCTTCACATGGACACTGTTGGTCCTTCTTGGGTTCGTTCAGCTGGTGGGAAGTGGTATGTTCTTGTGATTGTTGATGACTACTCTCGCTACTCTTGGGTTTACTTTCTTGAGAGCAATGATGAAGTGTTTCATCACTTTTGGAGCTTAGCTTTGAGGTTGTTCAAGAAACTCCCTGGTGCATTACGAGCAATCCGCAATGATAATGGCACCGAGTTCAAGAACTCCTCCTTTGATGCTTTCTGTCTTGAGCATGGTGTTGGAGATATACCCAAGAGACATTATGGATTTGATACATATGTGAGGGTCATACGGATATTGATCCGTGAGGGATTAGTCCTGAAGGATCAAGAAGGCGACCAGAGGGGGGGGGGGGTGAATGGGAGCCAATTCAAATTCTTTTCAAGAACTTGGCCTATGTCCCAACTACAACCCAAACCAACCTCTAACCGAGTCACCAAGATTACACACACTAACTTGTAATGTGTTAACCCTAGGAATGACCCAAACCAAAAGGACACATAGTGGAAGCACAAAAGAAAAAAACCGAAACAAGGAAGGTCCGAAAGGTCACAGAACAGAGCCTGATGGAAGTTCCGTGGTACCCGACAGAAGTTCTATGGTGCCCGACGGAAGTTCCGGGCGACAGGAACACTATCACTCACGGAAGTTCCGTGGTTCTTGACGGAAGTTATGTCATGATCATGGAAGTTTTGTCATGGTCAAAACAGCATCTCCGCTCGAGAAAGAAAATTACCAAAACCCTATCAAACAAACTCCAAAAATCACAAAATTTGGACCAGATGATCCTCAATACATCATGACCCTCCTATAAAGGGATCCACTCCAAAAATACATGGAATCATCATGAATTTTAGATCATGTGCCAAGAACACCAAAAAGGGGAAACTTGAGAAATCCTTCAAATCGAAGGTGCTAGAGCTATTGATTCGGTCAAGGGTCCATAGAGGATTGGTCTAGCTCATCCTAGCAACAAGTTTCTCAAGAAATCCAAACCAAAAACTCGTCCAAAAGTGAGATCGAAAATCACCGCAAAAGGGAATTTCAGGATTTAAGTGAAGAGGGAAATCTTGAGCATGAAAATACTTCTCATATCATAGAAAGGTGCTTACAAGATCCATAAGTACAAGGCTAGGAAGCCACCCTCTTCCTCCCACTATTTGGAAGAGCAAGAGATGTCTCTCACACACCCTTTCCTCTCCTCTAAAACATGAAGTCCTCTCCTAGCACTTTGAATAGAGTCCTAACACAAGGCTAATGGGAAGAGAGGCACCTCTCCCACTAGCCACACCTCTCCTTATATAGTCTTAGGGTCTATAGTCCACATGACCACTCTACCCTTGACCTACATAACACACCCACCTACCACCGGGGGCATAACCATTCATCTTTTTCCTCATCGCCCGAATGCCATCGGCCGCTTCATGTCTTTGCTTCATCTCGAAGCAAGCTCCGTGATGGTGCCACGTGCACCACCAACCACCGCCACAGGTTTTGAGGCCCAAACCGGGATACTGCCTTGCATGCTTCTCAAAGCGCGACTTCTCAATGTCGACACATGACACCTTGTCCTGCGATCCTGACCATCGGCAAGTCTTTCCTAGTCCCTATCCATTGGGCCCCCTTGTCACTTGCACCGGCATCCCGTTCGCCTTGACTTGGTCAACACGCCGTCTTCATCACCTCAACGGTTTTGAGGCTCAACCGTGAAACCGTCCGTGCTTCTTACCTCTCCACGTGTACGGTGTGGATCACCCTTGACTTTATCCGGCATCCCGATCGTCTGGCCCCATGTCCCCTACTTGTGCCCGATCCTCTCGCTGTTGACCACCAAGTCGACTCCAGTGACCTACACATCATGAGACAAGCAAACACATTTTCCATCTCCTGCAGTATCACCAATATCTCCACCAACTCTGGTTAGTCATAACCATGATATGCAAACCCATGCAATCCCTGGATTCCCGCATTTCAACTCAAACACCAAATCCACTCAAGTCAATTACTCATCACAAATATAGCAAACCATGGCACATATCCACATGGTTTCTCAATCTCCCCCTTGATGAGTACATTGACAACACCAAATGCACAAAGATTAGAGATTGAAATGTGAAGCCGAATAAGCACATCCAAATGGCCAAACCCAAAGAAAAGGTGAAAACAAGCCATCTAGCAAAGTAGGGATTACAAAACCAAGAGTTGGCAAAGAAAGCGACTTGAGACACAAAGAATGTGAAAAGCGCAAGAAAATGCTCAAGATCAGGATATGCTCCCCCTCAAGTTGTGGGAGGTCTCATGTAGTGCAAAATGGATCATGTGAGTTTCTTAGCATTATTTGTGTATGACCCCAAAATTTTCTCCCCCTTTGGCAATGAACTCATCAAAGAAGCAAAAGAACAAGCAAATATGCAATTCATGAAAATGCAAACCTAAGGAGCTTCAACAATTATGCAAACAAGCATTTAACTTTGCTAACCATAACTATAGTGCTATGAAGTGTAAAAGCAATAGCTCCCAATCATGCAAAGATCAAAAATAGTTAGCAAGGCATAAACACCATGAGCTATACAAGCTAAGCAGAAAGATTGACAAGCTTAGATAGAATTAAAGTTGCTTATCATGAGCAAAACTGCCACCACATGTGTAAGTACTCTCATCCAAGGCAAAACAAGCACCAAGTGAATCATAAGAATCTAGCCAGTTTCAATCTCAACAAGGGCAACAAGCATTCATAGAAAATGACCTCTATAAACGCTCACATATGCAACAGAGACTCAGTTGATCCAGTGATTATTGTTTATCCTCATGTGTCCTCTTATCCATGCGGAGGGTCGCACGACTGGGTATGGCAAACATCCCGAGGCTTCAAGTCATAATGTATGGATTTAGCATTATGAGTAATTCTTGATCAAAGCACTTAGCAGATTTTTCAAGATTATGCACAAGATAAAAGAGCATACCTTTAAGGCAAAAGGAACACATGCTCCCACAATGTTACATTATGAGCTAAACATTTGCAAAGCCTTCCATTTCACAAACACAAGGTGCCAAAGCCAAGACATCCTCTAGACCAACCTCAATGCAAGTTTCAACAAAGATAAGAGGAATTATACACATGGTGAGCAAGTTTTGACAAGATTAGATCATAAGGTTCACAAGAAGCTCGGTTTACCTTTAAGATTAGCAAGTTGCTCACATGAGTTTATAACAGGCCATCTAGAAAATCTAAGCATGAGAGATTACCATCACATCCACACAACTTAGCTCAAGCTCAATCATAGCAAAGAGAAATACAAGAAAGCATGAGAGTCAAAGCTCATCTACCAATGCATATATTACATATGAGATGCAAGGCGAAAATGGTAAGATACATATATACAAGTAAATACCAACTCCCCCTCAAATGATGCCATACGGATAACAAACACCAAGTTCCCCCCCGAAGAAAAGCATGTCTCGAAGCATCTAGGGGCTTGGTGAGGATATCAGCTAGTTAGTTTTTGGTATCAATGTATGTGAGCTCAACATCCCCCTTCTAAACATATGTCTCTCAGGAAGTGGAATCGCACATTGATGTGTTTGACCTTACCATGTTGGACTGGGTTTTTGGCTAAGCATATTGCACCGGAGTTATCACACATGAGTGGAACACCCTTAAAAGTCAACCCATAGTCTCTCATGGTAGACACAATCCATAGGATTTGTGAGCAGCAGCTATATACTCAGCCTCTATGGTGGATTGGGCAACACTCGACTGCTTACAAGAAGACCAACAGATCAAAGAAGTAGCCAAGAAATGGCAAGTACCAGAAGTACTCTTCCTATCAATTCTACACCCAGCAAAGTCCGCATCCGAATACCCAATGAGATCAAGAGATGAAGATGCAGAGTACCAAAGACCAAACTCAAGGGTGTATTTGAGATACCTGAAGATGCTCTTGACAGCCTTGCGATGAGTCACCCTTGGGGAAGCTTGAAAGCGAGCACAAAGACACACCGCAAAGTGTATGTCAGGTCTTGTCGCTGTCAGGTACAAGAGGGATCCAATCATACTCCTGTACTCTCTTTGATCCACCGCTTCACAGTCTTCATCAGGGTCAAGAGCCATTGTACTGGACATTGGTGTAGACAATGGCTTCACATTGACCATGTCAAACTTCTTCAGGAGATCCTTCGTGTACATGGCTTGATGTATGAAAGTGCCTTGCTTGCACTGCTTGATTTGAAGCCCAAGAAAGAAGGTGAGCTCTCCCATCATTGACATCTGAAATTCACTTTCCATAGCTTCCTGAAATCTAGACACAATAGCATGAGAGGAACCACCAAAGATGATATCATCCAAGTAAATCTGAACCATTAGAAAGTCAATGCCATGCTTTAGAGTGAACAAGGTTTTATCAACGCACCCCGTGACATACCCACGCTCTAGCAAAAAGGTCTTAAGCCTAGCATACCATGCCCTAGGTTCTTGCTTTGGCCCGTACAAAGCCTTCTGAAGCTTGTACACACGGTTTGGGTATTTGTGGTGCTCAAAGCCAGAGGGTTACCTCACATACACTTCTTCCTCTATGAAACCATTTAGGAAAGCACTCTTGACATCCATTTGATAAAGTCTAATGCCCTTGGAAATAGCAAATGCAAGCAAGATCCTAATGGCTTCTATGCGAGCAACAGGAGCAAAGGTTTCACCATAATCTAAGCCCTCCACTTGGCTAAAACCTTGGGCAACTAGCCTAGCCTTGTTTCTCACAACCTCACCATCCTCCCCATGTTTTTTTTGAACACCCACTTGGTTCCAATGACATTGATATTTTTTGGAGGCTCTATAAGGGTCCAGACTTTGTTTCTCTCAAAGTTTTCCAACTCCTCATGCATGGCATTGTTGGTGGCCCTTAAAACCCAATATTGGCCACCAACCAGTCGGGAAATACAAGGTAAAGACCAAAGTTTCATGAATATTTGTTTAAACTAATAAAGTTCCACGAGTTTTGGTGAAATATGTGTTTGCAGGGTCAAAAGTGCTAAAATCATGTAAAAACATGAAGAAACACCCCATCAACCAGTTCTGCCTTAAAACACCAGGTCGACAGTGTCATATGAGGCTGATATCTGGGTCCGACAGGGTCGTGATGGCTGAAATCCGAACCCAGCCGACAGGGTCATATCAGGCTGAAATCAGCCACCCGATGGGTCAAAACAGAGTCGTCATGAGACTAACCATCCGACCCAGCCGACCCTGCAAAACACTCCAAAATGAAGCCATGTTCCATTTCCGGGCTAAGGAGGGTAAAAAGTGGAGAAATAAAGGAGGAATTCACGTGGCACAACATGGACACGTCAAGACGTGACCCGGGGGGGGGGGGGTCGGCACCAAAGATGGGCTACCGCCTGGCCTGGCTTGCCGCCCGACCTGGGTTGGCCACCCAGGGTTGCCAGCCCATGAGGCCCACAACTTCTACCGACCCTAAAATGGAGATTTCGGTAGAAACCAACCAAGTAACCGCCATCGGGACAAGATCTGAGCCATCCAAAGAAAGTCGGTTGGAAACCGACCAAATCTAGTGGCCGCCTGGCCTGGCCTGCCGCCCGGTGGTGCATGCCGCCCGGGATGCCTGGCCGCCCGGCACACGTGGCCACCCGGCGTGGCCCGGCGCCCAGCGGGGGAATTTTTGCCCACCGACTCTCCTCCACCTTGAAGTATCCGCCACCTATAAATAGAGGAGGGAATCGATAGAAAATAGGAAGAAAGGAAGTGAAACACATTGGAGTCCATTTCCAACTACTTTTCTTACTAGTAGAGTAGGTTAGTTAGTCAGGAGTTAGAGTCTAGTCAAGAGCATCGCTCGGGATTCCGGAAGTCGTCTCGGAGTCTTGGTATGAGCTCTCTTGTATCTTTTCTCTTTTTGTAAGACTTATCCCTTATCAATATAATTATATTCTCTTGTTTATCTTGTCAAGTATTTATCTTTACTTAGTCAATTTCCTTAAGTTACAAATATCGGGAAAGAACTTTGAAGCATAGTTTATGGGATTCCCGGCTAGGATTTAATTAAGTTTAGTTCTTGAATAGAACTTAGACTTGGTTATTTCCCGGCTATTCTTCCGCTAGGTCAACGGAAGAATATCTAGTGAAAGCGTAGGCGTGGTGCCTAAGTTAGTACTAGCTGGTTTTGCATTCGTCCCCACGGCTGTGTTGTAGGCGGTAGGTAGTGACAACCCTGCCCGTCCATTTAGTATTCCACCATGTTCGAGAACTCTCAAGCAGGGTTGTCTAGACGGAACGTGCCCACTAGTGTACGAAGTTAGTTACCGCCCCTATTAGTGGATCGTTGTCGTTCCCTGAAGTAAACTTATTGGTGAAAGACTCGAGGCTGTACCATGAATTTGGTGTAAGCACTCAACCCGAGTAACTAAGAATTTTGACACTTGACTTAGATAAAATAGGAAGATATAATCTTAGCAATTCTAGACTTAGACTCGCTATCCTCCCGGCTAGCTTAACCGATCTCTTTATTTATCTTAGTGTGGATTTCTCCTGTATCACTGCTCCCCCAACTATCATTATCGAACATCCTTACCCCCATCTTTGGTCAGTTGGTATAATTCTTATATTTATATCTTTGTTAAACCAAGATACTCTTATGCCTAGCTTCCCTGTGGAAAAATAAATACGATACCTTGGAATACTCCCGGGTGAAATGCTACAATAGATGTTCCGTGCGCTTGTGGATTAATTCATATTTCTCTAAAAGCATAACAAACATCAAATCATTTCTGGCGTCATACCAGGGATAGTGATATTCTTGATGCAACGTTAAGAAATTCCAACAAGCATTTCTCGCACCGTTGCCAGGGAAGCAATAGGCTAAGATATCAGAATTTTAACATTGATATTTCTATTAAGAGGTTACCGCTTTCCTTAGTGGGCTTACCCTTGTTCTATTTATTTGTGGTATAAATAGGATGCCTTATGACTGGTTTCGACCTACCAGACAACTACAACAACGATCCGGAGGCTTTGTTGAGGAGAGTGCATCAAAGACTCACCCCTCCTCGGTCCGTGCTTGCTCTTGCAGCACCTCCGATCACTCAAGCTCAGCTGCAAGTCCCGTCTCCGTCCGCTCAACCAATCATGGCTGAAAAGACGATCCATGACTACTCCGCCCCGTCTGTAGACAACATCCGCACCGGTCCGAACCTGAACATGGGGAACGGAAGCTATGAGCTGAAACCTGCCTTAATCGACAAGGTTCTGGCCAGTCCTTTCTGTGGCAAGGCATCGGAAGAAGCAAATGCCCACCTCCAATAATTTTTGGTAGTGTGCAGCACTTTCACCATGAGGGATGTGACCCCTGAGGCCATTTGCCTTCGTCTATTCCCATTTTCACTCTTAGGGAAGGCGAAGCAGTGGTTTTATAGCAATCAAGAAGAGGTCACCACATGGGACAAGTGCTCCAACGCCTTCCTTGCCAAGTTCTTCCCGCTAGGCAAAACCAATGCCCTGCGGAACAAGATTTCAAGTTTTCAACAGCTAACTGACGAGAGCATTCCTGAGGCATGGGAACGTTTCCAAGAATACACTCTGGCATGCCCACATCACGGAATGCAAGATTGGTTGCTGATCCAAAGCTTTTACCATGGGCTCAACCGCCCCGCTCGCGAGCACCTAGATGCAGCCGTTGGAGGTTCCTTCTTCTCTCTGAAGGTCAAAGAAGCTCAAACTCTCATAGAAAAGATGGTCGCCAATTACAGTGGCTACAATGAGAGACAGAACCAGCCGCAACCCAATATGAGGGGAGTCCACCAAGTTGATGGTATTGACATGTTAGCAATTAAAATGGATCAACTTTTGAAGAAAATGGACGAACCTTAGACTGTCCAATCCTTGGACTCTCGCATGACTTGCGAAGTCTGTGGAAACCTTGGACACATGGGAACCCACTGCCCAAAGACTCAAGAAGAAGTGAACTACGTCAACAACACCACCACCAACAACAATGGGTTTAGGCCTCGTACAAACAACTTCGGATGGGAGTCCAAGCCAAACCTCTCCTTCGACAAGAACCTGGGTAACTCTAGAAACTTTACTCTTAATGAACCCTCCTTCCGTGATCTTATTCTAGGACATTCTAAAATCAATGAAAGTATTAGTAGGAAATTTATTGCTACTGATAAAGTCCAAGAAAGCATAGATTCTCGTATGGAAGCCTTCAATACCTCTCTGCAAAACCAGCTTAGTCATAATAAAATGTTAGAAACACAAATTGCTTAGTTGGACGCTTCTATTGTTAATCCTAACTCGGGCAAGCTCCCCGGTCAGTCGGAAGCTAGTGCCAAAGAAAATGTTAGTGTTGTCACAACTAGAGGCGGAAAATTTACACAAGATCCGCCAAGTCCTAACATTAGAGGGAAGACCGGGGAAACCAATGAAGAATCAGAAGGAGAGGAGGAAATTGAAGTTGAGGAGGCAAAGGCATCTCTCAAGAAGGCGCCACATGAGTTCTATGATACCCCGGTGTTGCCATTCCCCCCTCGACAGAGGAAGCCAATGGTGGATGAACAGTTCAGGAAGTTTGTGGAGGTAATAAAGAAATTATACGTCAACATACCGCTACTTGATGCTATGCAGGTTCCTACATACTCCAAGTACCTAAAGGACATCCTCAACAACAAACGCCCAATGCCATCCATGGAGGTTGTCAAATTAACCGAAGAATGCAGCGCTGCTATCTTGAACTCCTTCCCAGTAAAGAAGCGAGATCAGGGATGCCCAACCATCCCATGTTCCATTGGGAGGTAACAATTCAACAATGCCCTTTCTGACTTGGGGGCGAGCGTGAGCGTCGTGCCAAAGGTAGTGTATGACAAACTCGATGTCAATTCATTATCCCCTACAGGAATGTGCTTGCAGCTCGCCAACCAATCAGTCCGCTACCCGGCGGGCATTGCGGAGGACGTACCGATAAGGATAAGGAACTCTCTTGTGCCCGTCGACTTTGTGGAACTAGATATGGAGGCCGATGCAAAGACACCCCTTATACTAGGAAGGCTGTTCCTTAGCACTGCAAATGCCAACATTGATGTTGGGGCTTGAGAAATCCACCTTAACATTAATGGGCACGACGAAAAGTTCGCCTTCAAGCCTCGAACGGAACAATGCAATCAGGTACGCATCTTTTATGGCAAAAATCCTAACACGGTGCAGAAATTTGAGGTGTATCCAATCCCACCAAAAATGGGTGCACCAGCGGTTAAAGTTCAAAGCATACCACCGCCGCCCAAGAAGAAGAACGAGCCACAAGAAATGAAGAAAAAGGTCACCGCCAAGCCAAAGAAAATCAAACAAGTATGGCGGAAGAAAGAAGTTGCACCGATGGTGGAAAATTCTCTATCCACGATGGGCACCATGCAAAATTGAGCATGGAGAACGTCTTGTTCGAGACGTAAATTTCGAACCCTCGTCGGAAGGTAACCGATATTTATCCCCCTTCATAGCATTAGATTAGGTTGATTTTATTCCTCTTTCTTTAACCATTAAACTAGGATATAAAAAAAATTAAATTTGAAAATTTTTGGTAATATTTCGGCCAAGTCTCTTGCCGGGAGGTCGTTTTCGAGTCAAAACGACCATTCGGGGTGCTGATTCAGGGCTGTAACCCAGCCTGAAATAACCCAGTTTTCAGCACCCGGCAGGTCATTTTTCATGAAAAACGACCCCCGGCTGGGTCATTTCTGCCGCCCGTCACAACTTTTCATTGGATTCTTGGCCCTTTTAATGCAAAGATGATGGCCATGAGTGGTGGAGGTGTGGCCAGCCTTACCTTGAAGAAAAAAATACTCATCTAAAGCCCCACCATGAGTGAAAGTGAATGAATGAGAGCCACACGTGTCACCTCACTCTTTCACCACTCACACTCACCTGCCACCCTACTTACCTAGGCTTCATGAGTGGCAACTCACTCATTGAAAACAAACAACTTTGGCCATCCCATCACTCTATCCTTGCTCCCTACACTCTTAGCAAATTTCTGGACAAATTGAGCAAGTGGATCACATGGCACTTGGACCTAGCCTTCTCCCATCACCACTAGAGCAATAATTGAGCAAATGGAGGGAAATGACCTGCCGGCCGGCATGGGCTGCCGCCCGGCATAAAAATTTCTCCCCCAATGCTCCTCTCGAGCTTATAAATAGCGGGCACACTCTCCTTTGCTTCTCCACCCAAAGCATTCGGCTGAAAACTTCGTCTCTCCCTCACAAACTCTCTCTCTTTGCACTTCTTTTCTCACTCAACTAGTTAGTGCACTTTATACTTAGCAATAAAAGTGTGCTGCACTAAAACCAACTAGAGAGAATTTGTTGTCACCCTCGCACGTTCGAACGACTAACACTTGGACAACTAACCGAACGACTAACCACTGACCATTATCATCACATTGTCCTTCGGGTATTGTGTCCAAGTAACCCTTTTGCAGGAATGGCAAATATTTGGAGAGGCATCTACACCAAGTTCAGCAATAGCAGCAGCTCAAGCTGTGGGAGGCGCACACCAAGTGAGCGTTCGGAAGCAGAGCACTCCAGAGCTTCACATGGGCATACTCCGAGTTATCTCTCGGATTCAATGTCCACATCTGAAGCTCCAACAGAGCAAAGTGTGCAAAATGAAGAGTTTAACAAGTTCATGGAGAGTGAAGAAAATATGGTTTTCAATGATTACGACGAGCGAAGCAAGTTCACCGCCATTCGGGACTGGGAGTTCACATCCGTGCGCAAGTTCGACCACAACTTCCTCGAGCAAATCGACGTCTTCGCCGATTTCAAGTATGCACTCAACACGGCCGGATGAATTGCTAGAAAGGTCGGCGTGCTCCATAGAGCTAGAACAGATCGTCTCCCTAGTGCTTCTTTGCTAGGGAAAGATCACTTTTGGCAAGCCCACCTTTTGAAGGAAGAGAACAATAGGTTCTACATGCTTTATCCGGCGCAAGATGCAGAGTTAGAATTGCCTAACCCCGAGCTCACCATCATTGGTAAAAAGAACTTTCTGTACAATTGGCAAGCTCCCGTGTAGCGTGCACGACATAGTGTTTCAGGGGATAGATCATGAGCAAGAGCTCCTCGAACGGATGCTTCGGGAAGCTCTCAATACCATTGGGAGCAACCACAGTACCCTGAATTTACTAGCTCGTCAATACACTACACTAGCTCATCCCATGAAGAGTTTGAACCATCCAATCCTTATGGGATGGGAAGTAACTATCAACCCCATGGAGGAATAGGAACTTCACGTTCTCCCCGATTCACATCATACAACTTTTCGGAGTTGGAAGATGACATGCAATACTTGGCTGCAAACGCTTATGAGACCAACATGCGAACCCAAGAAATACAAGCAGCCATAAGGGATAGGCAAGAATGGCAGCAACAAACATTGGAACAACTTCAGACAAACCTCTCCATGATGGATCAACTGTTCGGCCACTTCAACATCGACTATCAACCGCTATGGTGAATGTCATCCAAGCTTAAGTCTTGCAAAGACCTAAGCTTGGGGAGCTACGTGAAGCAAGGTACGCCAATTGTCCTACCCTCTCTTCCTATTTTTTTAGTTAAGTTGTTTTATTTCCTTTATATATTATAAAAAAAATCCAAAAAGATTTTCAGTTTCGATAAAGTTTAAGAAAATCCAAAAATATTTTTCACTTTCAAGGAAAACCATAAAAATTTGCAAAACTAAAAAGAACAAAAAGATTTCCCTTTCCAAATAAAATTGAGAACTTGGTCTCTACCTTGCCTATGGAAATGATGAATAGTTGCTCTGTTAGATCCCTGTGAGTCTCAAGTACACAAGCTCTACTCTTCATTTTGGTGGGTAATGGTAGACCGGCATGATGATAATGCTAGTCTCTCTATGTTTTAGTGGGAGCAAAATGGCTAATAAACACTAAGTCTAGTTGTTGGAATTCATGATATAGCATGTTTTGATGAGTCTATGATCTCCTCATGATTAGAGTCCAACGAATTCTTTCAAAACCATGCTGCAATCAAACCTCCTACTTGGTGTAGTTCTTCCCTATGATACAAAAAAATCCTACCAAGGCCAGATATTAATTGTGAACCCACTTTTATGCCATCCATGTATGCATTGAATTTGGTTAGGATTTGATCCTTGTGAGGGACTTGCACTTTCAAAGCCAACCATTTTCCTTCGTGTTATCTTTGAGTTCTCAAACAATCATACTTGGTTACGTGGTTTCCACATTGGATTGAAGCGTCCACTTCACCAAGCATGTTAGCAAAAAATCTCTCCTTTGCGAAAACCTTGATCCTACAAGAAAGATTTTGGTCCTCCCAAAATAAATGCTCAAAAAAAGTTTGCAAAACTATTTGAACCATTGAACTAGCTTCCCTACACTATGAGAGCTGAAAAGAAAGAAATAAAAAGAAAAGAAAAAGATGAGAAAAATTTTCAGCTCTCATAGATGTACAAATGTCAAGTTTCAAGGTTCATTCTCTCCCTCTCCCCTGGACATTATTTCCAAATGGTTGGAATGAGAAAGTGCAAAGTCTTTTTGCTAGGACCATCTCTTAACTTAACAAAATTTACATATTAGATGTGCCTTCCTACCAAGCTCCACATATAAAGCCAAATTTCATAGAGTATGATGAGCACTTGGTGAGGGAATACACTTTTTGAGAGATGAGAGTCATAGTGAAAGGTTGAGTGACAAAAATTTTCAATCTTATGCAACATTTAAAATTTTCAATCTTATGCAACATTTAAAATTTTCAATCTTATGCAGCATTTCAAAAACTCATGATCATGTAGGAGGTTGAGTGACAAAAATCTAAACTAGTTGTTTTGAGTTCCAACCGCTCATGACAAGGTTATAAAATGGCTAAGAGCCCCACATGCAATGAGAAAGACTTAGTGATCAATTTGTGCGGGTTTACTATTACCCCTATGTTGTAGGAGTATGTGTTTGTGCACTTGATCCTTGCAGGGCTCTAATATTGAAGCAACTCCTAATCCATCACTTACAAGTTTTAATTTGCTCGGGACGAGCAAAGGTTTAAGCTTGGGGAGGTGTTGGTGGCCCTTAAAACCCAATATTGGCCACCAACCGGTCGGGAAATACAAGGTAAAGACCAAAGTTTCGTGAATATTTGTTTAAACTAATAAAGTTCCATGAGTTTTGGTCAAATATGTGTTTGCAGGGTCAAAAGGGCTAAAATCATAAAAACATGAAGAAACAACACGTCGTCCGATTCTGCCTTAAAACAGCAGGCCGACAGGGTCATATGAGGCTGAAATCAGGGCCCGGCAGGGTCGTGATGGCTGAAATCCGAACCCAGCCGACAGGGTCATATCAGGCTGAAATCAGCCACCTGGCGGGTCAAAACAGAGTCGTCATGAGGCTAACCATCCAACCTAGCCGACCCTGCAAAACACTCCAAAATGAAGCCGTTTTCCATTTCCGGACAAAGGAGGGTAAAAAGTGGAGAAATAAAGGAGGAATTCACGTGGCACAACATGGACAAGTCAAGACATGACCCGCGGGGGGGGGGGGGGGGGGTCGGCACCAATGATGGGCCACCGCCCGGCCTGGCTTGCCGCCCAGCCTACCTTGCCGCCCGGCCTGGGTTGGCCACCCAGGGTTGCCAGCCCATGAGGCCCACAACTTCTACCGATCCCAAAACAGAGATTTTGGTGGAAACCGACCAAGTAACCGCCATCGGGACAAGTACTGAGCCGTCTAAAGAAAGTCGGTTGGAAACCGACCAAATCCAGTGGCTGCCCAGCTTGGCCTGCCACCAGGCGGTGCATGCCGCCCGGCATGCCCGGCCGCCCGGCACACGTGGCTGCCCGGCAGGGGAATTTTTGCCTACCGACTCTCCTCCACCTTGAAGTACCTTCCAAGTATCCACCACCTATAAATAGAGGGGGAATTTGGCAGAAAACAGGAAGAAACCAAGTGAAACACATTGGAGTCCATTTCCCACTACTTTTCTTACTAGTAGAGTAGGTTAGTTAGTCGGGAGTTAGAGTCTAGTCGAGAGCATCGCTCGGGATTCCGGAAGTCGTCTCGGAGTCTTGGTATGAGCTCTCTTGTATCTTTTCTCTTTTTGTAAGACTTATCCCTTATCAATATAATTATATTTTCTTATTTATCTTGTCAAGTATTTATCTTTACTTAGTCAATTTCCTTAAGTTACAAATATCGGGAAAGAACTTTAAAGCATAGTTTACGGGATTCCCGGCTAGAATTTAATTAAGTTTAGTTCTTGAATAGAACTTAGACTTGGTTATTTCCCGGCTATTCTTCTGCTAGGCCAACGGAAGAATATCTAGTGAAAGCGTAGGCCTGGTGCCTAAGTTAGCACTAGCTTGTTTTGCATTCGTCCCCACGGGCTGTGTGGTAGGCGGCAGGTGGTGATAGCCCTGTCCGTCTATTTAGTATTCCACCACGTTCGGGAAGTCTCAAGTAGGGTTGTCTAGCGGGAACGTGCCCACTAGTGTACGAGGTTAGTTACCGACCCTATTAGTGGATCGTTGTCGTGCCCCGAAGTAAACTTATTGGTGAAAGACTCGAGGCTGTACCATGAATTTGGTGTAAGCACTCAACCCGAGTAACTAGGAATTTTGACACTTGACTGAGATAAAATAGGAAGATATAATCTTAGGAATTCTAGACTTAGACTCGCTGTCCTCCCGGCTAGCTTAACCGATCTCTTTATTTATCTTAGTGTGTATTTCTCCTGTATCACTGCTCCCCCAACTATCATTATTGAACATCCTTACCCCCATCTTTGGTCAGTTGGTATAATTCTTATAGTTATATCTTTGTTGAACCAAGTTACTCTTACGCCTAGCTTCCCTACGGAAAATAAATACGATACCTTGGAATACTCCCGGGTGAAATGCTACAATAGATGTTCCGTGCCCTTGCGGATTAATTCATATTTCTCTAAAAGCATAACAAACATCAAATAATTTCTTGCGTCATACCAAGGATAGTGATATTCTTGATGCGACGTTAAGAAATGCCAACAGGCATTAACCTAATGTTCATTAGATAGTGCTGTCCAACATCTCGGGGTTCAAAGGTTGCAACAAAGAGAGAATTATTAAAGCAAGCAAGATGTGCAGACCTTGACCTTGTTGTCTTCTCATAGAGATTACCGATCATCTGTTGGGGTGGATGTTAACACTGAATGTTGTGAGGAGCCTCTCTCTCAGAGTGTACCTCCCCCTCAACCACAACTGGAGCTCGGTCGACAGCTGCTGAAGTCGATGTAGAAGCTTCTGGACCCTCTACTGGAGTAGTGGTAGCAGCAGGAACAAGCTCAGATGAAAGATGAAGTGAGTCATCGTCATCATCATCAAAGCCCTATAGGTCCTCTTCTACAAAGATGCTCTCCTTCAGCTCCTTGTCACCTGCAGGCTCAATCACATTCCTTGCACAAGAGTTTGATTCATCAAAGGTTACATCGCAGGATTCTATGATGGTGTTAGTCTCCAAATTCAAAACTCTGTAGGAATGACCATGAAGAGAGTAACCAAGAAAAATGCCATCGGAAGACCTCGACTCAAACTTATCAAGATTGCCATGCTTGAGAATAAAGCGCTTGCAACCAAAGGCACGCAAATGACAAACCGAGGGCTTTCTCCCAAAATGCAGCTCATAAGTAGTCACATTAAGAATTGAGCGCAAGAAAATCCGATTGGAAACATAGCAAGCAGTGCTACTGGCCTTAGCCCAGAACTGCCTCGGAGTCCTATGCTCATCGAGCATTGTCCGGGCCATCTCCACCAGGGTCATGTTCTTTCTTTTGACCACTCCATTCTGCTGGGGAACACGAGGTGCTGAAAACTGATGCTCAATGCCATGCTCAAGACAGAAAGCGTCAAAGGAGGAGTTCTTGAACTCGGTGCCATTATCACTACGGATTGCTCATAATGCACTAGGGAGTTCCTTGAACAACCTCAAAGCTAAGCTCCAAAAGTGATGAAACACTTCATCCTTGCTCTCAAGAAAGTAAACCCAAGAGTAACAAGAATAGTCATCAACAATCACAATAACATACCACTTCCCACCCGCCGAACGAACCCGAGAAGGACCAATAGTGTCCATATGAAGCAACTCTCCAGGGCGTTCAGTCATCACCAAATTGATTGGTGGATGAGAAGCGGCAATCATTTTCCCATGACGACACGGAGCACAAACCAAATCCTTATGAAATTTGAGCGTAGGCAATCCTCGAATCAAACCTAGGCCACTCAAGTGACATAGCAAGTCAAAGTTCATGTGACCCAGTCTCCTATGCCATTTCCAGAGCTCAGAAGAAGATTGAGAAAACAAGCACTTGTGAGAACCAGGAGAACCAGCGAATCAGCCTGAAAAACTCTGCCAATATGAGAAATCCCACAAACAAAAGAACCACTCAAATCAAGAACACAAGAAGCATTCGACTTAAAGCGCACTTCCAAACCAACATCAAGAAGCTAAGAGACAGACAGGAGATTGTACTTGTGATACTCAACCAAACCAACATCCTTGAGAGTGAATTTTTCATTTACCTTTACCGCGCCTCTTGCCTTCACTGTCCCTCTCTTGTCATCTCCAAAGGTCACATACTCCTGCCGCTTCAGGGGAGTGAGGCTGGAGAACCACTTTGCATCTCCGGTCATGTGGTGCGAACACCCGGAGTCCATCAACCATTTATTCTCCAAGCCTCCACCTGCTGCCTATAAAGAACGAGAAGGAAAAGTCGATGGCTCAGTGCTGGGGTTAGTCAAAAGAGATTTAGGAATCCAGCACTTAACCATACGATGGTAGTAGTCATCCCAGTTCTTTGCACATTATCATTTGAACGCATAGGACGAGAACCACGACGGGGAAAACGTGACCTGTCAAAGTGTCTCGACTCAAACCTTGGGTTGTGAGGACAGAAATCATCAATGTGAAAGCCAAATCCACGCGAATGACGCTCACCACGATGGGGAAAACATGGGGCGCCAAAGCGCTGCTGTGGAAAGTCTCTGTTTCGTGAATCAAAGCCATATGAGGAATGACCCTGTCCATGATAGGCACGAGAAAAAGAGCGAGGCTAAAAGTCAACAAAATCATCATAAAAAGCAACCCTAGTCAACTCAACTTGCTTCCTCTCAATCCTGTTACACCTATAACAGAATTCATCCAAGTGGCCCTTGTGACCACAAAACATGCAAATGTAGACACCCTCAGGATTAGGCTTGGTTTGCATTGCACGTTTGGGTTTTGGCTTCTCTGTTTGCTTTGGGCTGAAGGAGGGTTTGGGATTGGGTGGATAGTATGTGTCAGTGGGTTTGATGGTGTTTTCCTCATCCTTGTAGCTGAGGCTAGGTACAAACTTACCCACATTCTCACTCTCCTTGTCACACCTCTCAAATCCCAAGCCCAAGTTATAGGTTGACCTAGAAGCACTCTCCTTTACTCTTGCCAAATCACTCTCAATCTTTTCCTCACTCACTAGGGTTCTTCGGAGCCTAGAAACAAGATAGTCATTTTCCTGAACTAGGACTTTGTTTTCTTCCCTAGTGATTACTAACTTGTCCTTGAGGATGGCACACACTTCACACGGATGTGGGTGTGGGAGAACTTTCGAGCGAGTCTCATATAGAAGCTTGGACTCAAGCTCTTTAACTTTGAGGGATTGAGCTTCCAACTCATCTGTGAGCTTGGGGCACTTCTGACATGCACCCAAAAGAGTTGGTCTAGCTTTGAACTCATCGAGCTCCTTGAGGGCACTCTCAAGCTGACTGGCAACTTGAGCATGCACACTCTCCCTCTGTGCAAGATCACTCATCACAACTTGATAAGACTCACACTCAGCAGCAGTATCAACACAAGCAAGCTTAGACATAAGTGAAGCAATCTCAAAATCAGCACTCTCTAACTTAGACTTAAGCTCTCTACTCTCACGCACAACACTGCGAAGTTTATCATCTTGCATGAGCAGAACATCACGCAAATGATCAAGTTTAGAGGAGAGCTCATCAAGAGTGGGAGGTACCTCGCTTGTGTCGGAGTCAAATCCAGAGTCGTTGTCGTGGTCGTTCTTTGCCATGAATCAAAGCCCGGTAAAGTCATCCTTCCACTTGACTCGTGGCTTCTCAACCTCCTCCTCCGAGCTTGTAAAGCCTTTGCTTGATGTGAGGTCAACATCGCTCAAGGCGGTAACGCAGGCGCGTGCAATGGCCTTGGCGAACTTCTTGGAGTTCTTGCCCTTCTTGTAGAAGCAGTTCTTCTTCTGCTTGAAGTCTTCAGTGTTGTTGTCGCGGTACCCGGCCTTCTTCTTCTTCTTGGGACAATCAGCGATGAAGTGTCCTGGGTCACCACACTCAAAGCAGGTTCTTGAACCACCTCCTCTTCTCTCCTTGCGGTTGTTGTAAAACTTCATGAACTTCTATGTGAGCAAGGACAACTCCTCGTCAGGAATGCACTCCATCTGTTCAACGGAAGTTGCAACAAGAGAAGACAAAGCAAACTCCAAGGAAGACTTATCAAGTGAGGGGTTAGTTCCATAAGAAGCATCACTGTGACTAACCTTCTGAAAGCTAGAAAGCAAAGCCATGCTAGAAGCAGGAATAGCAAGATTATAACGAGATTTCCTAGATAGTTCATGGGATTTCAGCTTGCTATATAGTTGCTCACAGTTTAAGGTGTTGAAGTAAGCAGTTTCTTCTAGAGCAGCAATTTTAACCCCTGAAACATTTTCATCAAGTGAGTACAGTAGTTGCTTAGCTTTCTCATTGTCATTGTACACAAGGGTACCACAAACCCGCAAGTTGCACACAGTTGCCTCAAACCTATTAAAAGTGTCATCTAGTGACTCGCCCGGTTTTTTAGCACAGGTTTGGTATTGTCTATTGTAAGAATCCTTACTCATAGACTTCACCTGGTTGGTACCCTCATGGTAAGTGCAGAGCTTAACCCAAATAGCATGAGCAGTATTAAGGTGTGCAACCCTATCATGTTCACTTCTACCAAGTGCAGAGAGCAGAATATTGATAGCTTTGGAGTTGTTCTCATACCTGACTAACTCACCTATAGAAGCAGTGTTTAGGTCTTGTGGTATAGCATACTCCTGATCAACAATCTCTCAAATTGCACGTCCTTCACTTAGCAGATACGCCTTGGTCCGTGACTTCCAGTAGGGGAAGTCCTCTCCATCGAACATCCACAGCTTGACAGCACGCTTCTCCATGTTGCCTTCGGATCACAAAGCCGGTGAAGGTCAACTAGTGATCAAACCGGCTCTGATACCAATTGAAGGACCGAGAAGGCGACCAGAGGGGGGGGGGGGGTGAATGGGAGCCAATTCAAATTATTTTCAAGAACTTGGCCTATGTCCCAACTACAACCCAAACCAACCTCTAACCGAGTCACCAAGATTACACACACTAACTTGTAATGTGTAAACCCTAGGAATGACTCAAACCAAAAGGACACGTAGTGGAAGCACAAAAGAAAAAAACCGAAATAAGGAAGGTCCGAAAGGTCACAGAACAGAGCCTGACAGAAGTTCCGTGGTATCCGACGGGAGTTCCGTGGTGCTCAACAGAAGTTTTGGGCGACGGGAACACTGTCACTCATGGAAGTTCCGTGGTCATTGACAGAAGTTCCGTCAAGATCACGGAAGTTCCGTCATGGTCAAAACAGCAGTTCCGTTCGGGAAAGAAAATTACCAAAACCCTATCAAACGAACTCCAAAAATCACGAAATTTGGACCAGATGATCCTCAATATATCACGACCCTCCTCTAAAGAGATCCGCTCCAAAAACACAAGGAATCATCATGAATTTCAGATCTTGTGCCAAGAACACTAAAAAGGGGAAACTTGAGAAATCCTTCAAATTGAAGGTGCTAGAGCTATTGATTCGGTCAATGATCCATAGAGGATTGTTCTAGCTCATCCTAGCAACAAGTTTCTCAAGAAATCCAAACCAAAAACTCATCCAAAAGTGAGATCGAAAATCACCACAAAAATAGCTCCGAAAATAAGAAAAAGGGAATTTCGGGATTCAAGTGAAGAGGGAAATCTTGAGCATGAAAATACTTCTCATATCATAGAAAGGTGCTTACAAGATCCATAGGTACAAGGCTAGGAAGCCACCCTCTTCCTCCCACTATTTGGAAGAGCAAGAGATGTCTCTCACACACCCTTTCCTCTCCTCTAAAACATGAAGTCCTCTCCTAGCATTTTGAATAGAGTCCTAACACAAGGCTAATGGGAAGAGAGGCACTTCTCCCACTAGCCACACCTCTCCTTATATAGGCCTAGGGTCTATTGTCAACATGACCACTCTACCCTTGACCTACATCCTTGACTTCACCCGGCATCCTGATCGTCTGGCCCCAAGTCCCCTACTTGTGCCTGATCCTCTCGCCGTTGACCGCCATGTCGACTCCCGTGACCTACACATCATGAGACAAGCAAACACATTTCCCATCTCCTGCAATATCACCAATATCTCCACCAACTCCGGTTAGTCATAACCACGATATGCAAACCCATGCAATCACTGGATTCCCGCATTTCAACTCAAATACCAAATCCGCTCAAGTCAATTACTCATCACAAATAAAGCAAACCATGACACATATCCACATGGTTTCTCAAGTCCACTAATGGGCCAACTTGTTGAGACCCATTAGAAGGGTCTATATAAGTGGAGGCGGGGCAAGGGGTATGTGACCGCACCAGTTCATAACCGTAGCCGCCGCGCTCCTCTCTCTCGCCCACACAACCCTAACCGTGTTGCCGATGCTAGCACACGGCGCACGGTGCTCCAACCCCGTACATGTAGATACTGCAAGGAGGCGCTGTTGTTGCTGCGGTGCGAGACGGCTAGACTAGGAGGAGACGATTGACGTGATCGACTACTTCCTCTGCACTGACGCGCGACTTCGTTGGATGAGCTGCTCTAACATTCGCTTCCATTCTGCTTTCGCGTCTAGTGGTAACGATCCATGATCCCCTCCTGACAAGGCTTCCTGGTTGAATGGTAGAAATTATTATATGCTATCGTAGCCTACCCATTCCCTAACAGGACCGCCGTACGGACATTCGCGTTAGCCTAGATTGTTACACCCCTTTTTGGCCACGCATTAGCATTCGCTTCTCGCCTAACTTGTTTTTTCAGGGAACGTTGTGAATGGTATGGCCCAAAAGATGCATGTGATGTACGGATGTGATTTGCATGACCTGCGTGTCATGATTAATTACAGCTGGGTTGAGGCTGTCATATTATTGTATAACGACCTGTATATTGACCTACGATGCTTGATATTCTCATGTAATTTATTACTAGTTATTAGTTGTAGTAGCTAAGTGTTAGTTCATGGAGGCCTCAAGCATGATGGTTGAAGGGACGGGAGACATGGCAATGGAGATGGAGATCACCAATTGAAAGGGGCCATGCTATTTCACAGTTAATATGATTGTCTGTGATGATGATCCTGTCATCCTATTCTTTCATGTGTTATTTATATTGGATATGATTAACATGCTAGAATAGGTTCCCTCAAGAAAAATTAAATTATATGCCCTTCCAACAGCTGCACCTATTAAAATTATGATCGTTGTATGGTAGGTCTGCCAAAGTAGAGTACCTCAATGATCTTAATTATTAGGGTAAATGTCGGACATTTACATGCATAGTATTGGTTTAAGTAACAAAGCTATCAAAACGATTTGGGCTTTGGGGCATGGTGTTGGCGCCAGGGCATGTGATGCCACCCAACATACAAGAGTCACATAGGGATGTGATTAGCAAAGTGTTGCTTACCTATGTCACAAGATTTCTAGCGGTGATGCCAAAGCTCACTAGGATCTAAGTTGAATATGGATCTTGAACCACTATATGTCGTTTTGAGGGAAAACGGTTCCAAGCATATAGTGGAATAATAAAATTTTGTTAAAATGTTTAATAAGAGTTTTACATTTCCATAGTGCTTATATTCACATATTTTTTGTTGTAGATCATGGCACCAACCGCTAGTAACACTTTCCATTTGCACTTGATTCTTGAGAAAGAAGCTTAGTGGAACAAACTTTATTAATTGGTATCGCAACTTGAGAATTGTTCTCAAGCAAGAGAAAAAGGAATATGTTCTAGAGCTTCCCTATCCTGATGATCTGCCAGAAAATGCTACTGCCGCTCAGAAAAGGGAGTATGAGAAGCATACCAATGATGCAATTGATGTTAGCTGTCTCATGCTTGCCACCATGTCCTCTGAGCTTCAGAAGCAATATGAGAATGTGGTTGCCCACAATATGATTGAGGGACTCCGTGGCATGTTTGAGAACCAAGCAAGGTCTGAGAGGTACAACATCTCAATGTCCTTGTTTGCGTGCAGGCTAGCTGAAAGTGGTTCTGTCAGTCCTCATGTGATCAAGATGATTGGTTACATTGAAAATCTGGAGAAACTTGGTGCTGCTCTACACCCTGATTTGGCCATCATATGTGATTCTCCAGTCACTTCCTGCGAGCTATGAGCCTTTCATTTTGAACTTTCAAATGAATAGCATGGAGAAGACATTGGCTGAGTTTCATGGGATGCTTAAGACAGCTGAGGCAAGCATTAAAAAATCTAGTCCAAGTTAAGTTAACTTGGTTGAAAAGGATGGCAAGAAGCTAAAGCGCAAGACTAAGGCTAAGGCTACAGATGAGATCTCTATCACTAAGCCTAAGCCTGCAACAGCTCCTAATCCTAAACCGGCAGCTGGTGATCCTTTTTTTCACTGCAAGAAACTCGGTCATTGGAAGAGGAATTGCAAGCTTTATCTAGAAGAGCTGAAGAAGAAGCGTGGAGACACTTCTAATTCAGGTTTCAATGTTATTGAAATTAATAATGTTGATACACGTCCTTATGATTCATGGTTATTTGATACTGAATCAATGATTCATACATGTAAATCATTGCAGGGGCTTAAAGAAGCAAGGAAATGTGCAAAGGGCGAGGTGGATGCTCACGTCAGCAATGGTGCAACAGTTGCTGTGTTGGCCATCGGAACTTATCCACTTTCATTACCATTGGGATTAGTTTTGGAGTTGAATAATTGTTATTACATTCCTGCCTTAGTAAAAAATATTATTTCTTCAAAGTGTTTGGAGGAACATGATGGTTATAAGGTCATAATAAGGAACAAGTGTTGTTCCATTTATTTGAATGATATTCTTTATGGTAATTGCCCATTGGTGAATGGATTATATTACTTAGATCTTGAGAATAAGCCTATTTATAACATTGATGCGAAAAAGCTCAAGCCGAATGATATGAATCCCACATATACTTGGAATTGTCGTTTAGGCCATAAAAATGAGAAGCGCATAAAGAAGCTCCATACAGATGTCTTCTAAGTTCTTTTGATTTTGAATCAATTGATACATGTGAGTCTTGTTTACTTGGTAAAATGACTAAGTTGCCTTTCACAGGAAATAGTGAGAGGGTGAGTGAACTATTGGGACTTGTACATATGGATGTATGTGGACCAATGAGTTGCACTGCCAGAGGTGGTTTTTAATGCATCATAACTTTTACCGACGACTTTAGTAGAAAAGGTTACATCTACTTAACAAGGCATAAGTCTGAATCCTTTGAAAAGTTCTAAGAATTTCAAAATGAAGTACAAAATCAATTGGGCAAGACTATTAAACTCCTACGATCCAATCGTGGTGGTGAATATTTAAGCCATCAATTTGGTGAACATCTAAAGCAATGTGGAATTGTTCCGCAATGGACTCTGCCAGGAACGCCTCAATGGAATGGAGTATCCGAATGGAGGAACCGAACCTTGTTAGACATGGTTAGGTCTATGATGAGCCAAAGTGACCTTCCATTCTCCTTCTGGGGAGATGCTCTAGAGACTGCTGCTTTCACACTGAATAGGGTTCCATCTAAATCCGTGGAAAGGACACCATATGAGATATAGACTCGGAAGCGTCCTGGTTTGTCTTTTCTTAAGATTTGGGGATGTGAGGCTTATGTAAAACTTATGACGTCTGATAAGGTTTCTTCCAAGTCTGATAAATGCTTCTTTGTAGGATACCCTAGGGAAACCAAAGGTTATTATTTCTATAGCCGGGAAGAGGGCAAAGTGTTTGTTGCTTGTAAAGGTGTTTTTCTAGAGAAAGAGTTTCTCTCCAAAAGGGTAAGTGGGAGAACGATGCAACTTGAAGAAATTCAAGAAGCTCCAGAAAATGTTTCTTATTTCACAATACCACAATTGTATAAACAAATTGTTGTTGAACCAATTGTTGAAACACCAGCCCCGTGTAGGTCAGAAAGGGCACGTTGCGCTCCTGAAAAGTTCACGCTCCTAACCACGGGGCAGCGTGACATATTATTGTTAGACAATGATGAGCCTAAGACTTACAATGAAGCAATGATGGGACTGAACTATGAGAAATGGCTTGGAGCCATGAGATCCGAATTGGAATCCATGAGAGAAAATCAAGTTTGGAACTTGATGGATCCACCTGATGGTGTAAAAACCATTGAGTGTAAATGGGATTTTAAGAAAAATATAGACATGGATGGAAATGTTCATGTCCATAAGGCACGATTGGTGGCAAAAGGTTTTAAGCAAATTTAAGGGGTTGATTATGATGAGAGCTTCTCGCTCATCGCTATGCTAAAGTCTATATGGATCCTTCTAGCAATTGTCGCATTTTGTGATCATGAGATATGGCAAATGGATGTCAAAACGGATTTCCTTAATGGAAACCTAAGTGAGGATGTGTACATGACACAACCTAAAGGTTTTGTCGATCCACAAAATGCTATGAAGATATGCAAGCTTCCAAAGTCCATTTATGGACTAAAGCAAGCATCTCGGAGTTGGAATCTTCGCTTTGATGAGGTAGTCAAAGGGTTTGGCTTCATTAAAAATGAAGAAGAGCCTTGTGTTTACAAAAAGGCTAATGGGAGCGCGCTTGGTTTTCTGGTTCTTTATGTGGATGACATATTGCTGATCGGGAATGATATTCCAATGCTTGAAGCTGTTAAGACTTCTTTGAGAAAGAGTTTCTCTATGAAGGATTTAGGAGAGGCAGCTTACATTTTGGCATTAAGATCTATAGAGATAGATAAAAAAGGCTAATTGGATTATGCCAAGACACGTACATCCACTTATATAGACATGTTGGCATTAATCATGATGACTAAGAGTTAGTCATGATAAATCCACTAGACGTTCGAGTGAATGGTCGAGCTATTACAGGGATGGCATGTATCTTGCCTTGAGCTTGACTGATATTGTGAGGCAAAGGGATCGCTGAATGTGTATGTCAAAGGTTCAGCCGATATGATCTTTATATGTACACGAGAATCAGTATGTGCTGCTAGGTGCTGCTATTGATTTATGATTTGAAAAGAGGTTTTCACATCATTATCGTGTACATGTGAACCTAACGGGTCCCACACTTAATGGGTTGGAACATTGCTTGCCTATGTGATTGTCTCTAGTGCAAGTGGGAGATTGTTGGAGATATGCCCAAGAGAAATTACGGATTTTATTCGTATATGCGGGTCATACGGATATTGATCCGTGAGGGATTTGTCCACTAATGGGCCAACTTTTCGAGGCCCATCAGAAGGGTCTATATAAGTGGAGGCGGGGCAAGGGGTACATGACCGCACCAGTTCATAACCCTAGCCGCCGCGCTCCTCTCTCTCGCCCACACAACCCTAACCGTGTTGCCGGTGCTAGCACGCCGCGCACGATGCTCCATCCCCGTACGTGTGGAAACCGCGAGGAGGCGCTGTTGTTGCTGTGATGCCAGATGGCTGGACTAGGAGGAGACGATTGACGCGATCGACTACTTCCTCTACACCGACACGCGACTTCGTTGGACAAGCTGCTCCAACATTCGCTTCTGCTCCCCGTACACGTCTAGTGGTAATGATCCAAGATCCCCTCCTCACAAGGCTTCGTGGTTGAACGGTAGAAATTATTATATGCTATCGTAGCCTACCCGTTCCCTAACACATGGTATTGAGCATCAGTTTTCAGCACCTCGTGTTCCCCAGCAGAATGGTGTGGTCGAAACAAAGAACAGAACCTTGGTGGAGATGGCCTGGATGATGCTCAATGAGCATAGGACTCCGAGATGGTTCTGGGCTCAGGCCATTTGCACTGCTTACTATGTTTCCAATTAGATTTTCTTGCGCTCAATTCTTAATGTGACTTCATATGAGCCGCGTTTTGGGAGAAAGCCCTCGGTTTCTCATTTGCATGCCTTTGGTTGCAAGTGCTTTATTCTCAAGCATGGCAATCTTGATAAGTTTGAGTTGAGATCTTCTGATGGCATCTTTCTTGGTTACTCTCTTCATCTTCATTCCTATAGAGTTTTGAATTTGGAAACTAACACCATCATAGAAGCCTGCGATGTAACCATTGATGAATCAAACTCTTGTGCAAGGAATGTGATTGAGTCTGCAGGTGATAAGGTGCTGAAGGAAAGCATCTTTGTAGAACAGGACCTACAGGGCTTTGATGATGATGATAATGATAATGATGATGATTCACTTCATCTCTCATCTGAGCTTGTTCCTACTGCTACCACTACTCCAGCAGAGGGTCCAGAAACCTCTATATCGACTTCAGCAGCTGTCGAGCGAGCTCTAGCTATGGTTGAAGGGGAGGTACACTCTGAGAGAGTGGTCCCCAGCCACATTCAGCGTCAACATCCACCTCAACAAATGATTGGTAATCTCTATGAGAGGACAACAAGGTCAAGGTTTGCACATCTCGCTTGCTTTACCAATTCTCTCTTTGTTGCAACCTTTGAACCCCAAGATGTTGGACACGCACTATCTGATGAACATTGGGTTAATGCCATGCATGAGTAGTTGGATAACATTGAGAGAAACAAAGTTTGGACCCTTGTAGAGCCTCCCAAAGATGTCAATGTCATAGGAACCAAGCGGGTGTTCAAAAACAAACATGGGGAGGATGGTGAGGTTGTGAGAAACAAGGCTAGGCTTGTTGCTCAGGGTTTTAGCCAAGTGGAGGGCTTAGATTATGGTGAAACCTTTGCCCCTGTTGCTCGCATAGAAGCCATTAGGATCTTGCTTGCATTTGCTGCCTCCAAGGGCATTAGACTCTATCAAATGGATGTCAAGAGTGCTTTCCTAAATGGTTTCATAGAGGAATAAGTGTATCTGAGGCAACCCCCTGGCTTTTAGCACCACAAATACCCAAATTGTGTGTACAAGCTTCAAAAGGCTTCGTACAGGCTAAAGCAAGCACCTAGGGCATGGTATGCTTGGCTTAAGACCTCCTTGCTAGAGCACGGGTATGTGATGGGGCGTGTTGACAAAACCTTGTTCACTCTTAAGCATGGCAATGACTGTCTAATGGTTCCGATTTAGTGGATGATATCATCTTTGGTGGTTCCTCTCATATTCTTGTGTCCAGATTTCAGGAAGCCATGGAAAGGGAATTTTCAGATGTCGATGATGGGCGAGCTCACCTTCTTTCTTGGGCTTCAAATAAAGCAGTGCAAGCAAGGCACTTTCATACATAAAGCAAAGTACATGAAGGATCTCCTGAAGAAGTTCGACATGGTCAATGTGAAGCTGTTGTCTACACCAATGTCCACTACAACGGCAGTTGACCTTGATGAAGAATATGAAGCGGTGGACCAAATGGAGTATAGGAGCATGATTGGCTCCCTCTTGTACCTGACGATGACAAGACCCGACATACACTTTGCGGTGTGTTTTTGTGCTCGCTTTCAAGCTTCCCCAAGGGTGACTCATTGCAAGAATGTCAAGCGCATCTTTAGATATCTCAAATACACCCTTGAGTTTGGCCTTTGGTACTCTGCATCTTCATCTCATGATCTCATTAGGTATTCGGATGCGGACTTTGCTGGGTGTAGAATTGATAGGAAGAGCACTTCTAGTACTTGCCATTTCTTGGGTACTTCTTTGATCTGTTGGTCTTCTCATAAGCAATCGAGTGTAGCCCAATCCACCACAGAGGCTGAGTATTTTGTTGCTGCTAGCTGCTGCTCACAAATCCTATAGATTGTGTCCACCATGAGAGACTATGGTTTAACCTTTAAGAGTGTTCCAGTCATGTGTGATAACTCCAATGCCATATGCTTAGTCAAAAACCCAATCCAGCATGGTAAGGTCAAACACATCAATGTGTGATTCCACTTCTTGAGAGACAATGTTGAGAAAGGCGATGTTGAGCTTAAATACATCGATACGAGAAACCAACTAGCTAATATCCTCACCAAGCCCCTAGATTCTTCGAGACATGCTTTTTCTTCATGGGGAACTTGGTGTTTGTCATCTCTATGGCATCATTTGAGGGGGAGTTAGTGTTCACTTGTATATATGTATCTTACCATTTTCGCTTTGCATCTCATATGTAATATGTGCATTGGTAGATGAGCTATGATTGAGCTTGAGCTAAGTTGTGTGGATGTGATGATAATCTCTCATAGTTAGATTTCCTAGACGGCCTGTTATAGACTCATGTGAGCAACTTGCTAATCTTAAAGGTAAATTAAGCTTCTTGTGAACCTTATGAACTAATCTTGCTAAAACTTGCTCACCATGTGTATAATTGCTTTTATCCTTCTTGAAACTTGCATTGAGGCTAGTTTAGAGGATATCTTGACCGTGGCACCTTGTGTTTTCAAAATGGAAGGCTTTGCGAATGTTTAGCTCATGATGGAACATTGTGGGAACGTGTGTTCCTTTTGCTGTAAAGGCATGCTCTTTTGTTCTATGCATAATCTTGAATAATCTGCTAAGTGCTTTGATCAAGAATAATTCTAAAATGCTAAATCCAAGCACTGTGGTTAGAAGCCTCGGGGTGTTTGCCGTAACCAGTCATGCGACCCTCCGTATGGATAAGAGGACACATGAGGATAAAAAATAATCAATTGATCAACTGAGTCTCTTTTGCATATGTGAGCATTTGTAGAGCTCATTTTCCGCGAATGCTTGTTGCCCTAGTTGAGATTGAGACTGGCTAGTATCTTTTGATTCACTTGATGCTTGTTTTGCCTTGGATGGGAGTACTTACACATGTGGCAGATTTTCTCATGATAAGCAAAATTTGATTCTATCTAAGCTAGTCAATCTTTTTGCTTAGCTTGTATAGCTCTTGGTGTTTATGCCTTGCTATCTATTTTTGATCATTGTATGGTTGTGCACCATTGCTTTTACACTTCATAGCTCTATGCTTGTGGTTAGCACAGTTAAATGCTTGTTTGCATAATTGTTGAAGCTCATTAGGTTTGCATTTTCATGCATTGCATGTTTGCTTGTTCTTTTGCCTCTTTGATGAGTTCATTGCCAAAGGGGGAGAAAATATGGGTCCTGCACAAATAATGCTAAGAAACTCTAAAGGATCCATTTTGCAAATACACTTGATCTACCACAAGTTGAGGGGGAGCATATCATGATCTTGAGCGTTTTCTTGCTCTTTTCACATTCTTTGCATCTCAAGTCGCTTTCTTTGCTAACTCTTGGTGTTGTGATCCCTACTTTATTAGATGGCTTGTTTTCACCTTTTCTTTGGTTTTGAGCCATTTGGATGTGCCTATTCAGATTCTCATTTCAATCCCTAATTCTACGTGCATTTGGTGTTGTCAATGTACTCATCAAGGGGAGATTAAGAAACCATGTGGAGATGTGCCATGGTTTGCAATATATGTGATGAGTAATTGACTTGAGCAGATATGGTGCTTGAGATGAAATGCGGGAATCCAGGGATTGCATGGGTTTGCATAACATGGTTATAACTAACCGGAGTTGGTGGAGGTATTGGTGATGTTGTAGGAGATGGGAAATGTGTTTGCTTGTCTCATGATGTGTAGGTCACTGGAGTCTACTTGGCGGTCAACAACGAGAGGATCGGGCACAAGTAGGGGACTTGGGGCCGAACGATCGGGATGGCGGGTGAAGTCAAGGACGATCCACACCATACACTTGGAGAGGCAAGAAGCACGGACAGTTTCGCGGTTGAGCCTCAAAACCGTGGTGGTGATGAAGACGGCATGTTGACCAAGTCAAGGCGAGCAGGATGCCGGTGCAAATGACAAAGGGGTCCGATGGACAGGGACCGAGAGAGACTTGCCGGTGGTCAGGATCATGGGACGAGGTTTCCGGGTTTGGGCCTCAAAATCGGTGGTGGCGATTGGAGGTGCACGAGGCACCATCGCGGAGCTTGCGTCGAGGGCAAGCAAAGTTGTGAAGGGCTCGATGGCATTCGGGCGACGAGGAAAAAGATGGACGGTTATGCCCCCGGTGGTAGGTGGGTGTGTTATGTAGGTCAAGGGTGGAGTGGTCATATAGACAATAGACCCTAGGCCTATATAAGAAGATGTAGGGCTGGTGGAAGAGGTGCCTCTCTTTCCATGAGCCTTGTGTTAGGGTTCTACTCAAAGTGCTAGGAGAGGTCTTCATGTTGTAGTGGAGAGTAGTGGGTGTGTGAGAGACATCTCTTGCTCTTCCATATAGTGGGAGGAAGAGGGTGGCTTCCTAGCCTTGTATCCTTGGATCCTGTAAGCACCTTTCTATGATATGAGAAGTATTTTCACGCTCAAGATCTTCCTCTCTCCCTAAATCCCAAATTTCTCTTTTCCCTATTTTCGGAGCTATTTTCATGGGAATTTTCGATCTCCCTTTTGGGTGAGTTTTTGGTTCATATTTCTTGAGAAACTTATTGCTAGGATGAGCTAGAACAATCCTCTATGGATCCTTGATCGAATCAATAGCTCTAGCACCTTTAATTGAAGGATTTCTCAAGATTTCCCTTTTCGGTGTTCTTGGCCCAAGATCTGAAATTTGTGATGATTCCTTGAGCCAATTGAGTTGATCTTCTAGGATTAGGGTCATGACGTGATGAGGATTCACTGGTCCAAAATCACATCATTTGGAGTTCAATTGATTAGGTTTTGACCAAGTTCTTGCCTAATCTCGAAAGTTTCTGCTATTTCGTTGGGGTCGATTGGCATTGCAGACGACCAGGATCAGCACTGCCGGTGGGTAATAGAACCCCGCAGCAGCACTGCCGATGGTTGTGACCGACACAGCTGATGGCTGTGGTCGGCACTGCCAAAGGGAGTCCAGGTCTGACCTATTTTGAGCGTTTCTTGTTCCCTTTTGTTTCCGCTGCTGTTGTTGATCACACCTAGGGTTAGCACATCACAAGTTGGTGTGTGTAGCCCTTGTGATTGGTTTAGAGGTTGGCTTGGGTTGTTTCAGGGATATAGTGTTGGAGATATGCCCAAGAGACAATACGGATTTGATCCGTATGTGAGGGTCATACGGATATTGATCCGTGTGAGGAATTAGTCCACTAATGGGCCAACTAGTCGAGGCCCATTAGAAGGGTCTATTTAAGTGGAGGAGGGGCTTAAGGCGCAGGTGATTTCCACCAGTCCTTAACCCTAGCCGTCGTGCTCCTCTTTCTCGCCCACAAAACCCTAACCGTGTTGCCGGTGCTAGCACGCCGCGCACGGTGCTCCAACCTCGTACGTGTGGATACCGCGAGGAGGCGCTGCTGCTGCTGCGGTGCCGATGGCTGGACTAGAAGGAGACGATTGACGTGATCGACTACTTCCTCTACACCGACGCGCGACTACGTTGGATCGAGCTGCTCCAACATTCGCTTCCGCTCCGCCTGCGCGTCTAGTGGTAACGATCCATGATCCTCTCTTGCAAGGTTTCCTGGTTGAACGGTAGAAATTTTATATGCTATCGTAGCCTACCCGTTCCCCTACATATAGGGCAAGTTCGCTTGGAGAATTTTAATTGGCTCCCATTCACCCCCCTCTGGTCGCCTTCTCGGTCCTTCAAGGGCCCTGCGAGGAAAGTGCACAAACACACACTCCAACAAAATATGGGGTAAGTGCAAACCTAAACAACTTGGTAACTAAGTCATCCTCACTGTACAACGGGGCTTATTGGCATTTTATAACATTGTCATAAGCGGTTGAAGTCAAGAACAACTAGTTTAGACTTTGTCATGCAATCTCCTACTTGATCATGAGTCCAAAGTTTTTATAATGCTGCATAAGATTGAAAATCTTGCCTCTTGGTGCAATCTCCCACTATGACTCTCATCTCTCGAAAATTGTGTTTCCTTACCAAGTGCTCATCCTACATTCTAAAAGCTTGGCTTATATGTGGAGCTTGGTAGGAGGGAACATCTAGCATGCAAATATTGTTAAGAGATGGTCCTAGCGAAAGACTTTGCACTTCCTCATTCCAATCATTTAGAAATAATGTCCAGGGGAGAGGGAGAGAATGGACTCACGCGAAGGAATAGGCTAGCAGAATTGCAAAAGTCTTGGGTTCAAATTAGTCCCAAAAGACTGCATTTTTGTGCTAGAGTGAAAAGAAGGTTCTTTATTTTACTCAAATATATTTTTTGAACCTTGAAACTTTTTGATATTGTACATCCATGAGAGCTGATAAACTTTTTTTTTCTTTCTTTCTTTTCTTTGTTTCTTTGTTTCAGCTCTTGTGGTGTAGAGAAGTGAATGGTTCAAAAATGTTTTTTTTTGCAAACTGCTTCTAAGCAATTGTCTGGGAGGACCATAATCTTTTAATGGGATCAATGTTTCACAAAAGGAATGATTTTTGACTGGCATGCTTGGTGAAGTGGATGATTGAATCCAAGGTGGAGACTGCATAATGAAGCATGATTGATTGAGAACTCAAAGATAACGCGAAGGAAAATGATTGGCTTTGGAAGTGCAAGTCCCTCATAAGGATCAAATCCTAACTAAACTCAATGCACACATAGATGGCTTGAAAATGGGTTTGCAATTAATGTTTCACCATGGTAGGAATTTTTTTCTATCATATGGAAGATGTGCAACAAGTAGGGGGTTTTTATTGTAGCATGGTTTTGAAAGAAAATCATTAGACTCTAATCACGAGGAAATCATAGACTCATCCAAAACATGCCATATCATAAACTCCAGCAACTAGACTTGGTGTTTAATAGCCATTTTGCACCCACCAGAACATAGAGGGACTAGCATTATCATCATGCCTATCTACCACAACCCACAAAAATGAGGAGTAGAGGTTGTATACTTGAGACTCAAAGGGAGCTAATAGAGCAACTATTCATCATTTCTATAGGTAAGGTAGAGAATGAGTTCTCAATTTTATTCAAAAATGGGAAATCTTTTTGTTCTTTTTAGTTTTGAAAATTTTTATGGTTTTCCTTGAAAGCGAAAAATATTTATGGGTTTTCTTAAATTTTATTGAAACTGAAAATCTTTTTGGATTTTTTTAGAAAACAAAACAACTCAACTAGAAAAAGAGGGCGAGAGGGTAGAACAAATGGCGCACCTTGGTTTGGGTACCTCCCCAAGCATAGCTCATTGCAAGACTTAAGCTTAGATGGCGTTCACTGCGGTAGTTGATACTCAATGTTGAAGTGGCCGAACAATTGGTCCATCATGGAGATGTTTGTCTAAAGTTATTTTGGCGTTTGTTGCTACCATACTTATCCTTCCCTCATGGCTACATGTATTTCTTGAGTTTGCATGTTGGTCTCATAAGCATTTGCAGCCAGGTATTGCATATCTTCTCCCAACTCTGAAATGTTGTATGTTGTGAAACGGGCGGAACAAGAAGTGCCTACGCCTCCATGAGGTTGGTGGTAGCTCCCCATCCCGTAGGGATTAGGGGGCTCATAGTTGTCATAGGAAGAAGTAGTGTAGTGGGTTGATGAACTCGCAATAGCGGGGAATTGTGGCTGTTCCCAATTGTATTGGCTACCTCCCGATCCACCTATTTGAGACATGTTCATCGAGGTTCCGTGTTGTTTCTCTTCTCGAAGGAGTTGTGCTCTTGTTCTTGGTCTATCCCCAGCAACACTATGTCGTGCACGCTTCAAGGAAGCTTGCAATTTGTACACAAAGTTCCTTTTACTGATAATAGTGAGCTGGGGGTTAGGCAATTCAATCTTTGTGTCATACCCTAGATAAAGTATGAAGTACCTATTGTTTTCCTCTTTCTACAAGTGGGTTTGCAAGAAATGATCTTCTCCTAACAAAGTGGCGTTAGGAAGAGGATCTATTCTTGCTCTGTGAAGTGCGCCAACCTTTCTAGCAATTCTAGTGATAAAAGGGGTAAAGGTAATGGGTCCGTGTTGCCTGAATGCTAAGGTGAGCCAGTGGTTGATGAGGAAAAATGTGGGGTTTGTTTTGATCTTTTTGATTATAGTATGGAGATAGGCATTATCCAAATTATTTACTAAACATACATCACCCCGAGGGGTTACGTAGTGAGTGATAAAACGGTGAATTATACAGAGCAACGGGCTATGAATGTCATTAGTTCGCTCTTGTCCCATAATGGGATTTCCTATCTTTGCCCAAAGTCCTTATGGTGTGAAACCTTTAAGTTTATCAATGTCTATGGCAGCTTTACTGTCAAAACCTAGATAAGTGCTAATTTCTTTTAAGGGCCATTCATAGGTTTCACCAAAAAGACAAAATTCATACAGAGTGCCTATTTTGTTTGATTCATGGGCATGAACTTTCAAAGTGCAAAGAATTTTGATAGTAAGCCATTTAGAACCATAATCATCGATGCGATAGAAATCATACCACCCGGCCGTGTTGAGTGCGTACTCAAAATCAGTGAGGACGCTGATTCACTCGAGGAAGTTGTGGTCGAACATGCGCAAGGACGTGAACTCCTGGCCTCGAATGGCTGTGAACTTGCTTTGCTCGTCAAAATTGTTGAATGCCATGTTCTCTTCACTCTCCATGAACTTCTCAAATTCTTTATCTTGCATACTTGGTGTTGTTGGAGCCTTGGATATGGACATTGTTTCCGAGTGGTAACTCGGAGCATGCCCATGTGAAGCTCCCGAGTGTTCAGCTTCTGAGCGCTCACTTGGTGTGCGCCTCCCATGACTTGAGCTACTGCTGCCGCTAAACTTGGTGTAGAGGCCTCTCCAATTGTTTGCCATTTCTGCAGAAGGGGTTACTTGGACACAATACTCGAAGGACAAATGATAATAATGGTTAGCGGTTAGGCATCCGGTTAGTAATCCAAGTGTTAGTCGTTTAAACATGCAAGAGACACAACAAATTTCCTCTAGTTGTTATTATTGCAGCACACTTTTAATCCTAAGTTGGGTGTGCACTACTAAGAAAACTAGTGAAAAGAGAGAGGGTGTGCAAAGGGAGAGAGTTGTGAGGGAGAGATGAAGTTTCAGCTGATGGAATTGTGGTGGAGAAATAAGTGAGAGGGCACCCGGTATTTATAGGCTCCAGTGGAAGCCTTGGATCAAAAATTTTAGGCCAGACGTTGGGACACGCCGGGCGGCAGCCCATGCCGGCTGGCAGGCAACTTTCCTCCACTTGCTCCATTATTGCTTTGGTAGTGATGCGAGAGGTCTAGGTCCAAGTGCCATGTCTTCGACTTTCAATGACTCGGGGAAGAGCTTTAGATAGGGCAAGGTCGCCTTCACAATCATCATCATATGTATCTAGTGCATATAGGGTACTTGTTGTATGCTGGAAAGGGATGCTAGTAGTTGAGTCAATTTTTTAAATACAGAGAGAGGTTAGTGGCATCAACATCTCACTTGCTCAGTTTGTTCAGAAATGTGTTGAGAGTGTGGGGAGCAAGGATAGAGCGATGGGATGGCCAAAGTTGTATGTTTGCAATGAGTTGACATGTGTGGCTCTCTTTCCTTTACTTTCACTCATGGTGGGGGCTTTCGGTGAGAATTTTTATAAAGGAAAGGTTGGGCACATCTCCTCCACTCATGGCCATCCGCTCTGTCGCAAAAGTGCAAAGAATCCAAGAAAAAGTTTGGTCGGGCAGCAAGGCTTGCCGGGCGGCCGACCAGGTCGGACGCCAGTGAAATCACCCAATCGGGTGGACATTTTTCATGAAAAATGACCTCCTGGGTGCTGAAATTGGACTGGGTTATTTCGGGCTGGGTGGCTCAAAAATTACCAAGCTGGGTGGTCATTTTTCACCAAAAATGACCTCCTAGGTGCTAAAAATTTATTGACCGGGTTAAAGACCTGGATACGCAGCCGGGTGATCGTTTTGACCCAAAATTGACCTCCTGGCCGGGAAACTTGGCCAAGTCATCATGATGAGGACATCACTCCTAAGCATACATGCAACACCCCTCCAATTCTGGACTTGCAAGGTCCAATGACTCGAGCTCGTGCACGACGACTAAATTTAGATGTGAGCTCGTTCCTACGTTCTTTATCATATGTCACTTTTGAGAATAGTTTGCTACCTAATGATTATATTGTAGTTAGGAACCATGGAGAGGACCAGGAGATGATGGGAGAAGAACTTGGAGACGTGGAGGACCAACAAGGATGTGGAAGCCAAGGTGGAGGCCCAACCAAAACCGACTTTGAGTCTATTTCAGGGCCCAGGACCAGTCTGCACTAAAACGGATGCCCAGGACGCATACATCTGCACGGAAAGATAAGAAGAAGACCTTTCCAATTCTGCCGGTCTCATGTCAAAATTCATTAGGAGTCATCAGGAATCGTCAAAACAAGAGAGGGTCCAGAATCTATTTCGGTGCTACGTCGCCTATTTTTGGCCTTTGGGCTTTGTATGTAGTTGAGCCCAATAAGGGGCGCGTACAGAGGGTCTTGCACGACCCTAGGGTCTTCAGATACAGCCGCCACCACACTATTAGGGTTTGGGTTTTGCTTAGATTATTCTATTCATAATAGTTTCGCTGTCATCACGGTTTGTGAGACCCCAACTTTGTGAGATTTATAATACATCTGCAATTGTGTTGCATTCTTCTTTGTTCTTGTTTGTGTTCTTGATTCACAGGCAGGGATTAGCCTTCTCGGCGAGGTCAATCATTTTAGAATGGTTGATAACCAGAGGAGACGTCGTGCTGCGATTGCGGGGTTTAGAACGTGCTGTTTTGAAGCCGGATCGATTTGTGTGTCGTCTGTGACCAAATCAACGTATCTAGAACTATTTGGAATATCGGGAACCCTAGTTCACAAGTGGTATTATAGCTTCAGGTGCACCATCACGTTTGCACTACCCTTAGTTAATTTCATTTTATGTTCATCCTATCGTCCATAGAAAAGCCCACAAAAAAATTCCCCCCCCCCCCTCGCCCATAACCTCGTGTTTAGCCTTTGCATATTTCAATTTTAGAGTCCGTAGTGTTGAGTTGGTGCCCTAGTTCTTGTTTAGTCGCTGGTGTAATTTGTGTTTTTGTCATCAGTAGTGTTTTCCCTTGCAACCCTAGCCGCCATCCCCATCAGCATCCACTGTTTTGTCGGCTTTTTGTGCTAGGGTTGATTGATCGACACACCTAGCATAATTCCACCCTATTCCCACCCTAAACCCACCATCAACACCTCAGATCAATCCCCACATATTCCACTTTCCGCTGCCTCCACACCGCCAAAAAAAACCTACCCGATTCCAAACCCAACACCAAACCCGACCCCTAACCCGACTCGGGTTTCTTGCAAACCGATTCCAACCGCCCTTTGGTAAAACGGCATAACTTTTTGCTCGGGTGTCTGTTTTGGCTGAAATTTTTACTGGAGTTTCTTGACTCAAAGTTGAGCATACCCACCAATGCCCTATGTGCCCTCGTTGAAAAATTCAAAAACAAATCGGGAAGATAAAGAAAAAATTCATTCAAGTTTTAACCCGATGTTTTCTGCAACTTCAAGAATATCTGTAGGCCACATCCTAGCTCTGTTTGAGCTTAAATTTTCTATGGATTCTCCCCCATTGCTAGTGAGTTGGAGAAAAACATCAAAAAACATAAATCCAAAAAAAGAAATTTAGGATTTCTACTAGTGCTACATCTAGCCCCCTGAAATTTTTGGATTTGGCTGTTTTGCACTTAGCCCCCTGTTATCGCCTGTGTGCCTTTGTCTCCGTATTTCTACTTTTCTATCACTACTGTTCTAGGACATACTTAGACCAGCCACTAGGGACAAGTTACTTGGGCACTTATTCAGCTTTACTATCTGTTTTTGATTTGTGTGCCACTCATATATATATATTTGGCCTTCCTAGCTCTACATATTTCTTCCGGACAGCACATAGGTTATTTTGTGACCCTTGTAATCATGGAACACACCTCCCTGGTATCCTTTGCTTTGCTTTTCAGAACTTTGCAAGAGCTTTGTAAGGTGTTTCCGTTTGCTGTGTTGAGAGGCACCACTGCTTAGTTGTTTTGTAGGGATAACCTTCACTGTTTGTTTCCTGTTTTGGTGTTTGTGATGGCAGCAAGTGATGACGAAGAGGTGGCTTCACCCTCACAATTTGCTGAGTGCGTGAGCCAAGAGCAGCTCCAGAAGGCTTTGCAGGCTGCTCAGAGTGATTTGGCAGAGACGATCACTAGAGCCATTACTGATGCGGTCAGTAAGCTTCACATTGGAGAAAGCATCGAGCGGTTGGAGAAGCAGGTCTCTAAGTTAACCGATCAGGCTGTTGTGTTGAAGACCGCTCCCAAGACCAACAATATGAACACCAATAACAACAACAATGACATTGAAGACGACCATGATGAAGACATGGTGTATAAGGCTGATGGCACCGTGGATAGGTCAGCTACAAGGACCGTAAGATTACGACGTCGTTTGCAACATAATACTCAAGGTATGAGTGGTTTCCATAACTACAATCATCGTCAACACGGTAACTATGCTCCAGATGACCCGTATGCTAAAATTAAGTTTTCAATCCTTCGTTTTTGGGTGAGTATGATGGTGATGTTTATCTTGATTGGGGGATGACTTAGAACAAAAATTTAATGCCCACCTTGTTCCTGAACAACATAGAGTTAGACAAGCCACTAGTGAGTTTAAGGACTTTGCTATTGTTTGGTGGAGTGGTCTAGCTACTGAAACTGATTTGCCTACAACTTGGGAAGAACTTAAGGTAGCAATGCATGATCGTTTTGTTCCTCCTCCTTTTTATAGAGAGATTCATAATAAATTGCAGCGTTTATAACAAGGAGATAAAACTATTCAGGAGTACTTTAGTGAGCTTCAGAAGGGTTTGATTCGTTGTGCTGTAGTTGAAAAAGTAGAGGATCAGATTTGTCGCTTTTTTCTGGTTTGAGAAAAGAAATTCAGGGCATCCTTGATTTTAAAGAATATTATACCCTCAACCAGTGTTTCCAGTATGCTATTCTTGCAAAGAAAGAATCGCATGGACTTTTCCAGGCTTTTGAGGAGTACAGCAAGTCCAAGAACTTCAACTCTCCACGGCCGATGGGGACTTCAGGGCTACCAAAGCCATCTGTACGGCCGCCCCCACCAGCAGCTGCCAAGGGAACTAGTGTTGTTTCTGTAGCACAAAGATCAGCCCCTGCACCTTCTTCACGCTCAGGTAAAAATTCTATGCAGGTACCAGCTAGTAGTGCCTTCATTGTTGCTTCGACGGGGAGCACTATAGGGATTCAGTGCCACCGCTGCCATGGACTTGGTCATGTGTAGAAAGATTGTCCAAGTAGGTGGGCATATGTGGCGACAGACGATGGTAGTTACATGAGCACCTCCGATGTGGAGGATGAGGAGGAGTACGTCGCTGCCACCAGTGGTAGCCTCGTCCTTGGAGGTGGAGACACCACGGGATACATGAACATTATTGTTCAGCGTGTCCTTAGCACATAAGTTCATCAGCCCGAGACAATGCAGCGCAACAACTTGTTCCAGATTTTCTTTGTCATCAAAAACCACCAAGCACGTGTCATCATTGAGGGAGGGAGCTGCAATAACTTGGTGAGTTCTGACGTGGTCAATAAGCTTGGTACCACACGCCCACATCCACATCCGTACTACATTCAGTGGTTAAACGACTCTGTAAAAGCTAAGGTAATACAAACTTGTAGAGTTCCTTTTTCTATTAGTTCTTATGTGGATTTTGTTGATTGTGATGTCGTACCCAAGCAAGCATGTTCACTTTTATTGGGTAGACCTTGGGAATTTGATAATGATGCTGTACACCACAGTAGAAATAATAAGTACACTTTTATGCATAGAGGAACTAAAATTACTTTGTTACCAATGACCCCTGCTGAAATTGTACAAGCTGATTTAGAAAGAGCTGCTAGTTTGAAAAATAAAGGTCCTGAAATTCAACAACCTATTAATTCTGATTTTACACCTAGTAATGTTAATGATTCTTCATGCTCTAAGGGTGCTAGAATTAAATTACAAGGTCGTTCATGTCTTGCTACAAAATCTGAGCTTGCTAAAATTTCTGCCAATGATGATATTTGTTATGCTTTGATATGCAAACTGTTGGAGATATGCCCAAGAGACATTACGGATTTGATTCGTATGTGAGGGTCATACGGATATTGATCCATGAGGGATTAGTCCACTAATGGGCCAACTTGTCGAGGCCCATTGAAGGGGTCTATATAAGTGGAGGCGGGGCAAGGGGTGCGGGTAACCCACCAGTCCATAACCCTAGCCGCTGCACTCCTCTCTCTCGCTCACAAACCCTAACCATGTTGCCGGTGCTAGCACGCCGCACACGGTGCTCCAACCCCGTACGTGTGGATACCGCGAGGAGGCACTGTTGTTGCTGCGGTGCCGGATGGTAGACTAGGAGGAGACGTGGATTGACTACTTCCTCTACACCGACGTGCGACTATGTTGGACGAGCTGCTCCAACCCTCACTTCCGCTCCACCTGCGCGTCTAGTGGTAACGATCCATGATCCCCTCTTGCAAGGTTTCCTGGTTGAACGGTAGAAATTTTATATGCTATCGTGGCCTACCCGTTCCCCAACAGTGGCATTAGAGCCAACCTTGTGTAGTTTGTGATCTGGATCTTGTGCATATAGTTGATATGCTGATGTATTAGATTAGACCTATTACATGTTTTTATGTACGGGTTGATTAGATCAATGGTGATAGGGAGGTTCACAAGTTAATGGGCAGATAGCGATACATGCATCATTGATTTATTTATGTTTCTTCTCCGTGCGCGCGCGACTTGTCCCTACCGGCTGGAATCACCATCGGGACAAACTGCATGTGTCAGTAGATGAGCCAATAGTATCATGATCATATACTGCAGTCTACTTATGAAAATCTAATGGAAAACTGACGCATTATGAATGACTCAAAATCAGGCAAATATGATTTTCCCGATAGGATTTCCATTGTGATTTCATAGATACGATCTATGAAATCGGGCAAATCCGGGACCGCCGTACGGACACGCCTAGATTGTTACACCCCTTTTTGGCCACATGTTAGCATTCGCTTCTCTCCTAACTTGTTTTTGCAGAAAATGTTGTGAATGGTATGGCCCAAGATATGCATGTGATGTATGTATGTGATTTGCATGGCCTGTGTGTCATGATTAATTACAGCTGGGTTGAGGCTGTCATATTATTGTATAACGGCCTGCGTGTCGACCTGTGATGCTTGATATTCTCATGTAATTTATTACTAGCTATTAGTTGTAGTAGCTAAGTGTTAGTTCATGAAGGCCTCAAGCATGATGGTTGAAGGGACAGGAGACATGACGATGGCCATGGAGATGGAGATACTATTTCACAGTTAATATGATTGCCTGCGATGATGTTCCTATCATCCTATTCTTTCATGTGTTATTTATATTGGATATGATTAACATGTTAGAATAGGATCCCTCAAGAAAAATTAAATTATATGCCCTTCCAATAGCTGCACCTATTAAAATTATGATGGTTGTATGGTATGTCTGCCAAAGTAGAGTATCTCAACTATCTTAATTATTAGGGTAAATGTCAGACATTTACATGCATAGTATTGGTTTAATTAACAAAGCTATCAAAACGGTTTTGGGCTTTGGGGCATGATGTTGGCGCCGGGGCATGTGATGCTACCCAACAAACAAGAGTCACATAGGGATGTGATTAGCAAAGTGTTGCTTACCTATGTCACTAGATTTCCACCGGTGATGCCAAAGCTCACTAGGATCTAAGTTGAATATGGATCTTGAACCACTATATGTCATTTTGAGGGAAAACGGTTCCAAGCATATAGTGGAATAATGAATTTTCATTAAAATGTTTAATAAGAGTTTTACATTTACATAGTGCTTATATTCGCATAATTTCTATTGTAGATCATGGCACCAACCGCTAGTAACACTTTCAATTTGCGCTCGATTCTTGAAAAAGAGAAGCTTAGTGGAACAAACTTTATTGGTTGGTATCGCAACTTGAGAATTGTTCTCAAGCAAGAGAAAAAGGAATATGTTCTAGAGCTTCCCTATCCTAATGATCTGCCAGATAATGCTACTGCCGCTCAGAAAAGGGAGTATGAGAAGCATACCAATGATGCAATTGATGTTAGTTGTCTCATGCTTGCCACTATGTCCTCTGAGCTTCAGAAACAATATGAGAACGTGGATGCCCACAATGTGATTGAGGGACTTTGTGGTATGTTTGAGAACCAAGCAAGGTCCGAGAGGTACAACATCTCAAAGTCCTTGTTTACGTGCAGGCTAGCTGAAAATGGTTCTGTCAGTCCTTATGTGATCAAGATGATTGGTTACATTGAGAATCTGGAGAAACTTGGTGCTGCTCTACACCCTGATTTGGCTACAGATGTGATTCTCCAGTCGCTTCCCACGAGCTATGAGCCTTTCATTTGGACCTTTCAAATGGATAGCATGGAGAAGACATTGGCTGAGTTGCATGGGATGCTTAAGACAGCTGAGGCAAGCAAAAAGAAATCTGGTCCAAGTCAAGTTAACTTGGTTCAAAAGGATAGCAAGAAGCGAAAGGGAAAGGCTAAGGCTAAGGCTACTGATGAGATCTCTAGCACTAAGCCTAAACCTGCAGCAGCTCCTAATCCTAAACCGGCGGCTGGTGATCCTTGTTTTCACTACGAGGAACCCGGTCATTGGAAGAGGAATTGTAAGCTTTATCTAGAAGAGCTGAAGAAGAAGCATGGAAACACTTCTAATTTAGGTATCAATGTTATTGAAATTAATAATGTTGCTACACGTCCTTATAATTCGTGGGTATTTGATACCGGATCAAAGATTCACACTTGCAAATCGTTGCAGGGGCTTACAGAAGCAAGGAAGTGTCCAAAGGGCGAGGTGGATGCTCGCATCGGCAATGGTGCAAAGGTTGCTGCGTTCGCTATCGGAACTTATCCACTTTCATTATCATCAGGATTAGTTTTGGAGTTAAATAGTTGTTATTACATTCCCGCCTTAGGCAAAAACATTATTTTTCAAAGTGTTTGGAGGAACATGATGGTTATGAGGTCATAATAAGGAACAAGTGTTGTTCCATTTATTTGAATGATATTCTCTATGGTAATTGCCCATTGGTGAATAGATTGTATTACTTGGATCTTGAGAATAAGCCTATTTATAACATTGATTCGAAAAGGCTCAAGCGTAATGATTTGAATCCCACATATACTTGGCATTGTCGTTTAGGTCATATAAATGAGAAGTGCATAAAGAAGCTCCATACAGATGGCCTTCTAAGTTCTTTTGATTTTGAATCAATTGATACATGTGAGTCTTGTTTACTTGGCAAAATGAACTATTAGGACTTGTACATACGGATGTATGTGGACCAATGAGTTGCACGGCCAGAGGTGATTTTCAGTACTTCATAACTTTTACCGACGACTTTAGTAGATATGGTTACATCTACTTAATGAGGCATAAGTCTGAATCCTTTGAAAAGTTTAAAGAATTTCAACATGAAGTACAAAATCAATTGGGCAAGACTATTAAACTCCTACGATCTGTTCATGGTGGTGAATATTTGAGCCATGAATTTGGTGAACATCTAAAGCAATGTGGAATTGTTCCACAATGGACTCCTCCAGGTACGCCCCAATGGAATGGAGTATCCAAACGGAGGAACCAAACCTTGTTAGACATGGTTAGGTCTATGATGAGCCAAAGTGATCTTCCATTATCCTTCTGGGGATACGCTCTAGAAACTGCCGCTTTCACACTTAATAGGGTTCCATCTAAATCCGTGGAAAGGACACCATATGAGATATGGACTGGGAAGCGTCCCGGGTTGTCCTTTCTTAAGATTTGGGGATGTGAGGCTTATGTAAAACGTATGACATCTGATAAGCTTTCTTCCAAGTCTAATAAATGCTTCTTTGTAGGATACCCTAGGGAAACCAAGGGTTATTATTTCTACAACAGGGAAAAGGGCAAAGTGTTTGTCGCTCGCAATGGTGTTTTTCTAGAGAAAGAGTTTCTCGCCAAAAGGGTAAGTGGGAGAACGGTGCAACTTGAAGAAATTCAAGAAGCTCCAGAAAATGTTTCTTCTTCCGTTGTTCCATAATTGGATGAACAAATTGTTGTTGAACCAATTGTTGAGACACCAGCCCCGCATAGGTCAGAACGGGCACGTCACGCTCCTGAAAAGTTCATGCTCCTAACCATGGGGCAGCACGACATATTATTGTTGGACAATGATGAGCCTAAGACTTACAGTGAAGCAATGATGGGACCGGACTCTGAGAAATGGCTTGGAGCCATGAGATCCGAATTAGAATCCTTGAGAGAAAATCAAGTTTGGAACATGATAGATCCGCGTGATGGTGTAAAAACCATTGAGTAGATAGACATGGATGGAAAATGTTCACATCTATAAGGCACGATTAGTGGCGAAAGGTATTAAGCAAATTCAAGGGGTTGATTATGATGAGACCTTCTCGTCCATCGCTATGCTAGAGTCTATACGGATCCTTCTAGCAATTGCCGCATTTTATGATTATGAGATATGGCAAATGGATGTCAAAACAGCTTTCCTTAATGGAAACATAAGTGAGGATGTGTACATGACATAGCTTGAAGGTTTTGTCGATCCACAAAATGCTAGGAAAATATGCAAGCTTCAAAAGTCCATTTATGGATAAAGAAAGCATCTCGGAGTTGGAATCTTCATTTTGATGAGGTAGTCAAAGGGTTTGGCTTCATTAAAAACGAAGAAGAGCCTTGTATTTACAAAAAGGCTTGTGGGAGTGCGCTTATCTTTTTGGACCTTTATGTGGATGACATATTGCTGATCGGTAATGATATTCCAATGCTTGAAGTTGTTAAGACTTCTTTGAGAAATAGTTTTTCTATGAAGGACTTAGGAGAGGCAGCTTACATTTTGGGCATTAAGATCTATAGAGATAGATCAAAAAGGCTAATTGGATTATGCCAAGACACATACATCGACAAGGTATTGAAACGGTTCAATATGCAAGATTCCAAGAAAGGTTTCTTGCCCATGTCACATGGCATTACTCTTAGCAAGACTCAGTGTCCTTCGACACCTGATGAGATAGAGAAGATGAGAGTGATCCCATATGCTTCGGCTATTGGATCCATCATGTATGCCATGATATGTACGTGCCCAGATGTAGCTTTTGCTCTAAGCGCGGCAAGCAAATTCCAGTCAAACCCAGGAGAAGCTCACTGGGTGGCTAGTAAGAATATCCTAAAGTACTTGAGAAGAACTATGGATATGTTCCTAGTCTATGGAGGCGAGGAAGAGGTCGTTGTAAATGGTTACACTGATGCTAGCTTCCAAACCGACAAAGACGATTCGAGATCGCAATCTGGATATGTGTTTTGCCTCAATGGACGCGCGGTGAGCTGGAAGAGTTCCAAGCAAGATAAGGTTGCTGACTCAACAACGGAGGCCGAGTACCTTGCTGCTTCAGAAGCTGCAAAGGAAGTTGTTTGGATTAGAAAATTTGTTTCTGAGTTGGGTGTGGTTCCTAGTGCGTCCAGTCCAGTGGATCTCTATTGTGACAATTGTGGTGCCATTGCGCAAGCCAAGGAGCCTAGAGCATATCAAAAAAACAAACACGTACTATGGCGCTATCACCTCAACTGGGACATCGTCGCTCGAGGTGATGTAAAGATATGCAAGGTGCACACGGATTCAAACATCGCTGACCCGTTGACAAAGCCTCTCTCTCAGCGCAAGAATGAGGCACATATGAGATCCATGGGTATTAGATATCTACATGATTAATGTATGAGAGATTGTGTAATGTCTATGTTTATGTGTGATTGAATAAAGTGTTATTCTGTTCCATGGATAATAATTATTGCATTGATTGACAAGTACATGACTTGTTTGTGAAACTCATTGTTTTTCATGGTGTTGGATGATCATGTTTTTTGGTTGATGATCATGTTTCACAGATCATTGATATGGAGATATCAAATCAATAATGTGGACACATGTTGGAGAACATGGTGTTGGATTGACCCACTAAAAGACTCTGCCAAGATGTTATATTTGTGCCATTATTCGTTGTCTTGAATGATGTACCTTTGGGATCCTTAGACCTGAGATCGTCATTGATTTCTAGAATGCATAGTAGCATACTTAGGGGTTACCAAACGCTACTCCGTAACTGGGTAGTCATAAAGGTAGCTTTCGGGTATGTTATGAAACATGTCGTGGGATGTGAGCGGTCAAGACGGAATTTGCCCCTCTTAAGAACAGGAGAGATATCTCTGGGCCCCTCGAGTTAGATGGATTTAGAAGTGCATGGCCATGCCAATGTGATTAAAAGTTAATCACGATGACTAAGAGTTAGTCATGATAAATCCACTAGACGTTCGAGTGAATGGTCGAGCTATCACAGGGATGTCACGTATCTCACCTTGAGCTTGACTGATATCGTGAGGCAAAGGGATCGCTGAATGCGTATGTCAAAGGTTTAGCCAATATGATCTTTACGTGTAGACAAGAATTAGTATGTGCTGCTAGGTGCCACTATTGATTTATGATTTGAAAAGGGGTTTTCACATCATTGTCGTGTACATATGAACCTAACGGGTCACACACTTAACGGGTTGGAACATCGCTTGCCTATGTGATTGTCTCTAGTGCAAGTGAGAGATTGTTGGAGATATGCCCAAGAGACATTACGGATTTGATTCGTATATGAGGGTCGTACGGATATTGATCCGTGAGGGATTAGTCCACTAATGGGCCAACTTGTCGAGGCCCATTAGAGGGGTCTATATAAGTGGAGGCAGGGCAAGGGGTGCGAGTAACCCAACCCTTGCCGCCGCGCTCCTCTCTCTCTTGATCACAAACCCTAACCGTGTTGCCGGTGCTAGCACGCCGCGCACGGTGCTCCAACCCCATACGTGTGGATATCTCGAGGAGGTGCTGCTGTTGCTGCTGTGCTGGACGGCTAGACTAGGAGGAGACGTTGATCGACTACTTCCTCTACGCCGACGCACGACTATGTTGGACGAGCTGCTCCAACCCTCGCTTCCGCTCCGCCTGCGTGTCTAATGGTAACGATCCATGATCCCCTCTTGCAAGGTTTCCTGGTTGAACTGTAGAAATTTTATATGCTATCGTAGCCTACCCGTTCCCCAACACAAACAAGCTTTGTTTTCGCTTGATGATATTGCTTTTAGTGCTTCATCTCCTGTTGTTACTAACCTTTTGTAGGAGTATGAGGATGTTTTCCCAGCTGAGGTATCCCTGGGATTGCCGCCTTTGAGAGGGATTGAGCATCAAATTAATTTGATTCTGGGTGCTACTTTGCCAAAGCGTGCTGTTTATAGGACCAACCCCGAGGAAACTAAGGAGATACAACGACAAGTCCAAGACCTTTTGGATCATGGGTACGTTCGTCAATCACTTATTCGTTGTGTTGTTCCTGTACTTTTGGTTCCTAAGAAAGATGGTACTTGGCATATGTGTGTAGATTGTAGAGCCATTAATAGCATTACTATTAGGTATCGTCATCCTATTCCTAGGCTAGACGACATGCTTGATGAGTTATATGGTGCTATAATATTCACTAAAATTGATTTGCATAGTGGCTACCATCAAATTAGAATGAAACTTGGAGAGGAATGGAAAACGGCTTTCAAAACCAAATTCAGATTATTGGCAAATTTGTGGTAGTTTACTTTGATGATATCTTGATTTATAGCAAATCCATGGATGAACATATGAATCATTTGCGTGCTGTTTTTGATGCTTTGTGAGATGCACGTTTATTTGGTAACCTTGAGAAGTGCACCTTTTTCACGGATCGAGTCTTTTTTCTTGGCTATGTTGTGACTCCACGGGGAATTGAGGTGGATGAAGCGAAGATTGAAGCCATAAAGAGCTGGCCTGTACCAAAAACTATCACACGGGTGAGGAGTTTTCTTGGTCTTGCAAGTTTCTACCGCCGCTTTGTCAAAGATTTCAGCACCATTGCTGCACCTTTGCATGAGTTGACAAAAAGGGCGTTGATTTCCATTGGGATAATGTACATCATGAGTCTTTTGATGCTTTGAAGGACAAACTTACACATGCACCATTGCTGAAATTACCTAATTTTGATAAGACTTTTGAGCTTGAATGTGATGCTAGTGGTATAGGCATTGGTGGTGTTTTGATGTAAGATAGTAAACCTGTTGCATAATTTAGTGAGAAAATTACTGGGCCTATTTTGAATTACTCCACGTATGATAAAGAATTGTATGCACTTGTACGTTCTTTAGAGACGTGGCGTCATTATTTGTTGCCCAAAGAATTTGTTATTCATTCTGATCATGAATCACTTAAGTATATTCATTCTCAATGTAATTTGAACCATAGACATGCTTAATGGATTGTATTTATTGAGTCTTTTCCTTACATTATTAAACATAAGACAGGGAAGGATAATGTGATCGCTGATGCTTTATCTTGGCGCTATACTTTATTGTCTCAACTTGAATGTAGAATTTTTGGACTTGAGGCAATTAAAGAACAATATGCTATTGATGTTGATTTTAAGGATGTATTGCTGCATTGTAAACAAGGTCGTGCATGGAACAAATTTGTGTTGACTGATGGATTCTTGTTTAGAGCTAACTGCCTATGCATTCCAATTGGTTTCGTTCGTCTTTTATTGTTACAGGAGGCGCATGGATATGGATTGATGGGTCATTTTGGTGCCAAGAAGACGGAGGATATTTTTGCCACACACTTGTCTTGCCAAGGATGAGGAAAGATGTTGAGCGCTTTGTTACTCGCTACATTACATGTCAAAAAGCTAAGTCTCGCTTCAATCCACATTGTTTATACATGCCACTGCCTGTTCCTTCTATTCCTTGGGTGGATATTTCCATAGACTTTCTTTTAGGACTGCCTAGGACTAAGAGGGGGAGTGATAGTATTTTTGTTGTTGTGGATAGATTTTCTAAGATGGCACACTTTATACCATGTCATAAGACTGATGATGCTAGTTATATTGCTGACCTCTTTTTCAAAGAAATTGTACGTTTGCATGGTACGCCTTCTGCTATTGTTTTAGATCGTGATGCAAAATTCTTGAGTCACTTTTGGCGCACGCTTTGGAATAAGTTGGGTACAAAGTTGCTGTTTTCTACAACTTGTCACCCACAAATTGAAGAAAAATTTGAAGCAATGGGACGAATGTTTGCCTCATGTTGAGTTTGCATATAATCGGGCACAACACATTCTACTACCAAGGTAAGTCCCTTAAAACCCAATATCGGCCACAAACCGGTCGGGAAATGCAAGGTAAAGACCAAAGTTTCATCAATATTTGTATAAACTAATAAAGTTCCAGAAGCTTTGGTGAAATATGTGTTTGCAGGTTCAAAAGGGTCAAAATGATGTAAAAACATGAAGAAACGCCCCGTTGGCCGATACTGCCGTAAAACAACTGGCCGACAGGGTCATATGAGACTAAAATCAGGGCCCTGGCAGGGTCGTGACAGCTGAAATCAGGACCTAGCCAACAAGGTCATATCAGGCTGAAATCAGCCATCCGGCTAATCAAAACAGAGTCTCATCAGGCTGAACCAATCCGACCCAGCCGACCCTGCCAAACACTCCATCATGAGGCCGTTTTCCATCCCCGAACTAAGGAGGGTAAAAAGTGAAGAAGTAAAGGAGGCATCCACGTGGCACGACATGGACAAGTGAAGACATCACCCGGAGCGGGTCGGCACCAAAAAGGGCCGCCGCCTGCCCTAGGCCGCCGCCCGGCATGCCCGGCCGCCCGGCCTACCCCTCCGCCCAGCCTAGGAATTTCCTCCCGGGGTGTCCAGCCCACTTGGCCCTTCATGCTAACTGAAGCCAAGTGGATAAGGCGGTTGAAAACCGACCCAAAACCGTCATCCGGACCAAATCTGAGCCGTTCGTGGCTAGGCAGTTAGGAACCGACTTCATCCAACGGCCGCCCGGCCTGGCCTGCCGCCCGGCATGCCCGGCCGCCCGGCGGGGGAAATTTTGCCCACCAACTCTCCTCCACCTTGAAGTACCCGCCAAGTCTTCGCCACCTATAAATAGAGGGGGAATTCGATAGAAGAAAGAAATAGAGAATAAATAAGCATTATTCCCAAGTTTTACCCAAGTAGAAGAGTAGAGGTTTAGGAGGAGGAGATCAGAATGCTGGCTCCTTCAACTTGTGCCTCGGGGATTGAAGCTCCTGCGTGAGTAATCTCCCTCATCTTTGGGGTCGGGTAACATGTAGTAGAATTCTTGCCCAAGTAATAAAGTGAGTACTTCTATCCTTTTATTCTACGGGATCCTTGTGCATAACTTTTTATTGCTTCGTAGCATTATCTTGATATGCTTACCAATTCTAAAACTGGTATGAAAGTCTATGTTTAGACGTGGTGTTTAGACTTAGCTTTCCTGGGATTGCATTCGTCCCCACGGGCTGTGTGGTAGGCGGCAGGTGGTGACAGCCCTGTCCGTCCAATATTGAATTCCACCACGTTCGGGAAGTCTCAAGCAGGGTTGTCTAGCGTTAACGTGCCCACTAGTACATGAGGTTAGTTACCGACCCTTACTTGTGGATCGTTATTGTGCCCCGAAGCAGATATTTGGAAATAGAATTCTCACTAAGTTACTTGGAGAAGGTTCCCTACATTAGATTGCCTGGCCCGGGGACTTCTTCTCCCTATAGATTACACTTTGTTCTGCACCCTTCATCACTAGGACTTGATAGATTATGAGTGACACTTTACTCGTTCCCAGTGGAAATCGATACTCTGGAATACTCCATGGTGAAGGCTACGTTGGCATCTGTACACTTGCAGATTTTTCCTGCTAGGCTTAAGAACTGCCAACAAGCTTTCTGGCGCCGTTGCCGGGGAACGGTAGCAGTGCCATTCCGAACACCGTCTTGTCCGCTAGTTTTTCTTTGTTTTTCACCCTACCACTAAATTAGGTTGTTTTTAGTTTCTTCTTTAACCATTAAATTAGGCTATAAAAAAATTATTGGTGATGGCTCGGCCAAGTTTACTGGCTGGGAGGTCAAATTTCATAAAAATCGATCACCCGGGTGATAATCTGAGGCTCCTATCCAACCAGTCAGTTTTCAGGACCCTGGAGGTCATATTTCATGAAAACGACCACCCGGCTAGGTAATATTCAAGTACCCAGAATCCAACCCGACGAGTCAAATATTAGTACCCGGGAGGTCAAATTTCAGCAAAAACGACCCTTCGGATGATGGTCAGATCATCCAACCCGGCTAGTCGGATTTCAGCAAACCGGGAGGTCATACTCCATGAAAATGACCACCCGGCTGGGTAAAATTTTTGGAGGTCAGATTTTATCAAATTTTAGCACCCGGGAGGTCATATATGGCGAAACATGATCACCCGGCTAGCTAATCTTGAGCCACCTAACCAGAAATAACCCAGTCCAGTTTTACCACCCTGGGGGTCATTTTTCATGAAAACGACCACCCGGCTAGGTCATTTCTACGGCCCGGGAAGCCATGCCGCCCGACACAACTTTTTCTCGGATTCTTGGCACTTCTAATGCAGAGATGATGGCCATGAGTGGTGAAGGTGTGGCCAGCCTTACCTTGAAGAAAAATGCTCATCAAAAGCCCCACCATGAGTGAAAGTGAATGAATGAGAGCCACCCGTGTCACCTCACTCTTTCACCACTCACACTCACCTACCACCCTACTCTCCTAGGCCTCATGAGTGGCAGCACACCCATTGCAAACATACAACTTTGGCCATCCCATCACTATACCCTTGCTCCCTACAATCTTAGAAAATTTCTGGACAAATTGAGCAAGTGAATCACATGGCACTTGGACCTAGCCTTCTCCCATCACCACTAGAGCAATAATTGAGCAAATGGAGGGAAATGACCTGCCGGCTGGCATGGGCTGCCGCCCGACGTGTCCCGCCGCTCGGCATAAAAATTTTTGCCCCAAGGCTCCCCTCGAGCCTATAAATACCAGGCACACTCTCCTTTGTCTCTCCACCCTTAGCTAAAAACCTTTTCTCTCCCTCTTCACCCTCTTCTCACTTCACTAGCCCTCCCTAGTAAGTGCACTTTGCACTTAGCAATAAAAGTGTACTGCAATAAAACCAACTAGAGAGAAATTGTTGTCACCCTTGCACGTTTGAATGACTAACACTTGGACTACTAACCGGACGACTAACCGCTAACCATTATCATCATTTTGTCCTTCGGGTATTTTGTCCAAGTAACCCCTTTTGTAGGAATGGAAAATATTTGGAGAGGCCTCTACACCAAGTTCAGCAGCAGCAGCGGCTCGAGCCGTGGGAGGCGTACGCCGAGTGAGCGCTAAGAAGCCGAGCACTCGGGAGCTTCACATGGGACGAAGAGTTTGACAAGTTCATGGAGAGTGAAGAGAATATGGTGTTCAATGACTATGACGAACGAAGCAAACTCACCGCCATTCGGGACCGGGAGTTCACTTCCGTGCGCAAGTTCGACCACAACTTCCTCGAGCGAATCGGTGTCCTTGCTGATTTTGAGTACGCACTCAACACAGCCGGATAAGTTGGAAGAAGACATGCAATGCTTGGCTGCCAATGCTTATGAAACCAACGAACGAACTCAAGAAATACAAGCAGCCATAAGGGATGGACAAGAATGGCAGTAACAAATGCCGGAACAACTTCAGACAAACCTCTCCATGATGGACCAACTGTTCGGTCACTTCAACATCGAGTATCTACCGCCACAGTGAAAGTCATCTAAGCTTAAGTCTTGCAAAGACCTAAGCTTGGGGAGGTACCCAAACCAAGGTGCACCGCTTGTTCTATCCTCTCTCCCCCTTTCTCTAGTTGAGTTGTTTTCATTTTTTTGAGAAAATTTAAGAAAACCCAAATACATTTTTTAGTTTTCGAAGAAAAACCATAAAAATTTGCATAACTAAAAAGAACAAAAATATTTCCCTTTTCAAATAAAATTTGAGAACTTAGTCTCTACCTTGCCTATGGAAATGATGAATAGTTGTTCTGTTAGCTCCCTGTGAGTCTCAAGTATACTACCTCTACTCTTCATTTTGATGGGTAATGGTAGATCGACATGATGACAAGCTAGTCCCTCTATGTTTTAGTTGGTGCACAATGGCTAATGAACACCAAGTCTAGTTGTTGGAATTCACGATATAGCATGTTTTGGATGAGTCTATGATCTCCTCATGATTAGAGTCCAATGATTTCTTTCAAAACCATGCTGCAATAAAACCCCCCTACTTGGTGTATGTCTTTCCTATGATAGAAAAAATTCCTACCAAGGCCAGAATTTAATTGTGAACCCACTTTTATGCCATCCATGTATGCATTCAGTTTGGTTAGGATTTCATCCTTATGAGGGACTTGCACTTTTAACGCCAATCATTTTCCTTCGTGTAATCTTTGAGTTCTCAAATAATCATGCTTCGTTATGCGGTTTCCACATTGGATTCAAGCATCCACTTCACCAAGCATGTTAGCCAAAAATCTCTCCTTTGCAAAAACCTTGATCCAACAAGAAAGATTTTGGTTCTCCTAAAATAAATGCTCAGAAAAAAGTTTGCAAAAATATTTGAACCATTGAACTAGCTTCCCTACACTATGAGAGCTGAAAAGAAGGAAAGAAAAAAATGAGAAAAAAATTATCAGCTCTCATAGATGTACAAATGTCAAGTTTCAAGGTTCATTAAATTCATTGAGCAAAAAAATAAAGGACCATCCTTTCACTCTAGCACAAAAATCCAATCTTTGATAAAGATTTTTGCTATTGTGCTAGTCCACTCCTTCGCGTGAGTCCATTCTCTCCCTCTCCCCTGGAATGAGAAAGTGCAAAGTCTTTTCGCTAGGACCATCTCTTAACTTAATGAAATATGCATACTAGATGTGCCATCCTACCAAGCTCCACATATAAAGCCAAATTTCATAGAGTATGATGAGCACTTGATGAGGAAATACACTTTTTGAGAGATGAGAGTCATAGTGAAGGATTACACCAAGAGGGAAAATTTTCGATCTTATGCAGCATTACAAAAACTTTGGACTCATGATCATGTAGGAGGTTGAGTGACAAAATATAAACTAGTTGTTCTAAGTTCTAATCGCTCATGACAAGGTCATAAAATGCCTAAGAGCCCCACTTACATTGAGAACGACTTAGTGATCAACTTGTGCCGGTTTACCATTACCCCTATGTTGTAGGAGTATGTATTTGTGCACTTGATCCTTGCAGGGCTCTAATATTGAAGCAACTCCTAATCCATCACTTCTAAGTTTTAATTTGCTCGGGACGAGCAAAGGTTTAAGCTTGGGGAGGTGTTGGTGTCCCTTAAAACCCAATATCGGCCACCAACAGGTCAGGAAATGCAAGGTAAAGACCAAAGTCTCATGAATATTTGTTTAAACTAATAAAGTTCCACAAGCTTTGGTGAAATATGTGTTTGCAGGTTCAAAAGGGCCAAAATTACATAAAAACATGAAGAAACGCCCCATTGGACGATACTGCTGTAAAACAGCCGGCCGACAGGGTCATATGAGGCTGAAATCAGGGCCCGAGCAGGGTCGTGACAGCTGAAATCAGGACCTACCGGGCAAGATCATATCAGGCTGATATCAGCCACCCGGCTAGTCAAAACAGAGTCTCATCAGGCTGAACCAATCCGACCCAGCCAACCCTGCAAAACACTACATCATGAGGCTGTTTTCCATCACCGGACTAAGGAGGGTAAAAAGTGAAGAAGTAAAGGAGGCATCCGCATGGCACAACATGGACAAGTGAAGACATCACCCAGAGGGGGTCGGCACCAAAAAGGGCCGCCGCCCAGCCTAGGCCGCCGCCCGGCCTACCCCGCCGCTCGGACTGGGAATTTTCTCTCGGGGTGTCCAGCCCACTTGGCCCTTCATGCCAACCGACGCCAAGTGGATAAGGCAATTGAAAATCGACACAAAACCGTCATCTGGATGAAATCTGAGCCGTTCGATGGAAGGCGGTGGGGAACCGACTTCATCCAACGGCCGCCCGGCCCGGCCTGCCACCCGGCGGTGCATGCCGCCCAGCATGCCCGGCCGCCCAGTGTGGCCTGCCGCCCGGTGGGGGAAATTTTGCCCACCGACTCTCCTCCACCTTGAAGTACCCGCCAAGTCTTCGCCACCTATAAATAGAGGGGGAATTCGGCAGAAGAAGGAAATAGAGAAGAAATAAGCATTAGTACCAAGTTTTACCCAAGTAGAAGAGTAGAGATGTAGGAGGAGGACTTCAGAATGCTCTCCTTCAACTTGTGCCTCGGGGATTGAAGCTCCTGTGTGAGTAATCTCCCTCTTCTTCTGGACTAAGTTCTCACTAAGTTACTTGGAGAAGGTTCCCTACATTAGATTGCCTGGCCCGGGGACTTCTTCTCCCTATAGATTACACTTTGTTCTGCACCCTTCATCACTAGGACTTGATAGATTATGAGTGACACTTTACTCGTTCCCAGTGGAAATTGATACTCTGGAATACTCCCGGGTGAAGGCTACGTCGGCATCTGTACGCTTGCAGATTTTTCATGTTAGGCTTAAGAACTGCCAACGGTAGTGTATGGTTTTGATCCCCGTACTCCACTTGATATACTTCCTCTACCTATTCATGAGAGAGTGCATGTTGATGCTAAGGAGCGTGCTAAATTTATTTTGCAAATGCATGAGACCACTAGACTTAGCATTGAAAAGATGAATGATAAGTATAAAATTGCTAGTAGTAAAGGTAGAAAAGAAGTAAAACTTGATGTAGAAGATTTAGTATGGTTACACTTGAGAAAGGATAGATTTCCAGATTTGAGAAAGTCTAAATTAATGCCTAGATCTGATGGTCCTTTCAAAAATAATTGAGAAGATTAATGATAATGCATACAAACTTGAGTTGCCTCCCGAATTTGGGGTTTGTCCTACTTTTAATATTTCAGATTTGGAAACCATACTTGGCAGAAGAGGATGAGCTTGAGTCGAGGATGACTCCACTTCAAAAGGGGGAGGATGATATGGACATCACTCCTAAGGATACATGCAACACTCCTCCAATTCTGGACTTGCAAGGTCCAATGACTAGAGCTCGTGCACGACGACTAAATTTAGAGGTGAGCTCGTTCCTACGTTCTTCATCATATGTCACTTTTGAGAATGGTTTGCTACCTAATGATTATATTGTAATTAGGAACCATGGAGAGGATCAGAAGATGATGGGAGAAGGACTTGGAGATGTGGAGGACCAGCAAGGACATGGAAGCCAAGGTGGAGGCCCAACCAAAACTGACTTCGAGTCTGTTTCGGAGAACAGGACTAGTCTGCACTAACACGGATGCCCAGGACGCATATGGACTTGGATTTGGATGTTCTATATCTGCACGGAAAGATAAGAAGAAGACCATTCCAATGCTGCCGGTCTCATGTCAAAATTCGTCCGGAGTCATCGGGAATCATCGAAACAAGAGAGGGTCTAGAATCTGTTTCGGTGCTGCGTCGCCTGTTTTTGGCCTTTAGGCTTTGTATCTAGTTGAGCCCAATTAGGGGCACATCCAGAGGGTCTTGCACGATCCTAGGGTCTTCATATACAGCCGCCACCACACCATTAAGATTCGGGTTTTGCTTAGATTATTCTGTTTATAACAGTTTCGCCGTCATCACGGTTTGTGAGACCCCAACTTTGTCAGATTCATAATACATCTGTAATTGTGTTGCATTCTTCTTTGTTCTTGGTTGTGTTCTTGATTCGTAGGCAGGGATTAGCCTTCTCAGTGAGGTCAATCATTTTAGAACGGTTGATAACCAGAGGAGACGCCGTGCTGCGATTGCGGGGTTTAGAACATGTTGTTCTGAAGCCGGATCGATTTGTGTGTCGCCTCCGACCAAATCAACGTATCCAGAACCTTTCAGAAGATCGGGAACCCTAGATCACATCACATCACCAATTTTTTTAGCCTAATTTAATGGTTAAAGAAGGGAACAAAGACAACCTAATTTAGTGGCGTGTATAAGAGAAGGGGGGGGGGGGGTAAATATCGGTTACCTTCTGACAAGGGTCCGGATTTTCCATCTTGGACAAGACGTCCTCCGTGTTCAATTTTTTGTGGTGCCCTTTGTGGATGGAAAATTTTCCATGATCAGTGCAACTTCTTTCTTCCACCATACTTGTTTGATTTTCTTGGGCTTGGCGGCAACCTTTTTCTTCATTTCCTATGGCTCGTTCTTCTTCTAGGGCAGCGGTGGTATGCTCTTAACTGGTACCCCTCAATTTTCTACACCGTGTTAGGATTTTTCCATAAAAGATGCATACCTGATTGCATTGTTCTGTTCGGGGCTTGAAGGCAAACTTTTCATCGTGCCCATTAGTATTAAGGTGGATTTCTCCAGCCCCAATGTCATTGTTGGCATTTGCGGTGCTAAGGAACAGCCTTCCTAGTATAATAGGTGTCTTTGCATCGGCCTCCATGTCTAGCACCTCAAAGTCGACGGGAACGAGGGAGTTCCTTATCTTCCTGAGTACGTCCTCCGTGATGCCCGTCCGGTAGCGGACTGCAAGCACCACTACAAGATTTCAGGGCTATTGCCACGACATTCACCGCAACAATGTAATTTTTGTTGCAATAAGCATGGGTAATTGCAACGAAAGGTAATTTTGGTTGTGATAGATGGGATATATCACCACGCTTGCATGTGCGTTGTAATTAGGGTGACTTTTTACAACGCTTTCCTGTAATTGTTGCAATAAGGTCATTTTGCAACAGAAGAATGAGGTGTTGCAACAAGATGTAGCAATGAAATTGTTAGTCGTTGCAACGATGCATAGATGTAGCAATGAAAAGTTGTGTGGTTGCGACGGAGTATTACATATTGCAACTAAATTGTTAGTCGTTGCAACAATGCATAGATATAGCAATGGAAATTCGTTTGGTTCCATTTGGGTCTTATATATTGTAACGCAAATGTTTGTCGTTGCAAGTATACATAGATATAGCAATGAAGGTGGGGGGAGTTGCGACTGCATCTTCATATTGGAATGAAAGTGTCTATCGTTGCATTATCATGGTATCGCAACAAAAATTAAACTAAAGTCGCCCAACTGGGTATTCGATCGATCCCTCTAAACATATATTAAGTTAAAATCAAGGGACTGCGTGATCACTCGGCCTACTTCGCTCATAATAATTGAGAACATAATTAAAAAATGGAAAACATGAAACAGTCACAAGTCAAAATACAATCTGAGCACAAAGGGACCACCATCTTGCTTGGGTGTCTTACAGAGGACTGCGCGTGCGCTCGATGAACAGAAGTCCACGACCACCAGCGTCATCGTTCTTCATGAAATCATTCAACAACTCCTCATTTCTATCGCTATTTGACAACAATGGTGGCAGTGGGATACTCTTGCCAGTGATTGGGTTGACCAAGCTCAGGGAGAGCTCCTTATCACTAGTGACAAGCCACAGTCATCCTTCACAGCCAACCAACTACGTCCCTTCAGTACCTCAAGAACTGATTGTGATGATGAGGTGGAGAGTAGAGTTTTTTAAACTCCAAAATACCTGCACCTTTAGCAATGCCATGGTTTCTAAAACTGCAAAACTTGTCACATCCAAAGAGCTCCCTACCTCCAAAAAGCAAAGTATTTTGCTAAACCGCAGTATTCTTGCAAAACTCCCAAAATACTTTATATCCAAATAGGGCCTAAAGTATATTCCTATCGATCTATATGAAGCCTCAACATCAAACAGGCAGCCCATAAATTAACCAGCCCAAGCACATGCACACAAAGCATCCCACAAAAAAAAAATAAAATGATGTTCCACCCTATCGATCATCTTCCTCGCAAATAACAAGAATATATGTATTCTTGAAAGGCTGAAACTATTGATGATAGAATATCAAAGAAATGTGAAATTAAAAGGACAAAAACAATTTTAATTATATTAATATATTACAACTGAGGGCCTATAATTTTGCTTTTAGCACGGGGCCTCCGAAAGGCGATGACGATGAGAAGTTGGGGGAGGCGAAAGGCGAGAGAAGTTGGGATAGTGAATTACTAAATAACCGTTGGGCCCTATGACAATTGGTCCCACTATTCAGTGAAAATGTATGTGAGGTGAGGGTACGCGGAAAGTGCAGAGTCCGATGGACGTGCGCGCAGAGGTGCAACGTGGTGGTGGGCCCGCACATCCCATCGCCTTCCAGCCATGGTGAACGGTCAATTAGCGGTTGTCGCACCACTCCCAAATGTTTTACTATAGTTTTCACGACCCACACATTTTCCCGAGAGCAGCGAAGGAAGGCCCCGACCACACACGACGTGGTTCTACGTAAATACCGCATAGCGATCACTAGCTATAGCGCTCCACATCTCATCACACACACTAGCTCTCTCATCACGCACTAATTCCCCAAACCGCTCATACAAGCACATCATGGCTAGCTCCAGCACTCCATCCAGCCACCGCTCTCCTCCGGCCATCGTTGGCGCTAGAGGCGAAACCGGCGGCAGCCGTAAGTGTCCCCATGAGCCGTCTCCTGACCCCCCCCCTCACCCCCGGCTGGAGGACCCAACCAGTCATTAAGGACGGCCACTTGAAACAAAACGGTGGCGGACTATCTTGGGATAGCCCCTAGGGCAACCTCTGATTGTCTACTACGGGTGAGCATAATAGTTTGGATTGAGAAGATGTATTTAGTCATATATAGTGGCGTTGACTATTTCTTGGGTTTTTCACTGGCTTCCGCTTCTGCAGGTGAAGGTGATCAGCTAGGAGGAGCCCAAAATCATTAAATGGTTAGTCATGGTTGCGGCCTACCACTCTAGGAGGAGCCCAAAATCAATAAATTGTTAGTCGTGGTTGCAGCCTGCCACTCTGTCTTGGGGACTGACTGCAGCGTCAAGGTTGCCTTGGATGCAGACGATGACAAGTCCTTCATTTGGTGCAGGGAGGGATCGCACGCTGATCGGTTGGAATATGAGAAGTTGATTCATGTCAATGATGATCGCTACTCTGTTAAATTTCTTCGGAACGAAGTTCCTCAATTGTACAGGGAGGATGCTGATCAAGTTTTTGGATTTGACATTCATGGCGGCTTGAGGGGTCAGGGGAATAGAGACCTCGTAGGCCATAAGAGAGCTCGTACTCTTAGGCCAGAATAAGCGTGATCTGGGTGATGTAGTGTTTTCATTAGTTTCTTTCTTTCTGAACTTTGTTTGTTGAAAACTTAATTTATAGTATCGCCGCTAAGTTAATGAAATTCCCGGTTGTACAATCTGAGTGCATTCATCATTACAAGTGTTCCAGTGATCCAACAAATTTAAAGTAAGAGTAAATTTCAGAAAACTCTAGACTTTGCCAAAACTATCTAGGAACTAGCTGGGGTCCATCTATCAGTATTCTCGGCTGAGTGGGATAGAGCTAAAATCTGTAGTTCTTTGATAAAGTGTACCTAGAATCTGTAGTTCTCTGAAACTAGGTGTTAAGCCTGTCGTTCTCTGATTGTTTTGACAAAGTATCTGTAGTTTTCCAAAATTTATTCTATACCAAAATGACTAACAGAAAAATCACCAGGATAAACATAGTTCACCATAATTAAACAATGAACCACCATATATATATAGTCCAACACACATTTATAGTTCAACACACACATAGTTCAACACAAACATAGGGTATAAGTTAAGAACAACAACATAATTAGTAACTCACACCACCATGGCATGCACGGAGAGAATGAGCAATGACACATCAGGAGGATGCGCTTCACATCCAGCCTTCATTCTTGGCAAAATGACTAAGGCGGCTGACCTTCTACTCATCGTGCTTCGGTGACTTGGAACTCATGATGCCAAGAACGTGAGACAGCATGCCGGCATAGTCCATCTTCCGCTGCTTCTTGCCGATGTAGATGGGGCAGCAAAAGATGTCCCTGCCATCTACCACTATGTACACGAACTTGAGGTGCAGTTCGGCGCCCTTTGGGATTTTGCCGGTGAGGGGGTCGTCGGAGTCGGTGGAGCAGGAGCGGGAACTGCGTGCCGGAGATGGCGGACGGCCAGCGCGGGCAGGTGGCGATGCTGGAGGCGGCGAATAGGAGCGGGTGAGAGGGAACGCCAGAGCCAGAGAAGGGGAACGGGTGTGGACGAGGGGCACCGCCGGAGCCAGAGGAGGGGAGGAACAGGCGCTGATGGGTGACGCCACCGGAGACGGTGAACTGGTCCGGGAGGCGGAGGCGACGAGGAGCAGGACAATGGCGGTGACCGACTACGTTGGCAACCACCGCCAGCCTACATATACATCAAATCCAACATTAGGAAAAAACTCATCTACCAAAGTCGAATACCATTTAACCCAAAACGATTGCCTAAACCTACAAGAGGCGATGAATATGACTCACTGAGGACAACGAGCCGTAGGAGAATGCCCTAAGGCCATGGATACTTCAACGGCAAGGAAGGCAAGACGATGATGAAGCAGAGGAAGGGTGATGGTAGTAGAGAGGCGAGGAAGCTGAAATGGGAGTAGTTTATTGTCAGACCCATCGGTGCACGGGGTCGTCTTAGATTTCTTGGCAAGGAAGGCAATGCGAGTCGGAGTAATTTATTGTCACACCCGTCAATGCACCTTACAGTCACCACTCAATTGTCTTCACACGTTCAACTTCCTGGACGGGGGCTTTTGGTGTAACTGCGTTGGCGGGGGTCTTCGGCTTCTGGGAACGAACAACCACTCTACTCACCCTGTTCAGTGCTCATAACACAACTCCCACACCCCATTCATGGCACTCACCCGCCCAGTGCAACTTGAGACGCCCACCCGGCCCTCCCCCATTTAGTTCTCAGAACTGCCACGCTCCTCACCCCGCATATGGCGCCCACCAGCCTGCCCAGCGGTGACGCTGCCTCGCGCTTCAAATGCTCCTCCCGCACGCTGACCAATGGTGGCGCCGCCTCGTGCTTCAAACGCTCCTCCCGCATGTCGACCAGCGGTGGCGCCTTCTCGCGCTCCGGCTCGGCGCCTCACGCTCCCGCAGGCTGCACTCTGGTGCATCGTGATAGCTAATCATTCCAAAAACTGATCATGTGAAGGATGACTGAAGGACCGAGAAGGCGACCAGAGGGGGAGTGAATGGGAGCCAAATAAAATTCTCCAAGAGAACTTGGCCTATATCCCAAGAACTACCCAAGCCAACCTCCAAATCGATCACCAAGACTACACACACCAACTTGTGGTGTACTAGCCCTAGGAGTGATTAACCACACCAAAGAACCACAGCAGAAACAAAAAGGGAAGAAGCAGTCCTAAACAGTTCAGAACTGAACTCCCATCGGCAGTGCCGGTGTGCGTTATCGGTAGTGCCGATCCCACCTATCGGCAGTGCCGGTGCGGGATGCTATCACACTGGAACCTATAGATTGGACCAATTGGCAGTGCCGGTCCTGGTCATCGGCAGGGCCAGTCAACCCCCGACAGAATAGAAAATCTCTCGGAATCTTCTCAAATCTTCTCCAAAACTCAATCAAACGAACTCCAAATGATGCGATTTTTGGACCAGTGAATCCTCATCACATCACGACCCTAATCCTAGGAGATCAACTCAATTGGCTCAAGAAATCATCACGAATTTCAGATCTCGTGCCAAGAACACCAAAAAGGGGAAACTTGAGAAATCCTTCAAATCGAAGGTACTAGAGCCAATAACTCCATCACAACCGGTTTTGAGGCCCAAACTGGGAAACTGCCTTGCACGCTTCTCAAAGCGCGACTTCTCGATGTCAACGCGTGTCACCTTGTCCCGTGATTCTGACCACCGGCAACTCTCTCCCAGTCCCTGTCCATTGGGCCCCCTTGTCACTTGCACCGGCATCCCGTTTGCCTTGACTTGGTCAACACGCCGTCTTCATCACCACCACGGTTTTGAGGCTCAACCACGAAACTGTCTGTGCTTCTTGCCTCTCCATGTGTACGGTGTGGATCACCCTTGACGTCACTCGGCATCACGATCGTCTGGCCCCAAGTCCCCTACTTGTGCCCGATCCTCTCACCATTGACTGCCAAGTCGACTCCAGTGACCTACACATCATGAGAAAAGCAAACACATTTCCCATCTCAAGCAACATCACCAATATCTCCACCAACTCCGGTTAGTCATAACCATGATATGCAAACCCATGCAATCCCTGGATTCCCGCATTTCAACTCAAACACCAAATCTGCTCAAGTCAATTACTCATCACAAATATAGCAAACCATGGCACATATCCACATGGTTTCTCAATCTCCCCCTTGATGAGTACATTGACAACCTCAAATGCACAAAGATTAGAGATTGAAATGCGAAGCCGAATAAGCACATCCAAATGGCCAAACCCAAAGAAAAGGTGAAAACAAGCCATCTAGCAAGTAGGGATCACAAAACCAAGAGTTGGCAAAGAAAGCGACTTGAGACGTAAAGAATGTGAAAAGCGCAAGAAACCGCTTAAGATCATGATATGCTCCCCCCTCAAGTTGTGGTAGGTCTCATGTAGTGCAAAACGGATCATATGAGTTTCTTAGCATTATTTGTGCATGAGCCCAAAATTTTCTCCCCCTTTGGCAATGAACTCATCAAAGAGGCAAAAGAAGAAGCAAACATGCAATGCATAAAAATGCAAACCTAAGGAGCTTCAACAATTATGCAAACAAGCATTTAACTTTGCTAACCATAACCATAGTGCCATGAAGTATAAAGGCAATAGCTCCCAATGATGCAAAGATCAAAAATAGATAGCGAGGCATAAACACTATGAGCTATATAGGCTAAGCAGAAAGATTGACTAGCTTAGATAGAATCAAATTTTGCTTATCATGAGAAAAACTGCCACCACATGTGTAAGTACTCTCATCCAAGGCAAAATAAGCACCAAGTAAATCATAATAATCTAGCTAGTTTCAATCTCAACAAGGGCAACAAGCATTCACAGAAAATGAGCTCTACAAACGCTCACATATGAAACAGAGATTCAATTGATCAAGTGATTATAGTTTATCCTCATGTGTCCTCTTATCCATGTGGAGGGTTGCACGACTGGGTACGGCAAACACCCCGAGGCTTCAAGTAACTATGTTTGGATTTAGCATTATTGAGTAGTTCTTGATCAAAGCACTTAGCAGATTTTCAAGATTATGCAGAAGACAAACAAGCATGCCTTTGCGGCAAAAGGAACACACGTTCCCACAATGTTTCATCATGAGCTAAACATTTGCAAAGCCTTCCATTTCGCAAACACAAGGTGCCAAAGCCAAGACATCCTCTAGACTAGCCTCAATGCAAGCTTCAACAAGGATAAAAGCAATTATACACATGGTGAGCAAGTTTTAGCAAGATTAGATCATAAGGTTCACAAGAAGCTCAGTTTATAACAGGCCATCTAGAAAATCTAAGCATGAGATATTACCATCACATCCACACAACTTAGCTCAAGCTCAATCATAGCAAGGAGAAATGCAAGGAAGCATAAGAATCAAAGCTCATCTACCAATGCATATATTACATATGAGATGCAATACAGAAATGGTAAGATACATATATACAAGAGAAAACCAACTACCCCTCAAATGATGCCATAGGGATGACAAACACCAAGTTCCCCCCGAAGAAAAGCATGTCTCGAAGCATCTAGGGGCTTGGTGAGGATATCGGCTAGTTGGTTTTTGGTATCATGTATTGGAGCTCAACATCCCCCTTCTCAACATTGTCTCTCAGGAAGTGGAATCGCACATTTATGTGTTTGACCTTACCATGTTGGACTGGGTTTTTGGCTAAGCATATGGCACTGGAGCTATCACACATGAGTGGAACACCCTTAAACATCAACCCATAGTCTCTCATGGTAGATACAATCCATAGGATTTGTGAGCAGCAACTAGCAGCAGCTGCATACTCAGCCTCTGTGGTGGATTGGGCAACACTCGACTGCTTACGAGAAGACCAACAAATCAAAGATGTACCCAAGAAATGGCAAGTACCAGAAGTGCTCTTCCTATCAATTCTACACCCAGCAAAGTCCGCATCCAAATAGCCAATAGGATCAAGAGATGAAGATGCAGAGTACGAAAGACCAAACTCAAGGGTGTATTTGAGATACCTGAAGATGCGCTTGACAGCCTTGCGATGAGTCACCCATGGGGAAGCTTGAAAGCGAGCACAAAGACACACCGCAAAGTGTATGTCGGGTCTTGTCACTGTCAGGTACAAGAGGGAGCCAATCATGCTCCTGTACTCCCATTGATCCACCGCTTCACAGTCTTCATCAGGGTCAAGAGCCGTTGTAGTAGACATTGGTGTAGACAACGGCTTCATATTGACCATGTCGAACTTCTTCAGGAGATCCTTCATGTACTTGGCTTGATGTATGAAAGTACCTTGCTTGCACTGCTTGATTTGAAGCCCAAGAAAGAAGGTGAGCTCTCCCATCATCGACATCTAAAATTCACTCTCCATAGCTTCCTGAAACCTGGACACAAGATCTTGAGAGGAACCACCAAAGATGATATCATCCACGTAAATCTGAACCATTCGAAAGTCATTGCCATGCTTGAGAGTGAACAAGGTTTTATCAACACACCCCATGACATACCCACGCTCTAGCAAGAAGGTCTTAAGCCTAGCATACCATGCTCTAGGTGCTTGCTTTAGCCCGTACAAAGCCTTCTGAAGCTTGTACACACGGTTTGGGAATTTGTGGTGCTCAAAGCCAGGGGGTTGCCTCATATACACTTCTTCCTCTATGAAACAATTTAGGAAAGTACTCTTGACATCCATTTGATAAAGTCTAATGCCCTTGGAGACAGCAAATGCAAGCAAGATCCTAATGGCTTCTATGCGAGCAACAGGAGCAAAGGTTTCACCATAATCTAAGCCCTCCACTTGGCTGAAACCTTGAGCAACTAGCCTAGTCTTGTTTCTCACAACCTCACCATCCTCCCCATGTTTGTTTTTGAACACCCACATGGTTCCTATGACATTGACATTTTTGGGAGGCACTACAAGGGTCCAGACTTTGTTTCTCTCAAAGTTTTCCAACTCCTCATGCATGGCATTAACCCAATATTCATCAGATAGTGCGTGTCCAACATCCCGGGGTTCAAAGGTTGCAACAAAGAGAGAATTGGTAAAGCAAGCAAGATGTGCATACCTTGACCTTGTTGTCCTCTCATAGAGATTATCGATCATCTGTTGAGGTGGATGTTGACGCTGAATGTGGTGAGGAGTCTCTCTCTCAGAGTGTACCTCCCCCTCAACCACAGTTGGAGCTTGCTCGACAGCTGCTGAAGTCGATGTAGAAGCTTATGGACCCTCTACTGGCGTAGTGTAGCAGCAGGTACAAGCTCGGATGTGGGATGGAATGACTCATCATCATCATCATCCAAGCCCTGTATGTCCTCTTCTACAAAGATGCTCTCCTTAGTCTCCTTGTCACCTGCAGACTCAATCACTTTCCTTGCACAAGAGTTTGATTCATCAAAGGTTACATCACAGGATTCTATGATGGTGTTAGTCTCCAAATTCAAAACTCTATAGGAATGACCATGAAGAGAGTATCCAAGAAAGATTCCATCAGAAGACCTTGACTCAAACTTATCAAGATTGCCACGCTTGAGAATAAAACACTTGCAACCAAAGGCACGCAAATGAGAAACTAAGGGCTTTCTCCCAAAACGCAGCTCATAAGAAGTCACATTAAGAATTGAGCGCAAAAAAATCCGATTGCAAACATAGCAAGCAATGCTAATGGCCTTAGCCCAGAACCGCCTCGGAGTCCTATGCTCATCGAGCATCGTCTGGGCCATCTCCACTAAGGTTTTGTTTTTCCTTTCAACCACACCGTTCTGCTAGGGAACCCGAGGTGCTGAAAACTGATGCTCAATACAATGCTCAAGACAGAAAGCATCAAAGGAGGAGTTCTTGAACTCGGTGCCATTATCACTACGAATTGCTCGTAATGCACCAGGGAGTTCCTTGAACAACCTCAAAGCTAAGCTCTAAAAGTGATGAAACACTTCAACCTTGCTCTCAAGAAAGTAGACCCAAGAGTAGCGAGAGTAGTCGTCAACAATCACAAGAACATACCACTTCCCACCCGCCGAACAAACCCGAGAAGGACCAATAGTGTCCGTATGAAGCAACTCTCCAGGGCGTTCAGTCATCACAAAATTGATTGGTGGATGAGAAGCGGCAATCATTTTCCCATGACGACAAGGAGCACAAACCAAATCCTTATCAAATTTGAGCTTAGGCAATCCTCGGATCAAACCTAGGCCACTCAAGCGACATAACAAGTCAAAGCTCATGTGACCCAGTCTCCTTTGCCATTTTTAGAGCTCAGAAGAAGATTGAGCAGACAAGCACTTGTGAGAACCAGGAGAACCAGCAAAATCAGCCTGAAAAACTCTGCCAATGCAAGAAATCCCACAAACCAAGGAACCACTCAAATCAAGAACACAAGAAGCATTCGACTTAAAGCGCACTTCCAAACCAACATCAAGAAGCTGAAAGACAGAGAGGAGATTGTACTTGAGAAACTCAACCAAACCAACATCATTGACAGTGAAGTTCCCATTTACCTTTACCGCGCCCCTTCCCTTCACTCTTCCTCTCTTGTCATCTCCAAAGGTCACATACTCTCGACGCTTCAAGGGAGTGAGGCTGGAGAACCACTTTGCATTTCCGGTCATGTGGCGCAAACACCCAGAATCCATCAACCACTTGTTCTCCAAACCTCCACCTGCTGCCTACAAAGAACGAGAAGTAAAAGTCGATGGCTCAGTGCTGGGGTTAGTCAAAAAGCATTTGGGAATCCAGCACTTAACCATACGACCGGTAGTAGACATCGTAGTTCTTTGCACTTTATCATTCGAACGCATGGGACGAGAACCACGATGGGGAAAACATGGCCTGTCAAAGCGTCTCGACTCAAACCTTGAGTTGTAAGGATAGAAACCATCTGTGTGAAAGCCAAATCCACGGGAGTGACGCTCACCACGATGGGGAAAATGTGGGGCGCCAAAGCGCTGCTGCGCAAAGCCTCTATTTCATGAATCAAAGTCATATAAGGAATGACCCTATCCATTATAGGCACGAGAAAAAGAGCAAGGCTGAAAGTCAACAAAATCATCATAAAAAGCATCCCTAGTCATCTTAGCTTGCTTCCTCTCAATCCTCTTACGCCTATAACAGAATTCATCCAAGTGGCCCTTGCGACCACAAAACATGCAAATGTAGACACCCTTAGGATTAGGCTTTGTTTGCATTGCAGGTTTGGATTTTGGCTTCTCTATTTGCTTTGGGTTGAAGGATGGTTTTGGATTGGGTGGATAGTATGTGTTAGTGGGTTTAATGGTGTTTTCCTCATCCTTGTAGCTGGAGCCAGGTACAAACTTACCCACATTCTCACTCTCCTTGTCACACCTCTCAAATCCCAAACCCAAGTTATAGGTTGATCTAGAAGCACTCTCCTTCACACTTGCCAAATCGCTCTCAATCTTCTCTTCACTCACTAGGGTTCTCTGGAGCCTAGACACAAGATAGTCATTTACCTGAACTAGGACTTTGTTTTCATCCCTAGTGATTACAAGCTTCTCCTTAAGAGAGACACACACCTCACAAGGTGGTGGAAGGACCTTAGAGCGAGTCTCATGAAGCAACTTGGACTCAAGCTCCTTGACTTTGAGGGATTGAGCTTCCAACACATTTGTGAGCTTGGGGCACTTCTGACATGCACCCAAAAGAGTTGGTCTAGCTTTGAACTCATCAAGCTCCTTGAGGGCACTCTCAAGCTAACTGGCAACTTGAGCATGCACACTCTCCCTCTGTGCAAGATCACTCATCATGACTTGACAAGACTCACACTCAACAACAATGTCCTCACGAGCAAGCTTGGACCTAAGCGAAGCAATTTAAAAATTAGCACTCTTCAACTTAGACTTAAGCTCTCTACCCTCATGAACAGCACTGCGAAGATCTTACATGAGCAGAGCATTACGCAAATGATCAAGTTCAGAAGAGAGCTCATCGAGAGTGGGAGGTACCTCGCTTGTATCGGAGTCGGATCTAGAGTCGGTGTCGTGGTTGTTCTTTGCCATGAAGCAAAGCCCGGTGAAGTCATCCTTCCTCTTGACTCGTGGCTTTTCAACCTCCTCCCCCGAGCTTGAAAGGCCTTCGCTTGATGTGAGGTCGACATCGCTCAAGGCGGCAACGCAGGCACGTGCAATGGCCTTGGCAAACTTCTTGGAGTTCTTGCCCTTCTTGTAGAAGCGGTTCTTCTTCTGCTTGAAGTCTTCGGTGTTGTTGTCGCGGTACCCGGCCTTCTTCTTCTTCTTGGGACAATCAGCGATGAGGTGTCCCAGATCACCGCACTCAAAGCAGGTTCTTGAACCACCTCCTCTTCTCTCCTTCTGGTTGTTGTAGAACTTCTTGAACTTCCTTGTGAGCAAGGACAGCTCCTCGTCAGGAATGCACTCCATCTATTCATCGGAAGCTGCAACAAGACAAAGCAAACTCCAAGGAAGACATGTCAAGTGAGGGGTTAGTTCCATGAGAAGCACAACTGTGATCACCCTTCTGAGAACTAGAAAGCAAAGCCATGCTAGAAGCAGGAATAGCAAGATTAGGATGAGATTTGCTAGACAGTTCATGAGATTTCAACTTGCTATACAGTTGCTCATAGTTCAGGGTATTGAATTCAGCAGTTTCTTCTAGAGCAGCAATTTTAACCCCCCAAACATTTTCATCAAGTGAGTACAGCAGTTGCTTAGCTCTATCATTGTCATTGTACACAAGGGTACCACAAGCCCGCAAGTTGCATAGAATTGTCTCAAACCTATGAAAAGTGTCATCTAGTGACTCGCCTGGTTTCTGTGCAAAGGTTTGGTACTGTCTATTGTAAGAATCCTTATGCATAGACTTGACCTGGTTGGTACCCCCATGGTAAGTGCAGAGCTTATCCCAAATAGCATGAGCAGTGTCAAGGTGTGCAACCCTATCATGTTCGCTCCTACCAAGTGCAGAAAGCAGAATATTGACAGTTTTGGAGTTGTTCTCATACCTGAGTAACTCACCTGCAGATGCAGTGTTTAGGTCTTGTGGTATCGCATACTCCTGATCAACAATCTCCCAAATTGCACGTCCTTGACTCTGTAGATACGCCTCGGTCCGTGACTTCCAGTATGGGAAGTCCTCTCCATCGAACATCCACAGCTTGACAGCACGCTTCTCCATGTCGCCTTCGGATCACAAAGCCGGTGAAGGTCAACTAGTGATCAAACTGGCTCTGATACCAATTGAAGGACCGAGAAGGTGACCAGAGGGGGGGTGAATGGGAGCCAAATAAAATTCTCCAAGAGAACTTGGCCTATATCCCATGAACTACCCAAGCCAACCTCCAAATCGATCAGCAAGACTACACACACCAACTTGTGGTGTACTAGCCCTAGGAGTGATCAACCACACCAAAGAACCATAGCGGAAACAAAAAGGGAAGAAGCAATCCTCAACAGTTTAGAACTGAACTCCCATCGGTACTGCCAATCCCTGCCATCGGCAGTGCCGGTCACGCCTATCGACAATGCCGGTGCGCGTCATCGGCTGTGCAGGTCCCCCCTATCAGCAGTGCCAGTGTGGGATGTTGTCACACTGGAACCTACAGACTAGACCAATCGGCAGTGCCGGTCCTGGTCATCGACAGTGCCGGTCGACCCCTGACAGAATAAAAATATCTCAGGATCTTCTCAAATCTTCTCCAAAACTCAATCAAACGAACTCCAAATGATGCAATTTTTGGACCAGTGAATCCTCATCACATCATGACCCTAATCCTAGGAGATCAACTCAATTGGCTCAAGAAATCATCACGAATTTCAGATCACGTGCCAAGAACACCAAAAAGGGGAAACTTGAGAAATCCTTCAAATCGAAGGTGCTAGAGCCAATAATTCCACCAAGGATCCATAGAGGATTATCCTAGCTCATCCTAGCAACAAGTTTCTCAAGAAATCCGAGCCAAAAACTCGTCCAAAAATGAGATCGAAAATCACCACGAAAATGCTTCCGAAAATAGGAAAAAGGGAATTTCGGGATTCAAGTGAAGAGGGAAATCATGAGCACGAAAATACTTCTCATATAATAGAAAGGTGCTTACAAGATCCATAGGTACAAGGCTAGGAAGCCACCCTCTTCCTCCCACTATTTGGATGAGCAAGAGATGTCTCCCACACCCACTAGTCTCCTCTCAAACATGAAGTCCTCTCCTAGCACATTGAATAGAGTCCTAACACAAGGCTAATGGAAGAGAGGCATCTCTCCTACTAGCCACACCTCTTCTTATATAGGCCTAGGGTCTATGTCCACATGACCACTCTACCCTTGACCTACATAACACACCCACCTACCACCGGAGGCATAACCGTCCATCTTTTTCCTCATCGCCCGAATGCCATCGGATGCTTCACGTCTTTGCTTCATCTCGAAGCAAGCTCCATGATGGTGCCAAGTGCACCATCAACCACCACCACCAGTTTTGAGGCCCAAACCGAGAAACTGCTTTACACGCTTCTCAAAGCATGACTTCTCGATGTCGACGCGTGTCACCTTGTCCCGCGATCCTGACCACCGGCAAGTCTCTCCCAGTCCCTGTCCATCGGGCCCCCTTGTCACTTGCACCAGCATCCCTTTCGCCTTGACTTGGTCAACATGCCGTCTTCATCACCACCACGGTTTTGAGGCTCAACCGTGAAACCGTTCGTGCTTCTTGCCTCTCCATGTGTACGGTGTGGATCATCCTTGACTTCACCTGGCATCCCGATCGTCTGGCCCCAAGTCCCCTACCTGTGCCCGATCCTCTCGCCGTTGACCGCCAAGTCGACTCCAGTGACCTACACATCATGAGACAAGCAAACACATTTCCCATCTCCTGCAGCATCACCAATATCTCCACCAACTCTGGTTAGTCATAACCATGATATGCAAACCCATGCAATCCCTAGATTCCCGCATTTCAACTCAAACACCAAATCTGCTCAAGTCAATTACTCATCACAAATATAGAAAACCATGGCACATATCCACATGGGTTCTCAATGACCCAAACAAGACAGCCATTATTCAGGTCTGTGTGGGCATGCCACACGGGAACCACGATGAATATCGTTGTCTCCTCTTCCAGGTGTGCCATGCCGACAAGGCTCCAGAAAAACCGAAGCATTTCCTGGAGAGCCCTTGATGCATGTTCGTCCGATCGAAGATCGGAGGCGATGTCCATTGGCTGTCCATTGATCACAGCATCAGTGTAGCCAGGACGTTGGAGTTGTAGGACGCTGCACGGGACCACTTGAAGCAAACCTCAACATATGGACTTGGACTCAAGAAGGTGTGTCAAAAAATGCTTGGTCTGACAATGGACAAGCATTCTGATAGTATGTTTCACCAAAAGTTAAGCACCTGACTAGGCAGCACATCGATTACGTAGCGATAAACGCCTGCATCTCGTAACAGGCTTGGTCAGAGATTTAACATCAAGCCTTAGAAGAACCATGTGTGTGTGTGTTTGTCTAGCGCATGCATGTATCATTGGGCATACGTGTGGTGTGTGCTGTGTGTGTGTAGCACCTTCATGCACATGTACATAAAGTAATTAATATCATTATCACTAAATATATGTTTAGTTCAGTTTGCATTTATTGCAATACCATTTACATGTTTCATAATTATTATTAATTCTTTTTTTATATTACAAAATAATATGTGTAAATTACTTTATGTACATGTGATACGTGCACGTGGACAAAACTATTGCAAAAATAATTGAGAACATCAATAAAACAAGTTAAAGTACAACCTGAGTGCATATACATTATATTACAACTGTTCTAGTGATCCAATAAAAACAGAGGAGCTTGCATTGCAGAGGTGGCTACTTGAAATATGGGTAGGGTAGGATAAATAGAGGAGCTTGCAGAGGTGTCACCCTAGCTTGAGCGTGCACCATGGCTAGCCGTTCGAGCTCGTCGCGGACCACCGCCAAGACCCAATCCTTGGGCGAGCCTGAGGAGAAGCACCATTCCCCCATCCCTTACCACGTCGGGCCGTTGGACTACCACCGCCCGGTGTACTACGACTGCCAGCAGAAGACGGCGATGTAGATCTCGTGGAGCGATGATAGCCCTGGACGGCGCTACCTCAAGTGCTATAGAGCTCGGGTGATTATAGTTTTGTTCCCATATGATTGATTTTGAATTTGCGGTTGGTTTATTTGGCCTCCCTATTTCTTTGTCAGGTTGGAGGTTGCACGTTGATGTGTTGGTATGAGCGCCGACATGATGCATTCTTGCAGACACTGCTCGTAGATCTGCGCAATGTCGTGTGGTCTCTAAAGAAGGAGAAAATGGCAATGAACGAAGCTCTTGGTGAGACAACAGCTAGGCTGGATTCAATGGAGAAGAAGCTAGTGGCTGTGAAGAAGGAAGAAGAGGACAAGGTGGATGCTCTAAAATCTGAAAAAGAGCACCTCAAAGCAGAAGTCATGAAGCTAGAGGTGGAGAAGACCGGGTTGAAGGTGTTATGTGTCTTCTTTGTTGCCATTGTGTTGTTCATGTGGACTGACAATCAGTAGGTGCATGTATATCCAGTTAGTGTTGTGTTGTAGTTAAGCAGCCTCAGCTACATGTATACTGGTTATTTCTAATGTATATATGGCCCGATCTTCTGAGAGGTAAAGGGATAAACTCAAATTTAGGGAACTCGGCGTCAACGACCCGGCTTGAATCAGACACAATCCAACCCCGCAACCGTTACACCAAGCACAACTTGATTGTTCCTGCAAGCGAAATCGAGAACACAAGCAAGAGAGGATAAACACACAATCTGAAATTGCAAATATGGATGAAGCGAATCACAAGAAAAGGTTCAAGCTCTGAACACAAAAAGACTAATCGCCATAGTGGTGTAGAACAAGAATAGGGGCCCTGGATTACTGTAAAAAGACTTGTCGCCACAATTACAATAATTCGATTAAGTTTCTCTCTGGAAAACTGAACTAAACAAAACCCCAAACTAAAAGACGGCGGCTACTGAGTTTATGTAGGAAACAAAGACGTCCTAGGGTTGGGGGCGACCAGGGGGGGGGGGGCGCCCACAACATGGGCTTAAGGCCCGACATGATGCATGGCCAGGTTGGCCCAAAATTAGTGGCATAGCACCTTGTCATGGTCACATATTATAACTCACGAACCCTTTCGATCTAGGACCAGAACCAAAATGACGGTGTCATCGTCCCCTTTCCAACGCATCAAAGAACGCCTCGTTTGGACGTCGGATGTGGGAGATATCCTCAAAACCGTGAAGGGGTGTCGGCTGAATCCGAGACGAACGCGGCGACCGAGTTGGTGACGACTTGTAACTTGGGGAAGGCCATGATATACGCGTATCCAGCATGGTGATGTCCTCATCATCCTCCCCTTCTTGAATTGGAGTCGCCCTCGACTCCATCTCAGCATCAATCTCCTGCAAAAGGTTAATACTAGCAGAATGCAAAGTATAAGATACATGATCATCGATAGAAGATATATCATGATAAAGCATAGTATAGCAAGGTGCATCATGATTATCACAAAGATCAGTAACAGTAGATGTCATAGCAAGAAAAGCACCTCCCTTTAACTGAATTGCCTTATGTTTAACATCAGAAAGTTGTTTGTTATCATGTTTATTCTTAGTATTTTCAGCAAGCAGTTTAAATGATTTGTAATATCAGCAGGCAATAACAGACGTAAAGTAATATTCCTGTCCTTATGCACAAATGTATATGTATTTGTTCTACCATGGTGGGCAGCATCCGCATCATATTCCGATGGACGGTCTAATAAAAGCGAACATCTTGCATAGGTACAACATGAAAATCAGCAATGTCTTGATAAGAACCTACTGAAAAGTGTATGCGTGCTGATCGAGTTACCTGTGCCGTACCACTATTGTTGAACCATTTGATGTGGTAGGGCTGATGTAGTGCATGCGTGGTCAAGCCAAGTTTGCTTACCAAATCAGAACTTACCAAGTTGTTACAGCTCCTAGTATCAATGATGGTGAGAACATGGTGGTCCGCAACAATGAGGTACATGTAGAATAAATTGTTACGTTGTTGTTCTTCCTCTTGTCCCACCCGAGTGGTCAACACACGCTGTACAATGAGGCTAGGAAAGCCCACGGTGGCAGCAATAGAATCAATGGCGGTAGTTTCCTGCTCCTCCGTCGAATCTGCAACAAGGTTAGGCATAGGAGCAAATTCATCTTCAACATCACTAGAACTTTCATACCCATCAGCGGTAGCGATGAAAGCACGACGACTAGGACAATCCTTCATGACATGTCCCATGCCCTTGCAGCGGTGGCAAATAATGGTGGTGGAGGAGCCACTCCTAGTACCGGAAATAGTAACCTTCTTCTGGTGTTGGTGCTGCACACTAGACGATTGCGCTGCAGAAGTAGGCGCAAGTGGAAAAGTTGTTGCTGGTGTTGGTGTCTTAGCAACATGACTCTTCAAGTTCTCTATGCCAGTGCGTTGCTGGAGATATTGCTCAGTGTTGGACCTGCAAGATTGTTGTGGAAGGCGTCCCTGTACTTCTCGTTCAGCCTTAAGAGCAATATGATACAATTGGCTGAACCTATTCCACTCTTTATAATCAACAATATTCTGGATATCACGGTTCAAACCACCAAAAAATCTAGCACTAGTTTCAACATCATCTTCATGTATATCACAACGTGCTAAACCAATAAGCAATTCCTGATAATATTCCTCTACTGTTTTACTACCTTGTGTTAAAGATTGTAATTTCAAACGTAAATCACATTGGTAATAAGGAGGAACAAAACGAGATTTCATGCGTTGTTTCAAACCAGGCCAAGTGGCAGGTATAGCAGCATTAGTATTGCAAAGATCATTCCACCAAAAGAGAGCAAAACCTTTTAACTCACTAGTAGCAAGTCTAACTCTATGCTCAGCAGGAACTAAATGAGAATTAAATTTCTGTTCAACAGCAAGTCCCCAATCTAAGTATGCTTTAGGATCAGCACTACCGGCAAAAGATGGTATGTTAAATTTGGGCTTAACAAAAGTATCAGTATTACCATGATTGTTATTACCTCCCATACCGTGTCGATTACGGTGAAGACGGTCTGCATCATGGTCAAAATCATCATCAGCAGCAGCTCGTTGAGGTGGAGGTCGTCGTTCAACATCCTCAATGCGGTGGACAACAATGTTGATGTGACCCATCAACTCGGCAAACTTCGTTTCCATGAATGTACGCTGGTCCGCAAGAAGCTTCGTGAGCTCGGCCTTGGAGACACAATCATTGAAGTCTGTAGAGGACTCCAACTCTCCAGGTGTCCGTTTCCCTTTCTCTGACATGGTTAAAAGCAAAAGACAATACTAAACAAAAAGATTAGCCCTATCAACTAGTAGGCAGCAGAGGGTGTAGAAAGTGAAAAACAATATCAGAAGCAATGCATCACAATCTTGCAAGTGTTCTTACCAAAGCCAAACAAGTTGATACAATCTGTAGTTGAGCTTGGGTGTAACAGTTGCAAGGAAAAAACATGTGCTGCAATATGTATAGCTTGGAAGGCTAATATGTATGTCAATGGAACACAATTTAATAACAGATAGTAGCACTGAATAAATGTCCAAAGCAGTGTCCTAATTGCTAGCAAAAGAATCGTGTTAAAAAACAGTTGTGACAGCAAGAACAATGGTAAAGGCAGCAAGGAACAAAACAGACTTCACAGACTTAGAATTTTCAGGGCGGGGGGGGGGGGGGGGTGCAAATCAAAATCTTGATTTCTTTTTATGATTTTTCCACTATTTTTCTGTGATATAGGAACACAAAGTAAGGAACCACAAAGGGTGCAACTTTGAGTCAAGAATCTGCTGTAAAAATTTCAGCCCAATCAGAGCAACGAGCGAAAAGTTATGCCTGTTTTACCGAAGGTATGTCAAGATAGGGTGTGAGGGGTGAGGGGGGGGGGAAACAGAATTGGGTAGGGTTTTTTTGTTGGCAACGGATTGTGGGTGTGGTGGGTGGGTGACACGATGGTGAATCCAATGGTGGTGTGCAGCGGAGATCAAAACACAAACCGAATCAAAACACAAATTCAAACCAGCAACTGAACTCGACTAGGACACAAACTCAACACTACGAACTCTGAAATTAAATTATGCAAAGGCTAAACAATGTCTGGGATGGTGGGGAAATATTTTTTTATAGGCTTTTTCATGGACAAAAAGTGATGAACACAAACGAATCTAAAGGGAAGAACACGATAATACCTCACGGGGAACCTAGGAATCTCATACCACTTGATGTTGATATGGCCCGATCTTCCGAGAGGTAAAGGGATAAACTCGAATTTGGGGAACTCGGCGTCGATGATGCGGCTTGAATCAGACATGATCCAATCCCGCAACCGTTACACCAAGCACAACTTGATTGTTCCTGCAAGCGAAATCGAGAACACAAGCAAGAGAGGATAAACACGCAATCTGAAATTGCAAATATGGATGAAGCGAATCACAAGAAAAGGTTCAAGCTCTGAACACAAAAGGACTAATCGCCACAGTGGTGTAGAACAAGAATAGGGGCCCTGATTTACTGTAAAAGGACTTGTCGCCACAGTTACAATAATTCGATCAAGTTTCTCTCTGGAAAACTGAACTAAACAAAATCCAAAACTAAAAGACAGCGGCTACTGAGTTTACGTAGGAAACAAAGACATCCTAGGGTTGGGGGCGACTAGGGGGGCGCCCACAACATGGGCTTAAGGCCCGACACAATACATGGCCAGGTTTGCCCAAAATAGGTGGCACAACACCTTGTCATGGTCACATATTATGACTCACGAACCTTCTGGAGCTAGTACCAGAACCAAAACGACGGCGTCGTCGTCCCCTTTCCAGCGCATCAAAGAACGCCTCGTTTGGACGTCGGATATGGGAGATATCATCAAAACCGTGAAGGGGTGTCGGCTGAATCCGAGACGAACACGGCGACCGAGTTGGTGACGACATGTATCTTGGGGAAGGCCATGATATGCGCGTATCCAGCATGGTGATGTCCTCATCAATTTCTCCGAGCTAAGTTTATGTGTCAGATGTATGCTGGTTATTATCTAGTTGGCTATCAAGTTATGTGCAATATTGATGTGTAGATGCAAGCTGATGATAGATAACACAATACAGTAACAAAGTTGGTGGAGCCAGAGTGCAACTCAAATTACATAAAAAAATAATCATCATTGTTTTCCATAGAATCTACCGAATCTACGACTCCACTAGCAGTGTACATATCATCAGAATCATCATAGTCATCCGGTTCTGGCATGGAGGCACCACGCGCCTCTTCGAGTACAGCATCATCGACACTTAAGCCTTCCACATCAGTCCTGTTCCAATTTCTCAATTCCTCAGGTCGCTCTTCAATGTTCATATGTTCACTCCTATGAGGACCGAGTCAGCATCGTTATCAGCAAAATAATTTGCATTCTCCTCTCCTTTCACTCTAAGGACACTGCACCAATTCGCTCTCCTGGCACTTTTCACATAACACACCTGCTCCGCTTGGATTACCAGGATGTACGACTCCTCTAAATATCGAGTTCGACTGGTAGCAATGTCAATAATGCTATATTTATCCTTACTGTACCCTCTGTATTTGTTTTTGTCTAGTGCTAGAACATCAAACCAATCATACTCTAACAAAATGACTTCCTTCTTCATAGGATAGTCTAGCATGATAATTCTTCTAATCACTCCTTACGATTCCATGCCATCCCCCTGGACGACAACACAACTGTTTTGTGTGGTCAAGTTTTTCTCTTCTTCTTTTGTCCGAAAGAGAAATCCATTGATGAAGCACCTATTAACCACATGAATACAAGGATCTGGACCATGAGCTAGAGCATATATCATGTCATCCACTTCTCCCTTTGCCCATAGTTTCCTTATCTGCCTCAAAATAATTTGGATATATATTAGGAACACATTGTAAATTTAAATATCATATATTTAAAAACAAGAGGAAAACTATTGACACAAAAAAACAGCAATCGTTCCTCCACGTGCAAACACGAGGCCTGGGAGATCAGCTTAGCTCAAGTGGAGGTCCAACGGCGCGCAGTAGTTGGTGCGTGGTGTGCCAGTCAGTTTGACCATTCAACTGACAAGGTGTGCGCCTGCAAGTTGACCGACGATGGCTTCTAGGCATAGTGTCGATGTCGGCGCAGAGTTGATGCTAGTGGAGTTGATGTAGGCCAATTCATGATTAATCATCGCCTTATCTTGATAATACAAAGCATAAATCTATGAGCCGATGCACACTAGACTAACAATTAATATTATATTGTCTAGTTAATAGAATCATAATATCTTTCTGATACAACATTGACAAATAAATAAACCATATGATAGTTCATCGACTGGATAGTTCTTGGAACTAGTGCGGTAAACAAAGTTGATGAACTAAAGCCCATAACAAAACTAAACATATGAACATCTATCGGCTATTGCTAGTAACCAGATAACTCGTCGGCTAAACACTCCGACATTACCCCTAACAGACCCTCGCAACGAGATCGTTCTTCCATAGTTGTCCATCTAGAACATCGGAATTAACCAAGCCAGTTCTAGATATCCCAGAAGATCGATCTGGGCCGAGACAGTTCTTGGAACGAATGAACGCCCACACAGTACTAGAACTAATCGCTAAAATCTATTCAGAGGTGACTCGAATATATAGATCAGACTAGATTGAGTCGCTAGAATTAACTATGATAGATCAGTTTTCCCGAGACAGTATGCAGCTAATCCTAGCAAAGCGACCTAGGAATATCTAGTATACCGAATAACTAGTGTTGACGGTCCTTAAACGCTAAATTTGATTGTTAAATTCGTGCATAAATAACATAAAAGGAACAAACAACATAGTGGAGGCAATTTACTATTAAAATGTTCCACGAGTATTGGTGAAATATGTGTTTACAGGCATAAGAGAGCCAAAATATGAAAAAACATGAAGAAACACCCCGTTGGCCGATCACGACTGTGAAACAGCCGTTTTCATCGGCCGACGAGGTCATTTTCAGGCTGAAATCAGGAACCAACCGGCAGGGTCATATACGGCTGTAATCAGCCACCCGGCTGGTTAACCGAAGTCCTTTTTAGGCTCAAATCTAGGAACCAGCCGACAGGGTCATATATGGCTGAATTCAGCTACCCGGCTGGGTAACTGGAGTCGTTTTTCAGGCTAACCATCCGACCCGACCTATTCTACAAAACACTTCACCAAGAGGCCATTTTCTCCTCTCGGACCAAAAGTGATGAAACATGGCTAAGGAAAGTAGACCAATAAGTGGCCTAACCGGGAGAAGTCAAGGGGTGACCCGGAGGGGGTTGGCACCCGGCGAAGGCTGCCGCCCGGCCAACCATGCCGCCCGGCCTAGGTCGTCGCCTGGCCTTGGATGCCGCCCAGCCTGGCCTGCCACCCTCTCCTCAATGGTGTGAAATTCCTACCAAAGTTATATGATAGTTATATTGAAAACCATATGCATATGTTGCTTGTTGTTCCATCAAACTTTGTCAAAGTCTTGTGACCCTAGTGAGATACTTGTTATGTTTTGTCGATCAAGAATATGTGCACATTCCCTTCATATGCTAACCTTCTATATTCGAAGGTTGCATTTCCACCATCATCATCGTCAATCCATCCACCAAAGGAAATACTCCATGATTATCTTGTTGTGACTCTCTCTCAATTGTTTTCTAGAAGGCATGGCTACCACAAAAAAACCTTCCTCTCATCTTTGAGCAGGATGAAAAAAAAAAGAAATAGCCATGCCCAATATCATTTCAAAGAAAGAGAGAGTCTACACATAAAAGAGTATTCATCCACCTCCATCATCCACCATCATCCATATGCTAATTCTTCTACACCAGAAGATAGCATCATTCATATTCATCCATCCACAAAATAAAGTGCTCCATGCTTTGAGAAGCCCCCTCTCCAATTACGCTTACAGAAAGAGTCATGGGGTAAAGAAAAGAAGAAAAAAAAGAAAGCTAGCCCATGTTCTCAAATAAAAGAGAGGGAGGATTTCAAAAGGAGCATCCATCATTCGCATTTCCATCCATCCCATCCATTTATGTGCACATGCTTGATCACAATTCATGACTTGTTTTCTCCACGGATCTAGTTTTTGACCTAGTAATATATGAGACATAAGTATGCCTTCTTTATTCCTCTACTTTGAGCTCCACATAAGCCATATTTAGAGGTAGATGAAAAGAAGCAAAGTCAAATGCCTTGGTGAGAAACCACACACATAGTGAGTAATCTGAGAGAATCATTTGAGGAGAATAGCCATGATTTGTTCTCGAAAAGCTTATAAAAACCCAAGTTACTCAGTAGGAGTAAAGATGACTAGAGTCAACACCGTTCCATTCTTCAACCACCCAAGGGGATGTGATAGACACTTCAAAGTTCATGGGTGCAGGTATGATTTGGAATAATTTGCATGGTAGTCTTGTGTCAATAGAAGTTATGATCCACCTTAGTCTCTAATCCTTTACTTAAGGACGAGCCTAGGATAAGTATGGGGGTGTTGTTGACGGTCCTCAAACACTAAATCTGACCATTAAATTCTTGCATAAATAACCTAAAAGGAACAAACAACATAGTGGAGGCAGTTTACTATTAACATGTTCCACGAGTTTTGGTGAAATATGTGTTTGCAGGCATAAGAGAGCCAAAATATGCAAAACATGAAGAAACACCCCGTCAGCCGATCACGATTGTGAAACAGCCATTTTCACCGGCCGACAGGGTCAGTTTCAGGCTGAAATCAGGAACCAGCTGATAGGGTCATATATGGCTGAAATTAGCCACCCGGCTGGTTAACCGGAGTCGTTTTCAGGCTGAAATCTGGGAACCAGCCGACAGGGTCATATGCAGCTGAAATCAGCCACCCGGCTGGGTAACTGTTGGCGGTTCTTAAGCCTAACAGGTAATATCTGCAAGCGTACAGATGCCGACATAGCCTTCACCCGGGAGTATTCCGGAGTATCGATTTCCACAGGGAACGAGTAGAGTCTCACTCCTAATCTATCAAGTCCTAGTGATGAAGGGGAGCAGAACTAAGTATATTCTATAGGGAGAAGAAGTCCCCGGGCCAGGACATAGCCTTCACCCGGGAGTATTCCGGAGTATCGATTTCCACAGGGAACGAGTAGAGTCTCACTCCTAATCTATCAAGTCCTAGTGATGAAGGGGAGCAGAACTAAGTATATTCTATAGGGAGAAGAAGTCCCCGGGCCAGGCGATCTAATGTAGGGAACCTTCTCCAAGTAACTTAGTGAGAATTCTATTTCCAAATATCTTCTTTGGGGCACGATAACGATCCACATGTAAGGGACCGTAACTAACCTCATGTACTAGTGGGCACGTTAACACTAGACAACCCTGCTTGAGACTTCCCGAACGTGGTGGAATTCAATATTGGACGGACAGGGCTGTCACCACCTACCGCCTACCACATAGCCCGTGGGGACGAATCCAATCCCATGAAAGCTAAGTCTAAACACCACGTCTAAACATAGACTTTCATACAAGTTATAGAATTGGTAAGCATAACAAGATAATGCTACAGAGCAATAAAAAGTTATGCACGAGGATCCCGCCGAATAAAAGGATAGAAATACTCACTTTATTACTTGGGCAAGAATTCTACTACATGCTACCCGGCCCCGAAGATGAGGGAGATTACTCACGTAGGAGCTTCAATCTCTGAAGCACAAGTTGAAGGAGCCAACATTCTGAACTCCTCCTCCAACACCTCTACTCTTCTACTTGGGTAAAACTTGGGACTAATGCTTATTTCTTCTCTATTCCTTTTCACTTCTGCTGAATTCCATCTATTTATAGGTGGCGAAGACTTGGCGGGTACTTGTAGGTGAGGGAGAGTCGGTGGACAAAAGTTCCCCTGCTGGGCGGCGGGCCACGCCGAGCGGCAACCCAGGCCGGTCAGCCACACGATTGAGTCGGTTTCCGACTGCCTTCCCTCGGACGGCTCAAATTTGGTCCGGATGACGGTTGTTGGGTCGGTTTTCAACCGCCTTATCCACTTGGCATCGGTTGGCATGATGGGCCAAGTGGGTTGGACACCCCGGGAGCAAAAGTCCCAGGCCGGGCGGCCTGGCAGGCCGGCCGGTGGCCTAGGCCGGGCGGTGGCCCATTTTTGGTGTCGACTCCCTCCGGGTCATGTCTTCACTTGTCCAAGTTGTGCCACGTGGATGCCTCCTTTACTTCTACACTTTTTACCCTCCTTAGTCCAGGGATGGAAAACGACCTCATGGTGGAGTGTTTTGCAGGGTCGGCTGGGTCGGATGGTTCAGCCACATAAGACTCTGTTTTAACCAGCCGGGTGGCTGATTTCAGCCTGATATGACCCTGTCGGCTGAGTTCTGATTTCAGCCGTCACGACCCTGCCAAGGCCCTGATTTCAGCCTCATACGACCCTGTCGGCCGGCTGTTTTATGGCAGGATTGGCCAATGGGGCGTTTCTTCTTGTTTTTACCTAATTTTGGCCTTTTTGAACCTGCAAACACATATATCACCAAAACTCGTGAAACTTTATTAGTTTAAACAAATATTCATGAAACTTTGGTCTTTACCTTGAATTTCCTGACCAGTTGGTGGCCGATATTAGGTTTTAAGGGCCACCAACAATAACCGGAGTCGTTTTTCAGGCTAATCATTCGACCCGGCTGATTCTACAAAACACTTCACCATGAGGCCGTTTTCTCCTCCCGGACCAAAAGTGATGAAATCTGGCTTACCGGGAGAAGTCAAGGGGCGACCCGGAGGGGGTTGGCACCCGGCGAAAGCTGCCGACTAGCCTAGGCCGCCGCCCGGCCAACCATGCCACCCAGCCTAGGATGCCGCCTGGCCTAGCCGGCCGCCTGACGTGGGATGCCACCCGAGGGTTGCGAGCCCACTAGGTCCAAGACGCCTACCGGCGCCAAAATGAAGGAGTCGGTGGAAACCAACCCAACAACCACCTTTGAGACAAGATTTAAGCCATTGGAAGAGAGTCAGTCGGTAACCGACCATATCTAACGGCCGCCCGGCTTACCCCACCGCCCGGCGGTGCATGCCACCCGGCATACCCGGCCGCCCGGCATGGCCTGCCATTCGGCGGGCCAACTTTGGCCAACTGACTCTACTTCACCTACATGTACCCCCCTACTCATTGCCACCTATAAATAGAAGGGGAATTCGGCATAAAGGGGACAACACAAGAAGAAGAGTTTAGAGATCCACTTCATAAGGCTTAGCACTGCTAAAGTGCTTAGGAAATAGGGAGAGAGTGAGGGAGAGTTCGGGGAAGAACCGGACTTGTCCGCGATCTTTCCCATGCTTGTACCTCGACGGATGCTTTCCTTTTTAAGTAAGTATTCTTGTTTCCTCTTTGGTATTTAAGTTTCCTATTTATGTAAGTTCTTTATATATTGCTTACGGGATCATCGCTCTATTTAATTAGAGTATCTTAGTCTTCTATAAGAGTGGATCGGAGACTAGAATAGTAATTGATAGTGTAGATGTGGTGCCGAGACTAGAGGTTACCTTTGTTTGCGCGTGCCCCATGATTTGTAGAGGTAATCGGTAGGTGGTGACAGCCCTATCCGGCCTTAGTAATCCTCCACGTTCGGGTACGTCGTAGAACTGTTGAACTGAGTCGCCTGTGGATGCAGGGGTAAGCCGGTGCCCGAAGTAAGCACTAATAGACTGAACCTATCTTATTTTAGGATCTTTTACCATAGGAATCCTCTCTACCCTCTGCCTACCATACTCTTCTTATCCTTGGATGGATTAGGATAGGAGATTAGTACACACACGTTCCATGTGATTCGATGACCTGGAATACTCCTAGGTGAAGTGCAACATTGGTATCTGTGCCCTTGTGGATTTATCTGTGATCGTAAAAAATACCAACAACTAGCAACCACGACAAACTAACCAGAAGATCGGTCCGCGCCGAGATAGTCCTAGGCACGTCGCCGTGATCACCGGGGTGGCGAGTCCTCCGCCATGTCGTCGAGGTCGAACTAGTCGATGCAGCCTGCTTCATGACGACGAGCCCACCGTGCTGACGAGTCCTACATCTATTGCAGAGAGCCCGCTCTAGACTAAGAACCCGTCGGGGTGCAAGGACTAAAGGCGTACCGAGAGGGGGGGGTGAATCCAATTTCTTCAATTTCCACTACTTGAGTGTAACAAGAGAAGCAACCTAAACAATTCTAGTAGGCCAAGACCCTACACATGCTAAAGATAAAGATAAAGCATGGAAGCCAAACACACTAGCCTATGCAAACCATAATTCACCCTAGTCACTAGAGCACACAATTACGGAATAGTAAAGATAGGGTCAAGGAATGCTCATGATTTTTTCCTGAGGTCTCGCAAGGATTGCGCCTTCCCCTAATCCTCATTGGACCAAACCCGCCGGAGACCTGGTCCCTCCCGCCAACAAGTTGAGTTCTCGCCTACGAGCCCGCAACCACTCCTAGAGTGAAGACACGGTGTACGTCACCGTTGCATAAAGCACAAGCTCGCCTCCCTCGAGAACTTGCTGGACTCCCCGAGTCGACATGGGCGCTTAGTAGCGATGCCCCTTTCACAACCGATCACGATAGGCTCGATCACCGACACCTAACCGGTCTAGGTCTCACCATAAACCAAGAGTAACAATCTAGATCACACCCACAAGGACACCCTAGCCTTAGATGTGCAAGATGCTCAAGTTACTCTCCACTAACACTCTCAAGATATGCAATATCTCCTCCTAGTGCTCTCCTCTTTTCCACTTGGACCTTACCAAATTGTCTCAGGTATTCTACTGGCCAAGAGAGGTTACAAAGAACCCAACAACAAAGTTATATAGGCTCCCAACCTCAAACTAGTTGTTGCCTCACGAAATCTGCTTTTTGGGCTTACTGACCGGATAGTCCGGTCACTGTAGCACAATGTACAAAACACCTCTGACCCTGCTGAAACCTATACTGATCGGACTGTCCGGTCAGTTGACCGAATTGTCCGGTCCATTTCTCTCTCTAGTCTAGAAACATTTTGGCCTTCGACTTGCTCTCTGTCCTGTGCACTTCATACTGACCAGACCGTCTAGTCTATATGATTCCTTGCACAGATAGATTCCTTGCTTCTTGCTAAAAGTCCTAGACAACTCCCCATAGTGACCGTATAGTCCGGTCTCCACTGACCCCTCTGTCCGGTCTCTATGTCCAGAAGCTGAAACTTGCCGTCCTCCCTTGACTTCGTTTCTCGGCTTCTCCGAACACCTCCTTGGCTTCTCCACTGTCAACTAGTGCCTATGATTTCACCGAGCAACCTTGCAAATCACTGATAGACATGACCTAAGATAATGACCTAGACCCCCTTGATAGTCCGGTTTTTCTTATGGACTCAAAGCCCTAACAACTAGACAAGTGTTCTAAACACTTGCACCATAGCTTGTTCTCTGCTTTGATCCATCTCTATCAACCCTTGGACTCCATCAAGTTCACAAGCCTCCATGCTTGTGGTCATTATCATCAACCGCCAAGGCAACCATCATCCATATGATTTACACTAGAGTTTAGAGATGATTCCTACATAGACAACACTCATGTAGATATTAGCCCACAATTTCATAGTTGTCATCTACCACCAAAACAATCATACCTTGTGGATCCAATCATCAATGGTCATGAAGCTTACTATCTCCCCCTTTTTGGTGACTGATGACAACCACTACTTAATAAAAAACTTGATCAATAAATAACCGGGCTAAAAGAGCTATAGTAAGATCGAGACAAACCATAACACCATATGAGAGAAACACATAAGGTCCTACTCAACCAAACATCATCTAGAGATACAAGGAAAAGAGTGAAAAGCATACTCTAGATGAAATATGCATACATGTCATGACAATATATTAAAGGAAAGCATAAACACATCAATGCAAGACATGAATGATGAGATGCAACAAGTTAGCATGACTATGCATATGAATTAAGAACAAGCAATCATCATCAGGATATCATACACAGGCATACAAGAATTAATGAAACATGGCACTGCATATGAGAAAACCAAGTGAGATTAAAATGAGTCTAACACAAACGAAAGAAAATCATGACTCATCAAAATCCATGAATATCGAATAATTCCATGAAAATAAGATCATCTATCTCCCAAAATTGATGTACATGTATGCTCCCCCTAGATACAAGCTACTCTCGATCGCACCGGATCACACTCCCACTCCCCCCTAGACCTAGGACTCTTCTCCCGCTTTGACAATAAAGACCAAAAAGCAGAAAAGATGAACATCTACGTGCTCTTGGTCGAAGGAGGTGGTGCAGCGACGTCATCTGAAGGCTCTGGTCCGGGCTGCTCCTGTGTTGGATAATGCTATGCTCCCTGAGCCTATGCCACCTGAGTATCCATCTACTCAAAGAAGACAAGGTCTAAAGGCGACTCAGACCCTCTGTCCTGTGCTGCTGGCATGACTGTAGCAGTCTCCTGAGCTGAAGTCTGGAGAAGAATGAGATCTGCCAGGTCCTGCTGTGAGAAGCCTCCACGGATAAGATCCTCTGCTGCCTGAGGAGTAAGAGTGGTAACTGTGGCAGTAAAAGGTGGAGCTGTAGCTATAGCTGTCTCTGGAGCTACCTGGGAGTCTGCACGGGTAGTGTGAACAATCTCTAAGAATAAGCTCCTGATAGGTAAGTGCTGAGTAGAGGAGGGTCCTGCCATCTGCGATGTTGAAGAGTGTGAAGGAGAGACGAACAACGCAGATACTGAGAACGCTGACACGGGGGAGAGCTGAGCTGAAGACAAAGTCTGTTCTGCTCCCTCTGTTAGTAAGAACCCTGGGAGTGACAATCCAATTGACTAAGCTATCATCAAAGCAGTGAACGGTTCTGGCTGAGTCTGCAACTGCTAGTACTGTGGAAGTACTGAAGGTCCTGGCTGCTAACCGGCCTGCCTCTGGGTCAACTCTGTCATCTATGTCATCAGGGCGGTAAGAAGTATAGTCTACTGCCTCTGAAACTCTGCCTGGCTCCTGATGATGTCCATCATCTAACATCTATCCTCAGCGACACTCTGGATGAACTTACCCATGCGTCCTGCAAGCGCTGTCATAGTGACAACGTCCTCTGACTGTGAACCCGTCAGTGGAGGAGGTGCTCCTGTACTGGCTGACTCAGGAACCATCGTCTCTAGCTGAGCTAGTTGCTCGTGAAGTACTGGTGATTCCTGCTGATGAGGACATCACTCCTAAGGATACATGCAATACTCCTCCAATTCTGGACTTGCAAGGTCCAATGACTAGAGCTCGTGCATGATGACTAAATTTAGAGGTGAGCTCGTTCCTACGTTCTTCATTATATGTCACTTTTGACAATGGTTTGCTACCTAATGATTATATTGTAATTAGGAACCATGGAGAGGACTAGGAGATGATGGGAGAAGGACTTGGAGACGTGGAGGATCAGCAAGGACGTGGAAGCCAAGGTGGAGGCCCAACCAAAACCGACTTCGAGTCTGTTTCGGGGCTTAGGACCGGTCTGCACTAAAACAGATGCTTAGGACGCATACGGACTCGGATTTGGACGTTCTACATATGCACGGAAAGACAAGAAGAAGACCTTTCCAATGCCGCTAGTGCCATATCAAAATTCATCTGGAGTCATCAGGAATCGTCGAAACAAGAGAGGGTCCAGAATCTGTTTCGGTGTTGCGTCGCCTATTTTTTACGTTTGGGCTTTGTATCTAGTTGAGCCAAATTAGGGGCGCGTAGAGAGAATTTTGCACGAACCTAGGGTCTTCATATACAGCCTCCACCACACCAATAGGGTTTGAGTTTTGCTTAGATTATTCTGTTCATAACAGTTTCGCCGTCATCACGGTTTGTGAGACCCCAATTCTGTGAGATTCATAATACATCTGCAATTGTGTTGCATTCTTCTTTGTTCTTGCTTGTGTTCTTGATTCGCAGGCAGGGATTAGCCTTCTTGGCGAGGTCAATCATTTTAGGCTGATAACCAGAGGAGACGTCGTGCTGCGATTGTTGGGTTTAGAACATGCTGTTCTGCAGCCGGATCGATTTGTGTGTTACCTCCGACCAAATCAATGTATCCAGAACCTTTCAGAAGATCGAGAACCCTTGTCCACATCACCTGCTCCTCCTCCCATGTCTGTTGGCTTGAGGCTGACTGTGATCCCCTGGGGACACAAGGTGCATAGCTGGTAGTCGCCTCAGGGAAAGCCTCATACTGCTCCTCTATCACTTGGCACATCCTTCTTAGAAGATAGCAAATATATGGACTGTAAAGCAAGTGACATCCTGCTACTCTCTCAGAAATGACCTCCTCCATCTCTCTAATCAGAAGATCTATCAAGTCAAAGTGTTGTCTCCTCTGAATCGCTACGACTGCCCACTGGTGCAGAAGTGTAAACTCCTCTCTGTAGCCAGACCTCGGGATGATAATCCTGGTGACTATCGCTCTCACCACCTTGGCCTCTGCAGTGAGTCTCACATGGCCTCTGTCAAAGCCTGATGTGTGAGGGGGAGGGAAAGTAATCGACACCATGTCGTCTAAAGGTAGCTTCCCTCCCCGAGGTCTATGGGGTGGTGCAAGTGTACCGTAGGCACTCCTATAAAGCTAGAAGTCCGAAGCCAGGAGTCCTAGGTTAGCTATCAAGCCCTACCTCGTGACGTGTTGTGGTTGCCCTTTGAACAGAAACTAGAACTCTGAGCGATCCCTGGCAAACCACAGTGTTGCGTAGAACTCTAGCACCACATCATCTCTAAACCTATGTGGAGCAGTAATTAGGTCTGCTAGCTCTGGCAAGTACATGAAGTACTACTCCATCTCTATGCCGGTGCCCTCCTCATGGCATCGTAGGTCATGTACTGCTGCTGCACAAAGACTCTGTCCTTGCCCCTCAGGCTAAGGTAGTGTCTTAGACCCTCTCCAATCCTTCTCTAGAGAACTGTCCAGTACCTCTCTCCAGCAACGAGGTCTCTTGGGACTATAACCCACTGCTCGAAAGGAACCGGACGTAGCACCTTAAGGTCCTTTGTAGGAACCTTAAGTATGCCCGGCTCTTTGGCTGCCTGTACTAGTCTCTGTAGCCTCCTGGTGCACACTACACAGGTGCACTGGGGGTCTCCTCCCCGGTGAGCTGTCCTCTGGAGAACAGTCTGCTCAGCCTGCTGCTCTGTCTACTCAGACTCTGACTCCTCAGAACCTGACTCTGAGGTATCCTCCTCTGACTCCTCCTCCTGCTGCTTGGAGGATCCCTGCTCCACAGTCCTCGACAACCTCCCCTGACGAGAAGTCGGAGTACACTGCGGCTATGGTGGTGGTACAACTCCGACGGCTAGAGGTGCAATCCTCTGCCTGGTGCTCCTCCTGAGACCCTGGTCCTCAGCTGGCTGGCTAATCCTTAGTCATGAGCCAGGTGTCCTGCGGCACTGCTCCATGGCATCCAAGTGTTGAGCCAACCTCCTGACCCTCTCAGTATCTGGGTCCAGTCTCAGTCTCTTCTAGCTCTTGGGCTTCTGAGGCATCTTTCCCTTGCCCTTGTCCTGTCCTGAACCTGCCATCTCTGCTACTGCAAACTGCTGTCACTGCACGCACATAGGTATAGATAGGATGAGCATAGACCCTAATACATCTATAAGAAAAGCACCACTAGGAAAGAATGCGCAATAGAAACCCTAGCACTGAATGAAGGATATGATCACTAGGCAAATTTGCAAATTAACAATAGTGATCATCGACTATATGTGGCTGGTGTAGAACATTTAGTGTATAGTCAAATAATAGGCAATTAATCTAACTGCAGATTAAACAAGAGTCAAACCCTGGGCATGCAATTAATAGATAAGGATGAAATTAATTGCATCTAGGTTGAGCCAATTAATTAATTAATGCAACTAATGATGGGAAGTTAATCCTAATTGCATCAATTTATGGAAGTTGCTTGAATATAGGGCATTAATCAATGAATGGAGGATAAGCACAACACCCGGAGGATGAATCAACACCGAGAACCGAAGACTCCGTGACCGATTGCTGGAAAAGGTCAAAACTTGGAACTTGCCGGCAATGGAGGTGGAGGGGCAAGACTTGCCCTAGCTAATGGCAGAGGGGGGAGGTCGCTGCTCTGTGGTCATGCGCACACGAGGAGAGCAGGCAGGCTGGCGGTGCGAGAGCTGCGGTGGTGCACAGCAGCAGCGGCTAGGGGTAGCGTGGTGGCGAGGCGAATGGCAGCGGTGGAGAAGGGCGGTGATGGCTCTGGTGCGCGCAAGGGCAGGCAAGGGCAGCGGCGCGGCGCGGCTGGGTGGAGCTGCACGGGGGCGGGGAGACGACTACGTCGACGAGGAAGGGGGTCGGGGGCGAGAACGTGCTCTTGGTGCCGAGTCGAACGAGGATACGACTAAGAAATCATTCTGACTCTATTGACCTACGTCAAAATGGAGACGAATGACTGAGATCTAAACAACACGAGATCAACGGTCATAGATCTAGAAATTATCGCACGATCAACTAGAGTGACCGGACTATATGGTCTCTGGACCAGACGGTCCGGTCTGGTTCCAGGCCTGCCGGAGACAATGCAGACCGGACAGTCCGATCACTAGGATCGCTTCGTCCGGTCTCTATGACCAGTCATGCTAGAGAACTGTGCCCATGGGCACTGGCCAGACGGTACAGTCCGAAGAGCGGACTATACGATCGCTCCCAGAAATTTGCTGAGTCAAGGATTTTCTCCATTTTCCAAGTGCCCTTGCTAAACACTCAAATAAACACTGCACTTGTAATATAGAGGGAACTCTCAAACACTCTTTTTCAAATAGTGGCACTCTATGGTCTTTGAATTTTCGCAAATGCCAAATGAAGGATCAAGCAAATAAGAACCAAGGCAATTAAGAACCAAATGGGTATGTATGAGCCTTAGTCCATGAACCGCACGAGTAGATTTAACCTCGGAGTTCATAAGAGCTTGCTCAATGGGCATGAAGCACAATCCTTTCCTTTGGTCACACTTATGGAGATGTAATCTTATATAGAGCATGAGGCACAAATATCCCCAAGTGGGACAAGCCTCCGTTGTGTTTCCTATATGATGCATGCAACAAGCATTTTACATATGCAATGAAAGTAAACATGCCCTATGAATGCAAGCAATATTAAAAACAAGACACAAAGGAGTCCTAACAATGTCAAGTTTGAACCCCTCCCAAGCGTACTCACTATGAGCCATACCCTTGCCTTGAGAGAAGTCAAACCACCATCTCAAGCACTCCCCCTTGCTTATAGCTATCATGGATGGGTTAGACATTGACTAATTTTTTTGTGTTTTTCTTTTAGTTATTTACACATGCATGGATGCAAAGCATACTAGTCACAATGGAGTCCTACTTACCATGCAATGCAAGAGAAAGAAAAACGCACTACAACTACCAAGAACAAACATGGTTACCTCCTTCATGAGTAGATAGGTCGTTGAGGTCCATGTCACTTGTGGTAGGCTTCACATGATCTTCATGAGAGCGCTCGGTTCTCCACCACCACCATCTAGGTCTTGTTCTTGGGCACCCACTTGTACGTAGCCAATCTCACAAGATCAAAAATGCACTTAGGTACCCATATGCTCTTGATCTTCCTCTTCTTGTTTGGTGGTCCCAAGGCCTTAGCTTTCACCTGGCCATCCTTGTTCGTTAAATGCTTGAAGTGTGTGTTCTAATGGAACAAGTTAGCGTTAGGCAAAACAATGGAACTTCTCACCATGGGACAATCCTTGGCGGTGTGGCCATCCTTGCAACACCTCTCGCAATAGTAGTCGTCGACGAGAAGGGGTTTGATCCATGCGGGGATGGAATCACTCGTCCCTTTGATGTCGATGGCGGCGGGATATGAGACAAGTCCCCGGTGGGAGACATTGTTCACGAGGTTCCACCCAAGAATCTCCTTGTGGATGGCTCTACCACGTGTGAGCCTCTCAAAGTCGTCCATCACCATCTTCCTCTCTTCCTTGAGCTTGTGATATTCCTCCAAAACAAATGGCTCAAGAGAAGAAACCTCAACTGAGGTTGTTAGTTCATCACACATAGTAGAAGCATCACTCTTAGATGAACTAGAGGAGGGAGAGTCAAGGTTATCAACATTGATGGCCTCGTAAGTGATCTCAAGGGCCTTGTACTTCTCATGGATCTCTACATGATCACCCTGGAGTTTGTCATAACTCTTGTTTAGGGCTTCATGAGATGTGACAAGGTCCTTGAGGTCACTCTCAAGGTCAACAACACGGTCTTTAGCCAACTTACACTCTTTACTTACTACATCCAATATTTTGGATTTCTTGATGGCGATGTCGCAAGCTTGCTCAAGCATACTCCACAGCTCGGCACACGTGTCCTCCTCATCATCGCTATCATTGCTGCTCTCATCCTCACTCTCCCCAAGTTGGCTCTTAACCATGAGGCACGTGGGAGGTGGAGGAAGAGCTCGTGGAGGTGTGGTCTTAATCATGGCTAGGACGGCCACTTCTTCATCACTTGAGGAAGAGGACTAATCACTTGAGTTATTACTCGTCCACTCTCCAACAAGGGTCTTGCGAGAGAACTTCTTCTTGTAGTCTTGAGCTTTGCCTTTGCCTTTGCTCTTATCCTTGTTGAAGTACCTCTTCTTCTTTTGCTTGGCCTTGGGGTTTTCTTCTTCTTCTTTACTTGAATCTTGTGACTTGAATGCTTCTTTCTTGGGCTTTGGGCACTCTCGGACAAAGTGATTCTTTGAGCCACAATTGAAGCACTTGCCCCTTGACATGGAAGCAAACTTATTCTTGAAGTTCTTCATCTTCTTCATGAGAAGAGCGAAGTCCTTGGTGAAGTCACCTTCATCATCATCCTCTTCATCATCATCCTCAATGATCACCTTCTTCTTGTTCTTCTTGCTCTTGCTAGATTCTTGCTTGTCAGCCGGTAGAGCAAGGTTGGATGGTTGAGGATCATCCATCCCCAATTGGTAGCTCTCAATGGTGGTGATCTTGCCAAGTACATCCTTCATGGTACATGAAAATGAGAATAAACAGTATTAGGTCTCTCGTGTGGCAATCTAATGAAGTTATCATACTTGTTCTTCAGCACATAGTATCTTTCCTCTTTGACATCAGTCATGCCCTCATGGAGCCCCAGAATCTCAGTCCAGATATCATGTGCTGAGGAACTAGCATCCAACTGAGCAAATACATACTTAGAGATGCAAGCAAACAGAGCATTCTTGGCCTTAGCATTGCACTTAATATAATCAGGATCAAGTAGGTTCACATCCGCATCAGACTCGTGAGTGACTGACCATATCTCTGGATCAAGGGACTGAAGGTAGGCTTGCATGCGAGCCTTCCAATAAGCATAGTCTTCCCTATTGAATATGGAAACATTCCCCACCTGTCCCGGCATCCTTACTCAAGGCGGTGAAGCCTCAAAGATGAGAACTTGGCTCTAATACCACTTGTAACGACCGAAGGCGTAGCGAGAGGGAGGGGGGTGAATTAGTAAGCCGCTCATGCATACAGTTACTTCAATAATCACTACTTGAGTCTAACAAGAGAAGCAACCTAAACAATTATAGCAGGCCAAGACCCTACACATGCTAGTGTTCATGATAACATAAAGCGCGGAAGCCAAACACACTAGCCTATGCAAGCCACAATTCACCCTAGTCACTAGAGCACACAATTACTAAATAGTAAAGAGAGGGTCAAGGAATGCTCATGATTTTTTCCTGAGGTCTCGGAAGGATGGCGCCTTCCCCTAATCCTCGTTGGACCACTCCTGCCAGAGTCCCGGTTCCTCCCACAACCAAGTGGAGTTCTCGCCCACAAGCCCGCAATCACTCATAGAGTAAAGACACGGTGTGCATCACCACTGCACAAAGCACAAGCTCGCCTCCCTCGAGAACTTGCCAGACTCCCCGAGCCGACACAGGCGCTCATTAGCGATGCCCCTTTCAACGGCAGGCTCAAACCTCGTACAAACGTGTGACGGACTTCACAACCGATCACAATAGGCTTGATCACCGACACCTAACCGGTCTAGGTCTCACCATAGACCAAGAGTAACAATCTAGATCACACCCTCAAGGACACGCTAGCCTTAGACGTGCAAGATGCTCAAGTTACTCTCCACTAGCACTCTCAAGATATGGAATATCTCCTCCTAGTGCTCTCCTCTTTTCCTCTTGGACCTTACCAAATGCTCTCAGGTATTCCACTAGCCAAGAGAGTTCACAAAGACCCCAGCAACAAAGTTATATAGTCTCCCAACCTCAAACTAGCCGTTGCCTCATGAAATTAGCTTTCGGGGCCTAATGACCGGACAGTCCGGTAACTACCTGACCGGCCAGTCCGGTCACTGCGGCACAGTGTACAAAACACCTCTGACCCTATTGAAACCTGTACTAACTGGACTGTCCGGTCAGTTGACCGGACCATACGGTCCGTTTCTCTCTCCAGTCCAGAAACATTTTGGCCTTTGGCTTCCTCTCTGTCCTGTGCACTTCATACTGACTGGACCGTCCAGTCAGTAGACCGGACCATGCGTTCTCTATGATTCCTTACATAGACAGATTCCTTGCTTCTTGCTAAAAGTCCGAGACAACTCCCTATAGTGACTGTATAGTCCAGTCTCCACTCACCCCTCTATCCAGTCTCTATGTCCAGAAGCTAAAACTTGTCGTCCTCGCTTGACTTCATTTCTCAGCTTCTCCGAATAGCTTCTTGGCTTCTCCACTGTCAACTAGTGCCTGTGATTTCACCGAGCAACCTTGCACATCACCGACTAGACATGACCTAAGAGAATGACCTAGACCCCCTTGATAGTGCGGTTTTTCTTATGGACTCAAAGCCCTAACAACTAGACAAGTGTTCCAAACATTTGCACCATAGCTTGTTCTCCACTTTGATCCATCTCCATCAACCTTTGGACTCCATCAAGTTCACAAGCCTCCATGCTTGTGGTCATTTTCATCAATCGCCAAGGCAACCATCATCCATATGATTTACAATAGAGTTTAGAGATGATTCCTGTATAGACAACACTCATGTGGATATTAGCCCACAATTTCATAGTTGTCGTCTATACAAAAACATTCATACCTTGGGGATCCAATCATCAATGGTCACGAAGCTTATACAGGGTATACCTGTTGCCAGGATCAGCGATGCGCCAAAGTTGTATATTGACTGAGAGATAGATTTACAATTGCCATTGCCCTTTATATTTATAGGGACGAATGGACTTGTCGTACAAGGAAAGACTCTAAAAACAAACCCTAAATATCCTATCCTTCGGGCCTCTAGAATATTTTGGTCCGTGTCAAAGGAAACAGAGGCTGAGACCTATACAAACACGTGGGCCATCAAATAAGCTTTCCAATGCATACTAATGCATCCAAAACAGACTCTAGATGAGGGAAATATGGCCTTTTTACTGTCGGTATGTCAGACTGTCACGAAATCAGTCTGAATCCAGTTATAACTTTCTTTCTATCCAGACATCATGCCCCAAATCCCTTAAATCAATGAAGAACATGAAAAGGAAGGCTTCTGGTGGTTTGGAAACTCATAGATATGCCTCAATCAGGTTAGGTAAGTGTGATATTTCCAATCTTGAACCAAACTCGGGCATCCATCTTGACAACCTGTGCAACAAGTACTAAAATAGCCATAACTTCTTGTGAAGGTATCCAAATAATGCACCGTTTATTTTTCTGGAATATAGACTTGATAACCTATGGAAATATCAATGTTTCAAGCCTCAATCACCTCTGTATCCATGTGCCCGCCATCATAGATTTGATGAAAATACTGCCAGATTCTAGTGTCAACAAATATGTCTCACTTTTCGCTCAAACCATCCTACAAATTGTTGCTTGTGCCTTATGTCAACATTCCCTGACTCGGCTTTCCGCAATTGCTCCTCATGCTCACTACCAAAGTAGGCAAATGATTAGGCACCTAGTAGAAGAGAACACATGTTTCAAAAAATCAATCATATATGTGACATGCAACAACTTACTTTATCCATTCATTGCACTCATCACAGTTGGATAATATGTAGTGCCTCAACTTCTAAAATTCTTGAGGCTCTGGTTTGTTTAGCTGAAAAGGGTTTTCTTTATTGTAGTCCCTGCTACTGAATATGCTCATACCATCAGAAGGTGGTCCAGTAACAACATTCTTTTCTTGACGCTCTGAACGATTGAGCTTTGTACTAACAACTTCAAAGAAGCGAGAGCAAAATATAAGGCACTCCTTCAAGAGATATCCCTCTGCTATTGAACCTTCAGGACATGCTTTGTTCCTCATGTAGCCCTTGAGGGTACGCAGGTACCTCTCAACTGGATACATCCATCTATAACAATCTTGGGCCACCGTACTTAGCCTCCCAAGCAAGATGAACTGGTAAGTGCACCATAATATCAAATAATGCAGAAGAAAAATCATCTCAAGGCGAGAAAGGGTCTCTCCAATAGATTTGTCAAGTTTTTCAAATTCAGCAACCTCAAGCTCCTTCGAACATATTGCATTAAAAAACCTGCTGAGTTCAATGATCCTGACCACTACATCCTCGGGCAATATGTCGCGTACCACCAAGGGTAGAAGTTTTTGTAATAAAACATGGTAGTCTTGACTTTTAAGTCCAGTTACCTTGTAGGCACTAACATCAACACACCGGCTGATATGGGAGGCATACTCATCTGGCATCTAAATATGTTGTAGGAAATTGCAAAACATTTGCTTCTCATCTTTTCCTAATGTGTACAACACTGGTGGCAAAGTGTATTTATCTTTCTCTTGCAATGGATGTTGATCCTTCTTTATACCCAGTTTTTGCAGATCAAGTCGAGCCTTCTCACCATCTTTACATTTACCAGCTAAACCAAGCAAAGTTGCTATGAAGCTCTCGCAAATATTCTTCTCAATGTGCATGACATCTAGATTATGGCATATTAGCAATTTTTTCCAGTAAGGAATGATGTGGACAAGGGTTCCCGATCTTCCAAAAGGTTCTGGATACGTTAATTTGGTCGGAGGTGACACACAAATCGATCCGGCTTCAGAACAGCACGTTCTAAACCCCAAAATCGCAGCACGCCGTCTCCTCTGGTTATCAACCGTCCTAAAATGATTGACCTCACCAAGAAGGCTAATCCCTGCCTGCGAATCAAGAACACAAGCAAGAACAAAGAAGAATGCAACACAATTCCAGATGTATTATGAATCTCATGAAGTTGGGGTCTCACAAACCGTGATGACGGCGAAACTGTTATGAACAGAATAATCTAAGCAAAACCAAAACCCTAATGGTGCGGCGGTGGCTGTATATGAATAACCTAGGGTCATACAAGACCCTCTAGATGCACCCCTAATTGGGCTCAACTAGATACAAAGCCCAAAGGCCAAAAACAGGTGACGCAACACCGAAACAGATTCTGGAGCCTCTCTTGTTTCGACGATTCCCGATTACTCCGGATGAATATTGACATAAGATTGATGGCATTGGAAATGTCTTCTTCTTATATTTTCGTGCATATATAGAATGTCCAAATCCGAGTCCGTATGCGTCCTGGGCATCCATTTTAGTGCAGACTGATCCTGAGCCCCAAAACAGACTCGAAGTCGGTTTTGGTTGGGCCTCCACCTTGGCTTCCACGTCCTTGATGGCCCTCCACTTCTCCAAGTCCTTCTCCCATCATCTCCTGGTCCTCTCCATGGTTTCTAATTACAATATAATCATTAGGTAGCAAACCATTCTCAAAAGTGACATATGATGAAGAACGTAGGAACGAGCTCACCTCTAAATTTAGTCGTCGTGCATGAGCTCTAGTCATTGGACCTTGGAAGTCCAGAATTGGAGGAGTGTTGCATATATCCTTAGGAGTGATGTCCTCATCATCCTCCCCTTCATGAAGTGGAGTCATCCTTGACTCAAGCTCATCCTCTTCTCCCATGTATGGTTTCAAATCTGAAATGTTAAAAGTAGGACTAACCCCGAACTCGGGAGGCAACTCAAGTTTGTATGCATTATCATTAATCATCTCAATTATTTTGAAAGGACCATCAGCCCTAGGCATTAATTTAGACTTTCTCAAATCTGGAAATCTATCCTTTCTCAAGTGTAACCATACTAAATCTCCTACATCAAGTTTTACTTCTTTTCTACCTTTACTACCAGCAATTTTATACTTGTCATTCATCTTTTCAATGCTAAGTCTAGTGGTCTCATGCATTTGCAAAATAAATTCAGCACGCTCCTTAGCATCAACATGAAACTCTCTCATGAATAGGTAGAGGAAGTATATCAAGTGGAGTACGGGGATCAAAACCATACACTACCTTAAAAGGACTTACCTTGGTTGTAGAATGTGTTGCCCAATTATATGCAAACTCAACATGAGGCAAACATTCTTCCCATTGCTTCAAATTTTTCTTCAAAATAGCTCTCAATATAGTACCCAAAGTGCGGTTCACCACCTCAGTTTGTCCATCAGTTTGTGAGTGACAAGTTGTAGAAAACAACAACTTTGTACCCAACTTATTCCAAAGCGTGCGCCAAAAGTGACTCAAGAATTTTGCATCATGATCTGAAACAATAGTAGAAGGCATACCATGCAAACGTACAATTTCATTGAAAAAGAGATCAGCAATATAACTAGCATCATCAGTCTTATGACATGGTATAAAGTGTGCCATCTTAGAAAATCTATCCACAACAACAAAAATACTATCACTCCCCCTCTTAGTCCTAGGCAGTGTAGTGCAGCGAGCAACAAAGCGCTCAACATCTTTCCTTATCCTTGGCCAAAAGAAGTGTGTGGCCAAAATATCCTCCGTCTTCTTGGCACCAAAATGACCCATCAATCCACCTCCATGCGCCTCCTGTAACAACAAAAGACGAACGAAACCAACTGGAATACATAGGCGGTTAGCTCTAAACAAGAATCCATCAGTCAACACAAATTTGTTCCATGCACGACCTTCTTTACAATGCAGCAATATATCCTTAAAATCAACATCAGCAGCATATTATTCTTTAATTGCCTCAAGTCTAAAAATTCTACAGTCAAGTTGGGACAATAAAGTATGGCACCTAGATAAAGCATCAGTGATCACATTATCCTTCCCTTTCTTATGTTTAATAATTTAAGGAAAAGACTCAATAAACTCAATCCATTTAGCATGTCTACGGTTCAAATTACATTGAGAACGAATATACTTAAGTGATTCATGATCAGAATGAATAACAAATTCTTTGGGCAACAAATAATGACGTCACATATCTAAACAACGTACAAGTGCATACAATTCCTTATCATATGTGGAGTAATTCAAACCAGGCCCAGTAATTTTCTCACTAAAGTATGCAACAGGTTTACTATCTTGCATCAAAACACCACCAATGCCTATACCACTAGCATCACATTCAAGCTCAAAAATCTTATCAAAATTAGGTAATTGCAGCAATGGTGCATGTGTAAGTTTATCTTTCAAAGCATCAAAAGACTCATGATGTACCTTACCCCAATGGAAATCAACGCCCTTCTTTGTCAACTCATGCAAAGGTGTAGCAATGGTGTTGAAATATTTGACAAAGCGGCGGTAGAAACCTGCAAGACCAAGAAAACTCCTCACCTATGTGATATTGTTGGTACAGGCCAGCTCTTTATGGCTTCAATCTTTGCCTCATCCACCTCAATTCCCTGTGGAGTCACAACATAGCCAAGAAAAGAGACTCGATCCGTGCAAAAGGTGCACTTCTTAAGGTTACCAAATAAACGTGCATCTCATAAAGCATCCAAAACAGCACGCAAATGACTCATATGTTCATCTATGGATTTGCTATAAATCAAGATATCATCAAAGTAAACTACCACAAATTTACCAATGAAAGCTCTTAAAACCTCATTCATCAAGCGCATGAAAGTACTAGGTGCATTAGTTAAACCAAAAGGCATTACTAACCACTCATATAATCCAAATTTTGTTTTGAAAGCTGTTTTCCATTCATCTCCAAGTTTCATTCTAATTTAATGGTAGCCACTATGCAAATCAATTTTAGTGAAAATTATAGCACCACATAACTCATCAAGCATGTCGTCTAGCCTAGGAATAGGATGACGATACCTAATAGTAATATTATTAATGGCTCTACAATCTAGACACATACGCCAAGTACCATCTTTCTTAGGAACCAAAAGTATAGGAACAACACAAGGACTAAGTGATTGACAAACATACCCACGATCCAAAAGATCTTGAACTTGTTGTTGTATCTCCTTAGTCACCTCAGGATTGGTCCTATAAGTAGCCTGGTTTGGCAAAGTAGCACCCAGAATCAAATCAGTTTGATGCTCAATCCCTCTCAAAGGTGGCAATCCCGGGGGTATCTCAGCTGGAAAAACATCCTCATACTCCTGCAAAAGGTTAGTGACAGCAGGAGGCAAAGCACTAGAAGCAATATCATCAAGCGAAAACAAAGCTTGTTTGTATATCAAAGCATAGCAAATATCATCATTATCAGAAATTTCAGCAAGCTCAGATTTTGTTGCAAGACATGAACAACCTTGTTTAATTCCAGCACCCTTAGAACTTGAAGAATCATTAACATTACTAGGTGTAGAATCAGAATTAACAGGTTGTTGAATTTCAGGACCTTTATTTTTCAAACTAGCAGCTCTTTCTAAATCAGCTTGTACAATTTTAGCAGGGGTCATTGGTAACAAAGTAATTTTAGTTCCTTTATGCATAAAAGTGTACTTATTACTTCTACCATGGTGTACAACATCATTATCAAATTCCCAAGGTCTACCCAATAAAAGTGAACATGCTTGCATGGGTACGACATCACAATCAACAGAATCCACATAAGAACCAATGGAAAAAGGAACTCTATAAGTTTGTATTACCTTCGCTTTTCCAGAGTCGTTTAACCACTGAATGTAGTACGGATGTGGATGTGGACATGTGGTTAAAGCAAGCTTGTTGACCATATCAGAACTCACCAAGTTATTGCAGCTCCCTCCATCAATGGTGACACGTGCTCGGTGGTTCTTGATGACGAAGAAAATTTGGAACAAGTTGTGGCGTTGCATCGTCTCGGGCTGATAAACTTGTGTGCTAAGGACACGTTGAATAATAATGTTCATGTATCCCGTGGTGTCTCCACCTCCAAGGATAAGGTCACTGCTGGTGGTAGCGACGTCCTCCTCCTCATCCTCCACATCGGACGTGCTCATGTAACCGCCATCGTCTATCGCCACATATGTCCGCCTACTTGGACAATATTTCTGCACATGACCAAGTCCATGGCAGCGGTGGCACTGAATCCCTGTAGTGCGCCCCGTTAAAGCAACAGAGGAGGCACTACTAGCTGGTACCTGCACAGATGTTTTACCTGAGCGCGTAGAAGGTGCAGGGGCTGATCTTGGGGCTGCAGAAACAACACTGGTTCCCTTGGTAGCTTCTGGTGGGGGCGGCCGGAAAGATGGCCTAGGCAGTCCCAAAGTTCCCGTCGAGTGTGGGGGGTAGGAGTTCCTCGACTTGCTGTACTCCTCAAAAGCCTGGAGAAGTCCCTGTGATTCTTTCTCTGCAAGCATAGCATACTGGAAACACTGGATGAGGGTATAATATTCTTTATAATCAAGGATGTCCTGAATTTGTTTTCTTAAACCAGAATAAAAGCAACAAATCTGATCCTCTACTTTTTCATCTACAGCACAACGAATCAAACCCTTCTAAAGCTCACTAAAGTACTCCTGAACAGTTATATCTCCTTGTTCTAAATGCTGCAGTTTATTATGAATCTCTCTATAAAAAGAAGGAGGAACAAAACGATTGCACGTTGCTACCTTAAGTTCTTCCCAAGTAGTAGGCAAATTAGTTTCAGCAGCTAGACCACTCCACTAAACAATAGCAAAGTCATTAAACTCACTAGTGGCTTGTCTATCTCTATGTTGTTCAGGAACATGGTGGGCATTAAATTTTGGTTCTACAGTCATCTCCCAATCAACATAAACATCACCATCATACTGACCCGAAAACAAAGGAATTGAAAACTTAATTTTAGCATACGGGTCATCTAGAGCATAGTTACCGTGTGGACGATGATTTTCGTTATGGAAACCACCCTTACCTTGAGTATTATGTTGCAAATGACATCATAATCGTGCGGTCCTTGTAGCTTACCTATCCACGGTGCCATCAGCCTTATACACCGTGTCTTCATCATGGACATCTTCAACGTCGTTGTTGTTGTTATTGGTGTTCGTATCGTTGGTTTTGGGAGCGGTCTCCAACGCAACAACCTGACCGGTTAACTTAGAGACCTGCTTCTCCAACCGCTCGATGCTTTCTCCAATGTGAAGCTTGTTGACCGCATCAGTAACGACTCTGGTGATCGTCTCTGCGAAATCACTATGAGCAGCCTGCAAAGCCTTCTGGAGCTGCTCTTGGCTCATGCACTCAGCAAATTGTGAGGGTGAAGCCATCTCTCCGTCGTCACTTCCTACCATCACAAACACCAAAACAGGAAACAAACAGTGAAGGTTATCCCTACAAAACAGCTAAGCAGTGGTGCCTCTCAACACAGCAAAAGGAAACTCCTTACAAAGCTCTTGCAAAGTTCTAAAAAGCAAAGCAAAGGATACCAGGGAGGTGCGTTCCACTATTGCAAGGGTCACAAAAGAACCTATGTGCTGTCCAGAAGAAATATGTAGAGCTAGGAAGGCCAAATATATATATGTGAGTGGCACATAAATCAAAAACAGATAGTAAAGCTGAATAAGTGCCCAAGTAACTTGTACCTAGTTGCTGGTCTAAGTATATCCTAGAATAGTAGTGATAGCAAAGTAGAAACAAGGAGACAAAGGCACACAGGCAATAACAGGGGGCTAAGTGCAAAACAGCCGAATCTAGAAATTTAAGGGGGCTAGATGTAGCACTAGAAAAATCCCAAATTTCTTTTTTTTTTATTTTATTTTTTTGATATTTTTTTCCAACTCACCAATAATGGGGGAGAATCCACAGAAAATTTCAGCTCAAATAGAGGTAGGATGTGGCCTACAGAAAATCTTGAAGTTGCAGAAAACGTCGGGTTTAAACTTGAATCAATTTTTTCTTTATCTTCCCGATTTTTTTTGAATTTTTTGACGAGGGCACACAGGGGAAGATCAACTTTGAGTCAAGAATCTTCTGTAAAAATATCAGCCAAAATGGACAACCAAGCGAAAAATTATGCCCGTTTTACCGAAGAGGGGTCGGAGTCGGTTTTCTAGAAACCCGAGGCGAAACCCGAGTCGGGTTTGGGGTTGGGATTGGAATCGGGTAGGATTTTTTTTTGGCGGCGTGGAGGCAGCGAAAAGTGGAATTTCTGGGGGTTGTTCTGGGGTGTTGACGGTGTGTTTAGGGTGGGATTAGGGTGGGAGTAGGCTAGGTGTGTCGATCAATCAACCCTAGCACAAAAAGGCAACAAAACAGAGGATGGTGAAGGGGATGGCGGTTAGGGTTGCAAGGGAAACACTACCGATGATAAAAATACAAACTAAACCAGCGACTAAACAAGAACTAGGGCACAAACTCAACACTACGGACTCTGAAATTGAAATATGCAAAGGCTAAACACGTGGTTATGGGCGGAGGGAAGATTTTTTTTTTTGGTTTTTCTGTGGACGATAGGATGAACACAAAACAAAATTAACTAAGGGTAGTGCGAACCTGACGGTGCACCTGAAACCTCTGATTACCTCTTGATGTGGACAAGGGTTCCCGATCTTCTGAAAGGTTCTGGATACGTTGATTTGGTCAGAGGTGACACACAAATCGATCCGACTTCAGAACAGCACGTTCTAAACCCCACAATCATAGCACAATGTCTCCACTGGTTATCAACTGTCCTAAAATGATTGACCTCACCAAGAAGGCTATTCCCTGCCTGCGAATCAAGAACACAAGCAAGAACAAAGAAGAATGCAACACAATTACAGATGTTGGGATCTCACAAACCGTGATGACGGTGACACTGTTATGAACAGAATAATCTAAGCAAAACCTGGACCCTAATGGTGTGGTGGCAGATGTATATAAAGACCCTAGGATCATGCAAGACCCTCTCGATGCGCCCCTAATTAGGCTCAACTAGATACAAAGCCCAAAGGCCAAAAACAGGCGACACAACACCGAAACAGATTCTAGATCCTCTCTTGTTTCGACCATTCCTGATGACTCCAGATGTATTTTGACATGATACTGGCGGCATTGGAAAGTTCTTCTTCTTATCTTTCCGTGCATATATAGAACATCCAAATCCGAGTTCGTATGCGTCCTGGGCATCCATTTTAGTGCAGACTGGTCCTGAGCCCCAAAACAGACTCGAAGTCGGTTTTGGTTGGGGCTCCACCTTGGCTTCCATGTCCTTGCTGGCCCTCCATGTCTCTGTGACACCCCAGGTGTCTCACTTTCATTTAACCAACATGAAGAGCATAGATCATGAACAACATAGCATAAAATAATAAGACTCACTCCCTTTTGAATTAAATCCAAGCAAATCAAAACCCTGCAACCAAAATTTGTGAGCTAAATAAAAATTTATTATATACATATGCCAAATAAATTCATAATCAGATTAGTAATATTAAAATAGAATTTTATGAATTTATTGAGCAATTTACCACATTTGGAAATGCCTAATTAATTAATTAGAGCATAAAAACCTTTCATATTGGAGATTTAATTATAAAATAAATATAACTTTTCTGGCTGGGTCCCACGAGAGCACCACAAATATCTGCAAGGACCTATGTGAAAAATCCCAATTTAATTGAAGGCACCTAGCTATTTTATTTCATACTACCTTTGACTAAGGACCTTTTTGTGAGGATCTGGAAAGATGAGGGGGTTCAGGGGGAAATCTCCCTCTTCTTCCTCCATTGGCCGGCGCAGCCTTGCTCCCCTCCTCTGCCGATGTCAGCGCCCTGTTCTCCTCAGAACCGCGCGTGCAACAGGGCGTCAATGCTGGCCACCCCTCTACCACTCTCTGTCCCTCTGCCCTGCCGGTCGTGCGCGCCAACGGCTCTCTCCCTCTTCCCTTTTCTCCTCTCTGCATGCCACCGAGCGACCCTGCGATCTTCAATTCCTCCCCCTCTTCTCACTCCCGATGCCCCAACCACACCCCTTTCCTCTACGCAACTAGACCCCGCACCGCGAGCTCACAAGCGTCACACCCTCTCACTCTCTACTCACTCTACCCTCTCTTTCCCTTCCTTTCCACCACTTCGCCATTACCGACCACCACCTCGAGCTTCAGCGCCACGGATTCCACTACTTTAGAGCCGAGCCAAGACCACCCATGTCTCTGCTCGGCCAAAACTGCACGCGCCTTGGCTGAATCGAAGAAAGATCAGAGGCTAGCCCTCCGGTGAGTTTCTCTATCGTTGGCATAAATTAGCTGCTCTCGGTGAGCCTCGGCACCCATTCTTTTTCCTCTCATGCGCACAACCTCCTGATTCACCTCCCTGACCAGCTCTCACTATGTTTTCCATCACGGAGTCGATGGCATCACGATTTTCCCCATCGCCACCGTCGAACTCGAGTCGCCACCACGATGAGCTCCCGCCTTCGGCCCTCCTCGTCCAACACCGACTCGATGCCGATGATAGCCTCGCCCCCATGAAGCTCTAGGGCTTGACCGTGACGGATTTGGTGCTCCCTTCCGTTCCCGCGACGCAGCCAAAGGCCTCCGCTCCGGCGCCTCTCGTCGCCGACCACCATCAGTGAGCCACCGTCCACACGAACCCCTCCCCTCCCTTCACCGTGATGCACGCTACGTTTTTCCGCAACCGTGGCAAGCTCCCCGCCCACGAAGCCACTAGCGGTGAGCTCTCCGTCAAGCTGTCCTGTCTCCGGTGGCGCTGACTGGCGCCTACTAGCAGCCACGCTGGCATCCGACGTGCCACCTACGTAGAGCCGATGTGTCGCACACGTGGCCCTCCTTTAACCAGAAAAATCCCAGGAAACGCTTAAATCTTCGAAAAACCATAGTAAATCAAATATAAATCCAATAAAGGCCAAATAAATTTGGTTAGACTCATCTTGTAGTGCTCAATTTTAGTAAAATAATAAATAGCTGTCTCTGTACATGTATTTTTATTGATTCATTTAATTGTCCAAACACCAAATAATTCACCAAAAATTCTAGGTATAAAAGTAAATCCTGATTTTTGGCATGCTTAATAAACACATGAAGAACTACCACCACAAATTTTGGTTTGCAAAAATATTAAATAGTTTAGGCTCTAGAATTTAATTAGTGTGTTTGCTTAAATTAATTCTAGTAATTATTCTGTAATTATTTGGCCCTTGCCTCTTGGCACAAAAATCACTCTTAGAAGTCCATGTACCCAGTAAAACACACAAATCCAGAAACCTAAATTTACTTAATTAATTAAATTGATTTTCTCATATCACTATTTTACTTTAATAAATGCTAGTAATTAGAATAATAATATCCAGAGGCTATAAATTGGTAAAAATGCAATTCACCTATGTCTCTGTTCATGATAAATCACTCAAGTCCGGAATCAATTGGTTACTATTTTAATTGCTTGATTATTCTAAAAAGCTATAACAAACCTAAATAAATGAATAACACACATAAAATGATAAAATTTTAAATTATTTCTTTGACGCATATGGCTTCAAGAACATAAGAGTAATTAAATAACATTCAAACACGACCCAACTTCTCTAAAGCATATGGCTTCGAGAACATAATAATAATTTATTTGACATCAAAACACGTTGTGCTTGCATGTATCATTGCATATAACGGTATTACGACAATACCGTTAACACCTTTGTCATCATATAGGTAATGACAACCAAGAGCCCGAAGAGGATCATCAGAAGGATACTGAGTCGCAGGAACAAGAGATTGAAGTTGCCAACACTAGTGTCGATTCAAGCAAGCCCCGGTTTTCATTCGCCATTTTATAAAGTTGCTAGTTATCAATATTACTAGTGACTATGATTATAGTTGCATTAGGTCATAGGAGTTGATTGGAACCCACTTGCATGATACCCCGATGACCTATACCATTGTCATTAGAATCTTGGTAGTATCGGTACTGTGTCGCTACGCTTAGTAATTACTAGGCGCGATAGATATCATTACTAAGAAGGAACTTGACCACTGGAACGGGACTTATAAAAGAAGTTTATTTTGATGTCACGACCGGGCAGGGATGATGCATGTGTAGGTTTGCAACAATACATGGGTGTTGACTACGGTAGCCCTGCCTTGTCGAACCTAGCACCCGTCCATGGTCGGCCCCTTGGTCAAGTATTGAACCGTACCGAATGCATGCTAGTCTATGGGCACTAGTAAACCGATGTAGCATTGACGCGGCAATGAGGATGGTACATAGTACAGTGGTCGTTGACCCTTCTGCTGCTGGATTGGGCGGTTCATAACGTGAAGTACTGTTGGCAGGACGGCATGCCCACTCGCTGAGGCTGGACTCAGACCGAGATGTTTTTTGTCCTTACGAAAGGTTGCCATATACGACCTTAATTGGTGCATATGTGTCATGTATCTCGGGTTGTCCCAGCTGGTGTAAATCAGTTGCAATTACTGTCCCTCGCAGTAATGAGTACCACTTGGTCACTGAGTCATCACGTAGTTGCACATGCTACTTCGGAATTGATTATGATGCTTATTGTTGATGTTACTCTTATGGCTCTTATGTTGTACTTACCTTATGTATTACTTTATTATCTTATTGTTGCAACTAAAGTTATATTCTGCTCTACCCAATTACCTTAATGAATAAAACTTGATAGAACTAATAGGTTGCTTAGTGCGAGTCTTTTCAAACAAGCCACCTCTTAGAGCCATTGTATGCCTAGACGTCCGATGGGTAAGTCTTGCTGAGTAATTAGTACTCAGGCTTTGTGCCACTGTAGTTTTCAGGTAATGAAGAGGTAGAGTTCCCTGAGAATGTGCTGCCCTTGGACTTGCAAGTCCCTGAGGGTTGGAATGCCCACTGGGAGTCCGACTTGCCGCCGCAGTATTGATGCGTGTTGCTAGAGTGATGGTTCTTCGGGCAGGTACCATTACTATGTTGTATCGTCGAGCTCGTAGCTCCTTATCGTTATTCGCTTCCGCTGTGTCTTCAAAAACTTTATAAACTTGTAATATTCCGCTGAACTCTGATGACTTAATGATGTAATATTTAACTTAAATTCGATCCAATGTTGTATTATCAAGTGTCTGTGTTATCAGCACCGTCGGGACCTCGATCCTCCGGGAAGGGGCGCCATAGCTGGTATCAGAGCCGTGGTCCATGATAATACAACAAATAAATCGTATTTTCAAAAACCACAATATTGCGAGTGAGGATATGTTAGTATTGCCCCTAGTAGATAATAGGGTGGTGACAAAGCTAACCTGGGTTATGTTTGTTTACATTATTGCATCTACGGCTTTTTCAAACGAAGGTACGTGCGTGCTTAACCAACATGCGTGATATCGGTGCCTGTGCTCGCAGGCAGATACGAGACACTGTTGGCTCGTGACTTATCACGGGGCGATCCTTTTCAGTGGATCATTACTAGTAGAACTGTGCTTCTTTTTGTAGTTTCTTTTGAATTTGATGTATTGTTTCTGCAATGGATCTTCTGCAGGTACGCTAATGCCATTAGTATAACATTTAGAATGACTTACGTGTTGAGTGCGGGTCGTCACCACATAATTCGTGCCGCTAAGTCTCGGCAAATTACGTGTTGAGTTGTGAGGAACAATAGGTTAATAAAATGGCACTTTCTGCATCATGCATCCCTCTTAACTAAACTAAAATATGTTCTCGTCTTGCTCACCAACCTCTGGCTAAATCTCTAGACTTGTTCAACATAAAAATTCGAAATACAAGACTAAATTGTCAAGATATTAAGAATCTGTCCTCAATTTAGCTATCAACTTCAAAAATTCATAACTAATGTTATACTTCGGATTTTTAGGTGTTTAAACCCAATCTGGAAAGCTCTTGAAGTCTATTTTCATCTCCAATAGGATTCACTATTTTACCAGTTATCCTCTGTCTAGTAGAGCCAAAACATTAAGCCTCTGTCATCCTGAAACAGAATCTGCCAACCTGAAATTGCAAAATTAATAACTCCAGATTTACTTGGAATTTTTGAGAGTGCAAGTACAATCTCGAAAGCTATGAAAGTGTACTATAACGTGGATCCAAGACCAAATTTTTGAGACTTTGTTTTCTGATTCAAAATATCCACTTTTCTGACTGTGGTACAGTCAAGACAGAATCCATTTTAAAACCCATTGCCGTATTGTTGCCCCTTGAGGCTGGAAAATGTGCACTAAAACTTTGTTTCTGTATTTCATAGCACTTATATGAAATGCATTGTTACTCATGGAACACTGTACTCATCATTCGGTTTATGTTCCAGATGGGTGACCACGGTTTTAAGGAGCTTTCACACGACGGGTGGCGCTACACCACCGGTCTCCACCACCATGGCTTTCCTACACTTTTGTGGGATCTTCTACGCTTGCTGGGATACGACGAGCCGCCCTCCTACAAGGCCCGCGAGGTCCATTGTCACGGCGTGACTCTTGCTGAGGTGCACATTAGCGTGCCCACACACCCGCGCAACCTCGACATGGCGGGTATGGAGAGCACGACGACTTGTGGGAGCCTCCATGAGGGCTTGGAGAGAGTCGCCCACAGGGCTCTCACCCACTTCTATGGGCGCCATGCAGCAGCGCTCTCTGGGACTCCTTATGAGATCATCCCCATCTGGCACCAGGCCAACCTAGTCTGGCAGAGGCGCGTGAGGCGCATCGGCGGCGACGACTACCCGACGTACCATGCGGGGTACCACCGTGTGGCCTACTACTCCAAGTACCTTCTCAACTTGGATGAGGAGGCTAGCAGCCACAGCAGGATCATACTGGCTGAGGCCGAGCAGGTCTGGGTTCAGAGGAATGACCTACAGACATAGGTTGACGCACAATAGAGAGAGATTCAACGACTGACTGCTGCTCTTGAGGCGAATGAGACTCGTGTTACTGAGGTGTCTGGATAGCGCGACACCCTCGCGCAGGAGGTTGACAGACGTGGCATCATTATGCAGCAGCGCACCAACCACAACGAGCACCTGCAACATCAGTTGACGGCTGCACAGCATGAGATGGAGCTTGTGGGAGAGGATTTAGAGACCCTGGCTCAGGAGAACCTGGGCCTGCAGCAGCAGCTTGAGGTGGCCTTGCACCACCGGCAGCACTGGAGGAGGAGGACCCGCAGGCGGATATGGACGAAGAGTCTGACGTAGACTACGAGGCACCAGCTCGAGGCAGGACCTAGGAGCTTAGTGGTAGTCTAGATTAGTCTCGGTAGTCAGGATCAGTTGGGTAGGTAACTTTTGTCGAACCACGGAAGGTTGTTGTATTTTGGGGTTGATGCGTGAGATGCTTTTGTAACTCGATGGCCACATATTCTGAGTAATGTACTGAATCTATGATGATTTACGCTATGTATTGGTTGTACCCTTAGTAGCCATTGTTGTTGCAACAAAGTTTAATCATACTCATTGACTCAATCAATGTACTTTCTTTGTAGATGGCTGAAAACAAAGAACAACCACCACAGGGTTGGGAAATTAACGATGGCCTGGAGTTCACGGGGATGATTCACCTATTTTGGAGAGTTCTCCAGAGATTCGGATATTCCATTCCTCCCACCTATGTTGGCAAGGAATTCCAGGAGCATGGAGTCCCCTCATGTGTCATCTATGTGGCGGTTCCCGCCAATTACTTAGTCATCCCCGCATGGGAGTCTTGGGCCCTTAGCGTCATAGGGACAGATCTGCCTTCCACCTGGAATGTAGCTGCATTCAAGGCACTTACTCAATTCTATGAAGACCACAAGCATGATGTTGCTGGAACACCCATCGCCTTGCTACCCATTAATGATGTGACGGACATCGAGTGGATGAGGCATGTGGATTTCATCTTTGACCCAAACCATCGCCACCATGATCCTATGCTGCCCATAATAGAGTATTATGGTTTGTCCACTTTCACTTTGTGCACAACTTGTGCCGGCATTTGGATGTGTTCCATTCTACACTTTGACTTTCTGAGGTCAAAAAATAAGCTAAGGATGAAGAAATTGCAGAACTGAACCAGCAAATCCAAGCCAAGAATGAAGAGATGGATGCGATTATGGAAGAACGTGACCAAGCCTTGCAGGATGCAGCAGATTTTGAGCATGACATGATTGAGGCTTAAGATGACTTGAACGCATTCAAGGCTGCCCATCTACCTATTGAAGGGAACTGGGATGATATCTCCATAGAGTATGGAGAACAAGACGATGTAGAGGTGGCACCTGTTGGTGATAATGACGTGGAAATGATGCATCTGGTGGAACCAGAAGAGCCTATGGAACCGGAAGAACCAGAAGAGCCGGAAGATCTAGGCCAGGAGTAGATAATTCGCTACCCCTATGTACGGTCATGTAGCATATGTATCCCTAGTTCGGTGTAGGAGCTTGAATCTTGCATAATGTGTCCACAATAGCATAGCTAGGCGTCGGCACATATATGTAAGGAACCGCGTGATGATGTCCTTTAACAACCATGTAGACTGAATTGAATCAATGGAGATGGTTGTCGTTTCTGAGATTTTACCGTGCCTCTTGCAAATTTATATTCTTGCGCATGTGATTTTATGGAATATTTTGAGAAATAACTAATGTGCAACCGTATAAATTGCAGCATGGTGCGTACTCGGAATCAGGAAGATCCTGAGAGCTCTTAGCAAGGAGCAAATGTTGAGCCTTCATTAGCTGAAGTCCTGGCCGCTGCACTCAACAGGCAGCAGAATGACTCCGAGCTGCTTTGTTGGCTAGTCGACATCACGTCCCACCTGGCCGGACGTGGAGGCAACCACAACCACCACCACAACCAGCCTCGTCAGAGCACTTACTCAGATTTTCTGGGTACCCACCCACCATCCTTCGAGCATGCCAGAGAGCCGCTGGACGTCAACGACTGGCTGCGTCAGACCAAGTCTAAGTTCAATCTGCTAGAATGCATCGAGCGCTAGAAGGTGCTGTTCGCCGCCCAACAACTCCAGGGCTCTGCTAGTGCCTGGTGGGCCAACTATGAAGCTTCTCTGCCCGCTGGACACCGCAGTGAATGGAATGAGTTCAAAGCTGCTTTCCGTGCTCATTTCATCCCCGCTGTCCTCATGCAGAGAAAGTTCCAGGAATTCATGGATCTAAAACAAGGAGGGAGGAATGTCCTCCAATATTTTGATGCTTTCAATCACCTTGCTCAGTATGCCACTGAGTATGTTAATACTAAGGAAAAAAAGAGATACGCATTCCTACGTGGGGTGAATGCCACACTCAAGGAACGTCTGACTTGGCAGACGACTGGCACATACAACGATCTGGTCAATGCTGCTATTATCCAGGAACGCGCTATGTGCCAAATTGAAGAAGAAGACCGCAAGAGAAAGGCCCCTGCTACTGCCTCTGCTGCCCCACAGGCGAAGCATCGCCTGATATATACTTCACCCACTGGACAACATTTCCGAGTAGCACCGCAGCAACAACTTCAGCGATGGTTTGGCCCGAACTACTCGAGACCATCATAGCAGTAGAACTTCCCACCTCGTGCACCGTACCAACAGCAGAACAATCAGTACCATGCACCGTATCAGCAACAAGGGAACCCGAGTGCTCGTGCCCCACAAGCTGCTGATCGTGGAGGCAACTACCCTTGCTACAATTATATTCGTATCGGCCACTTTACAAAGAACTACACTGCACCAAGGCGCAACAACAACAGCAACAACAACCAGCATCAGAACCAGAGCTGGAATGTGAATGCACCATCACGTGGTGCCCAAGTGAACTACACCAATGCGGAAGATATCCCTCAGGGCGAACCCGTGCTGACCGGTACACTCTCGCTCTATCGCCAGCCTGTCCTTGCACTTTTTTATTCTGGTGCTACGCATAATTTCATTAGCCAAGCATGTGTCCAAAAACTTAATCTTCAACCCCATACTATAGAAAGATGCTACACAATTCATTCCCCCGTTGGGCAAATTAGTGCCAATCAAATAATATGCAAAGCTCCTCTAGAAATAAACAAGAAAATCTACCCCACGGATTTTATCATGCTTGGCCACCAAGGAATTGATTTGATCTTGGGTATGTTCTAGATGAAAACCCATAGAGCCATGCTAGACATCGAGCCCCGTATCGTTCACATCAACTCCCCTTTGCATGGAAAAGATACATTTTCTCTAAACATCAATTCATCGAAAGCCTTGATTGTCCATCACTTGGAAGGGCAATCGCTCGAGAACATCCCCGTTGTTTGTGAGTATCTGGACATATTTCCCGAGGATATCTCTGGGCCTACCACCTGATCGTGAAGTGGAATTTAAGATAGAGCTACAGCCAGGAATTTCTTCGATATCTCGTCGACCTTATAAGATGGCCCCGAATGAGTTGGCCGAATTGAAAAAGCAATTGAATGAGTTATTGGAAAAGGGACTCATTCACCCAAGCACTTCACCTTGGGGCTGCCCTGCTATTTTTTTCAAGAAGAAGGACAAATCTCTGCGTCTTGTTGTTGATTATCGACCTCTCAACGAAGTTACCATCAAGAATAAATACCCGTTACCACGAATTGATATCCTTTTTGATCAATTAGTTGGTGCTAAGGTATTTTCAAAAATTGACCTCCGTCCGGGTTATCATCAAATCAAAATCAGAGCAGAAGATATTCCAAAGACCGCCTTTTCTACTAGATATGGATTATTCGAGTATCTAGTAATGTCATTCGGATTGACAAACGCTCCAGCTCATTTCATGTATCTCATGAATTCGATATTCATGCCAGAGATAGACAAATTTGTGGTAGTATTCATTGATGACATCGTCTATTCTAAATCCAAGGAAGAGCATGCTGAACATCTTCGCATGGTTCTTCAACGTCTACGAGACCACAAGTTGTATGCAAAATTCAGCAAGTGTGAATTTTGGTTGGACCGTGTGCCATTCCTCGGTCACATACTCTCTACAGAAGGAATCTCGGTAGACCCTAGCAAGGTTCAAGATGTGCTAGATTGGAAGCCACCAAAGACAGTTCACCAAGTACGTAGTTTCCTCGGACTAGCCAGATATTATCGTAGGTTCATACCAAATTTTTCTCGGTTGACCAAACCCATCACGGAGCTGCTGAAAAAGGAGAAAAAGTTTAATTGGAACATCAATTGTGAAGAACCATTTCAAGCATTGAAGAAATTATTGACAACTGCCCCAATACTGGCTCAACCCGACATCACCAAGCCATTCGACGTATATTGTGACACGTCTGGGACAGGACTTAGATGTGTACTCATGCAAGAAGGTCGTGTCATAGACTATGCATCTCGACAGCTAAGGAAACATGAAGAGCACTATCCAACGCATGATTTGGAGCTAGCTGCAGTTGTACTTGCACTGAAAATATGGAGGTATTATTTGCTCGACAACTTAGTGCACATCTACATAGACCATAAGAGCTTGATATATATCTTCACCCAGACTGATCTGAATATGAGACAGCATCGGTGGCTAGAACTGATTAAGGATTATAACCTGGAGATTCATTATCATCCAGGCAAGGCTAATGTAGTCGCCATGCGTTAAGTAGAAAGGTCCACTGCAACAACTTAGAGCTGGAAGTTCAGGACAGAAATGACCGCGAAACTAATTCAGAACCCAGCCTTCACGTTTTACCTGCTGTAGTGATTAGCATCCAAAGTGTGCAATCTACTATTCGTGAAGAAATCATTGCTACATAGAAAAATGACGTTGGTATAAATCATATCCGTCAAAACATTGAAGATGGTAAAGCAAAATGCTTTACCCAAGACTCGGACGGTACTCTATGGTTCGATAACCGTTTAGTAGTACCAAAAGACTTTGAACTTTAACGGAAAATCATGGATGAAGCACATCACTCCAAGTACTCCATCCATCCGGGTAGTAATAAAATGTACCAAGACTTGAAGAAGAATTTCTAGTGGACAAGGATGTAGCGGGAAATTGCTCGGTATGTCGTAGAATGCGATACCTATCAGGGAGTTAAGGCTGATCATTTGAAACAAGTCGGATTACATCAACCATTGAGTATTCCCGCATGGAAGTGGGAAGACATCAGCATGGATTTTATTGTTGATCTCCCTCTCACCTCTCGAAAGCATGATTTGATTTGGGTCGTTGTGGATCGACTCACGGAATCTGCCCACTTCCTACCGATCAATAACACCTACAAGATAAAGCAATATGCATAACTATACATAACAAGAATTCTATATCTTCATGGAGTACCCATGACCATTGTTACAGATCGTGGCTTGCAGTTTGTCGCTCATTTCTAGGAACAACTGCATGCATCGCTGGGTACCAAGCTAATTAGGAGTTCCGCTTACCATGCCACCACTGATGGACAAACAGAATGTGTCAACCAGATTTTGGAAGATATGCTTAGAGCATGTGTTTTAACACATGGTGGTAATTGGGATGAGTATTTGCCTTCTGCGGAATTCTCATACAACAATAGTTACCAGGAGAGTTTAAAAATGTCACCATTTGAGGCACTTTATGGTGGCAGTTGTAGAACACCGCTAAATTGGTCTGAATCTGGAGAAAGGGTAACCTTTGGTCCTGACCTTGTCATTCAAGCCAATCTTAAAGCCGCTAAATGCCGACATAATGATGCTGAAGAAAAGGTTCGTATCATTCAAGCCAATCTTAAAGCCGCTAAATGCCGACAAGATAAGTATGCAAACAGACGACATAGGCCACTGTACTTCAACAAGGGTGATTACGTCTATCTCAGGGTGTCATCTATGAAGGGTATCCAACGGTTTGGAGTCAAAGGAAAGTAAGCTCCCCGTTATATTGGACAATTCCAAATTCTGGAGCGATGTGGAAACATGGCCTATAAGCTGGAGTTACCCGTTAATCTATCCAGAGTTCATCATACCTTCAATATCTCTCAGCTTAAACGATGTCTCAAGCCACCCATCAACAAGATTTTGAAAGAATATGACCAACTCCAACCCAATCTCACATACTCCAAACAACCCATGAAGATTCTCGACAAGAAAGAGCGCACAACCCATAATAGAACCCTCAAATTCTATAAGGTGCAATGGAGTAACCACTTAGAGGACGAGTCTACGTGGGAATCTAAAGAATTCCTGAGTACTCACTACCCGAACTTTTGGTCATCATACATAGGTATGTTTTGACCACCGTACTTCCCTTTAGTTTGCCTTGTTCATAATCTCAAGACGAGATTTCTTTATGGTGGGAGGACTGTGACACCCCAGGTGTCTCACTTTCATTTAACTAACATGAAGAGCATAGATCATGAACAACATAGCATGAAATAGTAAGACTCACTCCCTTTTGAATTAAATCCAGGCAAATTAAAACCCTGCAACCAAAATTTGTGAGCTAAATAAAAATTTATTATATAACATATGCCAAATAAATTCATAATCAGATTAGTAATATTAAAATAGAATTTTATGAATTTATTGAGCATTTTACCATATTTGGAAATGCCCAATTAATTAATTAAAGCATAAAAACATTTCACATTGGAGATTTAATTATAAAATAAATATAACTTTTCTGGCCAATTGGATCCCACCAGAGCACCACAATATCTCCAAGGACCTATTTACAAAATCCCAATTTAATTGGAGGCCCCTAGCTATTTTATTTGAAACTACCTTTGACCAAGGACCTTTCTGCGAGGATCTCGAAAGATCAGGGGGTTCAGGGGGAAATCTCCCTCTTCTTCCTCCATTGGCCGGCGCAGCACTGCTCCCCTCCTCTGCTGACGCTAGCGCCCTGTTCTCCTCAGAACCGCACGTGCAACAGTGTGTCAACGCTGGCCACCCCTCTGTCACCCTCTGTCCCTCTGCCCTGCCGGTCGTGCGTGCCAATGGCTCTCTCCCTCTTCCCTTTTCTCCTCTCTGCACGCCACTGAGCGACTCGGTGATCTTCAATTCCTCCCCCTCTTCTCGCTCCCGACACCCCAACCACACCCCTTTCCTCTGTGTAACTAGACCCCGCACCGCAAGCTCACAAGCGCCGCACCCTCTCACTCTCTGCTCACTCTGCCCTCTCTTTCCCTTCCCTTCCACCACTTCGCCACTACTTTCAAGCCGAGCCAAGACCACCAGATTGTGCGTCCCCATGTCTCTGCTCGACCAAAACCGCGTGCGCCTTGGCTGAATCAAAGAAAGATCAGAGGCGTGCCCTCCGGTGAGTTTCTCTGCCTCCGGCCATAAATTAGCTGCTCTTGGTGAGCCTCGGCACCCATTCTTTTTCCTCTCATGCGCACAACCTCCTGACTCACCTCCCTGACCTGCTCTCTCTTTGTTTTCCATCGCGGAGTTGATGGCATCACGATTTTCCCTGTTGCCGCCATCGAACCCGAGTCACCACCACGACGAGCTCCCGCCTTCGGCCCTCCTCGTCCAACACCGACTACGGATTTGGTGCTCCCTTCCGTTCCCACGATGCAGCCGAAGGACTCCGCTCCGCCGCCTCTCATCACCGACCAACCCCGGTGAGCCACCGTCCACGCAAACCCCTCCCTTCCCTTCGCCGTGATGCACGCTGCGTTTTTCCGCAACCGCGGCAACCTCCCCGCGTGTGCAGCCACCAGCGGCGAGCTCTCTGGCAAGCTGCCCTATCTCTGGCAGCGCTGACTGGCGCCTACTGGCAGCCGCGCTGGCATCCATCATGTCGCCTACGTGGAGCCGATGTGTCGCACACGTGGCCCTCCTTTAACCAGAAAAATCCCAGGAAATGCTTAAATCTTTGAAAAACCATACTAAATCGAATATAAATCCAATAAAGCCCAAATAATTTTTTTTAGAATCACCTTGTAGTGCTCTATTTTAGTAAAATAATAAATAGCTGTCTTTGTACATGTATTTTTATTGATTCATTTAATTGTCCAAACACCAAATAATTCACCAGAAAGTCTAGGTATCAAATTAAATCCTGATTTTTGGCATGCTTAGTAAACACATGAAGAACTACCACCACAAATTTTGGTTTGGAAAAATATGAATTATTTTAGGCTCTGGAATTTAATTAGTGTGTTTGCTTAAATTAATTCTAGTAATTATTCTGTAATTATTTGGCCCTTGCAACTTGGCACAAAAATCACTCTTAGAAGCCCCTGTACCCAGTAAAACACACAAGTCCAGAAACCTAAATTTACTTAATTAACTAAATTGATTCGCTCATATCACTATTTTACTTTAATAAATGCTAGTAATTAGAATAATAATATCGAGAGGCTGTAAATTGGTGAAAATGCAATTCACCTCTGTCTCTGTTCATGATAAATCACTCAAGTTCAGAATCAATAGGTTACTATTTTAATTGCTTGATTGTTCTGAAAAACTATGACAAACCTAAATAAATGAATAACACACATAAAATGATGAAATTTTAAATTGTTTCTTTGAAGCATATGGCTTCAAGAACATAAGAGTAATTTTAATTAATATTAAAACATGACCCAACTTCTCTGAAGCATATGGCTTCGAGAATATAATAATAATTTATTTGACATCAAAACACGATGTGCTTGCATGTATCATATCATTGCATATAATGGTGTTACGATAATACCGTTAACACCGTTGTCATCATATAGGTAACGACAACCAGGAGCCCAAAGAGGACTTGCAAGTCTCTGAGGGTTGGACTACCCACTGGGAGTCCAACTCGCCACCGCAGTATTGATGCGTGTTGCTAGAGTGATGGTTCTTCGGGCAGGAACCATTACTATGCTGTATCATCGAGCTCGTAGCTCCTTATTGTTATTCGCTTCCACCGTGTTTTCAAAAACTTTATGAACTTGTAATATTCCGCTGCACTCTGATGACTGAATGATGTAATATTCAACTTAAATTCGATCCACTATTGTATTATCAAGTGTCTGTGTTATCAGCACCGTCGGGACCTCGATCCTCCGAGAAGGGGCGCCACAGTCTCCAAGTCCTTCTTCCATCATCTCATGGTCTTCTCCATGGTTCCTAATTACAATATAATCATTAGGTAGCAAACCATTCTCAAAAGTGACATATGATGAAGAACGTAGGAATGAGCTCACCTCTAAATTTAGTCATCGTGCACGAGCTCTAGTCATTGGACCTTGCAAGTCCAGAATTGGAGGAGTGTTGCATATATCTTTAGGAGTGATGTCCTCATCAAGGAAGCTGAAAAAAAAAACACTCTTCTTCCTCTAGTTGTTCTACCTAATATCTTCATCTTGCTGCTTCCTCTTCCCTGCGGTAGTCTATCCAAAATATACTTGCTCAAAACTCATAATGCTCCAAAACTTGTTCACCAGTTAGAGGCACTAGAGGCTCCATCTCTTCAACCTTGTCATTGAAGCTCACCTTGTTCATTCGCCACCTGTGGCCTGAAGACAAAAAACGGCCATGCCCCATATAGCAATGCTTTTTACCATGTTGTAACCACAAGTAATCATTATCCTTGTGACAATGAGGACAAGCAAACTTTCCTTTTGTGATCCAACCAGATAACATCACATATGCAGGAAAATCATTTATTGTCCAAAGTAAAACTGCATGTAGATTAAAATTCTTCTTTGCTTTTGCATCTAAAGTCACAACTCCATTAATCCAGAGATCATTTAGCTCATTGATCAGATGCTGCAAATACACATTAATGTTAATTCCTAGAGATCTACGCCCTGGAATGAGCATCCACATCATCCAATAAGAATGTTTAAAGCATAACCATGGAGGCAGGTTATAAGAAATTAGGAGCACTGGCCATGTAGTGTAATTCACATTCAACATCCCAAATGGATTGAAGCTATCTGATGCATGTCCCAGCCCAACATTACATGGATCTGATGCAAATTCCTTATACTCGCCATCTACGTGCTTCCATGCCAATGAGTTGGCTGGGTGCCAAACTTTCCCATCTTTAACGACCAATTCTTCAGCATGCCAACGCATTTGCTTCGATGTGGTCGCGTTCATATATAATCTTTGAAGGCGAGGAATAAGTGGAAAGTACCTCAGTATTTTTTTAGGAAAGAGCTTATTCTTCTTTACTCCACCATCATGATCAAGGGCACCACCCTCTGCATGCCCCTCTGGATCAACATTTTTCTACCTACTTTCTTCGCATGTTGGACACTCATGCAGATCCTGGTATTCTCCATGAAATAACACACCACCTTTGACACAAGCATGAATCTTCACATAGTCTAGGCCAAGTTCTCAAACTATCTTTCGAACTTTTTCCAATATATCTAGGACACATTGTCCTTTGGGGAGCAAAAGACATATTAACCAAAGGATCTGCTCTGTGGCATTGTTGCTAATGCTGAACATGTACTTAATCTGAAATAGACTCACAATGAAAAATATTTTTGCAGCCTCCTTACAACCTAGGTACAATTCTTTCTCTGCTTCTTGCATTATTTTGAAAAAAATCCTTTGCTGAATCATTTGGCTCATCGGTATTATTGCTGCTTTCGCTAAGCTTTCCATGTATAGCATCCCTGATTAGTGAGTCCATCAGATTTTTAACAGCGGGGCCATTAAGAGCAGGTTCGCCTTCATCAGTAAAATTGCGATTATCATCCAGAACCATAGGCTCAGCAGCTAGATCACGAAAATGATGTTCATGTGTTATGAATTCCTTATGAAACCCTCTGTGAACCAGGTGCTGTGCAAGCTCAGTCTTTGTTCTATATGCCATTCAACCACACCTACTACATGGACATTTCGTAGTCTCTCCTGGAAAAGTGCCCTGAAAGGTGTCTTCAATGAATTTTTCAACTCCGTCCTGCCAAGCCTTCTCTCCATGTGGCAACAGCATCCAACTCCGATCATTCCCGGATGCCATTAGTGAAATTAAAGGAACTAATTAACAAATTCTTGAAACAGGAGAAAAAGCTGCTGATGGTGGACTAATAAACAAACGACAATTGAAACTACTATCCTAAACAAATGAAACTACTCAGGTTTACTAACTTGCAAATCAGCCCCAATGACAAAAAAGTATTAGAAGATCTCGACCTTAATTATCATGGATGGCTTCTGTTCCAGGAGACGGGGTGTGGAGATGTCCGGTGTCCACAATCCTGGCCGCGCGCGCCTTCCCTCGGCCGAATGCCTTTTGGCCGTGTCACCAGCGACTGTTCTAGGGTGGAGGCGACATTGGAGCTGAGGATGGAGACACCAACAGCAGCTAGTGGACGGACAACATTGGAGCCGACACGGACTAGGGGCCCCATGCTAGTATTATGTTTTTTGCGAGGGAGAAAATCCTAGTATTTACTTCCCGCCTGGTATGAGTCATATAGTCCCTCTAATTCTATGCGTAATGCAGCTCGTTTTAGACAACATTTATCATACAAATCTTATCTTATATATATTTACTAATTAGAGCCTCCTTTTGATGCCTCTACGTTAATCAGAGAAAAATTAAAGAAATTCTCACAAAAAATGAGTCTACACTCTATGGCAACCCTACTCCGAAAAGTAGAGTATGTCGTACAGGATCGCCTCGGGAGATGGTTAACGAAGTAACCATACACAGCATTCACACATGAACATTCATCATGTACAACATTACATCACTTAGGTGCGTAATATTACAAGTTCAGAGATAGAATGTAATTAAGTCTAAATCTGATACAATACATATGTTCTTAGTATATATTACATAATTTAGCGGAAGCGATACAACGACAAAACACGACGTCAAGCCCTATGTGAACCATGCCAGCCCTATGGCGATGGCTCACTCATCACAGTTAGGGGAGCTAGGGACCCATTCAATGGTCCAGTTCTGAGGCTCCCCACCTTCCCACACAACCTTGTTACAACAATCACAATATGTGGCCTGAGGAAAACTTGAAAATTCAACATCAACGCAAAGCCTGAGTATCTAACATACTTCGCAAGACTTACCCGTCAACCGGTTTACTAAAACTGACTCCTAGTATGCAGGGGGCTGACCGGGTTTATTTGATAGTTGCATAAAAGCTCCTATTAGTTATATGCTGCGCTTTCAATTTCCTTAAACAAGACTTTACTTTGCTTATCGTAGAACACAGCTACGGTGAGTCTAGCTAGCTGCTAAGACATGAATATAGCTAAAGAGCAATACATCATAGCATTGTGTATCCATAGCATAAATAAATTTCAGAAACATAACCATACTTTACTACTTAACATATCATTGCCGCTGCTCGAACAAGAGGTACTCATAACCGCGAGGGACGGCAATTCGAATTGATTTACATCCTGCAGGGAAAACCCAAATACACGACATACGGATCATTCAAGAACATGTATGGCCGCCCTTCACAAGATTGCTATAAAGTCGATTCGGGGCCATCGATCCCGAGTACACATCCTCCCCGTGATACAGTACTTCGTATCCGAGGCTTAACCCATGCACTCTCCAGCGGTCCTCAAACCCGTGCAACCATCGTTCTGTTCACATCACCTATGGATCGATGAGTATGGCCGTCCAACAATACGGCACCCAAGTTACTAGGTATACCAATTCCCATATTAATGATAGGTGCTCCATTTTTATCAAGTCCATCAACCAATTGAACCATAGTTGAAACTATAACCTACCGTTGACTCCACTAGTTTAAGCATAGCATTTTGCTAACGGAAAAGCTTACTAACATACTAATCATAGGTCTTTGCTGGAGTATGCAAGTGTGTTTCATCCAAGTCCTACACTTAATGCACAATACAATACTCCTATCTTGTGATAAAGTAAAAGGACTCGAATGATAAAATAGGTTATGCACCGGGGCTTGCCTTGGGTGTGATCGTAGTTAGCGTCTTCACCAAAGTGCACTTCAGCTCCTTGCTGGTCCGGTGGGATCTCCTGGGTCTCGATTCCTATATGGAATGGACATGCATCAATGCTAAGGAATACAAAAGGTTTCATGGCGTTTTCTTAATTAAAGATGGAATGCATGGCATGAAGACTCATGGTACTTCCTCAGCAAATAAATTAATGAACTAATCACTCATTCATGAATATGGTTGCATACTTAAGTATGACATGGTAACCACTGAATTTGAAGGGGACAAACTTCTAATTACTAGAATGCAACTTTTAATTATCACAATCTTAGTGTATGTCCACTTTAACATGAGCATGGCCTAGATGTTGATCATATGACATCACATGATGATGATGATATGACAATGTAGTACTTAGGGTCAAGTTTCAGAAAGTTCATTTTGAGCCACTTAGCTAAAGTGACCATATGCAAACTAACCCTATACATAAAAATGGCATTTTAATTGCATAACTAGTTCTAGCTCATGTAGTTAATTAAGAACCAAGAGTACAAATGCTCATGAGAGTTTCTACTGCAATGGGAGGATGAATGGTTCTCCATGAATTTCCGTAAACTAATTTATTCCCACTTTCCTTAACTATACACATGAAGTAACATTTATATGAAGAATTTCCTAGTTAATTAGCACATGATCAATTTCGGTAGAGAATTTATACTTAGGTAGCTTCAAATTTTTCATGGGATTTTACATAAGTGCACAAGTGCATAAGGAACAGGAATGCCAAATTTCATGAATAAATTCCTAGCCAATAATTTATATAAATTCAACCCGGGTTGGGATTGGCCGGGAAGAGAGAAAGGGCTCGACCCGGTTTGACTCTGGACCCCGACTCGGGTTTCCTCTATTTTTCCACGTTCCCTTGCTCCAAACTAGACACAAATTTTTGTGTCAGCTCAGGAAAACGTGTACTCCAACTTTTCTTTTGGGTGCACCAGCTAAATCGGCTTTGATAAATTATGAAAATTCCAAACCCGAAATACACTTTTCTGACTTTGGGGGAATTTTTAAGGGTATTAAATTGTTACAAAAAATTCTGGAAAATTATCAAAATTCTCTTTTAATGTGGCCATTGATAATATGCAAAAACATTGGGGTACTTCCATGGGTTTTGGTAATGTTTGTGGATGACCCATATTTGAATATTCTGTAATTTAATTAAATAGGTTTCCTCCTTTTTATTCTTTGGCACATGGATTAATTATACTTTTGCTTAGCCCTTAATTGATGTTAGGTTTAGTTAACTTCATTTTGTGACATGGGATGTCACACACTCAAACCAAATAAATGGAAAGCTAAAACTGAATGACGTATATGCATGCGCTTATATGTATCTACTATGACTAGATTTTTTCCATCTGCCATTAAAAAGAGTTTCCGGTCCATTGTTATCAACATTAGAGCATCTTCAACCATTGTGTAAAATTACTTCCTAAGTCAAAATTTAGGATATTATTAGGAAAATCATTCTCCAACCGTTATGTAAACCAGCTCCCTAAATATACCAACTCCCTAAACAAGTGCTCTAGGTTGCTATATTTAGAAACCAAATAGGAACTCCCAAAACATAAAACTCATTTGGATACCATATATTAGGAATTGTTGGAGGAAACAAGTTTTTTCACTCTTTATAATTCTTTAGAAACTCCCTAAATCCAAATTTAGATAGTAATATTTTATATAATTATTGGAGATGCTCTTAAGTCATTGTTTGACTGGCTATCTACTCGGCTATCTAGACTGCAGGTGGCAGAGTAATGATAACTAGCAGTTGTTACCCATGTCGCATTGAGTAAATACTAGTAGGAGCTGGACTGTGAATGGTCACGTCGCTTGACTAGAATCGAGGCGAGCGGCGCTATCCAGGAGGGGTTCGTGAGTCATGGGCATGCGCTCAGTATCGCTAAGGCATGCGTTGGGACTGGGTAGGTTGGCTGACGAGAGTCATGCGCATGCGCTTAGTTGCCGTCGGAGGGAGCAGGTCTTTGGATGCTTCACAGGAAAAAAAATAATTTTGTAGGTCGATGTTCATTAGTACTACTAGTAGTACTAGCAAAAGGGAGCAAGGAGAGAGAGAGAGAGAGAGGATATGCCTTGAAACATTCATACTCCTACATCTAGGAGACAGTGAGAGATAGGGCAGTGGTCCATTGAAGGCTACTGGGACCCTGGGGGAAAACTGCCTGGTGCATGCAGGCAGCTTCACGAGCCTAGGATTGGATTTGATTGTCTGGGCCAGGCAGCAACTCCTAGCAAAAAACCACACAGGCTACTACTCATATGTTAACTGGTGTGGATATACCATCTACCGCTGCCATGGGATTTTAGGTAGAAGCATGTCTGCCTCTTGTCACAACACATGATGCATTCTTTGGCACTCATGTGCAGATGTGCCATGATATTTTAGCTACATATTTTCTATAAAAAATATGAAGAGTAAACTTTCGAAATTTTGTATCTATCAAAAAATGACTTATGCGAGGGAGTCTCGAACTCCGACTGACTTATGTGGTTGTTTTATCTATCACATATACCCATTTGCATCTTAAAAGTGCAGTTGAATTTTGTTCTCTATCGACCAAACTCCTTATGGTACTATTTGTCATATGTTTATATACCACACTAATAAAGATGTGTTTGGTGGCTAGGAGATATACTAGTACATGACTATACCGACCATACGCCTCCTTGCATATAGAATGTGCTTGTTGAAGTATAACAACTCATTTCATATGGCCCACTGATATGTGGGTTCCGGAAGGATTTATCCCAAAATAATATTGGAAATATTGTATGTAGGTGGTATTTCAAATGGAATTAAATGCCAGGGCCTCCCTCGCTAATTGAAGCACTCGCGACAAGGATGCGGCTTCCCTGCTTCCAGGATCTTACTCCCATGCGTGCTCCCGAAACGTGGCTTGCTCCTATTGGTTCAAGTTTTTATTTGGACCTAGCGTAACAAACCTCCCGTCTCCATAAATGATGTCATAAGAAAAAAACTGTTTGCTGCCTAAATTTATCCTCTCGTCTCCCATAACTTGTAGTCTCCTAGCTCTGTTCAAATCACCGTGGTACAAAGATACAAGCTCCTTCGCAACTCGCCATGTGCTATAACATGTAACGGTGCTCGGCCATTGGTTTGCGCTTCGGTAAAGCAGCTAGCGGCAACGTACATCACTAGATTACAGTCCCTTGATGGTTAGCAGAGCTGCTTGGTGCAATGCGCTACAACTCCATTAGGCTCATCTCCATCGGTTCCTGCAGGGAGCAGCTCGCTCGACCAACAGGCACCAATCCATTAACGCCTTATCTATTGCAATCTCGTTGTCGAGATTTATTTAGATTGGAAGGAAATTTATTTTGTGGATGTCTGAAGTATATTTTGCCTTCGTTATCTAGATATCGAATCATGTGGCCGTGAGCACCCTGTGGGAGCACGCATGGGAGCACCCTGTGGGAGCATGGAAGTCGCATCCCTGCGACGAGCCATGCTCAGGAATAAAAAGGCCGCCCTCGCCAAGCAAAATTGAATCTAAAATTAAGGCCACCGTAAATTGAACTCACAACCTCGCGTCTCTGCAAGAGTGCAGGTAACCAACCAGGTGTGGAAACGATTCTGAGTAAGGTATACCTAAGACTTTATTTATAGGGTAAACATGGAAACTTTCTCCCTCCAAACTCCTGATTAATTGCTTCTTGGTTTTGTAAATCCTGTTCAAAACACCCTCTATTTTGAGTACGGAGGGAGTATCCTCCTGATTTGATCTTAAATTGGGCCCTGTTTTACGGTACCTTATATATCGTACACGGCAAAGAGCTATTTATATATTTTTCAATGTGTTTTTGGTTGACTAAACTATTTCAAATAAAGAAGTGTTGAACTATAAAGTTGTATAACTTATTAAGATATACAACTTTTGTTTTGGTCATTTGTTCATTTGATAAAGTGGTAATAACATTGTTCACAGTCTCATCCAATGTTCTATGAAACTATATATGACTATTTGATTTTGTGAACAATGTTTTGGATTGAATTGAGTAGTGAACAAATGATCAAAATAAAAGTTGTAAGTCTTAAATGTTATACAACTTTGTACATCAAAATTTGTTTATTGAATTAATTTATGGTTCTAAATATAATTTGAATTTATATTTTGCCAAGTGTTAGGGAAAAAACACTCAGCAAAGAGGGTGTTTGCCGTGTGCCAAGAAAAACACACGAAAAACACCCACCTTTGCCGTGTGTCAACTTTTTTTACACACGGTGAAGATTTTGCCGTGTGTTTTAATTTAACAAAATGGAGCAAGGAGAGAGAGAAAGAATGAGAGAGAGATGATATGCCTTGAAACTTTCATACTCCTACATCTAGGAGACTGAGAGAGATAGGACAGTGGTGCATTGAAGGCTACTGGGACGCTGGGGGAAAACTGCATGGTGCATGCAGGCAGCTTCACCAGCCTGGGGTGGGATATTCTCAGCCTGGGTTTGGATTTGATTGTTTGGGCCAATCAGCAACTCCTAGCAAAAAACCACCTAGGCTTCTACTCATATGTCAACTGGCATGGATATACCATCTAGAGCTGCCATGTTATTTAAGGTGGAAGCGTGTCTGCCTCTTGTCACAACATGTGGTGCATTCTCTGGCACTCATGTGCGGATGTGCCATGATATTTTAGCTACATATCTCTATAAAAAACTTTCAAAATTTTATATCTATCAAAAAATGACTTATGTATGGGAGTCTCAAACTTCAACTGACTTATGGGGTTGTTTTTGCAATTATCCCAACTTTTATCTATCACATGTACCCATTTGCGTCTTAACAGTGCAGTTTGATTTTGTTCTCTATCGACTAAACTCCTTATGGTACTATTTGTCACATGTTCATATACCTCGTTAATAAAGATGTGTTTGGTGGCTAGGAGATATACTATTACGTGTCTATACCGACCATACGCTTCCTTGCATATAGAATGTGCTTGTTCAAATATAACAACTCATTTTATATGGCCCACTGATATGTGGGTTTTGGAAGGATTCATCCCATAAAACTTTGGAAATATTTGTATGTAGGTGGTATTTCAAATGGAATTAAATGCCAGCGCCACCCTCGCTAATCAAAGTGTCCGCGAAACAGTTATACAACTTTGTAGCTCAAAATTTTTTGATTTGAAGTAATTTACGGTTTTAAATATAATTTGAATTTATATTTTGCTGAGTGTTAGGGAAAAGACACTGGGCAAAGAGGGTGGTTGCCGTGTGCCAAGAAAAACACACGGAAAACACCCACCTTTGTCGTGTGTCAACTTTTTTTACACACGACAAAGATTTTGCTGTGTGTTTTAATTTAGCACATGGCAAGCACCCACCTTTGACGTGTGCCCGAAACAAAACGCACGACAAAGTTTAAGGCACATGGCAAAGATTGATTTTTCCATAGTGTCATAATAGGAGTAAGAGGTGGACGTACATCTGTGCCGTTATTATTTGAGACGGACATGCACCTCCACAAAATAAACAAAAAATTACAATAGCACACATATATCATGCTGCCGGAGAAATGCAATATAGATCATTTACCAAATAAAAGACAAATCAGATTCTAAGATCAGTCATTATATTTCTCCATGAATTTGGCTATCCATCATTCAACAAAGGAATGTACTAGGATAAGAAAAACATACTGACTATTAGGGCCACGTTGTAGAAACTGCCGACCTCGTTCATTTACCCCCCCCCCCCCCACCTTGAATGTACTAGGATACGAACAACATAGGAATAATGAAAAATATAGGAGTTGAGATGGTATGCTTTTGATTAGAAGCTTTCAATCGGCTGAAAGGTAGGAAACATGATTAATTAAATATTCCCTCAAATCGCTTGCTCCATTATACTATTGTTTTTTACTGCTGGCTAAAGATGACATGAAGACTCTATTTTGCCGATTGCTGGCGTTTCTACTAAACTCGCTCTTAAATCCAAAGGGAAGTTATATCAATTCCAATGTTCTGCCTTCCCCACTAAAAAAAAGAAAAACTTTATGCCTTCCATTTTTTTACGACATACGCTGAAGTTCTACTCAGGACTCGAGGACAGGTGGGACCATGTTTCGTGGTCCCATTTTTAGTGTGTTAAGCATGCTAGTATGAGAGAAGGCGCCTCTTGACCTCACACCCATATCAGGGGTGCACTCCCATTTCTACCATCACTCCACTCTCCTACTTCTCGTCTTCTTCGTCGCGCTCAAAACGACAACCTCCGCGCCCATGTTCCATGATTTTTGTACAATTTTAGGGATTTATTACTGTTCATCGACTCTTTACAGACTGGTGGTTCATCTTCTTCCATGGTTGGAGCACGCCACGATGAGTCGCGCTCGCCTTTGCCGAAGCGTGTCCTCGGTGCTCTAGCTCCGGACGTCTCGGCGGCATGGAGGGAGGAGGAGGAGGTCGTCTCAGCGGCGGCAGAGGAGGAGGTGGCTCCGCCGGAGGTCATCAAGACGACTGTCGACGATGACGACACCACCACCCATGACGATAGTGACGAAGAGTACAACGACAGCAGCGACTCCACCGACTACTACCACTCCCCCCACGGCGGCACGCGCGTCGTGTATCGGGTGGATTATTCCTCCAACTAGACCTTGTACTCATGCCCAGTTTGCCAAGATAGGGAGTTCGAGTACAAGGAGCAGGTTCAGGTGCACGCATTGCAGTTATTCTGTGATAATGTTGGGGTGTCCGACGACATTGAGAGGCACCGTCAGATTGCTCGAGACGCGGGATACAAGTCTGCCTTCAAGAAGAGATTGACTTCCTCCTCGATCTTGTCACCACCACGCTAGTTTGATGCTTTAATTTTGTTTTTTGTTTCTTTCTTTCCGTGTGCTGATGATGAACAGTATTGATGCATGTCGATCTTCATCGATGTATATCCAGTGGTGGTGAACTAGCCAATGCTATTTTGTGAATGTATATATATTATAAGGTCATATATGTGTCTTGATCAATTTTTATCATCTTCGCCTAAAAAGATGCTAGTTAATCTGACATACTACAATATCCTTTTTCTTCAGAATAATCCATCATAATTTCAAAATCACAAAGTGGCATTCATTACATAAGTCACCCTGACACTAGATAAGATCATTCATACATGGCTAAGTTGATTATTTGTTACTCTTATACACACGGTCCATCACCTTTTTCTTCAGAATAATCCGAAGATCCTCTGCCCTAGCCATGATCTAAAGTTTTACAAGGTGCATAGATAATAAGTATAATATACCAGGTCGAACTATATTAGTGTTTGTAATCCATAGGGAAGGACCATCACCTCCTGGCAAGACAACACCTCGTGAGGTCTAACATCGCGACTTTCATTAGTGAACATAAACATGATGTGCATTTTTTTCCAACCTGAGGTCACATTGGACTTCACGTCCTGGTGACACATCGGCGTCAAAAACAAAATCAAAGATCACTTCTTTAGATTTCTTCTTCCCTTTGTCTTCAAATCCTGGTGGCACATCGGGGCAATTGGGCTTGAGGACCTATAATAAACAGATTGATGAGATGAGATAATCATAATTTTCTGATGGATAGCATGACTAACAGATTAATCAAGTGAAGCAGAGGGTACTCATAGATCGATACATATAGCATAAACAAACTAAGAGCATCTCCAATAGCTCTTCCATATTATTGATTATCTATAAACTTGAAGATTTTCAACAAAAAAAGCCATCCAAGAGGTGTTCTATATGTGTTTCTATTTTTTCCGATAGCTAAAATACTCCTCTCAATAGCTATTTTCAGCCAGTCATGGAATCTTGATATATTGCTGACATCATTGCATGCAACTTTAATTTTAAAGCTAAAAAATTTGGTAACTCCATCATTTCATGCAACTTTAATTTCAAAACAAATTTCAAGTCCAAAACCGATTTCACCAATGTATTCATAGTGATCAAAGCTTCAAAACTAGACCCAACTTGCCTATATTTTAATGATTTTTAAATATAGATATAAGAAGTTTTGGAGAGTCTGTTGGATTACTTCATTATTTTAGAGGATATTTTATTTTAGAAAGCAGCTATAATCACAATTTAGCACGTTTCTAATGAATCTAATTAATGAATCTGAAAGTGCAATAATCAATCTATCTAATTGCTTTAATAGATTAATCAAGTGAAGCATGTAGGAGTACTACGCAGAGACGGATTCACGGCGATGGCTGATGCAGAGGCTATTGCTGTGGCTGAGACAAAGGCTTCCGCAAGGCCCATCGATTTGTCCATGGCATTTGAGGCGCGCGGTGTCTCAGGCTGTGACTGAGGCACGTCACGGTGGCCAAAGCTGAGGTTGAACAATATGAGGGCTAAGGAGTCACGGGTGTCCGACGGAGAAGCCGCAGTCACTGCGCTACGCGAGAAGCGCTCGCATGCATTGCGCATCTAGTGATGCGACTGGAACCTCCGGTGTTTAGGCATCGTCGGCGGCTATAGCTGCCCCCCAGGTTGAAGAGGATGGCTGCCCGTGTCACAGGGGAGATTGGGGATACAAACTTGACTATCTTATGGGACATTTTGGTGAGGAGATGAACAGTTAGGGTTGAGAGGGTAGAGGAGTGTTGGGTTTAGTAGCGAACGATACAATAGTGGTAGTAGTTTGCACCTCCAGTCATATTCTAGTACTAGCAAACTCTTCTTTCCCCTTCATGCAACAAAAGTCATATTCTAATGATTAGAGTGTTTCTTAGCCAATTACACACCACAATTAAAGAGTGTCTTCTAGCAACTACATAATTAAGTAGTAGTGTCTTATAGCAAAGACCACGAAAGAATGATGTCCACTAGCAAATTTGGCCTTTGAAAAGTTCTATCTCACTTAAATGATTATTGGGCAAATTTGCTGCTAGACACTCTTCTTTTGTGGTCTTTGCTAGAGGACACTCTTCAAATGAGTCTTTGCTCATGGACACTATACTACTTAATTGTGGTAATTGATTAAAAGACACTATGATGAATAGAATAAGACTTCTCATGCATGAAAGAGAGAGAAGATTTCACAAATGGCTAAATTGACCTTGCAATTGTTTTAACAAATTTGACCATATAATTATATTTTATAAATCAAATATCATAAATATTATTAAATCTTAGCATATAATCAAATTTTTGATCAAATCTGAGTCTTTGATTATATGCTCAGATTTAATAATTATAATATTTGATTTATAAAATATAATTATATATGGTCAAAGCTAATAATTTCAAGGGAAATTTTGCCATTCGTGAAATCTTCTCTCTCTTTCATGCATGAGAAGTCATATTCTATTCACCATAGTGTATTTTGGCCAATTACCACAAGTAAGTAGTGTCCATGACCAAAGACTCATTTGAAGAGTGTCCTCTAGCAAAGACCATAAAAGAAAAGTGTCCAGCAGCAAATTTGCTCATGATTATTATAGCTGTAGTGTATTTTAGCAAATAACCATCATTGAAGAGTGGTTTCTAGCAAAAACAGAATTGAGGAGTGTTCTACATAAAATACCATCATCAAAGAGTCATTTGTAGCAATTTTTGTCTAGTAACCAATGCATGTGGCATGTGTATTTCAGGATCCGTGGCGGGATTCGTTTCTTGGGGTCTAAATTTTAGAGGGGTCACATCAATCATTTGAATGCTAAATATAATGATTAAATATAAAACAAATTACACAGTTGAATACGCATTTGCGTGACAGTTCTATTAAGATTAATTTTCAATTCTGCTGTCACTATATAAAATGATTTTATAATAAATAAGTACATGGTGCATAATGAGATGTAGGCGTACAACAAGTATACAAAATAAAATTTTGTTTACATTGCTAACCACCATTGTTGATATGAAAAATAGGAATAATCTTTTTTAACAGACTAAAGGTTTAGTTTTTGAAGTGTATCACAAAAAGAAATAAAACAAATAAAGTTGATTATATATTGTTTAAAGGAATCAATATATACAATAAGAAGTTTATGAATTACACTAACAACCACCATTATAGATTTGAAAACATAGAAATAATATGTTCATAGAATAAAGGTTTTGTCTTGAAGTTTTGCTTATTTCTTCACATGGTTGCACAGACTATTTTATTGGCCATTGGACAACTGAACAGCAGTCCCTTTTCTTCATCTTCCATCCATGGAGTCCAGTGATTCCTGGTAACTAGCACTATTTTGGCAAAAGTAATACAGTACAGTATATAAACCACCATCAAACATATAGTGATTGGATATGCTTTGGTGAGGACTACCACTTGACACGCCTCCGGTCCGATCGCTTGACTTTACTCAATTCCGGTCTCATGGCCCTGCGTGGAGTAATGATAGTAGGAGCTGACTGTGAATGGTCACGTCGCTTGACTCGAATCGAGGCGAGCGGCGCCGCCCACGTCAAAATTTACTGGCTCCACTCGCAAAGCCTGCATTGGGGGAAGCAAACACACGCAAATCCTATGATCGGGGAAGCCAAATTAATTAGAGATTCATGTTTAGGTGTTCTTGGTATTTGGCCTTTTGATTCTAGTAAAACTTATATGAACTTGTGTAAATTTCTCTTATTATTATGGTACTACCCAAATGACAAATACACAATCTCGATCTCGATCTGGATCCCAAAGCTCTTTCATTATGTGCACTTTGGCATCCTTCTTCTCAAAGCACAAAGATACGACGATCTGCCCCCTCCGTCCTACTACACACAAACCAAGGGGAAAAAATTAGAGGGACTGTTGGTGGCCCTTAAAACCCAATATCGGCCACCAACTGGTCAGGAAATGCAAGGTAAAGACCAAAGTTTCACGAATATTTGTTTAAACTAATAAAGTTCCACAAGTTTTAGTGAAATATGTGTTTGCAGGTTCAAAAGGGCCAAAATTATGTAAAAACATGAAGAAACGCCTCGTCGGCTGATCCTGCCGTAAAACAGCCGGCCGACAGGGTCGTATGAGGCTGAAATCAGTACCCGGGCAGGGTCGTTATTGCTGAAATCAGAACCTAGCCGACAGGGTCATATCAGGCTGAAATCAGCCACCCGGCTAGTCAAAACTGAGTCATCATCAGGCCAATCATCCGACCCGTCTGATTCTGCAAAACACTCCACCATGAAGCTATTTTCTCCTCTCGGACCAAAAATAATGGAACATGGCTAAGGAAAAGGGGTCCACGAGTGGCCTAACCGGGAAAAGTCATGGGGCAACCTGGCTCAGTCCGCCGCCCGGCCTGGCCTGCTTCACGACCTCCCTTGCCGCCCGGCCTGGGTTGGCATCCCAGGGTTGCCAGCCCGTGAGGCCCATAAGGCCTACCGACCACAAATCGGGAAAGCCAGCGCAAACCAACCCTGAAACTATCATCAAGACAAGATCTGAGCCAACCAAAGACAAGTCGGTCGGAAACTGAATCCATCCAACGGTCGCTCGGCCAGACCTTCTGCCCGATGATCCGTGCCACCCGGCATGCCCAGCCGCCAACCCTTCGCCATCTATAAATAGAGGAGGAATTCGGCAGAAATAAAGCACCAACCAAGTGAAACACATTGGAGTCTATTTTCTCATTACTTTTTTTACTAGTAGAGTAGGTTAGTTAGTCGGGAGTTAGAGTCTAGTTGGGAGCTTCGCTTGGGATTCCGGAAATTGTCTTGGAGTCTTGTTATGAGCTCTCTTGTATCTTCTCTCCTTTTGTAAGACTTATCTTTTATTAAATATAATTATCTTTTCCTTATTTATCTTGTCAAGTATTTATCTCTACTTAGTCAATTTCCTCAAGTTACAATTATCGGGAAAGAACTTTGAAGCATAGTTCACTAGATTCCCGGTTAGGATTTAATTAAGTTTAGTTCTTGAATAGAACTTAGACTTGGTTATTTCCCGGCTATTTTTCCACTAGGCCAACGGAAGAATATCTAGTGAAAGCGTAGGCGCGGTGCCTAAGTTAACACTAGTTGGATTTGCATTCGTCCCCACGGGCTATGTGGTAGGCTGCAGATGGTGACAGCACTATCCGTCCATTTAGTATTCCACCACGTTCGGGAAGTCTCAAGCAGGATTGTCTAGTGGTAACGTGCCCACTAGTGCACGAGGTTAGTTACTGACCCTATTAGTGGATCATTGTCGTGCCCTGAAGTAAGCTTATTGGTGAAAGACTCGAGGCTGTCATGGATTTGGTGTAAGCACTCAACCCGAGTAACTAGGAATTTTGATGCTTGACTAGATTTAGGAAACTTTATCTTAGGAATTCTAGACTTAGACTCGTTGTCCACCTGGCTAGCTTAATCGATCTCTTTTATCTATCTTAGTGTGGATTTCTCCTGTATCACTGCTCCCCTATTTATCATTGAATATCTTTACCCCGTCTTTGGTCAGTTGGTATAACTCTTATAATCATATCTTTATTAAACCAAGATACTCTTATGCCTAGCTTCGCTAAGGAAAATAAATACGATACCTTGGAATACTCCCGGGTGAAATGCTACAATAGATATTCCGTGCGCTTGCGGATTGGTTCACTCTTCTCTTAAAGCATAACAAACATCAATTAACACTTCGAATGTTGTTACCAGATAATATTTTGGTGCAATGTTAAGAAGTGCCAACAGGGACACAGGCCTGTACTGCCTCATTCAACTCACATATGGTTTCCATCTAGTTTTGTGCGTTCACATGGTTCGTGAGTCATGCACATGCGCTCAGTACATAATTGTCGTCGGAGGGAGCAGGGCTACAGAGTACAATAGTTAGTAAAGCACTCGATAACACTGGCGAAGCTATGTGTAGTACTAGTACTACAGTAGACAGATGTGGGTGCAGATGCACCCATTCCCAAGTTAATATACTACTTTACTGTAAGTACTAGTATATTGTGGGAAAAAATTGAATCCCAAGTGAAAATACTACTTTACAACGTTGATAAAAAAGTAAACATGTTTTTTGATGCATTTTTTATAACATCTCAAAGTGGCACAATATAGATACGTATAAAAGTGAGACAGTATTAGACATACATTAGTCATATATACTTTTATTTAAAGTCATTTTTGACATGCTATTGAGAATTCTAGAAACGTTAAAAGACATGAAAACAAAAGAAACAATAATGTCTTAACTACAATCAAAATTGCTTGCCGGATGTGATGGTTAAATGAGTTTACACTAAACAGGTCATGGGTTCAAACCCTATTGCTTGCAGAAATAACTCATTCATTTCAGACAACAACTAAAAAATATTTTTTAAAAATATTATGCAAAACATGTCTATATTAATGAAAATCATGTTCAGCTTTATTAACACGTCATAAAAATATGCCTAGAATAGTTGACATGTCACAAAACGTAACTATGAAAAAAAGCATATGTAGACGTCGAAACATGTTTATATCGTCTCAATAAAACATCTCATATGTTTTAGATCATTACCAATTGAAAGGCAAATCAGATTCTAAGATCAGTCATTATATTTTACCTTAAATTTGGCTTTTAGTGACCATGTCATATATCCATTATAAAACATTATATACATTCCAAAGTTTCAAAATTTGTATGAAGTTCAGATCGCATTTGGAACGAAGTGCTGGAAAACAACCATTTCACATGTTTGAATCCATTTGCATCGTGACAGTCCAGTTTGAATCTTGTTCCCTATCGACCATACTCCTTGTATGGTACTATTTATCACATGTTTATATACCTACGAGGGCTTTTTCCTACGAGGGCTTTTGGAATGCAGGATTCAATCTTGTTCTCTATCGACCAAACTCCTTGGATGGTACTATTTATCACATGTTTATATACCTACGAGGGCTTTTTCCTACGAGGGCTTTTGGAATGCAGGATTCAATCCTATCAAAGTCCTATGGATTGAATTCCTTCATGTAAGTTTTGGATGAAAAAAGCAAGAGGTCCAGCCTCTTATAAAATTCCTATGAGTTTATCTCTTTCTTCAGATATTTTAAGTTGTTAAACTTTTAACACCTTGTAAAAATTTAACAAGATAGATCCAAACAGGACCTAGAAGAATAAAAAACTTTTTGCCTTCCATTTTTTACGACATATGCTAAAGTTCTACTCAGGACTGAAGGATAGGTGGGACCATGTTTCACGGCCCCATGTTTCAGTGTGGTAAGCGTGCTAGTATGAGAGAAGGCACCTCTTGACCTCATGCCCCGCACTCCCGTTTTCGCCATCACTCCACTCTCCTACTTCTTGTCTTCTTTGCCACGCTGAAACCACCTCAAACCCTCGCTCGCCGCTCGCCATGGTCAACTGCCATGGCACCCACGGGGGACTCGAGGGAGGCCGCTGGCAACGGCAACCTCCGCACCCCTCTCCTCCTGGAGTCCACGGTATGTTCCTGCCCACGTTCTGGGATTTCCGTACAATTTTAGGGGTTTTTCGTTTGCTCAATATTTCTGCAATTCTCGATAGTTCTCGACTCTTTTAGGCCAACATCAATACTATTTTGTGCTTTTATTTTGTTACCGAGTATATATATCGTGATTTGTAGAATGGGGATTTTTTACTGTTCATCGACTCTTTACAGAGCGGTGGTTCATCTTCTTCCGTGGCTAGAGCACGCCGCGGTGAGACGCGCTCGCCTTCACCGAAGCACGTCCACAGCGCTCTGGCCTCGGATGCCTCGGCACCAGTGAAGGAGGACGAGGAGGAGGAGGAGGTCATCCTGTCGTGAGCACCTTCATCGAAGCGCGTCCGTGGCGCTCTGGCCCCGGACGTCTCAGCGCCAGCGAAGTAGGAGGAGGAGGAGGTCGTCCAGGCGTGAAAGGAGGAGGAGGAGTTCGTCCTGGCGTCAGAGGTGGAGGAGGAGGAGGTCGCCTAGGCGGCAGCAAAGGAGGAGGAGGTCACCTTGGTAGCAGTGAATGAGGAGGAGGTCACCTCGGCGGCCGTGAAGGGGAAGGAGGTGGTTGTTAAGGCGACCGTAGGCGATGACGACACCACCACTGACCACAGTAGCAATGAAGAGCACCCTTCGCCGCCGGATTGCGCATTCCTTCCCGGTCCACCCCCTCCGGCAAATATTGGTACTCGTGTTCGTTCTACAATGATGACCAGGACTATGACTCCAATATGGCGGTTGTCATGCACGTGTCCCGGTTCATCAGCGACCCCAGAACGCGGGGAGGCCTGACGCCGTCGAGATGCACCGCAAGGTTTCTCGGGGCGACTGATAAGTCCCCTCGTCACCGTCTTCGCTCGTCTCTATGGATCCTCGTCGTCCCCTCATCATCGTGTATCTAGTTTCAAGTCTCGGTTTCATTGTGGCTTTTTTTCTTTGTAGTTGTATGTTTGTGTTGAACACTTCTGATTGTGTTTTATTGACCTCGTGGTTGAACTGGTTGAACTACGTTATTTTTTGTTTGTATTATTTGTTCTGGTGTGCTGCTAGCTAAGGGCTTGTTTGTTTCCTGGTAAAATTAAGGGGTTGCTACTACTGCAACCTAGCATTTGTTTTTTCATTGTTTTCTTGACTGCTAATATGGTGACAACAGATTTTTAATTTTGTTGTGGGTTCATTTGCACCCACTAGCTACAAGGTAGCTTCGCCCTTGTTAATTGCAACTAACTCAAAACAATGTCAAATAATTCAAAACTAATCACTTGCTTTCAATCACAGATCTATGCAAAACAATGTGAATAATTGAATACTAATATGTTTTTTCATGAAGGCATTAAAAGTTGTTACATCTGTATTGTACTTGTTTTCATGTGATTCATAGCAAAGAAACTTTTATAATCAACATGATGTCCATTCGTTGGTTCTTTAATATTGATGCTTTTAATGAAGTTAACTATATCTCAAACGGTTAATAGCGCTGCTTGAAAGGGTCCTTAACTTTCATGTGACTGAAACTTATACCAAAGTTTGATTTTTTTTATTTGATGGAATGTTCGATCCAAACTTTAGGCGCGCGTGGGTGAAATTTTTCATGAGCCCGCCTAATTCAACTCAACCACTCTAAATTAGTGTGGTTCGGCCCAAACCACCTACTCAAAACTCACAACGGCATCTCAAAAGGAGAAAACTCAGAACCACTACCGCCTTTTTGCATAATCTTTTGGAGGCGGATAAGGAGAGACGACTGGTTGTTGTGCCGCGTTACTCTAAGCACTAACCGCACAACTTCTGCCACCGTGAAAATCTCCAACAACCGATCCAGCGACTCAGGCACAACCACAAGATGACGACGAGATGTTGAAGCAGATCACCTTGATCCAACAAGCGAAAGCTGAGTAACTTGCACTTACTATAGTATGTCGGATTTCCTAGATTTAAGGCACCTGAAAGCTTTTAGTCAATTCTTTGTTCCTTTGTGTTTTATTTTGTTTTTTATATGATTTTTGTATAATAATTAGAAACCGTTAGATATAGAATCTATGGCTCAAAATCGGTGACTAAAAGTTCCACAAACATTCCGGCACCTGAAAATTAGCAGCTCCCATAGTATGTAGTACTCTTATACAATTGCTTAGACATCAAGATGTTCCTAGTATTGATAGTATTTATGTACACATGCGCAGCCCCCCCCCCCCCTCCCATTGAGTGGTGAAACATAGACTTTAGCAGTCGAATGCACGGGAAGAAACATGGAACATCAAACCTACCTGGGTCATCTTTACGAGGATCGACTGACATTTCAAGGCCTTATATCATTGAAACAGAAGCTTGGTTTTAGTGCGTGGGACTACTACTACTACAAGAAGAGAACTGGAAATAGCTCAAAAAGTCTCGAGGCATTTGATTTCCTAGATGATTTGGAAAAGTTAATTGATTGCATCAGTGCCGACCAGAAAGTTAGGATTTTGTTGATAACATATGATGAATCAGCTAATGGAGACATTAGCTTACACCCCTAAAATGAGTGAGGGAGTCCGAGTTTGAGCAGGATGATGATGATGATGATGATGATAGTCTTGGTGATGAGAATGTTGGTGCTTACAAAGATTGGCTTCAGAAGCAAGGATCTGATACAGGTATACATGTTCTTTTTGTACTTCACAAACCACATGTAAACTATATTTTTCACCTATTTGACGTCCTATTGTTGGTATCTTGAAGGTCTTTGCGATGTAGACCGGGATGGTTCAATTGCAGCATACACTGCATGGCTAAAGGAGAAAGGCCTCCTGAGAGACATAAGTAACTCTTTTCTCATTCCGACTTCTTGTTCTATAAACATGTTTTTTTTCATTAACTAAGCCATCAGTATTTGCAATGTTTCAACGTGTTATAACAATTATAGGGAGCCTACACAAGTAGATGGTGAGGGCACTGGTTGCAGCGGATCAGGAGGAAAAGAATGGCCAATTCATGCTAGGAGAATAAAGAAGAAGGTTAAAGGTTATATATATATGATTATTAATGTCATAGCATTAGCCCTGAAACCTTGTAGTTTGGTACAAACAATATATCTCATAGACATTTGTTTTATGATTATTAGGAAATGGCAAGATTGTCAGTCGTGGTACCATGAAAGGTCTATCTGCACTTGCCAGGAGATATAAGGCTAGTGTCGTGAAAATGCAAATTGAATTTTCTCCAACTTTGGGTGGTCCCTGTGGAAACAATAGATGTGCATTTGTGGATGAAGTGGTTACCTTTACGAGGATGAAGACTCCAACAATTGGAATTACATGTAAGCGAAGAAATCAAGAATTACATCACAGAAAGCATTATGGTATGTTAATTTCCTTGTACAACATAACAATTATCAGTTGTTGACAATATATTAACATGAGTGGCTTACAATAATAGGAAGGATGGGACATGGAGCACATTTGTGATGCCAAGGAAAAAGATAATGAAGGTTGCGTAAGAGCGCTACAAAGGATGAAGATCCACTTTTAGTACTACATATAATGCATACAAGAGTTATGATGCCAGAATGAAGCATAAGCCTGAAGACCTGGACATTGTAGAGTGGCACTATTTAATCAAGTACTTTGGAACTTCTAAGTTCAAGGTAACACAGTGTTCATTTCTTGTAGTCCAAATGCTCCAAGGTAATAACTTGTGAGTCTCTTTTTCTCAATTGTTTGGACAAGTGGGATGAAATCCTCTAATCTTGGTTTTATGGTAAATAGTGGCAATCATAGGTATGTGAATGGCAAATTTCCCACATTGCATCCAACTGTGTTAGCCGGGACCTCCATTCTGTCATTGCTGACATTTAGTACAACTATGATTGATTTGTTGTGATCTATTACTCTCTACACTACAAGAAAAGGGCACTCTAGACACGATTGTGCAGTTATGTTTTTATAAACGTCTTTACATCAAGCCTTAAAGACACTTTTCAACACAATTTCAAAAATGTGTCAATGTGATAAGATGAAATGGTTAGACTAGGTTGTCAAAAACATAGTGGTCACAGGCAATGGCGGACCCAACATTTGGCACTTGGTTATTCCCAATCCACTGAGGTAAAAAAAACTCAATTTAAAGTAAAAAATCTTTTATAGTATTATAAAAGTTTAAAATCAAATCGTAACCCAATGAAACAGAGTTCATTTATATCATTCGTTTTTCTAGAAAACTATGGTGGTAGCTCTCCACCTGAATTTTTAAGTTTATATTTCACAATGTACACGATACATTAGATGGGTAGAAGCAATTCTAAGCTTTTCTTGTGGAATCAACTAATTAAGGAATATTTTGAAATGGGAAAATTGCAAATATCCACTTTCTCATACCTCCCTGACAACATTGACTGAACATCATGACTCATAATAACTATGCAACATTGATGCAATAGCCATTATAGCAACGATGCCCGTAGTTGCGAATTCGTCCTACTGCAACTTAACTGGCGTTGCCATATCACCTATACGTAACATCACATGTCGTTGCAACAAGCCACAGCTACCGCAATGATACAAAAAATTGATGCAATGTGATATCGCAGCGTGACTACTTGCGACGCCTCCCAACAACATGACATCGTTGCGATAGTTTATTATCGCAACGAGAATACCCATATAGCAATTTTTTCATTGCCTTGCGATAGACCTAAAACCTTGTAGTGCACATTGTTGTAGGGGATAATGAATTGACATTAAGTTTGTCATACACTACCTTTGGCATGACACTCATGCTTGCCCCCAAATCACAAAGGGCGTTGTTGAATTGTTGCATCCCTATGGAACATGGGATGGTTGGGCATCCCAGATCTCGTTTCTTTTCTAGAAGAGAGTTCAAGATAGCGGCGCTGCACTCTTCTATTAATTTCATAACCTCTGTGGACGGCATTAGGCATTTGTTGTTGAGGATGTCCTTTAGGTACTTGGAGTAGGTAGGAACCTGCATAGCATCAAGTAGCAGTATGCTGACATATAATTTCTTTATTACCTCCACAAACTTCCCGAACTGTTCGTCCACTGTTGGCTTCCTTTGGCGAGAGGGATATGGCAACACCAGGTTATCATAGAACTCATGCGGTGCCTTCTTGAGAGGCGCCTTTGTCTCCTCAACTTCAATTTCTTCCTCTCCTTCTGACTCTTCATTGGGTTCCTTGTCCTTTCCAACATTGTTAGGATTTGGCGGATCCTGTGTAGATTTTCTGCCTCTAGTTGTGACAGCATTAACATTTTCTTTGGGGTTAGCTTCTGGTTGACCGGGGAGTTTGCCCGAGTTAGGCTTAACAATAGAAACGGCTAGCTGAGCAATTTGTGTTTCTAACATTTTGTCATGACTAAGCTGGTTTTGCAGAGAGGTATTGAAAGCTTCCATACGAGAATCTATGCTTTCTAGGACTTTATCAATAGCAATAAATTTCCTGCTAATACCTTCATTAATTTTGGACTATCCTAGAACAAGATCATGAAAAGAAGGCTCATTACCAGAAAAATTTCTAGAGTTACCCATGTTCTTGTCAAAGGAGAGGTTTGTCTTGGACTCCCATCCAAAGTTGTTTGTACGGGGACTAAACTCGTTGTTGTTGTTGTTGTTGTTGTTGAGTTAGGCCACTTCTTCTTCTTTGAGTCTCTGGGCAGCGGCTTCCTATGTGTCCAACATTACCATAGACTTCACAGGTCATTGTAGTCTAAGGTGAATTCACCTTATTCAAAAGGATTGGGCAGTGTAAGGTGAATTCATCTTTTTCAAAAGTTGATCCATCTTGATTGCTAACATGTCAATACCATCAACTTGGTGGACTGCCCTCATCTTTGGTTGTGGCAGGCTTTGTCTCTCATCATAGCCATTGTAGTTGGCGACCATCCTTTCCATGAGAGTTTGAGCTTCTTTGACCTTTAGAGAGAAAAAGGGACCTCCAGTGGCTGCATCTAGGTGCTCACGAGCAAGACGGTTGAGCCCATGGTAAAAGCTTTGGATTAGCAACCAATCTTGCATACCATGGTGTGGGCACGCCAAACTGTATTCTTGGAAGTGTTCCTATGCCTCAGGGACGCTTTCATTCAACAACTGTTGGAAACTTGAAATTTTGTTCCGTAGGGCATTGGTTTTGCCTAGCAGGATGAATCTAGGAAGGAAAGAATTGGAGCACTTGTCCCATGTGGTGAGTCCTTCTTGATTGCTGTAAAACCATTGCTCGGCCTTCCGCAGCAGTGAAAATGGGGAAAGGCGAAGGTGAATGGCTTCTGATGTCACATCCCTCATGGTGAAAGTGCTGCACACCGCCAAAAACAGTTGGAGGTGAGCGTTTGCATCTTCCTATGCCTTGCCACAGAAAGGACTGGCCAAAACCATGTTGATTAAGGCTGGTTTCAGCTCATAGCCTCCGTTCCCCACGTTCGGGTTCGGACCAGTGCAGATGTTGTCTGTAGACAGGGTGGAGTAGTCACGGATCGACTCTTCGGCCATAGCTAGTTGAGCGGACGAAGATAGGAATCGCGGCTGAGCTTGTGTAATCAGATGTTTTTCAAGAGCAACTATAGGACGAGGAGGGGTGAGCTGTTGACGCACTCTCCTCAACGAAGCCTCCAGATCATTGTGGTAGTTGTCTGGTAGGTTGAATCCAGACATAAAGCGTTCTGTTTACACCACAGGTAAACAGAACAAGGGTAAGCCCGCAAAGGAATATCAATGTTGAAATTCTGATATCTTAGCCTATTGCTTCCCCGGAAACAGTGCAAGAAATTCTTGTTGACACTTCTTAACGTTGCATCAAGAATATCACTATTCCTGGTATGGCGTCAGAACTGATTGTTGGCATTGTTATGCTTTAAGGGTAAAGTGATTTAATCAGCAAGCGCATGGAACACCATTGTAGCATTTCACCTGGGAGTATTCCAAGGTATCGTATTTATTTTCTACAGGGAAGCTAGGCGTAAGATTATATGGGTTTAACAATGATATAACTATAAGAATTATACCAATTGGCCAAAGATGGGGGTAAGGATGTTCAATAATAATACTGGGTTTAGTAATACAGGAGAAATCCACACTAAGATAAATAAAGAGATCGGTTAATCTAGTCAGGAGGATAGCGAGTCTAAGTCCAAGATTCCTAAAATTATATCTTCCTAATATATCCAAGTCAAGCGTCATGTCCTTGTTACTCGGGTTGAGTGCTTACACCAATTTCTTGGTACAACCTTGAGTCTTTCGCCTGTTAGCTCACTTCGGGACACGAAAACGATCCACAAATATGAGCCGGTAACTAGCCTCTGTACTAGTGGGGACACTATCGCTAGACATCAAAGTGCAGCGGTAATACAAGTTCATGATGTTTCGAAAATAGCGGAAGCAAAATAACGATAAGAACTACGAGCTCGATGATACAGCATAGTGATGATTCATGCCCGAGGAACCATCACTCTAGCACCACACAACAATCACTGTGGCGGCAGGTCAGACTCCCAGTCGGCAATCCAATCCTCAGGGACCTGCATGTCCCAAGGCAACACATCTACAGGAAATTCTATCTCTTCAATACCAGAAAACCATAGAGGCACAAAGCATGAGTACTAATTAATTAATACAAAACAGAATTCTTATTCTTCTTACAAATTAAGAAGAAAACAACCATAATAAAGACTTCATACCAAATACAACTCATAACAAGCAAACAGAAAAGAGATAAGATAGTGCATTAACCAAAAATATTAATAAAGTGTTGGCCTTGCGTTCATAGCTAGCGTGTTGAGTTAAAGTCCACCAAGCGTGACGAGTTGAAGTCCACTAGAAGTCTTTTTTTTTACAAATACACTACTCGGACTCTATAACATATTGTGAAGAACAGCCTTTAAAAAGAACAATTGCATCTATTACATGAGCTCGATGGTGATCATGAGCACCACTACAAGCAAGACAAAATTGTCTATAAACGTGGCATATATAAGGGCATAACATGCGAGTGTTATATACAATGTAAGCATGTTAGAGCAGGCCATGGTCGCCCTAGCCATTAAATTATAAGTTATGCATTAATTTATTTTGATGATAAAACAAACCATAATTTATATATAATATTTTTATTTCCTTTTGAATAAGATGAATGATGAAAGTTAACTAAAAAGGTCAACTGTGATAATAATTTAAAAATGAAGGGAGTAAGTTAATTCAAATATTCTGTTGACTGGCCATTGAATTTTGTTTGGAGGGCCCAGTGGGTTCGTTGTAGAGAAAGCCATTCTTCGGTAATTTGTTTTCTTTTTCTCCTATTGATATGGTGGTTTCTAGCCTAGATCCTTTTAATATATTCAAATTTAAGATTATTTTTCTTTTCTAGATCTTTATTTTAAGTCTAGGGAACGAGACACTCAATTGAATCTCATTGATATTCATTACGGCAGTATAATCTGAAGATAATGTTATAACTAGAAGGGGGATGGAGTCACGAGATTTGATGACATTACACGAAGATGTGGCAAAGGGAAAAGAGTTCTATTAAAATTGAACAACCATTTCTTTAGTTTAAGCCAATTAAAATTTTAACCATAAGCATATATATGTACTCAAGATGGTATTGTACAAGGGACTTATATGAATTGTTAAGCGATGTGGTTGTTTCGGCCAGTCAAACAACAATAATTTTCTAAGAAGGATGATATTAAATATGATATAGACTCTAATTGGTTGCAGAACAAGCACATTATGTAAAGATTTAAAAATTATATATTGGTAATTGAAACTACATAATTCTAGCCGCGCAAGTTTGCACGGGTAAATTGTTAAGCGATGTGGTTGTTTCGGCCAGTCAAACAACAATAATTTTCTAAGAAGGATGATATTAAATATGATATAGACTCCAATTGGTTGCAGAACAAGCACATTATGTAAAGATTTAAAAATTATATATTGGTAATTGAAACTACATAATTCTAGCCGCGCAAGTTTGCACGGGTAACCTCCTAGTTCTCTATAAAAAAATTTGAAGATTAACCTTTCAAAATTTTGTATCTATCAAAAAAATGACTTATAATGTGTGGGAGTCTCAAACTCCAACTAACTTATGGGATGGTTTTTGCAATTAACCCAAATTTATCTATCACTATGAAGGACCGAGAAAGCGACCGGAGGGGGGGGGGGGTTGAATGGGAGCCAATCAAAATTCTCCAATAGAACTTGGCATATGTCGCAAAAACAACCCAAGCAAACCTCCGAACCAATCACCAAGAATACACACACCAACTTGTGGTGTACTAGCCCTAGGACTGATCAATCACAACAAAGAGACATAGCGGAAACAAAAAGGAACATAAAGCACTCAAAACAGATCAATTCTGGACTCTCATCGGCAGTGCCAACCATAGCCATCGGCAGTGCTGGTTGGCACCATCAGTAGTGCCGGTCACGCCCATCGGCAGTGCCGGTACGGGACACAGGACTCTTTGGAACCTACAGACAAGACAGATCAGTAGTGCCGGTCGACACAATCAGCAGTGCTGGTGTGGGATTCAGACTCTCCCTATCGGCAAGCCGATTTGAGTTCAGACCCAATGGCAGTGCCGGTTTAGGTCATCGGCAGTGCCGATCGTCCCCGACAGAACAACATAAACTTTCGGGAAATTGACAAATCTTCTCCAAAACCTAATCAAACGAACTCCAAATGATGCAATTTTTGGACCACTGAATCCTCGTCACATCACGACCCTAATCCTAGAAGATCATTCCAATTGGCTCAAGGAATCATCATGAATTTCAGATCTTGTGCCAAGAACACAGAAAAGAGGAAACTGGAGAAATTCTTCAAATCAAAGGTGCTAGAGCTATTGATTCAGTCATGGATCCATAGAGGATTGCTCTAGCTCATCCTAGCAACAAGCTTCTCATGAAATCCGGGCCAAAAACTCGTCGAAAAATGAGATAAAAAATCACCATGAAAATAGCTCCAAAAATAGGAAAAAGAGAATTTCGGGATTCAAGTGAAGAGGGAAATCTTGAGCACGGAAATACTTCTCATATCATAGAAAGATGCTTACAAGATCCAAAGGTACAAGGCTAGGAAGCCACCCTCTTCCTCCCACTATTTGGAAGAGCAAGAGATATCTCTCACACACCCACTACTCTCCTCTCAAATACGAAGTCCTCTCCTAGCACTTTGAATAGAGTCCTAACACAAGGCTAATAGAAAGAGAGGCACCTCTTCCACCAGCCCTACATCTTCTTATATAGGCCTAGGGTATATTGTCCACATAACCACTCTACCCTTGACCTACATAACACACCCACCTACCACCGGGGGCATAACCGTCCATCCTTTTCCTTGTCGCCCGAATGCCATCGAGCCCTTCACAACTTTGCTTGCCCTTGACGCAAGCTCCGTGATGGTGCCACGTGCACCTCCAATTACCGCCATTGGTTTTGAGGCCCAAATCAGGAAACCGCCTTGCACGCTTCTCAAAGTGTGACTTCTCGATGTTGACGCGTGTCACCTCATCCCGTGATCCTGACCATCGGCAAGTCTCTCCCAGTCCCTGTCCATCGGGCCCCCTTGTCACTTGCACCAGCATCCCGTTCGCCTTGACTTGGTCAACACATCATCTTCATCACCACCACGGTTTTGAGGCTCAACCGTGAAACCGTTCGTGCTTCTTGTCTCTCCATGTGTACGGTGTGGATCACCCTTGACTTCACCCGGCATCCCGATCGTCTGGCCTCAAGTCCCCTACTTGTGCCCGATCCTCTTGTCGTTGACCGCCAAGTCGACTCCAGTGACCTACACATCATGAGACAAGCAAACACATTTCCCATCTCCTGCAATATCACCAATACATCCACCAACTCCGGTTAGTCATAACCAAGATATGCAAACCCATGCAATCCCTGGATTCCCGTATTTCAACTCAAGCACCAAATTCGCTCATGTCAATTACTCATCACATATATTGTAAACCATGGCATATATCCACATGGTTTTTCAATCTCCCCCTTGATGAGTACATTGACAAAACCAAATGCACAAAGATTAGAGATTGAAACGTGAAGCCGAATAAGCATATCCAAATGGCTGAACCTAAAGAAAAGGTGAAAACAAGCCATCTAGCAAAGTAGGGATTACAAAACCAAGATTTGGTGACGAAGGCACACAGAATGTGAAAAGCGCAAGAAAATGCTCAAGATCATGATATGCTCCCCCTCAACTTGTGGTAGATCTCATGTAGTGCAAAATGGATCATTTAAGTTTCTTAGCATTATTTGTGCATTACCCAATACTTTCTCCCCCTTTGGCAATGAACTCATCAAAGAGGTAAAGAAACAAGCAAGCATGCAAGACATGAAAATGCAATCCTAAGGAGCTTCAACAATTATGCAAACAAGCATTTAACTTTGCTATCCATAAACATAGAGCCATAAAGTGTAAAAGCAATAGCTCACAACCATGCAAAGATCAAAAATAGATAGCAAGGCATAAACACCAAGAGCTACACAAGCTAAGCAGAAAGATTGACTAGCTTAGATAGAATCAAATTTGCCACCACATGTGTAAGTACTCCCATCCAAGGCAAAACAAGCATCAAGTGAATCATAAGAATCTAGCCAGTTTCAATCTCAACTAGGGCAACAAGCATTCTCAGAAAATGAGCTTCTCAAACACTCACATATGCAACAGAGACTCAATTAATCAAGTGTCTATTATTTATCCTCATGTGTCCTCTTATCCATACGGAGGGTCGCACGACTGGGTACGTCAAACACCCCGAGGCTTCAAGTCACAATGTTTGGATTTAGTATTTTAGAATTATTCTTGATTAAAGCACTTAGCAAATTATTCAAGTTTATGCACAAGACAAAAGAGCATGCCTTTGCGGCAAAAGGAACACACGTGTCCCATCATGAGCTAAACATTTACAAAGCCTTCCATTTCGCAAACACAAGGAGCCAAAGCCAAGATATCCTCTAGACTAGCCTCAATGCAAGGTTCAACAAGGATAAAAGCAATTATACACATGGTGAGCAAGTTTTAGCAAGATTAGTTCATAAGGTTCACAAGAAGCTTAGTTTACCTTTAAGATTAGCAAGTTGCTCACATGAGTCTATAACAGGCCATCTAGAAAATCTAAGTATGAGAGATTGCCATCACATCCACACAAGTTAGCTCAAGCTCAATCATAGCAAAGAGAAATACAAGAAAGCATAAGAATCAAAGCTCATCTACCAATGCATATATTACATATGAGATGCAATGCACAAAAGGTAAGATACATATATACAAGATTACACCAACACCCCCTCAAATGATGCCATAAGGATGAAAAACACCAAGGCCCCCCCACCCGCCGAAGAAAAGCATGTCTAGTAGCATCTAGGGGCTTGATGAGGACATCAGCTAGTTGGTTTCTGGTGTTGATGTATTTGAGCTCAACATCCCCCTTCTCAACATTGTCTCTCAGGAAGTGGAATCACACATTGATGTGTTTGACCTTACCATGTTGGATTGGGTTTTTGGCTAAGTATATGGCACTGGAGTTATCATACATGAGTGGAACACTCTTAAAGGTTAACCCATAGTCCCTCATGGTAGATACAACCCATAGGATTTGTGAGCAGCAGCTACATACTCAGCCTCTATGGTGGATTAGGCAACACTTGACTGCTTATGAGAAGACCAACAGATCAAAGAAGTACCCAAGAAATGGCAAGTACCAGAAGTACTCTTCCTATCAATTCTACACCCAGCAAAGTCCACATCTGAATACTAAATGAGATCAAGAGATGAAGATGAAGAGTACCAAAGACCAAACTCAAAGGTGTATTTAAGATACCTGAAGATGCGCTTGACAACCTTGCGATTAGTCACCCTTGGGGAAGCTTGAAAGCGAGCACAAAGACACACTGCAAAGTGTATGTCGGGTTTTGTTGCCGTCAGGTACAAGAGGGAGCCAATCATGCTCCTGTACTCCTTTTGATCCACCGCTTCACAGTCTTCATCAGGGTCAAGAGCCGTTGTAGTGGACATTGGTGTAGACAACGGCGTCACATTGACCATGTCGAACTTCTTCAGGAGATCCTTCGTGTACTTGGCTTGATGAATGAAAGTGCCTTGCTTGCACTGCCTGATTTGAAGCCCAAGAAAGAAGGTGAGCTCTCCCATCATCGACATCTGAATTTCACTTTCCATGGCTTCCTGAAATCTGGACACAAGAAGATGAAAGGAACCACCAAAGATGATATCATCCACGTAAATCTGAACAATTAGAAAGTCATTGCCATGCTTGAGAGTGAACAAGGTTTTGTCAACACACCCCATGACATACCCACAGTTTAGCAAGAAGGTCTTAAGCCTAGCATACCATGCCCTAGGTGCTTGCTTTAGCCCGTACAAAGCGTTCTAAAGCTTGTACACATGGGTTGGGTATTTGTGGTGCTCAAAGCCAGGGGGTTGCCTCACATACACTTCTTCCTCTATGAAACCATTTAGGAAAGCACTCTTGACATCTATTTGATAGAGTCTAATGCCCTCCAAGTACAGATTGAAGGACAAATTGAAGGACCGAGAAAGCGACTAGAGGGGTGGGGGTGAATGGGGGCCAACTAAAATTCTCCAAGAGAACTTGGCATATGTCCCAAAAACAACCCAAGCCAACCTATGAACCAATCACCAAGACTACACACACCAACTTGTGGTGTACTAGCCCTAGGATCAATCACAGCAAAGAGACACAGCAGAAACAAAAAGGAACACGAAGCGCTCAAAACAAATTAATTCTGGACTCTCATTGGCAGTGCTGACCACAGCCATCGGCAGTGCCAGTTGGCACCATCAGCAGTGCCGGTCACGTCCATCGGCAGTGCCGGTGCGGGACACAGAACTCTCTAGAACCTACAGACAAGATAGATCGGCAGTGCCGGTGAGGGTTTCAGACTCTCCCTATCGGCAAGCCGATTTGAGTTCAGACCCACCGGCAGTGCCGATTCAGGTCATCGGCAGTGCCAATCATCCCTGACAGATCAACAGAAACTTTCAGGAAATTGGCAAATCTTCTCCAAAATCTAATCAAACAAACTCCAAATGATGCGATTTTTGGACCTGTGAATCATCATCACATGACGACCCTAATCCTAGAAGATAATCTCAATTGGCTCAAGGAATCATCACGAATTTCAGATCTTGTGTCGAGAACACAAAAAAGAGGAAACTTGAGAAATTCTTCAAATCGAAGGTGCTAGAGCTATTGATTCAGTCAAGGATCCATAGGGGATTTCTCTAGCTCATCCTAGCAACAAGTTTCTCAAGAAATCCGGGCCAAAAACTTGTCTAAAAATGAGATCAAAAATCACCATGAAAATAGCTCTGAAAATAGGAAAAAGAGAATTTCGGGATTCAAGGGAAGAGCGAAATCTTGAGAACGAAAATACTTCTCATATCATAGAAAGATGCTTACAAGATCCATAGGTACAAGGCTACAAAGCCACCCGCTTCCTCCCACTATTTGGAAGAGCAAGAGATGTCTCTCACACACCCACTACTCTCCTCTCAAACATGAAATCCTCTCCTAGCAGTTTGAATAGAGTCCTAACACAAGGCTAATGGAAAGAGAGGCACCTCTTCCACAGCCCTACCTCTTTTTATATAGGCCTAGGGTCTATTATCCACATGACCACTCTACCCTTGACCTACATAACACACCCACCTACCACCGGGGGCATAACCGTCCATCTTTTTCCTTGTCGCCCAAATGTCATCGAGCCCTTCACAACTTTGCTTGCCCTCGACGCAAGCTCCACAATGGTGCCACGTGCACCTCCAATCGCCACCACCGGTTTTGAGGCCCAAACTAGAAAACCGCTTTGCACGCTTCTCGATGTTGATGCGTGTCACCTCATCCCGCGATCCTGACCACCGACAAGTCTCTCCCAGTCCCTGTCCATCGGACCCCCATGTCACTTGCACCGGCATCACGTTCGCCTTGACTTGGTAAACACGCCATCTTCATCACCACCACGATTTTGAGGCTCAACCATGAAACCGTCCGTGCTTCTTCTCTCTCCACGTGTACGGTGTGGATCATCCTTGACTTCACTCGGCATCCCGATCGTCTGGCCCCAAGTCCCCTACTTGTGCCTGATCCTCTCGTCGTTGACCGCCAAGTCGACTCCAGTGACCTACACATCATGAGAGAAGCAAACACATTTACCATCTCCTGCAATATCACCAATACCTCCACCAACTCCGGTTAGTCATAACCATGATATGCAAACCCATGCAATCCCTGGATTCCCGCATTTCAACTCGAGCACCAAATCCTCTCATGTCAATTACTCATCACATAAATTGTAAACCATGGCATATATCCACATGGTTTCTCACACTAGCCATATGCCCGTGCGTTGCTATGATAAAAAAATAAAATGATGAAGAATGATTGACAAAACATTTTAGTGCATAAGAAAAATTGATATTTTCCATAAGTTGAGGATGTCACCGCATTTTCCATAAGTTGAGGATGTTTTATTTTAGTAATTTTTCGATGTCCTCGATGCCTCATTCGCTGATGCCCTAGTTCTGCAATTGGTGGTGCCTCTTTTTTGTGCTTTTTTTTCTGTTTGTTTCACTGGGTATTAACCATTATCTCCTCAATAGTGTCTAATTAGGCCACCCCAAGCCTGATTTTGTCACTCCCGTGATGAATCCGAATTCCTTGTGCAAATCTTTGCTAGCGCCACTACAAAAGTGTTCTTGTTGTAGCAAGACAATTTTGGAATGGAAGCGAGACATAGATGTTCAAAACGAGACATTCTTGTTGTGGGGTTGATAGGACCCACATGTCTGCGCGTTTTCCAGTAGGGGTGGTGCGACGACCACCACCATACAAGCCACCAACTCAGAATTTTAGTATAGTAGACATGTACCCATTTGCGTCTTAACAGTGCAGTTTGATTTTGTTCTCTATCGACCAATCTCCATATGGTACTATTTGTCACATGCGCTTGTTCAAGTATAACAGCTCATTTCATATGGCCCATTGATATGTGGGTTTCGGAAGGATTCATCCCAAAAAAGTTTAAAAATATTGTGTGTAGGTGGTATTTCAAATGGAATTAAATGCCAGCGCCGCCCTCGCTAATCGAAGCGCCCGCGATGAGTCGTGCTCAGGAATTAAAAGACCGCCCTCTCTAATCAAAACGCCAGCGCCGCCCTATGGAGGGAGTCATCATTAAGGCACACTTTATCACATGAAAAATCAGCTCAACTATTTATCACATGAAATGTTTATGATAAAAGGATATAGGAACAAATATCATGATTTTTCGATGCCATTTGAATTTTATATGATTTAAATACTACTCAACGCGACATTCAAATTAACATTTCATGAATACGATTTTTAAAATTTTATTTCAACCACTACAAAAGGCCTTATACTAGCCTCAATATCATGAATATCATTTTTAACTTATTTTATTTTATTATTTTATGCACTTGTAGTTCAAATTTAACTTAGACCAAAAAAATCTTTTAGATGAAATAAAATTTGCAAAAATAGTAAACAGAAGAGAAAATGCCCCAAATTGGAATATAGGGTACCAAACAATATGAGTTGAGTGAAGAAAAAGTTTAAGCTAAATTGGAGAAGTTTTTTTTCCTTATTTGCCGTGTGCCAATCCTTAGCACACGACAAATAAAGGTCTTTGCTGTGTCCTTGCAATGGCACACGACAAAGGACCTTTTTGCCGTGTGCCCGATTAAAAACACACGGCGAAGATTGCGACACATGGCAAATTTAGGATTTCTGGTAGTAATTTAACCTCGTAATAGGAGTAAGAGGTGGACATACATCTGTGCCATTATTAATTAAGGTGGACATGCACCTCCACAAAACAAACAAAAAATTACAAAAGCACATGTATGTCATGTTGCCGTTTGCCGTGTGCCCGATTAAAAGCACATGGCAAAAATTAAACTTGCTCTTAAATCCAAAGAGAAGTTATATCAGTTCCAACGTTCTGCCTTCCTGACTACAAAAAGGAAAAACTTTCTGCTTTCCATTTTTTTTTATGACATACGCTGAAGTTCTACTCAGGACTCAAGGATAGGTGAGACCATGTTTTGTGGTCCCATTTTTAGTGTGTTAAGCGTGCTAGTTTGAGAGAAGGTGCCTTTGGACCTCACACCGATATCAGGGGCGCACTCCCATTTCCGCCATCACTCTACTCTCGGACGGGGTTCCGCTGACTTAAGTTACTCATGCGGACGAGTGGGGCAGTGGTTGTGCATGGCCCATATGTAGTGACCCACTGCCTGGTGCCTTAAGTCAGTGGATCCGGTTCCCTCTCCCCTACTTCTCGTCTTCTTCGCCGCGCTCAAACCACCTCAGCCATTGCTCGCCGCTCGCCACGCTCAACTGCCACGGCGCCCACGGGGGACTCGAGGGAGCCCGCTGGCAACCGCAACTTCTGCACCCCTCTCCTCCTAGAGTCCACGGTATGTTCCTGCCCATGTTCCGTGATTTCCGTGCAATTTTAGGGATTTTTACTATTCATTGACTCTTTACAGACCGATAGTTCATCTTCTTCCGTGGCTGGAGCATGCCGTGGCAAGTTGCGCTCTGGCCCCGGACATCTCGGCGGAACGGAAGGAAGAGGAGGTCATCCCGGTGGCGGCAGAGGAGGAGGAGGTCCTGTAAATTTAGGTGAGCTCGTTTCTAATGTTTTGTTTATGTTGTTTTGAGAATAGATTGCTACCTAATGATTTAATTATTGTTAGAAACCATGGAGATGATGATGATGATATAGCTGGGGAGGTGATTGGAGGCGTGATGGGCCAGCAAGGACGTCCAAGCCAAGGTGGAGGCCCAATCCAAAACTGATTTCGAGTCTGTTTCGGGGCCCAGGATCAGTCTGCAATAAAACGGACGCCCAAGACGCATACGGACTCGGATTTGGACGTTCTACATATGCCTAGAAAGATAACAAGAAGATCTTTCCAACCCAACCGGTTCCATGTCAAAATCTGTCATGAACCATTGGAAATCGTCAAAATAAATCGATGTCCAGAATCTGTCCTGGTGCTGTGACATCGTAATCGGTCTTTGGGCCATGTAACGAGTTGAGCCCACTTAGGGCTGCGACCAGGGGGTGGTGCACGACCCTAGTGTCCTCATATACAGCCGCCACCTCTTCAATAGGGTTTGGGTTTTGCTTAGATTATTCTTTTGATAACAGTTTTGCCATTTGATTGGTTTGTGAGACCCCAACTTGTGAGATTCATCATATACTTGCAAATTTGGTTGCATTCTTTTTTGTTCTTGCTTGTGTTCTTGATTTGCAGGCAAGGATAAGCCTTCTCAGTGAGATCAATCATTCTTGAACGGTTGATAACCAGAGGAGACGTTGTGCTACGATTGCAGGGTTTAGAACGTGTCGTTTGGAAGCCGGATTGATTTGTGTATCACCTTCTCCTGAATCAAGATTATCAGAACCTATCAGAAGATCGAGAATCCTTGTCCACATCAGCCTCGTTCTTTTATTGTGGGTTTGGGATCCCCTGTAGCGATTTCTTCCAAGGATTGCTATTTTTCTATGGAATCAATCTAGTGAATCTGAATCCCAATTCTATTCTCCACATTTCTATATTCATCCACCTGTGTGAGGCCTTTTTGGGGATCACCCCGCACATTGATACCTTCAAAGAGCTATTCATGTTAAAATCGAACAATAGTAATGTGATTGGGGGAGCTGGGTTCCAGCTTAGGAACAAGACAAAGTATATCGAGGTTCCTCTCTGCTCAACAAACAAAGGGTGGCACGCTGACTGGTTCTACCATGGGAACCAAGCGCCATCATTGTCGGAGTTTGTAGCTGAAGCGCCAGTGCCATGACCCAAGTGGTCGGCAAAGGCGTCTCCAAACAAGAAATCACAGGTCGACAAGATACTAGAGGAAATTGTAGATTTGAAGAAAAAGGGATACAGTGGAGTCCATGTGGATGGCAGTTTCATGTATCTGCATGTGCAACCGATTATGAAACGCCATATTCCTGCTTGGAAATTCAACTTGAAAAAGGACCCTACTATAGAGGTTCCTGAAGAGTTGACAGAGCGGGAGTTGACACTTCGACTGGAAGGTGTCTTCTCCTCTTTGCTTGACTGGACCCCAGGTTCCACCAAGCTGGGTTAACATTCAAAAATCACCAGGAATGATGTAAGTGATCACTTCTTGTGGCTACATTCCATCTCTAACATTTTTATGACTAGCAGTAACCATATTATGTAAATTTCAGGATCTTGACATGTATTCATCAAACCCTCCATTGCCTCCAGCAGCCCTAGAAAAGTCACCCAAACAGCCGTCTGCACCAAAACGTCATAAGGTGCAAATCGAAGAATCTTACGATGATGAACCTCTGGCAGAACGGACTGCCAAACTTCCAGAAAAAAGAAAGCGTAAGGCTCCAAAAGAGGTTCCTGCAACTCGGCTAAGAGAAACATCTTCTACTCATGCCTCGAAGACACAAAGCCCTAGACCGACTAGCCCGCCTCCGAAGGTGGCTAGCTTGAAATTTAATCGTGAGGCTAAGTATGGATTTCTAAACTTACCCTTATTTCCCTGTAATGGCATGGCTTGCTAATGCCTTGTTCGTCCTTTCAGAGCTTTAGGGTCTGCATCCTCGGGAAGCGCGACACCACAAAACATCAATCCTGAGGAAGGCAACTCTAAGACCGAGTCAAAGACGCCTCAGGATGATGCTCCCAGCCACTCAGCCAAGAAACGGAGTGATTTGAAAGCTCCTCCCCCACCTTCGGGAACAAACGATGGTCATGATGCGATGAAAGACTCGCCCATGACGGACTTGAACTCCCCTACAGTGGACTCAAACCCTAAGGCTTCATTAATTTTTGAGAAAATGCCGGAGCCGACATATAACTATCCAATCGGCCCTGAACCAGATGAAGCTGCAATACCCATCCACCGAGTGGTGAGAGAGGGAGTTGAGGATGAGCCCGAGTTCGCCCGAGTGATTTATCACATTGATAAACACGCCATCGCCGGCTTTGATGAAGCTCATGAACAAGAAGAGTTGAAGATATTTGAAGAGCTAACTCAAAATGCTTTTCACTCGTTCCAGGTATGGCGCTGACGCATACGTCTTCAATTTATAAGATATGACAAGCTTAACCCATGCATGTTTTTCCAGAATCTAAAAGCGCACATGGCTGGCAAAAACTAGGTGTTGCGATTTGCCAGCAGAAAACTGGCGAAGGCCCTAGATACCAAAGACCAAATGCACAAAGATTAGAGATTGAAACGTGAAGCCGAATAAGCATATCCAAATGGCTGAACCTAAAGAAAAGGTGAAAACAAGCCATCTAGCAAAGTAGGGATTACAAAACCAAGATTTGGTGACGAAGGCACACAGAATGTGAAAAGCGCAAGAAAATGCTCAAGATCATGATATGCTCCCCCTCAACTTGTGGTAGATCTCATGTAGTGCAAAATGGATCATTTAAGTTTCTTAGCATTATTTGTGCATTACCCAATACTTTCTCCCCCTTTGGCAATGAACTCATCAAAGAGGTAAAGAAACAAGCAAGCATGCAAGACATGAAAATGCAATCCTAAGGAGCTTCAACAATTATGCAAACAAGCATTTAACTTTGCTATCCATAAACATAGAGCCATAAAGTGTAAAAGCAATAGCTCACAACCATGCAAAGATCAAAAATAGATAGCAAGGCATAAACACCAAGAGCTACACAAGCTAAGCAGAAAGATTGACTAGCTTAGATAGAATCAAATTTGCCACCACATGTGTAAGTACTCCCATCCAAGGCAAAACAAGCATCAAGTGAATCATAAGAATCTAGCCAGTTTCAATCTCAACTAGGGCAACAAGCATTCTCAGAAAATGAGCTTCTCAAACACTCACATATGCAACAGAGACTCAATTAATCAAGTGTCTATTATTTATCCTCATGTGTCCTCTTATCCATACGGAGGGTCGCACGACTGGGTACATCAAACACCCCGAGGCTTCAAGTCACAATGTTTGGATTTAGTATTTTAGAATTATTCTTGATTAAAGCACTTAGCAAATTATTCAAGTTTATGCACAAGACAAAAGAGCATGCCTTTGCGGCAAAAGGAACACACGTGTCCCATCATGAGCTAAACATTTACAAAGCCTTCCATTTCGCAAACACAAGGAGCCAAAGCCAAGATATCCTCTAGACTAGCCTCAATGCAAGGTTCAACAAGGATAAAAGCAATTATACACATGGTGAGCAAGTTTTAGCAAGATTAGTTCATAAGGTTCACAAGAAGCTTAGTTTACCTTTAAGATTAGCAAGTTGCTCACATGAGTCTATAACAGGCCATCTAGAAAATCTAAGTATGAGAGATTGCCATCACATCCACACAAGTTAGCTCAAGCTCAATCATAGCAAAGAGAAATACAAGAAAGCATAAGAATCAAAGCTCATCTACCAATGCATATATTACATATGAGATGCAATGCACAAAAGGTAAGATACATATATACAAGATTACACCAACACCCCCTCAAATGATGCCATAAGGATGAAAAACACCAAGGCCCCCCCACCCGCCGAAGAAAAGCATGTCTAGTAGCATCTAGGGGCTTGATGAGGACATCAGCTAGTTGGTTTCTGGTGTTGATGTATTTGAGCTCAACATCCCCCTTCTCAACATTGTCTCTCAGGAAGTGGAATCACACATTGATGTGTTTGACCTTACCATGTTGGATTGGGTTTTTGGCTAAGTATATGGCACTGGAGTTATCATACATGAGTGGAACACTCTTAAAGGTTAACCCATAGTCCCTCATGGTAGATACAACCCATAGGATTTGTGAGCAGCAGCTACATACTCAGCCTCTATGGTGGATTGGGCAACACTTGACTGCTTATGAGAAGACCAACAGATCAAAGAAGTACCCAAGAAATGGCAAGTACCAGAAGTACTCTTCCTATCAATTCTACACCCAGCAAAGTCCACATCTGAATACTAAATGAGATCAAGAGATGAAGATGAAGAGTACCAAAGACCAAACTCAAAGGTGTATTTAAGATACCTGAAGATGCGCTTGACAACCTTGCGATTAGTCACCCTTGGGGAAGCTTGAAAGCGAGCACAAAGACACACTGCAAAGTGTATGTCGGGTTTTGTTGCCGTCAGGTACAAGAGGGAGCCAATCATGCTCCTGTACTCCTTTTGATCCACCGCTTCACAGTCTTCATCAGGGTCAAGAGCCGTTGTAGTGGACATTGGTGTAGACAACGGCGTCACATTGACCATGTCGAACTTCTTCAGGAGATCCTTCGTGTACTTGGCTTGATGAATGAAAGTGCCTTGCTTGCACTGCCTGATTTGAAGCCCAAGAAAGAAGGTGAGCTCTCCCATCATCGACATCTGAATTTCACTTTCCATGGCTTCCTGAAATCTGGACACAAGAAGATGAAAGGAACCACCAAAGATGATATCATCCACGTAAATCTGAACAATTAGAAAGTCATTGCCATGCTTGAGAGTGAACAAGGTTTTGTCAACACACCCCATGACATACCCACAGTTTAGCAAGAAGGTCTTAAGCCTAGCATACCATGCCCTAGGTGCTTGCTTTAGCCCGTACAAAGCGTTCTAAAGCTTGTACACATGGGTTGGGTATTTGTGGTGCTCAAAGCCAGGGGGTTGCCTCACATACACTTCTTCCTCTATGAAACCATTTAGGAAAGCACTCTTGACATCTATTTGATAGAGTCTAATGCCCTCCAAGTACAGATTGAAGGACAAATTGAAGGACCGAGAAAGCGACTAGAGGGGTGGGGGTGAATGGGGGCCAACTAAAATTCTCCAAGAGAACTTGGCATATGTCCCAAAAACAACCCAAGCCAACCTATGAACCAATCACCAAGACTACACACACCAACTTGTGGTGTACTAGCCCTAGGATCAATCACAGCAAAGAGACACAGCAGAAACAAAAAGGAACACGAAGCGCTCAAAACAAATTAATTCTGGACTCTCATTGGCAGTGCTGACCACAGCCATCGGCAGTGCCAGTTGGCACCATCAGCAGTGCCGGTCACGTCCATCGGCAGTGCCGGTGCGGGACACAGAACTCTCTAGAACCTACAGACAAGATAGATCGGCAGTGCCGGTGAGGGTTTCAGACTCTCCCTATCGGCAAGCCGATTTGAGTTCAGACCCACCGGCAGTGCCGATTCAGGTCATCGGCAGTGCCAATCATCCCTGACAGATCAACAGAAACTTTCAGGAAATTGGCAAATCTTCTCCAAAATCTAATCAAACAAACTCCAAATGATGCGATTTTTGGACCTGTGAATCATCATCACATGACGACCCTAATCCTAGAAGATAATCTCAATTGGCTCAAGGAATCATCACGAATTTCAGATCTTGTGTCGAGAACACAAAAAAGAGGAAACTTGAGAAATTCTTCAAATCGAAGGTGCTAGAGCTATTGATTCAGTCAAGGATCCATAGGGGATTTCTCTAGCTCATCCTAGCAACAAGTTTCTCAAGAAATCCGGGCCAAAAACTTGTCTAAAAATGAGATCAAAAATCACCATGAAAATAGCTCTGAAAATAGGAAAAAGAGAATTTCGGGATTCAAGGGAAGAGCGAAATCTTGAGAACGAAAATACTTCTCATATCATAGAAAGATGCTTACAAGATCCATAGGTACAAGGCTACAAAGCCACCCGCTTCCTCCCACTATTTGGAAGAGCAAGAGATGTCTCTCACACACCCACTACTCTCCTCTCAAACATGAAATCCTCTCCTAGCACTTTGAATAGAGTCCTAACACAAGGCTAATGGAAAGAGAGGCACCTCTTCCACAGCCCTACCTCTTTTTATATAGGCCTAGGGTCTATTATCCACATGACCACTCTACCCTTGACCTACATAACACACCCACCTACCACCGGGGGCATAACCGTCCATCTTTTTCCTTGTCGCCCAAATGTCATCGAGCCCTTCACAACTTTGCTTGCCCTCGACGCAAGCTCCACAATGGTGCCACGTGCACCTCCAATCGCCACCACCGGTTTTGAGGCCCAAACTAGAAAACCGCTTTGCACGCTTCTCGATGTTGATGCGTGTCACCTCATCCCGCGATCCTGACCACCGACAAGTCTCTCCCAGTCCCTGTCCATCGGACCCCCATGTCACTTGCACCGGCATCACGTTCGCCTTGACTTGGTAAACACGCCATCTTCATCACCACCACGATTTTGAGGCTCAACCATGAAACCGTCCGTGCTTCTTCTCTCTCCACGTGTACGGTGTGGATCATCCTTGACTTCACTCGGCATCCCGATCGTCTGGCCCCAAGTCCCCTACTTGTGCCTGATCCTCTCGTCGTTGACCGCCAAGTCGACTCCAGTGACCTACACATCATGAGAGAAGCAAACACATTTACCATCTCCTGCAATATCACCAATACCTCCACCAACTCCGGTTAGTCATAACCATGATATGCAAACCCATGCAATCCCTGGATTCCCGCATTTCAACTCGAGCACCAAATGCTCTCATGTCAATTACTCATCACATAAATTGTAAACCATGGCATATATCCACATGGTTTCTCACACTAGCCATATGCCCGTGCGTTGCTATGATAAAAAAATAAAATGATGAAGAATGATTGACAAAACATTTTAGTGCATAAGAAAAATTGATATTTTCCATAAGTTGAGGATGTCACCGCATTTTCCATAAGTTGAGGATGTTTTATTTTAGTAATTTTTCGATGTCCTCGATGCCTCATTCGCTGATGCCCTAGTTCTGCAATTGGTGGTGCCTCTTTTTTGTGCTTTTTTTTTCTGTTTGTTTCACTGGGTATTAACCATTATCTCCTCAATAGTGTCTAATTAGGCCACCCCAAGCCTGATTTTGTCACTCCCGTGATGAATCCGAATTCCTTGTGCAAATCTTTGCTAGCGCCACTACAAAAGTGTTCTTGTTGTAGCAAGACAATTTTGGAATGGAAGCGAGACATAGATGTTCAAAACGAGACATTCTTGTTGTGGGGTTGATAGGACCCACATGTCTGCGCGTTTTCCAGTAGGGGTGGTGCGACGACCACCACCATACAAGCCACCAACTCAGAATTTTAGTATAGTAGACATGTACCCATTTGCGTCTTAACAGTGCAGTTTGATTTTGTTCTCTATCGACCAATCTCCATATGGTACTATTTGTCACATGCGCTTGTTCAAGTATAACAGCTCATTTCATATGGCCCATTGATATGTGGGTTTCGGAAGGATTCATCCCAAAAAAGTTTAAAAATATTGTGTGTAGGTGGTATTTCAAATGGAATTAAATGCCAGCGCCGCCCTCGCTAATCGAAGCGCCCGCGATGAGTCGTGCTCAGGAATTAAAAGACCGCCCTCTCTAATCAAAACGCCAGCGCCGCCCTATGGAGGGAGTCATCATTAAGGCACACTTTATCACATGAAAAATCAGCTCAACTATTTATCACATGAAATGTTTATGATAAAAGGATATAGGAACAAATATCATGATTTTTCGATGCCATTTGAATTTTATATGATTTAAATACTACTCAACGCGACATTCAAATTAACATTTCATGAATACGATTTTTAAAATTTTATTTCAACCACTACAAAAGGCCTTATACTAGCCTCAATATCATGAATATCATTTTTAACTTATTTTATTTTATTATTTTATGCACTTGTAGTTCAAATTTAACTTAGACCAAAAAAATCTTTTAGATGAAATAAAATTTGCAAAAATAGTAAACAGAAGAGAAAATGCCCCAAATTGGAATATAGGGTACCAAACAATATGAGTTGAGTGAAGAAAAAGTTTAAGCTAAATTGGAGAAGTTTTTTTTCCTTATTTGCCGTGTGCCAATCCTTAGCACACGACAAATAAAGGTCTTTGCTGTGTCCTTGCAATGGCACATGACAAAGGACCTTTTTGCCGTGTGCCCGATTAAAAACACACGGCGAAGATTGCGACACATGGCAAATTTAGGATTTCTGGTAGTAATTTAACCTCGTAATAGGAGTAAGAGGTGGACATACATCTGTGCCATTATTAATTAAGGTGGACATGCACCTCCACAAAACAAACAAAAAATTACAAAAGCACATGTATGTCATGTTGCCGTTTGCCGTGTGCCCGATTAAAAGCACATGGCAAAAATTAAACTTGCTCTTAAATCCAAAGAGAAGTTATATCAGTTCCAACGTTCTGCCTTCCTGACTACAAAAAGGAAAAACTTTCTGCTTTCCATTTTTTTTATGACATACGCTGAAGTTCTACTCAGGACTCAAGGATAGGTGAGACCATGTTTTGTGGTCCCATTTTTAGTGTGTTAAGCGTGCTAGTTTGAGAGAAGGTGCCTTTGGACCTCACACCCATATCAGGGGCGCACTCCCATTTCCGCCATCACTCTACTCTCGGACGGGGTTCCGCTGACTTAAGTTACTCATGCGGACGAGTGGGGCAGTGGTTGTGCATGGCCCATATGTAGTGACCCACTGCCTGGTGCCTTAAGTCAGTGGATCCGGTTCCCTCTCCCCTACTTCTCGTCTTCTTCGCCGCGCTCAAACCACCTCAGCCATTGCTCGCCGCTCGCCACGCTCAACTGCCACGGCGCCCACGGGGGACTCGAGGGAGCCCGCTGGCAACCGCAACTTCTGCACCCCTCTCCTCCTAGAGTCCACGGTATGTTCCTGCCCATGTTCCGTGATTTCCGTACAATTTTAGGGATTTTTACTATTCATTGACTCTTTACAGACCGATAGTTCATCTTCTTCTGTGGCTGGAGCATGCCGTGGCAAGTTGCGCTCTGGCCCCGGACATCTCGGCGGAACGGAAGGAGGAGGAGGTCATCCCGGTGGCGGCAGAGGAGGAGGAGGTCCTGTAAATTTAGGTGAGCTCGTTTCTAATGTTTTGTTTATGTTGTTTTGAGAATAGATTGCTACCTAATGATTTAATTATTGTTAGAAACCATGGAGATGATGATGATGATATAGCTGGGGAGGTGATTGGAGGCGTGATGGGCCAGCAAGGACGTCCAAGCCAAGGTGGAGGCCCAATCCAAAACTGATTTCGAGTCTGTTTCGGGGCCCAGGATCAGTCTGCAATAAAACGGACGCCCAGGACGCATACGGACTCGGATTTGGACGTTCTACATATGCCTAGAAAGATAACGAGAAGATCTTTCCAACCCAACCGGTTCCATGTCAAAATCTGTCATGAACCATTGGAAATCGTCAAAACAAATCGATGTCCAGAATCTGTCCTGGTGCTGCGACATCGTAATCGGTCTTTGGGCCATGTAACGAGTTGAGCCCACTTAGGGCTGCGACCAGGGGGTGGTGCACGACCCTAGTGTCCTCATATACAGCCGCCACCTCTTCAATAGGGTTTGGGTTTTGCTTAGATTATTCTTTTGATAACAGTTTTGCCATTTGATTGGTTTGTGAGACCCCAACTTGTGAGATTCATCATATACTTGCAAATTTGGTTGCATTCTTTTTTGTTCTTGCTTGTGTTCTTGATTTGCAGGCAAGGATAAGCCTTCTCAGTGAGATCAATCATTCTTGAACGGTTGATAACCAGAGGAGACGTTGTGCTACGATTGCAGGGTTTAGAACGTGTTGTTTGGAAGCCGGATTGATTTGTGTATCACCTTCTCCTGAATCAAGATTATCAGAACCTATCAGAAGATCGAGAATCCTTGTCCACATCAGCCTCGTTCTTTTATTGTGGGTTTGGGATCCCCTGTAGCGATTTCTTCCAAGGATTGCTATTTTTCTATGGAATCAATCTAGTGAATCTGAATCCCAATTCTATTCTCCACATTTCTATATTCATCCACCTGTGTGAGGCCTTTTTGGGGATCACCCCGCACATTGATACCTTCAAAGAGCTATTCATGTTAAAATCGAACAATAGTAATGTGATTGGGGGAGCTGGGTTCCAGCTTAGGAACAAGACAAAGTATATCGAGGTTCCTCTCTGCTCAACAAACAAAGGGTGGCACACTGACTGGTTCTACCATGGGAACCAAGCGCCATCATTGTCGGAGTTTGTAGCTGAAGCGCCAGTGCCATGACCCAACTGGTCGGCAAAGGCGTCTCCAAACAAGAAATCACAGGTCGACAAGATACTAGAGGAATTTGTAGATTTGAAGAAAAAGGGATACAGTGGAGTCCATGTGGATGGCAGTTTCATGTATCTGCATGTGCAACCGATTATGAAACGCCATATTCCTGCTTGGAAATTCAACTTGAAAAAGGACCCTACTATAGAGGTTCCTGAAGAGTTGACAGAGCGGGAGTTGACACTTCGACTGGAAGGTGTCTTCTCCTCTTTGCTTGACTGGACCCCAGGTTCCACCAAGCTGGGTTAACATTCAAAAATCACCAGGAATGATGTAAGTGATCACTTCTTGTGGCTACATTCCATCTCTAACATTTTTATGACTAGCAGTAACCGTATTATGTAAATTTCAGGATCTTGACATGTATTCATCAAACCCTCCATTGCCTCCAGCAGCCCTAGAAAAGTCACCCAAACAGCCGTCTGCACCAAAACGTCATAAGGTGCAAATCGAAGAATCTGACGATGATGAACCTCTGGCAGAACGGACTGCCAAACTTCCAGAAAAAAGTAAGCGTAAGGCTCCAAAAGAGGTTCCTGCAACTCGGCTAAGAGAAACATCTTCTACTCATGCCTCGAAGACACAAAGCCCTAGACCGACTAGCCCGCCTCCGAAGGTGGCTAGCTTGAAATTTAATCGTGAGGCTAAGTATGGATTTCTAAACTTACCCTTATTTCCCTGTAATGGCATGGCTTGCTAATGCCTTGTTCGTCCTTTCAGAGCTTTAGGGTCTGCATCCTCGGGAAGCGCGACACCACAAAACATCAATCCTGAGGAAGGCAACTCTAAGACCGAGTCAAAGACGCCTCAGGATGATGCTCCCAGTCACTCAGCCAAGAAACGGAGTGATTTGAAAGCTCCTCCCCCACCTTCGGGAACAAACGATGGTCATGATGCGATGAAAGACTCGCCCATGACGAACTTGAACTCCCCTACAATGGACTCAAACCCTAAGGCTTCATTAATTTTTGAGAAAATGCCGGAGCCGACATATAACTATCCAATCGGCCCTGAACCAGATGAAGCTGCAATACCCATCCACCGAGTGGTGAGAGAGGGAGTTGAGGATGAGCCCGAGTTCGCCCGAGTGATTTATCACATTGATAAACACGCCATCGCCGGCTTTGATGAAGCTCATGAACAAGAAGAGTTGAAGATATTTGAAGAGCTAACTCAAAATGCTTTTCACTCGTTCCAGGTATGGCGCTGACGCATACGTCTTCAATTTATAAGATATGACAAGCTTAACCCATGCATGTTTTTCCAGAATCTAAAAGCGCACATGGCTGGCAAAAACTAGGTGTTGCGATTTGCCAGCAGAAAACTGGCGAAGGCCCTAGATACCAAAGACCAGCTTGCTAGGGAGAGGCTAGAAGTCGGTCATCTTACCCTCGAGCTAAAATCATACTCCTCGCAGATAGACAACTTGCTAGGCAAGATATTAGGTATGCCATCAGCAGTCCCATTTTAATCATGAGTATGTCAAGAATTCCACATATTGTAATTGCCGAATGCTCTGTCATAGATTTGTCACAGGAGCTTGCCTCTAAAAATCAGAGGGAAACTGACTCGACAACTTTGATTGCTGAACTAAAGGATTTTTTGAAGGCCTTAGAGTCTTCCTCTGATGCGGTCGATAAATTAAAGAAACAAAATCAAGAATTGTTGGAGCGATTGCAAGCATCGGAGGAAGTTATGAAGAACTTCGAAAAACTGAAAGCTGGCTTCAAGACCATGGAGGAATCCAAGGATCACTAGAAGAAGAAATCCCAATGTATGGTTTCCCTATCTCTCCCTTTATCTTGTGGCTGGCCACTTACTCGTGACCTTCAACAGAGTCTAATGAACAACTAAAAGCTTAGCAAGAGAAAAATTCAACATTGAAAACCGAGTTATCTAAAGCCGAGGGCATATTCAAAAAGGCAGTAGATGAACTGAATAAATTCAGGGTGTCTTTCAAAGAAGTTGAGAAGCTGAAAGAAGACTACAAAGCAAAGGCAACTAATCTTGAGGCGGAAAAGGCTGCTACAGAAAAGCGCCTCAAAGGTAAACTGTTGATATTACCTGCATTGCTGGAGTTATATTTTCCCCAGCAAATGTATGTATTTTGCCTTTGTAGGGTCTCAAAGAGCTTATGAGTTGTTACAAAAGAAATTTATTGAGGGTGACATAAATCTTCGCTGGACTCTTGCAGCTTTGCAGAGTGATGTAGAGGCTGTTGCCCAGTACATTATTCCTGAAGAGAAGCCGCATAAGTGTCGAGACATCCTGGTCCGTCTACAAGAAGCACCAAGCCGAGTGAACCAGCATGCCCATCATATAGCTGAGCTAGCCAGTGCTCAAGTGCTAGCAATTGCAAAATCAAACATTTCCGTCCTAGACCTGGATGCTGTCGCTGAAGGCTTCCTCGAGGACCTTACGGACGATCAATGTGAGACATTGATAACTGAGGCTCAAAAAACTGCCACTATCTTAACTGACCAGATAGAACTGGATCCTTTACCAAAGGTGTAAAGAATTGGATTGTCTGTTTTGATAGTATATTTGCTACCAGGAACATAGTAAAATCTGATTCAGTAGACCGGAGGTCTAGAACCATCACCAATATTGTAATGAAGTCTTTGGTCGTACTGCTTTGTTTAAGTATTGTATGAACTTGTGTCTAGCACTCACAACCAACACAAAACTCATGCCAGCACTCTAAGCAATTTTCCCGATAAACGACATGAACCATGATGACTAAGAACCCACTCGATCAAGCATATGCGAATCAGGAAAATAGCCTTGGTCCCCAACAGACGACATGAACCCAGGGGACTAAGAAACCCGCTTGGTCGACATGTACGAGTTGCAGTAATACCAAGAATCAGAGTTTGGGTCATGTTTTAATGAAGCATTTCATAGGAATCGTAAATTGTATTACGAAACATCATGACCACAATGTACATATATATTGTAATAAAAAATACAAGGATGTACAAATAACAATAAACTATGAAAACTAAGCATAGAAACAACGTAGCTGAGATATATTCCAGGAGCTGGGGAGGTCTGACCCGTCCTTGCGCATCAGTCGATATGCACCTGGCCGAGTGACCTCCTTTACAATAAAAGTACCTTCCAAGGAGCTGACAATTTGTGCTTACCAACCGTAGTTTGGACTTGCTTTAACACCAGGTCGCCGACCGAAAGGTCTCAAGATCGGACTTTCTTGTCATGATAGCGTCGGAGGCTTTCCTGATATTTTGCTAACCGGACCAATACGACATCCCTTTGTTCTTCAAGCATCAGTAGGTCATCACATCGATAGTCATTGGACACGTTTTCATCGTATGCTATCACACGTGGAGAAGCACACTTCAGTTGGTAACATTGCTTCGGATCCATAGACCAATGAAAAGGGGGAAAGACCCGTGGGTCGGCTGACATTGGTACCCCATAGCACTGAAGGCAAATGTCGAACCCACCGTCGAGCGTATTTTTCAAGTCTATCAAAAATGCGAGGCTTGATCCTAGAAAGCAATAGGCCATTCGATCGTTCAACTTGTCATTGCTTTGCGGATGGGCTGCTAAAGCATACTCGATCTTGAAGCACACCCGAGCCACAAAATCCTAGAATTCTTTTGTCGTGAACTGAGTACCGTTGTCGGTAATTATCTTGTGTGGGGCACCTTATGGTCCCTGTCTCATTGCCTTGCTTGTGCATGGTTGCCGCATATGCCGGCATGAATTTCTTTTCATATCGCCACCCCCTCCTCTTGTGATAAGCATTTCATTAGCACACCGTATGGGCCTTGCTTGTACAGAAGGTGATCTACCATGCAGTATGATTTAGATTTGCGAATGACACGGAGGGCTTCTTCTTTGTTGGCTGGCAGCTTACCATGATCCAAGTATTCGATGAGCGGATTGCACCACAGTTTGCTGGGTTAGTACAGATGGCTTATGTAAATCATCGAGGAATACGCCATCAGGTATTTTTGCTCTGCTGGACCCAAGCTTGGCCAGCTCGTCCGCCTCTTCGTTAAACTTCCAGAGGACGTGCTTCTACTCGATGCCATCAAACTTGTCTTCTAGCTTCCGAACTTCAGTACAGTATGTTGTCATGCTCTCATGGGAACAACACCACTCCTTTGTGACCTGGTTAATCACTAGCGCCGAGTCGCCGGAGATGCTAAGCCTTTTAACACCGAGTGATATGGTTGTTCGAAGCCCGTGCAACAAAGCTTCATATTCTACTGCGTTGTTGGAGGCGCGAAAGTGCATTCGGAGCACGTACCGTAACTTGGCACCATCCGAAGATACCAATACCACCCCCGCTCCTGCTCCCTCTAGTTGTAGGGAACCATCAAATGTCATTGTCCAATAACTCAATTCCTTCGGCGTGGGCGGTAGCTCTAACTCGGTCCACTCGACGATGAAATCAGATAATGTCTGGCCTTTGATCACGTCGCGGGGCTTATAGGTGATATCATATGACCCTAGTTTGATGGCCCACTTGGTGATCTTTCCGGTTGCTTCTTGGTAACTTTGTTGGGGTGGTCTTCGAAGTAATGCTTTAACTTGCGAGATGTCATCAACAAGGTATAGACTAGCTTCTGAAGCTGAAAATATTGTAACTTTGATTCTGATAGGACCTCGCTGACGAAGTAAACCGGCCGTTGTATGCTTTGAGCCTTGCCATCCTCTGCTCGCTCCACCGCTAGAATCGTGCTAAGGGCGTTTGTGTTTGTGGAGATATACAACTACAAAGTTTCATTCTTTTCTGGTGGCGTTAACACTAGCGGGCTGCTAATGTAAGCCTTAAATTCATCCAAAGCCTTTTGCGCCTCATCGTCCCATACAAAGGGATCTTGCTTTTTAAGTAGCCAAAAGAAGGGTAGTCCACGGACGCCAAGTCTCGACACGAACTGGCTGAGTACTGCCATGCAACCAGTTAACGTCTGGACGTCATTTTGTGAGTGCGGGCGTCCCAATCGCAATATGGCATTGATTTTGTGGTATATATATACCAGGAATACCTCGCCATTCGTATATATTGCCGAGTGGACCGGGGTCTAATAAAGATAAAGAACCATGAAGATAACTATTCGGATTGTTACTTGGAGTACACGACAAGCCAATACTAGAGATAGAAAGTTAGAGATAGAGTCCTAGTCAGAAATCATGTTGTAACCGACTAAGACACTTACCATGTAACCCTGCCCCCCAAATATATAAGGAGGGGCAGGGGCTCATTCGTGGAGATCCCGCATCATACACCACAGAACACAGGACGTAGGGTTGTTATCCTCCGGGAGGCCCAAACCTGTCTAAACCTTACGTCTTGTGTGTCCATCGATCTTTCATACTCATACGCATACCTAGATCTACAATCGAGAATATCTCTCGACAGTTGGCGCGCCAGGTAGGGGCAGCGTTGAGTGTAGCTTCGTCGAAATCGATGGCTTTCGTCGACATCAAGTTTCGCCCGGGAGACAAGATCTGCTTTGGCACCGTCAGCCTTGTCAACGATCAGCATGGGAACCTCGTCAAGCATGAATGCACGGCCCACTCGGACGCTGCCACGGCCGACCAGAGCAATCCGGCTGGCCGATTCCCGCTTGGCCTCGACAATGCGGCGATAGCTTTCCATGCGGAAACCCTCTCGGGCGGCAACTCAATGTTGTCTGCAACGCCCCGATTGGCAACCTTGGTCGATTTGGGTTACACTACGGTTGATCTCCCGGCTCATCACATGGATCAGTCGGACGAAGATCCCAAATTTTTTGACAAATCAAGATTCGTTGCAGCAATCGGCCTTGAAAGCAAGTCACTCCTGGACTTGATTGAAGAGCCGAGTGATTCAGAGAGTTGTTCCTCAGATTTTCACGAGGTATTCATGGTAGCACCTGCTGCTCAGGGGCAAGCAGACGGTGAAACATCGGCGGATGCTGCCGCGCGCGGTATCGTGCCACGTGTAGACAGACATGAAACCGACCTCGAAGACGGTGATCCAGACGCCGCCACTCCTCCGCTTTGAAGACCGGATGCTCAGCAAAGACCCCGAGTCGTGCAAAACTTAGATATGGGAGACCTCACCTTAAAACATGATGGTGAAGACATCTTCAAGACCCCACAGCACAACATCATGGCTGCAGCAACCCTCCTGCAAACAATAGAGCCCCTGCTCCAAGTCTCCCCAGAGTTGACACCTCAGGTCAACCAACTGAAAGCGCACATCAGGGCCGCGGCTGTACTAGGGATGCATGCAGCACGATCAACGCCGACTAAATCAATTTCTAGGGAGGCTAGTTCAGTGCCCAGGGAGGATAGAAGAGACCGACAGCACTCCAACCGGGAGGCAACCCCGCCTACTATCCCCAGTTGTAGGCCCATTGCAGAGTACTATGATCGACATCCAAGCGCCGACCTGCACAACGGCATACCACCACGTCATGCACGGGTCCGATTGGACAATACATACCAGGAGCGCGACGATACGGCCCGCCGAGAGTATGAAGATGAACGGCACCGGCGCGGTTATGTCGACTATGAGCATGACAACAGGCGGCCGCCACATTTAGACGATCATTACCGCGATCGACGGGACGAGGGCCGCCGTGATGATAGATATTACCGAGAAGCCGGTCGTGAACGAGAACGGACTCCGGCCGCCGATGATTATGACGAGGAGGCTGGCATCCGAGCCTTCAGTTAGGAACTTTGAACTGTCAGCTGGCCAGTCGGTTTCAAGCCAGTCGGCATTGAGAAGTATGATGGCAAAACGGACCCGTGCGACTGGCTTCACATCTATTTGACAGCCATACGAGCTCTCGGTGGCGATAGCTTTGTCATGGCCAACAACTTGCATGTTTGTTTAGCCCCACCAGCAAGAACTTGGCTCACTAACCTGCCCGACAACTCTATCACCTCCTGGGCAGATCTCTGTCGACAGTTCGTGGCCAATTTTCAAGCCACCTTCGACAGGCCAGGGAATCACTGGGAACTCGGCCGGATCAAGCAGCGAGACCGGAAGCCAGTTCGAGAGTACATCCAACGCTTCTGCCGAGTGAAAAATACCATCCCTAACATCTCGGATGCTCAAGTTGTCACTGCCTTCTAGGGAGGACTCCGTGACGATGACCTAATAAAGAAGATTGGATGGTTGGATGCTGTCGGCAGACTGTCAGCTAAAGAATTATTCACTATGGCCGACAAATATGCTGCTGGCAATTTGGCACTATTTCAAGTTCGCCAGTACAAGGAGGCGACCCCAAGGAACCAGTCGGGTCCATCCGATTACAGCAAAGATGGCGATACGAAGCGGAAGCAAGACCGAACGATGGCACATACCGAGCGCCCGACCAGAAGGAAACCAGTCACTCAGGATGACTTCAACAAGATGCTCGATGGCCCTTGCCTGCTACATGACGGAGCTAACAAAGCCAGGGAATGCTTCAAGCTGAAAAATTTCGCCCATCATGCCTTGAAGGTCTGCAAAGAACGCCCCTGGATCCCCAAGGGCGGCAAAAAGGATTCAGATAAGGATAACCAAGACGAGGATAAGGAGGACTTCCAAGACCTCGAACATGAGGTCAATTACATCTATGGTCGGTCTACGACCGACTCGAAGCGCCAGCACAAGATCCTCTACAGAGAGGTCCACTCGGTCTCACCAGCGGTACCTCAATATCTGCGATGGTCAAAGGTTCCAATTACTTTTGATCGGTCCGACCATCCGGATCACATCCCCAAGCCTGGGAAATATCACTTAGTGCTAACACCGACTGTTAACCGAGTCCGGCTAAATCGGGTATTGGTAGATGGTGGTAGCAGTCTGGATATCCTTTTTGTGAAAACCTTCAAGGAGCTTGGCATACCGTTGACAGACCTCAAGCCAAGTCGGTCGTCGTTTCATGGTGTGATCCCGAGCATGCAAACAGTCCCTCTAGGACAAATCACTCTGCCCGTGACTTTCGGCACTCGGGAAAACTACAGGATGGAGCGAATTACCTTCGAGGTCGCCGACCTCGACTCTTCGTATCACGCCATTATAGGGCGGCCAGCCATCGCTAAATTCATGGTGGTACCTTATTATCCTTATATGATTATGAAGTTGCCAGGACCAAATGGCGTCATATCAATCCACTCGGATGTGCGGACCTCATACGACTGCGACAATGGCAGTTGTGAGTTGACCGAGAAGATAGTAGCAGCATTGGAGCTGGCCGAGCTAAAGGAAGCAATGGCAAGAGCGGAGGAGGCCATGCTTGACCCTGCTCCAAGGAAAGTGCTGAAGACTACGGTATCGGCTGACGCCATGGAGTCCAAGAAGATTAGCCTAGATGACAATGATGTATCCAAGACCACCAATATTGGGGTCAATTTAGGAGATAAATAGGAAAGCGCGCTCATCCTTTTTCTTAGAAATAATAAAGATATATTTGCATGGAAACCTTCTGACATGCCAAGCCAGTAAGGCAAAGGCTGAGCACAAACTTCACGTTCGCGAAAACGCCAAGCCAGTAAGGCAACGGCTTAGACGATTCTTGCAAGACCGTAAGGATGCGATTAGGAAAGAAATCGGCCTAATGCTGGCAGCCGGTTTTATCAAAGAATATTTCCACCCCGGCTGGTTGGCTAACCTAATTCTGGTGCGGAAGAAGAATAAGGAGTGGCGGATGTGCGTGGATTACACCGGCCTTAACCAAGCTTGTCCGAAAGATCCATTCACTCTCCCACATATTGATCAAGTGGTCGATTCGACGGCTGGATGCGCTCTGTTGTGCTTCTTAGATGCCTATTCAGGGTACCATCAGATTCCCTTAAACCAATCCGACCAGCTCAAAACCTCATTTATCACGCCGTTCGGAGCCTTCTGTTACACAACAATGCCCTTTGGCCTGAAAAACGCTGGCGCCACCTACCAGCGGATTATGCAGCGATGTTTGGACAACCAGATAGGAAGGAATGTCGAGGCTTACGTCGATGATGTGGTAGTCAAGACTCAGCTCTCCACCGACTTAATATCTGACCTAGATGAAACATTCGACAACCTTCGGAAATACAACATGAAGCTAAATCCAGAAAAATGCGTCTTTGGGGTCCCATCAGGAAAATTACTCGGTTTTTGGTATTACACAAAGGGATTGATGCTAATCCAGAAAAGGTAAATGCCATATTACGAATGGGACCTCCACACTCGCAAAAAGACATTCAAAAACTCACTGGTTGTATGGCTACGCTCAGTTGGTTTGTATCACGACTCGGTGTCCGAGGGTTATCCTTTTTTTGATTACTCAAGAAGAAAGAATCATTCACCTGGAATGACGACTCACAGAAAGCCTTGGATGATTTTAAGGCTTATATTAGTGGTCCTCTAGTCTTAACTCCCCCATAGCCAAAGGAACCTTTGCAGCTGTACATTTCCGCAACCAAACACGTTGTCAGTATTGTGCTGGTGGTGGTACGGGTGGAAGATGGCAAGGCTCAAAAGGTGCAACGACCAGTATATTTTGTTAGTGAAGTCTTATCAGAATCCAAGATACAATACTTCTAGCTTTAGAAATGAATTTATGCATTACTGATGACATCTAGGAAGTTGAAGCATTACTTTGAGGATCATCCAATTGAGGTCCACACGTCGTTTGTCCTAGGCGAATTGCTGCACAACAGAGAGGCCACTGGGAAAATCGCCAAATGGGCCGTCGAGCTCGGATCATATGATGTCACCTTTAAGTCACGCGACTCGATCAAAGGTCAAGCTTTGTCGGACTTCGTCGCTGAGTGGACAGAATGTGAGTTATCTCCCGACTCACAAGAATTATGCTATTGGAAGATGGCGTTTGACGACTCCTTATAACTGGAAGGTGCCGGAGCAGGAGTCATACTGGTATCTCCTGACGGAGCCAAGTTGCAGTACGTTCTTCGAATGCACTTCCGTGCCTCTAACAACGCTGCAGAGTATGAGGCGCTGCTATACGGACTTCGGACAGCTATCTCACTCGGCGTCCAAAGGATAAGCATCTCTGGCGACTCGGCGCTAGTTATAAATCAAGTAACGAATGAGTGGTGTTGTTCCCATGAAAGCATGACAGCCTACTGCACCGAAGTTTGGAAGCTCAAAGACAAGTTTGATGGCATTGAGTATAAACACGTCCTGCATAAGTATAACGAAGAGGCGGATGAGCTGGCCAAACTTGGGTCTAGCAGATCTAAAATACCCAACGGAGTATTCCTTGATGATCTACATAAGCCATCTGTACTAACTGTGACAACCCTACTCCAAAAAGTAGAGTATGTCGTACAGGATCGTCTCGAGAGATGGTTAACGAAGTAACCATACACAGCATTCACACATGAACATTCATCATTTACAACATTACATCACTTAAGTGCATAAAATTACATGTCCAGAGGTAAAATATAATTAAGTTCAGATCTGCATGCATATGTCCTTAGTACATATTACACAAATTTGCGGAAGCGATGAAACGACAAAACACAACGTTTAGTCCTACGTGAACCATGCCGGCCCTATGGCGATGGCTCACTCATCTAGATTTGGAGAACTGGGGACCCATTCGATGGTCCACTTCTGAGGCTCCTCACCTTCCCACACAACCTTATTACAACAATCACAGTAGGTTGCTTGAGGAAGACCTGAGAAAAACAACATCAACGCAAAGCCTGAGTATCTAACATACTCCGCAAGACTTACCCGTCAACCGGTTTGCTAAAACCGACTCCTAGTATGCAAGGGGCTGACCGGGTTTATTTGATAGTTGCATAAAAGGCTCCTATTGGTTCTATGCTGCACTTTCAATTTCCTTAAACAAGGTTTTACTTTGCTCATCATAGAACACAGCTACGGTGAGTTTAGCTAGCTGCTAAAACATGAATATAGCTAAAGAGCAATACATCAAAGCATTGTGTATCCCTAGCATAAATAAATTTCAGAAACTTAACCACAACTTTACTACTTAACATATCATTGCCGCTGCTCGAACAAGAGGTACTCATAACCGCGAGGGACGGCAATTCGAATCGATTTACATCCTCCAGGGAAAACCCAAATACACGACATACGCATCATTTAAGAACACGTATGGCCACCGTTCACAAGATTGCTATAAAGTCGATCCGGGGCCATCGATCCTGAGTACACGTCCTCCCCACGATACAGTACTTCGTATCCGAGGCTTAACCCATGCACTCTCCAGCGGTCCTTAAACCCGTGCAACCACCGTGCTGTTCACATCACCTCTGGATGGATGAGTATGGCCGTCCAACAATACGGCGCCCAAGTTACTAGGTTTACCAATTCCCATATTAAAGGTATGCACTTGGTACAGTTCAATACCATTTCGAGGAGTTGCAACGCTAGGTGCTCCATTTTTATCAAGTTCATCAACCAATGAATCATAGTTGAATCTATGACCTACCGTTGACTCCACTAGTTTAAGCATAGCATCTGCTAAAGTAAAAGCTTACTAACATACTAATCATAGGTCAGTGCGGGAGTATGCAAGTGTGTTTCATCCAAGTCCTACACTTAATGCACAATACAATATTCCTAACTTGTGATAAAGAAAAAGGACTCAAGTGATAAAATAGGTTATGCACCGGGGCTTGCCTTGGGTGTGATCGTAGTTAGCGTCATCACCAAAGTGCACTTCAGCTCCTTGCTGGTCCGGTGTGATTTCCACGGTCTCAATTCCTATATGGAATGGACATGCATCAATGCTAAGGAATACACAAGGTTTCATGGAGTTTTCGTAACTAAAGATGGAATGCATGGCATGAAGATTCATGGTACTTCCTCAACAAATAAATTAATGGACTAATCACTCATCCATGACTAGGGTTGCATACTTAAGTATGACATGGTAGCCACTGAATTTTGAAGGAGACAAACTTCTACTTACTAGAAGGCAACTTTTAATTATCACCATCTTAGTGAAAGTCTACTTTAACATAAGCATGGCCTAAGTGTTGATTAAATGACCTCCCATGCTGATGAGGATACGACAATGTAGTACTTAGGGTCAAATTTCAGAAAGTTCATTTTTGAGCCACTTAGCTAAATTGACCATATGCACCACTAACACTAGGCATAACTAATGGCACATTGATTTCATAACTAGTTTTAGGTTCCTATGGGTAATTAAGAACTAAAGTATATAACTGAAATTGAGAATTTCTACTGAAATGTGAAGTTGAGGTATTTTCCATGGACTTTCAGAAATTACTTTATTCCTACTTTCATCAAATACACACATAAAGTAACATTTATATGAAGAAATTCCTACTTCCTTAGCAAATGATCAATTTCGACAGCAAATTTGTACTTAGGTAACCTCAAATTTTTCATGGGATTTTTCATAAGTGTAAAAGTGCATAAGGAACTGAAATGCCAAATTTCATGACTAAATTCCTAGCCCATAATTTATATAAATTCAATTACTGAAAATGAGCATTATGCAATAATACTGAAAATATGCATAACAATGGAAATGTGCTTTTGCAGAAAGTTTGGATATGCCATGAAATGCTTACTGAGCAAATTTCATGAATTTACCATTTACACATAATTACTTATGAATTTATTAAGCAATTTAGGGTTGTGACTTTGATGGATTAAATAAATTAATTTACTGAATAAACTTGGACTTGATCCTGTTTTTCTGGCAGAGCAAGATTTTAGTAGTTGAACAAAATTAATTTCACAATTTTTTGCCTTGTATTTCTCGAGATATTGAATTTTGAAGTTTATTCAAAGTTCACTGTTATTTACAGTTTTGCCACTGGGTTTAAATCCTATCAGACGCGCGCGCGCGCGGCAGCCTGCGACGGCGAGCTCGGGCCCACAGCTGATCGGCGGCATGGCGGGGGCTCGCGTGCGACTCGGATGGTCTCCATGTCGAGGGGAGCTCGTGGAGGGGGTCGGAGGGGAGATGGTCTGACCGGAGGTGGCCGGTGATGACGCGCGGCGGTAGAGGCAACTCCGGCGAGGTCCACGTGAGGGTGCCGAGGGAGAGGGAGGCCGGGGTTCGGTCGAAGAGCTCCACGGAGGCTTGGGGATGGTCGGCGTCGAGGAACTCGTCGAGGGGGAAGGCCGGAGGAGGGTTCTCGTCGGCGAGGGTGTCGGATCCCGGCGGCGGCGATCTTTTCTCCTCCAATTCCGGCGAGAGCACTGCACAGGGGAGGGAGGGAGTCAGAGGGGAGTGGTGTAGGGTCCTTGCGCGTCGATTTGCAAAGAGAGAGCGGACGGAGCGCTTGCCTAAGCAAGGCTCTGGGCGGCGGCGACCATGGCGGCAGAAACAGAGCGCTGGCTCGGGTTTCACTGGGGAGAGAGGGGAAGAAGAGGGTGCCAGTACTTGGGGGTGCTCGGGAGGGTGTGAGAGCTAGCTGTGAGTTGAGAGAGTGAGAGAAATGAGGCTGGTGTGCTGCTGCTGCTGCCTTTTTGACCCGGTCGGCGGAGGGAAGACCGAGAGCGGTGAGAGAGGGGGAGAGAGGGAGGGGCGTCGTGCTGTCGGCCCGGGAGTGGCTGCCAGCGATGGGTGGCTTCAATTCCCGGCCGGTGGCACAGGGCGGCGAGTTGGCAGCGCAGTGGCCGGAGTGGGGCGACAGGAGAGCGGCAGTGGCAACCGTACCCGGGTACAACCCGTGTCGGGTTAGAACTGACCGGAGGAGAGGGAAGGGAGAAGGGGCGGTTGACCCGGCTTGACCGAGAACTTGGACTCGGGTTTGGTAAATTTTGACACGTTCCCTTGTCCTAAACAGGACACAAATTTTGGTGTGGACTCAGGAAAACATGTGCTCCAACTTTGCTTTTAGGAGCACCAGCTGAAATGGCTTTGATAAATTATGAAAATTCCAAACCCGAAATACACTTTCCTGACTTTAGGGGAATTTTTTAGGATGCGAATGGGGTATTCGGGGTAGGAGAGGTCTTCTTCCAATTGCTCGGTGTCGGAGATAACCACGTCGATCGGAGGCTTCAAACATCTCTTGAGTTGGGAGACATGGAAGACGTTGTGCACCCGCTCAAGATTTTCCGGTAGTTGCAACCGGTACGCAAAGGCGCTATGCTTTTCCGTGATCGGAAAAGGTCCGATATAGCGGGGTGTTAATTTCCCTTTGATACCGAAACGAGATACACCTTTGTTGGGAGAAACCCGAAGATAGACATGATCTCCCTTTTTGAACTCCAATGGACGTCTACTTTTATTAGAGTAACGTATTTGGCGGGATTGTGCGGCCTTCATGTTAGCTTGGATTTGTCGTACCTTCTCTTCGGCTTGCGTGATCAGATCGGGACTGAAAGTAATTCTTTCTCCCAACTCTGACCAATTCAGCGGGGTTCGACACGAGTGACCATACAAAGCTTCAAATGGCGACATTCCCAAACTTTCTTGATAACTATTGTTGTAGGAGAACTCAGCGAACAGGAGGCAGGATTCCCAATTTCCACGACTGTCTAGCACACAAGCTCTTAATAAATCTTCCAAATATTGATTTAGTCTCTCGGTTTGTCCATCGGTTTGTGGATGATAAGCGGAACTGCGGATGAGAGTGGTGCCAAGACAAGCGTGCAATTGCTCCCAAAAACGAGCAATAAATTGGGGGCCTCGATCGGAGATGATCGTCTTGGGCACATCGTGCGAGCATAGAATCTGCACAATGTAGAGCTTGGCATATTGCTTCGTAGAGTAGGTTGTATGGACGGGGATAAAATGAGCAGATTTGGTCAACCTATCCACAATAACCCATATGGAATTGTGCTTCTTGGGTGTGAGGGGTAGCCCAACGATGAAGTCCATAGCAATGTCTTCCCATTTCCATGCGGGGATTTTCAATGGGTGCAAAAGACCGGCTGTTCTCAAATGATCGGCCTTCACACGTTGGCAAGTGTCACATTCGGAGACAAAACGAGCAACCTCTCATTGCATGTGAGTCCACCAAAACTTTTCCCTTAACCCGCGATGTATGGAGTATTTGGATAAGTGAGCCTCATCCAAAATTTTCTTTCTTAGCTCCTCATTCTTCGGAACAACAAGGTGATTGTTGAACCAAAGTACTCCATCTTCATCTTGTCGGAAACATGTAGCTTCTTCCTTCCCGATTTTCTGGCGGATATACTCCATTCCTTTGTCCTGCTTCTGGGCTTCCACGATTTCTTCCCGAAGAGTAGGAATGATAGACAAATTATATAAGGATCCGTGTGGAATGACACAAAGACTTGGTTCGCTCGGATCTGAAATCGGGCGAGCTTCCATAGAGCAAACAATCGCGTGATTGCATTGGTCCCTTCGACTCAAGGCGTCGGCAACCACATTTGCTTTTCCGGGGTGATAATGAATTTCCAATTCATAATCCTTGATCAGTTCCAACCATCTACGTTGCCGCATATTCAGTTTTTGCTGAGTGAAGATATATTTGAGACTTTTGTGGTCGGTGTAGAGGTTGACAAGATTACCGAGTAGGTAGTGGCGCCAAGTTTTCAAGGCTAGAACAACGGAGGCCAATTCTAAGTCATGCGTAGGATAATGCTGCTCATGCTTCTGGAGCTGTCGTGAGGTATAGGCAATGACACGACCTTCTTGCATAAGAACACAACCCAATCCGGTGCCGGAGGCATCGCAATAAACATCGAATGGTTTGGTGATATCGGGTTGAGCTAAAACCAGAGCGGTTGTCAGATGCTTCTTGAGTGACTGAAAAGCTTCTTCACATGCACCACTCCACTTGAACTTAGAATCCTTTTCCAGCAGCTTGGTCATAGGCTTGGCAATACTTGAGAAGTTGGGGATGAATTTCCGATAATAACCAGCAACACCAAGGAAACTGCGAATTTGTCTGACCGATTTTGGAGCCTTCCAATTCAGCACATCCTCTACTTTGCTAGGGTCCACGTCTACTCCTTCTGCTGATATGATGTGGCCCAAGAATGGAACTTGCTTTAGCCAAAAATCACATTTATTAAATTTGGCGTAAAGTTGGTGATCTCGGAGTCGTTGTAGAACAATGCGAAGGTGTTCGGCATGTTCTTCTTCGGACTTAGAGTAGATCAGAATATCATCGATGAATACCACTACGAACTTATCCAATTCGGGCATGAATATGGAATTCATCAAATACATGAAATGGGCTGCAGCATTGGTGAGACCGAAAGACATGACAAGATATTCGAAAAGACCATATCGGGTGGAGAATGCTGTTTTTGGAATATCTTCGGCTCGGATTTTTATTTCATGGTAACCGGATCGGAGATCAATCTTGGAGAAGACTCTAGCACCTACTAGCTGATCAAAAAGGATATCGATTCGAGGTAGAGGGTACTTGTTCTTGATGGTTACCGCGTTTAACGGTCTATAGTCGACACATAGGCGTAGGGTTTTGTCTTTCTTCTTCACAAAGAGAGCGGGACAACCCCAGGGAGATGAACTTGATCGGATATAGCCCTTGTCCATAAGCTCTTGTAACTGATCTTTTAACTCCGCTAATTCATTAGGAGCCATTTTGTACGGCCTACGAGCGATAGGCGCTGTACCGGGGACGAGTTCAATCTTAAACTCAACATCCCTGTCCGGAGGCATGCCCGGCAAATCGTCTGGAAAGACGTCGGGAAAATAACAAACCACTGGAATATTTGCTAGCTCCTTTCCTTCCACATGACATACTTGAGAGGTGGACGACTGGGGATACGGCAATCGGAGAATAGAAGGGCCGTGTAATGGTGAGTTCAAATGGACTTCTCGGTCCTCAAGGTGCAATACAGCTTTGTGACTAGTCATCCATTTCATACCAAGAATTATGTCGATGCTTTGGCCATTTAAGATGATTAGGGAAGTGGGATATATGTTGTTGGCTAGCTTAAGTGGCACTTTCCTTAACTAGAAATGAGCCCTTATTGTTCCACTGGGAGACGTAATAACGTATGGGGTTCCCATAGTGGTGGGGGTAATTCTCAGATGATTTCACACGCTTGACTAATGAAATCATGCATTGCTCCTGAATGAAAAAGAACCATGGCAGCATGTTGGTTGATCGAGAACGTACCCGCGAGAACGGGTTCTCCAGCTTGGGTCTCTTCGACCGTGGTATAGTTGACTCTGCCATTCTTGTGAGTGGGGGTAGACGACTGAGGACGACTCCCATGGCTGCCATTATTGTTGTTGCCGCAGTTGTGGTTGTTGTTGTTGTTCCTGGAAGTGCTGGAGTTGTTGTTGTTGCTCGGATTGCGCTTCTGAACCGACATTCCTTAGCAAAGTGACCGGTGCGGCCACAATTGTAGCACGGCTGTGAGCAGTTGGTCTTCACCACTTGATTGCTTTGCTGCAGTGGGTGAGAACCAGAAGATTGCTGCTGATTTCCCCCATGGAATCTCGAGTGTTGCTGCGAGAACAACGGGCGAGGTCCTCCTCCCGAGGGTACCGCAGCCCAGAATTTCTGTCCGGTCGGGGAAGTGATTGCTAGCTTGTACTTGGGCGGTGCGGAGCCGGATGAACTTCCAATAGCACGCTTCCTCTTCTTGTCCTCTTGATTGGCACGAATGGCATCTTCTTGCACAATGGCGGCACTCATCAAGTCATTGAATGTGCCGGCGGTGACTTGCGCCAATCAGTCTTGCAGCTTCGGGGTAAGTCCCGAATGAAAACAGTCTTTCTTTTTCTCGTCCGTATCGGCGTGATACGACGCGTACAGGGCCAAGTAGTTGAACTTTCGTGCATACTCTTGCATGGTTCCGGAGCTTTGCTTCAAGTTGAGGAACTCCTGCAACTTGCGCTTCATGAGTCCAGCGGGTATGTGGTGTGCACGGAAGGTAGTGCAGAATTCCGCCCAAGTAACTTGGTGAGCCACGACGAGAGCGGCGTTGAAGCTGGCCCACCAAGCACTTGCGGAGCCACGGAGCTGCTGCGTGGTGAAGAGGGGCTTCGGCTGCTCGGTGCAGTGGAGGAGTGCGAACTTCGACTCTAACGTGTGAATGAAGTTGTCCGCTTCCAGAGGATCACCGGCTTCTCCGAAGGTTGACGGGTGAGTCGCCCAAAAGTCGGCGTAAGAGGATTCCCGCTGCTGCTGTGGTGGTGGTCTGTGAGCTCCCTGACGGTTCATGTTCTCCATGAACATGCGGAACATCTCGTTCTGATGGTGGATGAGCTGCTCCATAGCCGTCAGAGGTGGCGCATTGGGCAGCGGCCCAGTTCCACCAATGTTCGAGGCGCCGGGAGCATCATCGACGTTCTCTCCACCACGGCGAGTTTGCACCATCTGACATATGAACGACATGTTAGTCCGATCATCATATGAGACAACATGATAACAAGGCTACAATATGGCGACGAAATAAAATTTCAGATGACTCAAATTGAAATGCTGGACAATTAAACGGTGCGGACATAAGGGATAACCTAAATTCCATAATTTCCACACCATACGCAACATACTCATGATGAAGCCATAGATACACGTGATGCAACTTTCGATACATAGCAAGTCTTCGGTTACATCACTCGGAACACTACACCCTACGATCTCGGAGAGCTTAGGTTACAACTTAGCATAACACTACCACACCATGTACACATGACTACGATGTCTCACGAGATTTCACCCTACATACATAAGTCTACTTGGTCACCCGGCGTGGCTATCACCATCGGACTCCACGTCCATGGCTGCCGTCCCTTGGGTGCTTCGAAGTCGGTGCCAGAATCACCGTTCTCACTCAGATCGGCGTCATCGGGGGGATGGGTGGCTCATTGTTAAGGATGGCGTTCAGCTGACCATTAGCAGCTTGGAGCTGTCCAATGAGCTGCTCTTGCTATGCGATGATCGCGTGAGCGTCATTGAGGTTCCCTTCCATGACATCACGCTCATCTTGAGCTTCTTCGCGTTGGGCCTGCAGCTCGCTTCGCTCCTCCAAGAGGGCGGTAACCTGACCATGAAGAGAGTAAATCTCTCCTTGGGCAGCGGTGAGCTGGGCGTTGCGTTGGTGCAGCTGCTCCTGCAACACGCCGCTTGCATCATCCTCGATGATGAGTCGAGCATCATGAAGCTGCTCGAAAAGGTCGGCCCGCTCCAACTTGCTAGCGTGCAGCTTGTCCACAAGGGCTGCAACCTTAGCATCACGCTCCGCGAGCTGGGCATCACGGGCAACAAGCGTGGACTGCAGCGCCTCGTGCTCTCGCTCCAACTCGGGGATGCGAGCGGCAAGGTACTCCGGGTCCAACATGCGCTTGCCATCATCCATCTGCCGGAATAAAATTTTGCAACAGTGAGTCAAAATTTAATGTACCACTAAGCACACATGCTCAAAACATCATAAGGGATGATTGGTAAAAGAAATGCACGAGGTTCCCGATCCGTTCAATGACCGGTAAAGTCAAACTTCTGCGGTCGATGGAGTGAGCTGCAGTAACGGGCAAAAACACTTAGTTTCTGGACAAGATTAAAATTTTTGTGCTTTACCATTGTTGTAGAGAATTTCTTCATCTTTCCAACGCCTACTCACACATATCCATCCAATAAGGTCTCGGGGAGTTATGATCATCCAAAGACAGGGGACAGAAATGAGGCAGTTTCTGATTTCCAGAAAAAGGCTACTCTTTTTGCAATATTCGACCTAGTTCCAGATTTCTCCAAGACAATCTTCCTAAACAAAACATGTAGAGCAAAACCTCAGCTTTCCAACGAGTACTTATTTGCCTTCATTGAATTAAAATTGTGGAAATTATGCTTGTTTTGGTGATACTGATTTTTCTGGTAAGGTGGTACACTCACCGGTTAGGTTCGAACTTCCGATCTGTTTGAAAAAGGGGTTCAATTTCGTCCAAAACTTAGTCATTTTGCATGTTCACAGTATCAACGACATTTTTAAAGGTTTTGGGTAAAGTTTAATGCATATGATGTGTATGGATGCCAATGCTCAATATGACGATTTCCTACATCCTCACAAAAAGAACACTTGACCGATTATATACTCGATCTTTTCGGTGGCACACACACCTCTCACACGTTTCTAAGCGGACTACACATGGTTAGTGTACCTGCAAGAGATCCATTCCAGAAACATTACATCAAAATGAAAAAGAAACAAACCAAAATAACAACGACAGTTATGCCCAGGTATTCGCCCACCTAGAAGGCAGCCGACGTTTAAGCGCATTCGGTCCGCGCATCAATCAAAGCCCAGGTCTTTGCCCACCCGGAAGGCGTTCGGTATTTATAGCACAACTGATCCGCGTACAAAGACATACCTTCATTGAAGAGTCCATAGTTGCAAGTAATTTAAACAAACATAACTCGGGGTTAGCTTTGCCACCTACAAGACTCTTATATGGGCACTACTAGTTCGTACCTCACCGTAACGCGTAAAAACGGTTTGTTTACGTTTTTAAATGCTCATTTGTGTGTAGCTTATCCCAAGACGGCACTGATACCAGCTGTGACAACCCTAGTCCGAAAAGTAGAGTATGTCGTACAGGATCGTCTCGGGAGATGGTTAACGAAGTAACCATACACAACATTCACACATGAACATTCATCATTTACAACATTACATCACTTAAGTGCATAATATTACAAGTCCAGAGGTAAAATATAATTAAGTTCAGATCTGCATGCGTATGTCCTTAGTACATATTACACAAATTTGCAGAAGCGGTGAAACGACAAAACACAACGTTTAGTCCTACGTGAACCATGCCGGCCGTATGGCGATGGCTCACTCTTCCAGATTTGGAGAACTGGGGACCCATTCGATGGTCCAGTTCTGAGGCTCATCACCTTCCCACACAACCTTATTACAACAATCACAGTAGGTTGCTTGAGGAAGACCTGAGAAAAAACAACATCAACGCAAAGCCTGAGTATCTAACATACTCCGCAAGACTTACCCATCAACCGGTTTGCTAAAACCGACTCCTAGTATGCAGGGGGCTGACCGGGTTTATTTGATAGTTGCATAAAAGGCTCCTATTGGTTCTATGCTGCACTTTCAATTTCCTTAAACAAGGTTTTACTTTCCTTATCGTAGAACACAACTACGGTGAGTTTAGCTAGCTGCTAAAACATGAATATAGCTAAAGAGCAATACATCATAGCATTGTGTATCCCTAGCATAAATAAATTTCAGAAACTTAACCACAACTTTACTACTTAACATATCATTGCTGCTGCTCGAACAAGAGGTACTCATAACCGCGAGGGACGGCAATTCGAATCGATTTACATCCTGTAGGGAAAACCCAAATACCAGACATACGCATCATTTAAGAACACGTATGACCACCATTCACAAGATTGCTATAAAGTCGATTCGGGGCCATCGATCCCGAGTACACGTCCTCCCCGCGATACAGTACTTCATATCCGAGGCTTAACCCATGCACTCTCCAGCGGTCCTCAAACCCGTGCAACCACCGTGCTGTTCACATCACCTCTGGATCGATGAGTATGGCCGTCCAACAATACGGTGCCCAAGTAACTAGGTTTACCAATTCCCATATTAAAGGTATGCACTTGGTACAGTTCAATACTTGTTTGCGGAGTTGCAACGCTAGGTGCTCCATTTTTATCAAGTTCATCAACCAATGAATCATAGTTGAATCTATCACCTACCGTTGACTCCACTAGTTTAAGCATAGCATTTGCTAACGTAAAAGCTTACTAACATACTAATCATAGGTCAGTGCGGGAGTATGCAAGTGTGTTTCATCCAAGTCCTACACTTAATGCACAATACAATATTCCTAAATTGTGATAAAGAAAAAGGACTCGAGTGATAAAATGGGTTATGCACCGGGGCTTGCCTTGGGTGTGACCGTAGTTAGCGTTGTCACCAAAGTGCACTTCAGCTCCTTGCTGGTCCGGTGTGATTTCCACGGTCTCGATTCCTATATGGAATGGACATGCATCAATGCTAAGGAATACATAAGGTTTCATGGAGTTTTCGTAACTAAAGATGGAATGCATGGCATGAAGATTCATGGTACTTCCTCAACAAATAAATTAATGGACTAATCACTCATCCATGACTAGGGTTGCATACTTAAGTATGACATGGTAGCCACTGAATTTTGAAGGGGACAAACTTCTACTTACTAGAAGGCAACTTTTAATTATCACCATCTTAGTGAAAGTCTACTTTAACATAAGCATGGCCTAAGTGTTGATTAAATCACCTCCCATGCTGATGAGGATACGACAATGTAGTACTTAGGGTCAAATTTTAGAAAGTTCATTTTTGAGCCACTTAGCTAAATTGACCATATGCACCACTAACACTAGGCATAACTAATGGCACTTTGATTTCATAACTAGTTTTAGGTTCCTATGGGTAATTAAGAACTAAAGTATATAACTGAAATTGAGAATTTCTACTGAAATGTGAAGTTGAGGTATTTTCCATGGACTTTCAGAAATTACTTTATTCCTACTTTCATCAAATACACACATAAAGTAACATTTATATGAAGAAATTCCTAGTTCCTTAGCAAATGATCAATTTCGACAGCAAATTTGTACTTAGGTAACCTCAAATTTTCCATGGAATTTTTCATAAGTGTACAAGTGCATAAGGAACAGAAATGCCAAATTTCATGACTAAATTCCTAGTCCATAATTTCTATAAATTCAATTACTGAAAATCAGGATTATGTAATAATACTGAAAATATGCATAACAATGGAAATGTGCTTTTGCAGAAAGTTTGGATATGCCATGAAATGCTTACTGAGCAAATTTCATGAATTACCCATTTACACATAATTACTTATGAATTTATTAAGCAATTTAGGGTTGTGACTTTGATGGATTAAATAAATTAATTTACTGAATAAACTTGGACTTGATCCTGTTTTTCTGGCAGAGCAAGATTTTAGGAGTTGAACAAAATTAATGTCACAATTTTTTGCCTTGTATTTCTCGAGATATTGAATTTTGAAGTTTATTCAAAGTTCACTGTTATTTACAATTTTGCCACTGGGTTTAAATCCTATCAGACGCGCGCGCGCGCAGTGGCCGGCGACGGCGAGCTCGGGCCCGCGGCTGATCGGCGGCACGGTGGGGGCTCGCTTGCGACTCGGATGGTCTCCATGTCGAGGGGAGCTCGTGGAGGGGGTCGGAGGGGAGATGGTCTCACGGGAGGTGGCCGGTGACGACGCGCGGCGGCAGAGGCAACTTCGGTGAGGTCCACATGAGGGTGCCGAGGGAGAGGGAGGCCGGGGTTCGGTCGAAGAGCTCCGCGGAGGCTTGGGGATGGTCAACATCGAGGAACTCGTCGAGGGGGAAGGCCGGAGGAGGGTTCTCGTCGGCGAGGGTGTCGGATCCCGGCGGCGGCGATCCTTTCTCCTCCAATTCCGGCGAGAGCACTGCACAGGGGAGGGAGGGAGTCAGAGGGGAGTGGTGTAGGGTCCTTGCGCGTCGATTTGCAAAGAGAGAGCAGACAGAGCACTTGCCTAAGCAAGGCTCTGGGCGGCGGCGACCATGGCGGCAGAAGTAGAGCGCTGGCTCGGGTTTCGCCGGGGAGAGAGGGGAAGAAGAGGGTGCCGGTGCTTGGGGGTGCTCGGGAGGGTGTGAGAGCTAGCTGCGAGTTGAGAGAGTGAGAGAAATGAGGCTGGTGTGCTGCTGCTGCCTTTTTGACCCGGCCGGCGGAGGGAAGACCGAGAGCGGCGAGAGAGGGGGAGAGAGGGAGGGGTGTCGTGCTGTCGGCCCGGGAGTGGCTGCCGGCGATGGGCGGCTTCAATTCCCGGCCGGTGGCACAGGGCGGCGAGTTGGCAGCACAGGGGCCGGAGTGGGGCGACAGGAGAGCGGCAGTGGCGACCGTACCCGGGTACAACCCGTGTCGGGTTAGAACTGGCCGGAGGAGAGGGAAAGGAGAAGGGGCGGTTGACCCGGCTTGACCTAGAACTTGGACTAGGGTTTGGTAAATTTTGACACGTTCCCTTGCTCGAAACGGGACACAAATTTTTGTGTGGACTCAGGAAAACATGTGCTCCAACTTTGCTTTTGGGAGCACCAGATGAAATGGCTTTGATAAATTATGAAAATTCCAAACCCGAAATACACTTTCCTGACTTTAGGCGAATTTTTTAAGGGTATAAAATGGTTACCTAAAATTCTAGAAAAATTCTCAAAATTCTATTTTATTATGGCCATTTAGAATATGCAAAAATATTGGGGCACTTCCATGGGTTTTGGTAATGCTTGTGAATGACCCCTTTTTGAATATTATGGACTTAATTAAGTAGGTTTCCTCTTTTTATTCTTTGGCACATGGATTAATTATACTTTTGCTTAGCCCTTAATTGATGTTAGGTTTTTTTAACCTCATTTTGTGACATGGGATGTCACACTTACCTAGCAAACTATGGAGCATTCAGCACTAAAAGCGGGGGTAGCACCGCATGTAGCTGTCATTGAGGTAGATTGGCTAACTCCCTTCATTGAGTATCTGGATCGTGATACACTACCGACCGACAAAGATGAAGCCCTCTAGATTATTCGCAAGTCGCATTCATATCATATAATTGACCATCACCTGTACAAGTAAAGCCCACATGGAGTACTGATGAAATGCTTGTCTCAAGATGAAGGCATAGCTATATTAGGAAACATCCACGTTGGCATTTGTGGGAATCACGTAGGCCCATCCACAATCGCGGCCAAAGCAATGAGGCAAGGGTTTTATTGGCCAACCGCCGGTGCTGATGCCAAGGAAATTGTCCGAAAGTGTGAAGGTTGTCAGTTCTTAGCCCGCCAGATGCACGTACCTGCTACAGAGCTCCAAAATATACCAATAACTTGGCCATTTTTAGTATGGGGTTTAGACATTGTCGGACCTTTCATGAAAGCTCAAGGGGGTTTTACTCACCTTTTCGTAGCAGTGGACAAGTTCTCTAAATGGATCGAAGCAAAGCCAGTCGGTAAGATTTGGACAAAGAAGGCCATCGAGTTTATGACCGAAATAATCACTCGGTTCGGTGCCCCACACAGGATAATCACTAACAACGGTACTCAATTCACAGTAGAGGAGTTTAAAGAGTTTGCGGGCCGAGTCAGCTTTAAGATTGGTTATGCCTCAGTCGCCCATCCACAGAGCAATGGCCAGGTTGGGAGGGAAACGGCCTCCTGGTTTCTAGAATTAAGCCTCGTATATTTGATCGGCTGGAAAAATACGCTCGATGATGGGTTCGAGAATTACCTTCTGTGTTGTGGGGACTTAGAACCAACGTAAGTCGTGCCACCGGGCACTCCCCTTTTTCTCTGGTTTATGGCTCGAAAGCCCTGTTACCAACCGAGATTCTTTTTGCCTCCCCTCGTGTGGCAGCGTATGAAGAAAAAACCTCCAACGACCTTAGGTGTGACGACTTGTTATTGTTAGAGGAGCAGCGAGATGCCACTGTAATTCGATCAAAAAAGTACCAGCAAAGTTTGCGACGTTATCACGATAAACACGTTCGAACACGGGGTTTTTCCGTCGGCGACCTGGTTTTGAAACAAGTTCAGTCTAAGGTCGGTAAGCACAAGCTGTCGGCTCCATGGGAAGGACCTTTTATTATAAAGGAAATCACTCGGCCAGGCGCCTATCAATTGATGAATGAGAACGGATCAGACCTTCAAAGTTCCTGGAATGTTTCACAGCTACGTCATTTTTATACCTAGTAATTATAGTTTATTGTACTTTTATTATTAAATATATATACATAGTAGTCATGATATTTGATTTTGCAATTTATGATTTCTATGAATAGTTGTTGTTATTGTTTACATCATGACTCAAATTCTGATACTTGGTATCACCCTAACTCGCGCATGTCGACCAAGCGGGTTACTTAGTCCCCAGGGTTCTTGCCATATGTTAGGGACCAAGGCAATTCTCCTAATTCGCATATGCTTGACCGAGTGAGTTCTTAGTCTCCATGGTTCATATCGGTTATTGGGAGTGTTGTTTAGAGGGCTGACATGAGTTGTGTATTGGTTGTGAGTGTTTAACACGAGTTCATACAATGCATATACGAAGCAGCGCGACCCAAGAATTCATTACAATACTGGTAATGAATCTAGATCTTAGCGGTCTATCGAACATTGGTTATATTATAGTATCAGAGCTGTAACACAGTATTTTAAGCTTCACAATTCCTTACAATTTAGGTAAGGGATCTCGCGCTATCTGGTCGGCTAATATATGCGCTGTGTTTTGGGCCTCAGCCACGAGAGCTTCACATTGCTCATCAGAGAAATCTTCATGGAAACCCTTGGATATCACATCAAACTCTATGCTGGGGATGTGGGACTTTGCAATTGCCAGGACATGTGCGCCGGCTAGCTCTGCAACATGTTGAGCATGTTCTTTCAGTCGGCCAGGTGCCCCTTGTAGCCTCGTCATCAAGTCTCAACATCGAGGTGGTTTTTCTTGAGGATATATGTATTGGGAACCACCTCTGCATCCTTCTGAAGAGCTGCAAGAGACCATCGAAGGTTTTCATCACCCTCTATAAATTTCTTCTCCAAAAGCTCATAGGACGTCTTTGATCCTACAGGAGTACACTAATCATATATGTACAGTACAATGATCTTCAATATCAAGGTATTAGTTGAATAAACACTTACCTCTTAGGCGTTTCTCGGCTTCTACCTTCCCAGCCTCAAGGGTGGCAACTTTTTCCTTATACTGTTCTTTTAGCTTTTCAACTTCTTTGAATTCTTTTTGGAATTGGTTTAGCTCATCCATAGCCTTTTTGAAGATCTTTTCAGCTTTGATTACTTCGGTTTCTAGCTTTATGTTTCTTTCTTTTTTTCTTTTTATTGTTTCCTCAGCGCCTGTCATTTACGAACATTTTAGTACATATATATATTTTTGTATGTATAAGTATATTCATTTTTACCTTCAGCCCTTTTCTTCCACGAATTTTGTTTTTCCTGCATTGTCTTGAGGTCGTCTTTTAGCTTTTCAAAATTTTTCTTGATTTCTACCGAGTCCTGGATCTGCTTCTTTAATGCTTGATTCTCAGACTTCAAAGTTCCAAATGCTTGGGCAGACGTCTCCAGTTCTTCTATACGGCCTTCAAGACTTGCAATTTGAGCGGTCGCCTGGGCATCTTGTTTTTGTTTGAATTCTAGCGACCATGATGCCTCTGTGTGGACGGGGTTAAATGTTTATATTACACAAATAACATGTGAGGTATGGGCTTTATTGGTCTCATACCTTGTAGCTCGAATTGAAGTTCATCAACTTCAGATGAACGGGCTTTTGGCGCAACTGATAAGCGCCCGACTTCTAGTCTCTCTTTGGCAAGCTGATCTTCTAAATCGATGGCTTTAGCACAATGCCTTTCGACAAGTTGCAGAAGCTTACTCTCGTTGGCCATATGGGTTTTCAGAGCCTGCAATGATGGCAAATTATATGTTTGAAACTTCACAGCCAAGAACGGTGATTATTATTGACAAGAAGGAAGGAATACCTGGAAGGAATGATAGGCTTTTTCAGTATGTTCTTCAAAATTTTTCAATTCTGCTTGTTCTATCGACTCATCAAATCCAGTGATGGCAAATCGGGAAATATGATATACTGATCTAGTCGGCGTTGGCTGTTCTGAGGCACCTTCTCTTACCACTCGGTGAATAGGAGTCGGTGTGACATTTTCCTCCGGCCCGATTTGATATTCATATGTTGGTTCTGGCATAGATTCAAAAACCAGTGATGGTTCTTTGGGCTCAGTGGAGGCAGGAGTATCAGCACCCGTTGCTATCTCAGATTTATTTAGGTCAGGGATATTGGGTGATTTAGCTTGCTTATCTTCTGGCTGAGTGGATTCGGGTGCACTCTATAAATCACTCGATTTCTTTGCCGAGTGGTCTAGGACATCATCTCTGGATGACCCGGCATGTGGTGTCTCCTGGTCTTTTTCAGGAACTGGACTTTGCGCCGGGACTTCTTCAAAAGATGACCGCCCGAATGACCCGCCAATTAGACAAAGAATTACATATTTACTTCAAATGGTTAATTAAGCTTCAAGTTATATTGATTTGTTTACCTTGAGCGGCGTTTGAATTTTATGCCTAACACTCTTGGTGGGGGGCTGGTTGGCCGTGGGGCGCCTGTCATGTCTGGCGCCGTCTCATGCGTGCCTGATTTGCTTGCTTCACTCGGACGATTTTGTCCTTTATCATCCATGGCCCGCCGAGTGGTGGAGGCTTTCTCTGGAATTTTTTTCTTTGCCTCTTCTTGAAGTCTAGCTACTCTTTCAGCTAGCGATTCTTCTTCATGAGAATCTTCAATATGCACCTTGCGGCGCTTGGGAGCTGATGGTTGAGTGGGAGATTTCTTTTCGGCATAGGCGGCAGTGGGGGGTTTGTCACGTATACATCAAGGTTCTGCAATATATGTGACGTATTATTCATTGCCGAACATAATGCATGAAGTGTTGACTTTTTAAGCACAAAAGTGGATAACTTACTGGACTCCTGTCAGTCTTGGAATGATGTCCACTTTCCGCACTACCTGGAGTCGAACCAAGGAGTGAAGAAAATATGTTTTCCTGCCACAATGTTAATTCCCTTTATGACAATGTTTCTGGCGCTTCCATGGTGGGGTATGAACCCAATTGGAACTTCCCTCTAGGAACATGACGTTTGTTAATAGGCTGCACGCGGCGATATATGAAGCTTGCGGCAACATGTACGCCAGTATAACCTTGGGACTTGATATAGGTAATGTGCTCTAATATGGCATCCACTTGAGACTTCTTGTTTGGATGGGCCTTTGCTGACCACTCGGGTTGTGGTTTGGGGGCTTTGCTCGTAGTCTCTGACAATGGTGGAGCATGGTTTCCATGGTAAAACCAGTCCACGTGCCAACCTTTGTTCATTGATGGAAGTGGTACATCAACGTATTTGGATTTATTCCTTAGTTGGAATCCGGCCCCTCCTATAACATTATTGCTATTTGATTTCAAAACAAACAGTTCTTTGAAGGTATCAAAATGGGGATGAATTCCCAAGAACACCTCACACAGGTGGATAAAGATAGCAATATGTAAAATGGAATTTGGATTCAGAGGTTGATGCCATGGAAGAACAGAAGACCGCAAAAGAAGTCGCAACAAGGGATCCCAAATCCACGGTAGAAAAAGGAGGAGAAAACTGTGATTTGGTCAACGGGAGGTTGGGGAAATTTCTGACCTATGGCCTCGATCCATCCTCCGGTCTGTTGATCCTGCAACACGCCATCAATCACCAGTCTGTTGATTTTCTCTGAATCCATGGCTGACACAGGGAACTCCTTGATGGCGGCGGGGATGTCGAAAACTGTCCCTTCTTCCTTGCTCTTCTCAGGAGAAGATTGCTTCTGGGTTTGTGCCTTCGAGCTTTGGCGGGTGCGCTTCAGGGCCATCACTCTTGTTTGAGTGCAGTGGGAAGCAGTTGCATGGAGCTTTGGGATGGAAATGGAATCCTGAGATCTAGGGTTTGTGTGCGCAAGATGGCGGTGGCGGCAAAATGAAGATGAAGGGATGCGACTGTTTGGAGGCCCTTTTATAAGGGCTAGATGACCAACTAGGTCAAGGCTTCTCGTAATCTGTCAAGTCTAGTTTAGTTAATTGGATTGTTGCGGTTTCAACCTTGGAAATTGTACCTTTTGAGATTTCGTGATAAATCACTCGGATTGTTGCGGTTTCAACCTTGGAAATTGTACCTTTTGAGATTTCATGATAAATCACTCGGATTGTTGCGGTTTCAACCTTGGAAATTGTACCTTTTGAGATTTCATGATAAATCAGTCGGATTGTTGCAGTTTCAACCTTGGAAATTGTACCTTTCGAGATTTCGTGATAAATCACTCGGATTGTTGCAGTTTCACCCTTGGAAATTATACCTTTCGAGATTTCATGATAAATCATCCAGATTGTTGCAGTTTCAGCCTTGGAAATTGTACCTTTCAAGATTTTGTGATAAATCACTTGGATTACTGTAGTTTCAGCCTCGGAAATTGCACCTCTCGAAATTCCGTGATAAATCACCCGGATTATCTTGGCACCAATCTTGGGGGCTTTGTTTCCATGTTATATTATTACTATTGATACATCACCAATCTTGGGGGCTATGACAATTGAAATTCGTCGTTAATCATTCGGATTAAGGGCACTTCAGCATTAGGGATGTGAATATTAATTTGGTGATGTATCACTCGGCGAGTGAGAAAATTCAGCTAAATATGGAGCTTGTTAAGACAACATTGGAAGATTCAGACCTCATTATGCCCTTTTCTGTGGAGGGATAAGATTAATTGGATATTTTTCAATAACTCAAAAGTTGCTTCAGTGTAGCCTCAACATCCTTCTGAGTTGGGGGCTATATGCATAGGCTGTCTTTTTCAGGGATTTATGAATAAGGATTAATTGAAAAAGCACTTCCCAATTTCATAAGATGTCGAGGCAAACCTAGACGACAATTCAATACGGGAAGTGCTTGGGGGCTACTGTGGTATATATATACCAGGGACACCTCGCCATTCGGATATATTGCCGAGTGGACCGGGGTCCAATAAAGATAAAGACCCATGAAGATAACTATTCGGATTGTTACTTGGAGTACACGACAAGTCAATACTAGAGATAGAAAGTTAGAGATAGAGTCCTAGTCAGAAATCATGTTGTAACCGACTAAGACACTTACCATGTAACCCTGCCCCCCGAATATATAAGGAGGGGCAGGGGCTCTTTCGTGGAGATCCTCGCATAATACACCACAGAACACAGGACGTAGGGTTGTTCTATAAACCAACCTCGCATAATACCAGACTTCTTTAATAAAACCGGCTGCCACTAAGCGGCCGATTTCTTTCCTAATCGTGTCCTTTCGGTCTCACAAAAATTGTCTAAGTCGCTGCCTCCCAGGTTTAGCATTGTCTCGAACGTGAAGTTTGTGCTCAGCCTTTTCCCTTGGAACACCCGGCATATCAGTGGGATTCCATGCAAATATGTCTTTATTATCTCGAAGAAAAAGGATGAGCACACATTCCTATTTATAACCTAAATTGACCCCAATACTGGTGGTCTTTGATACATCACTAGCATCTAACTGTATCTTCTTTGACTCCACGACTTCCGCTTGCACCGTGGCCTTCAGCATCTTCTTAGGAGGCGAGTCGAGCATGGCCTCCTCCACCTTCACAATCTCCATCTTCAGCTTATCGAGTTCTAATGCCGCCACCTTCTTCTTAGTCAGCTCACAGCTCCGGTTGTCGCAATCATACGAGTTACGGACATCCGAATGGAGTGAGATGACTCTGTTCGGCCCCGAAAGCTTCATCATCATGTACGGGTAGTGGGGTTTGGCCATGAACTTGGCTATGGCCGGCCGCCCTATGATGGCGTGATAGGTGGAGTCTAGATCCGCGACCTCGAAGGTGATGCGCTCTGTCCTTTAGTTGTCCCGAGTACCGAACATCACGGGCAGAGTGATTTGCCCCAGCGGGATTGTCTGCATGCCATGGATCATACCATGAAATGGTGATCTGTTGGGCTTGAGGTTAGTTAGAGGTATGCCGAGCTCCCTGAAGGTTTTCACAAAAAGGATGTCCAGACTGCTGCCACCATCCACCAGAACCCTATTCAATCAGACTTGGTTTACAGTCGGTGTTAGCACTAGCGGGTATTTTCCGGGTCTAGGAATGTGATCTGCGTGGTCCGATCGATGAAAGGTGATCGGGCCCTTAGACCACCGCAGATAGTGAGGCACTGCTGGCAAGACCGAGTGAACCTCCCTATAGAGGATCTTCTGCTGACGCTTAGAATCTGCCATGGACCTCCCACAAATGTAGTTGACCTCGCGCTCAATATCTTGAAATTCCTCCTTATCCTCTTTTTCGTTGTCCTTATCAGCGTCCTTTCTGCCGCCTTTGGGGACCCAAGGGCGATCTTTGCAGACCTTTAACGCATGATGCATGAAGTTCTTCAACTTGAAGCACTCTCTGGCCTTATGTGCTCCGTCATGCAGCAGGCAAGGACCAACAAGCATTTTGTCAAAGTCGTCCTGAGTGACCTGCCTTCTCCAATTGGGGCGCTCTGTGTTGGCCACCGTTCGGTCCAGCTTGCACTTCCTGTCACTGTCCTTATTATAATTGGACGGTCCCGCCTGGTTGTGATTCCGTGGTGCCTCATCTTTGTATTGGCGAACTTGAAAGAGAGCCGAGTTGCCATCTGCATACTTGTCAGCCATGGTGAACAACTCCTTGGCCGACAAACCTCCAGCCACATCCAGTCTTCCAATCTTCTTGATCAAGTCGTTGTCGCAGAGCCCGCCTTGGAAGGTAGCGACAACCTGAGCATCCGAGATATTGGGGATGGTGTTTTTCACTCGGTAGAAGTGCTGGATGTATTCCCTCCATGGCTCCCGGTCTCACTGCTTGATCCTAGCAAGGTAGCTTGGAAGTTGGCAACGAACTGCCTACACAACTCTACCCAAGAATCGATAGAGTTATCGGGCAGATTAGTGAGCCAAGTTCTACCCGTTGGGGCCAAGCACACATGTAGATAGTTAGCCATAAAATTGCTATCACCACTGAGTGCTTGGATGGCCATTGCGTAGACGTGAAGCCAGTCGCGTGGGTCTATCTTGCCATCATATTTCTCAATGCCGACTGGTTTGAAGCCGGTTGGCCAACTGACAGTCCGCAACTCCACAGTGAAGGCATGGATACCAGTCATAGTCATCAAGGGAAGGAGTCCGTTCCCGATTGCGACCGGGTTCCTGGCGAGTTCTGTCTTCACGTTGACGCTCGTTCCACTGATCGTAGTGTTGGTCGTCTCAAAGTGGCTCTCTCCTGTCGTTGCGCTCATAGTACTGATCATCGACAAAGCCGCGATGACATCGTTCATCCTCGTATTCCCGGCGGGCCGCATCATCCCGCTCTCGATATCTGTCGTCCAGTCCGACTCGGGCATGACGCGGTGGTATACCGTTACGAAGGTCATCGTGCGGGTTTCGATCATGGTAATCCATGATTAGCCGTCGCCTGGGTTCAGCTGGCAGAGTAGCTTGCCGGTCGTTCCGCCATAATCCTCTTCTGTCCTGACTAGGCATCGAACTGGCGGCCCCAGATGCCGGTTTAGTGGGCGTCGATCACACCGCATTCATCTCAAGTACAACTGCGGCATTGATATGTGCTTTTAACTTGTTGATCTGCGGTGTTATCTCCGAGCTGGCCTGAAGTATGGGCTCTAGCGATTTCAACAAAGTTGCCGCAGCCGTAATGTTATGCTGTGGAGTTTTGAACACTTCTTCACCATCTAGCTGTAAGGTGAGGTCGTCCATGTTTAAGTTTTGGAGGGCCCTGGATCTGTTCTGACGAGCAGGTGGCCATTGATGCATTGGGGTGACATTCTCCGGATCATTATCTTCAGGGTCCATCGCCTGTCCATTCGCCGGGTCTACTGGTGCTCCCCGAGCGGCTGCTGTAGTAAAAGTTTCTCCTTCTGCCCCTGTGTTCAGAGCAGTAAGTTCTGCCATGAAGATCTTACAATAATCCAACAAGTGGCTCTCGGAATCACTCGGTTCTCCAATAAGGTCCAGGATTGACTCCTTATCAACACCGATCGTCGCCACTAGTCTTGAGTCGAAGAAAAAATTGGGACCTTTGTTTGATTCCTCTGAAAAAAGAATTAGGAGATCGACCGTATCTAGAGCCGAGTCAGCCAAGGTTGCCAATCGGATCATCATGGGCAACATTGAATGGGGACCCGGGAGGGTTTCCTTCTGAAGGACCATCGCTGTATTGCTGAGGACGAGTGGGAGCCGGCCGTCTGTCCCAATCTTGCGACCAGCCACCAGAGCTTTTCTAACACCTAGATCTGAAGGCGTGACGATCACCGGAAAGGTCGCCCGCTCTTGCTTGACGAGGCTTCCACTCTCATCGGTGTTGACACTTCTTAACATCATACCGGAAATATTACTATCCTCGGCAATGGTGCCAGAAATGCTTGTTGATATTTCTTATGATCAGAGATAAATCCGCAAGCGCACGGATACCGGTGTAGCACTTCACCTAGGAGTATTTCAGGTTATCGAATCATAGGGAACGTGTGTGTATCGATCCTCTAACTAATCCATCCAAGGACAACAAGAATATGGTTGGCAAAGGGTAGAGAAGATTCCTAATGGTTAAGGATCCAATAATAAGATTGGTTCAGTCTCTAGTGCTTACTTCGGGCACCGGCTTACCCCTGCATTCACAGGCGACTCCGGCCAACAGCTCTACGACGTACCCGAACGTGGAGGATTATTAAGGCCAGATAGGGCTGTCACCACCTACCGACTACCTCTACAAACGATGGGGCACACGGCAAACAAAGGTAACCTCTAGCCTAGACACCACGTCTACGCTATTAATTACTATCAAAGTCTCGATGTCACACTTATAGAAGACTATGATACTCTAACTAAGTAGAGCGATGATCCCGTGAGCAACTAAGGAAAGAACTTACATAAAAAGGAAACTTAAATACCAATGGAAGATCATGAATACTTACTAAGAAAGGAAATTATCCGCTGAGGTACAAGTCTGGAGAAGGCGCTGACAAGCCCGGACCTCCTCCTAACTCTCCCTCACTCTCCCTATTTTCTAAGCACTTTGGTAGTGCTAAAACTTTTTGAGTGGAGCTCTAAATCTTCTTCTTGTGTTATTCTTTTTCTGCCGAATTCCCTCTCTATTTATAGGTGGCGGAGACTTGGCGGGTACTTCAAGATGGAGGAGAGTCGGTGGGCGAAAATTCCCCCGCCGGGCGGCCATGTGTGCCGAGCGGCCGGGCATGCCAGGTGGCCACGAGATTTGGTCAGTTTCAAACTGACTCGCTTCAGAGAGCTTAGATCTTGTCTTGATGGTGGTTCCTTGGTCGGTTTCCCACGAAATCTCCGTTTTGGGGTCGGTAAGCCTCATGGGCCTCATGGGCTGGTAACCCTAGCTGCCCAACCAAGGCCGGGTGGTAGGCCAGGCCGGGCGGCGGCCTATGTCGGGCGGCAGCCCCTTTTGGGTGCCTACCCCCTCCAAGTCATGTTTTGACTTGTCCAAGTTATGCCTCATGAATGCCTCCTTTATTTCTCCACTTTTACCCTCCTTAGTCCGGGGACGGAAAATGGCCTCATAATGGAGTGTTTTGCAGGGTCGGCTGGGTCAGATGGTTCAGCCTGATGAGACTCTGTTTTAACCAGCCAGGTGGTTGATTTCAGCCTGATATGACCTTGTTGGCTAAGTTCTGATTTCTGCCATCATGACCCTGCCGGGCCCTAATTTCAGCCTCATACGACCCTGTCGGTCGGCTGTTTTACAGCAGGATCAGCCGACGGGGTGTTTCTTCATGTTTTTTTGCATATTTTAGCTCTTTTATACTTGCAAACACATGTCTCACCAAAACTCGTGGAAATGGTTAATAATAAATTGCTACCACTAGATGTTTATTCCTTTTATGTTGTTTATACAGAGATTTGACAGTCAGATTTGACATTTAAGGACCGTCAACAATCAGCTACGAAGCTAATGGTGCCGAAGCGGATCTTGTCTCCCGGGCGGAACTTGATGTCGACGAAAGCCATCGCTCTCACCAAAGTTGGACTCAACGCTGCCCCTTCCTAGCGTGCCAACTGTCGAGAGATCGATGGACATAGGACACGGGGTTTATACAGGTTCGGGCCTCCTTGCGGATAAAAACCCTACGTCCTATTTGGTGTTCTTGTGTTGCTTGACGGTGCACTGGAATTAGGGTTCTAATACTTCTCTCTCCCTATCGAAGACCCCCTGCCCTCCTTATATACCCGAAGGGCAGTGGCTTACATGGTAGTCTATCATTCGGTTACAGAAGATTCCATCCTATCTGCTAACCTAACTTGCCAATTACTCAACATAAATATCTGAATAAATATCTTCTGAGCCATACTCTTGAACACATCATAACCGAGCCCCTGGCCCACTCGGCCATATAACCGAGTGGTCAGGTATCCCGGGTACATATATCCCATAGAGTCGTTATAGTCTTTAAAGAAAATTACTTATGTAATAATGGTACATTGTATTAATGACATTGGTTATACTGTTATTCACTTTTACTGTCGATATGTGTGAAACTTGTTCCTGGGCAGACATATGATAAGGACATGGTTTTGTCCTTCAAAACCGGGTGTGATAGAAGTGGTATCAGAGCCATGTCGACTGTAGGACGCTAGCCTAGATAGAATGGTTGTGCCATAGGTCCTATTTTCAAAACTAGTATTTGGAAAACTTTTATCTCTACACAGGTTTTCTATCCTATCTTCATATCTTCTCTTTGCTTGTCTATTCTCAAAGGTTGACAAAATTCTATTTCTACTATTTGTCTTCCTGTTTTCAAAATACTAGCGAGGCCAACTTAGTCTTCCATGAACAAGATGAACGGTCTTGAAGATTGCACCAGCCAGTCCTGCTTGGTATGAAGATAGAGATTGAAAAGTCAACATTGTGGGCTCTTCATGTCATCAAGTGTATAGGTCATCGCTCCGCCTCAAACCTGAAGAAAGACTTCCGAAGAATCGTGGTTTAGGATCTTTCCCATTTTAGAATCATAATCACAATATAGAACGTTGCTAGCTGTAGGTCTTGTGTTGCTTGTGGTGTGCTATGCTTGAGTTGGATCTTTGATTGTGTGTTGGTTTGCTTGCAAAGCGTTTAGCTCTGTTATCACATCATTAGTTAGAGCTAGTTAGTCTAGTTGGGGTTATTGTTTCTCTCTATTCCTTTCTCTCTTACATCTATCATTCCATTCTTTCCTAGTCACTTATAACCTAACCAATTCAAGGAGATGTTGCACTAGACCATTAGATTCTTTGAATGAAGCATCGACAAGAGGAAGTCAATACCCAAGATAGCTCACCGTTACCTTAGCCAACTCCAAACAACGAAGACAAGGTTGGGGATCTTCTCACAAAAGAGGCAACACACAACTCATAGCTTCAGGTCAACGAATAAAGAGGTGACACCTAGGGAAGAAGAATCCATGTCACAAAGAAGAGGAAGCATGCCAAGGATGGTACCCGCAAGACACCAACTAAGGCCGGCTATTGTTGTAAACTTCATCGCCACCAGTGCTTCCTTCAAAGCAACATGAGTGAATCTGAGTTGAAGAGGAAACCCTCAAGAGGGATGTGCTATAATCAGGAAGGTCCCAATGTTGCCTTTCCAAAGCCTTTTGTTACAAGAATCGGATGCTTTGCTTATAGCCGACACAGCCCAGCTACCCATGCGTAGCGCCCGCCTACCATGCGCAGCGCCCGCTAGCCCAGCAGCCACAGCCATCCTCTGCCCTCCAGCGCTTGTGCAACCCTAGCCGTACCACCAGCCGCCACTACCTCCCTGTCTCGGCATGCGCGCCAAGGCAGCCTCGTGCCCTGTGCCCCTATAAAGGCGGGACCGCAGCCACACGCCGCACTTTCCCCCACCCACAGCATCGGCCTCGCCCGCTACCGCCGCCGGAAGCCGCGCCGCCGAGCTCCCTCGCCGGAAGACGCCTCCATTCGTGCGCTGCAGCCTCGGCATTCTCCCGCTCGAGCATGACCTCCTGATGAGCTCCCCTCTGTGGGCCACCCTCCCCTCTACCCTCCTCGCCGCCTCCCACGCGCCGGAGCGCCTCCTCGGCGAGCTCTGGTTGGCTCTGATGGCCGCCGGTCCACCGTGGACCGTGGACGCATGTGCCACCGTGGTTCATGAGCCCCATGGACCGTGGACCGGTGTGCCACCGTGGTTCATGAGCCCCGTGGATTAGTTTTATTTATTTTATTTTTTTGCGATTAATTATCTGTAAATGCGTTATTTTGCGCATAGGCCCATGGACTTTTATAAAATTATATTTTTAACATCAATTTTATGCAAAACCCTACCAATTTGTATTTAGGCCCTTGACCTTATTCATAATTATTTTTAACAAGGTATTTTTGTAGAAAAGCCCTCAACTTTTTCTAAATATATTTTAGTCCTCTAATTTTACAATAACACCCCTAAACTTATTTTTATTAGTTATGTTTTAGTCTTGTCTTTTAACACTTAGGCCCTTCAACTTAAAAAATATATATTTTGCCCCTTTAAATTTTACAGTAAAGCCCCTAAACTTTTCCAAAATCACTTTTTAGTCCCTATATTTTAAACAAAATATATTTTCACCTTGATATATTTTACAATTTAGTCCCTGTACTTTTTATAATTTACATTCTGGTCCCTAAAATTTTCACAAATTATGTTTTATAGGTATATTTCATTGTTTAGCCCTTATATTTTTCTAAAATTACTTTTAGGCCCTTTAACTAGTCTGTTTTTATGTTTTTAACCCTAGAACTTTAAACCCTCGTCACTTTGTACTCGTAGCTCGGATTGAGGTGATTCTTGCGCTCACGTGATCGTAGCAGCGCATACTTTTTTGTAGCTTAGTTTCCATTGTAGTTTATTATTATGTGGTGTATTGTTTCTTAGTGTGTTTATATGATTGTGTTTCCGGTGTGATGTTGGGTAGGCGAACCGCTGTTAGAGAACTTCCGGGATCTCCATCTTAAAGACTTTGAGCAGCAGCAAAGGGAACGAGACAAGTGTCCTTGATGTATATTGAACCTATGTTTTATACTCTCTCTATCTCTATGCATGCTTGTTAATATTGAATACTATGTGTCATTATCCTGTTCCATATTATTCCTTGTCGCCTGGGTTATGGTGTATTATATTGGTATGGGTACATCATGCTTAGTTTGCTTTGTCGGGAATGGAAGTGTCTAATGATAACCTCTACAGAGTGTAAAACTATTATAACAGCCATGCTCACGGTCTTGAGCGGTATGGACCTTTCACATGATTAGTGGGTTGATGATGAGTGGACTTGGTGGGTAGCCAAGTTTGGATTTGGTGGTGCAGGCCTGGGTTTGCTACAGGCTGTGTGACCTCTAGTGTAGTTTTTCATGGGTGCTTTAACCCATGGTTTGCTACGGGCGGTGTAACCTGTAGTGTGTTTTTTCATGGGCGGTTTAACCCATGGATTGCTACAGGCGGTGTAACCTGTAGTGTGGTTTTTATTGGCGGTTTAATCCATGGTTTGCTACAGGCAGTGTAACCTGTAGTGTGGTTTTTCATGGGCGGTTTAACCTATGGTTTGCTACAGGCGATGTAACCTATAGTGTAGTTTCTCATGGGTGGTTTAACCCATGGTTGGCTACAGGCAGTTTAACCTGTAGTGTGGGATAGATGAGACAACTTGGGGGTATTTTTCACCTAGTAAATAGGATGGCTTTTCTACTAGGTGTAGGTGCTCATTTATGCAAATAAACCATTATGTTAGCCTTCCTTCTATTAAGCCTGCATGTCATATTTTCCCCAACTTGCTGAGTACGGCATGTGCTCACCCTTGCTATTTCCCTTTATTGTTGTTATACTATAAACTGCTGCTCAGAAGATGGAGAGATGGACTACTTCGATGAAGACTACTACTAGGCGAGTGTGCCCCCGATCGATTGCCTCTGCTGTTATGGTCTTTTCCGCTGCTATTTATCGAGAGAGTCATTATAGTCTTTAAAGACAATTACTTATGTAATAATGGTATGCTGTAGTAACGACATTGGTTATACTCTTATTCACTTCTACTGTCGATATGTGTGAAACTTGTTCCTGGGCACACATATGATAAGCACTTGGTTTTGTCCTTTAAAACCGGGTGTGACAAATCCCAAGTGAATACACAATTTTACAACATTGGTAAAATGCTATAAATCATTACCAATTGAGTCTATCTCTCTCTTCAGATTTTTTAAATTGTTAAACTTTGTCGAAGCTTGAGATCGGCAGTAAAATGTATAGGGCTACATCGAGACTAAGAACTATGATGGTAACACAAGACACCGAGATATACAGGTTTGGGCCCTCTCGATGAGAGTAAAAATCCTACGTCCTGTGTTCTGTGTATTGTATTGATGTTGCAAAACTTGTGAACTTCCCCCTCGATGAGGGGTACCCTGCCGCCTTATATATCCAGTCGGCAAGGGGGTACATGAAGAGTCCTAGTCGTAACCCCTTAGGGTTTTACATAGAAAGTGTATCTCTACATGCCTTGTGCTCCAAGTTGAGTTGGTCGGCTTCCTTGTTGATGAAGTACTCGGTCGGCTACCGACCTAGTCTTGTATGAGGATACCCATAAGGCAAGTATCCCACAGCAGCCCCCGAGTGCTTCCTAATTTTGAGCTTCAACTCTCAAATGATCTTTAATGTAGATCATAAATTAGGAAGACCTCTTTATCGAAGTTCCTGATAGATCTGGTGCACCGGTTAGGTGCACCTGATCAGGTGTAGCCCCCGACTATTGTATAATTTGGAGACTTAACAAATAATGCAAGAGTCTAATTATATTAGCTCTTATTATTTTGTATATATTTTACTCAAACCATCAAGCTTGAGTCTAACAGACCTCTGGTCATCAAACCAGTAAGTTAACTTGCAAAGCTTCATCCTTGCCGACCGATTATTAAATAGGCCAAGTGACATTCACCATGTCCGAGTGACTCGTTGGTCTGAATTTTATGATTTCAATCATATTCAATTCAAGTGGACCAATATGACATAAATCATATAATGGTACTAAGCTAAATGACATCAATGATAATACAGCCTTTCCCTAATAATTAGTCACTCTAATTATCCATAAGTCTAACTTTGACAATTTGGTTATTGACTTCAATCAATACCATAACCTTTGAACATATATCCATATTACCATCAAGTCTTTTGCTACATGATCCTCAAATCATATAGATATAGTTAAATATTTTTCAAATGCTTCTCATCAAAGAAGCCCCCGAGCTTTATTTCTCAAGGTCTTTAGGCCCTAATCATATTTAAGGCCCTTAGTTAATCTTTGCTTAAGCAAAAAATCGTCATCACTGTATGGCCCACCCTGGTCCATGGGACCATTAGATCAAAAAGAAGGAGTATAAAAGACAACGTCGAGTTGACTCTTAGTCATGCCGCATTTGCGCATGAACCCTTCGTCTTCCTCGCGCCTCCTCTGTTCTCGACTCCTCAAATTTCCAGCTAGGGGTAGCACCGCCACTTTCGGCCACGTAGATGTCGCTGCGCTTAGCCCCCAAGCCTTTGCTAGGGTTCAGCATTTGTTCCGCCATGCCCAAAACAATCATCACCATGGGTCGCAAGAAGGTTTCCACCTTGATCCCTACCACTCCCACTGCCGCCGCCATGTCCTCCTCATCGGAGATCGACATCCCAGAGCAGCTTCAGGAGTTCTCGAAGAGCAGCCTCTCCAAAGTCGATATGAATCAGATGGTGGTCGATGGCATCCATCTAGAGCAAGTGCGGATCAACTGGAAGGTATCCCATGAATCTTGCCCCATCCCTATTCATAAACAGATAGTTGTATTCCGCTCATTCCACGAACATGGCTTTGGAGTCCCCTACTGCAATTTCTTGCACGGGCTCCTTTTCCTTTATGGGATTGAGCTTGTCAACCTCAATCCCAATTCCATCCTTCACATCACCATCTTCGTGCACATGTGCGAAGCATTTCTGGGAATCCTCCCCCATTTCAATTTATTCCGCCATCTGTTTGTCCTTCCCGCTGCTGACCAAGGACAACCAACTAGCTATATGCGGCGTTGGCTTCCAGTTGCGCAAGAAGGAAGCCTACATCAACGTGCCATTGAAGACCGGGAACAAGAACTGGAAGGATGAGTGGTTTTACTGTGACAACCCTCCCCCTGTTCTTGCTGATTTCACCGGTGCCAAGGCGATTCCTCTGGCGCAATGGACAGAGAAGCCCGATCTGACTGATCCTCAGGTGGTCACTCTGCTGAAAAAGATACCCAACTTGAAGGCTGAAAGTATTGAAGGAACTACCATCGCCAAGAGCTTCATAGTACGCAGAGTGCAGCCCCTGAAGCTATAGAGTCACCCGACATGGAACTACATCAATAATGATGAAACCAGGGATGTGCCTGACCTGCCAAATGGTGAGCTCCTTAAAAAATGCCTGTCAAAAATATTTGAAGGCTATATCCTTCAAGATGACTTGCTGATCAAGAAGGCGTATAACAGGGGCACTATGCGGGCCCGAGTAAGCCTTAGTCTGTTTTGAGCAATCCTTTATGTTCTTGTCTTGATGCCCTGCTTGATATTTTGATTGTTGTGCAGGTTCTGAATACTTATATTTCTCATCCTCCGCTCCCTCCGACCGATTCTGAGGGACCGGACTATGTCGAGAAGACGCAGCAGACCGACACTTGAGGCTCAAGCTCTTCTGCAGGTGCTCGTCCTGACCCGGTCTCCACCCTACCTCCCCCCAGTCGGCGAGTAAGGCAGACCGTTAGGCGCCGACGGCAATATATAGGAGATCAGGATGATGATGAAGAGTTTGTCGTCTACTGACGTAGATCATCTCACCCCCACTCCCTCCGACCGACCTTCAAGCCAGTCGGAGCCCCCGAGCCAAACTCAGAGTGATGCTGAGAGGGTGGATCAGTCCGACAAAGCAGAAAAATTTGCCCAAAAGAAGGAGACTGATTCTTAGTTGACTTCTTCAAAGAAGAGGTTGTGCCGAATCAAGCTCAAGAAGGCTCCTAGGTTAATTCTGTAACCTTATGCTCCTTGTCTCTTATTACCATCCGTAACACATCTTAATCTCTTCCATATTTGTTTTGACAGTAGTCGAACAAGTGATTCTCAGAGTGCCCAAGAGTCCGGAGACACTCGGTCTGGACCTCCTCCTCGCCCGACTGATCTGCCCAAGTCAGTCGGCAAGTCATCAAACACGTCGATCGAGGTGGATAAGCCAGCTGACAAGGCAATTCCTGCCCCCATTCTGGCGCATGTACCCCAACCTGCTCCTGCCATCGTCCCTTCACCTCTTGACAAAGGTAAGGCGACATTATCTGTAGATTTACTCGGTCGGCCCAAAGTGGAGGACGTGGAAATCATGCATCAACATCGAGAAGCTAGCAAGGTACTTCAATACTCTACTTTTGCTTTGCCTTAATCTTGCCTTTAAGCTTAACCCCTTTTTGTATATAGAAAATATATGCTCTCGTAGAGAGGAAACAGGCTAGGGTGGAATACATTGAAGCCGAGACTTTTGGTAGGTCCTAAACTCTTTGGTCTTCAAGTCTTTAAGTAAGACTAACACTTTGCTGGTGTTTTGATAGTCACCGGTCAGCAGCTCGCTAAAGCATTGAAGAAGATTGAAAAACTGCAGACCGACCAAAGAGAAATGACCAAGGCCTTAAACCAAGGCCGTAAAGATTTAGCTGGTTTGGTCATCCTTATGCCTACCAGAGAAATCCACAAGCATACGGATGCCGATGTAGCCTTCACCTGGGAGTATTCTATGGTATCGAATCCACGGGGAATGAGAAGTGAAACTCTATCCTAATCCAATTCTAGTGAACAAAAGAGAAGGATAACAACGGGTTGAGAGGGTCCTCTAGCCTTGGCTTCATGTGGCAACTTATCTATAAATAATCATCCGACTCCAATATTTACTCTTGTTTACTTTGGGGCATAGTCGTCCGAGGTACAGAAAGGGATGAGAAGGGACCTCGGGTAAAACTACCATCAATGCCTACGAGCCCAACCCGAACGTGGTGGAATACAGAGGATAGCAAACTTAGATAATTCTAAGTCTATACACCATGTATACACTTACAATTACTACTCTAAACTTGTTAACTAAAGGCAGAGTAACCATAGTCAAATAAAGTAATTAACTTTATCTAACATGGACTAAGAACCCATAAATAAGATATAAATAAAGAAAGCTTTAATGATTAAATGAACTAAAGAATTTCTACATGTTACCTGGCTGAAGGACGGGGACTCTACTCTTGGTGGAGAATCATCCCCGAGGCACAAGGTAGAGAAGGAGCCGACATCTCCGGCTCCCTCTCGGACTTCTACCTCTAACTCTCACTCCCTATTCTAATACATTTCTGCAGCATGGCGCTAGTTTTTCTCCTCTTCAACTGTTGATCTTTTCTACCGAATTCCCCCTCTATTTATAGGTAGTGAAGACTTGGCGGGTACTTCAAAGTGGAGGAGAGTCGATGGGCAAAAATTCCCCCACCGGGCGGCGGGCCACGCCGGGCAGCCACATGTGCCGGGCGGCCGGGTATGCCGGGCAGCATGCATCGCCGGGTGGCAGCCTGGGCCAGGCGGCTGTTAGATGGAGTCGGTTTCCAACCGCCTTGCCTCAGATGGCTCAGATTGGGTCCGAATGGCGGTTGTTCGGTCGGTTCCTGACCATCTTGTCCACTTGGCGTCGGTTGGCATGATGGGCCGAGTGGGTGAGACATCCCGGGAGAAAAGTCCCAGGTCGGGCGACGGGGTAGGCAGCGTGGCCTAACATGCTGGGCGGCGGCCCTTTTTTGGTGCCGACCCCCTCTGGGTCATGTCTTCACTTGTCCAAGTTATGCCACGTGGATTCCTCCTTTACTTCTCCACTTTTTACCCTCCTTAGTCCGAGAATGGAAAACAGCCTTATTTTGGAGTGTTTTGCAGGGTCGGCTGGGTTGGATGGTCAGCCTCATGATGACTCTGTTTTGACCTGCCGGGTGGCTGTTTTCAACCTGATATGACCCTGTCGGCTGGGTTCTGATTTCAGCCATCATGACCCCTGCCGGGCCCTGATTTCAGCCTCATATGACCCTGTCGGCCTGCTGTTTTAAGGCAGAATCGGCCGACGGGGTATTTCTTCACGTTTTTACATAATTTTGGCCCTTTTGAACCTGCAAACACATATTTCACCAAAACTTATGGAACTCATGAGTATAAAGATTAATTTCATTATATTATTACTTAAGATCCACATTTTTATGGGAAAGTGGTAGTCGAAAATGGGAATTTACGGCTACCAACACCCCCCCACGCTTAGGACTTTGCTCGTCCCGAGCAAAGTAAGAAATGAAGAGTAGGAGTGAGCAAGATCTAGGGTAATTCTCAATATGCTTTGTATATATAAAGACTACCCATGACTCCTCATGCCCATAGGATTTTAGGTGGCTAAATACCTTGTCTTAAAAAGTTGAGAGATGGAACAACATAAAGAAGTCTTACCTTTCTTTTTCCCAAGGAACTTCAATTTTGTTTGCTCTTTTCAATAAAAACAGAGCTCCGGATCACAAGTTATTCTCAATTGATGCTCTCAAATCGCTCAATGTGATTTTGATTCCTCACTTAGGCCAGTGGCCAAATTTTCCTATATACTAAGGCTTATGTGGAGCTCAAGAAAGGAAATATTAAGGCCATGTACTTGTATTTCACTAAGTCAAAAACTGGATCCCTGGAGAAAACAAGTCATGCATTATGATCAAGCCATATGCACAGTTATGATATGTATGTATGGATGGAAGATGGCGGATGCTCCTTTTGAAGTGATCTCTCTCTCTTCTATTTAATTTATATTTTAGAACATGGGCTACTTTATCATTCATGATTCTTCTTTTTTTTCTTTTTTTTCTTTTCATGTAGCCCATATCTCTTTTGAAATGATTCTTGGAGAGAGATCGACATATTTGGTGGAGCATTTTACTCAATGGATGGGTGATGAATGTGAACTTCCAGTGTAGAAGTCTCAACATATGGAGCGGTTGGGGTGTGCACATGAACTTGATCAATAACACATAGCAAGCATCTCACAAGGATCACAACAATTTGACAAAGTTCAATGAAAATACAAGTGGCAAATTGAATAGGTTTTCATTAAGAGAATCATCTAGCTTTGGTAGGAATAAACTTATGATTGAGAACATTGTGAATCTGGAGTTCTCATTTATAAGATTTTGAAAATTAAAAATCAAGGAAGTTCACTTGGTTCCAAGAAAGGTTATGCTCTCTATGGTCATATCACATCTACCAACAATTTAGACAAGGTTTTCCTATTCAATGTGTATTTCCCATGGGTGATGAAAGAATGCAAGGAACAATCTTTATATATCAAGTATGAATGAGAAGGAGGTTTTATTTCAGATGCCATTTTTCATGCTTGCCAAAAAAAATTCAATTCATAGAAAGACATGAAAATAGCAAGGGGTAGGTGATACGAGGAATAATGAAATAGTTGGTTTTGTTTCGTACCTTGTCCTCTTGTTCCTTTTGATCTTTAACCTGCAAAGGTTAGCTAACAAAATACCCGAAGGAACAAGCCCAATGTTGTGCCACTATTATTGTCGAGTATATTTTATTCTTGAGAAGGAACAAAGCATTTTTTAAGTTTCGAATGAGAAACTAAAAAATCCTAGTAAAAGGAAACAAATTGGGTTACCTCCCGTTAGTACTTATTTAAGGTCATAAGTTTGACCATGGGAGCACTAGTTCATATTCTAGCTTGGGTTGGCAATGTGGCTCCCTCCATCACCAAACGTGTGTGAATGATTGCACAACTAAGGCACATGATAGGGATCATGGAAATTACAGTGTTTGTGATAGACAAATGTATCTACAACCGCCCCTTTGAAATTACTATGTCCATCAAGGGTAGAGCGGTTGTAGGCCTCTTGTGTACCACCATCATAAATCTTTGTTGTGGTGGGAAAACTTTTGTGTGAGTAAGGAGTATGTGAATTTTCTAAAGTATGACTCCTTGGCATGGTGGGAGAATTCCCTTTTAACTCCAAATTTGGAGACTCACGAATTTCTACGGATCAAACTTTGTATTGCCCTTCATGCTTCATGGTTTGATCATGTTCAAAGTTTTCCTTCTATAGATCGTCCTTTGGTTTCTTCGATACCTCTTTTCCATTGGTAGATGACAGCTTTGCAGTGCCTCCATTAGGTAGAACATGGATCCTTGGGGGATTTGGGAGGATTGGTGCAGGATGGCAAGGCCTATGTGGTTCAAGGATTGGGGTAGTATTGGCCGATGAAGCAAAGGATGGCTCATGATCTTTTCTCTCAACGTTTTCCACATGGTTCAGATTTAATCCTTTCGTAAGTGTACTTAGTGCTTGGCGCTGGGTGACTCGGGTGACATGGTCAATAGTGACCCATGCATCATCTATGTTTTTCTTATGGAAGGGAATTTTACTACATTCCCTCAATAGCTTTGCGCTCTCCTTTTGTAGACCTTCAACAAAATAGATCAAGAGCCTTTCTTGTGGAATGTTTACCCTTGGACCAATAGAGACAAGGTTCAAAAAGCGCCTCCAATAGACTCCTATGTGTTCATGATCCTCTTGTTTAATATTTCTGATCTCGTTCAGTCGATGCAAATACTTCTCGTAAGGAAACAGATGCTCTGTGAACTCGTACTTTAGATCATTCCATAGGGCTTTCAAGAAGGTTGGATTCTGGATGATATACCACTCCTTCCTATTAATGAACTCTAGGTACCAGCCCTTAGCATACCCATCTAAAGAGTAGAAAAGGAGTCTCCACATTAGCTCTTCTATTGGGAATTCGCTAGTGGGGTGTGTGGAACATATCTCCTCAAAATTCTGAATATGGGTATAGGGGTCTTCATCACATTTCCCACTGAGGAGAGATGCTCGAACCTTAGCAATGAGTTTTGGGTATAGACCTAAAATCCGACCATCTTTTTGATTGTGTGGACACTCCCTTATATTTTTAGTCCATGGTGCGTCTGGGAGATCTATGATAATGGGATCACAAATAGGAGAGGGGCTATGGGGAAATGTCTTGGCAGCCTCACTAACGGATTTGCAAGCTTCCACGTGCCTTTCTTGCCTTGTAACAATAGAAGGATTTAATAAGGGATCATATTGCTTCTTTACCTCTCTGTAGTCTCGTCCACAAGACCCTTTTTGACTGCATCTCTTCACCCATTCCGGAAAAGGTTGATCACCATAATCAAAGGATTGAGGTGGGAGAGGAAGTGAGTCTTCCTGTACAGCTTCAGGTTGTGGTGGGCGGAGGGAGGTTGTTGTAGGGGCATCGATTTTGTGTGGGAAGCTCTTGGTTTCCATTTGTATAGGTTGGTTGGAAGTTTGGTTGCTTCTTTGTTATGACATGGGGAGATAGATAGCTGATCTTTAATGTTTTGGACAACTTTGCCTATGATCTCTACTCCATTTGATGGTGTTGTACAAAGAAAAGCACCCCCGGCTGCAGCATTTAAATAATTTGCACTTTTGGGTTATAAACCAAAAAATAAGTGTTGCATCCTTATAGGCTCCTCTATTCCTATAGATACCCCATTACTGGTGTAGGATAGGAACCTTTCCCACGATGCTTCAAGTGATTCATGGTCATGTTGCTCAAAATTGATAACCTTTTTCCTTAGAGCAACAATCTTATAGAGAGAAAAATATTTCCGCAAAAAATACTCTCTCAAGGTGGACCAAACTCCATCTACTTCACCTACATGGTTAAAATACCATGTTTTTACTGCCCCACCTAATGAAAAAGGGAACATCCTCGATTTCATGGTTTCTTGAGGAAACCCTTCAATGGCAAGAGTGGAGCAACAAAACTCAAACTGCTGTAGGTGAGCATATGGATTTTCATTTTCTGCCCCTATAAATGGTGTCTTCTGAATCAAAAGTATGAGATCCGGATGAATCTCATAGCTTGGGGCTGTGATTGAGAGTGATCAGGGTACAGGTTCTAGGAATTCGCTCCTAGGGGTTGAGATGTCACGGATGGATGGGGGATTCATGGAACGAAAGAAAATAAGAGAAGAAAATAAAATAGAAAGGTAAAAAGAATGAGGTTCGGATAAATGTCAGCTATCGTTCCCCGGCAACGGCGCCAAAAAGCTTGTTGGCGATCCTTATGCCTAACATAGAAATCCGCAAGTGTACGGATGCTGATGTAGCCTTCACCCGGGAGTATTCCAAGGTATCGAATCCACGGGGAACGAGAAGTGAAATTCTATCCTAATCCAATTCTAGTGAACAAAAGAGAAGGATAAAAACGGGTTGAGAGGGTCCTCCAGCCTTAGCTTCATGTGACAACATATATCTAAATAATCCTCTGACTCCAATATTTACTCTTGTTTACTTTGGGGCATAGTCGTCCGAGGTACGAAAAGGGATGAGAAGGGACCTTGGGTAAAACTACCATCAACGCCTCCGAGCCCAACCCGAACGTGGTGGAATACAGAGGATAGCTCAGTGCTGTCACCACCTAACTACCTACCACACAGCCCGTGGGGTTGGGAGCAAACTTAGATAATTCTAAGTCTATACACCATGTATACACTTACAATTACTACTCTAACCTTGTTAACTAAAGGCAGAGTAACCACAGTCAAATAAAATAATCAACTTTATCTAACATGGACTAAGAACCCATAAACAAGATATAAATAAAGAAAGCTTTAATGATTAAATGAACAAAAGAATGTCTACATTTTACCCGGCTGAAGGACGGGGACTCTACTCTTGGTGGAGAATCATCCCCGAGGCACAAGGTAGAGAAGGAGCCGACATCTCCGGCTCCCTCCCGGACTCCTACCTCTAACTCTCACTCCCTATTCTAATACATTTCTGCAGCGTGACGCTAGTTGTTCTCCTCTTCAATTGTTGATCTTTTCTGCCGAATTCCCCCTCCATTTATAGGTGGCGAAATCTTGGCGGGTACTTCAAGGTGGAGGAGAGTCGGTGGGTAAAAATGCCCCCGCCGGGCGGCCACGTGTGCCGGGAGGCCGGGTATGTCGGGCGACCGTGTATGCCGGGCGACATGCATCGCCGGGCGGCAGCCCAGGCCGAGCGGCCGTTGGATGGAGTCGGTTTCCAACCGCCTTGCCTCAGATGGCTCAGATTTGGTCCGGATGGCGGTTGTTGGGTCAGTTCTCGATCGTCTTATCCACTTGGCGTCGGTTGGCATGATGGGCCGAGTGGGCTGGACATCCCGGGAGAAAAGTCCCAGGCCGGGCGGCGGGGTAGGCCGGGCGGCCTGGCATGCCGGGCGGCTGGGTAGGCCGGGCGGCGGCCTATGCCGAGCGGCAGCCCATTTTTTGTGCCGACCCCCTCCGGGTCATGTCTTCACTTATCCAAGTTATCCCACGTGGATTCCTCCTTTACTTCTCCACTTTTTACCCTCCTTAGTCCGGGAATGGAAAACGGCATTATTTTGGAGTGTTTTGCAGGGTCGGCTGGGTTGGATGGTCAGCCTCATGATGACTCTGTTTTGACCCGCCGGGTGGCTGTTTTCAGCCTGATATGACCCTATCGGCTGGGTTCTGATTTCAGCCATCATGACCCTGCTGGGCCCTGATTTCAGCCTCATATGACCCTGTTGGCCTGCTGTTTTAAGGCAGAATCGGCCGACGGGGCGTTTCTTCATATTTTTACATAATTTTGGCCCTTTTGAACCTGCAAACACATATTTCACCAAAACTTGTGGAACTCACGAGTATAAAGATTAATTTCATTATATTATTACTTAAGATCCACATTTTTATGGGAAATTGGTAGTCGAAAATGGGAACTTACGACTACCAACAGTAAGATCACTCACCATCTTGTTTAAGTAACCAACCAATCACTCTAGCGCTAAAGATTCAAATGTTTGTCTTTTAGCTCATGACCAGAAGGTTGCTGACCTGGAGAAGTTGACTTCCAATCAGCAAATGCTTGTCAATGCCTTGAATACTAAGAAGGAAAACCTCTCCAAGTCGGTCGAGGACCAGAAGGCCGAGATCACTCGGCTGCTGAAGGAGCTGAAGGAAGCTGACACAAAGATAGAGGAAGCTAAGAGCACCTCCAAATCCTTCAAATGTAAACATGCCTGTAAGCCCTTCATTATTTCTCACATCTGCTTGATTCCTCTTTTGATCATACTGACCAACAAATTATCATTTGCAGCTCTATCTTACGCCGCTCGAAAGGCAATGGACTATGTACATGCCGACTGAGTGGAGCAGTCTGGCTATTCCCTGGAGTACTTGCTGGAGCATGCGTCAGAAGATATTGCTCATAACACTCGACAAGTGGCGACTAAAGCCGAGAGTCAGGTTCTGGCTATTTGCCAATCTTGGTCTCCCGCTCTGCCATTGGACAAGATTAAGGAGGGCTTCAACCTAGAGTTGACTGACAACCAATGCCAGTTGCTCTTGGATTCCATGTTGGAGACTTCCCGAGCTTTGGTCGACAATATAGAGATCAATCCAACCGTGCCTACTCCCGCAGCAACTTCTGAGGTTGAGCTTCGAGCTGAATCTTCCTCTCCTTCAAAGGAGCTGTAAATCCTGTAATATTAGAGATCATTAGCAATATCTATATAATGAAACAATGTTACCTGTATGTAAACTAGTTTCATACTTATCAACTTTAAAAGATTGATAAAAATGTCACAAGTATATTTCTGTCATTGAGGAACTCAAATTGTATCGGTCTGCCTTAACATCACAAATAACTAGGAAATCTGTGCTACTTCTGGTTGAGAATTCCGTGGGATTTCAAGAATTTCAATTTTTTAGTTACTGAGCTGAGAGAGAAACTAGTTTGAGAACTAGCATCCTATTTTATTTCTTAAGATAGAGGGAGAGGTTTTTAGGTTGTGACTCGTAACTGCGTAACAAGCAGAGTCGACCAATCGACACATGACCTCTCGCACTTTGGCTCTGGGTTTAGTGTAGTGGTAGTCTGATGTGCACTGTAAAGTATATAACCATAATAGATGTTAGACGAAGAAAATGAAGACCGTATTTAAAGAGAAGAAATCGGTCAAAACATAGTCCAAAACCAAAATACGGTTAAACCGAGGTGGGACATTATTACTAGCCCCTTGGCTCGATTATTTAATAAAATAAATTAAGGAATCGAGACAATGTAGAATGAAAATCATCAAAAAATCTTTTATCAAAAAGACCGAAGTTTCATTCATGAATAATGTATAAGTATACAAGGGAATAATTAAGTATAGAAACGACATAGCTGATTTATGTTCCAAGAATTTGGTATATCATCGCCGTCTTCATATATCAGTGGGTAAGCCTCTGGGCGAGTGACTTCCTTCACAACATATGGTCCTTCTCACTTTGGAGAAAGCTTATGCTGGTTCTTCGTTGACTGCACTCGGTGAAGCACTAAATCTCCAACTTGGAAGTGGAGTTTACGTACGTTTTTATCATAATAACGGCGTAAGCCTTGTTGGTAAAGTGCCGATCGAAATAGAGTGCGATCACGCAACCTCTCTGCTGCAATCAAATCAATCTCTCGATTCTCCTCAGAAAGTTGTTCATCATACGCCTGAACCTGTGCCGAAACAAGGCTGACTTCGGTCGACAGCATAGCCTTTGAGCCATAGACCAATGAGAAAGGTGACTGACTAGTTGCCCGACTGGTGTTTGTGCGAAGCCCCTAAAGAACTGAAGGCAATTCTTTGACCCACCGACCAGCATAAGGCTTAAGCCTGTCAAATATCCCCGGTGCCTTCTTGAAAGGACCGACAATATCGAGCCCCCAAACAGCAAAGGGCCAAGTCAAAGGTATCATCTGAAGTTGCTGTGAAGGCACATGCGTTTGTTGAGCGAAGAATTGACAACCTTCACACGTCCAAACTACCCGGTGTGCATCTTCAACCGCTGTGGACCAATAAAACCCTTGCCAGAAAGCTCTGCTGACCAAAGTCTTGGAAGCTGCATGATTGCCACATATCCCGGAATGAATTTCTTCTACCAACTTCTTGCCTTCTGGTATCGAGATGCATCTCATCAAGATGTTTGAACCTCCTCTTTTATAGAGTTGGTCTCCCACTAACAAATACCCTCGGCATCAGGTCTCCAACCTTCGTTGCTCATTAGGATCCGAAGGCAGCATTCCCTTATCCAAATATTAGATGAGCGTGTCACGCCAATCGGTCTCCATGTTGTCATCACCAACGAGATCAGTAACATCACTCATTAATACATCCGACCAATGAGAAATTGTGGGGGAATCCAGAGTGTGTAAGAAAACACCTGGCGGGACCACAGATCGGGATGATCCCATTTTGGCCAATTCATGAGCCGCTTGGTTATTATCTCGAAGAACATGCGTGAACTTCAATCCATCGAATTTGTCTTCGAGCTTCCTTACTTCTTGACAGTAAGAACTGTCACTCATGGAAGTTTCGTCGTTTTTGACGGAACTTCCGTCATGCTCACGGAAGTTCTGTCCTGGCCATGGAAGTTCTGTCCTGGGCAAAATAGCAGCTCCGTTCGGGAAAGAAAATTGCCAAAACCCTATCAAACGAACTCCAAAAATCACGAAATTTGTACCAGATCATCCTCAATACATCACGACCCTCCTCTAAAGAGATCCACTCCAAAAACACAAGGAATCATCATGAATTTCAGATCTTGTGCCAAGAACTTCGAAAAGGGGAAACTTGAGAAAACGTTGAAATCGAAGGTGCTTGTGCCAATAATTCGGTCAAAGACCTATATGGGACTGTTCTAGCACATTATAGCACCAAGATTCCCCAAAAAATCCATCCCAAAACTCACTCAAAATCAAGATCGAAAATCACCACGAAAATAGCTCCAAAAATAGGGAAAAAGAGAAATTCGGGATTTAGGGAGAGAGGAAGAACTTGAGCACGAATTTGAATCTGATATCGTTGATTCATCAAGTCAAGATACATATATACATGGCTAGGAAGCCACCCTCTTCCTCCCACTATTTGGAAGAGCAAGAGATGTCGCTCACACACCCTCTTCTCTCCACTAAAACATGAAGCACTCTCCTAGCACAAAAGGAATGAAACCAACAAAGCTAGTGCAAGAGGCTCACCTCTCTCACCAGCCGTACCTCTCCTTATATAGGCCCAACGGTTGTCCACATAACCACTCTACCCTTGACCTACTTAACACTGCCACCTACCACGAGGGGCAAATCCGTCCATCTTTCTCCTCGCCGTCTGAACGCCCTCGCTCTTTTCACGACTTTGCTTCACCTCGAAGCAAGCTCCGTGATGGTGCCACGTGCACCACCAACCACACCACCGGTTTTGAGGACCAAACCGGAACCGCCTTGCACGCTTCACAAAGCGTGACTTCATGCTCACTTCCACCGAAGCAAGACTTCATGATCTTGACGCGTGTCACCTCATCCCATGATCCTTCTTGCCGGCAAGTCTCTCCCACCTCCGGTCCATTGGAAGTCTCTACTTGCACCGACAACCGATCACGTTTGACTTGGTCAACCATATCGTCTTTATCATCACCCACGATTTTGAGGCTCAACCGTGAAATCGTCCGTGCCCCTTGCCTCTCCATGTGTACAGTATGGATCACCCTTGACTCCACCCGGCCTCTTGATCGTCTGGCCCCAAGTCTCCTACTTATGTCCGATCCTCTCGCCATTGACCGCCAAGTTGACTCCAGTGACCTACACATCATGAGACAAGCAAACACATTTCCGAACTCCTGTAACATCTCCAAAACCTTCATCAACTCTGGTTAGTCACAAAGATAACCAAGCACAAACTCATGCAATCCCTAGATTCCCGCATTTCAACTCAAACACCAAATCCGCTCAAGTCAATTACTCATCACATATATTGTAAACCATGGCACATATCCACATGGTTTCTCATGAAGAGACCCATTGAAGTACATTTTCCAATACTCGATGTCTTGTGCAGTAGGTGGGTTTTGAATCTCTGTCAACTCAACAACGAAATCAGCTAGCGCTTGTCCCTTTATAGCCGACCAAGGCACGAACGTGATGGTATATTGACCAAGTTCGACTGCCCACTTGGTGATTTTGCCTTCGGTTTCTCGGTTGTGTAGCACAGTGCCAAGTGCAAAGGAGGTCAGGACTTCGATCGGATGAGCTTGAAAATAATGTTCAACTTCCTGGAGGTGACCAACAATGCATACAACAGCTTCAAGATCTGTTGGTATTTTACCTTTGAGGCGCCAAGGACCTCACTCACAAAATAGACCGGGTGTTGTACTTTTTGTATATGCCCATCTTCTTCTCGGTCGACCGTTAAAACAGTACTCACAACCTGAGTTGTGGCCGATATGTAAAGCTAAAGTTTTTCTCCTGGCTCTGGAGGCACTAATACTGGAATGCTACTGAGGTAAACCTTCAACACGTCCAATGCCGACTGCGCCTCTTCGGTCCAAATGAAGTCTTCAAGCTTTTTAAGCAGTCTGAAAAGTGGTAAACCTCTAACTCCCAGTCGGGAAATAAAGCGACTCAAGGACGCCATGCATCTGGTCAGCTTCTGTACATCCCATTGAGAATTAGGTGGCCCCATATCAAGGATCGCCTTGATTTTATCCTGGTTGGCCTCTATACCTCATTTCGAAACAATGTAACCGAGTAGCTTTCCCGAAGGAACCCCAAAAGCACACTTCTTATGATTCAGCTTTATTGAATAATGCCTCAGATTGTGAAAGGTTTCTGCTAGGTCAGAAATAAGCTCTTCAACGTTTCGAGTCTTGACAACGATGTCATCAACATACGCTTCTGCGTTCTGACCGATCTGAGCAGCAAGGGAGCGTTGAATACGTTGTTGGTAAGTCGCGCCAGCGTTCTTCAGACCGAAAGGCATCATAATATAGCAATAGGCACCGAAGGGTGTTATAAAGGAAGTTTTAATCTGATCTTCAACCTTCAGTGGGATCTGGTGATAGCCTGAATAGGCATCCAAAAAGCTCAAGAGCTCAGACCCGGCTATCGAGTCTGCAATCTGATCAATACGAGGAAGAGCGAAGGGGTCTTTAGGACAGACATTGTTGAGATCGGTATAATCAACAGACATCCTCCACTCTTTATTCTTCTTGGGTACAAGGACTGGATTTGCTAACCAGTCGGGATGATACACCTCCTTTATAAACTTAGCATCTAATAGTCTAACTATCTCCTTCTTCATGGCGTCCTTGCAGTCTTGTGGGAATCTTCTAAGCCTCTGCCGAACGGGGGTAACCCCAGGAGGTACCCTTAACTCATGCTCAATCTTTTCCCTAGGAACTTCCAGCATGTCAGATGGTTTCCATGCAAAGATGTCCCTATTTTCCTGGAGGAAAAGAGTGAGCGCGAGTTTCTATTTCTCATCGAGGTTGGCCCCAGCATAAGTTACCTTATCGGGGTCCTCAAGATCGAGCATGATTTCCTTGGTTTGGATGTCATCGATCTAAATCTTGTCTTTGGTAGGCTTTTTTGCTGGAACTGTCGCTCCAATCTGCTCCTCCATGCCGACTGCCTTCTAGATCTCCTTCTGGTCGGACAACATCAACTGTTTATTGGCCATCTTACAACTCTATACATCACAATCAAAAGAATTCCGAAGATTAGAGTGGAGGGAGATTATTTCGTTCGGGCCTGGCATCTTGAGGGTGAGATATGGATAATGCGGGATAGCCATGAATTTAGCCATAGCCGATCGATCGATGATAGCATGATATGCTGAGTCAAAATCCGCCACCTGGAAGAGAATGCGCTCGGTCCTAAAATTCTCACGGGTCCCGAAGGTGACCAGCAGACTGATCTGTGCAGTAGGAACTGAAGTCTTGCGAGGTACAATCTTGTGGAAAGGTGAAGAACTCAGCTGAAGATCATTGATTGACAGACCGAGCTCTTTGAGAGTCTTGGTGAAGATCAAGTCCAAACTGCTTCCTCCATCAATGAGTACTTTGTTGAACTTCACCTCCTTCATCGTAGCAGCAAGGACCAGCGGGTATCGACCCGGCTTCGGGATGTGCTTGGGGTGATCCGACCGATCAAAGGTGATTGGTATCTTAGACCACCTCATGAATTGAGGTGCAGCCGGTTCCACCGAGTTGATCTCCCGATGTTCCAGCTTCTGCTTGTTCTTGGACACGTAGGCATCCGGGCCGCCGAAGATGAAGTTGACTTCCTTGCAGGCTCCTAGAACTCTCCTGAGTCGTCCCTGTCGCCATCGTCACTAGTCTTGTCTTTGCTATTGCGCCTCGGGGATCTTTGGCCACCTTGAGCACAGCCGTTGCAAAACCCTTCAGTCGATAGCAATCCTTTGCTTTGTGGTTTCCCTTTGGGTGCCAAAGGCATGGGCCACTTAGCAGCTCGTGCGTGGACGGTTGGCTTCTTCGAGGGTTCTTCTAAAGTCGGTCCATCGTGTGAACCACATTATCAGGTTTCCTCTTCTTGTCCTTCTTAGAGGACTCGGGCTTGTCTGACCGCTTCCCTTTACCTTTTCCCTAGATGTCATCCAACGCTGACTCACCAGACGCGAACTTGTCAGTGATCTTGAAGCACTCTTGAGCGGTCAGCTTGAGGTCATGATTCCTCCGACCGATCTCACAAACCAAATCATTGCTACGGAACCCTCCTTGGAAGGCGGCAATGATTTGTTGGTCCGGGACATTGGGTGATGTGGACAAGGGTTCCCGATCTTCCGAAAGGTTCTGGATATGTTGATTTGGTCGGAGGCGACACACAAATTGATCCGGCTTCAGAACAGCACGTTCTAAACCCCGCAATCACAGCACGATGTCTCCTCTGGTTATCAACCGTCCTAAAACGATTGACCTCGCCGAGAAGGCTAATCCCTGCCTGCGAATCAAGAACACAAGCAAGAACAAAGAAGAAGGCAACACAATTGCAGATGTATTATGAATCTCACAAACTTTGGGTCTCACAAACCGTGATGACGGCGAAACTGTTATGAACAGAATAATCTAAGCAAAACCCAAACCCTAATGGTGCGGCGGCGGCTGTATATAAAGACCCTAGGGTCGCGCAAGACCCTCTGGATGCACCCCTAATTGGGCTCAACTAGATACAAAGCCCAAAGGCCAAAAACAGGCGACGCAGCACCGAAACAGATTCTGGACCCTCTCTTGTTTCGACGATTCCGGATGACTCCGGATGAATTTTGATATAAGACCGGCGGCATTGGAAAGGTCTTCTTCGTATCTTTCCATTCATATGTAGAACGTACAAATCCGAGTCCGTATGTGTCCTGGGCATCCGTTTTAGTGCAGACTAGTCCTGAACCCCAAAACGAACTCGAAGTCTATTTTGGTTAGGCGTCCACCATGGCTTCCACGTCCTTGTTGGTCCACCACGTCTCCAAGTCCTTCTCCGATCATCTCCTGGTCCTCTCCATGGTTCTTAATTACAATATAATCATTAGGTGGCAAACCATTCTCAAAAGTGACATATAATGAAGAACGTAGGAACGAGCTCACCTCTAAATTTAGTCGTCGTGCACGAGCTCTAGTCATTGGACCTTGCAAGACCAGAATTGGAGGAGTGTTGCATGTATCCTTAGGAGTGATGTCCTCATCATTGGGGATCTCAGTCTTCTTAGCGCAATATTGCTTGATGTAGTCACGAAGAGGTTTGTCGGTCTTCTGCTTGATTCGAGTGAGGTCGAAGTGGTTGCCCGGTTGATTGCAGGTGTTGACGGTCCCTAAATGCCAAATCTGACCATCAAATTCTTACATAAACAACATAAAAGGAATAAACAAAATAGTGATAGCAGTTTATTATTAGCTATTTCCACGAGTTTTGGTGAGACATGTGTTTGCAGGTATAAAAGAGCCAAAATATGCAAAAACATGAAGAAAAATATGCCATAAAGCAGCCGGCCGACAGGGTCGTATGAGGCTGAAATCAAGGCCCGGCAGGATCGTGATGGCTGAAATCAGAACTCAGCCGATAAGGTCATATCATGCTGAAATTAGCCACCCGGCTGGTTAAAACAAAGTCTCATCAGGCTGAATCATCCGATCCAGCCGACCCTGCAAAACAATCCATCATGAGGCCGTTTTCCGTCCCTGGACTAACGAGGGCAAAAAGTGAATAAGTAAAGAAGGCATCCACGTGGCACAACTTGGACAAGTGAAGACATGACCCGGAGGGGGCCAGCACCAAAAATGGACCGCCGCCCGGCACAAGCCGCCGCCCGGCCTAGGCCGCCGGCCGGCCTGCCAGGCCGCTCGACCTACCCTGCCGCCCGGCCTGGGCATGCCGCCCGGCCTGGCCTACCGCCCGGCCTGGGTTGGCCACCCAAGGTTACCAGCCTTGAGGCCCATGATTTTTATCGACCCCAAAATAGAGATTTCTGGGGAAACCGACCAAGGAACCGTCATCAAGACAAGATCTGAGCCGTCCGAAGTGAGTTGGTTGGAAATCGACCAAATCCCGTGGCCGCCCGGCCTGGGCTTGACGCCCGGCCTGGCCTACCGCCCGGCCTGGGTTGGCCACCCAAGGTTACCAGCCCATGAGGCCCATGATTTTTATCGACCCCAAAATAGAGATTTCTGGGGAAACCGACCAAGGAACCGTCATCAAGACAAGATCTGAGCCGTCCGAAGTGAGTTGGTTGGAAATCGACCAAATCCCGTGGCCGCCCGGCCTGGGCTGCCACCCGGCATGCTCGGCCGTCCGGCACACGTGGCCGCCCGGCGTGGCCCGCCGCCCAGCGGGGGAATTTTCGCCCACCGACTCTCCTCCACCTTGAAGTACCTGCCAAGTCTCCGCCACCTATAAATAGAAGGGAAATTCGGTATAAACAGAGGACAACACAAGAAGAAGATTTAGAGCTCCACTCAAAAGGTTTTAGCGCTACCAAAGTGCTTAGAAAATAGGGAAAGAGTGAGGGAGAGTTAGGAGGAGGTCCGGGCTTGTCGGCGCCTTCTCCACACTTGTACCTCAGCGGATGCTTTCCTTTCTTAGTAAGTTTTGGTGATCTTCCATTGGTATTTAAGTTTCCTTTTTAAGTAAGTTCTTTCCTTAGTTGCTTATGGGATCCTCGCTCTACTTAGTTAGAGTATCCTAGTCTTTTATAAGTGTGATGTTGAGACTTTGATAGTAATTAATAGCATATATGTGGTGTCTAGGCTAGAGGTTACCTTTGTTTGCCGCGTGCTCCACGGTTTGTAGAGGTAGTCGGTAGGTGGTGACAGCCCTATCCGGCCTTAGTAATCCTCCACGTTCGGGTACGTCGTAGAGCTGTTGGCCGGAGTCGCCTGTGGATGCAGGGGTAAGCCGGTGCCCGAAGTAAGCATTTATAGACTGAACCTATCTTATTTTAGGATCTTTTACCATAGGAATCCTCTCTACCCTCTGCCTACCATATTCTTGTTGTCCTTGGACGGATTAGGATAGGAGATTAGTACACACACGTTCCCTGTGATTTGATAACCTAGAATACTCCTAGGTGAAGTGCTACATCGGTATCCGTGCGCTTGTGGGTTTATGTGTGATCGTAAGAAATACCAACAAGCATTTCTAGCGCTGTTGCTGGGGATAGTAATATTTCTAGTGCGACGCTAAGAAGTGTCAACAAGCATTTCTGGTGCCATTGCCGGGGATAGTAATATTTCTGGTGCGACGCTAAGAAGTGTCAACCAGCATTTCTGGCGCCGTTGCCGGGGATAGTAATATTTCTGGTGCGACACTAAGAAGTGTCAACAGTAGGTAGCTTGGAAACTTTCTATGAGCTTCCTTTTGTGGTCTCCCCAAGATGTGATTGACTCCTCTGGAAGAGATGTGATCCATATCCGAACAGCTGGATCCAGGCAGATCGGGAGGTAATTAGCCATTACATAGGAGTCACCTCCAACCGACCAAATTGCCGTGCTGTAAGGCTGCAGCAACTCTCGGGGATTGGTCTAACCATCGTATTTTTCGATGGGGACCGGCTTGAATCCTTTTGGCCATCGAGCTATGCGAAGCCTAGGGATGTAAGCTTTGATTCCATCGATCTCATTGTCGGTCGGCGTCATAGACCTCCTATGCCAGTCTGGAGACGGAGTTGCACGGGGCCGTGTTGCGGACCAACATTGTCATCATGACGATGACGCCGATGGTCGTTATCATCATTATCGCACCGATCCCGATCGTCACGTTGACATTGGTCACCGCGGTTGTGCCGTGGAGGAGGATCTTGACGGTCCTCTCGTCGGTCGTCTCGTCGACCATCCATTCTCCAATCACGGCGTTATTCCTCATAGCGTCGGTTGTCCCGAGCGCGTTCTTCATAGTGAGAGTTGATGGTATCTCGTCCATCACGGAGGCTGAGAGAATTTCTCAGATCTTCACGCCATTGCTGACCTTGTGAAGATACGTGACAAGATCCTGTGACCAACTGAGATTTTGCGGTCTCTGGAGCTGTAGCGGCCTTAAGCATAGCCACCGCCTTCTGCATCGCAGGGGTCTGATAATTCGCGTCCACCATTAGAGTGTCGAGCAAAGTTTTAGCCCCTGTGATGTTATTCTGAGGAGTGTGGTAGACCTTGACGCCATCCACTTCAAGTTCTGGACCGAGATCCAGTCGACGTGTGTTGCGTGAACCGCGTGACCCTCTTGGTCGACGATGGTGTCCAACTGATAAGTCATTAGCTGGAGGGTCCTCCTCTTGTTGACCTCCTTCGGCTAGTTGATTCGGGTGGCCATCAACAGGGTTATCTTCATGTTCACCATCTTGGTCACCATCCTGGTCTCAATCCGTGGGATCTGCTATATCCACCATGTCGACAGTATGGGGATATGGGTAAGTGGATCCGACCGAGTCCTCATCAAAAGACGATTCGATTTTGACTCGTTCGCAAAGGAAGGATCTTCTTCCTCAGATCCGAGTGGGACCAACACGGGGATCATGCCAGACGAACTCGATGATCGCGCCATGGAAAAGGCTGCGGCCGAGTTGAAACTCTGGTTTTCCAGACCTAGGGCTCTGTTGTCACCGACTATGAAGTCGAGTGATCCAAAGGAGATCTAGGAGTCCGGTGAGTACTAGATGATGGGAATTTCAGCCATCGTAGTCGACGGAGATTCCAGCGAGCCTTGTCCCCTACCTGGCGCGCCAACTGTCGAAGCTTGAGATCGGCAGTAAAATGTATAGGGCTACGTCGAGACTAAGAACTACGATGGTAACACAAGACGCCGAGTTATATAGGTTCGGGCCCTCTCGATGAGAGTAAAAACCGTACATCCTGTGTTCTGTGTATTGTATTGATGTTTTAAAACTTGTGAACTTCCCCCTCGATGAGGGGTACCCTACCGCCTTATATATCCGGTCAACACGGGGGGGGCGGGTACATGAAGAGTCCTAGTCATAACCCCTTAGGGTTTAGATAGAAAGTCTATCTCTACATGCCTTGTGCTCCAAGTTGAGTCGGTCGGCTTCCTTGTTGATGAAGTACCCGGTCGGCTATCGACTTAGTCTTGTATGAGGATACCCATAAGGCAAGTATCCCACAAACTTTAACACCTTGTTAAAATTTAACAAGATGGATCAAAACAGGGCCTAAAAGAAGGAAAAAGTTTTTGCCTTCCATTTTGTTACGACATACACTGAAGTTCTACTCAAGACTCCAGGACAGGTGGGGCCATGTTTCGTAGCCCCATGTTTCAGTGTGTTAAGCATGCTAGTATGAGACAAGGCGCCTCTCGACCTCATGCCCGTATCGGGGACGCACTCCCATTTTCGCCATCACTCCACTCTCCCGCTTCTCGTCTTCTTCGTCGTGCTCAAACCACCTTAAACTCTCACTCGTCGCTCGCCACGCTCAACTGCCATGGCACCCACGGGGGACTCGAAGGACGCCACTGGCAACAATAACCTCCGCAACCCTCTCCTCCTGGAGTCTATGGTATGTTCCTGCCCACGTTCCGTGATTTCCGTACAATTTTAGGGGTTTTTCGTTTGCGCAATATCTCTGCGATTCTCTATAGTTCTTGACTCTTTTAAGCCAACATCGGCACTATTTTGTGCTTTGATTTAGTTATCGAGTCGATATATCGTGATTTGTGGAAGGGGATTTTTTACTGTTCATCGACTCTTTACAGAGCGGTGGTTCATCTTCTTCCATGGCTGGAGCACGCCGCGGCGAGTCGTGCTAACCTTTGATGAGGCGCATCCACGGCGCTCTGGTGCTAGATGTCTCGGCGCCAGTGAAGGAGGAGGAGGAGGAGGAGGTCGTCCCGGTGTCAGCGCCTTCAACGAAGCGCGTCCGCGGTGCTCTAGCCCTGGATGTGTTGGCGCAAGCGAAGGAGGAGGAGGAGGAGGTGGTCATCTTGGTGTTAGCGCCTTTGCTGAAGCATGTCCGTGGCACTCTAGCCCCGGACGTCTTGGCGCTAGTGAAGGTGGAGGAGGAGGACGTCGTCCCGACTTCAGAGAAGGAGGATGAGGTCGTCCCGACGTCAGAGGAGGAGGTGGAGGTCGTCCCGGCGTCAGAGGAGGAGGAGTTCATCCCAGCTTCAGAGGAGGAGGATGTCACCTCGGCAGCCGTGAAGGGGAAGGAGGTTGTCGTCCCAACGGCAGAGGAGGAGAAGGTGCCACCGACAGAGGTCGTCAAGGTGACCGTCGGCGATGACGACACCACCACCGACCACCGCAGCAATGAAGAGACCCCTTTGCCGCCGGATTGTGCCTTCCTTCCTGGTCCACCCCCTCTGGCAAGTATTGGTACTGGTGCATGTTCTGCAACGACGACCAGGAGTATGACTCCAGCATGGCGGTCGTTATGCATGCGTCTCGGCAAGTATTGCAGCCACCCCCACAACACAGGGAGGCCCGACGCCATTGAGCTGCACCGCAAGATTGCTCGGGTCGACTGATGAGTCCCCTCTTCATCGTCGTTGTCGCTCTTCTCTATGGATGCTCGTCGTCCCACCTCGTTGCATAGCTAGGTTCAAGTCTCATTGTCATCATCGCTTTTTTTCTTTGTAGTTGTATGTTTGTGCTGAACACTTTGATTGTGTTTTATTGACCTCGTGGTTGAACTGGATGAACTGCCTTATTTTGTTAATGTATTATGTGTTCTGGTGTGCTGCTAGCTAAGGGCATGTTTGTTTTCTGGTAAAATTAAGGGGGTGCTGCTACTGCAACCTAGCAGTTGTTTTTTCATTGTTTTCTTGACTGCTAATATGTTGACAACAAATTTTTCATTTTGTTGTGGGTTCATTTGCACCCACTAGCTACAAGGTAGCTTCGCCCTTGTTAACTGCAACTGACTCAAAACAACATCAAATAATTCAAAACAAATCACTTGCTTTCAATCACTGTTCTATGCAAAACAATGTCAAATAATTGAATACTAGTCTGTTTTTTCATGAAGGCATTAAAAGTTGTTACATCTGTACTGTACTTGTTTTCACGTGATTCAAAGCAAAGAAACTTTTGTAATCAACATCATGTCCATTCGATGGTTAATAGCGCTGCTTCAAAGGTTCCTTAACTTTCAAGCGATTGAAACTTATTGGTAGGTTCGATTTCTTTTTCTTTGATGGAATGTTCCCTCCAAACTTTAGGCACGCGTGGGTGAAAATTACCGCGAGCTGGCCTAATTCAACTCAGCCAGTCCAAATTAATGTGGTTTGGCCCGAGCCATCTAAGAAAACATACAACCGCTGCCACCTTTTTGCATAATGTTTTGGAGGCGGATAAGGAGACACAGCTGGTTGCTACGTGGCATTGCTCTGAGCACTAACCGAGCAACTTCTGCCACCATGAATATCTCCGACAACTGAACCACTGACTCTAGCGTAGCCACAAGATGACGTCAAGACGTTGAAGCAGATCACCTTGATCCAGCAAATGAAAGGTGAGTAACTTGCACTTGCTATAATATGTCGGATTTCCTAGATTTCAGGCACCTAAAAAGTATGTAGTACTCTTATACAACTGCTTAGATGTCAAGATGTCCCTAGTATTGATAGTATTTATGTACACATGCGCAGCTCCCCCCCCCCCCCCATTGAGTGGTGAAACATGGGCTTTAGCAGTCGAATGCCTGGGAAGAAATAGGGAACATCAAACCTACTGGGGTCATCTGTACAAGGATCTACTGACATTTGATGGCCTTATATCATGGAAACACAAGCTTCGTTATAGTGCGCTAGACTACTACTACTACAAGAAGAGAACTGGAAATAGCTCAGCAAGTCTCGAGGCATTTGGTTTCCCAGTTCATTTGGAAAAGTTAATTGATTGCATCGGTGCCGAGAAGAAAGTTAGGATGTTATTGATAACATATGATGAATCAACTAATGGAGATGTTAGCAATACACCCCTGAAATGAGTGAGGGAGTTCAAGTCTGATGAGGATGATGATGATGATGGTCTTGTTGATGACGAGAATGTTGATGCTTACAAAGATTGGCTTCAGAAGCAAGGATCAGATATAGGTATACATGTTCTTTTTGTACTTCACAAATCACATGTAAACTATATTGTTTCTCCTATTTGACGTAGTCGTATTGTTGGTATCTTGAAGGTCTTTGTGATGTAGACCAAGATGGTTCAATTGCAGCATACATTGCATGGCTGAAGGAGAAACGCCTCATGAGAGACATAAGTAACTTTTTTCTCACTCTAACTTATTGTTCTATAAACATGTTTTTTTCTTTAACTAACACATCAGTATTTGCAATGTTTCAGTGTGTTATAACAATTATTGGGAGCCTACACAAGTAGATGGTGACGGCACTGGTTGTAGCAGATCAGGAGGAAAAGAATGGCCAATTCATGCTAGGAGAATAAAGAAGAAGGAGAAAGGTATATATATATATATATATATATATATATATATATATATAGCATTAGCCCTGAAACCTTGTAGTTTGGTACAAACACTATATCTCATAGCCATTTGTTTTATGATTATTAGAAAATGACAAGATTGTCGGTCGTGGTACCATGAAAGGTCTAGCTGCACTTGCCAGGAGATATAAGCCTAGTGTAGTGAAAATACAAATTGAATTTGCACCAACTTTGGGTGGTTCCTGTGGAACAAATACATGTGCATTTGTGGATGAGGTGGTTATGTTTACAAGGACAAAGACTCCAATAATTGGAGTTGGACAGTGGAAACATGTAAGCGAAGAAATCAAGAATTACATCACAGAAAGCATTATGGTATGTTATTTTCCTCATACACCGTACAATCTATCAGTTGTTGACAATATATTAACATGAATGGCTTACAATAAAGAAAGCATGGGACATGGAGCACATTGTAGATGCCAAGGAAAAGATATTGAAGGTTGCGCAAGAGCGCTACAAAGGATGGAGATCCACTTTTAGTATTACATGTAAGGCATACAAGAGTTATGATGCCAGAATGAAGCATAAGCCTAAAGACCTGGACATTGTAGAGTGGCACTATTTAATCAAGTACTTAGGACCTTCAAGGTTCAAGGTAACACAGGACCTTCAAGGTTCAAGGTAACACAGTGTTCATTTCTTGTAGTCCAAATGCTCCAAGGTAATAACTTGTGAGTCTCTTTTTCTCAATTGTTTGGACAAGTGGAATGAAATCCTCTAATCTTGGTTTTGTGGTAAATAGTGGCAATCATAGGTATGTGAATGGCAAATTTCCCACATTACACCCAACAATGTTAGCTTGGACCTCCATTCTGTCATTGCTGACATTTAGTATAATTATGATTAGGAGCCATGTAACCATGCATGTCCCAAGCAGGCAGGGATGAAAGTGTGTTGTATTGTCCATTATTAGGAGCGTATCATCTGCATATTGAACTATTGGAAAGTCCTGACTTTCTATGTTTTATAGTGGTAGTTTGAGTTTCCTAACTGTAATTGTTATCTCTCCGTAGATGATCAGCAGCTAGAACTCTACGAATCGTAAGGAAATGAAAAATATGCATGTGATGGGTTCGAAGCCTTTTTTTCCGTGTAGTTGGGAAATGGTAAACATTGTCATGATTGTTCTCTATTTGTAACACATTAATCTGATATATTACTGATGTGTAGGCTTGCATTTGTAGAGAGATATAGAAACTGGTGTTGAGCCAGACCCTATGGAACTCTTTAAGGCTACTCACACGAAGCATGGACAATGGTCAAATAAGACGTCTGAAAGTATTTATGTGAGTGCTATAAGCTTTGTGAACTAATTTACTTTTTGTCGCAACATTACGTACATTGATCACATACATTTGTTTCTTTTCCTCAGAGCAATGCAGCCAGGAGATTGCATATGGCTGAATAATCTGAATTGGGTTGTGATGAAGCAAGAAGCAACACATCTGCATGTGGTAAATAGGCCCATCTTCTCCAGCAATCATACATGGAAATAACCGGTGCCAAATCAAGCAAGTTACATGGCAAAGGTTACATGCTACATAATCTAAATAAAAAGAAACTGCTTAAGGAAAGAGTCCAAAAGCAAGCTCATGAGCTTGAGCAACTAAAAGCGCTTTTTGCAAAGCAAGCTGTCGACAAGGAAAAAGAGGAGGAGCGACTCATGGCCAAACTTCGAGAAAAATTATTGCACAAGTTCCCAGCAATGTTTCCACCAAACTACAATCTAGAGGTAATTAACACTCTCATGCCCACCCTCGGGTCCCAAAGATCTATTTTTGGCATTTTTTCCTTTGGCCCACCCAAACCAGCCCGTAGCATTTGGCCCAACCTAGAGCTTGGGCCTAGCTCCGCCACTGCCAAGCTCCGGTTTTCCTATATCTAGCGCGTACTACATGGAGCTTCCATGTAGCGTGCTTTAATTTTGTGCTAAAATGGCCAAAGAGGGTGAGAACAACCCATCAAGAGCACTGGTGGGCTACGGGGGTGAGTGTGGACTGGAATGAAGAACAAACGAGCAACACGTGTCATCCAGTGAATGGAGAAACAGAATTCATGTTTAGTTCAAATTTCAAATAGATTTTTCTCTGAAACCATAACTCTGTTACCGATTTCATTTGAATCATTATACTTTTGTAATGAATTCAAAAAAAAAAATAAGATCCTACACACAAATGTTCTTTCAAAATTTTAATATTATGATTTGGAAATTTTTGAATTTCATGCATTGTTCTAACAATACAAATCAACTGTTCTCATATTATATATTTTTTGAATTAAACAATTTTATTTTTTTGAATTGTTTCAGCAGTGAAACTTAGTTGTTCCAATGATGAATATCGACTGTTCTAATGGTAATAGTTCATAATGTATAAGCAAATGAGCTTGTGAGCCTTAACGGGCCGCTTTACGTGTATAAGCAAATGAGCTCGTAGGCCTTAATGGGCCGCTCTACGTGTAAGCTACACGTAGCATGGCCTGTATATAGGAAGTCCCGCCAAGCTCTGTTGCCAATTAAAGATTCATAATGCTCTTGAAAGTTTCTGAAATTGCTCACATAGATTATAGTCAAAATCTTGACTACTTTTAAATTTGTCATATTACATAATTTGTTCTTTGTTTTGTAATTAGCAGGCTGCTACCAATGAAACCAACATAGCATTCACTGAAGGCATAATTGCAGAGGAGACCAATGAATGGACGAATAGGACCACTGAAGTCATAATTGCAGAGGAGACCAATAAAGTGACAAACAATGTAATAAGCTGCAATACAACAGAACCTGAAGCTAGGAACACTAAGGACAACATTGATGCAATACCAGTGAATAACATTCGAACACCCGAGCCGGAGCAGGTAATGGTTTTGAACAAGTAAGGCAATCATGATGATGTGGTGCTTGGATTATAGCAAACAATATTCCAACGTCTTTATACCAGATTGAGACAAGAAGCATTATTACAACACAAAAATAAAATGATCGAGCTCACCAACCAAAACCTACCAAGCTGTGAAAGAATTTGGCGAAGGAATATCATGATCATGAGCCATCAAAAAATTTCATATCTTGAAATGAGCTGATAGTTCTAAGTAGAACGCACGGAGGCAAAAGGAATCAGCATGCATGTAAGAACTAGAAATAGACCTTCATTCATAATTGCCTTAATTTAATGCCCATCTTGTTCCTAGACAACATAGAGTTAGACAAGCTACTAGTGAGTTTAAGGACTTTGCTATTGTTTGGTGAAGTGGTCTAGCTGCTGAAACTGATTTGCCTACTACTTGGGAAGAACTTAAGGTAGCAATGCGTGATCGTTTTGTTCCTCCTTCTTTTTATAGAGAGATTCATAATAAACTACAACATTTAGAACAAGGAGATAAAATTGTTCAGGAGTACTTTAGTGAGCTTCAGAAGGGTTTGATTCATTGTGCTGTAGTTGAAAAAGTAGAGGATCAGATTTGTCACTTTTATTCTGGTTTAAGAAAAGAAATTCGGGACATCCTTGATTATAAAGAATATTATATCCTCACCCAGTGTTTCTAGTATGCTATGCTTATAGAGAAAGAATCACAGGGACTTTTCCAGGCTTTTGAGGAGTACAGCAAATCGAGGAACTCCTACCCCCACGCTTGACGGAGACTTCGGGGCTGCCCAGGCCATCTTTCCGGCCGCCCCCACCAGCAGCTACCAAGGGAACCAGTGTTGTTTCTGCAGCCCCAAGATCAGCCCCTGCACCTTCTATGCGCTCAGGTAAAACTTCTGTGCAGGTACCAGCTAGTAGTGCCTCCTCTGTTGCTTTGACAGGGCACACTACAGGGATTCAGTTCCACCGCTGCCATGGACTTGGTCATATGCAGAAAGATTGTCCAAGTAGGTGGGCATATGTGGCGACAGACGATGGCGGTTACATGAGCACCTTAGATGTGGAGGATGAGGAGGAGGACATCGCTACCACCAGCAGTGACCTCATCCTTGGAGGCGGAGACACCACAGGATACATGAACATTATTATTCAGCATCTCCTTAGCACACATGTTCATCAGCCCAAGACCATGCAGTGCCACAACTTGTTCCAGATTTTCTTCGCCATCGAGAATCACCGAGCACGTGTCATCATTGATGGAGGGAGCTGCAATAACTTGGTGAGTTCTGATGTGGGCAACAAGCTTGCTTTGACCACACGCCCACATCCACATCCATACTACATTTAGTGGTTAAACGACACTGAAAAAGCTAAGGTAATACAAACTTGTAGAGTTCCTTTTTCCATTGGTTCTTATGTGGATTCTGTTGATTGTGATGTCGTACCCATGCAAGCATGTTCACTTTTATTGGATAGACCTTGAGAATTTGATAATGATGTTGTACACCATAGTAGAAGTAATAAGTACACTTTTATGCATAAAGGAACTAAAATTACTTTGTTACCAATGACCCCTGCTGAAATTGTACAAGCTGATTTAGAAAGAGTTGCTACATTGAAAAATAAAGGTCCTAAAATTCAACAACCTGTTAATTCTAATTCTACACCTAGTAATGTTAATGATTCATCAAGTTCCAAGGGTGCTGGAATTAAATTACAATGTCGTTCATGTCTTGCAACAAAATGATGATATTTGCTATGCTGAAATTTCTGATAATGATGATATTTGCTATGCTTTGATATGCAAACAAGCTTTGTTTTCGCTTGATGATATTGCTTCTAGTGCTTTGCCTCCTGCTGTCACTAACATTTTGCAGGAGTATGAGGATGTTTTTCCAGCTGAGATACCCCAAGATTGCCACCTTTGAGAGGGATTGAGCATCAAATTGATTTGATTCCGGGTGCTACTTTGCCAAACCGTGCTGCTTATAGGACCAACCCTGAGGAGACTAAGGAGATACAACAACAAGTTCAAGACCTTTTGGGTCGTGGGTATGTTCGTCAATCACTTAGTCCTTGTGTTGTTCCTGTACTTTTGGTTCCTAAGAAAGATGGTACTTGGCATATGTGTGTAGATTGTAGATCCATTAATAATATTACTATTAGGTATCGTCATCCTATACTAGGCTAGATGACATGCTTGATGAGTTATGTGGTGCTATAATTTTCACTAAAATTGATTTGCGTAGTGGCTACCATCAGATTAGAATGAAACTTCGAGATGAATGGAAAACAGCTTTCAAAACCAAATTCGGATTATATGAGTGGTTAGTAATGCCTTTCGGTTTAACTAATGCACCTAGTACTTTCATGCGCTTGATGAATGAGGTTTTAAGAGCTTTCATTGGCAAATTTGTGGTAGTTTACTTTGATGATATCTTGATTTATAGCAAATCCATAGATGAACATATGAATCATTTGCGTGCTGTTTTTGATGCTTTATGAGATGCATGTTTATTTCGTAACCTTGACAAGTGCATCTTTAGCACGGATCGAGTCTCTTTTCTTGGCTATGTTGTGACTCCACAGGGAATTGAGGTGGATGAGGCGAAGATTTAAGCCATAAAGAGCTGGCCTGTACCAAAAACTATCACAAGGTGAGGAGTTTTCTTGGTCTTGCAGGTTTCTACCGCCACTTTGTCAAAGATTTCAGCACCATTGCTACACCTTTGCATGAGTTGACAAAGAAGGGCATTGATTTCTATTGGGATAAGGTACATCATGAGTCTTTTGATGCTTTGAAGGATAAACTTATACATGCACCATTGCTGCAATTACCTAATTTTGATAAGATTTTTGAGTTTGAATGTGATGCTAGTGGTATAGGCATTGGTGGTGTTTTGATACAAGATAGTAAACCTGCTGCATACTTTAGTGAGAAAATTATTGGACCGGTTTTGAATTACTCCACTTATGATAAGGAATTGTATGCACTTGTATGTTGTTTAGAGAGATGGCGTCATTATTTGTTGCCCAAAGAATTTGTTATTCATTCTGATCATGAATCACTTAAGTATATTCGTTCTCAATTAAAGGACAATATGCTGTTGATGTTGATTTTAAGGATTTATTGCTGCATTGTAAAGAAGGTCGTGCATGGAACAAATTTGTGTTGACTGATGGATTCTTGTTTAGAGCTAATCGCCTATGCATTCCAGTTGATTCCATTCGTCTTTTGTTGTTACAGGAGGCGCATAGAGGTGGATTGATGTGGATAAGGGTTCCCAATCTTCCAAAAGGTTTTGGATACGTTGATTTGGTCAGAGGCGACACACAAATCGATCCGGGGTTCAGAACAGCATGTTCTAAACCCCGTAATCGCTGCATGACGTCTCCTCTGGTTATCAACCGTCCTAAAATGATTGACCTCACTGAGAAGGCTAATCCCTGCCTGTGAATCAAGAATACAAGCAACAACAAATAAGAATGCAACACAATTGCAAATGTATTATGAATCTCATGAAGTTGGGGTCTTACAAACCGTGATGACGGTGAAACTGTTATGCATAGAATAATCTAAGTAAAACCCCAACCCTAATGGTGCGGTGGAGGCTGTATATGAAGACCCTAGGGTCATGCAAGACCCTCTGGACGCGCCCCTAATTGGGCTCAACTAGATACAAAGCCCAAAGGCCAAAAATAGGTAACACAGCACCAAAACAGATTCTGGACCCTCTCTTGTTTCGACGATTTCCGATGACTCCGGATGAATTTTGACATAAGACCAGTGGCATTGGACAGGTCTTATTCTTATCTTTCCGTGCATATGTAGAACATCCAAATCCAAGTCCGTATGCGTCATGGGCATCCATTTTAGTGCAGACTAGTCCTGGGCCCCAAAACAGACTCGAAGTCGATTTTGGTTGGGCCTCCACCTTGGCTTCCACGTCCTTCCTGGTCCTCCACGTCTCCTAGTCCTTCTCTCATCATTTCCTGGTCCTCTCCATGGTTCCTAATTAAAATATAATCATTAGGTAGCAAACCATTTTCAAAAGTGACATATGATGAAGAACGTAGGAACGAGCTCACCTCTAAATTTAATCGTCATGCACGAGCTCTAGTCATTGGACCTTGCAAGTCCAGAATTGGAGGAGTGTTGCATGTATCCTTAGGAGAGATGTACTAATCATGATGTTACTAACAATAATATTGGATTGATGTATGCTATTCATTTTGTTGCGATACACTAAACGTAGATTGCCATGGTTGATATATTGATGCGATACCCTCTATCTATATAGCAGCGACTATTATTCCGATGCAATACCCTTTGGCGGTATAGCAACAATACGTGCGATTCCAAGTGAGCCTATAGCAATGGCATGACCGGTGTTGCGATTGCAGCTCAAACATATAGCAACGCGGAGGAGGTTGTTGCAATTTGGGTCAAATATCACGATGAGCACCTGTGTGGCAATTGAGGCATTCGCTACACCTCAGGAGCGTTGCAATATTGCATATTTGCACCTACGCAATGTTGATGCAATATCCATTATAGCAACGATGCACGTATTTGCGAATCCTCCTACTGCAACGCAGCCGTTGTTGCCATATCACCTAAACGCAACGCCACATGTCGTTGCAACAAGCCACAGCTACCGCAACAATACAAAAAATTGATGCAATGTGCTATCGCAGCGCGACTACTTGCGACGCCTCCCAATGACATGACATTGTTGTGATTGTTTGTTATCGCAACGAAAATACCCATATAGCAACGTTTTTAGGGCCTTCTAATAGACCTGAAACCTTGTAGTGTAGTAATATTATTAATGGCTCTACAATCTACACACATACGCCAAGTATCATCTTTCTTAGGAACCAAAAGTACAAGAACATCAAAAGGACTAAATGATTGATGAACGTACCTATGATCCAAAAGGTCTTGGACTTGTCGTTATGTCTCCTTAGTCTCCTCAGGGTTGGTCCTATAGGCAGCATGGTTTGGCAAAGTAGCACTCGGAATCAAATCAATTTGATGCTCAATCCCTCTCAAAGGTGGCAATCCCGAGGATATCTCAGCCAAAAAAAACATCCTCATAGTCCTGCAAAATGTTAGTGATAGCAGGAGGTAAAGCACTAGGAGTAATATCATCAAGCAAAAATAAAGCTCGTTTGCATATCAAAGCATAGCAAATATCATCATTATCAGAAATTTCAGCAAGCTCAGATTTTGTTGCAAGACATGAACAACCTTGTGATTTAATTCCAACACCCTTAGAACTTGAAGAATCATTAACATTACTATGTGTAAAATCAGAATTAACAGATTCCTGAATTTCGGGACATTTATTTTATAAGCTAGCAACTCTTTCTAAATCAGCTTGTACAATTTCAGCAGGGGTCATTAGTAACAAAGTAATTTTAGTTCCTTTATACAGAAAATCTAGAACAAGTTGTGGCACTGCATGGTCTTGGGCTGATGAACATGTGTGCTAAGCACACGCTACACAATAATATTCATGTAGCCCGTGGTGTCTCCGCCTCCAAGGATGAGGTCTCTGCCATCCTCCTCCTCATCCTCCACATCAGAGGTGCCCATCGTCTGTTACCACATATGCCACGTACTTGGGCAATCTTTCTGTACATGACGAAGTCCATGGCAGCGGTGGCACTGAATCCCTGTAGTTTGTCCAATATTGGCAGAAAGTGTGATGATTTTGTTGATCTTGATCCAAATCTTGGGGAAGCTGAAATGATTGATTGGAGAGTCCGTATTGTCAATTATTTCCAGGATCCAAGCAAGAAAGTTGATAGAAAGATTCATCATTTGGTATTCAAGTATATTTTGGTTGATGGTGAATTATATCGTTGAACTGCTGAAGATTTGTTGCTCAAGTGTTTGGATTCAGAACAAGCTAAGGTGGCCATGGGAGAGGTTCATGAGGGTATTTGTGGTACTCATCAATTGGCACCTAAGATGAAGTGGTTGTTGAGAAGGGCTGGTTTTTATTAGCCTAGTATGATTGCTGATTGTTTTCGCTATTATAAGGTATGCGAGGAGTGTCAAAAGTTTGGGAACATTCAATTAGTACCTGCTGCTATGATGCATCCTATTATTAAACCATGGCCATTTTAGGGGTGTGGATTGGATTTCACTGGACAAATACATCCTCCTTCATCAAAAGGGCATCGCTTCATGTTGGTGGCTATGGATTATTTCACTAAGTGGACCAATGTTGTTACTCTTAAGAATATGACACATAAGGAGATAATTGATTTTATTACTGAACATATTATTCATAGATTTGGCATACCACAAACTTTAACTACTGATCAAGGTACTTCATTTGCTTCAAGTCAAGTTAGGGAGTTTGCTGAATCCTATAAAATTAAGTTGCTCAACTCTTCTCCTTACTATGCTCAGGCCAATGGTCAGGCTGAGTCAAGAAATAAAAGTTCCATTAAGATCATCAAGAAGAAAATAGATGATAATCCTAGGAGTGTTGGCACAGATTTTAATCGGTCCTATCAATCTGAGACAGGAAATTGAAATTGGCCAAAGTCAATGATATTGAACGGTCGAAGGAAGTTAAGTGGGCCCGATAGGGTTATTTTATTTCTTTTTGTTTTTAGTTTAGATTTTATTCTGAAAAATAGTTGGTTTATTTAGGAGTCCTAACCGAGTCAGGTCAAAACCTCTTGCATGAGGTTATAAATATGTAATAGGATCTGTACGAATAGGTGTAAGCTTCATGAGCATTGGTGATTGGATCCCCAAGGTATGGATGTTTTGGTGATGGATGACGACTATGAAATTGTCGGCTAATATCTACACGAGTGTTGCCTATGTAGGAATCATCTCTTAACTCTATTACAAATCATATGGATGATGGTTGCCTTGGCGATTGATGACGATGACCACAAGCATGCAGGCTTGTGAACTTGATGGAGTCCAAGGGTTCAAGGAGATGGATCAAAGCAAAGAACAAGCTATGGTGCACGTGTTTGGAACACTTGAGTAGTTGTTAGGGCTTTGAGTCCGTAGGAAAAACTGGACTATCAAGGGGTCTAGGTCATGTCTAGTCGGTGATGTGCAAGGTTGCTCGATGAAATCACAGACACTAGGTGACAGTGGAGAAGCCAAGGAGCTATTCGGAGAAGCCGGGAAACGAAGTCAAGCGAGGACGATGAGATTCAACTTCTAGACATAGAGACCAGACAGAGGGGTTAGTGGAGACCGGACTGTACGATCACTATGGGAGTTGTCCAGTACTTAGAGTGAGGAGTAGGAAGTCTGTCAGCAGGAGATCCTATGCAGACCGGACGGTCCGGTCTGCTGACCGAATGATCCGGTAAGTAGGGATGAAGCAGGGCAGCGAGGAGCTTCAACATAGAATGTTTCTAGACTAGAGAGAGAAATGGACTGGACGGTCCAGTCAGGTCACCAGACAGTCCGGTCAGTTGGGGTTCAGCAGTGGGCAGAGCAGTTGAAGATTGGGATTGCAGTGACCGGACGGTCCGGTTAGTAGGCCCCGAAAGCTGATTTCATGTAGCAACGGCTTGTTTGAGGTTGGGAGCCTATATAACTTGGTTGCTAGGGTCTTGGAGACCTCTCTTGGCCAGTGGAATACCTGGGAGTGGTAAGGTCCAAGAGAAAAAGAGGAGAGAACTAGGAGGAGATGTTGCATATCTTGAGAGTGCTAGTAGAGAGCAACTTGAGCATCTTGCACATCTAAGTCTAGGGTGTCCTTGAGGGTGTGATCTAGATTGTGAATCTTGGTCTATGGTGAGACCTCGACCGGTTAGGTGCTGGTGATCGAGCCTATAGTGATCGGTTGTGAAGGACGTCACACGTTTGTACACGGTTTGAGCCTGCCGTTGAAAGGGGCATCACTAGTGAGCACCCTTGTCAGCTCAGGGAGTCCGGCAAGTTCTTGAGGGAGGCAAGATTGTGCTCTGTGCAGCGGTGACGCACACCATGTCTTCACCCTAGGAGTGATTACGGGCTCGTGGGCGAGAACTTCACTTGGTGGCCGGAGGGACCGGGACTCCGGCGGGAGTGGTCCAACGAGGAGTAGAGGAAGGCGCCATCCTTTTGAGACCTCAGGAAAAAATCATGAGCATTCCTTGACCCCCTCTTCACTATTCCACATTTGTGTACTCTAGTTAGTAGGCAGGCTTGTGGCTTGCATAGGCTAGTGCGTTTAGCTTCCGCGCTTTGCTTTGTTTGTATCATGAACACTACCATGCATAGGGTCTTGGCCTTCTAGAATTGTTTAGGTTGCAACACTTTGTTAGGTTCTAGAGGAGTGAAACTGAAGTATTCGAATTTGTGGTCGGCTATCGATTCACCCCCCCCCATCGGTAGGCCTTTGAGGCTTCAACTGGTATGAGAGCCAAGTGCTCAACTTTGAGGCTTCACCGCCTTGAGTAAGGATGCAAGGAAAGGTGGGGAGTGTTCCCATGTTTGATGGGAAGGACTACGAGTATTGGAAGGCACGCATGCAAGCCTACCTAGAGTCCCATGATCCAGAGATATGGATGGTGACCCATGAGTCCAATGCGAATGCTAACCTTCTTCAACTTGACTTCATAAAGAACAACGCTAAGGACAAGAATGCTTTGTTCTCATGCATCTCCAAGGATGTGTTTGCTAGAGTGGACTCTAGTTCAACAGCACACGGTATCTGGACTGAGATTCAGAGTATCCACGAGGGTACTCATGATGTCAAAGAGGAAAGATACTATGTGCTGAAGAACAAGTATGATAACTTTGCAAGATTGCCACATGAAAGAGCTAACACTGTGTATTCTCGTTTTCATCTGCTTATAGAGGAGATCAATGCACATGAGGTTGATTTCAAGATCAAGCCCGTGGAAGTCATCAGAAGATTCTTGAGGCTTTTCAAAGACCCCAAGTATGAGTCCATCATCACATACACCTTGTGGGGTGACCTCAAGACCAAGACCATGAAGGATATACTTGGCAAGATCTGCCTTTGAGAGCTACCATCTATGAATGGATGATCCTCAACCATTCAACCTTGCTCTACAAGCTGACAAGCAAGAATCAAGCAAGAGCAAGAAAAGCAAGAAGAAGGCGGACACCGATGATGAAGATGAAGATGATGATGAGGGTGACTTGACCGAGGACTTGGCCCTTCTCATGAATAAATGAAGACCTTCAAGAACAAGTTCACTTCCAAGTCCTGGGGCAAGTGCTTCAATTGTGGCTCAAAGAATCACTTCGTTCGAGAGTGCCCAAAGCCCAAGAAAGAAGCATTCAAGTCACAAGATTCAAGTGAAGAAGAAGAAGAAGACCCCAAAGCCAAGCAAAAGAAGAAGAGACTCTTCAACAAAGACAAGAGCAACGGCAAAGGCAAGGCCCAAGACTACAAGAAGAAGTTCTCTCGCAAGGCTCTTGTGGGGGAGTGGACAAGCGACAATTCAAGTGATGAGTCCACCTCCTCAAGTGATGAAGAAGTGGCTGGCCTAGCCATGATCAAGACCGCATCACCACGAGCTCTTCTTCCACCTCCCACATTCCTCATGGCCTCGAGCCAACTTGGGGAGAGTGAGGATGAGAGCAGCGATGATATCGATGACGAGGAGCACACGTGTGCCGAGTTGTGGAGTATGCTTGAGCAAGCTCGCGACATCGCCATCACGAAATCCAAAATGTTGGATATGGTAAGAAAAGAGTGAAAGTTGGCTAAGGATCGTGTTGGTGAGCTTGAGAGTGAGCTCAAGGACCTTGTCACATCTCATGAGGCCCTAAACAAGAGTTATGACAAACTCAAGGGTGATCATGTAGAGCTTCATGAGAAGTACAAGGCCCTTGAGGCCATCAATGTTGAGAACCTTGCATCTCCCTCCTCTTATTCCTCAAAGAGCAATGATTCTACTATGTGTGATGAACTAACCACCTCGGTTGAGGTTTCTTCTCGTGAGCCATTTGTTTTGATGGAATATCACAAGCTCAAGGAAGAGAGGAAGATGGTGATGGATGGCTTCGAGAGGCTTGCACGTGGTAGAGCCATTCACAAGGAGATTCTTGGAAGAAACCTTGTGAACAATGTCTCCCACTGGGGACTTGGCTCATATCCACCGCCATCGACATCATCGGGATGAATGACTCTATTCCCAAAAGGATCAAGCCCCTACTCACCGACGACTACTATTGTGAGAGGTGTTGCAAGGCCACGCCACCAAGGATTGTCCAAGGGTGAGAACTTCCTTTGCTTTACCTAACGCTAAATTGTTCCATGAGAAACCCATTTCATGCTTTTAAGGAACAAGGATAGCAAGGTGAAAGCCAAGGCTTTGAGACCACCAAACAAGAAGAGAAAGGTCAAGAGCATATGGGTGCCTAAGTGAATTGTTGATCTTGAGAGATCGACTACGTACAAGTGGGTGCCCAAGATCAAGACCTAGTTGGTGGTGGTGGTGGACCGAGCACTTTCATGAAGATCATGTGAAGTCCACCACAAGTGACATGGACCTCAACGACCTATCTACTCATGAGGGAGGTAACCGTGTTAGTTCTTGGTAGTTGTAGTGTGTTTTTCTTTCTCTTGCATTGCATGGTAATTAGGACTCCTTTGTGACTAGTATGCCTTGCATCCATGCATGTGTAAATAACTAAATGAAAAACACATAAAAATTAGTCAATGTCTAACCCACTCAAGATAGCTATAAGCATGGGGGAGTGCTTGAGATGGTGGTTTGGCATCTCTCAAGGCAAGGGTATGGCATATAGTGAGTAAGCTTGAGAGGGGTTCAAACTTGACATTGTTAGGTTTCCTTTGTGTCTTGTTCTCAATGTTGCTTGCATTCACATGGCATGTTTAATTTTATTGCATATGTAAAATCCTTGTTGCATGCATCATATAGGAAACACAAAGGAGGCTTGTCTCACTTGGAGAAATTGGTGCCTCATGATAAATATGAGAATACATCTCCATAAGTGTGACCAAAGGAAAGGATTGTGCTTCATGCCCATTGAGCAAGCTCTTATGAACTCCAAGGTTAAATCAACTCGCGTGGTTCATGGACTAAGGCTCATACATACTCATTTGGTTCTTAATTGCCTTGGTTCTCATTTGCTCGATCTTTCATTTGGCATTTGTGAAAATTATAAGGCCATAGAGTGCCACAATTTGAAAATGAGTGTTTGAGAGTTCCCTCTATATTCCAAGTGCAGTATTTAATTGAGCGTTTGGTGAGGACACTTGGAAAATAGAGAAATTCCTTGATTCAGCGAAAATATGAGAGTGACTGTACAGTCCGATCTTCAAATCGTATAGCCCAGTCAGTGCCCACGGGCACAGTGTTCTGGAGAGTCTGGGCATAGAGACTGGACAGAACGGTCCTAGTGACCGGACCATCCGGTTTGTATGGCATACCAGCAGGCCTAGTGCAGATAGGACCGTCCGGTCCTGAGACCGTACCATCCGGTCACTCGAGTTGATCCCGCGATGCGAATCCTGATCTGAGCATCAATTGACTCCTTCTCGATCTCGACCATTGATGCCTATTTGACCTAGGTCAAATCGGTTGGATGTTTCCTTGTTCATCATCGACGCCGAGTTCTCGCTCTCGCCCCGCCTCTCTGACACTGCCAGTTCCCCGCCGTTGTCGCCGTCTTCGCTCCCGCGCTCTGCCAATCACCACAGCTCGCCACACACTCGCCCTCGCCCCCGCTACCCTTGCACACTTCTTTGCCCGCGCACCCGCGCTGCCTTGGCCTTGCCGCCACACGCCTCTAGAGCAGCCTCCGCCAGCTCGCCTCGCCGCTCCCGTGCACCGCTGCCTTGCCGCGCGCCTCAGCCGAGCCGCTGCCGTCGCTACAGCGCCGCCTCTGCTCCCCTTCTCCCGTGCGCACAAGCCCCAAAGACTCCACCTTGCAAGCTCCACTACTAAAGTGCAAGTTGCACTGTTTCCACCATTGCCGGAGTTCCAAAGTTTTAATCTTTTTCGGCAATCGGTCATGGAGTCCTCGGTTCTCGGTGTTGATTCTCTCCTAGGGTATTATGCTAATCTTCTCTTCATTGAAATATGCCCTGATTAGCGAGCAATTTCCTTAATTGATGCAATTAGGATTCACTACCATGTTTATTTGCATTCATTAGGAATTTTGGCTCAACATAGCTGCAGTTAATTCCCTGCTTATCTGTTAATTGCATGCCTAGGGTTGTCTCTCATATAGTCTGCAGTTATATTAATTGCACATTATTCGACTGCACACTAGATGATTCGCACCAGCCACATATAGTCGATGATCACTATTGTTACTTTGCATAATTGCCTAGTGATCATGTCCTTCATTCAGTGCTAGGATTTCTATTGCGCATTCTTTCCTAGTGGTGCTTTGCTTGTAGATTTATATAGGTTTCCATGCTTATCCTGACTCTACCTACGTGCGTGCAGTGATAGTAGCAGCAATCAGATGGCAGGGTCAGGATAGGACAAGGGCAAGGTGAAGATGCCTGAGAAGCCCAAGACCAAGAAGACACCGAGGCTAGACCTAGAGTCAGAGAGGGTAATGAGGGTTGCTAGGCACCTAGAGGCCATGGAGCAGTCACGTAGGACACCTGGCTCATGTTTGAGGATCAGCTAGCCAGTTGAGGACCAGGGGCTCAGGAGGAGCACCAAACAGAGGATTGTACCTCTGGCCGTTGGAGTTGTCCACCGCCGTGGCCGCAGCATACTCTAATTTCCCGTCTGGGGAGATCATCGAGAATCGCGGAGCAGGGATCCTCCAGGCAGCAAGAGGAGGAGGAGTCAGAGGAGGAGACCTCAGAGTCTGAGTCTAAGGAGCTAGTTGAGGAGGAGACTGAGGAGACCGACCAGGAGGCTGAGGAGACTGTTCCCTAGAGGACAGCTCACCGGGTAGGAGACCCGAGGTGCACCTATGCAGTGTGCACTAGGAGGCTGCAGAGACTGGTACAAGTAGCCGGAGAGCCAGATATACTTAAGGTTCCTGCAAAGGACCTTAAGGTACTTCGCTTGGTGCCTTTCGAGCAGTGGGTTCCATTCCCAAGAGACCCCACTGCTGGAGAGAGGTACTGGACAACTCTCTAGAGGAGGATTGGAGAGGGTCTGAGACACTGTCTGGCCATGAGGACTAGAGACAAGGTGTTTGTACCACAGCAGCACACCACCTACCAGGCCATGAGGAGGGCCACCAGTACAGACATGGAGCAGTACTTCACGTACTTGCCAGGGCTAGCAGAGCTAGTTACTGCTTCACACGGGTTCAGAGTGGACGTCGTCCTTGAGTTCTACGCTACACTGTGAGTTGCCAGAGACCGCTCAGAGTTCTAGTTTCTGTTCAGAGGGCAGCCACAGCGTGTCATCAGGGAGGATCTGATCGCTAAACTAGGATTCCTAGCTTCAGACTTCCAGCTTTACAGGAGTGCCTATGGTACACTGGAGTCACCCCGTAGACATCAGGGAGGGAAGCTGCCTTCAGACGACCTAGTGTCGATTGCTTACGCACCTCCAGACACCCCGAGCTTTGAGAGAGGCCCTGCTAGACTCACTGTAGAGGCCAAGGTGGTGAGAGCGATAGTCACTAGGACTATCATTCCTAGGTCTGGCTACAGAGAGGAGTTTACACTTCTACACCAGTGGGCTGTAGCAGCCATTCTGAGGAGGCAAACTTTTGACTTGGCAGATCTTCTCATTAGAGAGATGGAGGAGGTTATCTCTGAGAGGATTGGAGGACGTCACTTGGTCTACGGGCACTACATCTGCTATCTCTTGAGGAGGATGGGCCTAGTGACGTAGTAGCAGTACGAGGCATTCCCTGAGGTGACCACCAGCTATGCATCTCGTGTCCCCAGGGGATCCAAGTCAGCCTCTAGCCAGCAGGCAGGAGAGGAGGAGCAGGAGTCATCGGTACATCACGAGCAGGCAACTCAGCTAGAGACGATGATTCCTGATTCAGCCAGCACAAGAGCACCTCCCCAGTCGACAGGTTCACAATCTAAGGACACTATCACTATGACAGCACTTGCAGATCGACTGGGAGAGTTTATTCGAACTGTGTCAGAGGATAGACGCCAGATGATGGAGGTCATCAAAGGATAGGCAGAGCTTCAGCATTAGCAGATGGCACTTGTTTCTGCTCTGATGACTCAGATGCTAGAGATGAGACAGGCGGGTTAGCAGCCAGGGCCTTCAGCACCGCCTCAGTACCAGTAGCTGTCGACTCAGCCTGGACCCTTCATAGCCTTGATGACAGCACAATCTAGTGGATTGTCACTTTCAGGGGTTCTACCGACAGGGAGAGCAGGACAGACACTTCCTTCAGCTCAGCTCTCCTCTGTGTCAGTGTTCTCTGTGTTTGCGTTGTTTATCTCACCATCACACTCTTCGACCTCACAGATGGCAGGACCCTCCAGCTCCCAGCACTTACCAGTCAGGAGTCTGTTTTCAGACATTGTACACACTACTCGTGCAGACTCCTAGACCACCCCAGAGACAACTACAGCTCCCCTTCCTACTGCAACAGTCAGCACGCTTACTTCTCAGATAGCAGAAAATCTAGCCCGTGGAGGTTTCACTCAGCAGGACGTGGCAGATCTCATACTTCTCCAGGCTTCAGCTCAGGAGACTACCACAGTCACTATAGTAGCACAGGACAGTGGGTCTGAGTGGCCTGTAGACCTTGGCTTCTTTGAGCAGTTGGATGCTCAGGTGGCACAGGCTCAGGGAGCACAGCAGGATTCACCATAGGAGCAGCCCGGAGCAGAGCCTTCAGAGGACATCGCTGCACCACTTCCTCCGACCACGAGCGCATAGATGTTCATCTTTTCCACTTTTTGGTGCTTGTTGGCAAAGGGGGAGAAGATCCTAGGACTAGAGGGAGTGGGAGTGTGATCCTGTGCGATTGAGAGTAGCTTGTATCTAGGGGGAGCATACTTGTATATCGGTTTTGGGAGATAGATACATTTTGTTAGATGCAGTTAGATCTTATTTTGATGGACTTATTCGCTGTTCATGGATTTTGATGAGTCATGGCTTTCATTCGCTTGTGTTTGACTCATTTTAATCTCACTTGGTATATTCCCTTTCCATATGCAGTGCTTTGTATTCATTAATTATCTTGTATGCCTGTGTATGATATCATGATGATGAGTGCTTGTTCTTAATTCCTTATGCATTGCCATGCTAACTTGTTGCATCTCATTATTAATGTCTTGCATTGCATGTCCTTATGCTTTCATTCAATATATTGCCATGACATGCATGCATATTTCATCTAGAGTGTGCTCTTCACTCTTTTCCTTGTAGCTCTAGATGATGCTTGATTGAGTAGGACCTTATGCATTTCTCTCATATGTTGTTATGGTTGCTCTCGATCTTTGTGTAGCTCTTTTAGCCCATTTGTTTATTGATTAAAGTTTTCGATTAAGTGGTGGTTGTCATCAATCACCAAAAAGTGGGAGGTTGTAAGCTTCATGACAATTGGTGATTGGATTCCAAAGGTATGGATGTTTTGGTGATAGATGACGACTATGAAATTGTGGGATAATATCTACACGACTGTTGCCTATGTAGGAATCATCTCTTAACTCTATTACAAATCATATGGATGATGGTTGCCTTGGCGATTGATGAAGATGACCACAAACATGGAGGCTTCTAAACTTGATGGATTCCAAGGGTTGATGGAGATGGATCAAAGCAGAGAACAAGCTATGGTGCAAGTGTTTGGAACACTTGACTAGTTGTTAGGGCTTTGAGTCCATAGGAAAAATGGGACTATCAAGGGGGTCTAGGTCATTCACTTAGGTCATGTCTAGTCGGTGATGTGCAAGGTTGCTCGGTGAAATCACATGCACTAGGTGACAGTGGAGAAGCCAAGGAGCTGTTCGGAGAAGCCGAGAAATGAAGTCAAGCGAGAATGATGAGTTTCAGCTTCTGGACATAGAGACCGGATAGAGGGGTCAGTGGAGACCGGACTATATGGTCACTATAGGGAGTTGTCCAGTAGTTAGAGCAAGGAGCAGGAAGTCTGTCAGTTGGAGATCCTGTATACATTCCCACCTCTCTAATGACTAACCTTTGCACATTTGAGAAAATATTTTGTTGAGTCATAAGTGTAGGGGGAGCTAAGATGGAACGCCACTATGACCAAGGAGGAGCACCATGAAAGAGGGAGTTATCCTAACTCTTTCCAACTATCTTATGCCTCTTGGTTTTATTACGTTTTGGTGTGGTTTTTGGTGATAGGTGACAAAGGGGGAGAAGAAACATGAAGATCCAAAAGCCAAGTCTAGATCAAAGATGGAGAAGGGACATGAAGACAATCAATAACACAAAGGGCAGAAGAAGAACATAAAGAAGAACATGAACATTCGAGGAGATGAAACATGAAGATCCAAAAGTCAAAATAGCAACACGGAGAAGAAAATGAAGATCACATCGAGATGAACATCTACACCAACATGGAGCAGAACAACGATAGTGCATGTCGATGGCGACAATGTACACCTTCACCGACATAAGCATCTATGGCCTTGGTGCGGGTCTACATCAACAAGATCAAATACCACGACACCAGGACGGGCGCAATTTTAGCTCAAGATTGAAATCCAAGTGCTAAATGATTGGTAGTTCTCCCTCAACACCTAGCACATCTCAAGGGGGAGACTACTTCCAAGGTAAGCACCAAGGTATGCCTTTCAATTCCTTCTTTTCCTTTGGTTCTTTCTTGCTCGTCCGTTTCGGATCATCATAAGTAGTGGTTGTCATCCATCACCAAAAAGGGGGAGATTGTAAGGTTCATGACCATTGAGGTCACCCCAAGGTATGGTGTTTTAGTGATGAATGACAAACATGAAATGTGACTAATGTCTACATGAGTGTTGTTCGTGTAGGAAACGTCTTCTATCTTATGCTGATTGTCAACGGCGTCCTTGGCAATTGATGACGATGACCACAAGAAGGGAGGCTTGTGAACTTGAACTTGATGGAGTCCAAGGGTTGATGAAGATGGATCAAAGCGGAGAACAAGCTATGGTGCAAGTGTTTGGTACACTTGCCTAGTTGTTACGGCTTTGAGTGCATAGGAAAAACCGGACTATCAAGGGGCTCTAGGTCATTCTCTTAGGTCATGTCTAGTCGGTGGTGTGCAAGGTTGCTCGGTGAAATCACAGGCACTAGATGACAGTGGAGAAGCCAAGGAGCTGTTCAGAGAAGTCGGGAAACAAAGTCAAGCGCGAACGATGAGTTTCAGCTTCTAGACATAGAGACCGTACAGAGGGGTCAGTGGAAACCAGACTGTATGGTCACTATGGGGAGTTGTCTAGTTCTTAGAGAGAGGAGCAGGAAGTCTATCAGCTGGAGATCCTGATGTAAATATGGCCTGATCTTCTGAGAGGTAGGGAGATAAACTCGAATTTGGGAACTCGGCGTCGATGAGACGGCTTGAATCAGACACGATCCAACCCCGCAACCGTTACACCAAGCACAACTTGATTGTTCCTGCAAGCGAAATCGAGAACACAAGCAAGAGAGGATAAACACGCAATCTGAAATTGCAAATATGGATGAAATGAATCACAAGAAAAGGTTGAAGCTCTGAACACAAAAGGACTAATCGCCACAGTGGTGTAGAACAAGAACAGGGGCCCTGGATTACTGTAAAAGGACTTGTCACGACAATTACAATAATTCGATCAAGTTTCTCTCAAGAAAACTGAACTAAACAAAACCCGAAACTAAAAGACGGCGGCTACTGAGTTTATGTAGGAACCAGGGGCGTCCTAGGGTTGGAGGCGACCAGGGGGGCGCCCACAACGTGGGCTTAAGGCCCGACACGATACATGGCCAAGTTGGCCTAAAATAGGTGGTGCAGCACCGTGTCATGGTGACACAGCATGACTCATGACCCTTCTGGAGCTAGGACCAGATACAAAACGATGGAGTCATCGTCCCCTTTCCAACGCATCAAAGAATACCTCGTTTGGATGTCGGATGTGGGAGATATCATCAAAACTGTGAAGGGGTGTCGGCTGAATCCGAGACAAACGCGGCGACCGAGTTGGTGACGACTTGTAACTTGGGGAAGGCCATGATATGCGCGTATCCAGCATGGTGATGTACTCATCATCCTCCCCCTCTTGAATTGGAGTCGCCCTCGACTCCATCTCATCATCAATTGACTGCAAAAGGTTAGTACTAGCAGAATGCAAAGTACAAGATACATGATCATTGATAGAATATATATCACGACAAAGCATAGTATAGCAAGGGGCATCATGATTATCACAAAGTTCAGCAATAGTAGATGCCATAGCAAGAAAAACACCTCCCTTTAACTGAATAGGCTTATGTTTAACATTAAAAAGTTGTTTGTTATCTTGTTTTTTCTCAGTATTTTCAGCAAGCAATTTAAAATGATTTCTAATATCAGTAGGCAACAATGGGCGCAAAGTAATATTCCTGTCCTTATGCATGAAAGTATATGTATTAGTTCTATCATGGTGGGCAGCATCCGTATCATATTCCCATGGACGGCCTAATAAAAGCGAACATGTTTGCATAGGTACAACATGAAAATCATCATAGTCATGATAAGAACCGACTGAAAAGTGTATGCGTGGTGACCGAGTCCCCTATGTCGTACCACAATTGTTGAACCATTTGATGTGGCAGGGCTGATGTAGTGCATGCATGGTCAAGTCAAGTGTGCTTACTAAATCAGAACTTACCAAGTTGATACAACTCCCAGTATCAATGATGGTGAGAACACGACGGTCCGCGATAATGAGGTACATGTAGAATAAATTGTTGCGGTGTTGTTCTTCCTCTTGTCCCACCTAAGTTGATGTAAATATGGCCCGATATTCCGAGAGGTAAGGGGATAAACTCAAATTTGGGGAACTCGGCGTCGATGACCCAGCTTGAATCAGACACGATCTAACCCCGCAACCATTACACCAAGCACAACTTGATTGTTCCAGCAAGCGAAATCGAGAACACAAGCAAGAGAGGATAAACACGCAATCTGAAATTGCAAATATGGATGAAGCGAATCACAAGAAAAGGTTCAAATTCTGAACACAAAAGGACTAATCGCCACAGTGGTGTAGAACAAGAACAGGAGCCCTGGATTACTGTAAAAGGACTTGTCGCCACAGTTACAATAATTCGATCAAGTTTCTCTCTGGAAAACTGAACGAAACAAAACCCAAAACTAAAAGACGGCAGCTACTGAGTTTATGTTGGAAACAAAGACGTCCTAGGGTTGGGGGCGACCAGGGGGGGCGCCCACAACATGGGCTTAAGGCCCGACACGTTACATAGCCAACTTGGCCCAAAATAGGTGGCACAACACCTTGTCATGGTCACATATTATGACTCACGACCCTTCTAGAGCTAGGACCAGAACCAAAACGACGGCGTCGTCGTCCCCTTTCCAACGCATCAAAGAACTCCTCGTTTGGACGTCGGATGTGGGAGATATCATCAAAATCTTGAAGGGTGTCGGCTGAATCCGAGACGAACGCGGCGACCGAGTTGGTGACGACTTGTAACTTGGGGAAGGCCATGACATGCGCGTATCCAGCATGGTGATGTCCTCATCATAAGTGGTCAACACACGCTGTAGAATGAGGCTAGGAAAACTCGCGGTGGCAGCAAGGGAATCAATGGCGGTAGTCTCCTGCTCCTCCTTCGTCGAATTTGCAATAAGGTTAGGCATACGAGCAAATTCATCTTCAACATCACTACAATTTTCATATCCATCAGCAGTAGCGATGAAAGCACGACGACTAGGGCAATCCTTCATGACATGTCCCATGCCCTTGCAGCGGTGGCAAGTAATGGTGGTGGAGGAGCCACTCCTAGCACCGGAGGTAGCAACCTTCTTCTGGTGTTGGTGCTGCACACTAGATGATTGCGCTTCAAAAGCAGGCGCAAGTGGAAGAGTTGTTGTTGGTGGCTTAGCATGAGGACTCTTCAAGTTCTCTACTCCAGTGCGCTGCTGGAGAGATAGCTCAGTGCTGGACCTGCAAGAATGTTGTGAAAGGCGTCCCTGTACTTCTTGTTCAGCCTTAAGAGCAATATGATACAATTGGCTGAACCTATTCCACTCTTTATAGTCAACAAAATTCTGGACATCACGGTTCAAACCACCAAAAAATCTAGCACTTGTCTCAACATCATCTTCATGTATATCACAATGTGCTAAACCAATAAGCAATTCCTGATAATATTCCTCTACTGTTTTACTACCTTGTATTAAAGATTGTAATTTCAAACGTAAATCACGTTGGTAATAAGGAGGGACAAAACAAGATTTCTTGCGTTGTTTCAAAACAGGCCAGTGTTGGGTATAGCAGCATTATTATTGCAAAGATCATTCCACCAAAATAGAGCAAAACTCGTAAACTCACTAGTAGCAAGTCTAACTCTATGCTCAGTAGGAACTAAATGAGAATTAAATTTCTGTTCAACAGCAAGTTCCCAATCTAAGTATGCTTCAGGATTAGCACTACCAGCAAAAGGAGGAATGTTAAATTTTGCCTTAACAAAAGTATCAGTATTACCATGATTGTTATTACCTCCCATACCATGCCGATTACGGTGAAGATGGTCTGCATCACGGCCAAAATCATCATCATCAGCAGCTCGTTGAGATGGAGGTCATTGTTCAACGTCCTCAATTTGGTTGGCAACAGTGTTGATGTGGCCCATCAACTCGGGAAACTTCGTTTCCATGAATATACGCTAGTCCGCAAGAAGCTTCATAAGCTCGACCTTGGACACGCAATCATTAAAGTCTGTAGGGGACTCCGAATCTATAGGTGTGCCTTTCCTTGACATGGTTAAAAGCAAAAGACAAGACTACATAAAAGGATTAGCCCTATCTACTAGCAGCTATCAGAGGGTGTTGAAAGTGGGAAACAATATCAGAAGTAATGTATCACAATCTTGCAAGTGTTCTTACCAACACCAATAGGATGGCAAAATCTATAGTCGAAGTTGGGTGTAACAGTTGCAAGGAAGAAACATGTGCAATATGTATAGCTTGGAAGGCACAATCTATAGTGGAACACAATTCAATAACATATAGTAGCACTAAATAAATGACCAAAGCAGTGTCCTAATTGCTGGCAAAAGAATCGTGTTCAAAAACAGTTGTGACAGCGAACAATGACAAAGGCAACAAGGATCAAAATAGACTTCACAGACTTAGAAATTTTCAGGGCGGGCGGGGGGGGGGGGGGGGGGGGGGGGGGTGCAAATCAAAATCTTGATTTTTTTGTATGATTTTTCCACTATTTTTCTGTGATAGAGGAACACAAAGGAAGGAACCACAAGAAGTTTCAACTCAAACAGAGGGGAGACAAAGCATAGGCAAAATCTCAAAGTTTCATCGAAAATGCTATTTTGACTTCACAATTTTTTTTTCTATTTCTCCTGATTTTTTAATTATTTTGACGAGGGCACACAAGGTGTAGCGAGTGTGGGTCACCTCAACTTTGAGTCAAGAATCTTCTATAAAAATTTTAGCTCAATCAGAGCAACGAGTGAAAAGTTATGCCTATTTTACCGAAGGTAGGTAAAGATAGGGTCTGAGGGGTGAGGGGGGGAGGGAATAGAAACGGAATCGGGTAGGGTTTTTTTTTTGTTGGCAATGGATTATGGGGGGTGAGTGGGTGACACGATGGTGATGGTGGTTGAAACGAATGGGGAAAATGGTGGTGTGCAGCGGAGATCAAAAGACAAACGGAATCGAAACACAAATTCAAGCCAGCAACTGAACTCGACTACAACACAAACTCAACACCACGGAGTCTGAAATTAAATTATACAAAGGCCAAACAATGTCTGGGATAGTGGTGAAAATTTTTTTTGTTGGTTTTTTCATGGACAAAAGGTGATGAACACAAACGAATCTAAAGGGGAAAACACGCTAATACCTCACGGGGAACCTAGGAATCTGATACCACTTGATGTGAATATGGCCCGATCTTCCGAGAGGTAGGGACATAAACTTGAATTTGGAAACTCGGCATCAACAAGACAGCTCGAATCAGACACGATCCAACCCCGCGACCGTTACACCAAGCACAACTTGATTGTTCCTGCAAGCGAAATCGAGAACACAAGCAAGAGAGGATAAACACGCAATCTGAAATTGCAAATCTGAATGAAGCGAATCACAAGAAAAGGTTTAAGCTCTGAACATAAAAGGATTAATAGTCATAGTGGTGTAGAACAAGAACAGGGGCCCTGGATTACTGTAAAAGGACTTGTCGCCACAATTACAATAATTCGATCAAGTTTCTCTCAAGCAAACTGAACTTAACAAAACCCGAAACTAAAAGGTGGTGGCTACTGAGTTCATGTGGAACCAGGGGCGTTCTAGGGTTGGAGGCGACCAGGGGGGCGCCCATACCATGGGCTTAAGGCTCGACACGATACATGGCCAAGTTGGCCGAAAATAGGTGGTGCAGCACCTTGTCATGGTGACACAGCATGACTCACAACTCTTCTGGATCTAGGATCAGAAACAAAACGACGGCATCATTGTCCCCTTTCCAACGCATCAAAGAATGCCTCGTTTGGACGTCGGATGTGGGAGATATCATCAAAACCGTGAAGGGGTGTCGGCTGAATCCGAGACGAACACGGCGACCAAGTTGGTGACGACTTGTAACTTGGAGAAGGCCATGATATGCGCGTATCCAGCATTGTGAGGTCCTCATCAGATACTGTATAGACCGTACGGTCCGGTCTGCTGGCTGGACGGTCCGCTCAGTAGGGATGAAGCAGGGCAGCGAGCAGCTTCGGTGCAGAATTTTTCTGGACTCGAGAGAGAAATGGACCAGACAGTCCGGTCAAGTCACCGGACAGTCCGGTCAGTTGGAGTTCAGCAGTGGGCAGAGCAGTTGAAGCTCGAGATTGCAGTGATCGGATAGTCCTGTCAGTGCGTCCAGAAAGGTGATTTCATGAGGCAACGACTAGTTTGAGGTTGGGAGCCTATATAACTTCGTTGATGGGGTCTTGGAGACTTCTCCTGGCCAGTGGAATATCTGAGAGCATTTGGTAAGGTCCAAGAGGAAAAGAGGAGAGCACTAGGAGGAGATATTGCATATCTTGAGAGTGCTAGTGGAGAGTAACTTGAGCATCTTGCACATCTAAGGCTAGGGTGTCTTTGAGGGTGTGATATAGATTGTTACTCTTGGTCTATGGTGAGACATAGACCTGTTAGGTGTCGGTGATCGAGCCTATCGTGATCGGTTGTGAAGGTCGTCACACGTTTGTACACGGTTTGAGCCCGTCATTGAAAGGGGCATCGCTAGTGAGCGCCCGTGTCAGCTCGGGGATTATGCCAAGTTCTCAAGGGAGGCGAGCTTGTGCTTTGTGAAGCGGTGATGCACACCATGTTTTCACGCTAGGAGTGATTGCGGGATTGTGGGCGAGAACTCCACTTGGTGGCGGGAGGGACCGGGACTTCGGCGGGAGTGGTCCAACGAGGAGTAGGGGAAGGCGCCATCCTTCCGAGACCTTGGGAAAAAATCATGAGCATTCCTTAACCCCCCTCTTTACTATTCTGTATTTGTGTGCTCTAGTTACTAGGGTGTCTTGTGGCTTGCATAGGCTAGTGTGTTTAGCTTCCGCGCTTTGCTTTGTTTGCATCATGAACACTAGCATGCATAGGGTCTTGACCAACTAGAATTGTTTAGGTTGCAACGCTTTGTTAGGTTCTAGAGGAGTGAAACTGAAGTATTCGAATTTGTGGTCGGCTACCGATTCACCCCCCACCCCCTCTCAGTAGGCCTTCGGTCTTTACAATAGGATAACACTTTGTTCAATACAATTCGGCACATCACCAACCTTTTTGATGAAACCCTCATCTTGTGCAGGCTGCATCGGCTCCGATCTCGGCATGAGATTGTGATTAGTCACCCTCGGTAATTTTACCAATTTAAACTACTACTTTCTCATTAATTTGATATTCTAGTTGCTATCGGTAGAGTTGCTAGTTATCCGATAATTAGATTTATTTAATGCTTGTTGTATCAACTTTGGTTGCAATACTGTCTTGGCTGAAGCCAATCTATTGTGATCTTGGTAAATTCTATAGGCATTATTTAGATCTATTATTCGAGTTACCTTATTGATTTTATCAATAAATAGGTTAAATCTAGCTCTATTTACCATGTTTGAATACTGTCTCAATTAAGTTTGATCTATTCGAATCTGTAAGGTTGCATCAGTTTTGATCTCTTGCTGGATAGATAGGGTTAGATTCGATTAGTTTATAGGCAGAGTCGATAGGGTTCTATCGGGCCATTTAGCCGATAGGTTATCACGGTTCAATTGACTTTTTGATACTTAATTGATTATTCACTTATTTCAATAGTCATTTACCCCTTGTTTACATAAGATAGATTTATGATTTTCAGGCATATTTGCAACACAACCTGACGCTATCGACATAGCGAGTCTATGCATGATTACTATAGATATATCGACTCAAATCTGTTGACTTTGACACTTTTCATCGACTTGGTCAGTCCTTTTGTGAAAACTATAGCTTTATCGATTTTGGCCAGTCGACTTGATCTTTTATTGGCATTTATGATTTTAAATTGTTTATTGAATTAAATGTGGCCGATATGCCGATACAATCAGCCGATTAGTTTAATTTCTTCTATTTTCTTTATTCACGTAACAGCCTCGGCTAATTTCATGAATAGTGACTGTCGGCTTTCTTCATCGGCCTATCCTAGGCCGGTGACCCGCGTCATCTGACCTTTTGTCTCTTTGTCGATTTGCAGGGAAAATCAACTGGCATGCCTCGGTTTCTCATATTGAGGCTGCACTGGTGTTAAGCAGATCTCCTAGGTCACGTGTGGTGATTTTCGTGTCAACACACTTTTTGGCACACCTGGTGGGACCAAGAACTTCAAATCCGACATCATGCTAGGACATGGAATGCCAAAAGCCCTTGAAGCCTCACAACCAAAGCACAACATCAATCCTGATCTGAAGAATGAACATGTGCTACCTGTTGTTAGAGATGATCTGAATGATGAGGCGAAGGCGCAGATTGATCAAAGACTTGCTGAGTTTGAAAAGCTTCTGTTAGGAACTTTCGGCAAAACAAGGAATGGTATCATCCAGAAAGGGAAATTACCTGCTACTGTCCTGATTGAAGGTGATGAGAAGTCACTTGCCAATAAACAAATAGAAGCTATTGATGAAGAACCTCTGAGCAGCATGATACACACAGCAGTACATCATGCATTAATTAACCAGTTGCCTGTATTGATTAAAACTTTGAGGGCTTTGATTGATTAGACTATGGAGGGTTGCGTAATTAATGATCAATTCGTGGGCCAATGTATTTCCGCGTGACCGGGAATGTTCCTCGGCCTACAGCTCCTACGGCGAGTTCAATGCCTTCACAAAGTACTCCACCTCCAAGGAATACTGATGCTAGTACACCTCGCATATTGCAGAAGACTACTCCACAGACGTAACCCCAACATTACAGACAAGATACTACAAAGCCAAACGTGGCATACGGTACTACCCCTAATGTTGAGCCAAATATGTTTGGAATGCCATCGTCATCTGCACTACCACGAGAATTAGGAGAGTATCACATAGTTGTTAGTTTTGGCCCACCTATACCAGCATCTGGTCCTACATTGAATACTCCAAATGTCAATGTATCGATTGATGACTGGGCTTTGAAGGTTGCTGAGGTGATGAGAGAACAATTTGGGTTGAAGCCTAAGCAGTAGACATACGTGTATCATCCTTCGTATCCTCTAAGCTATGATTTGATTCCTATGCCGAGCCGATACAGGCCTCCAAAATTACTAAGTTTACTGGACAAGATAACACCACTACAGTTGAGCATATTAGCCGATTTTTAATACAATGTGGAGAAGCTGGTAATACTAAAGCATTGAAGATCAGTCTGTTTCCATTATCTTGTCCAAATTGGCATTTTCTTGCTTCGCATCGTTGCCCCCAAATTCAATTATTACCTAGGCCAATCTTGAATAGAAATTCCACAAGTACTTCTTTGCTGAAACTAGAGAGCTAAGGTTGTCAGATTTGATTGTTGTGAGGCAGAAAGCTGGGGAGTTTGTGCGTGATTATGTGCAGAGATTTAGAAATGTGTGTAGCAAGTGTTTCAGCTCACAGTTAACTGATAATCAGATGGTAGAAATCACATTCAACGGCTTAGTTGCCCCTTTCAAAGAAACGTTTCGCTCTGCTAAATTTGAAAGCTCATCACAGTTAGTATAGAAGGTGTCCATTGAAGAGAATTTGACTCGGGGGCACGTTCAAGACCAATTCATATTAATTATAATGATTATGGGTCTGAATCTGATGAAGAAACTGTTGAAGTCAATATGGTTGAATGGACTAGGAATAAGAATGTGTTGTCGTGCCCGTGGGTGAAGCAGAACGAACCTGAGGAAAAATATGATTTTGATATCACCAAGGCCAACATGATATTCGACATGTTATTACAAGACAAGCACATTCAGTTGCCATCCAATCACGTGATACCTCCTGCTAAAGAATTAAAGAAGACGAGGTACTGCAAATGGCATAACTCTCCTTCTCATAATATTAAGGGCCATTTGTCTACAGGGCACCGGGTTCGTGTTTTTTTGTCCATAGGGCACCGCCTAGTGTCCTATAGACAATTTTTTGAAAACACAGTGTCCTACAGACAAATTTCTCTAATACTAATGATTACAAAGTATTTAGGAGACATATTCAAATGACGATTGAGCAGGGCAATATCAAATTCACTAAAGGTACTATGAAGATTGACGGGCATCCTTTCCCTGCAAATGTCAACATGGCTAGTATCGACAATGTGGAGGCATTTATCAAAAAATACCAGAAAAAGAGAGACAGGGAGGTGGAGGAGTCATAGGTTGATCCACATTGGGGTTGTCCATTCTTTCAGTATTGTTGGGATCAGAATATGAAACTTTCGTCAATCGATAATTGCCCTGGATGTAGTAAGTATGCAGATTAGATGTATAGAGAGGCTACAGTAAATCATCGGCGCCAGCATCGTGCGAATGGCTCCAAAGAGTCGATGGTGGGATCTACCGATTGACATCAGTGGGTTTCTGCATTTGATCGACTCGGAACCAAGAAGACAAGTGACGAGGCCAAATTTGATAAGGAAGTCTATGAGGAGATGCAGGAGGGACAAGAGCAGGCTGATCAGTGGTGTAGGTCTGGTATTTTCTCTAAGAGTCAGAACTGTAGGATACAGAGAATGCGTTGTAGGCAAATGAGAGATGGCCAATACTATGAGGAAGATGATCAGCCGCCAAAGAAAGTCTAGAGACTAAAGGTGAAATTACAAGAGCAGATACCAAGTTCTTCTGTGAATATGGTAGTAATACTGCCTCAAGAATTCATGGTTGTGGAAGAAGAATTGTTTCCTGATGAGGAGAATGAACCACAACTTATATTTGATTCCTAGCAAGCATTGGTTGATAAACCAGATGAGTCTAAATATCGACACTTGAAAGCTTTGTATTTAAGAGGTTATCACGGTTCAATCGACTTTCTGATACTTAATTGATTGTTTCACTTATTTTGATAGTCGTTTACCCTTGTTTAAATAAGATAAATTCATGATTTTGAGGCATATTTGTAATACCAGCTAATTAAATCTATCAACCTGATGCTATCGACAGAGCAAGTCTATGCTTGATTACTGTAGATATATCGACTCAAATCTATCGACTTTGACACTTTTCATCGACTTGGTCAGTCCTTTTGTGAAAACTATAGCTTTATCGATTTTGGCCAGTCGACTCGATCTTTTATCGGTATTTTGATTTTAAACTTTTTATTGAATTAGATGTTGCCGATAAGACGATACAATCAACCGATTAGTTTAATTTCTTCTATTTTGTTTATTCACGTAATAGCCTCGGCTGATTTCATGAAAAGTGACTATCGGCTTTCTTCATTGGCCTGTCCTAGGCCGGTGACCCGCGTCATCTGACCTTTTGTTTCTTTGTCGGTTTGTAGGGAAAATCGATTGGCATGCCCCGGTTTCTTGTATTGAGCCCACACTGGAGTTAACCATATCTCCCAGGTCACGTGGTGATTTTCATGTCAACAAGGAGATGGCATCAGATTTTTTCTGAAGCTTTATGGGCTCATCATATATCTAAACATGGTGTCACTAAGGTTACTCCTTTTGAGCTTGTATATGGTCAAGAGGCCGTTTTACCTGTAGAGGTAAATTTGGACGCCTATAGATTAGCCAAGCAAAATGATCTCTCTCCAGTAGATTATCATAATTTAACAATGGACAACATTGATGAGGTCATTGATAATCGATTAAAGGCTCTAAAGGAGATTGAGAAAGACAAAATCAGAGTTGTTGCAAAGGCTTACAACAAGAAAGTAAAATCAAAGTCATTCCAAGTAGGAGAATTGGTATGGAAGACTATCTTGCCCATTGGACCAAAGAGTAATAAATTTGGTAAGTGGTCTCCTAGTTTGGAAGGCCCATATAGGGTTGCGAAAGTAATTACTGGAAACTCCTACATGGTGGGGACATTACAATGTGAGGGCTTGCCTAGAGCTTTGAATGGTCAGTACTTGAAGAAATATTATCCAAGTGTATGGCAAGATGCTTGACTTCATATGGCTGATAGGTTGAATATCGCCCTTAGAAATGATATGGCCGGTGAATTGATTTAAATCATCAATATTTTTTAGCATGCAAGCTTTGCTAAAAAAACAGGGGGGCATGTGTTAACGACCAAAATTATCGTTCTGGGAAAACTGGACCTTCCGGTTTGCCAAACCGGAGCATCCGGTTTTGGCATGCTTGACATGGCCAAAGTTATTTAAATTGAGGCTAATAATTTCTAATTCATTATTTTGGTGTTTAGATGAGTTTTGCAGGTTGTAGGAGTATTTTCTAGGCATTTTGGCCGATTTTTTCTAAAGAAGAAAAGAAGAGCTTAAAAGTCCATGAAGACGAGGCCAACCTATAGATTTGAAGTCTCCATGATGAAACCCTTGTAGAGCCGATCAAAATGGATATACGGAATGCCTAATTTGGAGTCCAAATGAAGAAGTTATGGCGTTTAGAAGATGCTCAAAGGCTGCAAAACTGGACCTTCCATTTTTGAAAACCAGATGTTCCGGCTTTTAATGGTTTGCACTAGAGGGAAACCGGATGGTCCAGTTTTAGAAACTAGAGGGTCAAGTTTTGGTGATCCGAGTTGGAATTTCGTGTTCTGTAAGGAAATTGTAAGAGTTTCAACACCTAACGAGATTAGACTTTCCCACCCTATATAAACAAAAGGTCATGGCTCATTGAGGCAACCCCCAATCGTTAAAAACTCATAATTTACTTTTATCTCCAAACCCTAATTTTTGTTCTTCTTCGTCTCTATGGCATTCGAAGGCGTCGTACTTGGTCTGTCGATGTTAGGACAACCCAAGAGTGCGCTTGCCCCAACGGGGTCCCTCCCGGTTAGGCGTTCGTTGTTTTTTGTGCCGAGCCTGTGAAAATCGGAAGATCTGATTTTGGCAGACTCACCTGCGCGTTCCTGCATGTTTGCGTGCTCATGTTTAACAGCATGTTTTCACATCAACACACACTTTGGCATTCCACTCATTCTTCAGCTAGACCTCTCCCCTCTCACTCCTAGACTTATTCTTGAGATTTCAAGCAAAGTGAGAGACATCCATCCATAAAAAGATTGAATTCATTCACTCAAAAGCTTGAGCACATCTTTCCCTCCCCAAACAAGATTTTATTTGGTTGTTACTCTTGGAGACTTGGTCTCCTAGATGGCTAGGCGTCGCCCTTGAGCTCCCAACTTGTTGTGGTGAGACGGGGACATTTGTGACGGCGTGATTCACCTCCGGAGGAAGAGAATCAAGTGGAGAAAGAAATCTGAGCATGATCTTTGTGATTGCTTGGCGGCGAAAAGGATTGAGAGAGACCCGGCCACTTTGTGTGGCTCCTCAATGAGGATGTAGGAACTATTTAGTATGGTTGCCGAACCTCGAGTTAATTACTTGTGTCTCTCTTTATATTCCCGTATTTCTAATTGTGCTTGTGTATTTCTTTTATATTAGTGTGCTTGTTTCACTTGTTGTTGTATTGCTAGCAGGGTTGGAATAACCGAACAAAACCGGCTGGTTATTCCGGTTAACCGGATAACCGGTCCCGGCCGGTCACGCTAACCGACCGGTTAGCTGAAGAAAACCGGACTTGGTACTGTAGCTATACGGTTAACTAGCCGGTTATCCCGGTTAACCAGTCGGTTTTCCATCGAACCGAGCCGGTCGGTTAAATCGGTTATTTGAACCCTGATTGCTAGCTATCTATCAAAGAACCCTAGGCATACAATGCGTTAGCTTCACTTCTATCAAGTATTGTATCTCTTTCTCTTAGTTATCCACATTTCAATAAGTCTTAGAAAAGTTATGTCGTTTGACAGAACTTCCGTAGTGACGGAAGTTCTGTCGTTCTCTGTATTTGATTAAAGTCGAGTGCTTTTTCAGGTTTAATTTTTAGATTGCCTATTCACCCCCCCCCCCCCCCTCCCAAACCTCTAGGCAACTTTCAACTTTGTTTTCATCTTGGGGGACAGAGCCGATGCATGATTGCATCATGTGAAGTGAGACTCATCAGAAAGGTTGGAGTATTCTAGCATCGGCTTCCATGACTCTATGACTTGCCATCATAAAGCATTGGAGGGATTATTGGACCATCGGCTCGACACCATGAACAGAAGAACAGAGTACAGATATTTATCTGGCATCAAATGCAGAAGCAAAGAAAAGGAATCGGCATCTACTGGGACTTAACAGGCTTCATTTTTCTGGCATCGACCAGCATGAGATCGTTTTAAGAGCAGCTCCATTGGTTGGCGTACACTTTGCATCACACAATTGGCTAGGGTGTTTCACACACCATCGGCTGAGTTTATTATTCAAGAACAGGACAAAAGGGTTGCCCGATGTGGTTATCAGTAAGCATCAAACTTAGTACAACATAAAGAAAATTCTCTATCGACATGGGGAGACAAGCATCGACCTGCACGATGCTTGATATGAGAAGTACAACTTGAGCCATGATGTAGTTGTTTATCGAATGATCTGGACACAACACAAGCAGGCTGAATTTGTTTATGTTGTTTGGACAATTTGCTTTCTTATGATTACACTGCATGCAGCAATAAGGAGACGTAGGTTCAAGAAATTATTGCATCAGACCTGAATAAACTCTAGTGCTATGATTTGCTTATATCAGCCTCGTCATCACATTTCTGGCAAGTCTATCAGGACAGTGTCGGATAGTAATAAGAATATATAATTTTTTATGAGTGTTTTGTTGCCGGGCCAGAGGCGATTAATGACCATTATCGGCTAATATGCATTTTTCTACTGTCGGCTGGTGATAGATAAACTACTGCATTGTCAAATGTCTCTCTTGACAAAGGGATGTTGCGAATCGTCAGAAACTAAGATTACTGGGCCAATATTGATGAACAGTGAAATTCAAAAGTGTTGGGGCTGTGATCAGTTGAGCACTTGCTGACAAAGGGATATCGGCTATTGTTTTTATCTGTTCCACCAACAGCCATTTTGTGGTTTCGTTCTCCTCCATCGGCCGACATGCATACTTCATCATCGGCTACCGTAGAATTCAGGGTCAAGACAAAGGCACTGGCTGATATGGTTGATTAGCCGACAAAAAAGTTTAGGACTCTCAGAGTATAGTCTTCGAATTATTCAGTATGACTCAGCTGAAAGCGTCCCTAAATTTTGGTTGTCGATCCTGTGTTGGAGAACTAAAAGACAAATTTCTGTCAGCAAAATCTCAGTGGGGTTCGACTTTAGTCATCTGGCAACCAGGAAAATGCGGAGTTGACTTTGTGATTACATCGTCTTGGGGCGCAGATTTTTCTATTCTGATTCAACATGGATTTCTGCTGCATGGTTAATAGCTGTTATGAAGTGCTTTATAGGAAATTAGAGAATCTAATCTATCTTTGGAATGGAGGTTTTGCTCTCTTATGATTACACAACATGCAGCAATAAAGAGATGTAGGTTCAAGAAATTATTGCATCAGACCTGCATAAACTTCAGTGCTATGATTTGCTTATATCAGCCTCATCATCACATTTATGGCAAGTCTACCTGGACAGTGTCGGATGGTGATAATAATATATATATATATTAATGAGTGTTTTGTTGTCGGGCCAAAGGCGGTTAGTCACCATTATCGGCTAGTATGTATTTTTCTACTATCAGATGATGACAGATAGACTACTGCATTGTCAAATGTCTCTCTTGACAAAGGGATGTTGCGAATCGTCAGAAACTAAGATTACTGGGCCGATATTCATGAACAGTGAAATTCAAAAGTGCTGGGGCTATGATCAGTTGAGCACTTGCTGATGAAGGGATATCGGCTATTGTTTTTATCTGTTCCACCAACAGCCATTTTGTGGTTTCGTTCTCTTCCATCGGCCGACATGCATACTTCATCATCGGCTATCCTAGAATTCAGGGTCAAGACAAAGGCATTGGCTGATATGGTTGATTAGCCGACGACAAAGTTTAGGACTCTTGGAGTATAGTCTTGGAATTATTTAGTATGACTCAACTGAAAGCGTCGCTAAAATTTTGGTTGCCGATCCTGTGTTAGAGAACTAAAAGACAAATTTCTGTTGGCAAAATCTTAGTGGGGTTCGTCTTTAGTCATCTGGCAATCTGGAAAATGCGGAGTTGACTTAGTGATTACATTGTCTTGGGGCGTAGATTTTTCTATTCTGCTTCAACATGGATTTCTGCTGCATGGTTAATAGCCATTATGAAGTGCTGAATAGCAAATTAGAGAATCTAAATTGAGGTATAAAGACAACAAATAACTTCCAGCATCAGCATGATTTCTGGCCATAAGTCTTGTGCACAGTTTTGCAAAGCTTGTCACCAAGCTAATGGCAAACCGGCTAGCAGGGAGATTGAATCAGATGGTGTCCCCAAAGCAGAATGCATTCATCAAGGGAAGATTCATTCAAGACAACTTCATGCTCATGCAACAGACGGCAAGATTCTTGCACCAACAGCGCCGCCCTTGGTTCATGCTTAAATTAGACATCTCAAAGGCTTTTGACTCTATCTCGTGGCCTTTCTTACTTGAGATGTTGAGGCACTTGGGTTTTGGTCAGATCTGGTGTGACATCATTAGTGGTCTGTTGAGAACATCATCAACAAGGGTGTTGCTTAATGGTTCGCCGGGGGAGCTCATAATTCATAGGCGTGGTCTCCGACAAGGAAACCCACTCTCTTCGATGCTTTTCATCCTCATGATGGATGTGCTTGGGCACATGGTCTCCAAGGCAGCAAAACATGGGCTATTACAACCGTTGTCTTCTCGTGCCCTCCATCACCGTATATCGATATATGTCGATGATGTGGTGATGTTTCTCAGACCGGAGGCTATGGACATTGGGATTACTATGGATCTCATTCAGCTGTTTGGGGAGGCTTCCGGATTGAAGACTAACGTGCAGAAGAGTAGTGCTTACCCAATTCAAAGCAAGCAAGAAGAGATAGAGGTAATCCAGGATAATTTTCCTTGTCAGGTTTCAGAATTCCCATGTCGCTATCTCGGTCTCCCTCTTTCTTTGAACAATCTCACCAAGAACCAAATTCAACAAATTATTGATCGCATCACCAATTTGCTACCCAGTTGGAAATCTGAACTCATGAGTAGGGCGGGTAGGGTGGTGCATGTTCAGTTTGTCATCACAAGCAGGCTGATCTACTTGTTGATGGTTATTGATCTACCTCAGTGGGCTCTCAATGAACTTGACAAATTGAGAAGGGGTTATTTATGGAGAGGAAGAAAAGAAGTCAGGGGCGAACACTGCTTGGTGGCATGGGGCAAAGTGACCCGGCCAACGGAGCTCAGGGGTCTAGGCATATCCGATATAAAGAACTTGAGTTGGGCTCTGCGAGTCCGTTGGCTATGGCTGCACAAAACTGACCCTCATCGCCCATGGAGCATGTTCCAAATACAAGTACCAGAGCAAGTTCGGTCTTTCTTTTCGACCGCAATGGCTTCGGAGGTCGGAGATGGAACACACACATTATTTTGGGAGGATCGCTGGTTACATGGACAACGTGTAATTGACATTGCACCCAGGCTTCATGCGGTTGTGGATAGGAAAGTTGTGAAGAAGCATACTGTGCGGAAGCGATCACTGAGCACTTGTGGCTTCAGGATGCACGGGCAGCTAACTCAGTTGGGGCACTGGGTGAGTTTTTATCCTTTGGGACAAGTTGCTGTTTTTTGTGTTGCAGCCTGAGGAGGAGGATCAGCACTACTGGAGGCTCTGCCCTTCGGGACAATATTCAGCTAAGTCAGCATACAATTATCTCTTCCTGGGAGCTTTTCAACTCGGTTCTTGGGAACGTATTTGGCAGACCTTGGCTCCAGGAAAATGTAAGTTCTTATGTGGCTAGTAGCACATGATAGGTGTTGGACAGCGGACAGGCTAGACCATCCTAACAGATTTGTCCTATGTGACCAAGAAGAGGAAAACATCAATCACCTCCTAATAGCTTGTCCTTTTGCATGAGAGTTTTGGTACAGGCTCCTTTCCCACGTGGGTCTGCAAGCTGTTTCCCCACAGCCGTCAGACTTGGTGTTCGATGCATGGTGGGAGAAGGCATGGTGTTTGATAAAGACATCACTCCTATGGATACACACAACACTTCTCCAATTCTAGAATTCCAAGGTCCAATAACTAGAGCTCATGCACGATGACTAAATTTAGAGGTGAGCTCGTTCCTATATTCTTCATTATATGTCACTTTTGATAATGGTTTGCTACCTAATGATTATATTGTAATTAGGAACCATGGGGAGTACTAGGAGATGATGGGAGAAAGACTTGGAGACGTGGAGGACCAGCTAGGATGTGGAAGCAAAGGTGGAGGCCCAACCAAAACCGACTTTGAGTCTGTTTTGGGCCCCTGGACCAGTCTGCACAAAAATGGATGCTCAGGACACATATGGACTCTGATTTGGATGTTCTACATGGGAACGGAACGATAAGAAAAAGGCCTTTCCAATGCCGCCAGCCTCATGTCAAAATTCGTCCGGAGTCATTGGAAATCGTCGAAACAAGAGGATCTAGAATCTGTGTCGGTGCTGCATCGCCCGTTTTTGGCCTTTGGGCTTTGTATCCAGTTGAGCGAAATTAAGGGCACGTCCAGAGGGTCTTGTGATGAGGACATCACTCCTAAGGATATATGCAACACTCCTCCAATTCTGGACATGCAAGGTCCAATGACTAGAGCTCATGCACGACGACTAAATTTAGAGGTGAGCTCGTTCCTATGTTCTTTATTATATGTCACTTTTGAGAATGGTTTACTACCTAATGATTATATTGTAATTAGGAACCATGGAGAGGACCAGGAGATGATGGGAGAAGGACTTGGAGACGTACAGGACCAGCAAGGATGTGGAAGCCAAGGTCGAGGCCCAACCAAAACTGACTTCAAGTCTGTTTTGGGGCTCAGGACCAGTCTGCACTATAACGGATGCCTAGGACGCATACGGACTCGGATTTGGACGTTCTACATATGCACGGAAAGATAAGAAGAATACCTTTACAATGCCTCTGGTGTCATGTCAAAATTCATCCGGAGTCATCAGGAATCATCAAAACAAGAGAGGGTCCAGAATCTGTTTCGGTGCTACATCGCCTGTTTTTGGCCTTTGGGCTTTGTATCTAGTTCAGCCCAATTAGGGGCACATCCAGAGGGTCTTGCACGACCCTAGGGTCTTCATATACAGCTGCTGCCGCACCATTAGGGTTTGGATTTTGCTTAGATTATTGTGTTCATAACAGTTTCGCCGTCATCACGGTTTATGAGACCCTAACTTTGTGAGATTCATAATACATCTGTAATTGTGTTGCGTTCTTCTTTGTTCTTGATTCGCATGCAGGGATTAGCCTTCTTGGCGAGATCAATTGTTTTAGGACGGTTGATAACCAGAGGAGACATCGTGCTACGATTGCGGGGTTTAGAACGCGCTGTTCTGAAGCCGGATCGATTTGTGTGTCGCCTCCGACCAAATCAACGTATCCAGAACCTTTCGGAAGATTGGGAACCCTTGTTCACATCAAGTGGTATCAGGGCTTCAGGTGCACTGTTAGGTTTGCACTACCCTTAGTTAGTTTCATTTTGTGTTCATCCTATCATCCACAGAAAATCCCACAAAAAAATTCCCCCCCCCCCCGGCCCATAACCACGTGTTTAGCCTTTGCATATTTTACTTTCAGAGTCTGTAGTGTTGAGTTGATGCCCTAGTTCTTGATTAGTCGCTAGTTTAGTTTGTGTTTTTGTCATCAGTAGTGTTTTCCATTGCAACCCTAGCCGTCATCCCCTTCACCATCCTCTGTTTTGTCGCCTCTTTGTGCTAGGGTTGATTGATCAACACACCTAGCCTAATCCCACCCTAAACCCACCGTCAACACCTCGTACCAATCCCCACATAATCCACTTTCCGTTGCTTCCGCACCGCCAAAAAAAATCCTACCCAATTCCAAACCCGACACCAAACCCGACCCCTAACCCGACTCGGTTTTCGCCTCGGGTTTCTTGAAAACCAACTCTGACCCCCCTTCGGTAAAATGGGTATAACTTTTCACTCGGTTGTCCGTTTTGACTAAAATTTTTATAGGAGATTCTTCACTCAAAGTTGAGCATACCCACACTCGGCTACGCTCTGTGTGCCCTCGTCAAAAAATTTAAAACAAATCGGCAAGATAAAGAAAAAATTAATTTAAGTTGAAACCAGACATTTTCTAAAACTTCGAGATTTTCTGTAGGCCACATCCTACCTCTGTTTGAGCTGAAATTTTCTGTGGATTCTCCCCCATTGTTGGTGACTTGGAGAAAAATATCAATAAAATAAAATAAAATAAAAAAGAAATTTGGGATTTCTACTAGTGCTACATCTAGCCCCCTGAAATTTCTGGATTTGGCTGTTTTGCACTTAGCCCCCTGTTATCACCTGTGTTCCTTTGTTTCCTTGTCTCTAGTTTGTTATCACTACTGTTCTAGGACATATTTAGACCAGCAACTAGGGACAAGTTACTTGGGCACTTATTCAGCTTTACTATCTATTTTTTATTTGTGTGCCACTCACATATATATATTTGGCCTTCCTAGCTCTACATATTTCTTCTGGACAACACATAGGTTCTTTTGTGACCCTTGCAATCATGGAACAAACCTCCCTGGTATCCTTTGCTTTGCTGTTCAGAACTTTGCAAGAGCTTTGTAAGGAGTTTCCTTTTGCTATGTTGAGAGGCACCACTGCTTAGCTATTTTGTAGGGATAACCTTCACTGTTTGTTTCCTGTTTTGGTGTTTGTGATGGCAGGAAGTGACAATAGAGAGATGGCTTCACCCTCACAATTTGCTGAGTGTGTGAGCCAAGAGCAGCTCCAGAAGGCTTTGCAGGCTGCTCAGAGTGATTTGGCAGAGACGATCACCAGAGCCGTTACTGATACGGTCAGCCTGCTTCACATTAGAGAAAGCATCGAGCGGTTGGAGAAGCGGGTCTCTAAGTTAACTGATCAGGTTGTCGTGTTGGAGACCGCTCCCAAAACCAACAATACGAACACCAATAACAACAACAACGACGTTGAAGACGTGCATGATGAAGACATGGTGCATAAGGCTGATGGCACCGTGGATAGGTCAGCTACAAGGACCGCAAGATTATGTCGTTTGCAACATAATACTCAAGGTATGGGTGGTTTCCATAACTAAAATCATCGTCCACACAGTAACTATGCTCCAGATGACCCGTATGCTAAAATTAAGTTTTATTCCTTCGTTTTTGGGTCAGTATGATGGTGATGCTTATCTTGATTGGGACATGACTGTAGAACAAAAATTTAATGCCCACCTTGTTCTTGAACAACATAGAGTTAGACAAGCCACTAGTGAGTTTAAGGACTTTGCTATTGTTTGTTGGAGTGGTCTAGCTACTGAAACTGATTTGCCTACTACTTGCGAAGAACTTAAGGTAGCAATGCGTGATTGTTTTGTTCCTCCTTCTTTTTATAGAGAGATTCGTAATAAACTGCAGTGTTTAGAACAAGGAGATAAAACTATTCAGGAGTACTTTAGTGAGCTTCAGAAGGGTTTGATTCATTGTGCTGTAGTTGAAAACGCAGAGGATCAGATTTGCCGCTTTTATTCTGGTTTGAGAAAAGAAATTCAGGACATCCTTGATTTTAAAGAATATTATACCCTCAACCAGTGTTTCTAGTATGCTATGCTTGCAGAGAAAGAATCGTAAGGACTTTTCTAGGCTTTTGAGGAGTACAGCAAATCCAAGAACTTCTACTCTCCGTGCCCGACGGGGACTTCGGGGCTGCCCAAGCCATCTTTTTGGCTGCCCCCACCAACAGCTGCCAAGGGAACCAGTGTTGTTTCTACAGCACCAAGATCAGCCCCTACACCTTCTTCATGCTCAGGTAATAATTCTTTGCAGGTACCAGCTAGTAGTGCCTCCTCTGTTGCTTCGACAGGGCGCACTACAGGGATTCAGTGTCACCGCTACCATGGACTTGGTCATGTGCAAAAAGATTGTCCAAGTAGGCGGGCATATGTGGTGACAAACAATGGCGGTTACATGAGCACCTCCGATGTGGAGGATGAGGAGGAGGACGTTGCTGCCACCAGCAGTGACCTCGTCCTTGGAGGTGGAGACACCATGGGATACATGAACCTTATTGTTCAGCGTGTCCTTAGCACACAAGTTTATCAGCCTGAGATGATGCAGCGCCACAACTTGTTCTAGAATTTCTTTATTATCAAGAACCACCGAGCACGTGTCATCATTGATGGAGGGAGCTGCAATAACTTGGTGAGTTTAGACGTGGTCAACAAGCTTGCTTTGACCACATGCCCACATCCACAACTATACTACATTCAGTGGTTAAACGACTTTTTAAAAGCTAAGGTAATACAAACTTGTAGAGTTCCTTTTTCCATTGGTTCTTATGTGGATTCTGTTGATTGTGATGTCGTACCCATACAAGCATGTTCACTTTTATTGGGTAGACCTTGGGAATTTGATAATGATGTTGTACACCATGGTAGAAGTAATAAATACACTTCTATGCATAAAGGAACTAAAATTACTTTGTTACCAATGATCCCTGCTGAAATTGTACAAGCTGATTTAGAAAGAGCTGCTAGTTTGAAAAATAAAGGTGTTGAGATTCAACAACCTGTTAATTCTGATTCTACACCTAGTAATGTTAATGATTCTTCAAGTTCTAAGAGTGATGGAATTAAATTACAAGGTTGTTCATGTCTTGCAACAAAATCTGAGCTTGCTAAAATTTCTGCTAATGATGATATTTGCTATGCTTTGATATGCAAACAAGCTTTGTTTTTGCTTGATGATATTGCTTCTAGTGCTTTGTCTCCTGCTGTCACTAACCTTTTGCAGGAGTATGAGGATGTTTTCCCAGCTGAGATACCCCCGGGATTGCCGTCTTTGAGAGGGATTGAGCATCAAATTGATTTGATTCCAGGTGCTACTTTGCCAAACCGTGCTGCTTATAGGACCAACCCTGAGGAAAACTAAGGAGATGCAACGACAAGTCCAAGACCTTTTGGATCGTGGGTACGTTCATCAATCACTTAGTCCATGTGTTGTTCCTGTACTTTTGGTTCCTAAGAAAGATGGTACTTGGTGTATGTGTGTAGATTGTAGAGCCATTAATAACATTACTATTAGGTATCGTCATCCTAATCCTAGGCTAGACGACATGCTTGTTGAGTTATGTGGTGCTATAATTTTCACTAAAATTGATTTGCATAGTGGCTACCATCAAATTAGAATAAAACTTGGAGATGAATGGAAAATAGCTTTCAAAACCAAATTTGGATTATATGAGTGGTTAGTAATGCCTTTCGGTTTAACTAATGCACCTAGTACTTTCATGCGCTTGATGAATGAGGTTTTAAGAGCTTTCATTGGCAAATTTGTGGTAGTTTACTTTGATGATATCATGATTTATAGCAAATCCATGAATGAACATATGAATCATTTGCGTGTTGTTTTTGATGCTTTGCGAGATGCACATTTATTTGGTAACCTTGAGAGGTGCACCTTTTGCACCGATTGAGTCTCTTTTCTTGGCTATGTTGTAACACCATAGGGAATTGAGGTGGATGAGGCGAAGATTGAAGCCATAAAGAGCTGGCCTGTACCAAAAACTATCACACAGGTGAGGAGTTTTCTTGGTCTTGTAGGTTTCTACCGCTGCTTTGTCAAAGATTTCAGCACCATTGCTGCACCTTTGCATGAGTTGACAAAGAAGGGCATTGATTTCCATTGGGGTAAGGTACATCATGAGTCTTTTGATGCTTTGAAGGACAAATTTACACATGCACCATTGCTGCAATTACCTAATTTTGATAAGACTTTTGAGCTTGAATGTGATGCTAGTGGTATAGGCATTGGTGGTGTTTTGATGCAAGATGGTAAACCTGTAGCATACTTTAGTGAGAAAATTACTGGGCCTATTTTGAATTACTCCACGTATGATAAGGAATTATATGCACTTGTACATTCTTTAGAGAAGTGGCATCATTATTTATTGCCCAAAGAATTTGTTATTCATTCTGATCATGAATCACTTAAGTATATTCGTTCTCAATGTAATTTGAACCATAGACATGCTAAATGGGTTGAGTTTATTGAGTCTTTTCCTTACATTATTAAACATAAGAAAGGGAAGGATAATGTGATCGCTGATGCTTTATCTAGGCGCTATACTTTGTTGTCTCAACTTGATTGTAGAATTTTTGGACTTGAGGCAATTAAAGAACAATATGCTGCTGTTGTTGATATTAAGGATGTATTGCTGCATTGTAAAGAAGGTCATGCATGCAACAAATTTGTGTTGAATGATGGATTTTTGTTTAGAGCTAACCGCCTATGCATTCCAGTTGGTTCTGTTCATCTTTTGTTGTTACAGGAGGCACATGAAGGTGGATTGATGGGTCATTTTGGTACCAAGAAGACGGATGATATTTTGGCCACACACTTCTTTTGGCCAAGGATGAGGAAAGATGTTGAGCGCTTTGTTGCTCGCTGCACTACATGTTAAAAAGCTAAGTCTCGCTTGAATCCACATGGTTTATACATGCCGCTTCCTATTCCTTCTATTCCTTGGGCGGATATTTCTATGGACTTCGTTTTAGGACTGCCTAGGACTAAGAGGAGGAGCGACAGTATTTTTGTTGTTGTGGATAGATTTTCTAAGATGGCACACTTTATACCATGTCATAAAACTGATGATGCTAGTTATATTGCTGACCTCTTTTTCAAAGAAATTGTACGTTTGCATGGTATGCCTTCTACTATTGTTTCAGATCGTGATGCAAAATTCTTGAGTCACTTTTGGCGCACACTTTGGAATTGATGGACAAACAAAGGTTGTGAACCCACAAATTGATGGACAAAGTTGCTATTTTCTAAAACTTGTCACCCACAAATTGATGGACAAACAAAGGTTGTGAACCGCACTTTGGGCACTATGTTGAGAGCTATTTTGAAGAAAAATTTGAAGCAATGGGAAGAATGTTTGCCTCATATTGAGTTTGCTTATAATCGGGCAACACATTCTACTACCAAGGTAAGTCCCTTCAAGGTAGTGTATGGTTTTGATCCCCATACTCCACTTGATATACTTCCTCTACCTATTAATGAGAGAGTCCATGATGATGCTAAAGAGCGTGCTGAAATTATTTTGCAAATGCATGAAACCACTCGACTTAGCATGGAAAAGATGAATGAAAAATATAAAATTGCTAGTAGTAAAGGTAGAAAGGAAGTAAAGCTTGATGTAGGAGATTTAGTGTGGTTACACTTGAGGAAGGATAGATTTCCACAATTGAGAAAGTTTAAATTAATACCTAGAGCTAATGGTCCGTTCAAAATAATTGAGAAGATTAATGATAATGCATACAAACTTGAATTGCCTCTCGAGTTTGGGGTCAGTCCTACCTTTAACATTTTAGATTTGAAACCATACTTGGGAGAAGAGGATAAGCTTGAATCGAGGATGACTCAACTTCAAGAGGAGGAGGATGATGAGGATATCACTCCTATAGATACACACAACACTTCTCCAATTCTGGAATTCCAAGGTCCAATGACTAGAGCTCGTGCACGATGACTAAATTTAGAGGTGAGCTCGTTCCTACGTTCTTCATTATATGTCACTTTTGAGAATGGTTTGCTACCTAATGATTATATTGTAATTAAGAACCATGGAGAGGACCAGGAGATGACGGGAAAAAGACTTTGAGACGTGGAGGACCAGCTAGGATGTGGAAGCAAAGGTGGAGGCCTAACCAAAAAACCGACTTTGAGTCTGTTTTGGGCCCCTGGACCAGTCTGCACTAAAATGGACGCCCAGGACGCATACGGACTCAGATTTGGACGTTCTATATATTAACGGAAAGATAAGAAGAAGACCTTTCCAATGCTGCCGTCCTCATGTCAAAATACGTCCTGAGTCATCGGTAATCGTCAAAACAAGAGAGGGTCCAGAATCTATGTCGGTGCTATATCAACCGTTTTTGGCCTTTGGGCTTTGTATCCAGTTGATCCTAATTAGGGGCGCGTTCAGAGGGTTTTGCACGACCCTAGAGTCTTTATATACAGCCAATGCCGCACCATTAGGGTTTGGTTTTTGCTTAGATTATTCTGTTCATAACAGTTTTGCCGTCATCATGGTTTATGAGACCTCAACTTTGTGAGATTCATAATACATCTGCAATTGTGTTACATTCTTCTTTGTTCTTGCTTGTGTTCTTGATTCACAGGTAGGAATTAGCCTTCTCGATGAGGTCAATCATTTTAGAACGGTTGATAACCAGAGAAGACATCGTGCTGCGATTGCAGGGTTTAGAACATGCTATTCTGAAGCCGGATCGATTTGTGTGTCGCCTCCGATCAAATCAATATATCCAGAACCTTTTAGAAGATTGAGAACCCTTGTTCACATCAGTGTTCAATTCAGGAACCACACAAGAAAGGATTTAATTCCCTGGTGGTGCTGGCGCCTGGCTCATTTGGACACATAGAAATGGGTGTCTTTGAAGGGTTGGCACCAAACTTAGCCAGGGCACTTATGGTCGCTAACGATGAGAAGCAACTGTGGATATTGGCTGGTGCCCGCGGCCTGTCCACCCTTGTGTCAAGTATAGACAGTGTTGGGTAGAGTCATAGTGAGTGGTCATTTTGATTCATGTAACGGGCACGAATTTAACTTAAGAACAAAAGGGTGTGTGGGGGTGTTCTCTGTACGGGCTCTTGCCCCTCTTTCTTCTTAATACAATGAAGCACAACTCTCCTACATTTTCGATTAAAAAAAAAGCAACATGCCACTTCGTCCTTATCATCAGGGGGCAGGGCCGATGCATGATTACATCATGTGCATTGAGGTTAGCCGAGGTTTGAATTTTTCAGCATTTGGCTTCCACAACTTTATGGGATCGAGAGATATTGTTATTATTGTGTATCGTCCTGCTATCATGAGGCATTGGAAGGAATATTCGATATAGTATATGTGTGTCAGTTGGCTTGCCACATGCTCATCCTAAATCAAGTGAACTGGTCTTCTTGTCTGGTGCTTGAGGTTTTGCCATGAAACCTGGAGTCATGTGGTCAAAGAGTTATCTAGTTTTTAAAGTTACGTGGTCTGAGGCTGGTGGAACTACGTTGTACTTGGCTTCGTTTTCCCCATTGACTATTGGTGATTATTGTGAAATGTTTCGTGGAGCAATGGGGATACATCGGCCAAAGATATTGGCATCAGACATCATTGAATTAGCTACATGGTTGGAGTTGACTTCTAGTTTTCTTGCTAAATAGACACATGGTGTACCAGGAGGCTGTACTCAATGTTGCTATTTGTTGTCAATTTATCCAATGCCTTTTATCAGTCTGAAAATATTGTCTCCCTGCGCATTGATGTTGTCTCAGTGAAGTCTGATCCATCCAAGTGTGACGACGGTGTAAGTCTTTTTTGGCCTGATAATTCATTACATGAAGGAGTGACATGGAAATTACTAGCAACCAATAATGAGGAAGATGCTGATGTTGATCGTAGACTTGGGGGGTATCGACACTCGGAATAGAGGCATCAGAGTTGTTTTGTTCGTGATTTTCTGGACATCCCAGATGGTTCTGGCATTTGACCACACGACGTAGAGAGCAATGCTGAATCAGTTTGCATTGCTGGTGTTATTCACTGAAGAAGGCCTAGTTTCCTTATTTTCAATCAGCTGGAACAGTTGAGTAGTTAGAACTTTTAGCCGATTGAGTTCAAGTGACATCTTAGGTATGAGCAATATCCAGAAATACCAGCCAGGGATTGAGGTATTTGGTGGAGCATAATTGTTGCTGCATGTTGCGTGATGGTGATATAGCATGGTCTCTGTTCAGTCCTTGTAGAGCAGATTGTGGTGCGAATACGGCATGGGGGGGCGCATGTGCGATAATGCAAGCAACATGTTCAAAATTTGAAATCAGAGAAAGCTGCATATACGTGTGTCATGGATGGGCTCATGTGGGAGTTGGACTGTGCACGGATGTCTGATGCAAGAGACAAGTAATAAGAACACATCGGCTTAAGGGATGTGTATGCATCGGACCACGCATGTAAAACAAAGTGTCATGCAAAGGTCGATGTGGTGGCTGAGCCGATGAAGCAGTCAAGGGCATGATAGTGACGTATTGTACATAAGTCGACTGAGTTGATACCGATGTGCTGATCAAGTTGATGAAGCGAGCAAGAGTGTTGAAAGAGATATCGCACCGAGGAGCATTGTAGTTGGATTCTGTGCAGTCATGGTGGCTGTTTTGTTGCTGAGCCTGTTGTAATCAGACTTGGAGGACATCGACACTCAATAGAAGCCATGTGCATGGACCGCTTTGTGACGATATGCACTTGACAAGCTCAAGCGTTGGGGCTAGTCGGAGAAGGAGCAGATGGGTTTATGCGGACACATTTGCAGTGCAGAAGGTTACATCCCAAGGGATCAATCAAAGATATGCTTTAGAAGTTGATGGGACATCAGCTTATGATATGATAACCAGAAGAATTTGATCCCGATCATCGGCAGTATTGGGACGTCAGAATTGATGCTTGAGCTGATGGTAGTGATGGTACAGCTTAAGAGTCGATAACAATGACTGACTCTGGGCGTCTAAGCATTACTATTGGCTTTGAGACGATGGACCACACGGCATACGGAGTGATGATGATGAATTCTGGGCATTGCTGAGTTTGAATAAAAGGGGCAAGATTGCAAGAGAAAGAATTTCGGAACATAATATATTATATTCTAAAACTGGGGGGCATGTGTTGACACCGAATTTTGTCAATCCTTGGATGTTCATTTGTTGGGAAGCCATTTGATATGAAGCTTTGTGTTGTGAAGAAAAGAGCTGGAGGAAATATGTCAAGATCGTGTCATCAGAGGCACGTGCTGGACATTGAGAATATGAGAAAATACTAAACCTATAAACATGGGATATTGGTGAATGCTGATGGCGTTCATGCAAGCAGCATTGAAGAAACATTTGACGTGCTGCTGATCAAAAGAGGCAGCCAAGAAAATGGAAGACGCAGGCATATATTACTTAACTGTCTTGGCTGGATAATGAGATGTGCGTTATTTGGAAATCAACTAGCAAGGGCGAGAGACTCCTAGGCAGATCATATTCAGGAAGGAGAAAGATCTGTAGATGCCATATATGGATCTCAAAAGGCGATCACAAAATTAAGGAGAATAAAGTCAGAAGCTCCCTAGGTGCATATGCAGAGGCGTGCGGAGGAAGGATGCTAAGAAGTCAATGTCATATGTTCGTACATAGGAAATATTGCAGCATCTTGTCGGATAAATAAATGATTGGCTTTGTCTTAGCAAGTTAAGATTAGATATCTAATTAGGATAATATTTGTACGTAGTTGATTCAGGTTACGTTGGCCTAGTCAAAGCTGAAAGTCCACGTTTCCCATATATATATCAAGGGTGGCGGCGAATGTAAGACTATCAATCGATCAATACAACTTTGGCGCATCGCCAACCCTGAAAACTGGTATACCCTGATGGATTCTTCGTCTAGAGTGGGCTCTCCATGATAGATATAGGACTCGTCACCCCGACAGGTTCGTCGCCATGAAGCAGCCTGCATCGACTAGTCTGGCCTCGATGACATGGCGTAGGACTCGCCACCCCTGTGATCACGGTGATCTGCCCAGGACTCTCTCAGCGTAGACCAATCTTCTGGTTAGTTTGCCGTGGTTGCTAGTTATCCGATATACTAGATTTTCTAGATTGTTTTGCTAGGATTTGCTGCATTAATAGTTAATTCTAGTGATTCATAGTATCGCATGGGTGTTCGTTCATTCCATGAACTATCTCGGATCAGACCGATCTTCTAGAATATCTAGAACTATCTTGGTTAAGTTTAATCTTCTAGTTGGACAATCAAGCAAGAATAATCATCGCAAGGGTCTATTCAGGGCATAATCGGAGTGTTCAGTCAACGAGATATCTGGTTACAAGCAGTAGCCAATAGATCTTCACATGTTTTATTCTTCTGTTGGCTCTAGTTCATCAACTATTGGTCCATCGGCTGTAAGTATTGCACTAGTTTTATTCGTTTAGTCGATGAATCCTCATATAGTTTATTTATTTATCAGTGTTGTATCGGCTAGGTATTGTGATTCTATTAACTGGCCCATATAGTATTGTAAGCTTCATAACCATTGTTGATTGGATCCCCGAGGTATGAATGTTTCGGTGATATATGACAACTATGAAATTGTGGGCTAACATCTAAACGAGTGTTGTCTATGTAGGAATCATCTCTTAACTCTATTACAAATCATATGGATGATGGTTGCCTTGGGGATTGATGACAATGACCACAAGCATGGAGGCTTGTGAACTTGATGGAGTCCAAGGGTTGATGGAGATAGATCAAAGCGGAGGACAAGCTATGGTGCAAGTGTTTGGAACACTTGACTAGTTGTTAGGGCTTTGAGTCCATAGGAAAAATCGAACTATCAAGGGGGTCGAGGTCATTCTCCTAGGTCATGTCTAGTCGGTGATGTGCAAGGTTGCTTGGTGAAATCACAAGCACTAGGTGATAGTGGAGAAGCCAAGGAGCTGTTCGGAGAAGCCGAGAAACAAAGTCAAGCAAGGACGACAATTCCAGCTTCTGGACATAGAGACCGAGCAGAGGGGTCTGTAGAGACCGGACTATACGGTCACTATGGGGAGTTGTCTAGGAGTCCGGTTTGCTGACCGGAAGGTTGGATCAGTAGGAGTGTAGGAACGACAGAAGAGCTTCGGGCGCAGAATGTTTCTGGACTGGAGAGATAAACGGACCGGACGGTCCAGTCTACTGACCAGACAGTCCGGTCAGTATAGGGATCGCCTGCACAGAGGAGCCAACGGCTGAGGAGAGCCATTACAGAGTGACCGGACAGTCCGGTCAGTGCGTCCAGAAAGGTGATTTCATGAGGCAACGACTAGTTTGAGGTTGGGAGCCTATATAACTTCGTTGCTGGGGTCTTGGAGACCTCTCTTGGCTAGTGGAATACCTGAGAGCATGTGGTAAGGTCCAAGAGGAAAAGAGGAGAGCACTAGGTGGAGATATTACATATCTTGAGAGTGCTAGAGAAGAGTAGCTTGAGCATCATGCACATCTAAGGCTAGGGTGTCGTTGAGGGTGTGATCTAGATTGTTACTCTTGGTCTATGGTGAGACCTAGACCGGTTCGGTGTCGGTGATCGAGCCTATCATGATCGGTTGTGAAGGCCGTCACACGTTTGTACATGGTTTGAGCCCTCCGTTGAAATGGGCATCGCTAGCGAGCGCTCATGTCGGCTCGGGGTGTCCGGCAAGTTCTCGAGGGAGGCGAGCTTGTGCTTTGTGCAGCGGTGACGCACACCGTATCTTCACTCTAGGAGTGATTTGGGCTCGTGGGAAAGAACTCCACTTGGTGGTGGGAGGGATCGGGACTCCGGTGGGAGCGGTCCAACGAGGTTTAGGGGAAGGCGCCATCCTTCTGAGACCTAGGAAAAAATCATGAGCATTCCTTGACCCTTCTCTTTACTATTCCGTAATTGTGTGCTCTAGATAATAGGGTGAATTCTGGCTTGCATAGGCTAGTGTGATTGGCTTCCGCTCCTTACCTTATCATGAACACTAGCATGTGTAGGGTCTTGGTCTACTAGAATTGCTTAGGTTACTTATATTGGTAGACTCAGGTAGCGGGATTTGAAGTAGTTGGAATTCGTGAGCGGCATACAGATTCACCCCCCCCCCCCTCTCGGAACGCCTTCGGTCCTTACACTTGGTATCAGAGTCAAGTGCTCATCGTTGAGGCTTCACCGCCTTGAGTAAGGATGCCTGGACCGGCGGGAAGTGTTCCCATATTCAATGGTGAGGACTATGCATATTGGAAGGCTCGCATACAAGCCTACCTTCAGTCCCTTGATCCAGAGATTTGGTTGGTCACTCACGAGTCCGATGTGGATGTGAATCTACTTGAGCCTGACTACCTTAAGTGTAATGCTAAGGCCAAGAATGCTTTGTTTGCTTGTATCTCTAAGGATGTTTTTGCTCAGCTAGATGCTAGTGCCACAGCACATGGTATCTGGACTGAGATTCAGGCGCTCTATGAGGGCACCAGTGATGTCAAAGAGGAAAGATACTATGTGCTAAAGAACAAGTATGATAGCTTCACTAGATTGCCACATGAGAGAGCTAATACTGTTCATTCTCATTTTCATGTACTAGTGGAGGATATCAATGCACTTGGGGATGATTTCAAGATAAAGCTCGTCGAGGTGATAAGAAGATTCTTGAGGCTATTCGAAGACCCCAAGTATGAGTCCATCATCACCTTAATCTTGCAAGGTGACCTCAAGACCAAGACCATGAAGAATGTACTTGGCAAGATCACCGCCTTCGAGAGCTACCAATTGGGGTTGGATGATCCTCAACCATCCAATTTTGCTCTACCGGCTGACAAGCAAGAATCTAGCAAGAGCATGAAGAACAAGAAGAAGGTGATCATTGAGGACGATGATGAAGAAGATGATGATGAGGGTGACTTGACCGAAGACTTGGCTTTTCTCATGAGGAAGATGAAGAACTTCAAGAATAAGTTTACTTCCAAGTCAAGGGGCAAGTGCTTCAATTGTGGCTTGTTGGTGGCCCTTAAAACCCAATATCGGCCACCAACCGGTCGGGAAATACAAGGTAAAGACCAAAGTTTCATGAATATTTGTTTAAACTAATAAAGTTCCACGAGTTTTGGTGATATATGTGTTTGTAGGTTCAAAACGGCCAAAATTAGGTAAAAACATGAAGAAACGCCCCATCGGCCGATCCTGCCGTAAAACAGCCGGCTGACAGGGTCGTATGAGGCTGAAATCAGATCTCAGCCGACAGGGTCATATCAGCATGAAATCAACCATCTAGCTGGTTAAAACAGAGTCTCATCAGGCTGAACCATCCGACCCAGCCAACCCTGCAAAACACTCCACCATGAGGCTGTTTTCCATCCCCAGACTAAGGAGGGTAAAAAGTGGAGAAGTAAAGGAGGCATCCATGTGGCACAACTTGGAAAAGTGAAGACATGACCCGGAGGAGGTCGGCACCAAAAATGGGCCGCCGCCCAGCCTGGGACTTTTCCTCCTGGGGTGTCCAGCCCACTTGGCCCATCATGCCAACCGACGCCAAGTGGATAAGGCGGATGAAAACCGACCCACTTGGCCCATCATGCCCCGGGTGATAATATGAGGCCGGGTGGTTAGTTTTCAGCACCCTGGAGGTTGTATTTCATGAAAACGACCACCCGGCTAGGTAATATTCAAGTACCCAGAATCCAACCCGGCTAGTCAAATATTAGTACCCGGGAGATCAAATTTCAGCAAAAACGACCCTTCGGATTTCAGCAAACCGGGAGGTCATATTCCATGAAAATGACCACCCGACTGGGTGAAATTTTGGGAGGTCAGATTTTACCAAATTTTAGCACCCGGGAGGTCATATTTGGTGAAATATGATCACCCAGCTAGCTAATCTTGAGCCACCTAACCTGAAATAACCCAATCCAGTTTTACCACCCTGGGGGTCATTTTTCATGAAAATGACCACCCGACTGGGTCATTTCTGCCGCCTGGCAAGCCATGCCACCCGGCAAAACTTTTTCTCTGATTCTTTGCACTTCTAATGCAGATATGACGGCAATGAGTGGTGAAGGTGTGGCCAGCCTTACCTTGAAGGAAAATACTCATCAAAAGCCCCACTATGAATGAAAGTGAATGAATGAGAGCCACCCATTCACCTCCCTCTTTCACCACTCACACTCACCTACCACCCTACTCACCTAGGTCTCATGAGTGGCAGAACACTCATTGCAAACATACAACTTTGGCCATCCCATCAATCTATCCTTGCTCCCTACACTCTTAGCAAATTTCTGGACAAATTGAGCAAGTGGATCACATGGCACTTGGGCCTAGCCATCTCCCATCACCACTAGAGCAATAATAGAGCAAATGGAGGAAAAGGGAGTGCCGACTGGCATAGGGTGCCACCCGGCATGGCTTCCCGGCCGGCATAAGAGGACGCCCGGCCTGGTTTGCCAGCCGGCATGGGTCGCCGCCCGGCCTGGCCACTCCTCCCCCCCAAGGCTCCTCTTGAGCCTATAAATAGATGGCTCACTCTCCTTTGCTTCTCCACCCTCAGCTGAAAACATTTTCTCTCCCTCACAAACTCTCTCCCTTTGCATTCCTCTTCTCACTTCACTACTCTCTCTAGTAAGTGCACTTTGCACTTAGCAATAAAAGTGTGCTTGGGACGAGCAAAGGTTTAAGCTTGGGGAGGTGTTGGTGGCCCTTAAAATCCAATATCGGCTACCAACCGGTCAGGAAATGCAAGGTAAAGACCAAAGTTTCATGAATATTTGCTTAAACTAATAAAGTTCCATGAGTTTTGGTGATATATATGTTTGCAGGTTCAAAAGGGCCAAAATTAGGTAAAAACATAAAGAAACGCCCCGTTGGCCGATCCTGCCGTAAAACAGCCGGCTGACAGGGTCGTATGAGGCTGAAATCAGGGCCAGGGCAGGGTCGTGACGGCTGAAATCAGAACTCAGCCGACAGGGTCATATCAGGATGAAATCTGCCACCCGGCTGGTTAAAACAGAGTCTCATCAGGCTGAACCATCCGACCCAGCCGACCCTGCAAAACACTCCACCATGAGGCCGTTTTCCATCCCTGGACTAAGGAGGGTAAAAAGTTGAGAGGTAAAGGAGGCATCCACGTGGCACAACTTGGACAAGTGAGGACATGACCCGGAGGGGGTCGACACCAAAAATGGGCCGCCGCCCGGCCTGGGACTTTTTCTCCCGGGGTGTCCAGCCCACTTGGCCCATCATGCCAACCGATGCCAAGTGGATAAGGCAGTTGAAAACCAACCCAAGAACCGTCATCCAGGCCAAATCTGAGCCATCCGAGCGAAGGCGGTCGGAAACCGACTCAATCATGTGGTCGCCCGACCTGGGTTGCCGCCCGGCGGTGCATGCTGCCCGGCGTGGCCCGCCGCCAGGCGGGGAAACTTTTGCCCACCGACTCTCCCTCACCTGCATGAGTAATCTCCCTCATCTTCGAGGCCAAATAACATGTAGTAGAATTCTTGCCCAAGTAATAAACTGAGTATTTCTATCCTTTTATTCTACAGGATCCTCGTGCATAACTTTTTATTGCTTCATAGCATTATCTTGTTGTGCTTACCAATTTTAGAACTGGTATAAAAGTCTATGTTTAGACTTAGCTTTCCTGGGATTGCATTCGTCCCCACGAGCTAGGTGGTAGGCGGTAGGTCGTGACAGCCCTGTCTGTCCAATATTGAATTCCACCACAAGATTCAAGTCACTAGATTCCACCACAAGATTCAAGTCACAAGATTCAAGTGAAGAAGAAGAAAAAGATCCCAAGACCAAGGACAAGAAGAAGAGATACTTCAACAAGGACAAGAGCAAAGGCAAAGGCAAAGCTCAAGACTACAAGAAGAAATTCTCTCGCAAGGAACTTGTTGGAGAGTGAACAAGTGACAACTCAAGTGATGAGTCCTCTTCCTTAAGTGATGAAGAAGTGGCCGGTCTAGCCATGATCAAGACCACACCTCCACGAGCTCTTCCTCCACCTCCCACGTGCCTCATGGCTGCGAGTCAACTTGGGGAGAGTGAGGATGAGAGCAGCGATGATAGCGATGATAAGGAGCACATGTGTGCCAAGTTGTGGAGCATGCTTGAGCAAGCCCGTGACATCGCCATCAAGAAGTCCACGATGTTGGAGGTGGTAAGAAAAGAGTGTAAGTTGGCTAAGGACCATGTTGATGAGCTTGAGAGTGAGCTCAAGGACCTTGTCACATCTCATGAGGCCCTAAAAAAGTTATGACAAACTCAAGGGTGATCATGTAGAGCTTCATGAGAAGTACAAGGCCTTCGAGATCACTTATGAGGCCATCAATATTGAGGACCTTGCCTCTCCCTCCTCTAGTTCATCAAAGAGAGATGCTTCTACTATGTGTGATGAACTAACCACCTCGGTCAAGGTTTCTTCTCTTGAGCCATTTGTTTTAGAAAACTATCACAAGCTCAAGGAAGAGAGGAAGATGGTGATGGACGGCTTTGAGAGGCTCACACGTGGTAGAGCCATCTGCAAGTAGATTCTTGGGAGGAACCTTGTGAACAATGTCTCCCACCAGGGACTTGGCTCATATCCCGCCACCATCGACATCATAGGGACGAGTGATTCCATCCCCGCATGGATCAAACCCCTTCTCGCCGATGAATACTATTGCGAGAGGTGTTGCAAGGATGGCCACGCCACCAAGGATTGTCCCATGGAGAGAAGTTCTATTGTTTTGCCTAATTCTAACTTGATCCATGAGAACACGCACTTCAAGCTTTTTAGGGACAAGGATGGCAAGGTGAAAGCTAAGGCCTTGGGACCACCAAACATGAAGAGGAAGGTCAAGAGCATATGGGTGCCTAAGTGCATTGTTGATCTTGAGAGATCGGCTACATACAAGTGGGTGCCCAAGAACAAGACCTAGATGGTGGTGGTGGTGGACCGAGCGCTTTCATAAAGATCATGTAAAGTCCACCACAAGTGACATGGACCTCAACGACCTATCTACTCATGACGGAGGTAACCATGGTTGTTCTTTGTAGTTGTAGTGTGTTTTTCCTTTCTCTTGCATTGCATGGTAATTAGGACTCCTTTGTGACTAGTATGCTTTGCATCCATGCATGTGTAAATAACTAAAAGAAAGACACATAAAAAAATTAGTTAATGTCTAACCCATCCAAGATAGCTATAAGCAAGGGGGAGTGCTTGAGATGGTGGTTTGACTTCTCTCAAGGCAAGGGCATGGCTAATAGTGAGTAAGCTTGGGAAGGGCTCAAACTTGACATTGTTAGGTTTCCTTTGTGTCTTGTTCTTTAACATTGCTTGCATTCACATGGCATGTTTACTTTCATTGCATTGAAAATTGCTTGTTGCATGCATCATATAGGAAACACTAAGGAGGCTAGTCCCACTTGGAGATATTTGTCCCTCATGCTCTATATGAGATTACATCTTCATAAGTGTGACCAAAGGAAAGGATTGTGCTTCATGCCCATTGAGCAAGCTCTTATGAACTCCGAGGTTAAATCTACTTGCACAGTTCTTGGACTAAGGCTCATACATACCCTTTGGTTCTTATTTGCCTTGGTTTTTATTTGCTCGATCTTCCATTTGGCATTTGCGAAAACGATGAGGCCATAGAGTGCCACTATTTGAAAATGAGTGTTTGAGAGTTCCCTCTATATTCCAAGCGGGGTGTTTGTTTTGTATTTGGCAAGGACACTTGGAAAATGGAGAAATTCCTTGATTCAGCCAAAATTTGATAGTGACCGTACAGTCCGATCTTCGGACCGTACTGTCCTGTTAGTGCTCACGGGCGTAGTGTTCTGGAGAAGTCTGGTCGTAAACACCGGATAGAACGGTCCGAGTGACCGGACCATCCAGTCTGTATGTGCTAGCAGACCCAGAGCTGACCGGACCGTCTGGTCACTCGAGTTGACTGTGACACCCCAGGTGTCTCACTTCTATTTAAAAAACATGAGAAGCATAAATCATGAATAACATAGCATGAAATGTCGTAGCCTCACTTCACTTATTTAAATTAATTCCAGGTAATTAAGAACCCTGCAAAACAAATTGTGAGCCAAATGAAATTTTATTATACAACATATGCCAACTAAATTCATAATCAAATCAGTAATATTAAGATATAATTTTATGAATTCAATGAGCATTTTACCAATTGTGGAAATACCCCAATTAATTAATTAAAACATAGAACCCTTTCACAATGGGGAATGAATTATAAAATATCTATAAATTTTCTGACCAAATGGGCCCCACCAGAGCACTAGAAATATCTCTAAGGACCCTTGTGCAAAATTCCATGAATTTAGGAGCTCTCTAGCTATTTGTTTTAGAATTTCCATTGACCAAGGACTGCTTTGCAAGAAATCTAAAAGATGAGGGGGTTCAGAGAAAAATCGATCTTCTTCATCCTCTCACTAGCGCAAAGCTTTCTCTCTACCGACGCCTTCCATCTCCCCCGCACGCCACCGCCTACACACCCCCGCCTCGGAACTCCTCGCGAGCAACAGTGCCGCTGACCGTCCTCTTCTATCCCATCCGTCACCATCTGCTGTCGCGCGCTCAACCACACCCAACTAAGCGCACTCAAACCGCGACCCCTCTCCGAAGCTCTCTCACTTCAACGCTGCCCTCTGCTCTCCCCATTTCCTCCCCTCTGCACTCTGCTCCTCCCCATCATCACCGAGCCCGCTTGAGCTCGAGTCCCGCTCCCCCCCCCCCACTGCTCCCTGAACCGAGCCAGAGACACAAATCGATGCGCACAAACCCACTCCCCCACCCCACGTACTTGCCCAGCTGAAACCGAGCGCGCCTTGGCCAAATCGAAGAAGAACCAAGGTGAACCCCTCTAGCGACCTCCTTCGCCGCGGGCCGAAATTCCTCGCCCCTGGTAAGCCTCATCTCCTCCTTCCACTTCTCCCGTGCGCGTAAACCATCTACGCATTTCCCTGACCTGTTTCCCCTTTGTTTCCTCCACTGGAGTCGATGGCATTCCGAGTTGTCCCCCTGTCACTGCCCTATTTCTGGCCAACCGACGCCGCCTCCACGACGAGCTCCTACCTCTGGTCCTCCCCGACACCAACCACCACGATGTCGACGACCATCTCGTCCCCGTGAAGCTGTAGGAGCCAACCCCGATGGATTTGGTGCTCCGAGCCATTCTCCCAACATCGCCGAACCTTCCTCTTCCGCCACCTCTCGCTGACGACCACCTCCCGGTGAGAACCCGACCTAGCGAACCCCTCCTCTCCTTTTGTCGTGATACGCGCTCCATTTTCCCCGCTCCGACGAGCCTACTGGCAATCCCACAGGCAGCCTGCATTTCGCCTACATGGCGCCTATGTATCACCCACGTGGCTTCGATGTGGCACTCCTTTAACCAGAAAATATCCAGAAATTCCTAGAAAAGGCTTAAAACTTTGAAAACTCATAGTAAATCAATTTTAAACCAATTAAAGCCCAACCAAATTTTGTTGGAATCATCTTTCAGTGCTCTAATTTAGTAAAATGATAAATAGCTACCTCTGTACATGTATTTTTATTGATTCTTTTAATTGTCCAAAAACCAAATAATTCACTAGAAATTTTAGTTTGGAAAAATATGAAGTATTTTAGTCCCTAGAAATTATTTAGTGTGTTTGCTGAGATTAATCATAGTAATTATTCTGTAAATAATTTGCCTTTTCCACTTGGCACAAAAATTACTCATATATACCTCTATCCACAGTAAATCACCCATGTCCAGAAACATATTTTCACTATACTAATTAATTTAATTGCTCATATCACTTATTCACCTTGCTTAATTGCATAAAGAATATATATACCTAAAATCTTAATTAACAACCCAACTTCTTTGAAGCATATGGCTTCGAGAACATAATATTAATTTTAATTGACATTAAAACCCTATGTGCTTGCATGCATCATGTCATTGCATTCAACAGTATTCCGCTAATGCCGTTAATTCAATTCTGTCATATAGGTAACGACAACCAAGAGCAAGGGAAAGACTTCCAGAAGCACATTGACCCTCAAGAGCAAGAAGTGGTAGTTGCTAGCACTAACATCGATCCAGGCAAGCCCCGGTTTACATTTGCCTTTTTACAAAATTTTGCTAGTTTATCTTACTAGTGTCTATACTTATTGTTGCATTAGGTCATAGGAGTTGATTGAAACCCACCTTGCATGATATCCAAATGACCTATGCTATTGTCTTAGAACTTGGTAGAATCGGTACTGTTATGCTATGCTTAGTAATTGGCAGTCTCATTAAGAAAGTATTATTATTACTAAGGAATGAATTTGACCACTGGAACATGAATTATTAAAAGAAGTTTATTTATGTTATGACCGGGCAGGGATAATGCATGGGTAGGTTTGCAACAACACATGGGTGTTGACTGTGGTAGCCCTGCCTTGTCGAACCTAGGACCCGTCCGGGGTTGGCCCCTTGATTAAGTATTAAACAGTACCAAATACATGCTAGCTTATAGGCAGTAGTAAACCGATGTAGCATTAAAGGTCACTTGCATTGAGGACGGTTAAGGTGCGTTGGTCATTGACCCTCCTGCTACTGGAGTGGGCGGTTCAAACCACAAAGTACTGTTGGTAGAACGGCATGCTTACTCGACATCACCACACTCGGGCTGAGGTGTAGGTGCTTTTCTTGCGAAAGGTTGCCATATACGACCTTAATTGGTGCATATGTGTTATGCATCTCGGGTTTTTCCTAGCTGGTGTAAATCGATTGCAATTGTTGTCCCTCGCAGTAATGAGTACCACTTGGTCACCATGCCAATCACATAGTTGCACCTAATATTATGGAATGGATTATGTTGCTTATTGATGATGACGATCAGTATTATTATTGCTCTTATATCGTATTAACTTATTTATTGTTTTATTACCCTTTTGTTGCAACTAATGTTACATTTCGGCTCAACCCAATTAAATTGACAATTAAAACATGATAAAACTAATAGGTTGCTTAGTGCGAGTCCTTTTAATCAAGCCACATATTAGAGCCTTTGCATGTTTAGGTGTCTGACGGGTAAGTCTTGCTGAGTAATTAGTACTCAGGCTTTGTGCCATTGTGTTTTTCAGGTGATGAAGAAATAGAATTGTCTGTAGATGTGATGCCCTGGGACATGCAAGTCCCTGAGGGTTGGACCGCCCACTGGCAGTCGGACTCGCTGCCGCAGTGATGTTGCTTGTTGATAGGGTGATGGTCCTTCGGGCATGGATCACCACCAGGCTGTACCATCGAGCGTAGTTCCTTTAGGAATTTGCTTCCGCTGTTTCAAAACATTTATGAACTTGTATTAATTCCGCTGCACTCTGAATCATCGTATTAATGTAATATTCAACTTAAATTTGGACCAATGTTGTATCAAGTGTCTGCGCTATCAGCACCGTCGAGACCTCGATCCAGGTCATCTTGAGCCTCAATCATGTCATGCTCAAGATCTGCTGCATCCAGCAAGGCTTGGTCACGTTCTTCTATAATTGCATCCATCTCTTCATTCTTTGCTTGAATTTCTTGGTTCAGTTCTACAATTTCCTCATCCTTAGCTTGTTTTTCGACTTCAGAAAGTTGAAGTGCAGCATGAAACACATCCAGACGCCGGCACAAGTTTGTGCATAAGGCAAAAGTGGATAAGCCATAATACTCTATTATGGGCAGCATAGGACCATGGTGGCGATGGTTTGGATCAAAGATGAAATCCACACGCCTAATCCACTCGAAGTCCGTCACATCATTAATGGGCAGCAAGGCGATGGGTGTTCAGGCAACATCATGCTTGTGGTCTTCACAGAACCGAGTAAGTGCCTTGAATGCAGCTACATTCCAGGTGGATGGTAGATCTGTCCCGATGACACTAATGGTCCAAGATTCCCATGCGGGAATGACCGAGTAATTGGCGGGAACTGCCACATGGATGACACATGAGGGGACTCCATGCTCCTAAAATTCCTTGCCAACATAGGTGGGAGGAATGGAATATCTGAATCTCTGGAGAACTCTCCAAAATAGGTGAACCATCCCTGTGAACTCCAGGCCGTCAGTGATCTCCCAATCTGGTGGCGTTTGATTGGTGTTTTCAGCCATCTACAAGGAAAGTACTTTAATTAAGTCAAAGAGTACGATCGAGCTAGAATTTTTATGAAACTCTGTTGCAACAATAGTAGTAGAAAAAGTGCAACCAATACATAACATAAGTCAACATAGTCTTAAGTGCATGAACTCTGAATATGTGGCCATCGAGTTACAAAAGCATCTCACACAGTGATCCCCCAAAATACCACAACCTCGCATGGTCGACAAAAGCTACCTACCCAACTTGTCCTGCCTACATGACCTAGTCCGGTCTATCATGATCCCCTAAGTCCTGTCTCTGGCTTGTGCCTCATAGTCCATGTCAGACTCCTCGTCCATGTCCTCGTCCCGATCATCATGGAGTATGGAGAACAAGAGGATGTAGAGATGTCGCCGGTCGGTATTAATGATGTGGAAATGATGGATCTGGAGGAACCAGAAGAGCCTATGGAACTAGAAGAACCAGAAGAGCCGGAAGACATAGGTCAGGAGTAGTTGGATCACTACACCCCGGTGTATGGTCGTGTAATATAAGTATTCCTAGTTCGATGTAGGAGTGTAAACCTTGCATTGTGTGTCCGCAATACCGTAGTTAGACGTTGGCACACATGGTGTCCTTCTGACAATCATGTAGTCTGAATTGAATTAATGAAGATGGTTGTTACTTGTGAAATCTATCCGTGCCTCTTGCAAATTTATATTCTTGCACATGTATTTTTATGGATTATTTGAGGAATAACTAATGTGCAACTGTATAAATTGCAGCATGGTGCATACTCGGAATCAGGATGACCTGAAAGCTCTCAGCAAGGAGCTAATGCTGAGCCCTCACTAGCTGAGGTATTGGCTGCTGCACTCAATCGACAGCAAAATGACTCTGAGATTCTTCATCGGCTAGTGGATATCACGTCCCATCTAGCTGGACAGGGAGGCCACCGTAACAACAACAATCAGCCTCGATAGAGCACCTACTCAGATTTTCTAGGTACTCATCCACCAACCTTCGAGCGCACCAGAGAACCTCTAGATTTCGATCACTGGCTGCGCCAGACCAAGTTGAAGTTTGGTCTACTGGAATGCACCAAAGCACCAGAAGGTGCTATTCGCCGCCCAACAACTCTAGGGCTCTGCTAGTGCCTGGTGGGCAAATTATGAAGCTTCTCTGCCCGCTGGACGCCGTGTTGAATGGAATGAGTTTAAGACTGCATTTCGTGCTCATTTCATTCCAGTCGGCCAAATGTAGAGGAAATTACAGGAATTTATGGATCTAAAACAAGGAGGGAGGAATGTCCTCCAATATTCTGAAGGTTTTAATCATCTGGCTCAGTATGCTACTGAGTATATCAATACTGAGGATAAAAAGAGATATGCATTTCTGCGTGGTATGAATGCCACCCTTAAGAAGCGTCTGACTTGGCAAACAACCGGCACATACAACGACTTGGTCAATGCTGCTATTATCTAGGAATGCGCTTTGCACCAAGTTGAAGAAGAAGATCGCAAAAGAAAGTCCCCTGCTAGTGCCTCTGCTGCCCCACAGGCGAAGCACCGCCTGATTTACACTTCACCTACCGGACAACATTTCCAGGCATCTCCACAGCAGCAGAACTTTCCACCCCGTGCACCGTACCAATAGCAGAACACTCAGTACCGTGCACCATACCAGTAGCAAGGGAATCAGACTGCTCATGCCCCACAGCCTGGTGATCGTGGAAGCAGTTATCCGTGCTACAACCGCGGTCGTACCGGCCACTTTGCCAAGAACTGCATTGCACCGAGGCGCAACAACAACAACAACCACAACAGCAACCAGCGTCAGAACCAGAGCAGGAATGTGAATGCACCGTCTTGTGGTGCCCAAGTGAACTACACAAATGCTAAAGATATTCCTCAGGGCAAACCCGTGCTAACCGGTACACTCTCGCTCTATCACTAGCCTGTCCTTGCACTTTTTGATTTTGGTGCTACGTATAACTTCATTAGCAAAGCTTGTGTGCAAAAATATACACTCCACACCACCATCAGCTGGTATCAGAGCCGTGGTCCATGATAATACAACATTTAAATCATATTTTCAAAAACTACGACATTTGCAAGTGAGGATACGTTAGTATTGCCCATGTAGATAATAGGGTGGTGGCAAAGCTAACCTGGCTTATGATTGTTTATATTACTTGCATCTACGGCTTCTTCAGACAAAGGTACGTGCGTGCTTAACCGACACGCGTGATATCGGTGTCTGTGCTCGCAGGCGGATACGAGACACTGTTGGCTCGTGACTTATCACGGGGCAGTCCTTTTCCATGGATCGTTACTAGTAGAAATGTGCTTCTTTTCATAGTCTTTTAAATTTGATGTATTGTTTCTGGAATGGATTTTTTGCAGGTAAACTAATGCCGTCAGTATAATGCCGTTAGTATAAGATTGACTTACATGTTGAGTGCGGGTCGTCACCAAGTATCCATGCCGCTAAGTATCGGCAAAGATAGGTGTTGTGTTGTGAGGAACGATAGGTTAATAAAATGAAATTTTTGCATCATGCATCCCATTATAACTAAACTAAAACTTGTTCTCCTCTTTCTCACGAACCTCTGAATAAAAATATTCATAACTATTAATTTGCTCAACTAAATAAGACATACAAATACTTTTTGGAAAGCTCTCAACATCCCCTGTCACCTAGAATGTAAATTAAAATTCGATCATAACAGTAACAACCTCAGAAACAGAGAACAAGTACAATCTGTCAACTCACTGTTTTCAGCATGACCCTGAACTTAAAAATTTCATAACTAAAGTTGTACTTCGAATTTGCAAGAGTTTAAACCCAATATGGAAAGACCTTGAAGTCTATTTTCATCTCCAATAGGTTTCATAATTTTGTTGCTTTCCCTCTGTCTAGTAGAGCCAAAACACTCAGCCTCTGTCATCCTAAAACAGAATCTGCCAACCTGAACATGCAAAATTCATAAGTCCAGATTTACTTGAAATTTTTGAGAATATAAATATAATCTGGAAAGTTATAACCTGGTTCCAACCCCCAATTTTTAAGACCTTGCTTTCTGTTCAAAATATGCACTTTTCTGACTGTGGTACAGTCAAGACAGAATCCGTTTTAAAACCCATCACCGAATTATTGCCCCTTGAAGCTGGAAAATGTGAACTAAAAACTTGGTTTCTGTATTTCATAGCACTTTATATGAAATGCATCTTTACTGTAGGGAAAGTTTGACTCAATCAAATTGTTGTGATGTAGTTTTGCTATCATTACCAGCACCATGACAGTTGTTAGTGATATGCATTTTGCCCATGGAACACTGTACTCACCATTGGGTTTTTGTTCCATATGGGTGACCACGGTTTTGAGGAGGTTTCGCATGACGGGTGGTGCTAGACCACCGGTCTCCACCACCGTGGCTTTCCTACACTTTTGTGGGATCTGCTACACTTGCTGGGCTACGACGAGCCGCCCTCCTACAAGGGCCGCGAGATCCGCCGCCACGGGGTGACTCTTGCTGAGGTGCGCATCAGCGTGCCCACTCACCCACGCAATCTCGACATGGCGGGGATGGAGAGCACGACGACTTGTGGGAGCCTCTGTGAGGGCTTGGAGAGAGTCGCCCATAGGGCCCTCACTCACTTCTACGGGTGCCACACAGCAGAGCTCTCTGGGACTCCGTTTGAGATGATTCCCATCTGGCACCAGGCGAACCCTGTCTGGCAGAGGCGTGTGAGGTGCATCGCCCGTGACGACTACCCGGCATATCACGCGGGGTACCACCGTGTGTCCCACTACTCCGAGTACCTCCTCAACTTGGATGAGGAGGCTAGCAGCCACAGTAGCATTTTACTGGCTGACGCCAAGCAGGCCTAGGTGCAGAGGAATGATCTGCAGACACAGGTTGACGTATAGCAGAGGGAGATTCAGCGGCTGACCGCTGCTCTTGAGGCGAGCGGGACTCGTGTTACTGAGGTCACTGGACAGCGCAACACCCTCGCGTAGGAGGTTGATAGACGTGGCGTGATTATGCAGCAGCGTGCCAACCACAACGAGCACCTGCAACATCAGTTGACGGCTGCACAGCACGAGATGGAGCTCATGGGAGAGGATCTAGAGACCCTGGCTCACGAGAACCAGGGCTTGTAGCAGCAGTTAGAGGCGGTCCTGGCTCCACCGGCAGCACCCGAGGACATCTCTGGTCTACCGCCTGACCGTGACATGGAATTTAAGATAGAGCTACAACCAGGAACTTCTCCGATATCCTGTCGCCCGTATAAAATTGCCCCGAATGAGCTGGCTAAGTTGAAAAAGCAATTGAATGAGTTAGTGGAAAAGGGATTCATTCGCCCAAGCACTTCACCTTCGGGCATCCCTGCTGTTTTTGTGAAAAAGAAGGACAAGTCATTGCGCCTTGTTGTTGACTGTCGGCCTCTTAACAAAGTTATCATCAAGAACAAATACCCATTACCCCGTATACATATCCTCTTCGACCAATTGGTTAGTGCTAAGGTCTTTTCAAAGATTGACCTCCGTTCGGGCTATCATCAAATCAAGATCAGAGCCGAGGACATTCCGAAGACCGCCTTCTCTACTAGATATGGGTTGTTTGAGTATCTAGTAATATCATTCAGATTGACAAATGCCCCTACCCATTTCATGTACCTCATGAATTCGGTATTCATGCCCGAGTTGGTCAAATTTGTGGTAGTATTCATTGATGATATCCTCATCTATTCTAAGTCCAAGGAAGAGCATGCTGAACATCTTCACATTGTTCTCCAACGCCTCTGAGATCACAAGCTGTATGAAAAATTCAGCAAGTGTGAATTTTGGTTGGACCGTGTGCCATTTCTTGGTCACATAGTCTCTACAGAAGGTATCTCGGTGGATCCTAGCAAAGTTCAAGATGTGTTAGATTGGAAGTCACCAAACACGATTCATCAAGTACGCAGTTTCCTCGGGCTAGCTGGATAATATCGTAGGTTCATTCCAAATTTCTCTCGGCTGACCAAACCCATCACGGAGCTCTTGAAAAAGGATAAGAAATTCAATTGGAACAACAGTTGTGAAGAATCATTTCAAGCATTGAAGAAATTATTGACCACTTCCCTAGTACTGGCTCAACCAGACATTACCAAGCCGTTCGACGTGTATTGTGATGCATCTGGGACAGGGCTTGGATTTGTGCTCATGCAGGAAGGTTGTGTCATTGCCTATGCATCTCGACAACTATGAAAGCATGAAGAGAACTATCCAACTCATGATTTGGACCTAGCTGTAGTTGTACTTGCACTAAAAATATAGAGGCATTATTTGCTCAGAAACTTAGTGCACGTCTACCCGGATCATAAGATCATAAAATATATCTTTACCCATACTGATCTGAACATGAGACAGCATTGGTGGCTGGAGCTGATTAAGGATTATAACCTGGAGATTCATTATCATCTGGGCAAGGCCAATGTAGTCGCTGATGCGTTGAGTAGGAAGGTACACTGCCATCACCTAGTACTGGAATATCAGAACAACGGCAACCACGTCACTGCTTCCGAACCCAGCCTTCACATTTTGCCTGCCATAGTGATTAGCAACCTTAGTGTACATTCTACTATTCATGAAGAAATCATTGTTGCACAGAAAAATGACATTGGTATGAATCATATCCGTCAAAACATTAAGAAGGGTAAAGCAAAATGCTTCACTCAAGACGCCGACGGTACCCTATGGTTCAATAACCGTTTGGTAGTACCAAAAGACTTTGAACTTAGACGGAAAATCTTGGATGAAGCACATCACTCCAAGTACTCCATCCATCCGGGTAGTAATAAAATATACCAAGATCTAAAGAAGAATTTTTGGTGGACAAGAATGAAGCGAGAAGTAGCTTGATATGTTGCAGAATGTGATACTTGTCAGAGAGTTAAGGCTAACCATTTGAAACAAACCGGATTGCTTCAACCATTGAGTATTCCCGCTTGGAAATGGGAGGACATCAGCATGGAATTTATTGTTGGCCTACCTCTCACTTCGCGTAAGCATGATTCTATTTGGGTCATTGTGGACCGACTCACCAAATCTGTTCACTTCTTGCCGGTCAACAATAGATACAGAATACGACAATACGCAGAGCTATACATTGCAAGAATCCTGTGTCGTCATGGAGTACCCAAGACCATCATCTCAGATCGTGGTTCGCAGCTTGTCGCTCGTTTCTGGGAACAGCTGCATGCATCTTTGGGTACAAGCCTAATTCGTAGTTTTGCTTACCATCCTAACACCGATGGGCAGACAGAGCGTGTCAACCAAATTTTGGAAGATATGCTTAGGGCATGTGTTTTAACACATGGTGGTAACTGAGATGAGTATCTACCCTACGCTGAATTCCCGTATAACAACGGATACCAGGAGAGTGTGAAAATGTCACCATTTGAAGCACTCTATGGCCGCAGTTGTAGAACACCATTAAACTGGTCTAAATCTGGAGAAAGAGTAACCTTTGGTCCTGATCTTGTCAAAGATGCAGAAGAAAAAGTTCATACCATTCAGGCAAATCTTAAGGCTGCCAAATGCCGTCAAGAGAAGTACGCAAACAGACGGCATAGACCACTGTACTTCAATAAGGGTCACTACGTCTATCTTCGAGTGTCACCCATGAAGGGTATCCAACAGTTCGGAGTCAAAGGAAAGTTAGCTCCCCGTTATATTGGACCATTCCAAATTTTGGAATGATGTAGAAATGTAGCCTACAAGCTGGAGTTACCCGCTAATCTATCTAGAGTTCATAATACCTTCCATGTCTCTCAGTTGAAGCGGTGTCTCAAACCACCCATTGACAAAATCTTGGAAGAGTATGACCAACTTCAACCAGACCTCACATACTCTGAACAACCGATAAGGATCCTCGATGAGAAAGAGCGCACAACCCGTAAGAGAACACTCAAATTCTATAAAGTTCAATGGAGTAATCACTCAGAAGATGAATCCACTTGGGAATCTGAAGAATTGCTGAGTACACATTACTCAAAAATTTTGTCGTCATACGCAGGTATGTTTTGACCACCATACTTCCCTCTAGTTTGCCTTGTTCATAATCTTGGGATGAGATTTCTTTAAGGAGGGAGGGCTGTGACACCCTAGGTGTCTCACTTCTATTTAACAAACATGAGAAGCATAAATCATGAATAACATAGCATGAAATGTTGTAGCCTCACTTCAATTATTTAAATTAATTCCAGGTAATTAAGAATCCTGCAAAACAAATTGTGAGCCAAATGGAATTTTATTATACAACATATGCCAACTAAATTCATAATCAAATCAGTAATATTAAGATATAATTTTATGGATTCAATGAGTATTTTACCAATTGTGGAAATACCCCAATTAATTAATTAAAACATAAAACCCTTTCACAATGGGGAATTAATTATAAAATAACTATAAATTTTCTAACCAAATGGGCCCCACCAAAGCACCAGGAATATCTCTAAGGACCCTTGTGCAAAATTCCATGAATTTAGGAGCTCTCTAGCTATTTGTTTTAGAATTTCCATTGACCAAGGACTGCTTTGCAAGAAATCTGAAAGATTAGGGGGTTCAGAGAAAAATATCTTTTCTTCCTCCTCTCACTGGCGCAGAGCTTTCTCTCTGCCGACGCCTTCCCTCTCCCCTGCACGCCACCGCCTGCACACCCCTGCCTTGGAACTCCTCGTGCGCAATAGTGCCGCTTACCCTCCTCTTCTGTCCCATCCGTCACCCTCTGCCATAGCGCGTGCCTAACCGTCTCCGCTCCCCTCTGCGCCATTGCCATGATCTCCGGCAAAACATCAATGCCAAGAGCTCCTACCGCTCCCCCTCGCTCAACCACACCCAACTAAGCGCACTCAAACCGCGACCCATCTCCGAAGCTCTCTCACTTCAACGCTGCCCTTTGCTCTCCCCATTTTCTCCCCAATGCACTCTGCTCCTCCCCACCATCACCGAGCCAGCTCGAGCTTGGGTCCCGCTCCCCCCCCCCCCACTGCTCCCCAAACCGAGCCAGAGACACAAATCGTTGCGCACAAACCCACTCCCCCTCCCCACGTACTTGCCCAGCTGAAACCGAGCGCGCCTTGGCCAAATCGAAGAAGAACCGAGGTGAACCCCTCCGGCGACCTCCTTTGCCACGGGCCGAAATTCCTCGCCCTGGTAAGCCTCATCTCCTCCTTCCACTTCTCCCGTGCGCGCAAACCATCTATGCATTTCCCTGACCTGTTTCCCCTTTGTTTCCTCCACCGGAGTCGACAGCATTCCGACTTGTCCCCCCGCTGCTACCCTATTTTCGGCGAACCGATGTTGCCTCCACGACGAGCTCCTACCTCCCGTCCTCCCCGACACCAACAACCACGATGCCGACGACCATCTCGTCCCCGTGAAGCTATAGGAGCCAGCCTTTTTCCAAAATTTTGCTAGTTTATCTTACTAGTGTCTATACTTATTGTTGCATTAGGTCATAGGAGTTGATTGAAACCCACCTTGCATGATATCCAAATGACCTATGCTATTGTCTTAGAACTTGGTAGAATCGGTACTGTTATGCTATGCTTAGTAATTGCTAGTCTCGTTAAGAAAGTATTATTATTACTAAGGAATGAACTTGACCACTGGAACAGGAATTATTAAAAGAAGTTTATTTATGTTATGACCGGGCAGGGATAATGCATGGGTAGGTTTACAGCAACACATGGGTGTTGACTGTGGTAGCCATGCCTTGTCGAACCTAGGACCCGTCCATGGTCGGCCCCTTGATTAAGTATTGAACAGTACCAAATACATGCTAGCTTATAGGCACTAGTAAACCGATGTAGCATTAAAGGTCACTTGCATTGAGGACGGTTAAGGTGCGTTGGTCATTGACCCTCCTGCTATTGGAGTGGGCGGTTCAAACCACAAAGTACTGTTGGTAGAACGGCATGCTTACTCGACGCCACCACACCCGGGCTGAGGTGTAGGTGCTTTTCTTGCGAAAGGTTGCCATATACGACCTTAATTGGTGCATATGTGTCATGCATCTCGGGTTTTTCCTAGTTGGTGTAAATCGATTGCAATTGTTGTCCCTCGCAGTAATGAGTACCACTTTGTCACCATGCAAATCACATAGTTGCACCTAATATTATGGAATGGATTATGTTGCTTATTGATGATGACGATCAGTATTATTAACTTATTTATTGTTTTATTACCCTTTTGTTGCAACTAAAGTTACATTTTGGCTCAACCCAATTAAATTGACAATTAAAACATGATAGAACTAATAGGTTGCTTAGTGCGAGTCCTTTAATCAAGCCACCTATTAGAGCCTTTGCATGTTTAGGTGTCCGACGGGTAAGTCTTGCCGAGTAATTAGTACTCACGCTTTGTGACATTGTGTTTTTCAGGTAATGAAGAAATAGAATTGCTTGTAGATTTGATGCCCTGGGACATGTAAGTCCCTGAGGGTTGGACCGCCCACTGGGAGTCCGACTCGTCGTCGCAGTGATGTTGCTTGTTGCTAGGGTGATGGTCCTTCGGGCATGGATCACCACCAGGCTGTACCATCGAGCGTAGTTCCTTTACGAATTTGCTTCCGCTGTTTCAAAACATTTATGAACTTGTATTAATTCCGCTGCACTTTGAATCATCGTATTAATGTAATACTTAACTTAAATTTGGACCAATGTTGTATTGTCAACTGTCTGCGCTATCAGCACCGTTGGGACCTCGATCCTCCAGGAAGGGGTGCCACATTGACCACGAGATGCATCTCCCGATCTGAGCCATTGATCCTTCCTTGATTGAAACATGGCCATTCATTCGAGTTTTGACATAGGTCAAGAAGTGTCAGACCAATTTGGTTGGTTCCTTGTTCATTCCTCCAAGCCGAGAGCATGCCCAGACTTCGCCACCTCTGCTCTCACCGTCGCCGACCAGGGCCAAACTCTCCACCTCGCTCCCGACATGCCGACCTTTAACGTTGTCGACCCGAGCCACCGCACCGCCGTAGCTCGCACACCACCGCTCGCCCGCACCGTGTCTGTGCTGCCTCACCACAGCGTGCTCCCCGAGCCACCACCTCAACCTTGCTGCCAACGCGCCTGTCGCTGCAAGCTCCAGCCTCGAGCACAAGCGTCATTGCTCTCTTCGTCTCCACCTACCGCGCGCACAAGCTCCAGCCCACCTCACTCCCTCTACCAATTGCTAGGGCAAGGATTCCTAGGATTTCTGAGAAACCATGAGGATATGTGCCATGGTTTGCAATATATGTGATGAGTAATTGACGTGAGCGGATTTGATGTTTGAGTTGAAATGCAGGAATCCAGGGATTGCATGGGTTTGCATATCATGGTTATGACTAACCGGAGTTGGTGGAGATATTGGTGATATTGCAGGAGATGGGAAATGTGTTTGGTTGTCTCATGATGTGTAGGTCACTGGAGTCGACTTGGCGGTCAAGGGCGAGAGGATCGGGCACAAGTAGGGGACTTGGGGCCAGACGATCGAGATGTCGGGTGAAGTCAAGGGTGTTCCACACCGTACACGTGGAGAGGCAAGAAGCATGGACGGTTTCGCGGCTGAGCCTTAAAACCATTGTGGTGATGAAGACGGCGTGGTGACCAAGTCAAGGCGAACAGGATGCCGGTGCAAGTGACAAGGGGTCCCGATGGACAGAGACTGGGAGAGACTTGCCGATGGTCAGGATCACGGGACAAGGTGACACGCGTTGACATCGAGAAGTCATGCTTTGAGAAGCGTGCAAGGCGGTTTCCCAATTTGGGCCTCAAAACCAATGGCGGTGGTTGGTGGTGCATGTGACACCATCATAGAGCTTGCTTCAAGACGAAGCAAGGACGTGAAGCGTCCGATGGTATTCGGGCGATGAGGAAAAAGATGGACGGTTATGTCCCCGGTGGTAGGTGGGTGTGTTATGTAGGTCAAGGGTAGAGTGGTCATATGGACAATAGACCCTTGGCCTATATAAGGAGAGGTGTGACTGGTGGGAGAGGTGCCTCTCTTTCCATTAGCCTTGTGTTAGGACTCTATTCAAAGTGCTAGGAGAGGACTTCATGTTTTAGAGGAGAGGAAAGGGTGTGTGAGAGACATCTCTTGCTCTTCGAAATAGTGGGATGAAGAGGGTGGCTTCCTAGCCTTGCACCTATGGATCTTGTAAGCACCTTTCTATGATATGAGAAGTATTTTTGTGCTCAAGATTTCCCTCTTCACTTGGATCCCGAAATTCCCTTTTTCTTATTTTCGGAGCTATTTTAGTGGTGATTCTTGATCTCATTTTTGGACGAGTTTTTGGCTCGGATTTCTTGAGAAACTTATTATTAGGATGAGCTAGAACTATCCTCTATGGATCCTTCACCGAATCAATAGCTCTAGCACCTTCGATTTGAAGGATTTCTCAAGTTTCACCTTTTTGGTGTTTTTGGCACATGATCTGAAATTCGTGATGATTCCTTGAGCCAATTGAAATGATTTTCTAGAATTAGGGTCATTATGTGATGAGGATTCACTGGTCCAGAAATCGCATCATTTGGAGTTCGTTTGGTTAGGTTTTGGAGAAGATTTGCCAAATTCCCGAAAGTTTTTGTCGGGGTCGATCGACATTGCCGACGACCAGGACCAGCACTACCGGTGGGTCTTAGAACCCCGCACTAGCACTGCTGATGGGCCAGATCGGCACTGCCAATGGGGCCAACTGGCACTGCCGATGGTGGTTCAGTAAGGTGTAGTTTGTGAGGTTTTTGACTATCTCGAGTCTCTACTCTTTCCTTTTTGTTTCTGTTGTGTTTCTTGCTGTGGTTGATCACTCCTAGGGCTAGTACACCACTAGTTGGTGTGTGTAGTCTTGGTGATCAGTTCGGAGGCTGGCTTTTGGGTTGTTTTTGGGATATAGGCCAAGTTCTCTTGGAGAATTTTGATTGGCTCCCATTCACCCCCCCCCCCTCCTGATCGCCTTCTCGGTCCTTCAATTGGTATCAGAGCCGGTTTGATCACTAGTTGACCTTCACTGGCTTTGTGATCCGAAGCCAACATGGAGAAGCATGCTATTAAGCTCTGGATGTTCGATAGAGAGGACTTCCCCTACTGAAAGTCACGGACCTAGGCGTATCTGCTGAGTCAAGGACGTGCAATTTGGGAGATTGTTGAGCAGGAGTATGCTATACCACAGGACCTGAACACTGCATCTGCAGGTGAGTTAGTCAGGTATGAGAACAACTCCAAAGCTATCAATATTTTGCTCTCTGTACTTGGTAGGAGTGAACATGATATGGTTGCACACCTTGACACTGCTCATGCTATTGGGTTAAGCTCTGCAATTACCATGAGGGTAACAACCAAGTCAAGTCTATGCGTAAGGATTCTTACAATAGACAGTACCAAACCTTTGCACAAAAACCTGGCGAGTCACTAGATGACACCTTTCGTAGGTTTGAGGCAATTGTGTGCAACTTGCGGGCTTGTGGTAACCTTGTGTACAATGACAATGATAGAGCTAAGAAACTACTGTACTCACTTGATGAAAATGTTTAGGGGGTTAAAATTGCTGCTCTAGAAGAAACTGCTGAATTCAATACCTTCAACTATGAGCAGCTATATAGCAAGCTGAAATCTCATGAACTATCTAGGAAACCTTGTCCTAATCTTGCTATTCCTGCTTCTAGCATGGCTTTGCTTTCTAGTTCTCAGAAGGGTGATCATAGTTGTGCTTCTTATGGAACTAATCCCTCACTTGACAAATCTTCCTTGGAGTTTGCTTTGTCTTCTCTTGTTGCAGCTTCCGATGAACAGATGGAGTGCATTCCTGATGAGGAGCTGTCCTTGCTCACAAGGAAGTTCAGGAAGTTCTACAACAACTGGAAGGAGAGAAGAGGTGGTGGTTCAAGAACCTGCTTCGAGTGTGGTGACCTGGGACATTTCATTGCTGACTGTCCCAAGAAGAAGAAGAAGGCTGGGTACCGCGACAATAATACTGAAGACTTCAAGCAGAAGAAGAACAGCTTCTACAAGAAGGGCAAGAACTCCAAGAAGTTCACCAAGGCCATTGCATGCGCCTATGTTGCCGCCTTGAGCGATGTTGACCTCACATCAAGCGAAGGCCTTTCAAGCTCAGAGGAGGAGGTTGAGAAGGCACGAGTCAAGAGAAAGGATGAATTCACCAGGCTTTGCTTCATGGCAAAGAACGACCATGACACCGACTCTGGATCCGACTCCGACACAAGCGAGGTACCTCCTACTCTTGATGAGCTCTCTTCTGAACTTGATCATTTGCGCGATGTTCTGCTCTTGCAAGATGATAAGCTGAGTTCTGTTATAGGTGTAAGAGGATTGAGAGGAAGCAAGCTGAGTTGACTAGGGATGCGTTTTATGATAATTTTGTTGACTTTTAGCCTCGCTCTTTTTCTCGTGCCTATCGTGGACAGGGTCATTCCTCATATGGCTTTGATTCACGAAACAGAGGCTTTGCGCAGCAGCGCTTTGGCGCCCCACATTTCCCCATCGTGGTGAGCGCATTCGCGTGGATTTGGCTTTCACACTAATGACTTCTATCCTCACAACCCAAGGTTTGAGCCAAGATGCTTTGACAGGCCATGTTTTCCCCGTCGTGGTTCTCGTCCTATGCGTTCAAATGATAATATGCGAAGAACTATGATGACTACTACCGGTCTTTTGACTAACCCCAGCACTGAGCCATTGACTTTTTGTTCTCGTTCTGTGTAGGCAGCAGGTGGAGGCCTGGAGAACTAATGGTTGATGGACTCCGGGTGTTCACGCCATATGACCAGAGATGCAAAGTGGTTGATCACTCCTAGGGCTAGTACACCACTAGTTGGTGTGTGTAGTCTTGATTATCAGTTCGGAGGTTGGCTTGGGTTATTTTTGGGATATAGGCCAAGTTCTCTTGGAGAATTTTGATTGGCTCCCATTCACCCCCCCCCCCCTTGGTCGCCTTCTCGGTCCTTCAATTTCCCTCTTCCCACTGTCAGCAAGCCAAAGCTCCGAGTTTTAGGAGACCGGAGCAAGTTTTGTGGAGTTCTCAGTTCTCGGCACATTGACTTCTCTCACAGGGTTTTGATACTATCCCCCATTCATCAATGTATGCCCTGTTTAGCGAGAAATTTAGTTAATTGATGCAATTAGATAAAATTCCATCTTTTAGTTGCATTAATTAATGAATTAGCTCAACCTAGTCTGCAATTAATTCCTGGTCTATTAATTGCATGTCTAGGGTTTGTCTCCTGTCTAGTCTACAGTTAGATTTTATTGCCATTGTTGTGACTGTACACTAGATGACTCGCACCAACCACTCAAAATCGATGATCACTGTTGTTACTTTGCATAATTGTCTAGTGATCATGTCCTTTATTCAGTGCTAGGATTTCTATTACGCATTCTTTCCTAGTGGTGCTTTGCTTATAGATTTATTAGGATCTATGCTTATCCTGTCTCTACCTACGTGCGTGCAGTGACAACAGCAGCAGTTAGATGGCAGATTCAGGACAGGACAAGGGCAAGGGGAAGATGCCTAAGAAGCCCAAGACCAAGAAGAGACCGAGACTGGATCCAGAGTCTGAGAGAGCCAGGAGAGTGGCCAGGCACTTAGATGCCATGGTGTAAGGATCATGACCATTGAGGTCACCCCAATGTATGGGGTTTTGGTGATGCATGACAAACATGAAATGTGACTAATATCTACACGAGTGTTGTTCATGTAGGAAACCTTTTCTACCTCATGATGATTGTCTATGGCATCCTTGGCGATTGGTGACAATGACCGCAAGTATGGAGCCTTGTGAACTTGATGGAGTCCAAGGGTTGATGGAGATGGATCAAAGCGGAGAACAAGCTATGGTGCAAGTCTTTGGAGCACTTGAGTAGTTGTTAGGGCTTTTAGTCCATAAGAAAAACCGAACTATCAAGGGGGTCTAGGTCATTCTCTTAGGTCATGTCTAGTCGGTGATGTGCAAGGTTGCTCGATGAAATCAGAAGCACTAAGTGACAGTGGAGAAGCCAAGGAGCTACTCGGAGAAGCGGGGAAATAAAGTCAAGCGAGAACGACAAGTTTCAGCTTCTGGACATAGAGACCGGACAGAGGGGTCAGTGACCGGACTATACAGTCACTATGGGGTTTAGTCCGGAGGCTATAGCGGGCAGTGAGGAAACTGCCAAGTCTGGAGAGCTATAGAGACCAGACGGTCCAGTCTGCTGACCGGACGGTCCGGTCAGTGGAGCACAGGCTTGGGCAACGAGGAAGCAGCTCGGAGAAAGTTTCTGGAGTGGAGAGAGAAACTGATTGGACGGTCCAGTCAGGTGACCGGACAGTCTGGTCAGGTGAGTAGGAACTCGGGCAGTGAGGAAGCTACAGCCAGAATTTTCTGGAATGGAGAGAGAAACTGACTGGACGGTCCGATCAGCTGACCGGACTATCCGGTCAGTTGAGCGATCAGCAGGGGCAGAGCCATTTGTGCACAGAGTTGTAGTGACCGGACTGTCCGGTCAGGTAGTGTCCGGTGAGTGTGCCCAGGAAGCTGATTCCATGGAGCAACGGCTAGTTTTAAGGTTGGGAGCCTATATAACTTTGTTGCTGGGGTCTTGGAGACCTCTCTTGGCCAATGGAATACCTGAGAGCATTTGATAAGGTCAAAGAGGAAAAGAGGAGAGCACTAGGAGAAGATATTTCATATCTTGAGAGTGCTAGAGAACAGTAGCTTGAGCATCTTGCACATCTAAGGCTAGGGTGTCCTTGAGGGTGTGATCTAGATTGTTACTCTTGGTCTATGGTGAGACCTAGACCGGTTAGGTGTCCGTGATCAAGCCTATCATGATCGGTGGTAAAGGCCGTCACACGTTTGTACATGGTTTGAGCACGCTGCTGGAAGGGGCATTGCTAGTGAGCACCCGTGCCGGCTCGGGGAGTCCAGCAAGTTCTCGAGGGAGGCGAGCTTGTGCTTTGTGCAGCGGTGACACACACCATGTCTTCACTCGAGGAGTGATTGCGGTCTTGTAGGCTAGAACTGCACTGGGTGGCAGGAGGGACTGGGACACCGGCGGGAGTGGTCCAACGAGGATTAGGGGAAGGTGCCATCCTTCCGAGACCTCAAGAAAAGAATCATGAGCCAACCCTTACTCTACTCCTCACTATGATGCTTTACTTTCTGCACTTACATACCGTGCTATTCATGTTTGTGTGTTCTTCCAGTTGACTATCTTGTAGACTTGCATGTTTAGGCTCTTTACTTGCTAGTAGTTTTTAAGCTTCCGCATTTGATGACTAGCATGAGTAGGAGTTGCATTGGTGTGCTTTATCACTAGAGATGCATAAGTGTTGTAGTGACTTGTGTGATCCACTAGTATGCATAGTGTGCCCGTATCTTTCATAGGATTATATTGTTAGTGTCATCACCACTAGAATTGTGTAGGTGTTGGTTTGAGTGCTATCGGTAGTTTGTAATTGGTAAATTTTGTACATAGTGATAGTTCCTGATTCACCCCCCCCTCGGTCACTACGATCCTTTCACATGGATCAGTCACGAAGGACTCCGGGGTCATTGCTGATCCTAGAGCAGCCTCGTGAGGCACAGGGTCTAAGGAGGAGCACCAGGCAGAGGCCTGCACCTCTAGCTGTTGGAGTAGTGCCACCGCCGTGGCTGCAGCGTACTCCAGTTTCCCGTCAGGGGAGGTCGTCGAGAACTATGGATCAGAGATCCTCCAGGCAGCAGGGGGAGGAGTCTGAGGAGGAGGAGGAGACATCAGAGGAGGAGACCTCAGAGTCTGAGTCTGAGGAGCTTGTTGAGGAGGAGGCTGAGGAGTCAGAGGAGGAGACTGAGCAGACTGTTTCCCGGAGGACAGCTCACCGGGCAGGAGACCCGAGGTGCACTTGTGAGGTGTGCACGAGGAGGCTGTAGATCGTTCAGGCAGCCGGAGAGCCAGATATCCTTAGCAAAGGACCTTAAGGTACTTTGCTTGGTACCTTTCGAGCAGTGGGTGCCAGTCCCCAGAGACCCCACTGTTGGAGAGAGATACTTGACAGTTCTCCAGAGGAGGATTGGAGCGGGCCTGAGACGTTGTGTGGCCTTAAGGACGAGAGACAAGGTGCTTGTACCGCAGCAGTACACCACCTACCAGGCCATGAGGGCCATAGGAACAGACATGGAGCAGTACTTCATGTACTTGCCATGGCTAGCATAGCTAGTTACTGCTCCACACAGGTTCAGATAGGACGTGGTCCTCGAGTTCTACGCGATGCTGTAGGTTGCCAGAGACCGCTTAGAGTTCTGGTTCCTATTCAACGGGCAGCCACACCGTGTCACTAGGGAGGACCTGATCTCCCACCTAGGACTCCTGGCCTCAGACTTCCAGCTTTACAGGAGTGCCTATAGTACGATGGAGCCACCCCGCAGACCTCAGGGAAGGAAGCTGCCTTCAGACGACCTAGTGTCGATAGCTTTACCACCTCCACACACCCCAGGCTTTGAGAGAGACCCTGTGAGACTCACTGCAGAGGCCAAGGTGGTGAGAGCGATAGTCACCAGGACTATCATTCCTAGGTCTGGCTATAGAGAGGAGTTCACGCTCTTACACAAGTGGGCTATAGTAGCCATCTTGAGGATTCAGACCTTCGACTTGGCTGACCTTCTCATTGGAGAGATGGAGGAGGTCATTTTTGAGAGGGTTGGATGGCATCACTTGGTGTTGACGGCTGTTAAGTACCATTTTTAACCGTCAACTATACTCAAATAAAGGAGAATTTGGCATTTCATACACGCATGCTTTATCACAATAATATAGTTCCACTTGTACTTGGAGAACTTTGTGCATGCAGGAGGAAATGTGAAGGAAACACCTCAAAAGGCAAGAAAACACACTTTCGACCAATCAGAGAGTGCCACATGGACGTCACACGGATTGAAGGGCTCATTTTCAGCACTTAACCGACGTAACTCCCTGGAATACCGCGCAAACCGACGTCAGGGCCCACAGGACAGCCACCTGGAGAAAGCACAGGCCAGGAGGGGCCACCCCCAGGTCGGCCGACCTGGTCAGGTCGGCCGACCCGGCCGGGCGCCCTCTCCGCCTGGGCTTCCACGTGTTGGCTCCTCCGCGACTCCTGATGACGGTTTGAGATGCCTTCCGTGGCGGTTACTCTCCCTTGCCGACCTATTGAGGCTATAAATAGGAGGGTGTGCCTTCACACTCAACACACACCACAAGAAGCATTTCTCTCTTGCTAGTAGTAGTTCTTGGAGTTTTAGTGGAGTTAGGCTGAGTCTAGAGCTCTCTAGTCCCAAGTCTTCACTTGGAATTGGCATGGCTCTTGTATCTTTTCCCTTTTGTAAGACTTTGCTCTTATCAATATATATATCTTTTCTATATAGTTGTGCTTGGGTCATGAGTTTCTTGTTTGATATTGTGATCCATATATGTGATAGTATAGTCTACTTGTGTGATAGTAGTTTATATTTATTATACTACTATTGTCATGCTAGTTATATACCGTCACTATAGTCTATTTTATATGTTATAGTCACTATGCTTAGTTTTAGCTGATAAAGTATAGCATGGGTTTGGTGATCGTATTCGTACGGTAGCTCTGCCTCGTTAATAGTAATCGCGGAGGGGCAGAGTGCTCTTTGGTCATGCAAGTATGGTACTAGGGTGACTGATTTGCATCAATTATTCGTTAGTCTACTGGTTCGTTGAGGTAGGCGGCAGGTGGTGACAGCCCTGTCCGTCCTTTGAAATCCTCCCCGCTAGGCTAGTGCGTAGGCTTTTGGCGGAAGTCGCCTATGGATGCAGGGGTATGTCCGTGCCTGAAGTGCTATACTATTGACTGCTGAACCTGAGTGTGGGTCTGTATGTATTCTACTTAGGCTATGCAACTGTATAGGAATGTATAGTAGGAGTAGCTTAGCCTAGTCTTTCCTCCACTAGACTTTATTTCTTTAGTAGGAATCTTCTGTGTGTGTCACACTACCCAGTTATTATCATGTACCCGCCTGTCTTGGTTAGATATCCTTGCTAATTGTTCACATGATCTTATACGTTAGTAACGCTTCTTGATCAAACCCTTCCTTTGGGATAAACAAATACGATACCCTGAATACTTCCGGGTGAAATGCTACAGCGGTATTCTCCGTGCGCTTGTGGATTTTACCTACTTGACTCTGGGACATATTAGTGAACCGTTTCTGGCCCCGTGTCGGGAATGATTTATTAATATGGCTTATCAAAAGTCAACACTTGGTCTATGGTCCATATATCTGCTATCTCTTGAGGAGGATGGGCCTAGTGACGAGGAGAAGTACGAGGCTTTCCCTAAGGTGACCACTAGCGACTCACCTAGAGTCCCCAGGGGATCATAGTCTGCCTCCAGCCAGCACACAAAAGAGGAGGAGTAGGAGTCATCGGTACTTAATGAGCAGGTAGCTCAGCCAGAGACGGTGGTTCCTGGGTCAGCCAGTACAGGGGCACCTCCCCAGCCGATAGGTTTGCAGTCTGAGGACACTGTCATAGTGGCAGCACTAGCAGGACGGTTGGGAGAGTTTATACAGAGTGTGTCAGAGGACAGACGATAGATGATAGAGGTCATCAGAGGACAGGCAGAGCTTCAACGCCAGCAGATGGCACTTGTTTCCGCTCTGGTGACTCAGATGGCAGAGATGACACAGCCAGGTTCGTAGCCAGGGCCTTCAGCACAGCCTCAGTTCCAGCAGCTACTGACTCAGCCTGGATCCTTCATAGCTTTGATGATAGCACAGTCCATCGGATTGTCACTTTCAGGGGTCTTATTGACAAGGGGAGCATGACAGACTTTCTGTTCAGCACAACTCTCCCCCGTGTCAGCCTTCTCTGTGTCTGCACTATTCGTGTCTCCATCACACTCTTTGAGCTCGCAGATGGCAGGACACTCCAGCTCACAGCACGTACCAGTCAGGAGTCTGTTCTCAGACATTGTGCACACTACTCGTGTAGACTCCCAGACCATCCCAAAGATAGCTACAGCTTCAGCTCCACCTCTTACTGCCATTGTTACCACTCTCACTCCTCAGGCAGTAGAGGATCTTGTCCACAGAGGCTTCTCATAGCAGGACGTGTCAGATCTCCTACTACTCCAGACTACAGCTTAGGAGACTGCCATGGTCACTCCGGCAGCACATGACAGTGGGTCTGAGTCGCCTGTAGACCTTGGTTTCTTTGAGCAGTTGGATGCTCAGGTGGCACAGGCTCAAGGAGCACAGCAGGATCCACCTCAGGAGCAGCCAGGAGCAGAGCCTATAGAGGACGTCGCTGCACCACTTCCTTCGACCACGAGCGCTTAGATGTTCATCTTTTCTCGTATTTTTATCTTTTTGGTGCTTGTTGCCAAAGGGGGAGAAGATACTAGGTCTAGGGGGAGTGGGAGTGTGATCCTGTGCGATCGAGAGTAGCTTGTATCTAGGGGGAGCATACTTGTATCTAGGTTTTGTGAGATGGATATATTTCTTTATTTTGATAGAGTTATTCATTGTTCGTGGATTTTGATTTGTCATGGATTTCAATCGCTTGTGTTTGACTCATTTTGATCTCACTTGGATTATTTCCTTTTCATATGCAGCACCTTGTATTCATTTATTATCTTGTATGCCTGTGTATGATAACATGATAATGAATGCTTGTTCTTAATTCCTATGCATGGCCATGCTAACTTGTTGCATCTCATCATTCATGTCTTGCATTGCTTGTCCTTATGCTTTCATTCGAAATATTGCCATGACATGCATGCATTTTTCATATAGAGCATGCTCTTCACTCTTTTCTGTGTATCTCTAGATGATGTTTGATTGAGTAGGACCTTATGCGTTTCTCTCATATGCTGTTATGGTCCCTCTTGATTTTTGTGTAGCTTGGTTAGACCAGTTGTGGTTGTCATTAATTACCAAAAAGGGAGAGATTGTAAGCTTCATGACCATTGATGATTGGATACCGAGGTATGGATGTTTTGGTGATAGATGACAACTATGAAATTGTGGGCTAACATCTACACGAGTGTTGTCCATGTAGGAGTCATCTCTTAACTCTATTACAAATCATATGGATGATGGTTGCCTTTGCGATTGATGACAATGACCACAAGCATGGAAGCTTGTGAACTTGATGGAGTCCAAGGGTTGATGGAGATGGATCAAAGCGGAGGACAAGCTATGGTGCAAGTGTTTGGAACACTTGACTAGTTATTAGGTCTTTGAGTCCATAGGAAAAACCGGACTATCAAGGGGGTCTAGGTCATTCTATTAGGTCATGTCTAGTCGGTGAAATCACAAGCACTATGTGACAGTGGAGAAGCCAAGGTTCTGTTTGGAGAAGCCAGGAAACAAAGTCAAGCGAGGATGACAAGTTTCAGCTTTTGGACATAGAGACCAGACAAAGGGGTCTATAGAGACTGGACTGTACGGTCACTATGGGGAGTTGTCTAGGACTTAGAGCGAGAAGCAGGACTCTGGCAGCAGGAGACTATGTACAGACCAGATGGTCCGGTCTGCTGAGCAGACGGTCCGGTCTGTAGGAGTGCAGGAACGGTAGAAGAGCTTCGAGCGCAGAATGTTTCTGGACTGGAGAGAGAAATGGACCGGAAGGTCCTATCTACTGACCGGACAGTTTGGTTAGTACAGGGATTGCCTACGCATAGAGGAGCCAATGGCTACGGAGAGCCGTTATAGCGTGACCGGACGGTTCGGTCAGGCAGACACCGGACAGTCCGGTCAGTGCGTCTAGAAAGGTGATTTCATGAGGCAACGGCTAGTTTGAGGTTGGGAGCCTATATAACTTTGTTGCTGGGGTATTGGTGACCTCTCTTGGTTAGTGGAATACCTGAGAGCATTTGGTAAGGTCCAAGAGGAAAAGACAAGAGCACTAGAAGGATATATTGCATATCTTGAGAGTGCTAGAGAAGAGTAACTTGAGCATCTTGCACATCTAAGGCTAGAGTGTCCTTGAGGGTGTGATCTAGATTGTTACTCTTGGTCTATGGTGAGACCTAGACCGGTTAGGTGTCAGTGATCGAGCCTATCATGATCGGTTGTGAAGGTCGTCACATGTTTGTACATGGTTTGAGCACGTCATTGGATGGGGCGTCGCTAGTGAGCGCCGGTGCTGGCTCTGGGAGTCCGGCAAGTTCTTCAGGGAGGCAAGCTTGTGCTTTTTCCAGTGGTGACGCACACCATATCTTTCCTCGGGGAGTGATTGCGGGCTTGTGGGCGAGAATTCCACTTGGTGGCGGGAGGGACTGGGACTCTGGCGGGAGTGGTCCAACGAGGATTAGGGGATGGCGCCATCCTTCCGAGACCTTAGGAAAAAAATCATGTGCCAACCCTTACTCTACTCCTCACTATGATGCTTTACTTTCTGCACTTACATACCGTGCTATTCATGCTTGTGTGTTCTTCTAGTTCTAGTTGACTATCATGTAGACTTGCATGTTTAGGCTCTTTACTTGCTAGTAGTGTTTAAGCTTCCGCATTTGATGACTAGCATGAGTAGGAGTTGCATCGGTGTGCTTGATCCCTAGAGATGCATAAGTGTTGTAGTGACTTGTGTGATCCGCTAGTATGCATAGTGTGCCCTTAGCTTTCATAGGATTATATTGTTAGTGTGATCACCATTAGAATTGTGTAGGAGTTGGTTTGAGTGCTATCGGTAGTTTGTAATTGGTAACATTGGTACATAGTGGTAGTTACTGGTTCACCCCCCCCCTCTCAATCACTATGATCCTTTCATATGGATCAGTCACGGAGGACTCTGGGGTCACTACTGATCCTAGAGCAGCCTCGTGAGGCACAGGGTCTAAGGAGGAGCATCGGCAGAGGCCTACACCTCTGGCTGTTGGAGTAGTGCCACCGCCGTGGCCGCAGTATACTCCAGTTTCCCATCAGGGGAGATTATCGAGAACTGTGGATCAGGGATCCTCCAGGCAGCAGGAGGAGGAGTCTGAGGAGGAGGAGACAGCAGAGGAGGAGACCTCAGAGTCTGATTCTGAGGAGCTTGTTGAGGAGGAGGCTGAAGAGTCAGAGGAGGAGACTGAGCAGACTATTCCCCAGAGGACAGCTCACCGGCAGGAGACCCGAGGTGCACTTGTGAGGTGTGCACGAGGAGGCTGCAGAGAATGGTTCAGGTAGCCGAAGAGCCAGATATCCTTAAGGTTCCTGTGAAGGACCTTAAGGTACTTCGCTTGGTACCTTTCAAGCAGTGGGTGCCAATACCCAGAGACCCCACTGCTGGAGAGAAGTACTAGACAGTTCTTCACACGAGGATTGGAGAGAACCTGAGATGTTGTGTGGCCTTAAGGACGAGAGACAAGGTTCTTGTACCGTAGCAGTACACCACCTACCAGGCCATGAGGAGGGCCACAGGAATAGACATGGAGCAGTACTTCATGTACTTGCCAGGGCTAGCAGAGCTAGTTACTGCTCCACACAGGTTCAGATAGGACGTGGTCCTCGGGTTCTATGCGACGCTGTGGGTTGCCGGAGACTGCTCAAAGTTCTGGTTCCTTTTCAGAGGGCAGCCACACCGTGTCACCAGGGAGGACCTGATCTCTCACCTAGGACTCCTGGCCTCAGACTTCCAGCTTTACAGGAGTGCCTACGGTACGATGGATCCACCCGTAGACCTCAGGGAGGGAAGCTGCCTTCAAACGACCTAGTGTCGATCGCTTTCCCACCTCCACACACGCCAGGCTTTGAGAGAGACCCTACAAGACTCACTGCAGAGGCCAAGGTGGTGAGAGCAATAGTCACCAGGACTATCATTCCTAGGTCTGGCTATAGAGAAGAGTTCACGCTCTTACACCAGTAGGCTATAGCAGCCATCTTGAGGAGGCAGACATTTGACTTGGCAGACCTTCTCATTGGAGAGATGGAGGAGGTCATTTTTGAGAGGGTTGGAGGGCGTCACTTGGTCTATGGTCCATATATCTGCTATCTCTTGAGGGGGATGGGCCTAGTGACTGAGGAGCAGTACGAGGCTTTCCCTGAGGTGACCACCAGCTACTCACCTAGAGTCCCAGGGGATCACAGTCTACCTCCAACCAGCACACAGGAGAGGAGGAGCAGGAGTCACCGGTACTTCACGAGCAGGTAGCTCAGCCAGAAATGGTGGTTCCTGAGTCAGCCAGTACAGGGGCACCTCCCCAGGCGATAGGTTTGTAGTCTGAGGACACTGTCATAGTGGCAACACTAGCAGGATGGTTGGGAGAATTTATACAGACTGTGTTAGAGGACAGATGGCAGATGATGGAGTTCATAAGAGGATAGGCAGAGCTTCAGCGCCAGCAAATGGCACTTGTTTTCGCTCTGATGACTTAGATGGCAGAGATGAGACAGGTAGGTCAGCAGCCAGGGCCCTCAGCACAGTCTCAGTTCCAGCAGCTACCGACTCAGCTTGGACCCTTCACATGTTTGGTGATAGCACAGTCCAGCAGATTGTCACTTTCAGGGGTCTTACTGACAAGGGGAGCAAGACAAACTTTCTCTTCAGCATAGCTCTCTCCCGCGTCAGCCTTCTCTATGTATGCATTGTTCGTGTCTCCACACGCTCTTCGAGCTTGTAGATGGCAGGACACTCCAGCTCACAGCACGTACCAGTCAGGAGTTTGTTCTCAGACATTGTGCACACTACTCGAGCAGACTCCCAGACCATCCCAGAGAAAGCTACAGCTTCAGATCCACCTCTTACTGCCACTGTTACCACTCTCACTCCTCAGGCAGTAGAGAATCTTGTCCGTGGAGGCTTCTCATAGCAGGACATGTCAGATCTCCTACTACTCCAGACTATAGCTCAGGAGACTACCACAATCACTCCGGCAGCATAGGAGAGTGGGTTTGAGTTGTCTGTAGACCTTGGTTTCTTCGAGCAACTGGATGCTCAGGCAGCATAGGCTCAGGGAGCACAGCTGGATCCACCTCAGGAGCAGCCAGGAGCAGAGCCTACAGAGGACAGCGCTGCACCACTTCCTTCAACCACGAGCGCTTAGATGTTCATCTTTTCCTGTATTTTTGGCTTTTTGTTGTTTGTTGCCAAAGGGGAAGAAGATACTAGGTCTAGGGGGAGTGGGAGTGTGATCCTGTGCGATCGAGAGTAGCTTGTATCTAGGGGGAGCATACTTGTATATCGGTTTTGGGAGATAGATACATTTCTTTATTTTGATGGAGTTATTCGTTGTTCGTGGATTTTGATGAGTCATGGATTTCATTCGCTTGTGTTTGACTCATTTTGATCTCACTTGGTTTATTTTCTTTTCATATGCAGCGCCTTGTATTCATTTATTATCTTGTATGCTTGTGTATGATAACATGTTAATGAATACTTGTTCTTAATTCCTATGCATTTCTATGCTAACTTGTTGCATCTCATCATTCATGTCTTGCATTGCATGTCCTTATGCTTTCATTCGAAATATTGTCATGACATGGATGCATTTTTCATCTAGAGTATGCTCTTCACTCTTTTCCTTGTATCTCTAGATGATGTTTGATTGAGTAGGACCTTATGCGTTTCTCTCATATGTTGTTATGGTTCCTCTCGATCTTTGTGTAGCTTGGTTAGCCCGGTGGTTTATTGACTAAAGTTTTTCAATTAAGTAGTGGTTGTCATCAATCAGCAAAAAGGGGGAGATTGTAAGCTTCATGACCATTGATGATTGGATCCCCGAGGTATGGATGTTTTGGTGATAGATGACAACTATGAAATTGTGGGCTAACATCTACACGAGTGTTGTCTATGTAGGAATCATCTCTTAACTCTATTACAAATCATATGGATGATGGTTGCCTTGGCGATTGATGACAATGACCACAAGCATGGAGGCTTTGTGAACTTGATGGAGTCCAAGGGTTGATGGAGATGGATCAAAGCAGAGGACAAGCTATGGTGCAAGTGTTTGGAACACTTGATTAGTCGTTAAGGCTTTGAGTCCATAGGAAAAACCGTAGTATCAAGGGGGTCTAGGTAATTCTATTAGGTAATGTCTAGTCGGTGATGTGCAAGGTTGCTCGGTGAAATCACAAGCACTAGCTGACAGTGGAGAAGCCAAGGAGCTATTTTGAGAAGCCGGGAAACAAAGTCAAGCGAGGACGGCAAGTTTCAGCTTCTAGACATATAGACCGGATAGAGAGGTCTATAGAGACCGGACTGTACGATCACTATGGGGAGTTGTCTAGGACTTAGAGCGAGAAGCAGGACTCTGTCTGCAGGGGACTCAATATAGACCGGATGGTCCGGTTAGTAGGAGTGCAGGAACGGTAGAAGAGCTTCGGGCGCAGAATGTTTCTGGACTAGAGAGAGAAATGGACCGAATGGTCCGGTCTATCGGCCGGACAGTCCGGCCCGTACAGGGATCGCCTGCACATAGAGTAGCCAATGGTTGAGGAGAGCCGTTATAGAGTGACCGGACGGTCCAGTCAGGCAGAGACCGGACAGTCCAGTCAGTGCGTCTAGAAAGGTGATTTTGTGAGGCAACGGCTAGTTTGAGGTTGGGAGCCTATATAACTTCGTTTCTTGGGTCTTGGAGACCTCTCTTGGCCAGTGGAATACCTGAGAGCATTTGGTAAGGTCCAAGAGGAAAAGAGGAGAGCACTAGGAGGAGATATTGCATATCTTGAGACTGCTAGAGAAGAGTAGCTTGAGCATCTTGCACATCTAAGGCTAGGGTGTCCTTGAGGGTGTGATCTAGATTGTTACTCTTGGTCTATGGTGAGACCTAGACCGGTTAGGTGTCGGTGATCGAGCCTATCGTGATCGAAAAATTGTTCCAAAATTGTTCTCGCCATTGACTTTTTTTTGTTACCAATGACCATTCGTCTTATTCAAAACATTTTGAAAAGTCTGACATATTTTTTCATGGTTAGTTTCATTACTAGACAAATTTAAAATATAATCAATAATTTTGTGTATTTGAGATAATTTTTTGAATAAGGCGAATGGTCAAAGTTCACAAAAAAGTCAACAGCAACAACAATTTTGAAACGGAGGGAGTATTAAGATAAAGCCAATGTTCAATTAGTACTTAGCATGCATCGATTCTATGCCTTCATCGACTTTGTGCATGCATCAACTTTGTGCTTGTATCGAATCTTTGCCTGGTGGCCATCGTCGATCGACTTGCAGGCATACACCTTGTCAGTTGAATGGTCAAGCAGACTGGCATGCCGTGCACTGCCTACATCACGCCATTGGACTTGCACTAGAGGTAAGCAGATCTCCCAGGCCTCGTGTTTGTACGTGGAGGATCGACAGTTTAATTTTTGCATCAACACTAGGCCGCAGGTTGCCTTTGTTTATCGCGTAGTCCATGGATTGCTAGAGGTAGGCAGTAGGTGGTAACAACCCTATCTGTCCTTTGAAATCCTCCACGCTTGGCTACACAGTAGGCTCTTGGCCGAAATCGAACTGTGGATGCAGGGAAAAACCGGATGCCCAATGCAAGCAACTTAGTGTGTGACTTACTCTAACTAGGACTCTATTACTAGTTAGAATCCTCTCTACCCAAAGCCATAATTATCTTGGTGTCCTTGGACGACTAGAATAGAAGATTAACACACACATTCCCTGTGAATTGGATACCCTTGGACTACTCCAGAGGTGAAGTGGTACAGTGGTATTCGTGCGCTTGTGGACTGATCTGGATTCATTAAAGATACCAACAAGCATTTATGGCATCGATACCAGGAGACGGCTATTGTTATTCTTTGGACCTAGTTTTCCCTCATATCTTTTTATTTTTCTTTATTTATTTCTTATCTCTTTTCTCCAATGGAGCAACCTACCATTCAAAATCTTTCTACTCCAAAAGGCGAGTTCTTCGAGCCACCGCCATCAGCGGATCCAATTCTTTCATCGGGCTTTGAACTTCATCTTGGCTTTATAGCCATGGTTTGGGAGCAATCCTTCTCAGGTTTAGATAATGAAAACCTGGTTCAGTATTTGCGAGAGTTCAAGCAACTATGTTCATGCCTCACCATTAGAGGAATGACACAAAAAAACTCTGTGGTGGAAATTATTTCCATTTTCCCTCTTGGAGAATGTAAAACAATGGTAAACCCATACCATTGGGACTGTAAATGGTGATTGGAATAAACTCTGAGATAAATTTTGTCTCCCGTTCTTTCCTGTATCATGTATCATCTCCTTGCAAAGAGACATTCTCGACTTTCGGCAATTTGAAAAGGAGTCTATGCGGGCAGCCTGGGCCAGGTTTACCATGTTAACTTGTTCCGGCCCAAACTTGTCTCTGCCCGACCATGTGTTGCTTCAACACTTTTGCCTGGGTTTGAACAAGGAGTCTACCCTGTACCTCGACATCACTGTCGGAGGTTCATTCATCCACAAGACACCCAAGGAAGTAAGAGTTGTCTTAGATCTTATCCTAGAAAACACTTCTTTCCTAGCCGACTGTAGAACGCCCCTCTAGGAGGAAGCAACATCAAGCATTCAGGCCACCTCACTAGTCAAACGTAAGCCTAGATCTTGCCTATCTAATGATTCGTCTAGTGAAACCTGAAGGACCGAGAAGGCACCAGAGGGGGGGGGGTGAATGGGAGCCAATTCAAATTCTTTTCAAGAACTTGGCCTATGTCCAAACTACAACCCAAGCCAACCTCTAACCGAGTCACCAAGATTACACACACTAACTTGTAATGTGTTAACCCTAGGAATGACTCAAACCAAAAGGACACATAGTGGAAGCATAAAAGAAACAAAAACCAAAACAAGGAAGGTCCGAAAGGTCACAAAACAGAGCCTGACGGAAGTTCCGGGATGTCCAACGGAACTTCTGTCAATTACGGAAGTTTCGGGCGACGGGAACACTGTCACTCACGGAAGTTCCGTCATGGTCACAGAAGTTCCGTCATGGTCAAAACAGCAGCTCTATTTGGGAAAGAAAATTTCCAAAACCCTATCAAACAAACTCCAAAAATCACAAAATTTGGACCAGATGATCTTCAATACATCACGACCCTCCTCTAAAGATATCCACTCCAAAAACACAAGGAATCATCATGAGTTTCAGGGGAAACTTGAGAAATCCTTCAAATCGAAGGTGCTAGAGCTATTGATTCGGTCAAGGATCCATAGAGGATTGTTCTAGCTCATCCTAGCAACAAGTTTCTCAAGAAATCCGAACCAAAAACTCATCCAAAAGTGAGATCGAAAATCACCACAAAAATAGTTCCAAAAATAAGAAAAAGGGAATTTCAGGATTCAAGTGAAGAGGGAAATATTGAGCATGAAAATACTTCTCATATCATAGAAAGGTGCTTACAAGATCCATAGGTACAAGGCTAGGAAGCCACCCTCTTCCTTCCACTATTTGGAAGAGCAAGAGATGTCTCTCACACACCCTTTCCTCTCCTCTAAAATATGAAGTCCTCTCCTAGCACTTTGAATAGAGTCCTAACACAAGGCCAATGGGAAGAGAGACACCTCTTCCACCAGCCCTACCTCTCCTTATATTGGCCCAAGGTCTATTGTCCACATGACAACACTACCCTTGACCTACATAACACACCCACCTACTACCGGGGTCATAACCGTCCATCTTTTTCCTCATCGCCCGAATGCCATCGCACCACCAACCACATTGCTTAACTACTTTGCTTCATCTCGAAGCAAGCTCCGTGATGGTGCCACATGCACCACCAACCACCGCCACCGATTTTGAGGCTTAAACCGGGAAACCATTTTGCACGCTTCTCAAAGCATGACTTCTCGATGTTGATGCATGTCACCTTGTCTCGCGATCCTGACAACCGACAAGTCTCTCCCAGTCCCTGTCCATCGGGCCCCCTTGTCACTTGCACCGGCATCCTGTTCGCCTTGATTTGGTCAACACGCCGTCTTGATCACCACCACGGTTTTGAGGCTCAACCGCGAAACCATCCGTGCTTCTTTCCTCTCCACGTGTACGGTGTGGATCACCCTTGACTTCACCCGGCATCCCGATCATCTGGCCCCAAGTCCCCTACTTGTGCCCGATCCTCTCGCCGTTGACCGTCAAGTCGACTCCAGTGACCTACACATCATGAGACAAGCAAACACATTTCCCATCTCCTGCAATATCACCAATATCTCCACCAACTCCGGTTAGTCATAACCATGATATGCAAACCCATGCAATCCCTGGATTCCCGTATTTCAACTCAAACACCAAATCTGCTCAAGTCAATTACTCATCACAAATATAGCAAACCATGGCACATATCCACATGGTTTCTTAATCTCCCCCTTGATGAGTACATTGACAACACCAAATGCACAAAGATTAGAGATTGAAATACGAAGCCGGATAAGCACATCCAAATGGCCAAACCCAAAGAAAAGGTGAAAACAAGCCATCTAGCAAGTAGGGATCATAAAACCAAGAGTTGGCAAAGAAAGCGACTTGAGACGCAAAGAATGTGAAAAGCGCAAGAAAATGCTCAAGATCATGATATGCTCCCCCTCAAGTTGTGGTAGGTCTCATGTAGTGCAAAATGGATCATATGAGTTTCTTAGCATTATTTGTGCATGACCCCAAAATTTTCTCCCCCTTTGGCAATGAACTCATCAAAGAGGCAAAAGAACAAGCAAACATGCAATGCATGAAAATGCAAACCTAAGGATCTTCAATAATTATGCAAACAAGCATTTAACCTTGCTAATCATAAACATAGAGCTATGGAGTGTAAAAGCAATAGCTCACAATCATGTCGAGATCAAAATGCAGATAGCAAGGCATAAGCTCCCAGAGCTAGACAAGCTAAGCAGAAAGATTGACTAGCTCAGATAGAATCAAATTTGCTTAGCATGAGAAAACCTGCCATCACATGTATAAGTACTCCCATCCAAGGAAAAACAGGCATCAAGTAAATCAAAAGAAACTAGCTAGTCTCAATCTCAACTAGGGCAACAAGCATTCGCAGAACATGAGCTCTACAAATGCTCACATATGCAACAGAGACTCAGTTGATCAAGTGATTATTGTTTATCCTTATGTGTCCTCTTATCCATGCGAAGGGTCGCACGACTGGTTACGGCAAACACCCCGAGGCTTCAAGTCATAGTGTTTGGATTTAGCATTTTACAATTATTCTTGATCAAAGCAGTCAGCAGATTATTCAAGTTTATGCACAAGTCAAAAGAGCATGCCTTTGCGGCAAAAGGAACACATGTTCCCACAATGTTACATCATGAGATAAACATTTGCAAAGCCTTCCATTTCGCAAACACAAGGTGCCAAAGCCAAGACATCCTCTAGACTAGCCTTAATGCAAGTTTCAACAAGGATAAAAGCAATTATACACATGGTGAGCAAGTTTTAGCAAGATTAGATCATAAGATTCACAAGAAGCTCAGTTTACCTTTAAGATTAGCAAGTTGCTCACATGAGTTTATAACAGGCCATCTAGAAAATCTAAGCATGAGAGATTACCATCACATCCATACAACTTAGCTCAAGCTCAATCATAGCAAGGAGAAATGCAAGAAAGCATAAGACTCAAAGCTCATCTACCAATGCATATATTACACATAAGATGCAAAGCGAAAATGGTAAGATACATATATACAAGTGAACACCAACTCCCTCTCAAATGATGCCATACGGATGACAAACACCAAGTTCCCCCCAAAGAAAAGCATGTCTCGAAGCATCTAGGTGCTTGGTGAGGATATCAGCTAGTTGGTTCTTGGTATCAATGTATATGAGCTCAACATCCCCCTTCTCAACATTGTCTCTCAGGAAGTGGAATCGCACATTGATGTGTTTGACCTTACAATGTTGGACTGGGTTTTTAGCTAAGCATATGGCACTGGAGTTATCACACATGAGTGGAACACCATTAAAAGTCAACCCATAGTCTCTCATGGTATACACAATCCATAGAATTTGTGAGCAGCAGCTAGCAGCAGCTACATACTCAGCCTCTGCGGTGGATTGGGCAACACTCGACTGCTTACGAGAAGACTAACAGATCAAAGAAGTACCCAAGAAATGGCAAGTACCAGAAGTGCTCTCCCTATCAATGATACACCCAGCAAAGTCCGTATCCGAATACCCAATGAGATCAAGAGATGAAGATGCAGAGTACCAAAGACCGAACTCAAGGGTGTATTTGAGATACCTGAAGATGCGCTTGATAGCCTTGCGATGAGTCACTCTTGGGGAGGCTTGAAAGCGAGCACAAAGACACACCGCAAAGTGTATGTCGGGTCTTGTCGCCGTGAGGTACAAGAGGGAGCCAATCATGCTTCTGTACTCCCTTTGATCCACCACTTCACAGTCTTCATCAGGGTCAAGAGCCGTTGTTGTGGACATTGGTGTAGACAACGTCTTCACATTGACCATGTCAAACTTCTTCAGGAGATCCTTCGTGTACTAGGCTTGATGTATGAAAGTGCCTTGATTGCACTGCTTGATTTGAAGCCCAAGACAGAAGGTGAGCTCTCCCATCATCGACATCTGAAATTCACTTTCCATAGCTTCCTGAAACCTGGACACAAGAGCATGAGAGGAACCACCAAAGATGATATCATCCACGTAAATCTAAACCATTAGAAAGTCATTGCCATGCTTGAGAGTGAACAAGGTTTTATCAACATACCCCATGACATACCCATGCTCTAGCAAGGTCTTAAGCCTAGCATACCGTGCCCTAGGTGCTTGCTTTAGCCCGTACAAAGCCTTCTAAAGCTTATACACACGGTTTGGGTATTTGTGGTGCTCAAAGCCAGGGGGTTGCCTCACATACATTTCTTCCTCTATGAAACCATTGAGGAAAGCACTCTTGACATCCATTTGATAGAGTCTAATGCCCTTGGAGGTAGCAAATGCAAGCAAGATCCTAATGGCTTCTATGCGAGCAATAGGAGCAAAGGTTTCACCATAATCTAAACCCTCCACTTGGCTAAAACCTTGAGCAACTAGCCTAGCCTTGTTTCTCACAACCTCACCATCCTCCCCATGTTTGTTTTTGAACACCCACTTGGTTCCTATGACATTGATATTTTTGGGAGGTTCTACAAGGGTCCAGACTTTGTTTCTCTCAATGTTTTCCAACTCCTCATGCATGGCATTAACCCAATATTCATCAGATAGTGCGTGTCCAACATCTCGGGGTACAAAGGTTGCAACAAAGAGAGAATTGGTAAAGCAAGCAAGATGTGCAGACCTTGACCTTGTTGTCCTCTCATAGAGATTACCGATCATCTGTTGGGGTGGATGTTGACGCTGAATGTGGTGAGGAGCCTCTCTCTCAAAGTGTACCTCCCCCTCAACCATAGCTGGAGCTTGCTCAACAGCCGCTGAAGTCGATGTAGAAGCTTCTGGACCCTCTGCTAGAGTAGTGGTAGCAAGAGGAACAAGCTCAGATGAGAGATGAAGTGAATCATCATCATCCAAGCCCTGTAGGTCCTCTTCTACAAAGATGCTCTCCTTCATCTCCTTGTCACCTATAGACTCAATCACATTCCTTGCACAAGAGTTTGATTCATAAAAGGTTACATCACAGGATTCTACGATGGTGTTAGTCTCCAAATTCAAAACTCTGTAGGAATGACCATGAAGAGAGTAACCAAGAAAGATTCCAATGGAAGACCTTGACTCAAACATAGCATGATTGCCACGCTTGAGAATAAAGCACTTGCAACCAAAGGCACGCAAATGAGAAACCGAGGGCTTTCTCCCAAAACGCAGCCCATAAGAAGTCACATTAAGAATTGAGCACAAGAAAATCCAATTGGAAACATAGCAAGCAGTGCTAATGGCCTCAGCCCAGAACCGCCTCAGAGTCCTATGCTCATCGAGCATCGTCCGGGCCATCTCTACTAAGGTTCTGTTCTTTCTTTCAACCACACTGTTCTGCTAGGGAACACGAGGTGCTAAAAACTGATGCTCAATACCACGCTCAAGACAGAAAGCATCAAAGGAGGAGTTCTTGAACTTGGTGCCATTATCACTACGAATCGCTCGTAATGCAACAGGAAGTTCCTTGAACAACCTCAAAGCTAAGATGTAAAAGTGATGAAACACTTCATCCTTGCTCTCAAGAAAGTAGACCCAAGAGTATTGAGAATAGTCATCAATAATCACAAGAACATACCACTTCCCACCCGCCGAACAAACCCGAGAAGGACCAACAGTGTCCATATGAAGCAACTCTTCAGGGCATTCAGTCATCACCAAATTAATTGGTGGATGAGATGTGGCAATCATTTTCCCATGATGACACGGAGCACAAACAAAATCCTTATCAAATTTGAGCTTAGGCAATCCTCGGATCAAACCTATGCCACTCAAGCGACATAGCAAGTCAAAGCTCATGCGACCCAGTCCCCTATGCCATTTCCAGAGCTCAGAAGAAGATTGAGCAAACAAGCACTTGTGAGAACCAGGAGAACCAGTGAAATTAGCCTGAAAAACTCTACCAATATGAGAAATCCCACAAACCAAAGAACCATTTGAATCAAGAACACAAGAAGCATTCGACTTAAAGCGCACTTCCAAACCAACATCAAGAAGCTGAGAGATAGAGAGGAGATTGTACTTGAGATACTCAACCAAACCAACATCCTTGAGAGCGAATTTTTCATTTACCTTTATCGCGCCTCTTGCCTTCACTCTCCCGCTCTTGTCATCTCCAAAGGTCACATACTCCCGCCGCTTCAGGGGAGTGAGGCTGAGAACCACTTTGCATCTCCGGTCATGTGGCGTGAACACCCGGAGTCCATCATACATTTGTTCTCCAAGCCTTCACCTGCTACCTCGCTTGTGTCAGAGTCGGATCCAGAGTCGGTGTCGTGGTTGTTCTTTGCCATGAAGCAAAGCCCGGTGAAGTCATCCTTTTTCTTGACTCGTGGCTTTTCAACCTCCTCCTCTGAGCTAGTAAGGCCTTCGCTTGATGTGAGGTCGACATCGCTCAAGGCGGCAACGCAGGCGCGTGCAATGGCTTTGGCGAACTTCTTGGAGTTCTTGCCCTTCTTGTAAAAGCGATTCTTCTTCTGCTTGAAGTCTTTAGTGTTGTTGTCACGGTACCCGGCCTTCTTCTTCTTCTTGGGACAATTAGTGATGAAGTGTCCCGGGTCACCGCACTCGAAGCAGGTTCTTGAACCACCTCCTCTTCTCTCCTTCCAGTTGTTGTAGAACCTCCTGAACTTCCTTGTGAGCAAGGATAGCTCCTCGTCAGGAATGCACTTGTCACACCCGGTTTCAACGACCGAAACTGAGTGCATCTGTATGCGTGCCCAGGAACAAGTTTTCACGCATATAGGACAATTATTGTGATAAAAGAACAATATCTTTATTAAATCAATAATATTATTACAAAGGTGATCTGTAGGTCAAAAGAAAAAGATTACGTTGCAGTGGAATAAACTAAGCTTTGGCGTCCTTCAGCTCCCACAGGAAGTCGACCGGAAGACCGCATGCCTAGAGCTCTTCTCCATTGTCTTCATCGTTGTACCATCCTTCTCGTGTAGCTGAGCAGCAATATGGAATATAGCAAGGGTGAGTACGTGTGGTACTCAGCAAGTGGGGGAAAAGATGACATGGGGCTAAAGACAAGGAAGGCTTTAAAAGGGGTTTGTTGCATGAGCTTTTAATTTCCTATGCATCCTAATTACTAAGTGGGGTCATCCCAACCATTAACCCATAGGGTAGCATCCAAACCAAGTCTAATGCCATCCACCAACCAACCATTCCCAACCATTCCAAACAACAACCCATAACCAACTAATCTTGTGAGGATTCCAGGCCGCTCTTGACCGTGAGCACGGCTATCATGATAGTTTGATACTCTCCAGAGTTTGTACCACTTTACCCACAAGTCATGATTTCGTCCCCTGTTGCCAGGTGGACTAGAGTCTCCATGTTGCCATGTCGGCCAAGCACTAGCACACTTCCTTAGGTGTGCAGCCAGGAGATCACTATGAGGCTTTTACAAAGGGTCTCCCAGTACATGCTAGCCACTAAGGTTCCACTCCCGTCCATAAGTGATAGCCCCTCAACAAGCAGCTCATCACCCCAGGAGCCCCTTCTTGAGCCATTCGGATACAAGGACAGTCCTCTTCACTTCCATTCCCTGCTCCACCAAAATGCTGCACCAACACTGGGAGAACTCCTAATTAATCAGCCAAGCTATTCCATAGCAGCCTTGTGACGGCACTGTTGTCCTGGGTTACCGCTCCAAGAACTGGTTCCTAGAATCTACAACAAGCCTACCACCACCAACCATGTGCCCACGGCACCACATCCATTCCATCCGGCTTGCATAGATCCCTAAGTCCATGTTGCTAATAGAAATTACCATTCCATCCATGAAGTGACACAGTTCATTAATCAAGGTTAATATTAACCCAACATCTCACAAGCAACCTAAGCATTATCTACCCACAACCAACCAACTAGTTCAAGGCGACAAGGAAACAGATAAAGCAATAATAGGGAAACCCTAACAATAGGTACCCATTCAATTGACACAAGCATGCATTTCTACAATATAAATGTTATAATAGGTACAAGATACGTCAAGGACACTTGCCGTGAAATATATTGCTGCTCTATGACTACCAATTGTCCGACTTTGTCTTCATGATTCCTTCTCCCGTTTTCAAGCGCACACCTATTCACACACATCAATAACAAACATACATGCTAAGGATAATATGCAACAACAGGTGCTAATCACGAGATATGAAGCGGGGCACAAGGAGCTCACCAAGGTTTATGCAATGTGGAAAGCCCCGATGCCACAAGTAATGGTGCAAGGTGGATAATAACATGGCATCGAGTGCTGATGTCGGCATCGACGGTTTCTCAATGATATGATCATGGCATCCTGTAGAACATGTAGTGGTGGTTTTAGGGGTATGGTTTGTTTCAGATGGATTCAAATGAAGCGACGGAAAATCGATTACAATTACTGCTGAGATTTCAGGAGTGGCAGAATAGACATCCATTCAGAGACAGGTGCGTTCCTAAAGATTGGCTGTAGGAATCAAGGAAATAAGTTAACAAACATATGAACATACATCAGGAAACACGATGTTGACATCATGAATTGGATAGAAATCGAACTGAAAAGGGTATCTAGTGGTTGGACCATGGTAAACCTGTTCAGTGATAGTTGATACACCATCTGTGTTCCTTGGTGAATGGTGTATGATCTTGGTGAATCCTTTGATGGATGTTGAAAGGACTTGTGGGAACACGCCATAGTATTGTCCCTGCATCTGAAAGATCAGAGAATAGGATACAATCTCTTGGGACTTCCGGTTGTGTGCGCTGAACATGACCAGAATAGAGAGCGGTGTTGATGTGCAGATACAATGACAAAGACGTGCCTGTTCCCGTAGATAGGCTGGTGATCTGAAGGAAATACTTGAACATAAACATGTGCTGTTGTCAGGAACATGGTAGGGACAAGGTGATTTCATCAAGAGGTCACCTGAATGAGAGATCAAGCGGCTGGATCGTGATGAGGTCGTGCAGCAGCAGATCAAATGCCAGACGCGTTCCTGGAGGGTTTAGGACAGATCTTCACAAACCCTCTTGTGGAGACGTCCTTGGTTTCCTGGAACACATAATGGTTTGAAGTTTGTATCAAGGACAGATCATAATTGAGAGGGAATGGAGTGGAATTACCGATGCGCGTGCTGGAGGCGTCCAGAATAGAGAGCAGTCGCCATTCAAAACATGATCCTGCTTGCATCACTGCTCCAGTTGGGTTGAATTTTGGATATGTTGTAGAGGACATAGTGGATCACTCTCTGTAGAAATTTGGGTGTATTTCGTTGGGTAGATCATCGGGAACATGGATGGAAATCAGAGGCGTCATGGCTGAACAGGGATATGAACAGAGATGAACTTGACACTAATGGTTGGGAATGAAGGGGAAAGGGCAAGGGATTTCATGAGCCAGCAAAAGGGGCATCCTGGTGTGACTTAGGAGGCCTAGGGAGGAGAGAGGAAAGAGTAGGGAAGGGAGGAGAGGGGCCAAGAGGCAAGTAAAACTGCCAGCCATGAATGGTTCGAGTTATGGCCACTATAGTTGATATTTCTTTCCCTGAAAGTGAGAATTGATGGGGAACATAGTCATAAAATGGTTTTGATGATAAACCAACATGGGTGCAGGTTTATAATGATCAAGGCATGGTAGTTTTGTCATATGTACTTAATTGTCTTGGCTAGATAATGAGATGTGCGTTATTTGGAAATCAACTAGCGAGGGCGAGAGACTCCTAGGCAGATCATATTCAGGAAGGAGAAAGATCTGTAGATGCCATATATGGATCTGAAATGGCGATCACAAAATTAAGGAGAATAAAGTCAGAAGCTCCCTAGGTGCATATGCAGAGGCGTGCGGAGGAAGGATGCTAAGAAGTCAATGTCATATGTTCCTACGTGGGAAATATGGCAGCATCTTGTCGGATAAATAAATGATTGGCTTTGTCTTAGCAAATTAAGATTAGATATCTAATTAGGATAATATTTGTACGTAGTTGATTCAGGTTACGTTGGCCTAGTCAAAGCTGAAAGTCCATGTTGCCCCTATATATATCAAGGGTGGCAGCAAATGTAAGGCTATCAATCGATCAATACAACTTTGGCGCATCACCAACCCTGGAAACCGGTATACCCTGACGGGTTCTTCATCTAGAGCGGGCTCTCCATGAAAGATATAGGACTCGTCACCCCGGTAGGTTCGTCGCCATGAAGCAGCCTGCATCGACTAGTCTGGCCTTGATGACATGGCGGAGGACTCGCCACCCCTGTGATCGCGGTGATCTGCCCAGGACTGTCTCAGTGTAGACCGATCTTCTGGTTAGTTTGCCGTGGTTGCTAGTTATCTGATATACTAGATTTTCTAGATTGTTTTGCTAGGATTTGCTGCATTAATAGTTAATTCTAGTGATTCATAGTATCGCATGGGTGTTTGTTCATTCCATGAACTGTCTCGAATCAGACCGATCTTCTAGAATATCTAGAACTATCTCGATTAAGTTTGATCTTCTAGTTGGACAACCAAGCAAGAATAATCATCATAAGGGTCTATTCAGGGCATAGTCGGAGTGTTTAGTCAACGAGATATCTGGTTACAAGCAGTAGCCAATAGATATTCGCATGTTTTATTCTTCTATTGGCTCTAGTTCATCAACTATTGGTCCATCGGCTGTAAGTATTGCACTAGTTTTATTTGTTTAGTCGATGAATCGTCATATAGTTTATTTATTTATCAGTGTTGTATCGGCTAGGTATTGTGATTCTATTAACTGGCCGATATAGTATTGTAAGCTTCATGACCATTGATGATTGGATCCCTGAGGTATGGATGTTTTGGTGATAGATGACAACTATGAAATTGTGGGCTAACATCTAAACGAGTGTTGTCTATGTAGGAATCATCTCTTAACTCTATTACAAATCATATGGATGATGGTTGCCTTGGCGATTGATGACAATGACCACAAGCATGGAGGCTTGTGAACTTGATGGAGTCCAAGGGTTGATGGAGATGGATCAAAGCGGAGCACAAGCTATGGTGCAAGTGTTTGGAACACTTGACTAGTTGTTAGAGCTTTGAGTCCATAGGAAAATCCGGACTATCAAGGGTGTCTAGGTCATTCTCTTTGGTCATGTCTAGTCAGTGATGTGCAAGGTTGCTCGGTGAAATCACAAGCACTAGGTGATAGTGGAGAAGCCAAGGAGCTATTTGGAGAAGCCGAGAAACAAAGTCAAGCAAGGACGACAATTCCAGCTTCTGGACATAGAGACCGAGCAGAGGGGTCTGTAGAGACCGGACTGTACGGTCACTATGGGGAGTCATCTAGGACTTAGAGCAAGAAGCAGGACTCTGTCAGCAGGAGACTCTATACAGACCGGATGGTCTGGTTTGCTGTCCAAAAGGTCTGATCAGTAGGAGTGTAGGAACGACAGAAGAGCTTCGGGCGCAGAATGTTTTTGGACTAGAGAGAGAAACGGACTGGACGGTCCGGTCTACTGACCAGACAGTCCGGTCAGTATAGGGATCGCCTGCACAGAGGAGCCAACTGTTGAGGAGAGCCGTTACAGAGTGACCGGACGGTCCGGTCAGGCAGAGACCAGACAGTCCGGTCAGTGTGTTCAGAAAGGTGATTTCATGAGGCAACGACTAGTTTGAGGTTGGGAGCCTATATAACTTCGTTGCTGGGGTCTTGGAGACCTCTCTTGGCCAGCGGAATACCTGAGAGCATGTGGTAAGGTCTAAGAGGAAAAGAGGAGAGCACTAGGAGGAGATATTCATATCTTGAGAGTGCTAGAGAAGAGTAGCTTGAGCATCTTGCACATCTAAGGCTAGGGTGTCCTTGAGGGTGTGATCTAGATTGTTACTCTTGGTCTATGTTGAGACCTAGACCGGTTAGGTATCGGTGATCGAGCCTATCATGATCGGTTGTGACGGCTGTCACATATTTGTACATGGTTTGAGCCCTCCGTTGAAATGGGCATCGCTAGCGAGCGCTCGTGTTGGCTCGGGGAGTCTGGCAAGTTCTCGAGGGAGGCGAGCTTGTGCTTTGTGCAGCGGTGATGCACACCGTGTCTTCACTCTAGGAGTGATTGTGGGCTCGTGGGCGATAACTCCACTGGGCGGTGGGAGGGACCGGGACTCCGGTGGAAGCGATCCAACGAGGATTAGGGGAAGGCGCCATCCTTCCGAAACCTAGGGAAAAATCATGAGCATTCCTTGACCCTTCTCTTTACTATTCCGTAATTGTGTGCTCTAGGTAGTAGGGTGAATTGTGGCTTGCATAGGCTAGTGTGATTGGCTTCCGCTGCTTACCTTATCATGAACACTAGCATGTGTAGGGTCGTGGTCTACTAGAATTGCTTAGGTTACCTATCTTGGTAGACTCAGGTAGCGGCTTACAGATTCACCCCCCCCCCCTCCTCTCGGTATGCCTTCGGTCCATACACTTGGTATCAGAGCCAAGTGCTCATCTTTGAGGCTTCACTGCCTTGAGTAAGGATGCCGGGACCGGCGGGGAGTGTTCCCATATTCAATGGTGAGGACTATGCATATTGGAAGGCTCACATGCAAGCCTACCTTCAGTCCCTTGATCCAGAGATTTGGTCGGTCACTCACGAGTCTGATGCGGATGTGAACCTACTTGAGCCTGACTACCTTAAGTGTAATGCTAAGGCCAAGAATGCTTTGTTTGCTTGCATCTCTAAGGATGTTTTTTCTTAGCTAGATGCTAGTTCCACAGCACATGGTATCTGGACTGAGATTCAGGCGCTCTATGAGGGCACCAGTGATGTCAAAGAGGAAAGATACTATGTGCTAAAGAACAAGTATGATAGCTTCACTAGATTGCCGCATGAGAGAGCTAATACTGTTCATTCTCATTTTCATGTACTAGTGGAGGATATCAATGCACTTGGGGATGATTTCAAGATGAAGCCCGTCGAGGTGATAAGAAGATTCTTGAGGCTATTCGAAGACCCCAAGTATGAGTCCATCATCACCTTCATCTTGCAAGGTGACCTCAAGACCAAGACCATGAAGGATGTACTTGGCAAGATCACCGCCATCGAGAGCTACCAATTGGGGTTGGATGATCCTCAACCATCCAATTTTGCTATACCGGCTGACAATCAAGAATCTAGCAAGATAATGAAGAACAAGAAGAAGGTGATCATTGAGGACGATGATGAAGAAGATGATGATGAGGGTGACTTGACCGAGTACTTGGCTTTGCTCATGAGGAAGATGAAGAACTTCAAGAATAAGTTTTCTTCCAAGTCAAGGGGCAAGTGCTTCAACTGTGGCTTGTTGGTGGCCCTTAAAACCCAATATCGGCCACCAAGCGGTTGGGAAATGCAAGGTAAAGACCAAAGTTTTATGAATATTTGTTTAAACTAATAAAGTTCCACGATTTTTGGTGATATATATATTTGTACATTCAAAAGGGCCAAAATTAGATAAAAACATGAAGAAACGCCCCGTCGGCCGATCCTGCCGTAAAACAGCCGGCTGATAGGGTCGTATGAGGCTGAAATCAGGACCCGGGCAGGGTCGTGATGGCTAAAATCAGATATCAGCCGACAGGGTCATATCAGGCCGAAATCAGCCATCCGGCTGGTTAAAACAGAGTCTCATCAGGCTGAACCATCCGACCCAGCCGACCCTGCAAAACACTCCACCATTAGGCTGTTTTCCATCCCCGGACTAAGGAGGGTAAAAAGTGGAGAAGTAAAGGAGGCATCCATGTGGCACAACTTGGAAAACTGAAGACATGACCCGGAGGGGGTCAGCACCAAAAATAGGCCACCGCCCGGCTTGGGACTTTTCCTCTCGGGGTGTCCAGCCCACTTGGCCCATCGTGCCAACCGACGCCAAGTGGATAAGGCGGATGAAAATCGAGCCAACAACCATCATCCGGACCAAATCTGAGCCGTCTGAGCGAAGGCGGTCGGAAACCGACTCAATCGTGTGGCCGCCCGGCCTAGGTTGCAGCCTGGCGGTGCATGCCGCCTGGCATGCCCGGCCGCCCGGCAGGGGAACTTTTGCCCACCGACTCTCCCTCACCTACAAGTACCCGCCACGTCTTCGCCACCTATAAATAGAGGAGGAATTCGATAGAAGTGAGAGGAATAGAGAAGAAATAAGTATTAGTCCCAAGTTTTACCCAAGTAGAAGAGTAGAGGTATAGGAGGAGGAGTTCAGAATGCTGGCTCCTTCAACTTGTGCCTCGGGGATTGAAGCTCCTGCATGAGTAATATTCCTCATCTTCGAGGCCGGATAACATGTAGTAGAATTCTTGCCCAAGTAATAAAGTGAGTATTTCTATCCTTTTATTCTACGGAATCCTCGTGCATAACTTTTTATTGCTTCGTAGCGATATCTTGTTATGCTTACCAATTCTAGAACTGCTATGAAAGTCTATGTTTAGATATGGTGTTTAGACTTAGCTTTCCTGGGATTGCATTCGTCCCCACGGGCTGTGTGGTAGGCCGTAGGTGGTGACGGCCCTGTCCGTCCAATATTGAGTTCCACCACGTTCAGGAAGTCTCAAGTAGGGTTGTCTAGTGTTAACGTGCCCACTAGTACATGTGGTTAGTTACCGACCCTTACCTATGGATCGTTATCGTGCCCCGAAGTAGATATTTGGAAATAGAATTCTCACTAAGTTACTTGGAGATGGTTCACTGCATTAGATTGCCTAGCCCGGGGACATCTTCTCCCTATAGAGTACACTTTGTTCTGCACCCTCATCACTAGGACTTGATAGATTAGGAGTGACACTTTACTCGTTCCCTATGGAAATCGATACTCTGGAATACTCCTGGGTGAAAGCTACGTCGGCATCTGTATGCTTGCAGATATTCCCTATCAGGCCTAAGAACCACCAACAAGCTTTCTGGCGCCGTTGCCAGGATACGAAAGCAGTGCCATTCCGAACTCCATCTCGTCTGCTAGTTTTTCTTTGTTTTTAACCATACCACTAAATTAGGTTGTTTTTAGTTTCATCTTTAACCATTAACTTAGTCTATAAAAGAAAAAATTTATTGGTGATGGCTCGGCCAAGTTTACTGGACGGGAGGTCAAATTTCATCAAAAACGACCACCCGGGTGATAATATGAGGCTCCTATCCAACTAGTCAGTTTTCAGCACCCTGGAGGTCGTATTTCATGAAAACGACCACCCGGCTAGGTAATATTAAAGTACCCAGAATCCAACCCGACTAGTCAAATATTAGTAGCCAGGAGGTCAAATTTCAGCAAAAATGACCCTTCGGGTGATGGTCTGATCATCCAACCCGGCTAGTCGGATTTTAGCAAACCGGGAGGTCATATTCCATGAAAATGACCACCCCACTAGGTAAAGGTCATATTTTATCAAATTTTAGCACCCGGGAGGTCATATTTGGTGAAATATGATCACCCGGCTAGCTAATCTTGAGCCACCTAACCTGAAACAACCCAGTCCAGTATTACCACCCTGGGGGTCATTTTTCATGAAAACGACCACCCGGCTGGGTCATTTCTGCCGCCCGGCAAAACTTTTTCTCGGATTCTTTGCACTTTTAATGCAGAGATGACGGCTATGAGTGGTGAAGGTGTGGACAGTCTTACCTTGAAGGAAAATGCTCATCAAAAGCCCCACTATGAATGAAAGTGAATGAATGAGAGCCACCCATTCACCTCCCTCTTTCACCACTCACACTCACCTACCACCCTACTTACCTAGGCCTCATGAGTGGTAGAACACTCATTGCAAACATACAACTTTGGCCATCCCATCACTCTATCCTTGCTCCCTACACTCTTAGCAAATTTCTGGACAAATTGAGCAAGTGGATCACATGGCACTTGGGCCTAGCCATCTCCCATCACCACTAGAGCAATAATAGAGCAAATGGAGGAAAAGGGAGTGCCAGCCGGCATGGGAGGTCGCCCGGCCTGGTTTGCCAGCCGGCATGGGTCGCTGCCCGGCCTGGCCACTCCCCCCCCCCCCCCCCCCCCAAGGCTCACCTCCCCCCCCAAGGCTCCTCTTGAGCCTATAAATAGAGGGCTCACTCTCCTTTGCTTCTCCACCCTCAGCTGAAAACATTTTCTCTCCCTCACAAACTCTCTCCCTTTGCTTTCCTCTTCTCACTTCACTAGCTCTCTCTAGTAAGTGCACTTTGCACTTAGCAATAAAAGTGTGCTTGGGACGAGCAAAGGTTTAAGCTTGGGGAGGTGTTGGTGGCCCTTAAAATCCAATATCGGCCACCAACCGGTCGGGAAATGCAAGGTAAAGACCAAAGTTTCATGAATATTTGTTTAAACTAATAAAGTTCCACGAGTTTTGGTGATATATATGTTTGCAGGTTCAAAAGGGCCAAAATTAGGTAAAAACATGAAGAAACGCCCCGTTGGCCGATCCTGCCGTAAAATAGCCGGCCGACAAGGTCGTATTAGGCTGAAATCAGGGCCCAGGCAGGGTCGTGATGGCTGAAATCAGAACTCAGCCGACAGGGTCATATCAGGCTGAAATCTGCCACCCGGCTGGTTAAAACAGAGTCTCATCAGGCTGAACCATCCGACCCAGCCGACCCTGCAAAACACTCCACCATGAGGCCATTTTCCATCCCCGGACTAAGGAGGGTAAAAAGTGGAGAAGTAAAGGAGGCATCCACGTGGCACAACTTGGACAAGTGAAGACATGTCCCGGAGGGGGTCGGCACCAAAAATGGGCCACCGCCCGGCACAGGCCGCCGCCTGGCCTGCCAGGCCGCCCGGCCTACCCCATCGCCTAGCCTGGGACTTTTTTTTGGGGGGTGTCCAGCCCACTTGGCCCATCATGCCAACCGATGCCAAGTGGATAAGGCAGTTGAAAACCGACCCAACAACCGTCATCGAGACCAAATCTGAGCCATCCGAGGGAAGGCAGTCAGAAACCGACTCAATCGTGTGGTCGCCCGGCCTGGGTTGCCACCCGGCGGTGCATGCTGCCCGGCATGCCCGGCTGCCCGGCGTGGCCCACCGCCCGGCGGGGAAACTTTTGCCCACCGACTCTCCCTCGCCTACAAGTACCCGCCAAGTCTTCGCTACCTATAAATAGAGGGGGAATTCGGCATAAGTGAGAGGAATAGAGAATAAAAAAGCATTAGTCCCTAGTTTTACCCAAGTAGAAGAGTAGATGTGTAGGAGGAGGAGTTCAGAATGCGTGCTCCTTCAACTTGTGCCTCGGGGATTGAAGCTCCTGCGTCAGTAATCTCCCTCATCTTCGGGGCCGAATAACATGTAGTAGAATTCTTGCCCAAGTAATAAACTGAGTATTTCTATCCTTTTATTTTGCGGGATCCTCGTGCATAACTTTATATTGCTTTGTAGCATTATCTTCTTGTACTTACCAATTCTAGAACTGGTATGAAAGTCTATGTTTAGACATGGTGTTTAGACTTGGCTTTCCTGGGATTGCATTCATCCCCACGGGCTGTGTGGTAGGCGGTAGGTGGTGACAGCCCTGTCTGTTCAATATTGAATTCCACCACATTTGGGAAGTCTCAAGCAGGGTTGTCTAGCGTTAACGTGCCCACTAGTACATGAGGTTAGTTACCGACCCTTACCTGTGGATCGTTATCGTGCCCCGAAGCAGATATTTGGAAATAGAATTCTCACTAAGTTACTTGGAGAAGGTTCACTACATTAGATTGCCCGTCCCGAGGACTTCTTCTCCCTATAGAGTACACTTTGTTCTGCACCCTCATCACTAGGACTTGATAGATTAGGAGTGACACTTTACTCATTCCCTGTGGAAATTGATACTCTGGAATACTCCCGGGTGAAAGCTACGTCGGCATCTATATGCTTGCAGATATTCCCTATTAGGCCTAAGAACCGCCAATATGGCTCAAAGAATCACTTTGTACGAAAGTGCCCAAAGCCCAAGAAAGAAGCATTCAAGTCATTAGATTCAAGTGAAGAAGAAGAAAAAGATCCCAAGGCCAAGCACAAGAAGAAGAGATACTTCAACAAGGACAAGAACAAAGGCAAAGGCAAAGCTCAAGACTACAAGAAGAAGTTCTCTCGCAAGACACTTTGAAGGACCGAGAAGGCGACCAGAGGGGGGTGAATGGGAGCCAAATAAAATTCTCCAAGAGAATTTGACCTATATTCCAAAAACAACCCAAGCCAGCCTCCAAATCGACCACCAAGACTACACACACCAACTTGTGGTGTACTAGCCCTAGGAGTGATCAACCAGACCAAAGAAACATAGTGGAAACAAAAAGGGAGGAAGCAACCCTCAACAGTTCAGAACTAAACTCCCATCGACAGTGCCGATCCCTACCATCGGCAGTGCCGGTGGGCATCGGTAGTGCTGGTCACGCCTATCGACAGTGCCGGTGCGCGTCATCGGCAGTGCAGGTTCCACATATCGGCAGTGCCGGTGCGGGATGCTGTCACACTGGAGCCTACAGACTAGACCGATCGGCAGTGCCGGTCGACCCCCGATAGAACAGAAAATCTCTTGGGATCTTCTCAAAACTTCTCCAAAATTCAATCAAACGAACTCCAAATGATGCGATTTTTGGACCAGTAAATCCTCATCACATCACGACCCTAATCCTAGGAGATCAACTCTATTGGCTCAAGAAATCATCACGAATTTCAGATCTCGTGCCAGGAACACCAAAAAGGGGAAACTTGAGAAATCCTTCCAATTGAAGGTGCTAGAGCCAATAATTCCATCAAGGATCCATAGAGGATTATCCTAACTCACCCTAGCAACAAGTTTCTCAAGAAATCCTGGCCAAAAACTCGTCCAAAAGTGAGATCGAAAATCACCACGAAAATGCTTCCGAAAATAAGAAAAAGGGAACTTCGGGATTCAAGTGAAGAGGGAAACTTGAGAACGAAAATACTTCTCATATCATAGAAAGGTGCTTACAATATCCATAGGTACAAGGCTAGGAAGTCACCCTCTTCCTCCCACAATTTGGAAGAGCAAGAGATGTCTCTCACACACCCACTACTCTCCTCTAAAACATGAAGTCCTCTCCTAGCACTTTGAATAGAGTCCTAACACAAGGCTAATGGAAGAGAGACACCTCTCCCACTAGCCACACCTCTCCTTATATAGGCCTAGAGTCTATTGTCCACATGACCACTCTAACCTTGACCTACATAACACACTGTAACACCCATTTTAAGAAGAGAAATGGGTGCAGCCGTACGTGTGCCCAGGATCAAGTTACACACACATACGGTACATCATCAGTGGCAACAGAATAATTATCCATATCCTTTAATTATTACATCGTATATTTATTACAAAAGGACCCGTGGGAAGTAGCTAGCGTAGACATCCCAAACTCCACAGGCATCGACTGGTGGATAATCGCCTAGTACTCGCTTCCTTCATCTTCGTAGTGGCTCCAATCTTCTCCTTGGGCTGAATGTCAACGGGGTATAGCAAGGGTGAGTACGTGTCGTACTCAGCAAGTGGGGAAAATATGACATGGGGCTATAGTCAAGAAAAAGGCTTTATAGAGTGGGAAGCATGAGCTTTTAATTAACCTAAGCATCCTATTTACTACGTGGGGTCATCCCAACCATGATTTCAAGGTGCTATACTAACCAAGTTCCAACCCATTCCATCGTTCCAACCAACCCATCCCCACCCAACTAATCTTGTGAGGATTCCAAGCCGCTCCTGACCGTGAGCATGGCTATCATGATAGTTTGATACTCTGCAGAGTTTGTACCACTTTACCCACAAGTCGTGATTCCCTTGGTGCCCGTGGACGCGACCCACATTACACACTCCCTTTGGTGTGTGGCAGGGTTTCACTACGAGGCTTTTCCAAAGGGTCTCCCAGTACATGCTAGCCACTAAGGTTCCACTCCCGTCCATAAGTGATAGCCCTTCAACAAGCAGCTCATCACCCCGGAAGCCCCCTCTTGAGCCATTCGGATATAAGGATAGTCCTCTCGACTTCCATTCCCCGCTCCATGAAATGCTGCACCGACATTGGGAGGACATCTAATTACTAGGCCAAGCCTTACCCATGTCGGTCTTGTGTTGGCACTGTTTTCCTGGGTTGTCACTCCAAGAACCGGTTCCTAGGATCTACAACAAGCCTACCACCACAAGCATGTGCCCACGGCACCACATCCCTTCCACCTGGCTTGTATAGATCCCTAAGCCATGTTACTAAAAGATTTACCAAACATATCCCACGTGACATTGTTCATTAATCAAAATTAATATTAACCCACATCCCATAAGCCATCTTAAGCATTTTCTACCCAAAATTCACCCATTGGTTCAAGGTGACAAGGAACAGGGTAAAAACAATTACTAAGGAAAACCCTAACAATAGGTTCCCAATAAATTGACATAAGCATGCAATTCTATAGTAACATTTCAATAGGTGTAATATGCATCAAGGACACTTGCCTTCGTCCTGCGCAGAAGGCTGCTGTAACCCTTCAAATTCTTGCTCTTGAAAATCCTCGTAGGGTGTTCCTTGTGTATGCTCGCCTTTATGTAACGACATACCAATACAAGCAAAACATACAAAATCAATACACTATATGCAACAGAGGAAAAACAGTATGTAGATTCAAGGGATGCAAAGGTTATGCTCCTACGAGAATTTTGGCGCAAGAATCACCTAAATTGGAGTTATGAGTAAAAAGTTATGCTAGTTTGAAGTTTTAGGGGCAAAAGGGTAAAAACAGAGGCTTTTAAGGACCTATGTGTAATTTTATAAAATTACAGGGACTAAAGTGTAAATTATTAGGGCTGAAAAGTAGTTATTAAAAGTATAAGGTTGTTTTTGCAAAAATTCTAGGACTCAAACATAATTAATACTAAGTGTAGGGGTTTAAGTGTAAAAAGACAGGACCAAAATCTAATTAAAATTAAGTACAGGGATGTTCTTGTAAATATTTAAGGCTAAAATAATATTTATACAATTAATAAGGATTAAGGTATAATTTTAAAATAATTCTGGGGACTAAAACATAATTAAAATCAGTCCAGGGGTGTTTCATAAAATTACAAGGTCAAATAATAATTTCAATAATGCATAGGGGTGTTTCTGTAAATTTTTAGGGCTAAAATAATATTTATACCATTAATAATATAAAAAGACTGGATTAAAATATAATTTAAAACAATTCCAGGGGTTTTCTACAATTTATAGGGCAAAAATATAATTTCTTAAAGGTATAGGGGCTTTTTGTAAAAATGTAGTGCTAAAAATAATTATTATAAAGTTTAGGGGCATAACTGTCCATCTTTTTCCTCATTGCCCGAATGCCATCGGACGCTTCACGTCTTTGCTTCATCTTGAAGCAAGCTCCGTGATGGTACCACGTGCACCACCAACCACCGCCACCGGTTTTGAGGCCCAAACCGGGAAACCACCTTGCATGCTTCTCAAAGTGCGACTTCTCGATGTTGACGCGTGTCACCTTATCCCGCGATCCTGACCCCCGGCAAGTCTCTCCCAGTCCCTATCCATTGGGCCCCCTTGTCACTTGCACCGGCATCCCATTCGCCTTGACTTGGTCAACACGCCGTCTTTATCACCACCACGGTTTTGAGGCTCAACCGCAAAACCGTCCATGCTTCTTGCCTCTCCACATGTACAGTGTGGATCACCCTTGACTTCACCTGGCATCCCGATCATCTGACCCCAATTCCCCTACTTGTGCCCGATCCTCTCGCTGTTGACCGCCAAGTCGACTCCAGTGATCTACACATCATGAGACAAGCAAACACATTTCCCATCTCCTGCAACATCACCAATATCTCCACCAACTCCGATTAGTCATAACCATGATATGCAAACCCATGCAATCCCTGGATTCCCACATTTCAACTCAAGCACCCAATCCGCTCAAGTCAATTACTCATCACAAATATAGCAAATCATGGCACATATCCACATGGTTTCTCAATCTCCCCCTTGATGAGTACATTGATAACACCAAATGCACAAAGATTAGAGATTGAAATACGAAGCCGAATAAGCTCATCCAAATGGCCAAACCTAAAGAAAAGGTGAAAACAAGCCATCTAGCAAGTAGGGATCACAAAACCAAGAGTTGGCAAAGAAAGCGACTTGAGACACAAAGAATGTGAAAAGTGCAAGAAACCACTCAAGATCATGATATGCTCCCCCTCAAGTTGTGGTAGGTCTCATGTAGTGCAAAATGGGTCATATGAGTTTCTTAGCATTATTTGTGCATGACCCCAAAATTTTCTCCCCCTTTGGCAATGAACTCATCAAAGAGGCAAAAGAACAAGCAAAAATGCAATGCATGAAAATGCAAACCTAAGGAGCTTAAACAATTATGCAAACAAGCATTTAACTTTGCTAACCATAACCGTAGTGCCATGAAGTGTAAAGGCAATAGCTCCCAATCATGCAAAGATCAAAAATAGATAGCAAGGCATAAACACCATGAGCTATACAGGCTAAGCAGAAAGATTGACTAGCTTAGATAGAATCATATATTGCTCATCATGAGAAAATCTGCCACCACCTGTGTAAGTACTCTCATCCAAGGCAAAACAAGCACCAAGTGAATCATAAGAATCTAGCTAGTTTCAATCTCAACAAGGGCAACAAGCACTCGTAGAAAATGAGCTCTACAAACGCTCACATATGAAACAGAGACTCAGCCTTTGGCACAAGACAAAAGAGCATGCCTTTGCGGCAAAAGGAACACACGTTCCCACAATGTTTCATCCTGAGCTAAACATTTGCAAAGCCTTCCATTTTGCAAGCATAAGGTGCCAAAGCCAAGACATCCTCTAGACTAGCCTCAACGCAAGTTTCAACAAGAATAAAAGCAATTATACACATGGTGAGCAAGTTTTAGCAAGATTACATCATAAGGTTCACAAGAAGCTTAGTTTACCTTTAAGATTAGCAAGTTGCTCAAATGAGTTTATAACAAGCCATCTGGAAAATCTAAGCATGAGAGATTACCATCACATCCACACAACTTAGCTCAAGCTCAATCATAGCAAAGAGAAGTGCAAGAAAGCATAAGAATCAAAGCTCATCTACCAATGCATATATTACATATGAGATGCAATGCAAAAATGGTAAGATACATATATACAAGAGAAAACCAACTCCCCCTCAAATGATGCCATAGGGATGACAAACACCAAGTCCCCCCCGAAGAAAAGCATGTCTCGAAGCATCTAGGGGCTTGGTGAGGATATCAGCTAGTTGGTATTTGGTATCAATGTATTGGAGCTCAACATCCCCCATCTCAACATTGTCTCTCAGAAAGTGGAATCACACATTGATGTGTTTGACCTTACCATGTTGGACTGGGTTTTTGGCTAAGCATATGGCACTGGAGTTATCACACATGAGTGGAACACCCTTAAAAGTCAACCCATAGTCTCTCATGGTAGATACAATCCATAGGATTTGTGAGCAGCAGCTAGCAGCAGCTACATACTCAGCCTCTGTGGTGGATTGGGCAACACTCGACTGCTTACGAGAAGACCAACAAATCAAAGAAGTACCCAAGAAATGGCAAGTACCAGAAGTGCTCTTCCTATCAATTCTACACCCAGCAAAGTCCGCATCTGAATACCCAATGAGATCAAGAGATGAAGATGTAGAGTACCAAAGACCAAACTCAAGGGTGTATTTGAGATACCTGAAGATGCGCTTGACAGCCTTGTGATGAGTCACCCTTAGGGAAGCTTGAAAGCGAGCACAAAGGCACACCACAAAGTGTATGTCGGGTCTTGTGGTTGTCAGGTACAAGAGGGAGCCAATCATGCTCCTGTACTCCCTTTGATCCACCGCTTCACAGTCTTCATCAGGGTCAAGAGCCGTTGTAGTGGACATTGGTGTAGACAACGGCTTTACATTGACCATGTCAAACTTCTTCAGGAGATCCTTCATGTACTTTGTTTGATGTATAAAATTGCCTTGCTTGCACTGCTTGATTTGAAGCCCAAGAAAGAAGGTGAGCTCTCCCATCATCGATATCTGAAATTCACTCTCCATAGCTTCCTAAAACCTGGACACAAGAGCATGAGAGGAACCACCAAAGATGATATCGTCCACGTAAATCTGAACCATTAGAAAGTCATTGCCATGCTTGAGAGTGAACAAGGTTTTATCAACACACCCCATGACATACACACACTCTAGCAAGAAGGTCTTAAGCCTAGCATACCATGCCCTAGGTGCTTGCTTTAGCCCGTACAAAGCCTTCTAAAGCTTGTACACATGGTTTGGGTATTTGTGGTGCTCAACGCCTGGGGGTTGCCTCACATACACTTCTTCCTCTATGAAACCATTTAGGAAAGCACTCTTGACATCCATTGGATAAAGTCTAATGCCCTTGGAGGCAGAAAATGCAAGCAAGATCCTAATGGCCTCTATGCGAGCAACAAGATCAAAGGTTTCACCATAATCTAAGCCCTCCACTTGGCTAAAACCTTGAGCAACTAGTCCAGCCTTGTTTCTCACAGCCTCACCATCCTCCCCATGTTTTTTTTTGAACACCCACTTGGTTCCTATGACATTGACATTTTTGGGAGGCTCTACAAGGGTCCAGACTTTGTTTCTCTCAAAGTTTTCCAACTCCTCATGCATGGCATTAACCCAATGTTCATCAGATAGTGCGTGTCCAACATCCAGGGATTCAAAGGTTGCAACAAAGAGAGAATTGGTAAAGCAAACAAGATGTGCAGACCTTGACCTTGTTGTCCTCTCATAGAGATTACCGATCATCTGTTGAGGTGGATGTTGACACTGAATATGGTGAGGAGCCTCTCCCTCAGAGTGTACCTCCCCCTCAACCATAGCTGGAGCTTGCTCGATAACTATTGAAGTCGATGTAGAAGCTTTTGGACCCTCTGCTGGAGTAGTGGTAGCAGCAGGAACAAGCTCGGATGTGGGATGGAATGACTCATCATCATCATCATCCAAGCCCTGTAGGTCCTCTTCTACAAAGATGCTCTCCTTCATCTCCTTGTCACCTGCAGACTCACTCACATTCCTTGCACAAGAGTTTGATTCATCAAAGGTTACATCATAGGATTCTGCGATGGTGTTAGTCTCCAAATTCAAAACTCTGTAGGAATGATCATGAAGAGAGTATCCAAGAAAGATTCCATCGGAAGACCTTGACTCAAACTTATCAAGATTGCCACGCTTGAGAATAAAGCACTTGCAACCAAAGGCACGCAAATGAGAAACTGAGGGCTTTCTCCCAAAACGCAGCTCATAAGAAGTCACATTAAGAATTGAGTGCAAGAAAATCCGATTGGAAACATAGCAAGCAGTGCTAATGGCCTCAGCCCAGAACCGCCTTGGAGTCCTATGCTCATCGAGCATCGTCCGGGCCATCTCCACTAAGGTTTTGTTCTTTCTTTCAACCACACCGTTCTGCTGGGGAACCCGAGGTGCTAAAAACTGATGCTCAATACAATGCGCAAGATAGAAAGCATCAAAGGAGGAGTTCTTGAACTCGGTGCCATTATCACTACGAATTGCTCGTAATGCACCAGGGAGTTCTTTGAACAACCTCAAAGCTAAGCTCCGAAAATGATGAAACACTTCATCCTTGCTCTCAAGAATGTAGATCCAAGAGTAGCGAGAGTAGTCGTCAATAATCACAAGAACATACCACTTCCCACCCGCCGAACGAACCCGAGAAGGACCAACAGTGTCCATATGAAGCAACTCTCCAGGGTGTTCAGTCATCACCAAATTGATTGGTGGATGAGAAGCTACAATCATTTTCCCATGACGACAAGGAGCACAAACCAAATCCTTATCAAACTTGAGCTTAGGCAATCCTCGGATCAAACCTAGGCCACTCAAACGACATAACAAGTCAAAGCTCATGTGACCCAGTCTCCTATGCCATTTCCAGAGCTCAGAAGAAGATTAAGTAAACAAGAACTTGTGAGAACTAGGAGAACCAGCAAAATCAGTCTGAAAAACTCTGCCAATGCGAGAAATCCCACAAACCAAGGAACCACTCGAATCAAGAACACAAGAAGCATTCTACTTAAAGCGCATTTCTAAACCAACATCAAGAAGATTTACCACGCCCCTTCCCTTCACTCTTCCTCTCTTGTCATCTCCAAAGGTCACATACTCCCGACGCTTCAAGGGAGTGAGGCTGGAGAACCACTTTGCATTTCTGGTCATGTGGCGCGAACACCCGGAATCCATCAACCACTTGTTCTCCAAGCCTCCACCTGCTGCCTACAAAGAACGAGAAGTGAAAGTCGATGGCTCAGTGCTGGGGTTAGTCAAAAAGCATTTGGGAATCCAGCACTTAACCATACGACCGGTAGTAGTCATCACAGTTCTTTGCACTTTATCATTCGAACGCATGGGACGAGAACCACGATGGGAAAACGTGGCCTATCAAAGCATCTTGACTCAAACCTTGAGTTGTGAGGATAGAAATCATCTGTGTGAAAGCCAAACCCACGCGAGTGACACTCACCATGATGGGGAAAACGTGGGGTGCCAAAGCGCTGCAGTGCAAAGCCTCTATTTTGTTAATCAAAGCCATATGAGGAATGACCCTGTCCACAATAGGCACGAGAAAAAGAGCGAGGCTGAAAGTCAACAAAATCATCATAAAAAGCATCCCTAGTCAACTCAGCTTGCTTCCTCTCAATCCTCTTACGCCTATAACAGAATTCATCCAAGTGGCCCTTGCGACCACAAAACATGCAAATATAGACACCCTTAGGATTAGGCTTGGTTTGCATTGCAGGTTTGGGTTTTGGCTTCTCTATTTGCTTTGGGTTGAAGGAGGGTGTTGGATTGGGTGGATAGTATGTGTCAGTGGGTTTGATGGTGTTTTCCTCATCCTTGTAGCTGGAGCTAGGTACAAACTTACCCACATTCGCACTCTCCTTGTCGCACCTCTCAAATCCCAAACCCAAGTAATAGGTTGATCTAGAAGAACTCTCCTTCACTCTTGCCAAATCACTCTCAATCTTCTCTTCACTCACTAGGGTTCTCTGGAGCCTAGACACAAGATAGTCATTTTCCTGAACTGAGGCTTTGTTTTCCTCTCTAGTGATTACAAGCTTGTCCTTAAGACAGACACACACCTCACATGGTGGTGGAAGGACCTTAGTGCGAGTCTCATGAAGCAACTTGGACTCAAGCTCTTTAACTTTGAGGGACTGAGCTTCCAACTGATCTATGAGCTTGGGGCACTTCAGGCATGCACCCAAAAGAATTGGTCTAGCTTTGAACTCATCAAGCTCCTTGAGGGCACTCTCAAGCTGACTGGCAACTTGAGCATGCACACTCTCCCTCTGTGCAAGATCAATCATCACAACTTGACAACACTCACACTCAACAACAATGTCCTCACGAGCAAGCTTGGACCTAAGCGAAGCAATTTCAAAATTAGCACTCTCCAAGTTAGACTTAAGCTTATCATCTTGCATGAGCAGAACATCGCGCAAATGATCAAGTTCAGAAGAGAGCTCATCGAGAGTGGAAGGTACCTCGCTTGTGTCGGAGTCAGATCCAGAGTCGGTGTCGTGGTCGTTCTTTGCCATGATGCAAAGCCCGATGAAGTCATCCTTCCTCTTGACTCGTGGCTTTTCAACCTCCTTCTCCGAGCTTGTAAGGCCTTCGCTTGATGTGAGGTCGACATCGCTCAAGGCGGCAACGCAGGCGCGTGCAATGGCCTTGGCGAACTTCTTGGAGTTCTTGCCCTTCTTGTAGAAGCGGTTCTTCTTCTGTTTGAAGTCTTCCGTGTTGTTGTCGCGGTACCCGATCTTCTTCTTCTTCTTGGGACAATCAGCGATGAAGTGTCACGGGTCACCGCACTCAAAGCAGGTTCTTGAACCACCTCCTCTTCTCTCCTTCCGGTTGTTGTAGAACTTCATGAACTTCCTTGTGAGCAAGGGCAGCTCCCCGTCAGGAATGCACTCTATCTGTTCATCAGAAGCTGCAACAAGAGAAGACAAAGCAAACTCCAAGGAAGACTTGTCAATTGAGGGGTTAGTTCCATAAGAAGCACAACTGTGATCACCCTTCTGAGAACTAGAAAGCAAAGCCATGCTAGAAGCAGGAATAGCAAGATTAGGATGAGATTTCCTATACAGTTCATGAGATTTCAGCTTGCTATACAGTTGCTCACAGTTCAGGGTATTGAATTCAGCAGTTTCTTCTAGAGCAGCAATTTTAAGCCCCCAAACATTTTCATCAAGTGAGTACAGCAGCTTCTTAGCTCTATCATTGTCATTGTACACAAGGGTACCACAAGCCCGCAAGTTGCACACAATTGCCTCAAACCTACGAAAAGTGTCATCTAGTGACTCGCCCGGTTTTTGTGCAAAGGTTTGGTACTGTCTATTATAAGAATCCTTATGCATTGACTTGACCTGGTTGGTACCCTCATGGTAAGTGCAGAGCTTATCCCAAATAGCATATGCAATGTCAAGGTGGGCGACCCTATCATGTTCGCTCCTACCAAGTGCAGAAAGCAGAATATTGACAGCTTTAGAGTTGTTCTCATACCTGACTAACTCACCTGCAGAAGCAGTGTTCAGGTCTTGTGGTATAGCATACTCCTGATCAACAATCTCCTAAATTGCACATCCTTGAATCAGCAGATACGCCTTGGTCCGTGACTTCCAGTAGGGGAAGTCCTCTCCATCGAACATCCATAGCTTGACAGCACGCTTCTCCATGTCGCCTTTGGATCACAAAGCTGGTGAAGGTCAACTAGTGATCAAACCGGCTCTGGTACCAATTGAAGGACCAAGAAGGTGACCAGAGGGGGGGTGAATGGGAGCCAAATAAAATTCTCAAAGAGAACTTGGCCTATATTCCAAAAACAACCCAAGCCAGCCTCCAAATCGACCACCAAGACTACACACACCAACTTGTGGTGTACTAGTCATAGGAGTGATCAACGACACCAAAGAAACACAGCGGAAACAAAAAGGGAGGAAGCAACCCTCAACAGTTCAGAACTGAACTCCTATCGGCAGTGCTGCCGGTGCGCGTCATTGACAGTGCCAGTCCCACCTATCAGCAGTGCCGGTGCGGGATGCGGTCGCACTGGAGCCTACAGACCAGACCGATCGGCAGTGCCGGTCCTAGTCATCGGTAGTGCCGGTCGACCCCCGACAGAACAGAAAATCTCTCGGGATCTTCTCAAAACTTCTCCAAAACTCAATCAAACGAACTCCAAATGATGCGATTTTTGGACCCTAATCCTAGGAGATCAACTCAATTAGCTCAAGAAATAATCACGACTTTTAGATCTCGTGCCACGAACACCAAAATGGGGAAACTTGAGAAATCCTTGAAATCAATGGTGCTAGAGCCAATAATTCCATCAAGGATCCATAGAGGAATATCCTAGCTCATCCTAGCAACAAGTTTCTCAAGAAATCCTAGCCAAAAACTCGTCCAAAAGTGAGATCGAAAATCACCATGAAAATGCTTCCAAAAATAAGAAACAGGAACTTCGGGATTCAAGTGAAGAGGGAAATCTTGAGCACAAAAATACTTCTCATATCATAGAAAGGTTCTTACAAGATCCATAGGTACAAGGCTAGGAAGCCACCCTCTTTCTCCCACTATTTGGAAGAGCAAGAGATGTCTCTCACACACCCACTACTCTCCTCTCAAACATGAAGTCCTCTCCTAGCACTTTGAATAGAGTCCTAACACAAGGCTAACGGAAGAGAGGCACCTCTCCCACTAGCCACACCTCTCCTTATATAGGCCTAGGGTCTATTGTCCACATGACCACTCTACCCTTGACCTGCATAACACACCCACCTACCACCGGGGGCGTAACCGTCCATCTTTTTCCTCATTGCCCGAAAGCCATCGGACGCTTCACGTCTTTGCTTCATCTTGAAGCAAGCTCTGTGATAGTGCCACGTGCACCACCAACCACCGCCACCGGTTTTGAGGTCCAAACCAGGAAACCGCCTTGCACGCTTCTCAAAGCATGACTTCTCGATGTCGACGCGTATCACCTTGTCCCGCGATCCTGACCACCGGAAAGTCTCTCCCAGTCCCTGTCCATCGGGCCCCCTTGTCACTTGCACCGGCATCCCATTCGTCTTGACTTAGTCAACACGCCATCTTCATCACCACCACGGTTTTGAGGCTCAACCGCGAAACCATCCATGCTTCTTGCCTCTCCACATGTACGGTGTGGATCATCCTTGACTTCACCCGGCATCCCGATCGTCTGGCCCCAAGTCCCCTACTTGTGCCCGATCCTCTCGCCGTTGATCGCCAAGTCGACTCCAGTGACCTACACATCATGAGACAAGCAAACACATTTCCCATCTCCTGCAACATCACCAATATCTCCACCAACTCCGGTTAGTCATAACCATGATATGCAAACCCATGCAATCCTTGGATTCCCACATTTCAACTCAAGCACCCAATCCGCTCAAGTCAATTACTCATCACAAATATAGCAAACCATGGCACATATCCACATGGTTTCTCACACTTGTTGGAGAGTGGACAAGCATCAACTCAAGTGATGAGTCCTCTTCCTCAAGTGATGAAGAAGTGGCCGGTCTAGCCATGATCAAGACCACACCTCCATGAGCTCTTCCTCCACCTCCCACATGCCTCATGGACACGAGTCAACTTGGGGAGAGTGAGGATGAGAGCAGCGATGATAGCGATAATGAGGAGCACACGTGTGCCGAGTTGTGGAGCATGCTTGAGCAAGCCCGTGACATCGCCATCAAGAAGTCCAAGATGTTGGAGGTGGTAAGAAAAGAATGTAAGTTGGCTAAGGACCGTGTTGATGAGCTTGAGAATGAGCTCAAGGACCTTGTCACATCTCATGAGGCCCTAAAAAAAGTTATGACAAACTCAAGGGTGATCATGTAGAGCTTCATGAGAGGTACAAGGCCCTCGAGATCACTTATGAGACCATCAATATTGAGGACCTTGCCTCTCCCTCCTCTAGTTCATCAAAGAGAGATGCTTCTAATATGTGTGATGAACTAACCACCTCGATCAGGGTTTCTTCTCTTGAGCCATTTGTTTTAGAGGACTATCACAAGCTCAAGGAAGAGAGGAAGATGGTGATGGACGGCTTTGACAGGCTCACATATGGTAGAGCAATCCGCAAGGATATTCTTGGGAGGAACCTTGTGAACAATGTCTCCCACCAGAGACTTGGCTCATATCCCGCCACCATCGACATCATAGGGACGAGTGATTCCATCCCCGCATGGATCAAACCCCTTCTCACCGATGAATACTATTGCGAGAGGTGTTGCAAGGATGGCCACGCCACCAAGGATTGTCCCATGGTGAGAAGTTCTATTTTTTTTCTAATTCTAACTTGTTCCATGAGAACACACACTTCAAGCTTTTTAGGGACAAGGATGGCAAGGTGAAAGCTAAGGCCTTGGGACCACCAAACAAGAAGAGGAAGGTCAAGAGCATATGGGTGCCTAAGTGCATTGTTGATCTTGAGAGATCGGCTACATACAAGTGGGTGCCCAAGAACAAGACCTAGATGGTGGTGGTGGTGGACCGAGTGCTTTCATGAAGATCATGTAAAGTCCACCACAAGTGACATGGACCTCAATGACCTATCTACTCATGACGGAGGTAACCATGGTTGTTCTTTGTAGTTATAGTGTGTTTTTCCTTTCTCTTGCATTGCATGGTAATTAGGACTCCTTTGTGACTAGTATGCTTTGCATCCATGCATGTGTAAATAACTAAAAGAAAAACACATAAAAAAATTAGTCAATGTCTAACCCATCCATGATAGCTATAAGCAAGATGGAGTGCTTGAGATGGTGGTTTGACTTCTCTCAAGGCAAGGGCATGGCTAATAGTGAGTAAGCTTGGGAGGGGTTCAAACTTGACATTGTTAGGTTTCCTTTGTGTCTTGTTCTTTAACATTGCTTGCATTCACATGGCATGTTTACTTTCATTGCATTGAAAATTGCTTGTTGCATGCATCATATAGGAAACACAAAGGAGGCTAGTCCCACTTGGAGATATTTGTCCCTCATGCTCTATATGAGATTACATCTCCATAAGTGTGACCAAAGGAAAGGATTGTGCTTCATGCCCATTGAGCAAGCTCTTATGAACTCCGAGGTTAAATCTACTCGCACGGTTCATGGACTAAGGATCATACATACCCTTTGGTTCTTATTTGCCTTGGTTTTTATTTGCTCAATCTTCCATTTGGTATTTTGCAAAAACGATGAGGCCATAGAGTGCCACTATTTGAAAATGAGTGTTTGAGAGTTCCCTCTATATTCCAAGTGGGGTGTTTGTTTTGTGTTTGGCAAGGACACATGGAGAATGGAGAAATTCCTTGATTCAGCGAAAATCTGATAGTGACCGTACAGTGCGATCGTTGGACCGTACCGTCCGCTTAGTGCTCATGGGCGTAGTGTTCTGGAGAAGTCTGGTCGTAAAGACTGGATGGAACGGTCCGAGTGACCGGACCATCTGGTCTGTATGTGCTAGCAGACCCAGAGCTATCCGGACCGTCCGGTCCAGAGACTGTACCGTCCGGTCACACGAGTTGACTGTGACACCCCAGGTGTCTCACTTCTATTTAAAAAACATGAGAAGCATAAATCATGAATAACATAGCATGAAATGTTGTAGCCTCACTTCAATTATTTAAATTAATTACAGGTAATTAAGAACCCTACAAAACAAATTGTGAGCCAAATGGAATTTTATTATACAACATATGCCAACTAAATTCATAATCAAATCAGTAATATTAAGATATAATTTTATGAATTCAATGAGCATTTTACCAATTGTGGAAATACCCCAATTAATTAATTAAAACATAGAACCCTTTCACAATGGGGAATTAATTATAAAATAACTATAAATTTTCTGACCAAACGGGCCCCACCAGAGCACCAGGAATATCTCTAAGGACCCTTGTGCAAAATTCCATGAATTTAGGAGCTCTCTAGCTATTTGTTTTAGAATTTCCATTGACCAAGGACTGCTTTGCAAGAAATCTGAAAGATCAGGGGGTTCAGAGAAAAATCGCTTTTCTTCCTTCTCTCACTAGCGCAAAGCTTTCTCACTGCCGAGGCCTTTCCTCTCCCCTGCACGCCACCGCCTACACACCCCCGCCTCGGAACACCTCGCGCGCAACAGTGCTGCTGACCGAACTCTTCTGTCCCATCCGTCAACCTCTGCCGTCACGCGCGCTCAACCGTCTCCGCTCCCTTCTGCGCCATTGCCATGATCTCTGGCAAAACTTCAATGCCAAGCGCTCCTACCACTCCCCCTCCCTCAACCACACCCAACTAAGCGCACTCAACCCGTGACCCCTCTCCAAAGCTTTCTCACTTCAACGCTGCCCTCTGCTCTCCCCATTTCCTCCCCTCTGCACTATGCTCCTCCCCACCATCACCGAGCCAGCTCGAGCTCGAGTCCCGCTCCCCCCCCCACTGCTCCCCGAACCGAGCCAGAGACACAAATCGATGCGCACAAACCCACTCCCCCTCCCCACGTACTTGCCCAACTGAAACAGAGCGCGCCTTGGCCGAATCGAAGAAGAACCAAGGTGAACCCCTCCGGCGACCTCCTTCGCCACGGGCCAAAATTCCTCGCCCCTGGTAAGCCTCGTCTCCTCCTTCCACTTCTCCCGTGCGTGCAAACCATCTACGCGTTTCCCTGACCTATTTCCCCTTTGTTTCCTCCACTGGAGTCGACGGCATTCCGACTTATCCCCAAGCCGCTGCCCTGTTTCTAGCCAACCGACGCCGCCTCCATGACGAGCTCCTACCTCCGGTCCTCCCCGACACCAACCACCACAATGCCGACGACCATCTCGTCCCCGTGAAGCTGTAAGAGCCAGCCCCGACGGATTTGGTGCTTTGAGTCATTCTCCCAACATCGCCGAACCTTCCTCTTTCGCCACCTCTCACCGACGACCGCCTCCCGGTGAGAACCCGACCCCGCGAACCCCTCCTCTCCTTTCACCGTAATGCACGCTCCATTTTCCCACAGCCGCCGTGAGTTTTCCTCGCGCGTAGCCGCCGGCGGTGAGCCCTCCGGCCGCGTGCCACCCCGCTCCGACAAGCCTACTGGCAATCCCACTGGCAGCCTGCGTGTCACCTACGTGGTGCCTATGTGTCACCCACGTGGCTCCGACGTGGCACTCCTTTAACCAGAAAATACCCAGAAATTCCCAGGAAAGGCTTAAAACTTTGAAAACTCATAGTAAATCAATTTAAAACCAATGAGGCCCAACAAAATTTTGTCGGAATTATCTTTCAGTGCTCTAATTCAGTAAAATGATAAATAGCTACCTCTGTACATGTAATTTAGTAAAATTTTGTTGGAATTATCTTTCAGGAGCAAGGGGAAGACTTCCAGAAGGACATTGACCCTCAAGAGCAAGAAGTGGTAGTTGCTAGCACTAACATCGATCCTGGCAAGCCCCAGTTTACATTCGCCTTTTTACAAAATTTTGCTAGTTTATCTTACTAGTGTCTATACTTATTGTTGCATTAGGTCATAGGAGTTGATTGAAACCCACCTTGCATGATATCCAAATGACCTATGCTATTGTCTTAGACCTTGGTAGAATCGGTACTGTTATGCTATGCTTAGTAATTGCTAGTCTCGTTAAGAAAGTATTATTATTACTAAGGAATGAACTTGACCACTGGAACGGGAATCATTAAAAGAAGTTTATTGTTATGTTATGACCGAGCAGGGATAATGCATGTGTAGGTTTGCAGCAACACATGGGTGTTGACTGTGGTAGCCCTGCCTTGTCGAACCTAGGACCCGTCCGTGGTCGACCCCTTGATCAAGTATTGAATAGTATGGAATGCATGCTAGCTTATGGGCACTAGTAAACCGATGTAGCATAAAAGGCCACTTGCATTAAGAACGGTAAAGGTGCGTTGGTCATTGACCCTCCTGCTGCTGGAGTGGGCGGTTCAAACCACAAAGTACTGTTGGCAGAATGGCATGCTTACTCGACATCACCACACCCGGGCTGACGTGTAGTTGCTTTTCTTGCGAAAGGTTGTCATATACGACCTTAATTGGTGCATATGTGTCGTGCATCTCGGGTTTTTCCCAACTGGTGTAAATCGATTGCAATTGTTGTCCCTCGCAGTAATGAGTACCACTTGGTCACCACGCCAATCGCGTAGTTGCACCTAATATTATGGAATGGATTATGTTGCTTATTGATGATGACGATCAGTATTATTATTGCTCTTATGTCATATTAACTTATTTATTGTTTTATTACCCTTTTGTTGCAACTAAAGTTACATTTTGGCTCAACCCAATTAAGTTGACAATTAAAACATGATAGAACTAACAGGTTGCTTAGTGTGAGTCCTTTTAATCAAGCCACCTATTAGAGCCTTTGCATGTTTAGGTGTCCGACGGGTAAGTCTTGCTGAGTAATTAGTACTCAGGCTTTGTGCCATTGTGTTTTTCAGGTAATGAAGAAATAGAATTGCTTGTTGATGTGATGCCCTGGGACATGCAAGTCCCTAAGGGTTGGACCGCCCACTGCGAGTCCGACTCGCCGCCGCAGTGATGTTGCTTGTTGCTAGGGTGATCGTCCTTCGGGCATGGATCACCACCAGGCTGTACCATCGAGCGTAGTTCCTTTATGAATTTGCTTCCGCTATTTCAAAACATTTATGAACTTGTATTAATTCTGCTGCACTCTAAATCATCGTATTACTGTAATATTCAACTTAAATTTGGACCAATGTTGTATTGTCAAGTGTCTGCGCTACCAGCACCGTCGGGACCTCGATCCTCCGGGAAGGGGCGCCACATTGACCACGAGATGCATCTCCCAATCTGAGCCGTTGATCCTTCCTTGATTGAATCATGGCCGTTCATTCGAGTTTTGACCTAGGTCAAGAAGTGTCAGACCAATTTGGTTGGTTCCTTGTTCATTCCTCCAAGCCGAGAGCACGTCCGGACTTCGCCACCTCTGCTCTCACTGTCGCTGACCAGGGCCGAACTCGCCACCTCGCTCCCGACGCGCCGACCTTTACCGTCATCAACCCGAGCCACCGCACCGCCGGAGCTCGCACACCACCGCTCACCCACACCGCGTCTGCGCTACCTCACCACAGCGCGCCGCCCGAGCCAGCGCATCGACCATGCTGCCAACGCACCTGCCGCTGCAAGCTCCAGCCTCGAGCACCAGCGTCATTGCTCTCTTCCTCTCCACCTACCGCACGCGCAAGCTCCAGCCCACCTCACTCCCTCTACCGATTGCCAGGGCAAGGATTCCTAGGAGTTGAAATGCGGGAATCCAGAGATTGACGTGAGCGGATTTAATGTTTGAGTTGAAATGCAGGAATCCAGGAATTGCATGGGTTTGCATATCATGGTTATGACTAACCGGAGTTGGTGGAGATATTGGTGATATTGCAGGAGATGGGAAATGTGTTTGCTTGTCTCATGATGTGTAGGTCACTGGAGTCAACTTGGCGGTCAACGGTGAGAGGATCGGGCACAAGTAGGGGACTTGGGGCCAGACGATCGAGATGTCGGGTGAAGTCAAAAGTGATCCACACCGTACATGTGGAGAGGCAAGAAGCACGGACGGTTTCGCGGTTGAGCCTTAAAACCATGGTGGTGATGAAGACGGCATGGTGACCAAGTCAAGGTGCCCGATGGACAGAGACTAGGAGAGACTTGTTGGTGGTCAGGATCGCGGGACAAGATGACACGCGTCGACATTGAGAAGTCATGCTTTGAGAAGCGTGCAAGGTGGTTTCCCAATTTGGGCCTCAAAACCGGTGGCGGTGGTTGGTGGTGCATGTGGCACCATCACGGAGCTTGCTTTGAGATGAAGCAAAGACGTGAAGCGTCCGATGGCATTCGGGCGAGGAGGAAAAAGATGGACGGTTATGTCCCTGGTGGTAGGTGGGTGTGTTATGTAGGTCAAGGGTAGAGTGGTCAGGTGGACAATAGACCCTAGGCCTATATAAGGAGAGGTGTGGCTAGTGGGAGAGGTGCCTCTCTTTCCATTAGCCTCGTGTTAGGACTCTATTCAAAGTGCTAGGAGAAGACTTCATGTTTCAGAGGAGAGGAAAGGGTGTGTGAGGGACATCTCTTGCTCTTCCAAATAGTGGGGAAAGAGGGTGGCTTCCTAGCCTTGTACCTATGGATCTTGTAAGCACCTTTCTATGATATGAGAAGTATTTTCGTGCTCAAGATTTCCCTCTTCACTTGAATCACGAAATTCCCTTTTTCTTATTTTCAGAGCTATTTTCATGGTGATTCTCGATCTCATTTTTGGACGAGTTTTTGGCTCGGATTTCTTGAGAAACTTGTTGCTAGGATGAGCTAGAACAATCCTCTATGGATCCTTGACCGAATCAATAGCTCTATCACCTTCGATATGAAGGATTTCCAAGTTTCACCTTTTTGGTGTTCTTGGCACAAGATCTGAAATTCGTGATGATTCCTTGAGCCAATTGAGATGATTTTCTAGGAATAGGGTCATGATGTGATGAGGATTCACTGGTCCAGAAATCGCATCATTTGGAGTTCGTTTGGTTAGGTTTTGGTGAAGATTTACCAAATTCCCGAAAGTTTTTGCTGTTCTGTCGGGGTCGATCGGCACTGCCGACGACCAGGACCGGCACTGTCGATGGGTCTCAGAACCCCGCACCAGCACTGCCGATAGGCCAGATCGGCACTGCCAATGGTGCCAACCGGCACTGCCGATGGTGGTTCAGTAAGGTGCAGTTTGTTTTCGTTGTGTTTCTTGCTGTGGTTGATCACTCCTAGGGCTAGTACACCACTAGTTGGTGTGTGTAGCCTTGGTGATCAGTTCGGAGGCTGACTTTTGGGTTGTTTTTGGGATATAGGCCAAGTTCTCTTGGAGAATTTTGATTGGCTCCTATTCACCCCCCCCCCTCTGGTCGCCTTCTCGGTCCTTCAATTGGTATCAGAGCCGGTTTGATCACTAGTTGACCTTCACTGGCTTTGTGATCCAAAGGCGACATAGAGAAGCATGCTATTAAGCTCTAGATGTTCGATAGAGAGGACTTCCCCTACTGGAAGTCACGGACCAAGGCGTATCTGCTGAGTCAAGGACGTGCAATTTGGGAGATTATTGAGCAAGAGTATGCTATACCACAGGACCTGAACACTGCATCTGCAGGTGAGTTAGTCAGGTATGAGAACAACTCCAAAGCTATCAATATTCTGCTCTCTGCAATTGGTAGGAGTGAACATGATATGGTTGCACACCTTGACACTGCTCATGCTATTGGGTAAAGCTCTGCAATTACCATGAGGGTAACAACCAAGTCAAGTCTATGCGTAAGGATTCTTACAATAGACAGTACCAAACCTTTGCACAAAAACCTGGCAAGTCACTAGATGACACCTTTCGTAGGTTTGAGGCCATTGTGTGCAACTTGCGGGCTTGTGATAACCTTGTGTACAATGACAATGATAGAGCTAAGAAACTGCTGTACTCACTTGATGAAAATATTTGGGGGGTTAAAATTGCTGCTCTAGAAGAAACTGCTGAATTCAATACCTTGAACTATGAGCAACTGTATAGCAAGCTGAAATCTCATGAACTATCTAGGAAATCTTGTCCTAATCTTGCTATTCCTGCTTCTAGCATGGCTTTGCTTTCTAGTTCTTAGAAGGGTGATCATAGTTGTGCTTCTTATGGAACTAACCCCTCACTTGACAAGTCTTCCTTGGAGTTTGCTTTCTATTCTCTTGTTGCAGCTTCCGATGAATAGATGGAGTGCATTCCTGATGAGGAGCTGTCCTTGCTCACAAGGAAGTTCAGGAAGTTCTACAACAACCGGAAGGAGAGAAGAGGTGGTGGTTCAAGAACCTGCTTCGAGTGTGGTGATCTGGGATATTTCATTACTGACTGTCTCAAGAAGAAGAAGAAGGTTGGGTACCGCGACAACAATACTGAAGACTTCAAGCAGAAGAAGAACCACTTCTACAAGATGGTCAAGAACTCCAAGAAGTTCACCAAGGCCATTGCACGTGCCTACATTGCCGCCTTGAGCGATGTCGACCTCACATAAGGCGAAGGCCTTTCAAGCTCGGAGGAGGAGGTTGAGAAGCCACGAGTCAAGAGAAAGGATGACTTCACCGGGCTTTGCTTCATGGCAAAGAACGACCATGACACCGACTCTGGATCCGACTCCGACACAAGCGAGGTACCTCCTACTATTGATGAGCTCTCTTCTGAACTTGATCATTTGCGTGATGTTCTGCTCTTGCAAGATGATAAGCTTCCCAGTGCTGTTTGTGAGAGTAGAGAGCTTAAGTCTAAGTTGGAGAGTGCTGATTTTGAAATTGCTTCGCTTAGGTCTAACCTTGCCTGTGTTGATACTGCTGCTGAGTGTGAGTCTTGTCAAGTTGTGATGAGTGATCTTGCACAGAGGGAGAGTGTGCATGCTCAAGTTGACAATCAGCTTGAGAGTGCCCTCAAGGAGCTTGATGAGTTCAAAGCCAGACCAACTCTTTTGGGTGCATGTCAGAAGTGCCCTAAGCTCATAGATGAGACTCGCTCGAAAGTTATCCCACATCCGTGTGAAGTGTGTGTCACCCTCAAGGACAAACTAGTAATCACTAGGGAGGAAAACAAAGTCCTAGTTCAGGAAAGTGACTATCTTGTTTCTAGGCTCTATAGAACCCTAGTGAGTGAGAAAAAAGATTGAGAGTGACTTGACAAGGGTGAAGGAGAGTGCTTCTAGGTCAACCTATAACTTGGGCTTGGGATTTGAGAGGTGTGACAAGGAGAGTGAGAATGTGGGTAAGTTTGTACCTAGCTCCAGCTACAAGGATGAGGAAAACACCATCAAACCCACTGACGCATACTATCCACCCAATCCCAAACCCTCCTTCAACCCAAAGCAAACAGAGAAGCCAAAACCCAAACCTGCAATGCAAACCAAGCCTAATCCTAAGGGTGTCCACATTTGCATGTTTTGTGGTCGTAAGGGCCACTTGGATGAATTCTGTTATAGGTGTAAGAGGATTGAGAGGAAGCAAGCTGAGTTGACTAGGGATGCGTTTTATGATAATTTTGTTGACTTTTAGCCTCGCTCTTTTTCTCGTGCCTATCGTGGACAGGGTCATTCCTCATATGGCTTTGATTCACGAAACAGAGGCTTTGCACAGCAACGCTTTGGCATCCCACATTTTCCCCATCGTGGTGAGCGTCATTCGCGAGGATTTGGCTTTCGCACTGATGACTTCTATCCTCACTACCTAAGGTTTGAGACAAGACGCTTTGACATGCCATTTTTTCCCCCTCGTGGTTCTCGTCCTATGCATTCAAATGATAATGTGCAAAGAACCGTGATGACTACTACCGGTCTTTTGACTAACCCTAGCACTGAGCCATCGAATTTTTGTTCTCGTTCTTTGTAGGCAGCAGGTGGAGGCCTGGAGAACTAATGGTTGATGGACTCCGGGTGTTCACGCCACATGACCAGAGATGCAAAGTGGTTGATCACTCCTAGGGCTAGTACACCACTAGTTGGTGTGTGTAGTCTTGGTGATCAGTTCGGAGGTTGGCTTGGGTTATTTTTGGGATATAGGCCAAGTTCTCTTGGAGAATTTTGATTGGCTCCCATTCACCCCCACCCCTTTGGTCGCCTTCTCGGTCCTTCAATTTCCCTCTTCCCACTATCGGCAAGCCAAAGCTCCGAGTTTTAGGACATCGGAGCGAGTTTTGCGGAGATCTCAGTTCTCTGCACATTGACTTCTCTCACATGGGTATTGATACTATCCCCCATTCATCGATGTATGCCCTATTTAGCGAGCAATTTAGTTAATTGATGCAATTAGATAAAATTCCATCTTTTAGTTACATTAATTAATTAATTAGCTCAACCTAGTCTGCAATTAATTCTTGGTCTATTAATTGCATGTCTAGGGCTTGTCTCCTGTCTAGTCTACAGTTAGATTTTATTGCCATTGTTGTGACTGTACACTAGATGACTCGCACCAACCACTCAAAATCGATGATCATTGTTGTTACTTTGCATAATTGTTTAGTGATCATGTCCTTCATTCAGTGCTAGGATTTCTATTACGCATTCTTTCCTAGTGGTGCTTTGCTTATAGATGTATTAGGATCTATGCTTATCCTGTCTCTACCTATGTGCGTGCAGTGACAGCAGCAGCAGTCAGATGGCAGGTTCAGGACAGGACAAGGGCAAGGGGAAGATGCCTGAGAAGCCCAAGATCAAGAAGAGACCGAGACTGGATCCAGAGTCTGAGAGAGCCAGGAGAGTGGCCAGGCACTTAGATGCCATGGTGTAAGGATCATGACCGTTGAGGTCACCCTAAGGTATGGAGTTTTGGTCATGCATGACAAACATGAAATGTGACTAATATCTACACGGGTGTTGTTCATGTAGGAAACCTTTTCTACCTCACGATGATTGTCTATGGCATCCTTGGCGATTGATGACAATGACCGCAAGCATGGAGCCTTGTGAACTTGATGGAGTCCAAGGGTTGATGGAGATGGATCAAAGCGGAGAACAAGCTATGGTGCAAGTCTTTGGAGCACTTGAGTAGTTGTTAGGGCTTTTAGTCCATAGGAAAAACCGGACTATCAAGGGGGTCCAGGTCATTCTCTTAGGTCATGTCTGGTCGGTGATGTGCAAGGTTTCTCGATGAAATCACAAGCACTAAGTGACAGTGGAGAAGCCAAGGAGCTATTCGGAGAAGCCGGAAAACAAAGTCAAGCGAGGACGACAAGTTTCGGCTTTTGGACATAGAGACCGGACAGAGGGGTCAGTGAGACCCGACTGTACAGTTACTATGGGGTTTAGTCCGGAGGCTACAGCGGGCAGCGAGGAAACTGCCAAGTCTGGAGAGCTATAGAGACCGGATGGTCTGGTCTGCTGACCGGACGGTCCGATCAGTGGAGCACAGGCTTGGGCAGCGAGGAAGCAGCGCCGAGAAAGTTTTTGGAGTGGAGAGAGAAACTGACCGGACAGTCCGGTCAGGTGACCAGACAGTCTGGTCAGGTGAGCAGGAACTTGGGCAGCGAGGAAGCTACAGCCAGAATTTTCTGGAATGGAGAGAGAAACTGACCAGACGGTCCGATCAGCTGATCGGACCGTCCGGTCAGTTGAGGGATCAGTAGGGGCAGAGCCATTTGTGCACAGAGTTGCAGTGACCGGACTGTCCGGTCAGACAGTGTCCGGTGAGTGTGCCCAAGAAGCTGATTTCGTGGAGCAATGGGTAGTTTGAGGTTGGGAGCCTATATAACTTCATTGCTGGGGTCTTGGAGACCTCTCTTGGCCAGTGGAATACCTGAGAGCATTTGGTAAGGTCGAAGAGGAAAAGAGGATAGCACTAGGAGGAGATATTCATATCTTGAGAGTGCTAGAGAAGAGTAGCTTGAGCATCTTGCACATCTAAGGCTAGGGTGTCCTTGAAGGTGTGATCTAGATTGTTACTCTTGGTCTATGGTGAGACCTAGACCGGTTAGGTGTCGGCGATCAAGCCTATCGTGATCAGTTGTGAAGGCTGTCACACGTTTGTACATGGTTTGAGCACGCTGTTGGAAGGGGCATCGCTAGTGAGCACCCGTGCTGGCTCGGGGAGTCCAGCAAGTTCTCGAGGGAGGCGAGCATGTGCTTTGTGCAGTGGTGACACACACTGTGTCTTCACTCGAGGAGTGATTGTGGGCTCGTAGGTGAGAACTCCACTGGGTGGCGGGAGGGACTGGGACTCTAGTGGGAGTGGTCCAATGAGGATTAAGGGAAGGCGCCATCCTTCTGAGACCTCAGGAAAAAAATCATGAGCCAACCCTTACTCTACTCCTCACTATGATGCTTTACTTTCCACACTTACATACCGTGCTATTCATGTTTGTGTGTTCTTCCAGTTGACTATCTTGTAGACTAGCATGTTTAGGCTCTTTACTTGCTAGTAGTGTTTAAGCTTCCGCATTTGATGACTAGCATGAGTAGGAGTTGCATTGGTGTGCTTGATCACTAGAGATGCATATGTGTTGTAGTGACTTGTGTGATCCACTAGTATGCATAGTGTGCCCTTATCTTTCATAGGATTATATTGTTAGTGTGATCACCACTAGAATTGTGTAGTTGTTGGTTTGAGTGCTATTGGTAATTTGTAATTGGTAAAATTTGTACATAGTGGTAGTTCCTGATTCAGCCCCCCCCCCCCCCCCCCCCTTGATCACTACGATCCTTTCACATGGATCAATCACGGAGGACTCCGGGGTCACTGCTGATCCTAGAGCAGCCTCGTGAGGCACAGGGTCTAAGGAGGAGCACCAGGCAGAGGCCTGCACCTCTAGCTGTTGGAGTAGTGCCACCGCCGTGGCCGCAGCGTACTCCAATTTTCTGTCAGGGGAGGTCGTCGAGAACTGTGGATCAAGGATCCTCCAGGCAGCAGTAGGAGGAGACCTTAGAGTCTGAGTCTGAGGAGCTTGTTGAGGAGGAGGCTGTGGAGTCAGAGGAGGAGACTGAGCAGACTGTTCCCCAGAGGACAGCTCACCGGGTAGGAGACCCGAGGTGCACTTGTGAGGTGTGCACGAGGAGGCTATAGAGAATGGCTTAGGCAGCCGGAGAGCCAGATATCCTTAAGGTTCCAGCAAAGGACCTTAAGGTACTTCGCTAGGTACCTTTTGAGCAGTGGGTGCCAGTACCTAGAGACCCCGATGCTGGATAGAGGTACTTGACAGTTCTCCAGAGGAGGATTTGAGAGGGCCTGAGACGTTGTGTGGCCTTAAGGACGAGAGACAAGGTGCTTGTACCGCAACAGTACACCACCTACCAGGCCATGAGGAGGGCCATAGGCACAGACATGGAGCAGTACTTCATGTACTTGCCATGGCTAGCATAGCTAGTTACTGCTCCACACAGGTTCAGATAGGACATGGTCCTCGAGTTCTACGCGATGCTGTAGGTTGCCAGAGACCGCTTAGAGTTCTGGTTCCTATTCAAAGGGCAGCCACACCGTGTCACTAGGGAGGACCTGATCTCCCACCTAGGACTCCTGGTCTCAGACTTCCAGCTTTACAGGAGTGCCTATAGTACGATGGAGCCACCCCGCAGACCTCATGGAAGGAAGCTGCCTTCAGACGACCTAGTGTCGATAGCTTTACCACCTCCACACACCCCAGGCTTTGAGAGAGACCCTGCGAGACTCACTGCAGAGGCCAAGGTGGTGAGAGCGATAGTCACCAGGACTATCATTCCTAGGTCTGGCTACAGAGAGGAGTTCACGCTCTTACACAAGTGGGCTATAGTAGCCATCTTGAGGAGTCAGACCTTCGACTTGGCTGACCTTCTCATTGGAGAGATGGAGGAGGTCATTTTTGAGAGGGTTGGATGGCATCACTTGGTCTATGGTCCATATATCTGCTATCTCTTGAGGAGGATGGGCCTAGTGACGAGGAGAAGTACGAGGCTTTCCCTGAGGTGACCACTAGCGACTCACCTAGAGTCCCCAGGGGATCATAGTCTGCCTCCAGCCAGCACACAAAAGAGGAGGAGCAGGAGTCATCGGTACTTAATGAGCAGGTAGCTCAGCCAGAGACGGTGGTTCCTCGGTCAGCCAGTACAGGGCACCTCCCTAGCCGATAGGTTCGCAGTCTGAGGACATTGTCATAGTGGCAGCACTAGCAGGACGGTTGGGAGAGTTTATACAGAGTGTGTCAGAGGACAGACGATAGATGATAGAGGTCATCAGAGGACAGGCAGAGCTTCAACGCCAGCAGATGGCACTTGTTTCCGCTCTGCTGACTCAGATGGCAGAGATGACACAGGCAGGTTCGTAGCCAGGGCCTTCAGCACAGCCTCAGTTCCAGCAGCTACTGACTCAGCCTGGATCCTTCATAGCTTTGATGATATCATAGTCCAGCGGATTGTCACTTTCAGGGGTCTTATTGACAAGGGGAGCATGACAGACTTTCTGTTCAGCACAACTCTCCCCCGTCTCAGCCTTCTCTGTGTCTGCACTATTTGTGTCTCCGTCACACTCTTCGAGCTCGCAGATGGCAGGACACTCCAGCTCACAGCACGTACCAGTCAGGAGTCTGTTCTCAGACATTGTGCACACTACTCGTGTAGACTCCCAGACCATCCCAAAGATAGCTACAGCTTCAGCTCCACCTCTTACTGCCATTGTGACCACTCTCACTCCTCAGGCAGCAGAGGATCTTGTCCATAGAGGCTTCTCATAGCAGGACGTGTCAGATCTCCTACTACTCCAGACTACAGCTTAGGAGACTGCCATGGTCACTCCGGCAGCACATGACAGTGGGTCTGAGTCGCCTGTAGACCTTGGTTTCTTTGAGCAGTTGGATGCTCAGGTGGCACAGGCTCAAGGAGCATAGCAGGATCCACCTCAGGAGCAGCCAGGAGCAGAGCCTATAGAGGACGTCGCTGCACCACTTCCTTCGACCACGAGCGCTTAGATGTTCATCTTTTCTCGTATTTTTATCTTTTTGGTGCTTGTTGCCAAAGGGGGAGAAGATACTAGGTCTAGGGGGAGTGGGAGTGTGATCCTGTGCGATTGAGAGTAGCTTGTATCTAGGGGGAGCATACTTGTATATAGGTTTTGGGAGATGGATACATTTCTTTATTTTGATGGAGTTATTCGTTGTTCGTGGATTTTGATGAGTCATGGATTTCAATCGCTTGTGTTTGACTCATTTTGATCTCACTTGGATTATTTCCTTTTCATATGCAGCACCTTGTATTCATTTATTATCTTGTATGCCTGTGTATGATAACATGATAATGAATGCTTGTTCTTAATTCCTATGCATGGCCATGCTAACTTGTTGCATCTCATCATTCATGTCTTGCATTGCATGTCCTTATGCTTTCATTCGAAATATTGCCATGACATGCATGCATTTTTCATATAGAGCCTGCTCTTCACTCTTTTCTGTGTATCTCTAGATGATGTTTGATTGAGTAGGACCTTATGCGTTTCTCTCATATGTTGTTATGGTCCCTCTTGATTTTTGTGTAGCTTGGTTAGCCCGGTTGTTTATTGACTAAAGTTTTTCGATTAAGTAGTGGTTGTCATCAATCACCAAAAAGGGAGAGATTGTAAGCTTCATGACCATTGATGATTGGATCCCTGAGGTATGGATGTTTTGGTGATAGATGACAACTATGAAATTGTGGGCTAACATCTACACGAGTGTTGTCTATGTAGGAATCATCTCTTAACTCTATTACAAATCATATGGATGATGGTTGCCTTGGCGATTGATGACAATGACCACAAGCATGGAGGCTTTGTGAACTTGATGGAGTCCAAGGGTTGATGGAGATGGATCAAAGCAGAGGACAAGCTATGGTGCAAGTGTTTGGAACACTTGACTAGTTGTTAAGGCTTTGACTCCATAGGAAAAACCGTAGTATCAAGGGGGTCTAGGTAATTCTATTAGGTCATGTCTAGTCGGTGATGTGCAAGGTTGCTCGGTGAAATCACAAGCACTAGCTGACAGTGGAGAAGCCAAGGAGCTATTTTGAGAAGCCGGGAAACAAAGTCAAGCGAGGACGGCAAGTTTCAGCTTCTAGACATAGAGACCGGATAGAGAGGTCTATAGAGACCGGACTGTACGATCACTATGGGGAGTTGTCTAGGACTTAGAGCGAGAAGCAGGACTCTGTCTGCAGGGGACTCTATATAGACCGGACGGTCCGGTCAGTAGGAGTGCAGGAACGGTAGAAGAGCTTCGGGCGCAGAATGTTTCTGGACTAGAGAGAGAAATGGACCGAACGGTCCGGTCTACCGGCCGGACAGTCCGGCCCGTACAGGGATCGCCTGCACATAGAGGAGCCAACGGTTGAGGAGAGCCGTTATAGAGTGACCGGACGGTCCGGTCAGGCAGAGACCGGACAGTCCAGTTAGTGCGTCCAGAAAGGTGATTTTGTGAGGCAACGGCTAGTTTGAGGTTGGGAGCCTATATAACTTCGTTTCTTGGGTCTTGGAGACCTCTCTTGGCCAGTGGAATACCTGAGAGCATTTGGTAAGGTCCAAGAGGAAAAGAGGACAGCACTAGGAGGAGATATTGCATATCTTGAGACTGCTAGAGAAGAGTAGCTTGAGCATCTTGCACATCTAAGGCTAGGGTGTCCTTAAGGGTGTGATCTAGATTGTTACTCTTTGTCTATGGTGAGATCTAGACCGGTTAGGTGTCGGTGATCGAGCCTATCGTGATCGGAAAATTGTTCCAAAATTGTTCTCGCCATTGACTTTTTTTTGTTACCAATGACCATTCGTCTTATTCAAAAGATTTTGAAAAGTCTGACATATTTTCTCATGGTTAGTTTCATTACTAGACAAATTTAAAATATAATCAATAATTTTGTGTATTTGAGATAATTTTTTGAATAAGGCGAATGGTCAAAGTTCACAAAAAAGTCAACAGCGACAACAATTTTGAAACGGAGGGAGTATTAAGATAAAGCCAATGCTCAATTAGTACTTAGCATGCATCGATTCTATGCCTTCATCGACTTTGTGCATGCATCAACTTTGTGCTTGTATCGAATCTTTGCCTGGTGGCCATCGTTGATCGACTTGCAGGCATACACCTTGTCAGTTGAATGGTCAAGCAGACTGGCATGCCGTGCACTGCCTACATCACGCCATTGGACCTGCACTAGAGCTAAGCAGATCTCCCAGGCCTCGTGTTTGTACGTGGAGGATCGACAGTTTGATTTTCGCATCAACACTAGGCCGCAGGTTGCCTTTGTTTATCACGTAGTCCATGGATTGCTAGAGGTAGGCAGTAGGTGGTAACAACCCTATCTGTCCTTTGAAATCCTCCACGCTTGGCTACATAGTAGGCTCTTGGCCGAAATCGAACTGTGGATGCAGGGTAAAACCGGATGCCCAATGCAAGCAACTTAGTGTGTGACTTACTCTAACTAGGACTCTATTACTAGTTAGAATCCTCTCTACCCAAAGCCATAATTATCTTGGTGTCCTTGGACGACTAGAATAGAAGATTAACACACACATTCCCTGTGAATTGGATACCCTTGGACTACTCCAGAGGTGAAGTGGTACAGTGGTATTCGTGCGCTTGTGGACTGATCTGGATTCATTAAAAATACCAACAAGCATTTATGGCATCGATGCCAGGGAGACGGCTATTGTTATTCTTCGGACCTAGTTCGCCCTCATATCTTTTTATTTTTCTTTATTTATTTCTTATCTCTTTTCTCCAATGGAGCAACCTACCATTCAAAATCTTTCTACTCCAAAAGGCGAGTTCTTCGAGCCACCGCCATCAGCGGATCCAATTCTTTCATTGGGCTTTGAACTTCGTCTTGGCTTTATAGCCATGGTTTGGGAGCAATCCTTCTTAGGTTTAGATAATGAAAACCTAGTTCAGTATTTGCGAGAGTTCGAGCAACTATGTTCATGCCTCACCATTAGAGGAATGACACAAAAAAACTCTATGGTGGAAATTATTTCCATTTTCCCTCTTGGAGAATGTAAAACAATGGTAAACCCATACCATTGGGACTGTAAATGGTGATTGGAATAAACTCTGAGATAAATTTTGTCTCCCGTTCTTTCCTGTATCATGTATCGTCTCCTTGCAAAGAGACATTCTTGACTTTCGGCAATTTGAAAAGGAGTCTATGCGGGCAGCCTGGGCCAGGTTTACCATGTTAACTTGTTCCGGCCCAAACTTGTCTCTGCCCGATCATGTGTTGCTTCAACACTTTTGCCTGGGTTTGAACAAGGAGTCTACCCTGTACCTCAACATCATTGTCGAAGGTTCATTCATCCACAAGACACCCAAGGAAGTAAGAGTTGTCTTAGATCTTATCCTAGAAAACACTTCTTTCCTAGCCGACTTTAGAACGCCCCTCTAGGAGGAAGCAACATCGAGCATTCAGGCCACCTCACTAGTCAAACGTAAGCCTAGCTCTTGCCTATCTAATGATTCGTCTAGTGAAACCTGAAGGACCGAGAAGGCGACCAGAGGGGGGGTGAATGGGAGCCGATTCAAATTCTTTTCAAGAACTCGGCCTATGTCCAAACTACAACCCAAGCCAACCTCTAACCGAGTCACCAAGATTACACACACTAACTTGTAATGTGTTAACCCTAGGAATGACTCAAACCAAAAAGACACATAGTGGAAGCACAAAAGAAACAAAAACCGAAACAAGGAAGGTCCAAAAGGTCACAGAACAGAGCCTGATGGAAGTTCCGGGATGTCCGACGGAACTTCCGTCAATTACGGAAGTTTCGGGCGACGGGAACACTGTCACTCACGGAAGTTCCGTCATGGTCACAGAAGTTCCGTCATGGTCAAAACAGCAGCTCTATTTGGGAAAGAAAATTTCCAAAACCCTATCAAACGAACTCCAAAAATCACAAAATTTGGACCAGATCATCTTCAATACATCACGACCCTCCTCTAAAGAGATCCACTCCAAAAACACAAGGAATCATCATGAGTTTCAGGGGAAACTTGAGAAATCCTTCAAATCGAAGGTGCTAGAGCTATTGATTCGGTCAAGGATCCATAGAGGATTGTTCTAGCTCATCCTAGCAACAAGTTTCTCAAGAAATCCGAACCAAAAACTCATCCAAAAGTGAGATTGAAAATCACCACAAAAATAGTTCCAAAAATAAGAAAAAGGGAATTTCGGGATTCAAGTGAAGAGGGAAATATTGAGCATGAAAATACTTCTCATATCATAGAAAGGTGCTTACAAGATCCATAGGTACAAGGCTAGGAAGCCACCCTCTTCCTTCCACTATTTGGAAGAGCAAGAGATGTCTCTCACACACCCTTTCCTCTCCTCTAAAATATGAAGTCCTCTCCTAGCACTTTGAATAGAGTCCTAACACTAGTCCAATGGGAAGAGAGACACCTCTTCCACCAGTCCTACCTCTCCTTATATTGGCCCAAGGTCTATTGTCCATATGACAACACTACCCTTGACCTACATAACACACCCACCTACTACCGGGGTCATAACCGTCCATCTTTTTCCTCATCGCCCGAATGCCATCGGACGCTTAACTACTTTGCTTCATCTCGAAGCAAGCTCCGTGATGGTGCCACATGCACCACCAACCACCGCCACCGATTTTGAGGCTTAAACCGGGAAACCGCCTTGCCCGCTTCTCAAAGCATGACTTCGCGATGTTGATGCATGTCACCTTGTCTCGCGATCCTGACAACTGACAAGTCTCTCCCAGTCCCTGTCCATCGGGCCCCCTTGTCACTTGCACCGGCATCCTATTCACCTTGACTTGGTCAACACGCCGTCTTCATCACCACCACGGTTTTGAGGCTCAACCGCGAAACCATTCATGCTTCTTGCCTCTCCACGTGTACGGTGTGGATCACCCTTGACTTCACCCGGCATCCCGATCATCTGGCCCCAAGTCCCCTACTTGTGCCCGATCCTCTCGCCGTTGACCGTCAAGTCGACTCCAGTGACCTACACATCATGAGACAAGCAAACACATTTCCCATCTCCTGCAATATCACCAATATCTCCACCAACTCCGGTTAGTCATAACCATGATATGCAAACCCATGCAATCCCTGGATTCCCGTATTTCAACTCAAACACCAAATCCGCTCAAGTTAATTACTCATCACAAATATAGCAAACCATGGCACATATCCACATGGTTTCTTAATCTCCCCCTTGATGAGTACATTGACAACACCAAATGCACAAAGATTAGAGATTGAAATACGAAGCCGGATAAGCACATCCAAATGGCCAAACCCAAAGAAAAGGTGAAAACAAGCCATCTAGCAAGTAGGGATCATAAAACCAAGAGTTGGCAAAGAAAGCGACTTGAGACGCAAAGAATGTGAAAAGCGCAAGAAAACGCTCAAGATCATGATATGCTCCCCCTCAAGTTGTGGTAGGTCTCATGTAGTGCAAAATGGATCATATGAGTTTCTTAGCATTATTTGTACATGTCCCCAAAATTTTCTCCCCTTTTGGCAATGAACTCATCAAAGAGGCAAAAGAACAAGCAAACATGCAATGCATGAAAATGCAAACCTAAGGAGCTTCAATAATTATGCAAACAAGGATTTAACCTTGCTAATCATAAACATAGAGCTATGGAGTGTAAAAGCAATAGCTCACAATCATGTCGAGATCAAAATGCAGATAGCAAGGCATAAGCTCCCAGAGCTAGACAAGCTAAGCAGAAAGATTGACTAGCTCAGATAGATTCTAATTTGCTTAGCATGAGAAAACCTGCCATCACATGTATAAGTACTCCCATCCAAGGAAAAACAGGCATCAAGTAAATCAAAAGAAACTAGCCAGTCTCAATCTCAACTAGGGCAACAAGCATTCGCAGAACATGAGCTCTACAAACGCTCACATATGCAACAGAGACTCAGTTGATCAAGTGATTATTGTTTATCCTTATGTGTCCTCTTATCCATGCGAAGGGTCGCACGACTGGTTACGGCAAACACCCCAAGGCTTCAAGTCATAGTGTTTGGATTTAGCATTTTACAATTATTCTTGATCAAAGCACTCAGCAGATTATTCAAGTTTATGCACAAGTCAAAAGAGCATGCCTTTGCGGCAAAAGGAACACATGTTCCCACAATGTTACATCATGAGCTAAACATTTGCAAAGCCTTCCATTTCACAAACACAAGGTGCCAAAGCCAAGACATCCTCTAGACTAGCCTTAATGCAAGTTTCAACAAGGATAAAAGCAATTATACACAAGGTGAGCAAGTTTTAGCAAGATTAGATCATAAGATTCACAAGAAGCTCAGTTTACCTTTAAGATTAGCAAGTTGCTCACATGAGTTTATAACAGGCCATCTAGAAAATCTAAGCATGAGAGATTACCATCACATCCATACAACTTAGCTCAAGCTCAATCATAGCAAAAAGAAATGCAAGGAAGCATAAGACTCAAAGATCATCTACCAATGCATATATTACACATGAGATGCAAAGCGAAAATGGTAAGATACATATATACAAGTGAACACCAACTCCCTCTCAAATGATGCCATACGGATGACAAACACCAAGTTCCCCCCAAAGAAAAGCATGTCTCGAAGCATCTAGGTGCTTCGTGAGGATATCAGCTAGTTGGTTCTTGGTATCAATGTATATGAGCTCAACATCCCCCTTCTCAACATTGTCTCTCAGGAAGTGGAATCGCACATTGATGTGTTTGACCTTACCATGTTGGACTGAGTTTTTGGCTAAGCATATGGTACTGGAGTTATCACACATGAGTGGAACACCATTAAAAGTCAACCCATAGTCTCTCATGGTATACACAATCCATATGATTTGTGAGCAGCAGCTAGCAGCAGCTACATACTCAGCCTTTGCGGTGGATTGGGCAACACTCGACTGCTTACGAGAAGACTAACAGATCAAAGAAGTACCCAAGAAATGGCAAGTACCAGAAGTGCTCTCCCTATCAATTCTACACCCAGCAAAGTCCGTATCCGAATACCCAATGAGATCAAGAGATGAATATGCAGAGTACCAAAGACCGAACTCAAGGGTGTATTTGAGATACCTGAAGATGCGCTTGACAGCCTTGCGATGAGTCACTCTTGGGGAGGCATGAAAGCGAGCACAAAGACACACCGCAAAGTGTATGTCGGGTCTTGTCGCCGTGAGGTACAAGAGGGAGCCAATCATGCTCCTATACTCCCTTTGATCCACCACTTCACAGTCTTCATCAGGGTCAAGAGCCATTGTTGTGGACATTGGTGTAGACAACGTCTTCACATTGACCATGTCGAACTTCTTCAGGAGATCCTTTGTGTACTAGGCTTGATGTATGAAAGTGCCTTGATTGCACTGCTTGATTTGAAGCCCAAGAAAGAAGGTGAGCTCTCCCATCATCAACATCTGAAATTCACTTTCAATAGCTTCCTGAAACCTGGACACAAGAGCATGAGAGGAACCACCAAAGATGATATCATCCACGTAAATCTGAACCTTTAGAAAGTCATTGCCATGCTTGAGAGTGAACAAGGTTTTATCAACATACCCCATGACATACCCACGCTCTAGCAAGGTCTTAAGCCTAGCATATCATGCCCTAGGTGCTTGCTTTAGCCCGTACAAAGCCTTCTAAAGCTTATACACACGGTTTGGGTATTTGTGGTGCTCAAAGCCAGGGGGTTGCCTCACATACACTTCTTCCTCTATGAAACCATTGAGGAAAGAACTCTTGACATCCATTTGATAGAGTCTAATGCCCTTGGAGGTAGCAAATGCAAGCAAGATCCTAATGGCTTCTATGCGAGCAACAGGAGCAAAGGTTTCACCATAATCTAAACCCTCCACTTGGCTAAAACCTTGAGCAACTAGCCTAGCCTTGTTTCTCACAACCTCACCATCCTCCCCATGTTTGTTTTTGAACACCCACTTGGTTCCTATGACATTGATATTTTTGGGAGGTTCTACAAGGGTCCAGACTTTGTTTCTCTCAAAGTTTTCCAACTCCTCATGCATGGCATTAACCCAATATTCATAAGATAGTGCGTGTCCAACATCTCGGGGTACAAAGGTTGCAACAAAGAGAGAATTGGTAAAGCAAGCAAGATGTGCAGACCTTGACCTTGTTGTCCTCTCATAGAGATTACCGATCATCTGTTGGGGTGGATGTTTACGCTGAATGTGGTGAGGAGCCTCTCTCTCAAAGTGTACCTCCCCCTCAACCACAGCTGGAGCTTGCTCAACAACCGCTGAAGTCGATGTAGAAGCTTCTGGACCCTCTGCAAGAGTAGTGGTAGCAAGAGGAACAAGCTCAGATGAGAGATGAAGTGAATCATCATCATCATCATCATCATCCAAGCCCTGTAGGTCCTCTTCTACAAAGATGCTCTCCTTCATCTCCTTGTCACCTATAGACTCAATCACATTCCTTGCACAAGAGTTTGATTCATCAAAGGTTACATCACAGGATTCTACAATGGTGTTAGTCTCCAAATTCAAAACTCTGTAGGAATGACCATGAAGAGAGTAACCAAGAAAGATTCCATTGGAAGACCTTGACTCAAACATAGCATGATTGCCACGCTTGAGAATAAAGCACTTGCAACCAAAGGCACGCAAATGAGAAACCGAGGGCTTTCTCCCAAAACGCAGCCCATAAGAAGTCACATTAAGAATTGAGCACAAGAAAATCCAATTGGAAACATAGCAAGCAGTGCTAATGGCCTCAGCCCAGAACCGCCTCAGAGTCCTATGCTCATCGAGCATCGTCCGGGCCATCTCCACTAAGGTTCTGTTCTTTCTTTCAACCACGCGCCTATGCCACTCAAGCGACATAGCAAGTCAAAGCTCATGCGACCCAGTCCCCTATGCCATTTCCAGAGCTCAGAAGAAGATTGAGCAAACAAGCACTTGTGAGAACCAGGAGAACCAGTGAAATTAGCCTGAAAAACTCTGCCAATACGAGAAATCCCACAAACCAAAGAACCATTTGAATCAAGAACACAAGAAGCATTCGACTTAAAGCGCACTTCCAAACCAACATCAAGAAGCTGAGAGATAGAGAGGAGATTGTACTTGAGATACTCAACCAAACCAACATCCTTGAGAGTGAATTTTTCATTTACCTTTATCGCGCCTCTTGCCTTCACTCTCCCGCTCTTGTCATCTCCAAAGGTCACATACTCCCGCCGCTTCAGGGGAGTGAGGTTGAGAACCACTTTGCATCTCCGGTCATGTGGCGTGAACACCCGGAGTCCATCATCCATTTGTTCTCCAAGCCTTCACCTGCTACCTCGCTTGTGTGAGAGTCGGATCCAGAGTCGGTGTCGTGGTTGTTCTTTGCCATGAAGCAAAGCCCGGTGAAGTCATCCTTTTTCTTGACTCGTGGCTTTTCAACCTCCTCCTCCGAGCTAGTAAGGCCTTCGCTTGATGTGAGGTCGACATTGCTCAAGGCGTTAACGCAGGCGCGTGCAATGGCTTTGGCGAACTTCTTGGAGTTCTTGCCCTTCTTGTAAAAGCGATTCTTCTTCTGCTTGAAGTCTTCAGTGTTGTTGTCATGGTACCCGGCCTTCTTATTCTTCGTGGGACAATTAGTGATGAAGTGTCCCGGGTCACCGCACTCGAAGCAGGTTCTTGAACCACCTCCTCTTCTCTCCTTCCGGTTGTTGTAGAACCTCCTGAACTTCCTTGTGAGCAAGGATAGCTCCTCGTCAGGAATGCACTTGTCACACCCGGTTTCAACGACCGAAACTGAGTGCATCTGTATGCGTGCCCAAGAACAAGTTTTCACGCACACAGGACAATTATTGTGATAAAAGAACAATATCTTTATTAAATCAATAATATTATTACAAAGGTGATCTGTAGGTCAAAAGAAAAAGATTACTTTGCAGCGGAATAAACTAAGCGTTGGCGTCCTTCAGCTCCCACAGGAAGTCGACCGGAAGACCGCATGCCTAGAGCTCTTCTCCATTGTCTTCATCGTTGTACCATCCTTCTCGTGTAGCTGAGCAGCAATGTGGAATATAGCAAGGGTGAGTACGTGTCGTACTCAGCAAGTGGGGGAAAAGATGACATGGGGCTAAAGACAAGGAAGGCTTTAAAAGGGGTTTGTTGCATGAGCTTTTAATTTCCTATGCATCCTAATTACTAAGTGGGGTCATCCCAATCATAAACCCATAGGGTAGTATCCAAACCAAGTCCAATCCCATCCACCAACCAACCATTCCCAACCATTCCAAACAACAACCCATAACCAACTAATCTTGTGAGGATTCCAGGCCGCTCTTGACCGTGAGCACGGCTATCATGATAGTTTGATACTCTGCAGAGTTTGTACCACTTTACCCACAAGTCATGATTTCATCCCCTGTTGCCAGGTGGACTAGAGTCTCCATGTTGCCATGTCGGCCAAGCACTAGCACACTTCCTTAGGTGTGCAGCCAAGAGATCACTATGAGGCTTTTACAAAGGGTCTCCCAGTACATGCTAGCCACTAAGGTTCCACTCCCGTCCATAAGTGATAGCCCCTCAAAAAGCAGCTCATCACCCCAGGAGCCCCCTCTTGAGCCATTCGGATACAAGGACAGTCCTCTTGACTTCCATTCCCTGCTCCACCAAAATGCTGCACCGACACTGGGGGAACTCCTAATTAATCAGCCAAGCTATTCCATAGCAGCCTTGTGATGGCACTGTTGTCCTAGGTTACCGCTCCAAGAACTGGTTCCTAGAATCTACAACAAGCCTACCACCACCAACCATGTGCCCACGGCACCACATCCATTCCATCCGGCTTGCATAGATCCCTAAGTCCATGTTGCTAATAGAAATTACCATTCCATCCATGAAGTGACACAGTTCATTAATCAAGGTTAATATTAACCCAACATCTCACAAGCAACCTAAGCATTATCTACCCACAACCAACCAACTAGTTCAAGGCGACAAGGAAAAAGATAAAGCAATACTAGGGAAACCCTAACAATAGGCACCCATTCAATTGACACAAGCATGCATTTCTACAATATAAATGTTATAATAGGTACAAGATGCGTCAAGGACACTTGCCGTGAAATATGTTGCTGCTCTATGACTACCAATTGTCTGACTTTGTCTTCATGATTCCTTCTCCCGTTTTCAAGCGCACACCTATTCACACACATCAATAACAAACATACATGCTAAGGATAATATGCAACAACAGGTGCTAATCACGAGATATGAAGCGGGGCACAAGGAGCTCACCAAGGTTTATGCAATGTGGAAAGCCCCGATGCCACAAGTAATGGTGCAAGGTGGATAATAACATGGCATTGAGTGGTGATGTCGGCATCGACGGTTTCTCAATGATATGATCATGGCATCCTGTAGAACATGTAGTGGTGGTTTTAGGGGTATGGTTTGTTTCAGATGGATTCAAATGAAGCGACGGAAAATCGATTACAATTACTGCTGAGATTTCAGGAGTGGTAGAATAGACATCCATTCAGAGACAGGTGCGTTCCTAAAGATTGGCTGTAGGAATCAAGGAAATAAGTTAACAAACATATGGACATACATCAGGAACACGATGTTGACATCATGAATTGGATATAAATCAAACTGAAAAGGGTATCAAGTGGTTGGACCATGGTAAACCTGTTCAGCGATAGTTGATACACCATCTGTGTTCCTTGGTGAATGGTGTATGATCTTGGTGAATCCTTTGATGGATGTTGAAAGGACTTGTGGGAACACGCCATAGTATTGTCCCTGCATCTGAAAGATCAGAGAATAGGATACAATCTCTTGGGACTTCCGGTTGTGTGCGCTGAACACGACCAGAATAGAGAGCGGTGTCGATGTGCAGATACAATGACAAAGATGTGCCTGTTCCCGTAGATAGGCTGGTGATCTGAAGGAAATACTTGAACATAAACATGTGTTGTTGTCAGGAACATGGTAGGGACAAGGTGATTTCATCAATAGGTCACCTGAATGAGAGATCAAGCGGCTGGATCGTGATGAGGTCGTGCAGCAGCAGATCAAATGCCAGACGCGTTCCTGGAGGGTTTAGGACAGATCTTCACAAACCATCTTGTGGAGACGTCCTTGGTTTCCTGGAACACATAATGGTTTGAAGTTTTGATCAAGGACAGATCATAATTGAGAGGGAATGGAGTGGAATTACCGATGCGCGTGCTGGAGGCGTCCAGAATAGAGAGCAGTCGCCATTCAAAACATGATCCTGCTTGCATCACTGCTCCAGTTGGGTTGAATTTTGGATATGTTGTAGAGGACATAGTGGATCACTCTCTGTAGAAATTTGGGTGTATTTCGTTGGGTAGATCATCGGGAACATGGATGGAAATCAGAGGCGTCATGGCTGAACAGGGATATGAACAGAGATGAACTTGACACTAATGGTTGGGAATGAAGGGGAAAGGGCAAGGGATTTCATGAGCCAGCAAAAGGGGCGTCCTGGTGTGACTTAGGAGGCCTAGGGAGGGGAGAGGAAAGAGTAGGGAAGGGAGGAGAGGGGCCAAGAGGCAAGTAGAACTGCCAGCCATGAATGGTTCGAGTTATGGCCACTATAGTTGATATTTCTTTCCCTGAAAGTGAGAATTGATGGGGAACATAGTCATAAAATGGTTTTGATGATAAACCAACATGGGTGCAGGTTTATGATGATCAAGGCATGGTAGTTTTGTCGTATCTACTTAATTGTCTTGGCTAGATAATGAGATGTGCGTTATTTGGAAATCAACTAGCAAGGGCGAGAGACTCCTAGGCAGATCATATTCAGGAAGGAGAAAGATCTGTAGATGCCACATATGGATCTCAAAAGGCGATCACAAAATTAAGGAGAATAAAGTCAGAAGCTCCCTAGGTGCATATGCAGAGGCGTGCGGAGGAAGGATGCTAAGAAGTCAATGTCATATGTTCCTACGTGGGAAATATGGCAGCATCTTGTCGGATAAATAAATGATTGGCTTTGTCTTAGCAAATTAAGATTAGATATCTAATTAGGATAATATTTGTACGTAGTTGATTCAGGTTACGTTGGCCTAGTCAAAGCTGAAAGTCCATGTTGCCCCTATATATATCAAGGGTGGCGGCGAATGTAAGGCTATCAATCGATCAATACAACTTTGGCGCATCACCAACCCTGGAAACCGGTATACCCTGACGGGTTCTTCATCTAGAGCGGGCTCTCCATGAAAGATATAGGACTCGTCACCCCGGTAGGTTCGTCGCCATGAAGCAGCCTGCATCGACTAGTCTGGCCTCGATGACATGGCGGAAGACTCGCCACCCCTGTGATCGCGGTGATCTGCCCAGGACTGTCTCAGTGTAGACCGATCTTCTGGTTAGTTTACTGTGGTTGCTAGTTATCCGATATACTAGATCTTTCTAGATTGTTTTGCTAGGATTTGCTGCATTAATAGTTAATTCTAGTGATTCATAGTATCACATGGGTGTTTGTTCATTCCATGAACTGTCTCGAATCAGACCGATCTTCTAGAATATCTGGAACTATCTCGATTAAGTTTGATCTTTTAGTTGGACAACCAAGCAAGAATAATCATCATAAGGGTCTATTCAGGGCATAGTCGGAGTGTTTAGTCAACGAGATATCTGGTTACAAGCAGTAGCCAATAGATATTCGCATGTTTTATTCTTCTGTTGGCTCTAGTTCATCAACTATTGGTCCATCGGCTGTAAGTATTGCACTAGTTTTATTTGTTTAGTCGATGAATCGTCATATAGTATATTTATTTATCAGCGTTGTATCGGCTAGGTATTGTGATTCTATTAACTGGCCGATATAGTATTGTAAGCTTCATGACCATTGATGATTGGATCCCTGAGGTATGGATGTTTTGGTGATAGATGACAACTATGAAATTGTGGGCTAACATCTAAACGAGTGTTGTCTATGTAGGAATCATCTCTTAACTCTATTACAAATCATATGGATGATGGTTGCCTTGGCGATTGATGACAATGACCACAAGCATGGAGGCTTGTGAACTTGATGGAGTCCAAGGGTTGATGGAGATGGATCAAAGCGGAGCACAAGCTATGGTGCAAGTGTTTGGAACACTTGACTAGTTGTTAGAGCTTTGAGTCCATAGGAAAATCCGGACTATCAAGGGTGTCTAGGTCATTCTCTTTGGTCATGTCTAGTTAGTGATGTGCAAGGTTGCTCGGTGAAATCACAAGCACTAGGTGATAGTGGAGAAGCCAAGGAGCTATTTGGAGAAGCCGAGAAACAAAGTCAAGCAAGGACGACAATTCCAGCTTCTGGACATAGAGACCGAGCAGAGGGGTCTGTAGAGACCGGACTGTACGGTCACTATGGGGAGTCATCTAGGACTTAGAGCAAGAAGCAGGACTCTGTCAGCAGGAGACTCTATACAGACCGGATGGTCTGGTTTGCTGTCCAAAAGGTCTGATCAGTAGGAGTGTAGGAACGGCAGAAGAGCTTCGGGCGCAGAATGTTTCTGGACTGGAGAGAGAAACGGACTGGATGGTCCAGTCTACTGACCAGACAGTCCGGTCAGTATAGGGATCGCCTGCACAGAGGAGCCAACGACTGAGGAGAGCCGTTACAGAGTGACCGGACAGTCCGGTCAGGCAGAGACCGGACAGTCCGGTCAGTGTGTCCAGAAAGGTGATTTCATGAGGCAACGACTAGTTTGAGGTTTGGAGCCTATATAACTTCGTTGCTGGGGTCTTGGAGACCTCTCTTGGCCAGCGGAATACCTTAGAGCATGTGGTAAGGTCTAAGAGGAAAAGAGGAGAGCACTAGGAGGAGATATTGCATATCTTAAGAGTGCTAGAGAAGAGTAGCTTGAGCATCTTGCACATCTAAGGCTAGGGTGTCCTTGAGGGTGTGATCTAGATTGTTACTCTTGGTCTATGGTGAGACCTAGACCGGTTAGGTATCGGTGATCGAGCCTATCATGATCGGTTGTGAAGGCTGTCACATATTTGTACATGGTTTGAGCCCTCCGTTGAAATGGGCATCGCTAGCGAGCGCTCGTGTTGGCTAGGGGAGTCTGGCAAGTTCTCGAGGGAGGCGAGCTTGTGCTTTATGCAGCGGTGATGCACACCGTGTCTTCACTCTAGGAGTGATTATGGGCTCGTGGGCGATAACTCCACTGGGCGGTGGGAGGGACCGGAACTCCGGTGGAAGCGATCCAACGATGATTAGGGGAAGGCGCCATCCTTCCGAGACCTAGGGAAAAATCATGAGCATTCCTTGACCCTTCTCTTTACTATTCCATAATTGTGTGCTCTAGATAGTAGGGTGAATTGTGGCTTGCATAGGCTAGTGTGATTGGCTTCCGCTGCTTACCTTATCATGAACACTAGCATGTGTAGGGTCGTGGTCTACTAGAATTGCTTAGGTTACTTATCTTGGTAGACTCAGGTAGCGGCTTACAGATTCACCCCCCCCTCCTCTCGGTATGCCTTCGGTCCTTATACTTGGTATCAGAGCCAAGTGCTCATCTTTGAGGCTTCACCGCCTTGAGTAAGGATGCCGGGACCGGCGGGGAGTGTTCCCATATTCAATGGTGAGGACTATGCATATTGGAAGGCTCACATGCAAGCCTACCTTCAGTCCCTTGATCTAGAGATTTGGTCGATCACTCACGAGTCTGATGCGGATGTGAACCTACTTGAGCTTGACTACCTTAAGTGTAATGCTAAGGCCAAGAATGCTTTGTTTGCTTGCATCTCTAAGGATATTTTTGCTCAGCTAGATGCTAGTTCCACAGCACATGGTATCTGGACTGAGATTCAGGCGCTCTATGAGGGCACCAGTGATGTCAAAGAGGAAAGATACTATGTACTAAAGAACAAGTATGATAGCTTCACTAGATTGCCGCATGAGAGAGCTAATACTGTTCATTCTCATTTTCATGTACTAGTGGAGGATATCAATGCACTTGGGGATGATTTCAAGATGAAGACCGTCGAGGTGATAAGAAGATTCTTGAGGCTATTCGAAGACCCCAAGTATGAGTCCATCATCACCTTCATCTTGCAAGGTGACCTCAAGACCATGAAGGATGTACTTGGCAAGATCACCGCCATCGAGAGCTACCAATTGGGGTTGGATGATCCTCAACCATCCAATTTTGCTATACCGGCTGACAAGCAAGAATCTAGCAAGATAATGAAGAACAAGAAGAAGGTGATCAATGAGGACGATGATGAAGAAGATGATGATGAGGGTGACTTGACCGAGTACTTGGCTTTGCTCATGAGGAAGATGAAGAACTTCAAGAATAAGTTTTCTTCCAAGTCAAGGGGCAAGTGCTTCAATTGTGGCTTGTTGGTGGCCCTTAAAACCCAATATCGGCCACCAACCGGTTGGGAAATGCAAGGTAAAGACCAAAGTTTTATGAATATTTGTTTAAACTAATAAAGTTCCACGATTTTTGGTGATATATATATTTGTACGTTCAAAAGGGCCAAAATTAGGTAAAAACATGAAGAAATGCCCCGTCGGCCGATCCTGCCGTAAAACAGCCGGCTGATAGGGTCGTATGAGGCTGAAATCAGGACTCGGGCAGGGTCGTGACGGCTGAAATCAGATATCAGCCGACAGGATCATATCAGGCCGAAATCAGCCATCCGGCTGGTTAAAACAGAGTCTCATCAGGCTGAACCATCCGACCCAGCCGACCCTGCAAAACACTCCACCATTAGGCTGTTTTCCATCCCCGGACTAAGGAGGGTAAAAAGTGGAGAAGTAAAGGAGGCATCCACGTGGCACAACTTGGAAAACTGAAGACATGACCCGGAGGGGGCAACACCAAAAATAGGCCACCGCCCGGCTTGGGACTTTTCCTCTCGGGGTGTCCAGCCCACTTGGCCCATCATGCCAACCGACGTCAAGTGGATAAGGCGGATGAAAATCGAGCCAACAACCATCATCCGGACCAAATCTGAGCCGTCTGAGCGAAGGCGGTCGAAAACCGACTCAATCATGTGGTCGCCCGGCCTAGGTTGCAGCCCGGCGGTGCATGCCGCCTGGCATGCCCGGCCGCCCGGCAGGGGAACTTTTGCCCACTGACTCTCCCTCACCTACAAGTACCCTCCACGTCTTCGCCACCTATAAATAGAGGAGGAATTCGACAGAAGTGAGAGGAATTGAGAAGAAATAAGCTGGCTCCTTCAACTTGTGCCTCGGGGATTGAAGCTCCTGCATGAGTAATATTCCTCATCTTCGAGGCCGGATAACATGTAGTAGAATTCTTGCCCAAGTAATAAAGTGAGTATTTCTATCCTTTTATTCTGCGGGATCCTCGTGCATAACTTTTTATTGCTTCGTAGCGTTATCTTGTTATGCTTACCAATTCTAGAACTGCTATGAAAGTCTATGTTTAGGTATGGTGTTTAGACTTAGCTTTCCTGGGATTGCATTCGTCCCCACGGGCTGTGTGGTAGGCGGTAGGTGGTGACAGCCCTGTCCGTCCAATATTGAGTTCCACCACGTTCAGGAAGTCTCAAGCAGGGTTGTCTAGTGTTAACGTGCCCACTAGTACATGTGGTTAGTTACCGACCCTTACCTATGGATCGTTATCGTGCCCCGAAGCAGATATTTGGAAATAGAATTCTCACTAAGTTACTTGGAGACGGTTCACTGCATTAGATTGCCTAGCCCGGGGACATCTTCTCCCTATAGAGTACACTTTGTTCTGCACCCTCATCACTAGGACTTGATAGATTAGGAGTGACACTTTACTCGTTCCCTGTGGAAATCGATACTCTGGAATACTCCTGGGTGAAAGCTACGTCGGCATCTGTATGCTTGCAGATATTCCCTGTCGGGCCTAAGAACCACCAACAAGCTTTCTGGCGCCGTTGCCGGGATACGGTAGCAGTGCCATTCCGAACTCCATCTCGTCCGCTAGTTTTTCTTTGTTTTTAACCATACCACTAAATTAGGTTGTTTTTAGTTTCATCTTTAACCATTAACTTAGTCTATAAAAGAAAAAATTTATTGGTGATGGCTCGGCCAAGTTTACTGGACGGGAGGTCAAATTTCATCAAAAACGACCACCCGGGTGATAATATGAGGCTCCTATCCAACTAGTCAGTTTTCAGCACCCTGGAGGTCGTATTTCATGAAAACGACCACCCGGCTAGGTAATATTAAAGTACCCAGAATCCAACCCGACTAGTCAAATATTAGTACCCAGGAGGTCAAATTTCAGCAAAAATGACCCTTCGGGTGATGGTCTGATCATCCAACCCGGCTAGTCGGATTTCAGCAAACCGGGAGGTCATATTCCATGAAAATGACCACCCCACTAGGTAAAATTTTGGGAGGTCAGATTTTATCAAATTTTAGCACCCGGGAGGTCATATTTGGTGAAATATGATCACCGGGCTAGCTAATCTTGAGCCACCTAACCTGAAACAACCCAGTCCAGTTTTACCACCCTGGGGGTCATTTTTCATGAAAACGACCACCCGGCTGGGTCATTTCTGCCGCCCGGCAAAACTTTTTCTCGGATTCTTTGCACTTTTAATGCAGAGATGACGGCTATGAGTGGTGAAGGTGTGGCCAGCCTTACCTTGAAGGAAAATGCTCATCAAAAGCCCCACTATGAATGAAAGTGAATGAATGAGAGCCACCCATTCACCTCCCTCTTTCACCACTCACACTTACCTACCACCCTACTCACCTAGGCCTCATGAGTGGTAGAACACTCATTGCAAACATACAACTTTGGCCATCCCATCACTCTATCCTTGCTCCCTACACTCTTAGCAAATTTCTGGACAAATTGAGCAAGTGGATCACATGGCACTTGGGCCTAGCCATCTCCCATCACCACTGGAGCAATAATAGAGCAAATGGAGGAAAAGTGAGTGCCAGCCGGCATGGGAGGCCGCCCGGCCTGGTTTGCCAGCCGGCGTGGGTCGCTGCCCGGCCTGGCCACTCCTCCCCCCCCCCCCCCCCAAGGCTCCTCTTGAGCCTATAAATAGAGGGCTCACTCTCCTTTGCTTCTCCACCCTCAGCTGAAAACATTTTCTCTCCCTCACAAACTCTCTCCCTTTGCTTTCCTCTTCTCACTTCACTAGCTCTCTCTAGTAAGTGCATTTTGCACTTAGCAATAAAAGTGTGCTTGGGACGAGCAAAGGTTTAAGCTTGGGGAGGTGTTGGTGGCCCTTAAAATCCAATATCGGCCACCAACCGGTCGGGAAATGCAAGGTAAAGACCAAAGTTTCATGAATATTTGTTTAAACTAATAAAGTTCCACAAGTTTTGGTGATATATATCTTTGTAGGTTCAAAAGGGCCAAAATTAGGTAAAAACATGAAGAAACGCCCCGTTGGCCGATCCTGCCATAAAACAGCCGGCCGACAAGGTCGTATTAGGCTGAAATCAGGGCCCGGGCAGGGTCGTGACGGCTGAAATCAGAACTCAGCCGACAGGATCATATCAGGCTGAAATCTGCCACCTGGCTGGTTAAAACAGAGTCTCATCAGGCTGAACCATCCGACCCAGCCGACCCTGCAAAACACTCCACCATGAGGCCATTTTCCATCCCCGGACTAAGGAGGGTAAAAAGTGGAGAAGTAAAGGAGGCATCCACGTGGCACAACTTGGACAAGTGAAGACATGTCCCGGAGGGGGTCGGCACCAAAAATGGGCCACCGCCCGGCACAGGCCGCCGCCTGGCCTGCCAGGCCGCCCGGCCTACCCCATCGCCTAGCCTGGGACTTTTTTTTTTCGGGGTGTCCAGCCCACTTGGCCCATCATGCCAACCGATGCCAAGTGGATAAGGCAGTTGAAAACTGACCCAACAACCGTCATCGAGACAAAATCTGAGCCATCCGAGGGAAGGCGGTCAGAAACCAACTCAATCGTGTGGTCGCCCGGCCTGGGTTGCCGCCCGGCGGTGCATGCTGCCCGGCATGCCCGGCTCCCCGGCGTGGCCCACCGCCCGGCGGGGAAACTTTTGCCCACCGACTCTCCCTCACCTACAAGTACCCACCAAGTCTTCGCTACCTATAAATAGAGGGGGAATTCGGCAGAAGTGAGAGGAATAGAGAATAAAAAAGCATTAGTCCCTAGTTTTACCCAAGTAGAAGAGTAGATGTGTAGGAGGAGGAGTTCAGAATGCTGGCTCCTTCAACTTGTGCCTCGGGGATTGAAGCTCCTGCGTCAGTAATCTCCCTCATCTTCGGGGCCGAATAACATGTAGTAGAATTCTTGCCCAAGTAATAAACTGAGTATTTCTATCCTTTTATTTTGCGGGATCCTCGTGCATAACTTTTTATTGCTTTGTAGCATTATCTTGTTGTACTTACCAATTCTAGAACAGGTATGAAAGTCTATGTTTAGACATGGTGTTTAGACTTGGCTTTCCTGGGATTGCATTCATCCCCACGGGCTGTGTGGTAGGCGGTAGGTGGTGACAGCCCTGTCTGTTCAATATTGAATTCCACCACATTCGGGAAGTCTCAAGCAGGGTTGTCTAGCGTTAACGTGCCCACTAGTACATGAGGTTAGTTACCGACCCTTACCTGTGGATCGTTATCGTGCCCCGAAGCAGATATTTGGAAATAGAATTCTCACTAAGTTACTTGGAGAAGGTTCACTACATTAGATTGCCCGTCCCAAGGACTTCTTCTCCCTATAGAGTACACTTTGTTCTGCACCCTCATCACTAGGACTTGATAGATTAGGAGTGACACTTTACTCGTTCCCTGTGGAAATTGATACTCTGGAATACTCCCGGGTGAAAGCTACGTCGGCATCTATATGCTTGCAGATATTCCCTATTAGGCCTAAGAACCGCCAACGTGGCTCAAAGAATCACTTTGTGCGAGAGTGCCCAAAGCCCAAGAAAGAAGCATTCAAGTCATTAGATTCAAGTGAAGAAGAAGAAAAAGATCCCAAGGCCAAGCACAAGAAGAAGAGATACTTCAACAAGGACAAGAGCAAAGGCAAAGGCAAAGCTCAAGACTACAAGAAGAAGTTCTCTCGCAAGGCACTTTGAAGGACCGAGAAGGCGACCAGAGGGGGGTGAGTGGGAGCCAAATAAAATTCTCCAAGAGAATTTGGCCTATATTCCAAAAACAATCCAAGCCAGCCTCCAAATTGACCACCAAGACTACACACATCAACTTGTGGTGTACTAGCCCTAGGAGTGATCAACCACACCAAAGAAACATAGTGGAAACAAAAAGGGAGGAAGCAACCCTCAACAGTTCAAAACTGAACTCCTATCGGCAGTGCTGATCCCTGCCATCGGCAGTGTCGGTGGGCATCGGCAGTGCCGGTCACGCCTATCGGCAGTGCCGGTGCGTGTCATTGACAGTGCCAGTCCCACCTATCAGCAGTGCCGGTGCGGGATGCTGTCGCACTGGAGCCTACAGACCAGACCGATCGGCAGTGCCGGTCCTGGTCATCGGTAGTGCCGGTCGACCCCCGACAGAACAGAAAATCTCTCGGGATCTTCTTAAAACTTCTCCAAAACTCAATCAAATGAACTCCAAATGATGCAATTTTTGGACCGGTGAATCCTCATCACATCATGACCCTAATCTTAGGAGATCAACTCAATTGGCTCAAGAAATAATCACGAATTTCAGATCTTGTGCCAAGAACACCAAAAAGGGGAAACTTGAGAAATCCTTCAAATCAAAGGTGCTAGAGCCAATAATTCCATCAAGGATCCATAGAGGATTATCCTAGCTCATCCTAGCAACAAGTTTCTCAAGAAATCCTAGCCAAAAACTCGTCCAAAAGTGAGATTGCAAATCACCATGAAAATGCTTCCAAAAATAAGAAAAAGGGAACTTCGGGATTCAAGGGAAGAGGGAAATCTTGAGCACAAAAATACTTCTCATATCATAGAAAGGTTCTTACAAGATCCATAGGTACAAGGCTAGGAAGCCACCCTCTTTCTCCCACTATTTGGAAGAGAAAGAGATGTCTCTCACACACCCACTACTCTCCTCTCAAACATGAAGTCCTCTCCTAGCACTTTGAATAGAGTCCTAACACAAGGCTAATGGAAGAGAGGCACCTCTCCCACTAGCCACACCTCTCCTTATATAGGCCTAGGGTCTATTGTCCACATGAACACTCTACCCTTGACCTACATAACACACCCACCTACCACCGGGGGCGTAACCGTCCATCTTTTTCCTCATTGCCCAAATGCCATCGGACGCTTCACATCTTTGCTTCATCTTGAAGCAAGCTCCGTGATAGTGCCACGTGCACCACCAACCACCGCCACCGGTTTTGAGGTCCAAACCGGAAACCGCCTTGCACGCTTCTCAAAGTGTGACTTCTCGATGTCGACGCGTATCACCTTGTCCCGCGATCCTGACCACCGGAAAGTCTCTCCCAGTCCCTGTCCATCGGGCCCCCTTGTCACTTGCACCGGCATCCCATTCATCTTGACTTGGTCAACACGCCATCTTCATCACCACCACGGTTTTGAGGCTCAACCGCGAAACCATCCATGCTTCTTGCCTCTCCACATGTACGGTGTGGATCATCCTTGACTTCACCCGGCTTCCTGATCGTCTAGCCCCAAGTCCCCTACTTGTGCCCGATCCTCTCGTCGTTGACCGCCAAGTCGACTCGAGTGACCTACATATCATGAGACAAGCAAACACATTTCCCATCTCCTGCAACATCACCAATATCTCCACCAACTCCGGTTAGTCATAACCATGATATGCAAACCCATGCAATCCTTGGATTCCCACATTTCAACTCAAGCACCCAATCCGCTCAAGTCAATTACTCATCACAAATATAGCAAACCATGGCACATATCCACATGGTTCTTACACTTGTTGGAGAGTGGACAAGCATCAACTCAAGTGATGAGTCCTCTTCCTCAAGTGATGAAGAAGTGGCCGGTCTAGCCATGATCAAGACCACACCTCCATGAGCTCTTCCTCCACCTCCCACATGCCTCATGGACACGAGTCAACTTGGGGAGAGTGAGGATGAGAACAGCGATGATAGCGATAATGAGGAGCACACGTGTGCCGAGTTGTGGAGCATGCTTGAGCAAGCCCGTGACATCGCCATCAAGAAGTCCAAGATGTTGGAGGTGGTAAGAAAAGAATGTAAGTTGGCTAAGGACTGTGTTGATGAGCTTGAGAATGAGCTCAAGGACCTTGTCACATCTCATGAGGCCCTAAAAAAAGTTATGACAAACTCAAGGGTGATCATGTAGAGCTTCATGAGAAGTACAAGGCCCTCGAGATCACTTATGAGGCCATCAATATTGAGGACCTTGCCTCTTCCTCCTCTAGTTCATCAAAGAGAGATGCTTCTAATATGTGTGATGAACTAACCACCTCGATCAAGGTTTCTTCTCTTGAGCCATTTGTTTTAGAGGACTATCACAAGCTCGAGGAAGAGAGGAAGATGGTGATGGACGGCTTTGACAGGCTCACACATGGTAGAGCCATCCGCAAGGATATTCTTGGGAGGAACCTTGTGAACAATGTCTCCCACTAGGGACTTGGCTCATATCCCTCCACCATCGACATCATAGGGACGAGTGATTCCATCCCCGCATGGATCAAACCCCTTCTCACCGATGAATACTATTGCGAGAGGTGTTGCAAGGATGGCCACGCCACCAAGGATTGTCCCATGGTGAGAAGTTCTATTGTTTTTCCTAATTCTAACTTGTTCCATGAGAACACACACTTCAAGCTTTTTAGGGACAAGGATGGCAAGGTGAAAGCTAAGGCCTTGGGACCACCAAACAAGAAGAGGAAGGTCAAGAGCATATGGGTGCCTAAGTGCATTATTGATCTTGAGAGATCGGCTACATACAAGTGGGTGCCCAAGAACAAGACCTAGATGGTGGTGGTGGTGGACCGAGTGCTTTCATGAAGATTATGTAAAGTCCACCACAAGTGACATGGACCTCAATGACCTATCTACTCATGACGGAGGTAACCATGGTTGTTCTTTGTAGTTGTAGTGTGTTTTTCCTTTCTCTTGCATTGCATGGTAATTAGGACTCCTTTGTGATTAGTATGCTTTGCATCCATCCATGTGTAAATAACTAAAAGAAAAACACATAAAAAAATTAGTCAATGTCTAACCTATCCATGATAGCTATAAGCTAGATGGAGTGCTTGAGATGGTGGTTTGACTTCTCTCAAGGCAAGGGCATGGCTAATAGTGAGTAAGCTTGGGAGGGGTTCAAACTTGACATTGTTAGGTTTTCTTTGTGTCTTGTTCTTTAACATTGCTTGCATTCACATGGCATGTTTACTTTCATTGCATTGAAAATTGCTTGTTACATGCATCATATAGGAAACACAAAGGAGGCTAGTCCCACTTGGAGATATTTGTCCCTCATGCTCTATATGAGATTACATCTCCATAAGTGTGACCAAAGGAAAGGATTGTGCTTCATGCCCATTGACCAAGCTCTTATGAACTCCGAGGTTAAATCTACTCGCACGGTTCATGGACTAAGGCTCATACATACCCTTTGGTTCTTATTTGCCTTGGTTTTTATTTGCTCAATCTTCCATTTGGTATTTGCAAAAATGATGAGGCCATAGAGTGCCACTATTTGAAAATGAGTGTTTGAGAGTTCCCTCTATATTCCAAGTAGGGTGTTTGTTTTGTGTTTGGCAAGGACACATGGAAAATGGAGAAATTCCTTGATTCAGCGAAAATCTGATAGTGACCATACAGTGCGATCTTTGGACCATACCGTCCGGTTAGTGCTCATGGGCGTAGTGTTCTGGAGAAGTCTAGTCGTAAAGACAGGATAGAACGGTCCGAGTGACCAGACCATCTGGTCTGTATGTGCTAGCAGACCCAGAGCTGTCCGGACCGTCCGGTCCAGAGCCTGTTCGTCCGATCACTCGAGTTGACTGTGACACCCCAGGTGTCTCACTTCTATTTAAAAAACATGAGAAGCATAAATCATGAATAACATAGCATGAAATGTTGTAGCCTCACTTCAATTATTTAAATTAATTACAGGTAATTAAGAACCCTACAAAACAAATTGTGAGCCAAATGGAATTTTATTATACAACATATGCTAACTAAATTCATAATCAAATCAGTAATATTAAGATATAATTTGATGAATTCAATAAGCATTTTACCAATTGTGGAAATACCCCAATTAATTAATTAAAACATAGAACCCTTTCACAATGGGGAATTAATTATAAAATAACTATAAATTTTCTGACCAAACGGGCCCCACCAGAGCACCAGGAATATCTCTAAGGACCCTTGTACAAAATTCCATGAATTTAGGAGCTCTCTAGCTATTTGTTTTAGAATTTCCATTGACCAAGGACTGCTTTGCAAGAAATCTGAAAGATCAGGGGGTTCAGAGAAAAATCGCTTTTCTTCCTCCTCTCACTAGCGCAAAGCTTTCTCACTGCCGATGCCTTTCCTCTCCCCTGCACGCCACCGCCTACACACCCCTGCCTCGGAACTCCTCGCGCGCAACAGTGCTACTGACCGAACTCTTCTGTCCCATCCGTCAACCTCTGCCGTCACGCGCGCTCAACCGTCTCCGCTCCCCTCTGCGCCATTGCCATGATCTCCGGCAAAACTTCAATGCCAAGCGCTCCTGCCACTCCCCCTCACTCAACCACACCCAACTAAGCGCACTCAACCCGTGACCCCTCTCCAAAGCTTTCTCACTTCAACGCTGCCCTCTGCTCTCCCCATTTCCTCCCCTCTGCACTCTGCTCCTCCCCACCATCACCGAGCCAGCTCGAGCTCGAGTCCCGCTCCCCCCCCCCCCCCACTGCTCCCCGAACCGAGCCAGAGACACAAAAATCGATGCGCCCAAACCCACTCCCCCTCCCCACGTACTTGCCCAGCTGAAACCGAGCGCGCCTTGGCCGAATCGAAGAAGAACCAAGGTGAACCCCTCCGGCGACCTCCTTCGCCACGGGCCGAAATTCCTCACCCCTGGTAAGCCTCGTCTCCTCCTTCCACTTCTCCCGTGCGCGCAAACCATCTACGTGTTTCCCTGACCTATTTCCCCTTTGTTTCCTCCACTGGAGTCGACGACATTCCGACTTGTCCCCAAGCCGCTGCCCTGTTTCTAGCCAACCGACACCGCCTCCACGACGAGCTCCTACCTCCGGTCCTCCCCGACACCAACCACCACGATGTCGACGACCATCTCGTCCCCGTGAAGCTGTAAGAGCCAGCCCCGACGGATTTGGTGCTTTGAGTCATTCTCCCAACATCGCCGAACCTTCCTCTTTCGCCACCTCTCACCGACGACCACCTCCCGGTGAGAACCCGACCCCGCAAACCCCTCCTCTCCTTTCGCCGTGATGCACGCTCCATTTTCCCACAGCCGCCGTGAGTTTTCCTCGCGCGTAGCCGCCGGCGGTGAGCCCTCCGGTCGCGTGCCACCCCGCTTCGACGAGCCTACTGGCAATCCCACTGGCAGCCTGCGTGTCACCTACGTGGTGCCTATGTGTCACCCATGTGGCTCCGACGTGGCACTCCTTTAACCAGAAAATACCCAGAAATTCCCGGGAAAGGCTTAAAACTTTGAAAACTCATAGTAAATCAATTTTAAACCCAATGAGGCCCAACCAAATTTTGTCGGAATTATCTTTCAGTGCTCTAATTCAGTAAAATGATAAATAGCTACCTCTGTACATGTAATTTAGTAAAATTTTGTTGGAATTATCTTTTAGGAGCAAGGGGAAGACTTCCAGAAGGACATTGACCCTCAAGAGCAAGAAGTGGTAGTTGCTAGCACTAACATCAATCCTGGCAAGCCCCAGTTTACATTCGCCTTTTTACAAAATTTTGCTAGTTATCTTACTAGTGTCTATACTTATTGTTGCATTAGGTCATAGGAGTTGATTGAAACCCACCTTGCATGATATCCAAATGACCTATGCTATTGTCTTAGACCTTGGTAGAATCGGTACTGTTATGCTATGCTTAGTATTTGCTAGTCTCGTTAAGAAAGTATTATTATTACTAAGGAATGAACTTGACCACTGGAACGGGAATCATTAAAAGAAGTTTATTGTTATGTTATGACCGAGCAGGGATAATGCATGTGTAGGTTTGCAGCAACACATGGGTGTTGACTGTGGTAGCCCTGCCTTGTCGAACCTAGGACCCGTCCGTGGTCGGCCCCTTGATCAAGTATTGAAAAGTACGGAATGCATGCTAGCTTATGGGCACTAGTAAACCGATGTAGCATTAAAGGCCACTTGCATTAAGAACGGTAAAGGTGCGTTGGTCATTGACCCTCCTGCTGCTGGAGTGGGCGGTTCAAACCACAAAGTACAGTTGGCAGAACGGCATGCTTACTCGACGTCACCACACCCGGGCTAACGTGTAGTTGCTTTTCTTGCGAAAGGTTGTCATATACGACCTTAATTGGTGCATATGTGTCGTGCATCTCGGGTTTTTCCCAGCTGGTGTAAATCGATTGCAATTGCTGTCCCTCACAGTAATGAGTACCACTTGGTCACCACGCCAATCGCGTAGTTGCACCTAATATTATGGAATGGATTATGTTGCTTATTGATGATGACGATCAGTATTATTATTGCTCTTATGTCATATTAACTTATTTATTGTTTTATTACCCTTTTGTTGCAACTAAAGTTACATTTTGGCTCAACCCAATTAAATTGACAATTAAAACATGATAGAACTAATAGGTTGCTTAGTGTGAGTCCTTTTAATCAAGCCACCTATTAGAGCCTTTGCATGTTTAGGTGTCCGACGGGTAAGTATTGCTGAGTAATTAGTACTCAGGCTTTGTGCCATTGTGTTTTTCAGGTAATGAAGAAATAGAATTGCTTGTTGATGTGATGCCCTGGGACATGCAAGTCCCTAAGGGTTGGACCGCCCACTAGGAGTCCGACTCGCCACCGCAGTGATGTTGCTTGTTGCTAGGGTGATCGTCCTTCGGGCATGGATCACCACCAGGCTGTACCGTCGAGCGTAGTTCCTTTACAAATTTGCTTCCGCTATTTCAAAACATTTATGAACTTGTATTAATTCTGCTGCACTCTAAATCATCGTATTAATGTAATATTCAACTTAAATTTGGACCAATGTTGTATTGTCAAGTGTCTGCGCTATCAGCACCGTCGGGACCTCGATCCTCCGGGAAGGGGCGCCACATTGACCACGAGATGCATCTCCCAATCTGAGCCGTTGATCCTTCCTTGATTGAATCATGGCCGTTCATTCGAGTTTTGACCTAGGTCAAGAAGTGTCAGACCAATTTGGTTGGTTCCTTGTTCATTTCTCCAAGCCGAGAGCACGCCCGGACTTCACCACCTCTGCTCTCACTGTCCCTGACCAGGGCCGAACTCGCCACCTCGCTCCCGACGCGCCGACCTTTACCATCATCAACCCGAGCCACCGCACCGCCACAGCTCGCACACCACCGCTCACCCACACCGCGTCTGCGCTACCTCACCACAGCGCGCCGCCCGAGCCAGCGCATCGACCATGCTGCCAATGCACCTACCGCTACAAGCTCCAGCCTCGAGCACCAGCATCATTGCTCTCTTCCTCTCCACCTACCGCACGCGCAACCTCTAGCCCACCTCACTCCCTCTACCGATTGCCAGGGCAAGGATTCCTAGGAGTTGAAATGCGGGAATCCAGGGATTGACGTGAGCGGATTTAATGTTTGAGTTGAAATGCGGGAATCCAGGGATTGCATGGGTTTGCATATCATGGTTATGACTAACCGGAGTTGGTGGAGATATTGGTGATATTGCAGGAGATGGGAAATGTGTTTGCTTGTCTCATGATGTGTAGGTCACTGGAGTCAACTTGGCGGTCAACGGCGAGAGGATAGGGCACAAGTAGGGGACTTGGGGCCAGACGATCAAGATGTCGGGTGAAGTCAAATAGTGGGAAAGGGTGTGTGAGGGACATCTCTTGCTCTTCCAAATAGTGGGAAAAGAGGGTGGCTTCCTAGCCTTGTACCTATGGATCTTGTAAGCACCTTTCTATGATATGAGAAGTATTTTCGTGCTCAAGATTTCCCTCTTCACTTGAATCCTGAAATTTGTAAGCACCTTTCTTATTTTCAGAGCTATTTTCGTGGTGATTCTCAATCTCATTTTTGGACGAGTTTTTGGCTCGGATTTCTTGAGAAACTTGTTGCTAGGATGAGCTAGAACAATCCTCTATGGATCCTTGACCGAATTAATAGCTCTAGCACCTTCGATATGAAGGATTTCCAAGTTTCACCTTTTTGGTGTTCTTGGCACAAGATCTGAAATTCGTGATGATTCCTTGAGCCAATTGAGATGATTTTCTAGGATTAGGGTCATGATGTGATGAGGATTCACTGGTCCAGAAATCGCATCATTTGGAGTTCGTTTGGTTAGGTTTTGGTGAAGATTTACCAAATTCCCGAAAGTTTCTGCTGTTCTGTCGGGGTCGATCGGCACTGCCGACGACCAGGACCGGCACTGTCGGTGGGTCTCGGAACCCCGCACCAGCACTGCCGATAGGCCAGATCGGCACTGCCAATGGTGCCAACCGGCACTGCCGATGGTCCTAATCGGCACTGTCGATGGTGGTTCAGTAAGGTGCAGTTTGTTTTCGTTGTGTTTCTTGCTGTGGTTGATCACTCCTAGGGCTAGTACACCACTAGTTGGGTTGTTTTTGGGATATAGGCCAAGTTCTCTTGGAGAATTTTGATTGGCTCCCATTCACACCCCCCCCTCTGGTCGCCTTCTCGGTCCTTCAATTGGTATCAGAGCCGGTTTGATCACTAGTTGACCTTCACTGGCTTTGTGATCCGAAGGCGACATGGAGAAGCATGCTATTAAGCTCTAGATGTTCGATAGAGAGGACTTCCCCTACTGGAAGTCACGGACCAAGGCGTATCTGCTGAGTCAAGGACATGCAATTTGGGAGATTATTGAGCAGGAGTATGCTATACCACAGGACCTGAACACTGCATCTGCAGGTGAGTTAGTCAGGTATGAGAACAACTCCAAAGCTATCAATATTCTGCTCTCTGCACTTGGTAGGAGTGAACATGATATGGTTGCACACCTTAACACTGCTCATGCTATTGGGTAAAGCTCTGCAATTACCATGAGGGTAACAACCAAGTCAAGTCTATGCGTAATGATTCTTACAATAGACAGTACCAAACCTTTGCACAAAAACCTGGCAAGTCACTAGATGACACCTTTCGTAGGTTTGAGGCCATTGTGTGCAACTTGCGGGCTTGTGGTAACCTTGTGTACAATGACAATGATAGAGCTAAGAAACTGCTGTACTCACTTGATGAAAATGTTTGGGGGGTTAAAATTGCTGCTCTAGAAGAAACTGCTGAATTCAATACCTTGAACTATGAGCAACTGTATAGCAAGCTGAAATCTCATGAACTATCTAGGAAATCTTGTCCTAATCTTGCTATTCCTGCTTCTAGCATGGCTTTGCTTTCTATTTCTTAGAAGGGTGATCATAGTTGTGCTTCTTATGGAACTAACCCCTCACTTGACAAGTCTTCCTTGGAGTTTGCTTTTTATTCTCTTGTTGCAGCTTCCGATGAAAAGATGGAGTGCATTCCTGATGAGGAGCTGTCCTTGCTCACAAGGAAGTTCAAGAAGTTCTACAACAACCGGAAGGAGAGAAGAGGTGGTGGTTCAAGAACCTGCTTCGAGTGCGGTGACCTGGGATATTTCATTGCTGACTGTCTCAAGAAGAAGAAGAAGGTTGGGTACCGCCACAACAATACTGAAGACTTCAAGCAGAAGAAGAACCGCTTCTACAAGATGGTCAAGAACTCCAAGAAGCTCACCAAGGCCATTGCACGTGCCTACGTTGCCGCCTTGAGCGATGTCGACCTCACATCAAGCGAAGGCCTTTGCTTCATGGCAAAGAACGACCATGACACCGACTCTGGATCCGACTCCGACACAAGCGAGGTACCTCCTACTATTGATGAGCTCTCTTCTGAACTTGATCATTTGCGTGATGTTCTGCTCTTGCAAGATGATAAGCTTCGCAGTGCTGTTTGTGAGAGTAGAGAGCTTAAGTCTAAGTTGGAGAGTGCTGATTTTGAAATTGCTTCGCTTAGGTCTAACCTTGCCTGTGTTGATACTGCTGCTGAGTGTGAGTCTTGTCAAGTTGTGATGAGTGATCTTGCACAGAGGGAGAGTGTGCATGCTCAAGTTGACAGTCAGCTTGAGAGTGCCCTCAAGGAGCTCGATGAGTTCAAAGCCAAACCAACTCTTTTGGGTGCATGTCAGAAGTGCCCCAAGCTCACAGATGAGACTCGCTCGAAAGTTATCCCACATCCGTGTGAAGTGTGTGTCACCCTCAAGGACAAACTAGTAATCACTAGGGAGGAAAACAAAGTCCTAGTTCAGAAAAGTGACTATCTTGTTTCTAGGCTCTATAGAACCCTAGTGAGTGAGAAAAAGATTGAGAGTGACTTGACAAGGGTGAAGGATAGTGCTTCTAGGTCAACCTATAACTTGGGCTTGGGATTTGAGAGGTGTGACAAGGAGAGTGAGAATGTGGGTAAGTTTGTACGTAGCTCCAGCTACAAGGATGAGGAAAACACCATCAAACCCACTGACGCATACTATCCACCCAATCCCAAACCCTCCTTCAACCCAAAGCAAACAGAGAAGCCAAAACCCAAACCTGCAATGCAAACCAAGCCTAATCCTAAGGGTGTCCACATTTGCATGTTTTGTGGTTGTAAGGGCCACTTGGATGAATTCTGTTATAGGTGTAAGAGGATTGAGAGGAAGCAAGCTGAGTTGACTAGGGATGCGTTTTATGATAATTTTGTTGACTTTTAGCCCCGCTCTTTTTCTCGTGCCTATCGTGGACAGGGTCATTCCTCATATGGCTTTGATTCACGAAACAGAGGCTTTGCACAGCAACGCTTTGGCACCCCACATTTTCCCCATCGTGGTGAGTGTCATTCGCGTGGATTTGGCTTTCGCACTGATGACTTCTATCCTCACAACCCAAGGTTTGAGCCAAGACGCTTTGACATGCCATTTTTTCCCCGTCGTGGTTCTCGTCCTATGCGTTCAAATGATAATGTGCAAAGAACCGTGATGACTACTACTGGTCCTTTGACTAACCCTAGCACTGAGCCATCGACTTTTTGTTCTCGTTCTTTGTAGGCAGCAGGTGGAGGCCTGGAGAACTAATGGTTGATGGACTCCGGGTGTTCACGCCACATGACCAGAGATGCAAAGTGGTTGATCACTCCTAGGGCTAGTACACCACTAGTTGGTGTGTGTAGTCTTGGTGATCAGTTCGGAGGTTGGCTTGGGTTATTTTTGGGATATAGGCCAAGTTCTCTTGGAGAATTTTGATTGGCTCCCATTCACCCCCCCCCCCCCTTTGGTCGCCTTCTCGGTCCTTCAATTTCCCTGTTCCCACTATCGGCAAGCCAAAGCTCCGAGTTTTAGGAGATCGGAGCGAGTTTTGCGGAGATCTCAGTTCTCGGCACATTGACTTCTCTCACATGGGTATTGATACTATCCCCCATTCATCGATGTATGCCCTATTTAGCGAGCAATTTAGTTAATTGATGCAATTAGATAAAATTCCATCTTTTAGTTACATTAATTAATTAATTAGCTCAACCTAGTCTATAATTAATTCTTGGTCTATTAATTGCATGTCTAGGGTTTGTCTCCTGTCTAGTCTACAGCTAGATTTTATTGCCATTGTTGTGACTGTACACTAGATGACTCGCACCAACCACTCAAAATCGATGATCATTGTTGTTACTTTGCATAATTGTCTAGTGATCATGTCCTTCATTCAGTGCTAGGATTTCTATTACGCATTCTTTCCTAGTGGTGCTTTGCTTATAGATGTATTAGGATCTATGCTTATCCTGTGTCTACCTATGTGCGTGCAGTGACAGCAGCAACAGTCAGATGGCAGGTTCAGGACAGGACAAGGGCAAGGGGAAGATGCCTGAGAAGCCCAAGACCAAGAAGAGACCGAGACTAGATCCAGAGTCTGAGAGAGCCAGGAGAGTGGCCAGGCACTTAGATGCCATGGTGTAAGGATCATGACCGTTGAGTAGTTGAGTAGTTGTTAGGGCTTTTAGTCCATAGGAAAAACCGGACTATCAAGGGGGTCTAGGTCATTCTCTTAGGTCATGTCTAGTCGGTGATGTGCAAGGTTTCTCGATGAAATCACAAGCACTAAGTGACAGTGGAGAAGCCAAGGAGCTATTCGGAGAAGCCGGAAAACAAAGTCAAGCGAGGACGACAAGTTTCGGCTTCTAGACATAGAGACCGGACAGAGGGGTCAGTGAGACCGGACTGTACAGTTACTATGGGGTTTAGTCCGGAGGCTACAGCGGGCAGCGAGGAAACTGCCAAGTCCGGAGAGCTATAGAGACCGGATGGTCTGGTCTGCTGACCGGACGGTCCGATCAGTGGAGCACAGGCTTGGGCAACGAGGAAGCAACGCCGAGAAAGTTTCTAGAGTGGAGAGAGAAACTGACCGGACAGTCTGGTCAGGTGACCAGACAGTCTGGTCAGGTGAGCAGGAACTTGGGCAGCGAGGAAGCTACAGCCAGAATTTTTTGGAATGGAGAGAGAAACTGACCGGACGGTCCGATCAGCTGATCGGACCGTCCGGTCAGTTGGGGGATCAGTAGGGGCAGAGCCATTTGTGCACAGAGTTGCAGTGACCAGACTGTCCGGTCAGGCAGTGTCCAGTGAGTGTGCCCAGGAAGCTGATTTCGCGGAGCAATGGGTAGTTGGAGGTTGGGAGCCTATATAACTTCGTTGCTGGGGTCTTGGAGACCTCTCTTGGCCAGTGGAATACCTGAGAGCATTTGGTAAGGTCGAAGAGGAAAAGAGAAGAGCACTAGGAGGAGATATTCATATCTTGAGAGTGCTAGAGAAGAGTAGCTTGAGCATCTTGCACATCTAAGGCTAGGGTGTCCTTGAAGGTGTGATCTAGATTGTTACTCGGTTTGTTGTCGGTGATCAAGCCTATTGTGATCGGTTGTGAAGGCTGTCACACGTTTGTACATGGTTTGAGCACGCTGTTGGAAGGGGCATTGCTAGTGAGCACCCGTGCTGGCTTGGGGAGTCCAGCAAGTTCTCGAGGGAGGCGAGCTTGTGCTTTGTGCAGTGGTGACACACACTGTGTCTTCACTTGAGGAGTGATTGCAGGCTCGTAGGTGAGAACTCCACTGGGTGGCGGGAGGGACTGGGACTCTAATGGGAGTGGTCCAATGAGGATTAAGGGAAGGCGCCATCCTTCTGAGACCTCAGGAAAAAAATCATGAGCCAACCCTTACTCTACTCCTCACTATGATGCTTTACTTTCCACACTTACATACCGTGCTATTCATGTTTGTGTGTTCTTCGAGTTGACTATCTTGTAGACTAGCATGTTTAGGCTCTTTACTTGCTAGTAGTGTTTAAGCTTCCGCATTTGATGACTAGCATGTGTAGGAGCTGCATTGGTGTGCTTGATCACTAGAGATGCATAAGTGTTGTAGTGACTTGTGTGATCCACTAGTATGCATAGTGTGCCCTTATCTTTCATAGGATTATATTGTTAGTGTGATCACCACTAGAATTGTGTAGTTGTTGGTTTGAGTGCTATCGGTAGTTTGTAATTGGTAAAATTTGTACATAGTGGTAGTTCCTGATTCACCCCCCCCCCCCTTGATCACTGCGATCCTTTCACATGGATAAGTCACGGAGGACTCCGGGGTCACTGCTGATCCTAGAGAAGCCTCATGAGGCACAGGGTCTGAGGAGGAGCACCAGGCAGAGGCCTGCACCTCTAGCTGTTGGAGTAGTGCCACCGCCGTGGCCGCAGCGTACTCCGATTTTCCGTCCGAACTGTGGATCAAGGATCCTCCAGGCAGCAGGAGAAGGAGACAGCAGAGGAGGAGACCTCAGAGTCTGAGTCTGAGGAGCTTGTTGAGGAGGAGGCTGTGGAGTCAGAGGAGGAGACTGAGCAGACTGTTCCCCAGAGGACAGCTCACCGGGTAGGAGACCCGAGGTGCACTTGTGAGGTGTGCACGAGGAGACTGTAGAGAATGGTTCAGGCAGCCGGAGAGCCAGATATCCTTAAGGTTCCAGCAAAGGACCTTAAGGTACTTCGCTTGGTACCTTTTGAGCAGTGGGTGCCAGTACCCAGAGACCCCGCTGCTGGAGAGAGGTACTTGACAGTTCTCCAGAGAGGATTTGAGAGGGCCTGAGACGTTGTGTGGCCTTAAGGACGAGAGACAAGGTGCTTGTACCGCAGCAGTACACCACCTACCAGGCCATGAGGAGGTCCATAGGCACAGACATGGAGCAGTACTTCATGTACTTGCCATGGCTAGCATAGCTAGTTACTGCTCCACACATGTTCAGATAGGACGTGGTCCTCGAGTTCTACGTGACGTTGTGGGTTGCGAGAGACCGCTCAGAGTTCTAGTACCTATTCAAAGGGCAGCCACACCGTGTCACTAGGAAGGACCTGATCTCCCACCTAGGACTCCTGGCCTCAGACTTCCAGCTTTATAGAAGTGCCTACGGTACGATGGAGCCACCCTGTAGATCTCAGGGAAGGAAGCTGCCTTCAGACGACCTAGTGTTGATCGCTTTCCCACCTCTACACACCCCAGGCTTTGAGAGAGACCCTGCGAGACTCACTGTAGAGGCCAAGGTGGTGAGAGCGATAGTCACCAGGACTATCATTCCCAGGTCTAGCTACAGAGAGGAGTTCATGCTCCTACACAAGTGGGCTATAGCAGCCATCTAGAGGAGGCAGACCTTCGACTTCGCAGACCTTCTCATTGGAGGGATGGAGGAGGTCATTTCTAGGAGGGTTGGAGGGCATCACTTGGTCTATGGTCCATATATCTGCTATCTCTTGAGGAGGATGGGCCTAGTGACGAGGAGAAGTATGAGGCTTTTCCTAAGGTGACCACTAGCTACTCACCTAGAGTCCCCAGGGAATCACAGTCTATCTCCAGCCAGCACACATGAGAGGAGGAGCAGGAGTCACCGGTACTTCATGAGCAGGTAGTTCAGCCAGAGACGGTGGTTCCTAGGTCAGCCAGTACAGGGGCACCTCCCCAGCCGAGAGGTTTGCAATCTGAGGACACTGTCATAGTGGCAACACTAGCAGAACGATTGGGAGAGTTTATACAGAGTGTGTCAGAGGACAGACGGTAGATGATGGAAGTTACCAGAGGACAGGCAGATCTTCAACGCCAGTAGATGGCACTTGTTTCCGCTCTGATGACTCAGATGGCAGAGATGAGACAGGCAGGTTAGTAGCCAAGGCATTCAGCATAGCCTCAGTTCCAGCATGCAATTCTATAGTAACATTTCAATAGGTGCAGTATGCATTAAGGACACTTGTCTTTGTCCTGCGCGGAAGGCTGCTCTAACCCTTCAAATTCCTGCTCTTGAAAGTCCTCGTAGGGCGGTCCTTGTTTATGTTCGCCTTTACATAACGAAATACCGACACAAGCAAAACATACAAAAATTAATACACAATTATGCAACAGAGGAAAAACAATATGTAGATGCAATGAATGCAAAGGTTATGCTCCTACAAGAATTTTGGCCTAAGAATCACCTGCATTGGAGTTACGAGTAAAAAGTTATGCTAGTTTGAAGTTTTAGGGGCAAAAGGTAAAAACAAGGGCTTTTAAAGATCTATTTGTAATTTTATAAAATTATAGGGACTAAAGTGTAAATTATTAGGACTGAAAAATAATTACTAAAAAGTATAAGGTTGTTTTTGCAAAATTTTAGAACTTAAACATAATTAATAATAAGTGTAGGGGGTTAAGTGTAAAAAAACAGGGCCAAATTATAATTAAAATTAAGTACAGGGATGTTTCTATAAATTTTTACGGCTAAAATAATATTTATACAATTAATAAGGATTAAGGTATAATTTAAAATAATTCTAGGGACTAAAACATAATTAAAATCAGTTCAGGGGTGTTTTGTACAATTACAAGGTCAAAATAATAGTTCTAGTAATGTATAGGGGTGTTTCTGTAAATTTTTAGGGCTAAAATAATATTTATACAATTAATAAGGATTAATGTATAATTTAAAATAATTCTAGGGACTAAGACATAATTAAAATCAGTCCAGGGGTGTTTTTGTAAAATTACAAGACCAAAATAATAGTTCTAATAATGTATAGGGGTGTTTCTATAATTTTAAAGTGCTAAAAATTAATTTTATAAAAATATTTGGGCTTAAATACAAATTTCTACAGTTCTGGATAGAAATAGGGGCTTAAATCTAATTTAAACTAAGTACAAGGGCCTAAATGCAAAAAGGCCAGCATTACCTAGGAATTAATTGAATTAATTTTAAACTAGAAATTCATGGACCGGGTCAATGGGAATGGTTGACTGGACTTTGACCCGGGTCCATGCGTCCACGGTGGACCAGGGGGGATACCCCTTCGATCGTCTACTCTGGGCCCTAGGTTTCAAGATGGACGGCATCGAGGGGGTTCGGATGTGGGCGGTGGCCGGCGGCGGCTACACGGTGGTGGTGGCGGCGGGGGCTCGCCGGATGTTGGCTGGAACGGCGCTCCGGACATCCATTCCTCACCGCGAGGGGTCCGGAAGAGAGAGGGGAGGAAGGGGAGCCTCACAGGGTGATGCGCGGGCGCGGGGGAGGCCGGAAGGCGGTCGGCGGCGGGGCTCGGTGGCGATGGCGGTCGGAGCTTGGCGGGGAGGCCTCCGGGTCGCAAGCTGGTGGAAAATAGCGAGGAAGAGGCGGCAGAGCAGGGCGGTGCAGGAGGGGGGGTTTATAGGGGGAGAGAGGGAGGGGTTGAGCTGGTGCGGGGGGGGGGGGGGGGTCCTCCGGCCATTAATGGCCACTCATGCCATTGATGCGCGCGGCCTGGAACGGCCGGAAAGTGGGGGGGGGGGGGGGAGGGGGGGGGATCGCACATGCTCGGGCGTCGGTTTCGAGAGTCGGAGAGGCCGGGGAGGGAGATCGACGGGGCCGGCATCGGTTTCCGGCGGCGAGGAGAGAGAGAGAGGCGAAGGGAGGGAGATGACCTGTGGGCCCGGGCGGTCCGTGAGCGTGGGGCGGGGCTGCTGGGCTCGCGGGGAAACTAGGTCGGGAAGGGAGCTGGGCCGGGGTGGGAAAAAGAAGGGAAGGGGAGGGGAGTCGGCTTGGGCCGGGGAAAAGAGAAGGGGGGGAGTGGTGTTTCCGGGTGGGCCAAAATGGTGGGTTTCGGCCCACTGTTCTGGTTTCTCCTTTTTCTCTTTTCTTTCTCAATTCTTTCCCTCTCTAATTTCTTTTCTAAATCTTAGTTCCTGGTTATAATTAGTAATTAAACTAAATGCTAAATGCACAAGAATCTACATGGATATGACATGCTATGCAAATGCAATAATTTAATTTGATTTATTATAAAAACAATTTGACCTAGGTTATTTAATTAAACTCCTAAATGCTAATAGTTGGCATTTTTAGAATTTGTAAAAGTAGGGTGTTACAGACATGGAGCAATACTTCATGTACTTGCAAGGGCTAGCAGAGCTAGTTACTGCTCCACACAGGTTCAGATAGGACGTGGTCCTCGAGTTCTATACAACGCTGTGGGTTGCCGGAGACAGCTCAGAGTTCTGGTTCCTTTTCAGAGGGCAGCCATACCGTGTCACCAGGGAGGACTTGATGTCCCACCTAGGACTCCTGGCCTCAGACTTCTAGCTTTATAGGAGTGCCTACGGTACGATGGAGCCACCCCGTAGACCTCAGGAAGGGAAGCTGCCTTCAAACGACCTAGTGTCGATCGCTTTCCCACCTCCACACATGCCAGGCTTTGAGAGATACCCTACGAGACTCACTGCAGAGGCCAAGGTGGTGAGAGCAATAGTCACCAGGACTATCATTTCTAGGTCTGGCTATAGAGAAGAGTTCACGCTCTTACACCAGTAGGCTATAGCAGCCATCTTGAGGAGGCAGACATTCGACTTGGCAGACCTTCTCATTGGAGAGATGGAGGACGTCATTTTTGAGAGGGTTGGAGGGCGTCACTTGGTCTATGGTCGATATATGATGAGGACATCACTCCTAAGGATACATGCAACACTCCTCCAATTCTGGACTTGCAAGGTCCAATGACTAGAGCTCGTGCACGACGACTAAATTTAGAGGTGAGCTCGTTCCTACGTTCTTCATTATATGTCACTTTTGAGAATGGTTTGCTACCTAATGATTATATTGTAATTAGGAACCATGGAGAGGACCAGGAGATGATGGGAGAAGGATTTGGATACGTGGAGGACCAGCAAGGACGTGGAAGCCAAGGTGGAGGCCCAACCAAAACCGACTTCGAGTCTGTTTCGGGGCTTAGGAACAGTCTGCACTAAAATGGATGCCCAGGACGCATACGGACTCAGATTTAGACGTTCTATATATGCACGGAAAGATAAGAAGATGTCCTTTCCAATGCCGCTGGTCACATATCAAAAGTCATCCGGAATAATCAGGAATCGTCGAAACAAGAGAGGGTCCAGAATCTGTTTCGGTGCTACGTCGCCTGTTTTTGGCCTTTGGGCTTTATATCTAGTTGAGCCCAATTAGGGGTGCGTCCAGAGGGTCTTGCACGACCCTAGGGTCTTCATATACAGCCTCCACCACACCATTAGGGTTTGGGTTTTTCTTAGATTATTCTGTTCATAACAGTTTCACCGTCATCATGGTTTGTGAGACCCCAACTTCGTGAGATTCATAATACATCTGCAATTGTGTTGCCTTCTTCTTCGTTCTTGCTTGTGTTCTTGATTCGCAGGCAGGGATTAGCCTTCTCGGCGAGGTCAATCAGTTTAGGACGATTGATAACCAGAGGAGATGTCGTGCTACGATTGTGGGGTTTAGAACGTGTTGTTCTAAAGCCGGATCAATTTGTGTGTCGCCTCCGACCAAGTCAACATATCCAGAACATTTCGGAAGATCGAGAACCCTTGTCCACATCAAGTGGTAATCAGAGCTTCAGGTGCACCGTCAGGTTCGCACTACCCCTAGTTAATTTTGTTTTGTGTTCATCCTATCATCCACAGAAAAGCCAAAAAAAAAATTTCCCCTCCGCCCATAACCACATGTTTAGCCTTTGCATATTTCAATTTCAGAGTCCGTAGTGTTGAGTTTGTGCCCTAGTTTTTGTTTAGTCGCTGGTTTAGTTTGTGTTTTTATCATCAGTAGTGTTTCCCTTGCAACCCTAGCCGCCATCCCCTTCACCATCCTCTGTTCTATCGGCTTTGTGTGCTAGGGTTGATTGATCGATACACCCACCCTAATCCCACCCTAAACCCACCCTCAAACACCTCGGACACTTCCCCACAAATTCCACTTTCCGCTGCATCCACGCCGCCAAAAAAAATCTTACCCGATTCCAAACTTCCCCACAAATTCCACTTTCCGCTGCATCCACGCCGCCAAAAAAAATCTTACCCGATTCCAAACTTGACCCCTAACCCGACTCGGGTTTCTGGAAAACCAATTCCGACCCCCCTTCGGTAAAACGGGCATAACTTTTTGCTCGGTTGTCCTGTGTGCCCTCGTCAAAAAATTCAAAAAAAATCGGGAAGATAAAGAAAAAATTGATTTAAGTTTAAACCCAACGTTTTCTGCAACTTCAAGATTTTCTGTAGGCCACATCCTACCTCTGTTTGAGCTGAAATTTTTTGTGAATTCTCCTCCATTGTTAGTGAGTTGGAGAAAAATATCAAAAAAATAAAATCAAAAAAAAGAAATTTGAGATTTCTACTAGTACTACATCTAGCCCCCTGAAATTTCTGGATTTGGCTGTTTTGCACTTAGCCCCCTGATATCGCCTATTGTGCCTTTGTCTACTTGTTTCTACTTTGCTATCACTACTGTTCTATGACATACTTAGACCAGCAACTAGGGACAAGTTACTTGGGCACTTATTCAGCTTTACTATCTGTTTTTGATTTGTGTACCACTCACATATATATATTTGGCCTTCCTAGCTCTACATATTTATTTTGAACAGCACATAGGTTATTTTGTGACCCTTGCAATCGTGGAACACATCTCTCTGGTATCCTTCGCTTTGCTTTTCAGAACTTTATAAGAGCTTTGTAAGGAGTCTCCTTTTGCTGTGTTGAGAGGCACCACTGCTTAGCTGTTTTGTAGGGATAACCTTCACTGTTTGTTTCCTGTTTTGGTGTTTGTGATGGCAGGAAGTGATGACGAAGAGATAGCTTCACCCTCACAATTTGCTGAGTGCGTGAGCCAAGAGCAGCTCCAGAAGGCTTTGCAGGCTGCTCAGAGTGATTTGGCAGAGACGATCACTAGAGCCGTTACTGATGCGGTCAGCAAGCTTCACATTGGAGAAAGCATCGAGCGGTTAGAGAAGCGGGTCTCTAAGTTAACCGATCAGGTTAGCGCGTTGGAGATCGCTCCTAATACCAACAATACAAACACCAATAACAACAACAATGACGTTGAAGACGTCCATGATGAAGACACGGTGTATCAGGCTGATGGCATCGTGGATAGGTCAGCTACAAGGACCGCACGATTACGACGTCGTTTGCAACATAATACTCAAGGTATGGGTGGTTTCCATAACTACAATCGTCATCCACACGGTAACTATGCTCCAGGTGATACGTATGCTAAATTAAGTTTTCAATTCCTTCGTTTTCGGGTCAGTATGATGGTGATGTTTATCTTGATTGGGAGATGACTGTAGAACAAAAATTTAATGCTCACCTTGTTCCTGAACAACATAGAGTTAGACAAGCTACTAGTGAGTTTAAGGACTTTGCTATTGTTTGGTGGAGTGGTCTAGCTGCTGAAACTGATTTGCCTACTACTTGGGAAGAACTTAAGGTAGCAATGCGTGATCGTTTTGTTCCTCCTTCTATTTATAGAGAGATTCGTAATAAACTGCAGCATTTAAAACAAGGAGATAAAACTGTTCAGGAGTACTTTAGTAAGCTTCAGAAGGGTTTGATTCGTTATGCTGTAGTTGAAAAAGTAGAGGATCAGATTTGTCGCTTTTATTCTGGTTTAAGAAAAGAAATTCAGGACATCCTTGATTATAAAGAATATTATACCCTCACCCAGTGTTTCCAGTATGCTGTGCTTGCAGAGAAAGAATCACAGGGACTTTTCCAGGCTTTTGAGGAGTACAGCAAGTCAAGGAACTCCTAACCCCCACGCTTGACGGGGACTTCGGGGCTGCCCAGGCCATCTTTCCGACTGCCCCCACCAGCAGCTACCAAGGGAACCAGTGTTGTTTCTGCAGCCCCAAGATTAGCCCCTGCACCTTCTATGTGTTCAGGTAAACTTTCTGTGCAGGTACCAGCTAGTAGTGCCTCCTCTGTTGCTTCGACAGGGCGCACTACAGGGATTCAGTGCCACCGCTGCCATGGACTTGGTCATGTGCAGAAAGATTGTCCAAGTAGGCGGGCATATGTGGCGACAGACGATGGCGGTTACATGAGCACCTTCGATGTGGAGGATGAGGAGGAGGACGTCGCTGCCACCAGCAGTGACCTCATCCTTGGAGGCGGAGACACCACGGGATACATGAACATTATTGTTCAACGTGTCCTTAGCACACAAGTTCATCAGCCCGAGACGATGCAGCGCCACAACTTGTTCGAGATTTTCTTCGTCATCAGGAACCACCGAGCACGTGTCATCATTGATGGAGGGAGCTGCAATAACTTAGTGAGTTCTAATGTGGTCAACAAGCTTGCTTTGACCACACGTCCACATCCACATTTGTACTACATTCAGTGGTTAAACGACTCTGGTAAAGCTAAGGTAATACAAACTTGCAGAGTTCCTTTTTCCATTGGTTCTTATATGGATTCTGTTGATTGTGATGTCGTACCCATGCAAGCATGTTCACTTTTATTGGGTAGACCTTGGGAATTTGATAATGATGTTGTACACCATGGTAGAAGTAATAAGTACACTTTTATGCATAAAGGAACTAAAATTACTTTGTTACCAATGATCCCTGCTGAAATTGTACAAGCTGATTTAGAAAGAGCTGCTAGTTTGAAAAATAAAGGTCCTGAAATTCAATAACCTGTTAATTCTAATTCTACACCTAGTAATGTTAATGATTCTTCAAGTTCTAAGGGTGCTGGAATTAAATTACAAGGTCGTTCATGTCTTGCAACAAAATCTGAGCTTGCTGAAATTTCTGATAATGATGATATTTGCTATGCTTTGATATGCAAAGAAGCTTTGTTTTCGCTTGATGATATTGCTTCTAGTGCTGTATCTCCTACTGTCACTAACCTTTTCCAGGAGTATGAGGATGTTTTTCCAGCTGAGATACCCCCGGGATTGCCACCTTTGAGAGGGATGGAGCATCAAATTGATTTGATTCCGGGTGCTACTTTGCCAAACCGTGCTGCTTATAGGACCAACCCTGAGGAGACTAAGGAGATACAACGACAAGTTCAAGACCTTTTGGATCGTGGGTATATTCGTCAATCACTTAGTCCTTGTGCTGTTCCTGTACTTTTGGTTCCTAAGAAAGATGGTACTTGGCGTATGTGTGTAGATTGTAGAGCAATTAATAATATTACTATTAGGTATCATCATCCTATTACTAGGCTAGACGACATGCTTGATGAGTTATGTGGTGCTATAATTTTCACTAAAATTGATTTGCGTAGTGGCTACCATCAAATTAGAATGAAACATGGAGATGAATGGAAAACATCTTTCAAAACCAAATTTGGATTATATGAGTGGTTAGTAATGCCTTTTGGTTTAACTAATGCACCTAGTACTTTCATGCGCTTGATGAATGAGGTTTTAAGAGCTTTCATTGACAAATTTGTGGTAGTTTACTTTGATGATATCTTGATTTATAGCAAATCCATAGATGAACATATGAATCATTTGCGTACTGTTTTTGATGCTTTACGAGATGCACGTTTATTTGGTAACCTTGAGAAGTGCACCTTTTGCACGGATCGAGTCTCTTTTCTTGGCTATGTTGTGACTCAACAGGGAATTGAGGTGGATGAGGCGAAGATTGAAGACATAAAGAGCTGGCCTGTACCAAAAACTATCACACAGGTGAGGAGTTTTCTTGGTCTTGCAGGTTTCTACCGCCGCTTTGTCAAAGATTTCAGCACCATTGCTGCACCTTTGCATGAGTTGACAAAGAAGGGCATTGATTTCCATTGGGGTAAGGTACATCATGAGTCTTTTGATGCTTTGAAGGATAAACTTACACATGCACCATTGCTGCAATTACCTAATTTTGATAAGATTTTTGAGCTTGAATGTGATGCTAGTGGTATAGGCATTGGTGGTGTTTTGATGCAAGATAGTAAACCTGTTGCATACTTTAGTGAGAAAATTACTGGGCCTGTTTTGAATTACTCCACGTATGATAAGGAATTGTATGCACTTGTACGTTGTTTAGAGACGTGGCGTCATTATTTGTTGCCCAAAGAATTTGTTATTCATTCTGATCATGAATCACTTAAGTATATTCGTTCACAATGTAATTTGAACCGTAGACATGCTAAATGGATTGAGTTTATTGAGTCTTTTCCTTACATTATTAAACATAAGAAAGGGAAGGATAATGTGATCGCTGATGCTATATCTAGGCGCTATACTTTATTGTCTCAACTTGATTGTAGAATTTTTGGACTTGAGGCAATTAAAGAACAATATGCTGCTGATGTTGATTTGAGGGATGTATTGTTGCATTGTAAAGAAGGTCGTGCATGGAATAAATTTGTGTTGAATGATGGATTCTTGTTTAGAGCTAACCGTCTATGCATTCCAGTTGGTTCCGTTCATCTTTTGTTGTTATAGAAGGCGCATTGAGATGGATTGATGGGTCATTTTGGTTCCAAGAAGACGGAGGATATTTTGGCCACACACTTCTTTTGGCCAAGGATGAGGAGATGTTGAGCGCTTTGTTGCTCGCTGCACTACATGTCAAAAAGCTAAGTCTCGCTTGAATCCACATGGTTTATACATGCCACTTCCTGTTCCTTCTATTCCTTGGGCGGATATTTCTATGGACTTTGTTTTAGGACTGCCTAGGACTAAGAGGGGGAGTGATAGTATTTTTTTTTGTTGTGGATAGATTTTCTAAGATGGCACACTTTATACCATGTCATAAGGCTGATAAAGCTAGTTATATTGCTGATCTCTTTTTCAAAGAAATTGTACGTTTGCATGGTATGCCTTCTACTATTGTTTCAGATCATGATGCAAAATTCTTGAGTCACTTTTGGCGCACGCTTTGGAATAAGTTGGGTACAAAGTTGTTGTTTTCTACAACTTGTCACCCACAAACTGATGGACAAACTGAGGTGGTGAACCGCACTTTGGGTACTATGTTGAGAGCTATTTTGAAGAAAAATTTGAAGCAATGGGAAGAATGTTTGCCTCATGTTGAGTTTGCATATAATCGGCCAACACATTCTACTACCAAGGTAAGTGCTTTCAAGGTAGTGTATGGTTTTGATCCCCGTACTCCACTTGATATACTTCCTCTACCTATTCATGAGAGAGTTCATGTTGATGCTAAGGAACGTGCTGAATTTATTTTGAAAATGCATAAGACCACTAGACTTAGCATTGAAAAGATTAATGACAAGTATAAAATTGCTGGTAGTAAAGGTAGAAAAGAAATAAAACTTGATGTAGGAGATTTAGTATGGTTACACTTGAGAAAAGATAGATTTCCAGATTTGAGAAAGTCTAAATTAATGCCTAGAGCTGATGGTCCTTTCAAAATAATTGAGAAGATTAATGATAATGCATACAAACTTGCGTTGCCTCCCGAGTTCGTGGTTAGTCCTACTATTAACATTTCAGATTTGAAACCATACTTGGGAGAAGAGAATGAGCTTGAGTCGAGGACGACTCCACTTCAAGAGGGGGAGGATGATGAGGACATCACTCCTAAGGATACATGCAACACTCCTCCAATTCTGGACTTGCAAGGTCCAATGACTAGAGCTCGTGCACGACGACTAAATTTAGAGGTGAGCTCGTTCCTACGTTCTTCATTATATGTCACTTTTGAGAATGGTTTGCTACCTAATGATTATATTGTAATTAGGAACCATGGAGAGGACTAGGAGATGATGGGAGAAGGACTTGGAGACGTGGAGGACCAGCAAGGACGTGGAAGCCAAGGTGGAGGCCCAACCAAAACAGACTTCGAGTCTGTTTCGGGGCTCAGGACAAGTCTGCACTAAAACGGATGCCTAGAACGCATACGGACACAGATTTGGACGTTCTACATATGCACAGAAACATAAGAAGAAGTCCTTTCCAATTCCGCCGGTCTCATATTAAAATTCATCCGGAGTCATCAGGATTCGTCGAAACAAGAGAGGGTCCAGAATCTGTTTCGGTGCTGCGTCGCCTGTTTTTGGCCTTTGGGCTTTATATCTAGTTGAGCCCAATTAGGGGTGCATCCAGAGGGTCTTGCACGACCCTAGGGTCTTCATATACAGCCGCCTCCGCACCATTAGGGTTTGGGTTTTGCTTAGATTATTCTGTTCATAACAATTTCACCGTCATCACGGTTTGTGAGACCCCAACTTCGTGAGATTCATAATACATCTGCAATTGTGTTGCCTTCTTCTTTGTTCTTGCTTGTGTTCTTGATTCGCAGGCAGGGATTAGCCTTCTCGGCGAGGTCAGTCATTTTAGGACGGTTGATAACCAGAGGAGACGTCGTGCTATGATTGCGGGGTTTAGAATGTGTTGTTCTAAAGCCGGATCGATTTGTGTGTCACCTCCGACCAAATCAACGTATCCAGAACCTTTCGGAAGATCGGGAACCCTTGTCCACATCAATATATCTGCTATCTCTTGAGGGTGATGGGCCTAGTGACTGAGGAGCAGTATGAGGCTTTCCCTGAGGTGACAACCAGCTACTCACCTAGAGTCCCTAGGGGATCACAGTCTACCTGCAACTAGCACATAGGAGAGGAGGAGCAGGAGTCACCGGTACTTCACGAGTAGGCAGCTCAGCCAGAAACGAAGGTTCCTGAGTCAGCCAGTATAGAGGCACCTCCCCAGTCGACAGGTTCGTAGTCTGAGGACACTGTCATAGTGGCAACACTAGCAGGATGGTTGGGAGAGTTTATATAGATTGTGTCAGAGGACAGACGGCAGATGATGGAGTTCATCAGAGGACAGGTAGATCTTCAGCGCCAGCAGATGACACTTGTTTCCGCTCTGATGACTTAGATGGCAGAGATGAGATAGGCAAGTCAGCAGCCAGGGCCTTCAGCACAGCCTCAGTTCTAGCAGCTACCAACTCAGCCTGGACCCTTCACAGCTTTGATGATAGCACAGTCCAGCGGATTGTCACTTTCAGGGGTCTTACTGACAAGGGGAGCAGGACAGACTTTCTCTTCAGCATAGCTCTCTTTCGTGTCAGCCTTCTCTATGTCTGCACTGTTCATGTCTCCGTCACGCTCTTCAAGCTTGCAGATGGCAGGACACTCCAGCTCACAGTACGTACCAGTCAGGAGTCTGTTCTCAGACATTGTGCACACTACTCGAGCAGACTCCCACACCATCCTAGAGACAGCTACAGCTTCAGCTCCACCTCTTACTGCCACTGTTACCACTCTCACTCTTCAGGCAGCAGAGGATCTTGTCCGTGGAGGCTTGTCACAGCAGGACATGTCAGATCTCCTACTACTCCAGACTACAACTCAGGAGACTGCCATGATCACTCCGGCAGCATAGGATAGTGGGTCTGAGTTGACTGTAGACCTTGGTTTCTTTGAGCAACTGGATGCTCAGGCAGCATAGGCTCAGGGAGCACAGCTGGATCCACCTCAGGAGCAGCCAGGAGCAGAGCCTATAGAGGACAGCGCTGCACCACGTCCTTCAACCATGAGCGCTTAGATGTTCATCTTTTCCCGTATTTTTTGCTTTTTGGTGCTTGTTGCCAAAGGGGAAGAAGATACTAGGTCTAGGGGGAGTGGGAGTGTGATCCTTTGCGATCGAGAGTAGCTTGTATCTAGGGGGAGCATACTTGTATATCGGTTTTGGGAGATAGATACATTTCTTTATTTTGAGGGAGTTATTTGTTGTTCGTGGATTTTGATGAGTCATGGATTTCATTCGCTTGTGTTTGACTCATTTTGATCTCACTTGGTTTATTTCCTTTTCATATGCAGCGCCTTGTATTCATTTATTATCTTATATGCCTGTGTATGATAACATGATAATGAATGCTTGTTCTTAATTCCTATGCATTGCCATGCTAACTTGTTGCATCTCATCATTCATGTCTTGCATTGCATGTCCTTATGCTTTCATTCAAAATATTGCCATGACATGGATGCATTTTTCATCTAGAGTATGCTCTTCACTCTTTTCCTTGTATCTCTAGATGATGTTTGATTGAGTAGGACCTTATGCGTTTCTTTCATATGTTGTTATGGTTCCTCTCGATCTTTGTGTAGCTTGGTTAGCCCAGTTGTTTATTGACTAAAGTTTTTCAATTAAGTAGTGGTTGTCATCAATCACCAAAAAGGGGGAGATTGTAAGATTCATGACCATTGATGATTGGATCCCCGAGGTATGGATGTTTTGGTGATAGATGACAACTATGAAATTATGGGCTAACATCTACATGAGTGCTGTCTATGTAGGAATCATCTCTTAACTCTATTACAAATCATATGGATGATGGTTGCCTTGGCAATTGATGACAATGACCACAAGCATGGAGGCTTGTGAACTTGATGGAGTTCAAGGGTTGATGGAGATGGATCAAAGAAGAGGACAAGCTATGGTGCAAGTGTTTGGAACACTTGACTAGTTGTTAGGGCTTTGAGTCCATAGGAAAAACCGGAGTATCAAGGGGGTCTAGGTCATTCTATTAGGTCATGTCTAGTCGGTGATGTGCAAGGTTGCTCGATGAAATCACAAGCACTAGGTGACAGTGGAGAAGCCAAGGAGCTCTTCGGAGAAGCCAGGAAACAAAGTCAAGCGAGGACGGCATGTTTTAGCTTCTAGACATAGAGACCGGATAGAGAGGTCTATAGAGACCGGACTGTACGATCACTATGGGGAGTTGTCTAGGACTTAGAGCGAGAAGCAGGACTCTGTCAGCAGGGGACTCTATACAGACCGGATGGTCCGGTGTGTTGACCGGACAGTCCGGTCAGTAGGAGTGCAGGAACAGCAGAAGAGCTTCGGGCGCAGAATGTTTCTGGATTGGAGAGAGAAATGGACCAAACGGTCCGGTCTACTGGCCGGACAGTCCGGTCCGTACAGGGATCGCCTGCACATAGAGGAGCCAACGACTGAGGAGAGCCGTTATAGAGTGACCGGACGGTCCGGTCAGTGCGTCCAGAAAGGTGATTTCATGAGGCAACGGCTAGTTTGAGGTTGGGAGCCTATATAGCTTCGTTGCTGGGGTCTTGGTGACCTCTCTTGGCTAGTGGAATACCTGAGAGCATTTGGTAAGGTCGAAGAGGAAAAGAGGAGAGCACTAGGAGGAGATATTGCATATCTTGAGACTGCTAGAGAAGATTAGCTTGAGCATCTTGCACATCTAAGGCTAGGGTGTCCTTGAGGGTGTGATCTAGATTGTTACTCTTGGTCTATGGTGAGACCTAGACCGGTTAGATGTCGGTGATCGAGCCTATCATGATCGGTCGTGAAGGCCATCACACGTTTGTACACGGTTTGATCCTGTCGTTGAAAGGGGCATGGCTAGTGAGTGCCCGTGTCGGCTCGTGGAGTCCGGAAAGTTCTCGAGGGAGGCGAGCTTGTGCTTTCTGTAGTGGTGACGCACACTGTGTCTTCACTCTAGGAGTGATTCCGGGCTCGTGGGCGAGAACTCCACTTGGTGGCGAGAGGGACCGGGACTCCGGTGGGAGTGGTCCAACGAGGATTAGGAGAAGGCGCCATCCTTCCGAAACCTCGGGAAAAATCATAAGCATTCATTGACCCTTCTCTGTACTATTCTGTAATTGTGTGCTCTAGAGAGTAGGGTGAATTGTGGCTTGCATAGGCTAGTGTGATTGGCTTCCGCTCTTTACCTTATCATGAACACTAGCATGTGTAGGGTCTTGGTCTACTAGAATTGCTTAGGTTACTTATGTTGGTAGACTCAAGTAGCGGGATTTGAAATAGTTGGATTCGTGAGTGGCTTACCAATTCACCCCCCCCCCCTCTCGATATGCCTTCGGTCCTTACAAGTATTAATTGTTACAATTAGTCTAGTGTGCATCGGTTAGTAGGTTTATGCTTCATGTTACTCCCTCCGTTCCAAAATTGTTCTCGCCATTGACTTTTTTTGTTACCAATGACCATTTGTCTTATTCAAAAGATTTTGAAAAGTCTCACATATTTTTTCATGGTTAGTTTCATTACTAGACAAATTTAAAATATAATCAATAATTTTGTGTATTTGAGATAATTTTTTGAATAAGGCGAATGGTCAAAGTTCACAAAAAAAGTCAACAGCGACAATAATTTTGAAATGGAGGGAGTATTAAGATAAAGCCAATGCTCAATTAGTACTTAGCATGCATCGATTCTATGCCTTCATCGACTTTGTGCATGCATCAACTCTGTGCTTGTATCGACTCTTTGCCTGGAGGCCATCGTCGATCAACTTGCAGGCGTACACCTTGTCAGTTGAATGGTCAAACAGACTGGCACGCCGTGCACTACCTACAGCACGCCATTGGACCTGCACTAGAGCTAAGCAGACCTCTCAGGCCTCGTATTTGTAGGTGGAGGATCGACTGTTTGATTTTCGCATCCACACTACGCCGCAGGTTGCCTTTGTTTATCGCGTAGTCCATGGATTGCTAGAGGTAGGCAATAGGTGGTAACAACCCTATCTGTCCTTTGAAATCCTCCACGCTTGGCTACACAGTAGGCTCTTGGCTAGAATCGAACTGTGGATGCAGGGGAAAACCGGATGCCCAATGCAAGCAACTTAGTGTGTGACTTACTCTAGCTAGGACTCTTTTACTAGTTAGAATCCTCTCTACCCAAAGCCATAATTATCTTGGTGTCCTTGGACGACTAGAATAGAAGATTAGCACACACATTCCCTGTGAATTGGATACCCTTGGACTACTCCAGAGGTGAAGTGCCACAGTGGTATCCGTGCGCTTGCGGACTGATCTGGATTCATTAAAAATACCAACAAGCATTTATGGCATCGTTGCCAAGGAGACGGCTGTTGTTATTCTTCGGACCTAGTTCGCCCTCGTATCTTTTTATTTTTCTTTATTTATTTCTTATCTCTTTTCTCCAATGGAGCAACCTACCATTCAAAATCTTTCTACTCCAAAAGGTGAGTTCTTCGAGCCACCGCCATCAGCGGATCCAATTCTTTCATCGGGCTTTGAACTTCGTACTGGCTTTATAGCCATGGTTTGGGAGCAATCCTTCTCGGGTTTAGATAATGAAAACCTGGTTTAGTATTTGCGAGAGTTCGAGCAACTATGTTCATGCCTCACCATTAGAGGAATGACACAAAAAACTGTATGGTGGAAATTATTTCCATTTTGCCTCTTGGAGAATGTAAAACAATGGTAAACCCATACCATTGGGACTGTAAATGGTGATCGGAATAAACTCTGAGATAAATTTTGTCTCCCGTTCTTTCCTGTATCACGTATCATCTCCTTGCGAAGAGACATACTCGACTTTTGGCAATTTGAAAAGGAGTCTATAGGGGCAGCCTGGGCCAGGTTTACCATGTTAACTTGTTCCGGCCCAAACTTGTCTCTGCCCGACCATGTGTTGCTTCAACACTTTTGCCTGGGTTTGAACAAGGAGTCTACCATGTACCTCGACATCACCGTTGGAGGTTCATTCATCCACAAGACAACCAAGGAAGTAAGAGTTGTCTTAGATCTTATCCTAGAAAACCCTTCTTTCCTAGCCGACTGTAGAACGCCCCTCTAGGAGGAAGCAACATCGAGCATTCAAGCCACCTCACTAGTCAAACGTAAGCCTAGCTCTTGCCTATCTGATGATTCGTCTAGTGAAACCTAAAGGACCGAGAAGGCGACCAGAGGGGGGGGGGGGTGAATGGGAGCCAATTCAAATTCTTTTCAAGAACTTGGCCTATGTCCCAACTACAACCCAAGCCAACCTCTAACCAAGTCACCAAGATTACACACACTAACTTGTAATGTGTTAACCCTAGGAATGACTCAAACCAAAAGGACACATAGTGGAAGCACAAAGGAAACAAAAACCAAAACAAGGAAGGTCCCAAATGTCACAGAACAGAGCCTGACGGAAGTTCCATGGTACCCAACGGAAGTTCCGGGATGTCCAACGGAAGTTCCGTCAGTTAAGGAAGTTTCGGACGACGGGAACACTATCACTCACGGAAGTTCCGTGGTGCTTGACGGAAGTTCCGTCATGGTCACAGAAGTTCCGTCATGGTCAAAACAGCAGCTCTGTTTGGGAAAGAAAATTACCAAAACCCTTTCAAACAAACTCCAAAAATCACAAAATTTGGACCAGATGATCTTCAATACATCACGACCCTCCTCTAAAGAGATCCACTCCAAAAACACAAGGAATCATCATGAGTTTCAGATCTTGTGCCAAGAACACCAAAAAGGGGAAACTTGAGAAATCCTTCAAATCGAAGGTGTTAGAGCTATTGATTCGGTGAAGGATCCATAGAGGATTGTTCTAGCTCATCCTGGCAACAAGTTTCTCAATAAATCCAAACCAAAAACTCATCCAAAAGTGAGATACAAATTACCACGAAAATAGTTTCGAAAATAAGAAAAAGGGAATTTCGGGATTCAAGTGAAGAGGGAAATATTGAGCACGAAAATACTTCTCATATCATAGAAAGGTGCTTAAAAGATCCATAGGTACAAGGCTAGGAGGCCACCCTCTTCCTCCCACTATTTGGAAGAGCAAGAGATGTCTCTCACACACACTTTCCTCTCCTCTAAAACATGAACTTCTCTCCTAGCACTTTGAATAGACTCCTAACACAAGGCTAATGGGAAGAGAGGCACCTCTTCCACCAGCCCTACCTCTTCTTATATAGGCCCAAGGTCTATTGTCCACATGACAACACTACCCTTGACCTACATAACACACCCACCTACGACCGGGGTCATAACCGTCCATCTTTTTCCTCATCGCCCGAATGCCATCGGACGCTTAACGTCTTTGCTTCATCTCGAAGCAAGATCCGTGATGGTGCCACGTGCACCACCAACCACCACCACCGGTTTTGAGGCCCAAACCGGGAAACCATCTTGCACACTTCTCAAAGCGTGACTTCTCGATGTCGACGCATGTCACCTTGTCTCGCGATCCTGACCACCGGCAAGTCTCTCCCAGTCCCTGTCCATCGGGCCCCCTTGTCACTTGCACCGGCATCCCGTTCGCCTTGACTTGGTCAACACATCGTCTTCATCACCACCACGGTTTTGAGGCTCAACCGCGAAACAATCTGTGCTTCTTGCCTCTCCACGTGTACGGTGTGGATCACCCTTGACTTCACCCGGCATCCCGATCGTCTGGCCCTAAGTCCCCTACTTGTGCCCGATCCTCTCGCCGTTGACCGTCAAGTCGACTCCAGTGACCTACACATAATGAGACAAGCAAACACATTTCCCATCTCTTGCAATATCACCAATATCTCCACCAACTCCGGTTAGTCATAACCATGATATGCAAACCCATGCAATTCCTGGATTCCCGCATTTCAACTCAAACACAAATCCGCTCAAGTCAATTACTCATCACAAATATAGCAAACCATGGCACATATCCACATGGTTTCTTAATCTCCCCCTTGTTGCGTACATTGACAACACCAAATGCACAAAGATTAGAGATTGAAATGCGAAGCCGAATAAGCACATCCAAATGGCCAAACCCAAAGAAAAGGTGAAAACAAGCCATCTAGCAAGTAGGGATCAGAAAACCAAGAGTTGGCAAAGAAAGCGACTTGAGACGCAAGAATGTGAAAAGCGCAAGAAAACGCTCAAGATCATGATATGCTCCCCCTCAAGATATGGTAGGTCTCATGTAGCGCAAATTGGATCATATGAGTTTCTTAGCATTATTTGTGCATGACCCCAAAAATTTCTCCCCCTTTGGTAATGAACTCATCAAAGAGGCAAAAGAACAAGCAAACATGCAATGCATAAAAATGCAAACCTAAGGAGCTTCAACAATTATACAAACAAGCATTTAACCTTGCTAATCATAAACATAGAGCTATGGAGTGTAAAAGCAATAGCTCACAATCATGCAGAGATCAAAACGCAGGTAGCAAGGCATAAGCTCCCAGAGCTAGACAGGCTAAGCAGAAAGATTGACTAGCTCAGATAGAATCAAATTTGCTTAGCATGAGAAAACCTGCCATCACATGTATAAGTACTCCCATCCAAGGAAAAACAGGCATCAAGTAAATCAAAAGAAACTAGCCAGTCTCAATCTCAACTAGGGCAACAAGCATTCGCAGAAAATAAGCTCTACAAACACTCACATATGCAACAGAGACTCAGTTGATCAAGTGATTATTGTTTATCCTCATGTGTCGTCTTATCCATGCGGAGGGTCGCACGACCGGTTATGGCAAACACCCCAAGGCTTCAAGTCACAGTGTTTGGATTTAGCATTTTACAATTATTCTTGATCAAAGCACTCAGCAGATTATTCAAGTTTATGCACAAGTCAAAAGAGCATGCCTTTGCAGCAAAAGGAACACATGTTCCCACAATGTTACATCATGAGCTAAACATTTGCAAAGCCTTCCATTTCGCAAACACAAGGTGCCAAAACCAAGACATCCTCTAGACTAGCCTCAATGCAAGTTTCAACAAGGATAAAAGCAATTATACACATGGTGAGCAAGTTTTAGCAAGATTAGATCATAAGGTTCACAAGAAGCTCAGTTTACCATTAAGATTAGCAAGTTGCTCACATGAGTTTATAACAGGCCATCTAGAAAATCTAAGCATGAGAGATTACCATCACATCCACACAACTTAGCTCAAGCTCAATCATAGCAAGGAGAAATGCAAGAAAGCATAAGACTCAAAGCTCATATACCAATGCATATATTACACATGAGATGCAAAGCAAAAATGGTAATATACATATATACAACTGAACACCAACTCCCTCTCAAATGATGCCATACGGATAACAAACACCAAGTTCCCCCCGAAGGAAAGCATGTCTTGAAGCATCTAGGTGCTTGGTGAGGATATCAGCTAGTTGGTTCTTGGTATTAATGTATATGATCTCAACATCCCCCTTCTCAACATTGTCTCTCAGGAAGGGGAATTGCACATTGATGTGTTTGACCTTACCATGTTAGACTGGGTTTTTGGCTAAGCATATGGCACTGGAGTTATCACACATGAGTGGAACACCCTTAAAAGTCAACCCATAGTCTCTCATGGTATACACAAACCATAGGATTTGTGAGCAGCAGCTAGCAGCAGCTACATACTCAGCCTCTGTGGTGGATTGGGCAACACTCGACTGCTTATGAGAAGACCAACAGATCAAAGAAGTACCCAAGAAATGGCAAGTACCAGAAGTGCTCTTCCTATCAATTCTACACCTAGCAAAGTCCGCATCTGAATACCCAATGAGATCAAGAGATGAAGATGCAGAGTACCAAAGACCGAACTCAAGGGTGTATTTGAGATACCTGAAAATGCGCTTGAGAGTCTTGTGATTAGTCACCCTTGGGGAGGCTTGAAAGCAAGCACAAAGACACACCGTAAAGTGTATGTCGGGTCTTGTCGCCGTGAGGTACAAGAGGGAGCCAATCATGCTCCTGTACTCCCTTTGATCCACCACTTCACAGTCTTCATCAGGGTCAAGAGCCGTTGTTGTGGACATTGTTGTAGACAACGTCTTCACATTGACCATGTCGAACTTCTTCAGGAGATCCTTCATGTACTTGGCTTGATGTATGAAAGTGCCTTGCTTGCACTGCTTGATTTGAAGCCCAAGAAAGAAGGTGAGCTCTCCCATCATCGACATCTGAAATTCACTTTCCGTAACTTTCTGAAACCTGGACACAAGAGCATGAGAGGAATCACCAAAGATGATATCATCCACGTAAATCTGAACCATTAGAAAGTCATTGCCATGCTTGAGAGTGAACAAGGTTTTATCAACACACCCCATGACATACCCACGCTCTAGCAAGAAGGTATTAAGCCTAGCATACCATGCCCTAGGTGCTTGCTTTAGCCCGTACAAAGCCTTCTGAAGCTTATACACACGGTTTGGGTATTTGTGGTGCTCACATACACTTCTTCCTCAATGAAACCATTTAGGAAAGCACTCTTGACATCTATTTGATAGAGTCTAATGCCCTTGGAGGTAACAAATGCAAGCAGGATCCTAAAGGCTTCTATGCGAGCAACAGTAGCAAAGATTTCACCATAATCTAAACCCTCCACTTGGCTAAAACCTTGAGCAACTAGCCTAGCCTTGTTTCTCACAACCTCACCATCCTCCCCATGTTTGTTTTTGAACACCCACTTGGTTCCTATGACATTGACATTTTTGGGAGGCTCTACAAGGGTCCAGACTTTGTTTCTCTCAAAGTTTTCTAACTCCTCATGCATGGCATTAACCCAATGTTCATCCGATAGTGCGTGTCCAACATCTCAGGGTTCAAAGGTTGCAACAAAGAGAGAATTGGTAAAGCAAGAAAGATGTGCAGACCTTGACCTTGTTGTCCTCTCATAGAGATTACCGATCATCTGTTGGGGCGGATGTTGACGCTGAATGTGGTGAGGAGCCTCTCTCTCAGAGTGTACCTCCCCCTCAACCACAGCTGGAGCTTGCTCAATAGCCGCTGAAGTTGATGTAGAAGCTTCTGGACCCTCTGCAGGAGTAGTGGTAGCAGGAGGAACAAGCTCAGATTAGAGATGAAGTGAATCATCATCATCATCATCAAAGCCCTGTAGGTCCTCTTCTACAAAGATGCTCTCCTTCATCTCCTTGTCACCTGTAGACTCAATCACATTCCTTACACAAGAGTTTGATTCATCAAAGGTTTCATCGCAGGATTCTACGATGGTGATAGTCTCTAAATTCAAAACTCTGTAGGAATGACCATGAAGAGAGTAACCAAGAAAGATTCCATTGGAAGACCTTGACTCAAACTTAGCAAGATTGCCACGCTTGAGAATAAAGCACTTGCAACCAAAGGCACGCAAATGAGAAACCGAGGGCTTTCTCCCAAAATGCAGCTCATAAGAAGTCACATTAAGAATTGAGCACAAGAAAATCCGATTGGAAACATAGCAAGCAGTGCTAATGGCCACAGCCCAAAACCGCTCAGAGTCCTATGCTCATCGAGCATCGTCCGGGCCATCTCCACTAAGGTTCTGTTCTTTCTTTCAACCACACCGTTCTGCTGGGGAACACGAGGTGCTAAAAACTAATGCTCAATACCATGCTCAAGACAGAAAGCATCAAAGGAGGAGTTCTTGAACTCGGTGCCATTATCACTAGGAATCGCTCGTAATGCACCAGGGAGTTCCTTGAACAACCTTAAAGCTAAGCTCTGAAAGTGATGAAACACTTCATCCTTGCTCTCAAGAATGTAGACCCATGAGTAGCGAGAATAGTCGTCAACAATCACAAGAACATACCACTTCCCACCCGACAAACAAACCCGAGAAGGACCAACAGTGTACATATGAAGCAACTCTCCAGGGCGTTCAATCATCACCAAATTAATTGGTGGATGAGAAGCGGCAATCATTTTCCCATGACGACACGGAGCACAAACCAAATCCTTATAAAATTTGAGCTTAGGCAATCCTCGGATCAAACCTAGGCCACTCAAGCGACATAGCAAGTCAAAGCTCATGTGACCCAGTCTCCTATGCCATTTCCAGAGCTCAGAAGAAGATTGAGCAAACAAGCACTTGTGAGAACCAGGAGAGCCAGCGAAATCAGCCTAAAAAACTCTGCCAATACGAGAAATCCCACAAACCAAGGAACCATTCAAATCAAGAACACAAGACGCATTCAACTTAAAGCGCACTTCCAAACCAACATCAAGAAGCTGAGAGACAGAGAGGAAATTGTACTTGAGATACTCAACCAAACCAACATCCTTGAGAGTGAGTTTTTCATTTACCTTTACCGCGCCTCTTGCCTTCACTCTCCCTCTCTTGTCATCTCCAAAGGTCACATACTCCCGGTGCTTCAGGGGAGTGAGGCTGGAGAACCACTTTGCATCTCCGATCATGTGGCGCGAACACCCGGAGTCCATCAACCATTTGTTCTCCAAGCCTCCACCTGCTGCCTCACTTGTGTCAGAGTCGGATCTAGAGTCGGTGTCGTGGTTGTTATTTGCCATGAAGCAAAGCCCGGTGTAGTCATCCTTTTTCTTGACTCGTGGCTTTTCAACTTCCTCCTCCGAGCTTGTAAGGCCTTCACTTTATGTGAGGTCGACATCGCTCAAGGCGGCAACGCAGGCGCATGCAATGGCTTTGGCGAACTTCTTGGAGTTCTTACCCTTCTTGTAGAAGCGGTTCTTCTTCTGCTTGAAGTCTTCATTGTTGTTGTCACGGTACCCGGCCTTCTTCTTCTTCTTGGGACAATCAGCGATGAAGTGTCCCGGGTCACCGCACTCGAAGCAGGTTCTTGAACCACCACCTCTTCTCTCTTTCCGGTTGTTGTAGAACCTCCTGAACTTCCTTGTGAGCAAGGATAGCTCCTCGTCAGGAATGCACTTGTCACACCCGAATTCAACGACCGAAACTGAGTGCATTTGTATGCGTGCCCAGGAACAAGTTTTCACGGACACAGGACAATTACTGTGATAAAAGAACAATATCTTTATTGAATCAATAATATTATTACAAAGGTGACCCGTAGGTCAAAAGAAAAAGATTACATTGCAACGGAATAAACTAAGCATTGGCGTCCTTCAGCTCCTGTAGCTGAGCAGCAATGTGGAATATAGCAAGGGTGAGTATGTGTTGTACTCAGCAAGTGGGGGAAAAGATAACATGGGGCTAAAGACAAGGAAGGCTTTAAAAGGGGTTTGTTGCATGAGCTTTTAATTTCCTATGCATCCTAATTACTAAGTGGGGTCATCCCAACCATTAACCCATAGGGTAGTATCCAAACCAAGTCCAATCCCATCCACCAACCAACCATTCCCAACCATTCCAAACAACAACCCATAACCAACTAATCTTGTGAGGATTCCAGGGCGCTCTTGACCGTGAGCACGGCTATCATGATAGTTTGATACTCTGCAGAGTTTGTACCACTTTACCCAAAAGTCATGATTTCGTCCCCTGTTGCCAGGTGAACTAGAGTCTCCATGTTGCCATGTCGGCCAAGCACTAGCACACTTCCTTAGGTGTGCAGCTAAGAGATCACTATGAGGCTTTTACAAAGGGTCTCCCAGTACATGCTAGCCACTAAGGTTCCACTCCCGTCCATAAGTGATAGCCCCTCAACAAGCAGCTCATCACCCCAGGAGCCCCCTCTAGAGCCATTCGGATACAAGGACAGTCCTCTTGACTTCCATTCCCTGCTCCACCAAAATGCTGCACCGACACTGGGAGAACTCCTAATTAATCAGCCAAGCTATTCCATAGCATCCTTGTGATGGCACTATCGTCCTGGGTTACTGCTCCAAGAACCGGTTCCTAGAATCTACAACAAGCCTACCACCACCAACCATGTGCCCACGGCACCACATCCATTCCATCCGGCTTGCATAGATCCTTAAGTCCATGTTGCTAACAGAAATTACCATTCCATCCATGAAGTGACATAGTTCATTAATCAAGGTTAATATTAACCCAACATCTCACAAGCAACCTAAGCATTATCTACCCACAACCAACCAACTAGTTCAAGGCGACAAGGAAACAGATAAAGCAATACTAGGGAAACCCTAACAATAGGTACCCATTCAATTGACACAAGCATGCATTTCTACAATATAAATGTTATAATAGGTACAAGATGCGTCAAGGACACTTGCCATGAAATATGTTGCTGCTCTATGACTACCAATTGTCCGACTTTTGTCTTCATGATTCCTTCTCCCGTTTTCAAGCGCACACCTATTCACACACATCAATAACAAACATACATGCTAAGGATAATATGCAACAACAGGTGCTAATCACGAGATATGAAGCGGGGCACAAGGAGCTCACCAAGGTTTATGCAATGTGGAAAGCCCCGATGCCACAAGTAATGGTGCAAGGTGGATAATAACATGGCATCGAGTGGTGATGTCGGCATCGATGGTTTCTCAATGATATGATCATGGCATCCTATAGAACATGTAGTGGTGGTTTTAGGGGTATGGTTTGTTTCAAATGGATTCAAATGAAGCGACGGAAAATCGATTACAATTACTGCTGAGATTTCAGGAGTGGCAGAATAGACATCCATTCAGAGACAGGTGCGTTCCTAAAGATTGGCTGTAGGTATCAAGGAAATAAGTTAACATATGGACATACATCAGGAACACGATGTTGACATCATGAATTGGATAGAAATCAAACTGAAAAGGGTATCAAGTGGTTGGACCATGGTAAACCTGTTCAGCGATAGTTGATACACCATCTGTGTTCCTAGGTGAATCCTTTGATGGATGTTGAAAGGACTTGTGGGAACACACCATAGTATTGTCCCTGCATCTGAAAGATCAGAGAATAGGATACAATCTCTTGGGACTTCCGGTTGTGTGCGCTGAACACGACCAGAACAGAGAGCGGTGTTGATGTGCAGATACGATGACAAAGACGTGCCCGTTCCCGTAGATAGGCTGGTGATCTGAAGGAAATACTTGAACATAAATATGTGCTGTTGTCAGGAACATGGTAGGGACAAGGTGATTTCATCAAGAGCTCACCTGAATGAGAGATCAAGCGGCTGGATCATGATGAGGTCGTGCAGCAGCAGATCAAATGCCAGACGCGTTCCTGGAGGTTTTAGGACAGATCTTCACAAACACTCTTGTGGAGATGTCCTTGGTTTCCTGGAACACATAATGGTTTGAAGTTTGTATCAAGAACAGATCAGAATTGAGAGGTAATGGAGTGGAATTACGGATGCGCGTGCTGGAGGCGTCCAGAATAGAGAGCAGTCGCTATTCAAAACATGATCCTGCTTGCATCACTGCTCCAATTGGGTTGAATTTTGGATATGTTGTAGAGGACATAGCGGACCACTCTCTGTAAAAATTTGGGCGCATTAGTTGTGTAGATCATCGGGAACGTGGATGGAAATCAAAGGCGTCATGGCTGAACAGGGATATGAACAGAGATGAACTTGACACTAATGGTTGGGAATGAAGGGGAAAGGGCAAGGGATTTCGTGAGCCAGCAAAAGGGGCGTCCTGGTGTGACTTAGGAGGCCTAGGGAGGGGAGAGGAAAGGGTAGGGTAGGGAGGAGAGGGGCTAAGAGGCAAGTAAAACTGCCAGCCATGAATGGTTCGAGTTATGGCCACTATAGTTGATATTTCTTTCCCTGAAAGTGAGAATTGATGGGGAACATAGTTATAAAATGGTTTTGATGATAAACCAACGTGGGTGCAGGTTTATGATGATCAAGGTATGGTAGTTTTGTCGTATCTACTTATGAAAATTAAAGGGACTCAAGTGACCACTCAGTTTAGATGGCTAATGGGCATACAAGTGCTGATTTATGGTGTTATATTCAGAGCTTGGGACGTCCATCAAAGGGAAACGAGAGAGAGAGGAGTGGATGACTAGGAAGAGGAAAGGTTTGATCGGTTGTGGGCATGTTGGGCTCAAATTTGTGTGTGCTGGCAAGCTAGGCTTGCTCCATCTATCAGAGAGAAGGGAGGTTAGATTAGTCTAGGTAATTAGATGAGATCAGATGAATGGTATATTTCAAGAATGGAATATGGTTGCGAGTTGATATAAAGATTTGCATGCCAAATAGAGGGAAAGACGATTTTGCTTCATGACTTTTTAGAGAATGAAGAACAATATAGGAATTATAAGGAAGTGCAAAGAAGAGAGATCGAGAACGATGTCTGGGATGGAGCAATGATAAGGTTATAAAGAAAATTATATTTGATGATGAATCAAGGGAAACAATATGATAAAATTAGGAGAATTATGTGTTTTCAGTGTTGAGAAGGCTCACACCTCGAATTTGGAAAATACAAGATGTGACAAACTACCCCCCTTAAAAGGAATCTTGTCCCGAGATTCAGAGAAGCTAGGATTTAAGAGTTTGAACATAGAAGATAACAATTTGGGAGGATTAAAAGGAATTGATGGGAAAGACAATGAATGAGAAGTGTAGAATTATTAACCTAGAAATAGGACCACACTATATGCATCAAAGATTGTAGATAGGGTTAAAGGATAAAATTTGACCAAGGAAGGATAGGCTCAAACAGCCTAAAACAATCATAACACACAATCACTAACATGTAGGAACTACTGATAAATTATTTCCTACGTGACAACATGCTGCTAAAGGTGACTGACACCAACCTCTGGTACGTAGATATTGTGAATTACATGGTTGCAGGTTATGTACCGCCGGGGGAGATTAAAAAGAAACTAATGTATGAGAGTCGGTGGCACCTTTGGGAAGACCCGTACCTATACAAAGTATGTGCAGATCGGTTGCTAAGAAGATGTGTCCCTACAATCGAAGGCGTCAAGATCATAGAAAAGTGTCATTCATCTCTATACGGAGGACACTACGGTGTGTTACATATTCAAGCAAATCTGGCAGAGTGGATTCTTCTGGCCTACAATGTTTGAAGATACAAAAGAGTTTGTTTGCAAATGCTGGAGATGCCAGAAACATGGAGGGATCACTGCTCGCAATGCCATGCCTCTTACATACAATCTTCAAGTGGAACTTTTCGATGTATGGGGCATTGACTACATGAGACCTTTTCCAAAGTCATATGGTTGCGAGTACATCTTGGTGGCCATTGACTATGTATCAAAGTGGGTATAAGTTATACCATGATGAGCAGCAAATGCAAAGAATGCCAGAAGCATGTTCCACAACATAATCTTTTCGCGTTTTGGAACAACTCGGATGGTGATAAGTGACGGGGGATCTCACTTCATTGATAAGACCTAAGAGAACTCGGTGTGAACCACAACATACCCACTCCATACCATCCTTAGACCAGTGGCCAAGCTGAAACTTCAAACAAGCAAATCGAGAATATCCTTTAGAAGACTATATTGGAAATGGGGACAGGATGGAAGAACAAGCTATATGAGGCACTTTGGCATATCGGACAGCATATAAGACACCCATCGGCATGTCACCATACCAACTTTTCTATGGCAAAACTTTCCATCTACCTATTGAGATGGAACATCGGGCACACTGGGCCATCAGAAAATGGAATATGGATCTCCAGAAATCTGGATTCCAAAGGAAGATACAGATATCAGAGTTGGAGGAATGGAGGGACAAAGCTTATCACAGTGCCAAGATCTACAAAGAGAAAACCAAAAGATTGCAGGATAAGGGGATTCAGCCTAAGGAGTTCAAGGTGGGAGATATGATGCTACTCTTAGAATTCAAGGGTAAAGTTATTTGGGTGGAAAGCTGAAGAGCAAGTGGGATGGACCGTACACTGTCATCGACACATCCTTTCATGGAGCAATCACGCTACAAGATGACATATGTAACTTTTTTAGGTAAATGGCCATAGCTTAAAGCTTTTCTATTCTAATGAAAATTTAGATAAGGATATAGATGTGGTCAATTTAATAGACTTAAATATACTCTATTAGACTTTTTTGAGATTTTCTTACAACCAATGGGCCAAACCCATCTCTACACCTCATCCCCTGCTGGCCCAACTCACCCAAGAAATAGGTGGGCAAATAGGGCCCACTCCTATTTGGTCAAACACCCTTGTTCGGCCGAACAAGGACTGGTGCTGCCATCCCCCTGCCTCCGCGTGTGCATTAACCTAATCGATCCCGATCCTTTTTGACGCGTTAGCTTAATCCCTTCATGATGGAGAGCCAATAAAATGGAGTTTTTCCTCGACCCAGATCAAAACCAAAACAAACTCCATTTTCCTCCTTTGGCCTCTCCACCTCCAAGCACCTCAACCATGGTCAACAAAAGTATGACCCTTTTCTCCCACCCTAGCTCCTCCCATGGATGGGATTCGTCCTCCTCTCAGGAGCTTGCCCTAGTTCTTGACCTCTCCTAGGCCCTTCCAGTGTCGCAACCATTGGGAGAGGGTACTTGTGGACCCAAGACCTCGGCAAACCACATTGTTGCACGCTCTCTGTCACCAAACAAGGACTCGCTAATGAAAGGGCGTGCTGGAACTCCTCCTAGAAGGCCAACCGTTGGTACGATCACTCCCAAGGGGATGCTTCCGCATCTCCCACGGGATGTGATCGTCCCACCGGCTGAGAACACCAAGTTGGGGCAACCATCCTTGAGCAGTTTCTCCCTGGACACCCCGCCATACTCTCCCAAGAGCAACTCATCTATGGGACAAGGGGTGAGAGGCGTGGGTGGCATAGGGAAATAGCTCGTGAAGCCCCTCATGCCGGCAGAGAAAGGAGAGAGGGAGGAGTCAGTTGCCTCTCCCCCATTGAAGAATACTATAAGGCATTTTACTTCACCACCTCCCATCCAGAGACTGACAGGGCATTACCAAAGTAGCGGGGAAGATTCCCCCAAGAGCAAGACTGTTGTACAACTAGCTAAGGTGATTGAGAGCCTCCGCCTAGCAAATAGGCGGCTAGTTGATGAGTTGGTGGAGGAAAAGCTAGAGAGGGCGGATATTAAGGATGATCTTGATGCCTTCAAAGGCGAATTAAGCCACCTCCGCCGTAGCCTTGGCACCAAGCTATGCAAGTGTGCTATGAGTTAGGGAAGCCTGAGCTTTATCATGGCAAATGATTATGCTTCCCTATCATTTATCTAGGAAATAAAGTAGGCACTAGTTTAGTTTCCCTTTATTTATTTATTTCATTCCATCAACAAGTGCCTACTAGTTTGCTTTAACAATGAATAAAATACTCACCTTTCCCATAAAGCGGGTGGGGTCCCTTTGCATTTCACTTTGCCTTCGTTTTTGTGTTAATAAAAAAGGTAGAAGCAAGAAACAAGTGTGGGAGAGACCCTCAGGACTTCCAACGTGAACAAAAATTCCACATGATGAAAAATATGTTGTACATCATCGCACGGATCAACACATCAAGTTGGGGCCCATTTGCCGATAGGGGGGTTCGGTCGAACACCCCTGTTTGGCCGAATGGGTCCTGGTCCCACTCGACCCCTATCTCCTCCAGCACGATGGTTTACGCGTCCAATCTCCTCAGGTGTTTTGATTTAATTTTCTTAGAGTTAAAATGATAAATTGAACTAATAAAAATAAAATCAACCCTGATGTTGTCTCCCACTCATATTAAATTTTTCCAAGGTTGGAATGCATGCTCTTTATTCCTAGCCTTTATACTAATGCTAGTGGAAAACAATTATAAGGACCCCATGTCATCGAACTTATTGACTAGTGAGATATGGTTTGATAATGAGATTCTTGCTTTCTTTTTGCATAAAGTAGTCAGGATTTATTTTGAAATTTTAACCTCGGTGTTTACTCCTCAATGATAAAAAAGTGCAATCCCACCAGAGCCAAATGATAAGCCTTATTGAATATATTATCCATTGGCTACTTATGACTTTATTGAGCCTTGCCAAACTCTTGACCATAGTGAGTTGCTTGTTATGAGTTATTAATCAAAGTATTGTGCACACCACTATTGATGTGGACAAGGGTTCCCGATCTTCCGAAAGGTTCTAGATACGTTGATTTGGTCGAAGGCGACACACAAATCGATACGGCTTCAGAACAGCACATTCTAAACCCCGCAATCACAGCACGACATTTCCTTTGGTTATCAACCGTCCTAAAATGATTGACCTCGCCGAGAAGGCTAATCCCTGCCAGTGAATCAAGAACACAAGCAAGAACAAAGAAGAATGCAACACAATTGTAGATGTATTATGAATCTCACGAAGTTGGGGTCTCACAAATCGTGATGACGGTGAAACTGTTATGAACAGAATAATCTAAGCAAAACCCAAACCCTAATGGTGTGGTGGCGGCTGTCTATGAAGACCCTAAGGTCGTGCAAGACCCTCTGGACACTCCCCTAATTGGGCTCAACTAGATACAAAGCACAAAAGCCAAAAACAGGCGACGCAACACTGAAACAGATTCTGGACCCTCTATTGTTTCGACGATTCCTGATCACTCCGGATGAATTTTGACATGAGACCGGCGACATTAGAAAGGGCCTATTCTTATCTTTCCGTGCATATGTAGAACGTCCACATCCGAGTCCCTATGCGTCCTGGGCATCCGTTTTAGTGCAGACTAGTCCTGGGCCTCAAAACAGACTCGAAGTCAGTTTTGGTTGGGCCTCCACCTTTGGCTTCCACGTCCTTGCTGGTCCTCCACATCTCCAAGTCTTTCTCCAATCATCTCCTGGTTCTCTCCATGGTTCCTAATTACAATATAATCATTAGTTAGCAAACCATTCTCAAAAGTGATATATAATGAAGAACGTAGGAATGAGCTCACCTCTAAATTTAGTCGTCGTGCACGAGCTCTAGTCATTGGACCTTGCAAGTCCAGAATTGGAGGAGTGTTGCATGTATCCTTAAGAGTGATGTCCTCATCATCTTCCCCCTCTTGAAGTGGAGTCGTCCTTGACTCAAGCTCATTCTCTTCTCCCAAGTATGGTTTCAAATCTGAAATGTTAAAAGTAGGACTAACCCCGAACTCGGGAGGCAACTCAGGTTTGTATGTATTATCATTAATCTTCTCAAGGTATACCCAATAAAAGTGAACATGCTTGCATGGGTACGACATCACAATCAACAGAATCCACATAAGAACCAATGGAAAAAGGAACTCTGCAAGTTTGTATTACCTTAGCTTTTCCAAAGTCGTTTAACCACTGAATGTAGTACGGATGTGGATGTGGGTGTGTGGTCAAAGCAAGCTTGTTGACCACATCAGAACTCACCAAGTTATTGCAGCTCCCTCCATCAATGATGACACGTGCTCGGCGGTTCTTGATGACGAAGAAAATCTGGAACAAGTTGTGGCGCTACATCGTCTTGGGCTGATGAACTTGTGTGCTAAGGACATGCTGAACAATAATGTTCATGTATCCCGTGGTGTCTCCGCCTCCAAGGACGAGGTCACTGCTGGTGGCAGCGACGTCCTCCTCCTCATCCTCCACATCGGAGGTGCTCATGTAACCGCCATCGTCTGTCACCACATAAGCCCGCCTACTTGGACAATCTTTCTGCACATGACCAAGTCCATGGTAGCGGTGGCACTGAATCCCTGTAGTGCTCCCCGTCGAAGCAACAGAGGAGGCACTACTAGCTGGTACCTGCACAGAAGTATTACCTGAGCGCGTAGAAGGTGCACGGGCTGATCTTGGGGCTGCAGAAACAACACTAGTTCCCTTGGTAGCTGCTGGTGGGGGTGGCCAGAAAGATGGCCTAGGCAGCCCCGAAGTCCCCGTCGAGCGTGGGGGGTAGGAGTTCCTCGACTTGCTGTACTCCTCAAAAGCCTGGAAAAATCCCTGTGATTCTTTGTCTGCAAGCATAGCATACTGGAAACACTGGGTGAGGGTATAATATTCTTTATAATCAAGGATGTCCTGAATTTCTTTTCTTAAATCAGAATAAAAGCGACAAATCTGATCCTCTACTTTTTTTACTACAGCACAATGAATCAAACCCTTCAGAAGCTCCCTAAAGTACTCTGAACAGTTTTATCTCCTTGTGCTAAACGCTGCAGTTTATTATGAATCTCTGTATAAAAAGAAGGAGGAACAAAGCAATCATGCATTGCTACCTTGAGTTCTTCCCATGTAGTAGGCAAATCAGTTTCAGCAGCTAGACCACTCCACCAAACAATAGCAAAGTCCTTAAACTCACTAGTAGCTTGTCTAACTCTATGTTGTTCAGGAACAAGATGGGCATTAAATTTTTGTTCTACAGTCATCTCCCAATCAAGATAAACATCACCATCATACTGACCCGAAAATGAAGGAATTGAAAACTTAATTTTAGCATACGGGTCATCTGGAGCATAGTTATCGTGTGGATGATGATTGTAGTTATGAAAACCACCCATACCTTGAGTATTACGGTGCAAACGACATCGTAATCTTGCGCTCCTTGTAGCTGACCTATCCACGGTGCCATCAGCCTTATACACCGTGTCTTCATCATGAACGTCTTCAACATCGTTGTTATTGGTATTTGTATCATTGGTCTTGGGAGCAGTCTCCAACGTGATAACCTGATCGGTTAACTTAGAGACCCGCTTCTCCAACCGCTCGATGCTTTCTCCAATGTGAAGCTTGCTGACCGCATCAGTAACGGCTCTAGTGATCGTCTCTGCCAAATCACTCTAAGCAGCCTGCAAAGCCTTCTGGAGCTGCTCTTGGCTCACGCACTCAGCAAATTGTGAGGGTGAAGCCATCTCTCCATCTTCACTTCCTGCCATCACAAACACCAAAATAGGAAACAAACAGTGAAGGTTATCCCTACAAAACAGCTAAGCAGTGGTGTCTCTCAACACAGCAAAAGAAAACTCCTTACAAAACTATTACAAAGTTCTGAAAAGCAAAGCAAATGATACTAGGGAGGTGTGTTCCACGATTTCAAGGGTCACAAAATAATCTATGTGTTGTCCAGAAGAAATATGTAGAGCTAGGAAGGCCAAATATATATATGTGAGTGGCACACAAATCAAAAACAGATAGTAAAGTTGAATAAGTTCCCAAGTAACTTATCCCTAGTTGCTGGTCTAAGTATGCCCTAGAACAGTAGTGATAGCAAAGTAGAAACAAGGAGAAAAAGGCACACGGGCGATAACAGGGGGCTAAGTGCAAAACAGCCAAATCCAGAAATTTTAGGGGGCTACATGTAGCACTAGTAGAAATCCTAATTTTCTTTTTTTTATTTTATTTTTTTGATATTTTTGTCCAACTCACCAACAATGGGGCAGAATCCACAGAAAATTTCAGCTCAAAGAGAGGTAGTATGTGGCCTACAGAAAATCTTAAAGTTTCAGAAAACGTCGGTTTTAACTTGAATCAATTTTTTCTTTATCTTCCTGATTTTTTTTAAATTTTTTGATGAGGGCATACAGGGGGTAGCTAGTGTGGGTATGCTCAACTTTGAGTCAAGAATCTCCTGTACAAATTTCAGCCAAAATGGACAACCGAGCGAAATGTTATGCCCGTTTTACCGAAGGGGGGTCGGAGTCGGTTTTCCAGAAACCCGAGGCGAAACCCGATTCGGGTTTGGGGTCGGGTTTGGAATCAGGTAGGATTTTTTTTGGTGGCGTGGAGGCAGCGGAAAGTGGAATTTGTGGGGATTGGTCTGTGGTGTTAATGGTGTGTTTAGGATGGGATTAGGGTGGGACTAGGCTAGGTGTGTCGATCAATCAACCCTAGCAAAAAAAAGCCAACAAAACAGAGGATGGTGAAGGGGATGGCGGCTAGGGTTGCAAAGGAAACACTACTGATGACAAAAACACAAACTAAACCAGCGACTAAATAAGAACTAGGGCACAAACTCCACACTATGGACTCTGAAATTGAAATATGCAAAGGCTAAACACGTGGTTATGGCCAGAGGGAAAAATTTTTTGGGCTTTTCTGTGGACGATAGGATCAACACAAAACAAAATTAACTAAGGGTAGTGCAAACCTCACGGTGCACCTAAAGCTCTGATTACCACTTGATGTGGACAAGGGTTCCCGATCTTCCGAAAGGTTTTGAATATGTTGATTTGGTCGGAGGTGACACACAAATCGATCCGGCTTCAGAACAGCACGTTCTAAACCCCGCAATCGCAGCACGACGTCTCCTCTGGTTATCAACCATCCTAAAATGATTGACCTTGCCAAGAAGGCTAATCCCTGCCTGTGAATCAAGAACATAAGCAAGAACAAAGAAGAATGCAATACAATTGTAGATGTATTATGAATCTCACGAAGTTGGGGTCTCACAAACCGTAATGATGGTGAAACTGTTATGAACAGAATAATCTAAGAAAAACCCGAACCCTAATGGTGTGGTGGCGGCTGTATATGAAGACCCTAGGGTCGTGCAAGACCCTCTGGACGCGCCCTAATTGGGCTTAACTAGATACAAAACCCAAAGCCCAAAAATAGGCGACGCAGCACCGAAACAGATTCTGGACCCTCTCTTGATTCGACTATTTCCGATGACTACGGATGAATTTTAACATGAGACCGGTGGCATTGGAAAGGTCTTCTTCTTATCTTTCCGTGCATATGTAGAACGTCCAAATCCAAGTCCGTATGCGTCCTGGGCATCTATTTTAGTGCAGACTGGTCCTGGGCCCAGAAACAGACTCGAAGTCGGTTTTGGTTGGGCCTCCACCTTGGCTTCCACGTCCTTGCTGGTCCTCCACGTCTCCAAGTATTTCTCCCATCATCTCCTGGTCCTCTCCATGGTTCCTAATTACAATATAATCATTAGGTAGCAAACCATTCTTAAAAGTGACATATAATGAAGAACGTAGGAACGAGCACACCTCTAAATTTAGTCATCGTGCACGAGCTCTAGTCATTGGACCTTGCAAGTCCAGAATTGGAGGAATGCTGCATGTATCCTTAGGAGTGATGTCCTCATCAACTATCGCTAAACTTCTACCCTGGAAGTTAGCATCACCATCATCATTCCATTCAAGCAAAATACTCCATGAAATTCTTGACTACGATTCTCTCTCATTTGAATTTTTAAAAGGCATGGCTATCAAAAATAAAATAAATCCTTGCTCCCAATCAAGAGCATGATGAAACAAAAAGAGAGAAAGAGAAATAGCCATGCCCAAGTGTAGGCTTCATGACCATTGATGATTGGATCCCCAAGGTATATATGTTTTGGTGATAGATAACAACTATGAAATTGTGGCCTAATATCTACATGAGTATTGTCTATGTAGGAATCATCTCTAAACTCTATTATAAATCATATGGATGTTGGTTGCCTTGGCGATTGTTGACAATGACCAGAAGCATGGAGACTTGTGAACTTGATGGAGTCCAAGGGTTGATGAAGATGGATCAAAGCGGAGAACAAGTTATGGTGCAAGTGTTTGGTACACTTGCCTAGTTGTTAGAGATTTGAGTCCATAGGAAAAACCAGACTATCAAGGGGGTCTAGGTCATTCTCTTAGGTCATGTCTAGTCGGTGATGTGCAAGGTTGCTCGGTGAAATCACAGGCACTAGTTAACAGTGGAGAAGTCAAGGAGCTGTTTGAAGAAGCCGGGAAACGAAGTCAACCGAGGACGATAAGTTTCAGCATCTGGACATAGAGACCGGACAGAGGGGTCAGTGGAGACCGAACTGTACAGTCACTATGGGGAGTTGTCTAGAACTTTCAGCAAGAAGTGAGTAATCTGTATGTGCAAGGAATCATAGAGATCGGACGGTCCGGTCAGTCTGAAGTGCACAGGACAGGGAGAAAGCCGAAGGGCGAAATGTTTCTGGACTGGAGAGAGAAATAGACTGGATGGTCCAGTCAACTGATCGGACGGTCCAGTCAGTACAGGTGTTAGCACGGTCAGAGGTGTTTTGTACACTATGCTATAGTGAACGGACTATCCGGTCAGGCAGTGACCGGACTGTCCAGTCAGTAGGCCCAGAAAGCTGATTTCATGAGGCAATGGCTTCCGTGCTTTATCTTATCATGAATACTAGCATGTGTAGGGTCTTGGCCTACTAGAATTGTTTAGGTTGCTTCTCTTGTTAGACTCAAGTAGTGGAAATTGAAGTAATTGGGATTTGTGAGTGGCTTACCGATTCACCCCCCCCCCCCCCCCTCTTGGTACGCCTTCAGTCCTTACACCAAGATTGTTCAAAGAAAGAGAGAATCCACATATAAAGGAGAATCCACTCATTTCCACCATATGATCCATAAAGTCTGCACATACGTGATTGTTGATATGAAGCATTGATATGCTCCTTTCTTTAACTCCTACCCTGGGTGTCACATCCCTATATCGAAATATAGAGTGTGTCGTACCGGATCTCCTCGGGAGATGATTACCGGAGTAACCATACATAGCATACACACATGAACATCCATCATTTACAAGGATACATCATTTAAGTGTATAATATTACACGTTCGAGAGTCGCAACGGAAGCAAATTTAGTTACATTACAATACATAAGTTCTTGGTTCAGATTACATAAATATGCGGAAGCGGAAATACGATAAACACGATGTAGATAGCCTAAGTAAACCATGTTAGCCCTATGGCAATGGTTCACTCGTCTTGGGTAGGAGAGCTGGGGACCCATTCAATGGTCCAATTCTGGGCCTCCTCACCTTCCCACATAACCTTGTTACAACAATCACAATAGGTAGCTTGAGGAATACCTGAAAATAACGTAATTGCAAAGCCTGATTATCTAACATACTCCGCAAAACATACCCATCAAAAGGTTTACTAAAACCAACTCCTAATCACAAAGCCTGAGTACCTAAAATTTGATTGCTTGCTGCAGAAAAATAACTTTAGTGGAACCTAGCTAGCTGCTAAGATTGTACAAATACAAAGAACAATACAACATATCAATATGTAGCCATAGAGTAAATAAAATCCAGAACCATAACCAATCTTCTCTACTTAAAGTATCATTGCCACTGCTCGAAATAAGAGGTACTCATAACCGCGAGGGACGACAATTAGAATTGATTTACATCATGTAGGAGATAACCCAAGTAGACGACAAGCATTGACTAGTTGTCAAGTTTTGGTCAAATGACAGTTAACTGGAGTAAAGGAATGCTGAAACTCAAGCATAAAGGCAAGCAAGTGATCTACGCATCATTTAAGAACACGTACGGCCACCGTTCACTAGGTTGCTATAAAGTCAATCCGGGGCCATCGGTCCTGATTACACGTCCTCCCCGTGATACAATATTTCGTATCCAAGGCTTAACCCATGCACTCTCCAGTGGTCCTCAAACCCGTGCATCCACCATGCCATTCACATCACCTCTGGATCGATGAGTATAGTTGTCCAACAATACGGCGCCCAAGTTACTAGGTTTACCAATTTCCATACAAAGGTATGCACTTGGTACTGTTCAATACTTGTCCGCGGAGTTGCAACGACAGGTTCTCAAATTTTAACCAATTCCATCTTTTCAGGTGAAGCATAAATGTATCCAGTGATTCCATAACCTATCGTTGACTCCACTAGATTAAGCATAGCATTATCTAACGAAAGGCTTGCTATCATAGACTAAACATCGATAATTGTTCGTCTATGCAAGTGGGTTTCATCCAAGCCCTATACCTAATGCACAATACAAGATCCCTATTTTGTGAATAACAAAAAGGACTCTCAAATAAGTAGGCGTGCACCAGGGCTTGCCTTGGGCTTGAAAAATGTTAGCACTCTCAAAATCATGGACATCTCCATCATTGTCTTCTCGGCATCGGCGTCCTTTAGTTTCATCTCGTTATTTCCTAATTGAGTGAATGCAATGCACCACAAGAATTAATATAATGAAGACATGGAACTTTGTTACAGCAATGCGTGCAATGACATGATGCTCATGATAATGACATGCTCAGCAAAGACTAAGGTTAATTAAGTTGTTTTGATTTAAAGTATTTCCTTCATTATCTTCTAAATAACACAAATTGCTTATTAATAAAGTTACTAAATAAATATTAGTTCTAACCGAACTGGTGTGATTCAATGTTATTTAACCACTTATGAAAATACCTATAGCAGGGCATATTAGGTTCATCTTTACAAAATTTCATTACGGAAACAATAAGTTTGATCATTTCTAACTTTATTCCAATAGTTAATATATAGCTTTGGTACTTTAAAATTTGTTAGCATGAATCTGGTAGGAATTAATTCCTATAAATTTACCAAGACATAAATAATGCTGAAAACCTAATTCACACAACTTTTCAGGTTTAATTGCTGTATAAATAAATTATGAAAATTAATATACAGAGGTCATTACATATGCAATAACTCTAGAAATATGAAAAAATAAAATATGACCCTTGGTGACCAGTTTACACATGACATGAGATGTGTTGATGCAAAGTTTCATGATTTTTCCATGAATAGAACTGGAGATATTAATTTAATAGTGTTAAACAAGGTCCTATTTTCTATGAAATTTTAAACATGTTTTTATTTGTAAAACCTGATCATCATGCTCACTAGTGGATAGAGCATCTCTCTAGGAGTACAACGGAACTTGTTTCACTATTTTACCATTTTTATTTTGAGAGATATGAAATTTTGAAGCTTCTAACTATTTTTTTTATTTTCTGGATTTACCTCGTGAACAATAACCGAGAACAGGGGATTTGAATGGCGGGTAGCAAACTCAGATTCAATCAACTAGCTTAGCAGAATGAAACTTAAAATGATTTCTATAGGTGCTTATGAAGAATATGAATCTATTTTGAGCATAAAATCGGACAGGGGCTCACCGAAGACAAAGAATTTAACGGAGAGGCGGCAGCACTCTGGCTCGTGCTTGCTGCTCATCGACGAAGAGGCAAGTTTGCATGCTCTAGAAGGCTCCATGAGGTTCTAGGGACTTGGAGAACATAGAGGTGCTGCTGCTGCCAAGAGTGTGAGCTGCAGAGCTCTCTTACATGGCCATGGGGAATGGTAGGTAAAGAAGAAGAAAGAACTTGAGAAGGCATTGACTTGACCAAGGGCAGTGGAGAAAAACACCTAGGCTTGCTGCCCATGCCTTACGTTGGCTGCTCTCTGGTACTGGATGTCGTGCTATAGGATTTGAGGTAGGGAGAGAACATGAAGAAGAGATAGGAGAGGGTCCCTCAGCGTTGAAATATCTTACCTCCTCACTGTTTCAGTCAATACAAAGTCTTCCCGAATTTGTTTGTTCACGCCAATTTTTATGGTGGTGAAACACGATATTTTGAGAAACTTTTGTTATTGGCAAAAGTTCAAATTTTGCTTGCTAAATTTTCTAAAATTCTTGGAAAACAGACTGTTTTCTGGCATAGTTTCAATTATTTAAGGCATTTATCCTTTGAGAAAAAAAATTCTGAAAAAACTCAAAATTTTTATTTTCATATGTACATCTCAGAAAAATTCTGAAGTTGGTATACTTGTATTTGAATTTTTTTACCTTCATTTGATCATTTTTCTGAATAAACCAAGTTTAAATGCTTTTGAATTTTTTTACAAATTTATTTCATTTGAACTTTTATTCCGTATATTTTTGTTACTGACATCAGGGATGTCACAGATCTCCCCCCTTAATGAAATCTCGCCCCGAGATTTACAAAGAGTTAGGATGGGTAATGATGATCAAAAGAAACAACTAAAATGGTTCAAAATTTTTGAATAGCTGGGATCTTCAATGTACAAGGCAATGGTTATGTTGATCTCTGAGTTGAAGGGATCATAATATTGGGATATGGCTAATAGTACCATCGAGTCTCCAAACACAACATTCTTCTTTCTGGTTGCATACCCCGACTAATACGCCATCCGTTCGGAAGAACGTCATAAGTGGATTCTCTTACCAATTCCAATACAGAAGTGCACAATTTCATATCGCCCATGTTTGGCTTTGAAAAGCGCCTAGGCGAACCAGCACAATTCAAAGACAAAATGGCAATTTCAAACATCATACCCACCAAATTGAAATCGGCTTTCGGTAGAACTTAGAAAGTGGGATTTTTCATTGGTCTCAAGGTAAAGTCACTTAGAAGGCTTTATGAACAAGCAGGAGGTTATACAACTGGACAAGAGTGTTAGAACAACTTTCAGTTCAAGACAAACGGGCTACTGATGATTGGTTTTCAAAGTTGGAAGTTTCAGTTCCGGCAGATAAAAAACTGCTCAGTTGCAAAGAACTAGAAATCAATCCTAGTTGTGGACAGAATAAAACTTTTGGTTACTTAACAAAGTCATAGAGGACTACCTCATCTTTCCAACGCATATTTACATAGCTCCATCCGACTAAATGTTTGGGAGTTATGATCGCCAAAAGTAGCAGACAGAACCAGAGCAATTTCTGAAATCAGAAAACCTCTCTGTTTTATATCTTTTTGGGCTATTTCCAGATTTTTCTATGGAAACCCCACTATATCAAACCCGTAGGGCGACTCATTAGCTTTCCAACGAGTACTCACTCACCTTCATTGGATTAAAAATGAGAGAGTTATGCTTATTTTAGTGAAACTAACTTTTCTGGCAGAAATTGGTTTCTTACCGATTGAGTTCAAACTTTCGATTTAGGTACCATAGGGATTCAAAATTGTCCGGGCTTGATCATTTTGAATGTTTGTAATATTTGTGACCTTTTACATTATTTGGTAAGAATAAATATATGTGGTATGCATGAATGCCAAATGCTCAATATAACGATTTCCTACATCCTCACAAAAAGAAAACTTGACCGAATATATAGATCGATCCATTCGGTGGCACACACACCTCTCACACGTTTCTAAGCGAACTACACGTGGTTAGTGTACCTGCAAAAGATCCATCTCAGAAACAATACATCAAATTTAAAAGAAACAAGCCAAAATAACAATGATAGTTTATGGCCAGGTATTCGCCCACCCGGAAGGCAGCCGACATTTAAGCGCAATCGGTCCGCGCATCAAACAAAGCCCAGGTCTTTGCCCACCCGGGAGGCATTCGGTGTTTACAGCACAACCGATCCATGCACAGATACATACCTTCGTTGAAGAATCCATAGATGCAAGAAAATTAAACAAACATAACCCAGGGTTAGCTTTACCACCTACTAATAGTAATTCTTACATGGGCACTACTAGTTCGTACCTCACCGTAAGGCGTAAAAACAGATTGTTCAAATTTTAAAATGTTCATTTGTGTCTTGCTTATCTCTAATCAGCTCCAATACCACCTGTCACATCCCTATACCGAAATATAGATTGTGTCATACAGGATCTTCTCGGGAGATGATTACCGGAGTAATCATACATAGCATACACACATGAACATCCATAATTAACAAGGATACATCATTCAAGTGTATAATATTACAAGTTCGAGAGTCACATAGGAAGCAAATTTAGTTACATTACAATAAATATGTTCTTGGTTCAGATTACATAAATATACGGAAGCAGAAATATGATAAACACTACGTAGATATCCTAAGTAAACCATGCCGGCCCTATGGAAATGGCTCACTCGTCTTGGGTAGGAGAGCTGGGGACCCATTCAATGGTCCAATTCTGGGCCTCCTCACCTTCCCACACAACCTTGTTACAACAATCATAATAGGTAGCTTGAGGAATACCTGAAAACAACGTAATCACAAAGCCTGAGTATCTAACATACTCCGCAAGACTTACCCGTCAAAAGGTTTACTAAAACCGACTCCTAATATGCAGGGGGCTGACCGGGCTTATTTGACATTTGCATAAAAAGGCACCTATTAGTTCTATGCTGCAAATAGATTCTTTAACCAAAATTTGATTGCTTGCTACAGAAAAATAACTTTAGTGGAAACTAGCTAGATGCTAATATTGTACAAATATAAAGAACAAGACAACATAGCAATATGTAGCCACAGAGTAAATAAAATCCAGAATCATAACCAATCTTTTCTACTTAAAGCATTATTGCCACTACTCGAAACAAGAGGTACTCATAACTGTAAGGGACGGCAATTCGAATCGATTTACATCCTATAGGAGGAAACCCAAGTGCACGACATATGCATCATTTAAGAACACGTACGACCACCATTCACTAGGTTGCTATAAAGTTGATCCGTGAGTACACGTCCTCCCCGCAATACAGTATTTCATATCCAAGACTTAACCCGTGCACTCTCTAGCAGTCCTCAAACCCGTGCATCCACCGTGCCATTCACATCACCTCTAGATCGATGAGTGTAGCCATCCAGCAATGCGGAGTCCAAGTTACTAGGTTTAGCAATTTCCATACAAAGGTATGCACTTGGTACTATTCAATACTTGTCCGCGGAGTTGCAACGATAGGTTCTCAAATTTTAACCAATTCCATCTTTTCAGGTGAAGCATAAATGTATCCAGTGATTCCATAACCTATCATTGACTCCACCAGATTAAGCATAGCATTATCTAACAAAAGGCTTGCTATCATAGACTAAACATCGATCATTGTTCGTCTATGCAAGTGGGTTTCATCCAAGCCCTATACCTAATGCACAATACAAGAGATCCCTATTTTGTGAATAACAAAAAGGATTCTCAAATAAGTAGATGTGCACCGGGGCTTGCCTTGGGCTTGGAAAATGTTAGCACTCTCAAAATCATGGACATCTCCATCATTGTCTTCTCGGCATCGGCGTCCTTTAGTTTCATCTCGTCATTTCCTAATTTAGTGAATGCAATGTACCACAAGAATTAATATAATGAAGACATAGAACTTTGTTACAGCAATGCGTGCAACGACGTGATGCTCAAGATAATGGCATGCTCAGCAAAGACTAAGGTTAATTAAGTTGTTTCGATTTTAAGTATTTCCTTCATTATCTTCTAAATAACACAAATTGCTTATTAATAAAGTTACTAAATAAATATTAACTCTAACTGAACTGGTGTGATTCAATGTTATTTAGTCACTTATGAAAATACCTATAACAGGGCATATTAGGTTCATCTTTACAAAATTTCATTACGGAAACAATAAGTTTGATCATTTCTAACTTTATTCCAATAGTTACTATATAGCTTTTGTACTTTAAAATTTGTTACCATGAATCTGGTAGGAATTAATTCCAATAAATTTACTAATGCTGAAAACCTAATTTACACAACTTTTCAGGTTTAATTGCTGTATAAATAAGTTATGAAAATTAATATACAGAGATCACTACATATGCAATAACTCTAGAAATATGCAAAAATAAAATATGACCCTTGGTGACCACTTTACACATGACATGAGATGTGTTCATGCAAAGTTTCATGATTTTTCCATAAATAGAACTGGAGATATTAATTTAATAGTGTTAAACAAGGTCCTATTTTCCATGAATTTTGAAACATGTTTTAATTTGTAAAACATGATCATCATGCTCACTAGTGGATAGAGCATCTCTCAAGGAGTACAACAGAACTTGTTTCACTATTTTACCATTTTTCTCATGAACAGTAACCAAGAACAGGGGATTTGAATGGCGGGTAGCAAACTTAGATTCAATCAACTAGCTTAGCAGAATGTAACTGAAAATGATTTCTATAGGTGCTTATGAAGAATATGAACCTATTTTGAGCATAAAATCGGACAGTGGCTCACCGAAGACAAAGAATTTAATGGAGAGGCGGTGGCGCTCTCGCTCATGCTTGCTGCTCGTCGACAAAGAGGCAAGTTTGCGTGCTCTGGAAGGCTCCATGAGGTTCTAAGGACTTGGAGAACAGAGAGGTGCTTCTGCTGCCGAGAGTGTGAGCTGCAGAGCTCTCTTTGGCCATGGGGAATGGTATGTAAAGAAGAAGAAAGAACTTGAGAAGGCATTGACTTGACCAAGGGCAGTGGGGAAAAACACCTAGGCTTGCTGCCCATGCCTTACGCTGGCTGCTCCCTGGTACTGGACATCGTGTTATAGGATTTGGGGTAGGGAGATAACATGAAGAAGATATAGGAGTGGGTCCCTCAGCATTGAAATATCTTACCTCCTCACTGTTGCAGTCAAGACGAAGTCTTCCCGAATTTGTTTGCTCACGCCAATTTTTCTGGTCGTGAAACACGATAGTTTGAGAAACTTTTGTTATTGGAAAAAGTTCAAATTTTGCTTCCTAAATTTTCTAAAATTCTAGGAAAATAAACTATTTTCTGACATAGTTTTAATTATTTAAGGCATTTATCCTTTGAGAAAAATTCTGAAGTTGGTATACTTTTATTTGAATTTGTTTTTTTTTTGTGTTTTCGCAAACACTAGATTCAACCTTCATTTGATCATTTTTCTAAATAAACCATGTTTAAATGCTTTCATTTTTTTTTACAAATTTATTTCATTTGAACTTTTATTCCGTATATTTTTGTTAGTGGCATCGGGGATGTCACACTGGGCTCCACAAAAAGCCAAAATTAGAGGTAGGAATAAAAGGAGACAAAAGCAACAAGTCTTGGTGAGGATCCGCTTACACAAATTTTGAGTGACTTGAGAGAATCATTCGAGGAGTGTAGTCTGCCTTTATTTCGAAAATCTTATCAAAAACTCGAATACTTAGCAAAGGAAGTCAAGGAGATCAAAGTCTGCACCGTTCCACTCTTCAATCACCCAAGGTAATGTGTTAGAAACTTCAAATCCACTGGTACGGGTATGGTTTGGAATAACTTGTAGGCTAGCATCATACTATTTGGAGATTTTAAGTCCACCTTAGTCCTCATCCTTTACTCTGGGACGACCAAAGGCTAAGTGTAGGGGTGTTTGTTGACAGTCACTAAATACCTAATTTAGACCATCAATTATCTGCATAAAAGCAATAAAGTGAACAACCAACATAGTGGTAGGAGTTTACTACTAACAAATTCCACAAGTGTTGGTAAATATATGCTGTAGGTAATTATTCCATGGAATTAATGGAAAATCCACATCTTCAAGGGAGAAAACACACTTCCAGCCAATCAGAGCCAAGCACACGGATTTAGTGGCCCACTTACAAGAGAAAATCGATGTAACCCACCGCCTTACTGTGTCAGGAGGGACAAGGGGCCACCCTCTAGGGACCCAAAACAGAGGGGGTCGAGGGCCCACAACCCCTGTTTGGCCAAACACACATGTTCGGTCAAGCAGGTGGGCCCCCCTGGTGTACCGACTCCACATGTCGTCTTCTAGTGCCTCTCCAAGGTCGGTTGTGCATGTTTGGTGGAAGTTCCTGACTCCATGAACCGTCTTTGGGTGCAATAAAAGGAAGGGAAGGGCCTAACTCTCGCAACACTTCAAGATAGAATAGTACTTCATTTCCAAAAGGCTCAATGCTGCCAAAGCGTTTAGAAAATAGGGAGAGAGTAAGGAGGAGTCCAGGAGAGGAGGTTCAGGCCTGTCCAACCCCTTCTTTGTGCTTGTACCACGATGGATGCTTGCCTTATTTAGTAAGTCTTCGTGATTCTTCTATGGTTATTTGTTTCCTTTTAAGTAAGTTTTAGTACTTAGTTGCTTTGCTCGCTCAGCGCTCTATTTAATTAGAGACCTTAGTCTTGGCCCATCATACATAGAGATTAAGGGAGTAATCGAAAGCATAGACGTGGTGTCTAGGCCGTAGGTTGCCTTTGTTTATCACGCAATCCACAGATTGCTAGATGTAGGCAGTAGGTGGTGATAGCCCTATCTGTCATTTGAAATCCTCCACGTTCGGCTACGCAGTAGGCTCTTGGCCGGAATCGCAATGTGGATGCAGGGAAATACCGGATGCCCAATGCAAGCAACTTAGTGTCAGACTTGCTCTAAATAGGACTCTTTTACCAGTTAGAATCCTCTCTACCCAAAGCCATAATTATCTTGGTGTCCTTGGATGAATATACTAGAAGATTAGCACACACGTACTCTGTGAATTTGATACCCTTGGAATACTCCAGAGGTGAAGTGCTACAACGGTATCCATGCGCTTACGGACTCATCTGCATTCATTAAAAATACCAACAAGCATGTCGGCATTCTCATCTCTAGAGCTACTCATCAAGAAGGTGGACGACTCATGGTGCTTCTTCATTGACTACCGGACGCTCAACGCCATCACTATCAAGGACACCTACCTGATTTTGGTCATAGACAAGCTGCTCGATGAACTCAAGGGGGCCTGCTTATTCACTGATCATGACCTTCATTCGGGCTACCACTAGGTTTGGATGAACGCTAATGATATCACAAAGACGGCGTTCTGGACACAAGACAACCTCTACGAGTTTCTCGTTGCCGTTCGGCTTGTGCAACGCCCTGGCCATGTTTTGGGCGCTCATGAACGACGTCCTCTGACCCTTTCTACACTACTTACAACATATTGATCTTCAGTAGCTCTTGAGCGGAGGATGTACGTCATGTACGCGCTGTCTTCGTCGTCCTGCACCAACACCAGCATTTCATCAAACGTTCCAAGTGCGCATTCGGGGAGGATTCCATCTCCTATCTTGGCCAGGTAATCTCACCCGCCAGCATGGCCATGGATCCGGCCAAGGTACACACCATCACTAAGTGATCATGCCCGCATTCCACCAGGGTTGTGCGAGGCTTCCACGGCCTCGCGGGCTACTACCGCAAGTTTGTCTAGGAATACAGCACGATTGCGGCGCTGCTCACTGCACTTCTATGCAAGGAGGGGTTCGCCTAGTTCGAGGAAGCATCGGTGGTGTTCGAGATGTTGAAGCATGCCATCACCTCCGCCCCAGTCCTTGCCCTCCCCTACTTCACCCTACCGTTCTGTCTCATCCCATGGATTTGGTGCAGTTTTGCTGTAGGACCAATATCTGGTGTCGTTCTTCAGTCAACCAGTCACGTCACACGATCGCTCATTGGTGACCTACGAGCGAGAGCTCATTGGCTTGATGCTCACCAACCGCCTTCGGAGGCCGTACCTCTGGGGGCGCCAATTCCTAGTCCGCATGGATCATTGGCATCAAGTATCGGCTGGACCAACATCTCTCCACAATCCCACAACACCACTTGGTGGGCAAGTTGTTGGGCTTCCACTTCATCGTGGAGTACAAGGCTAGGCGCACCAACACCGTGGAGGATGCCCTGTCATGCCATGACAACGACGACATCGCCACGATGGCCATGTTCAGCCCGCACTTTGACTTCATCGACCGCCTGCATGTCATGCACAACACTGACCCTGCCTTGCATGTGCTCCGAGATGAGCTCACCGCAGGACAACACATGGCTCTATGGTCCATCATCGATGGCATGTTGGCATTCTCAGGCGGCCTATACATTATGTTGGCCTCACATCTACGTCAGGAGCTGCTATTCGCCATCCACGAGGATGGCCATGAGGTTGTGCAGCACACTCTTCATCGCCTGCGCCGTGACTTCCACTCCCGCAACCTACGCACGGCCGTCCAAGATTTCATTTGAGCTTGCGCCACCTGCCAACGCAACATGTCTGAGCACCTGCTTCTAGTCGGGGCTCTTAGTCGGGCTTCTCCTACCACTGCCGGTGCCAACGATAGTCTAGGCGGGCGTTGGGTTGGACTTCATTGAGGCCCTGGCGTGGGTGCACGCTAAGTCGAACATCCTCACAGTGGTGGATCGCTTCAGTAAGTACTACCACTTCATCCACTTGTGCATCCATATTTGGCGGAGTTCGTGTCTTGACGAGAAAATCCACACGCATGACCTGGGAGATTTGCTTTACTCCAGTGCAGGCACAATACAAAAACTGGGACGTGCTAGTCGATTTTCCCTACAAATCAACAACATAAACAAACGGGCAAATTCCCTGGGTCATCGGCCCCAGACAGGCGGATGAGAAAAGCCGATAGTCACTGTTAGTGAAAACTAGCCGATGGCTATGAATAACAAATAATAATGATAAATAAACTAATCGGCTGATTTGTATCGACTTATCGGCAATCCAATAATAAATATTAAATATTGCATAAATAGTGCCGATAAGAGCTAAGTCGATAGAGCAAAGTTGGTAAATCTGAAATCAAGCATGCTAGGACTCGCTCAGTCGATGGTGAAAGTCGATAGATCTGATAGCTGGTATTGTAAACATGTCTTAAAATAACATATCTAATCTTATTTAATAAAGGGGGCAATCCACTTCTACAAGTATAACAAAATACAAGCAAAGTATTCTTAAGTTGATTGAACCGTGATAACCTATCGGCTAAATATCCCAATAGAACCCTAGACTCTACCTAAAATCGACTCAGACCTAGTTCTATCGACTTAGCAAGAGATCTAAGTCAATGCAGCCTCGCTGGCTTGAGCAGATCGAACCTAATCGAGACAGTACCCAAACAAAGCAAATAGAACTAGATATGCTTCAATTATAGATAAATTTGATAAAATGACTCAAATAATAGATCTAAATCAAGTTCATAAAACCTTCAAAAAATCATAATAGATCAGACCTAACCGAGATAGTATTGTAACTCAAAGTCAATAGAACAAACATGGTAAAGACCTAATTACCGGATAACTAGCAATCACAATCATAACAACTAGAATATCAAATCAGTGAGAAAGTACTAGTTAAAGTCGATGAGATTACCAGGACTGACTAATCCAGGTCTCTCACCGAGATCAAAGCTGATGCATCTCCGTGAGACGAGGGATTCATTGAGAAAAAGGGTGGAGATGCGCCGAGTTGTATTGAATGAATGTGTTAATATTTTTGTACAGATCCTATTACATATATTATAGTCCCGTGCAAGAGGTTCTGACCCGATACGGTTAGGACTCTTCGGTTTTTAAACAAACAAATCAACTAGATTTATTCCTAGACATAATCTAAACTAAAAATAGAAAGAGATAAAATAACCCTAGTGGGTCCACTTTATTTCCTTCGACCGTGAAACTTCTTGACTTGGCCGATTGTACCTCCATGCCTCTGACCACTGGGACCAATCCAAATTCCGATGTCAACACCATGGCATAGGTGTTCTTCGAGGAGATCGTCCACCTCCACGGCATTCACCACTAATTCTGCGCCGACGTTCGACACCGACTCGAGCAGGCCCAGGACGTCTACAAGCACCACTACGACAAGCATCATCGGCATGTCTCCCTCGTGGTGGGAGATCAAGTTTGGTTGCGCCTTCGTGACTGCGCACCGATGTCCCTCTCGATGGGCCCCTCCGGCAAGCTCCGACCTTGGTTCTACGGCCCCTATTGCATCCTTGCCGCCATCAACGACGTTGCCTACCGTTTGGAACTCCTCGTCGAGGGGCGGGGGGGGGGGGGGGGGGGGGGGGGGGGGGAGGGGGGCAGATGTCACGTGGGGCCACCAGTACAGCTGTCGTAGATATGCTAAGAGCATCTCCGGGAGATGCTTTATAATGGCTCTATGCTTTAAAAATCTAGCAATATAAAGCATGGAGGTGCTCTAGCAGATGCTTTAAATCTATCTTGTTCTGTAAATTTTTTTAGAGATTCTTTATTTTCCCCTCTCTGCTGTATATCTGGAGCACCAGAGGGTGTGCTCTATCTTGTGGTGTATCCCAAAATCGAGCTGGCGGGAACGTGCATGTCCTTCCCGCCCAAAAATCATCGTGCGCGTCCATGGCGGTGCCTCACCATCAGCCTGCCAGAGGTCATCCCGCTGCCGCAGGCTAGCCCTAGCCGACTTCCCCACTCCTCCACATCTTCATCTTGTCGTCATTCTGAGCCCTCGCCGCCTGATTCAACACGGTTGGGTGCGGGAGCGGGAAGGGTGGCGGTGACGTAGATGGCCAGGCTGCAGGGGCGCAGGTGGGTGCGGACGGCGGGCATGCAGCAGTGGCACCGGTCGGGTTGGAGCGGGCATGATGGCCCAAATGGCCGGGCCGAGGCAGACGGGGTGGCGTAGCAAGCAGCGACACCAGGAATGACTGACATGAGGCTAGCATAGAGGAGTGTGGCAAGCAGCGGCAACTCGCCAAGGAGCGCAGCAGGCAGCGGCATGAGGGCAGCATAGAGGAGCGTAGCAAGCAGCGGCAGCACACCAAGGAGCGCGGCAAGCGGCGGCAGCTCATCGAGGAGCGCAGCAAGCAGCGGTACGAGGGCTGCGCAGAGGAGCGTGGCAAGCAGCGGCAGCTCGGCGACGGCCTACCCCGCTGCACGACCTCGACTCCACCATGCCACCCGAACAGCGGAGTGTTGCCAGCCACCGGAGCTCGCCGTCCATGGCGCCTGAGGTGTGTGCTTCCCAGCCTCCCCAATTCCTAGGTGTGCATCGAGAGCGAACTCGTCTTCGTCGAGCTCAATTTCACACGCCGGGTTGTTTAGGAGTGCATGGACGACGTTGAGGGTGAAGAAAGTTGACGACATTAACATGTCTGATGAAATACCTCAAAGAGAATGAAAAATATACAGCACCAGTTTTACAGCATCTTCTGCAACACAAGTCTATGAATCTTTAAAATCGAGTTTTAAAGGATCTCTAAAACTGGATATAAAGCACCAGTTTTACAACACCTGCTGGAACAAACTATCCTATCTGCCTAACTCAGTCACGATTTGCCGCGTTCTGTTGCTAGGTGTCGGCGGCGCGTCTACACTGGTTGTACTGGTGGCTCTACATGACATATTTGCATAAAATTTTTTATATAAAACAAGGAAGTCAAATATCATAGCGAAAAGCTTAAAATGACACTTTGAATAAAATGGAGGGAATATATATATATATATATTTCATGAGTCACCTTGAAGTACAAGATATATGAAAAAAAGACAAAGATTCGCGTCTCTGGTAGGCGTAGCCCAAGAAGGCGCAGCTGGGGTCTAGGAATCAGGAACCTAATCACGGTCAACCAAAGTCTGCTCCTACATTCTGCATGGAAGATTGCAAATGATCAGGATCCTTACCTATCCGCTGTCCTCAAAGCAAAATATTTCCCCAACGCCTCTTTTTGGACAGCTCCCACCCACTTATCTAAATCGGTTTTCTGGTCTTCCATCCAAACTGTTAAGCCCATTCTTACTCAGCAAGCCACCTACCAAATCTGCAACGGCAATTCCAACATCTGGACCACTCCTTGGTGCCCCATTTTGAACCAGCTTCATGACATCCTAATTTATCCCAACCAGCCCAACATCCTGCCAAACACTATGGCTGATCTGTGGTACCAGGGCACAAAAGAGTGGGATAGAACCAAAATCCAGCAGATTTTCGGGCACAATGCAGCCACCGCAATCTCTAACTTGCAGATCACCCATTCCAACCAGCAAGACATCCTACGCTGGACCCCGGCTGCAAAAGGGATCTGCACCACCAAAGAAGCATACAAGTTCCTGGCTTCACAACATCAACAACCAATCCATCAACACGGAAGCAGGGCTCTGCCCCCACAGGTACAATTGCTTCTAATTGGACAAGCAAATCCATCCAACCAAGATACAAAGCTTTCGCCTGGAGGCTCCTACGACAGGCCATTCCACAGCGGACCGCGTTGGCAAATACTCCCAGCACATCTCTCAGCAATGCACTCGATGTGGACAGGCCGAAACTGACGCTCACATTTTCTTCAACTGTACTTTTGCAAGAGTTGTCTGGTACTTTGGCCCTAATGCCATAAGATCAGATGCTCTTCCATAGGGAACCATTGGCGTACAGACGTAGATGCTGGCCATTCTAGGAACTACACCAACATCAGAGACACTCAACAGCACACTTGTGCTAATGTGGCTCCTTTGGAGAGCAAGGAATGATCTCCGTTTGCAAAACAAATCTTGGACTGTTTTGCAGGTTCACATGGCTGCACAGGCGCAAATCCAGCAAACGCAGGAAAGCAACCGGCACCAACAATCCAATCCTCGACCGGCCAGGACCTCCCCACAGCCAAAACAAAACAGGTTAGTCATGACATGCCAGGTTGATGCAGCCTACCCACCCCAGCCACAGTTGCAGGACCAGATCGGTATTGGCGTCGTATTCTTCAACACCTCCGGACCAATCACACCAGCTGCATGTTCAAGCTACAACAAAAGACTGCTTTTCACCTCTACAAGTTGAGACTAAGGCCATGGTGCTGGCCTCACAACTCATGAAGGCCATCGGGTACGACAACATACAGTTCAGCACCGACAACCAAATTCTTACCAACACCCTCAACAAGGCAAATTTCAGAGATGAGCCGGGAAATTGGAGCCTCAGGCCAGACCTCTTCCAATTTCGGCACAACACTCAACATATCAGCAGTAGCGTCGAACACATTAATAGAAGTCTAAATACAACAACACACAACTTAGCTTGTGGTGCGGTGTGAGCCACGGACTAATCTTGTACTTTCAATTGTAACCATCTAGCACACCATAACCGATGCCCCGTGTTGGAGGCACTCGGTGTTTACACCCCAGTGTCTAATCTGTCGATGATGGAATATAGGCATTTCTTGTAAAAAAAAAAGGCGCAGCTGGTGGTGTTGGGAGTTAAGGGCAGTGATGGCGCCAGCTCAGTGGCTCCAGTTTAATGAGCGCAGCAGGCAAGTAGAGGATCCAGAAGAGAGTAGTTGACCCCGAGATTGATTCTACTACTATCGATTCCCTCCACCTCATGGTTGCAGTGCACAGATGCATATGCAGTTCTCTCCCTCGTCATTTGACCCGGACCTCCCATCTGCTGATCTGCATCACCACCATTACTGCGGCTCTGTCCCACTCCAGCCATTCGTCCCGAGCACGAACCAGTGGAGTAGTGTTGTAGACGAGAGTGTATACTCTACGCCGCAGCAAGAGCAGCCGGCGCGGGTTGTTTCGTAGTAGGTGGGTGGCATGGGCAGCTGCGTGAGCAAGAAGGCCGCCCGTGCCGGCACTGGCCGGGACGCCAACAAGGCGGCCGTCCCGCTCCCGGCGGTAAAGGAGGTCAATAATGCTCTGTCGCCGGTGGCCGAGGAGGAGGAGGAGGTCAAGGAGGTGGTGCTGTCCGAGACGCCCGCGCCAAGGCTGATGCCGGAGTCCCCAGTGAAGAAGAGGCTGCAAGAACTGCCTTCGTCAGAGGAGGGATCCGAGGCGGGCAGCGAGAGCGCGTCGGTGGGGTTGGTCGCGAAGGAGAAGGAGAAGGCGATGGCCAAGCTCGGCGGCGTGGAGCAGGAGGCGGCCAAGCGGACCGTGGTGGACGCGCCGGAGAAGGCGTGGGCCACCAGGAGGGCCGCAAGCCCAACCAGGGCGGTGGACGCGCCAGGGGAGAGCAAGCCCACCAGGCCCAGTAAGCAGGGCGGGCGCGCGAGGTCGCCGTCCCCCAGGAGGCAGCAGCATTCGCCCAGTGCCGTGCATCAGCAGCATCCGCCTGCTCCGCGGGCGCGGAGGGAGCAGCCGGCGGTGGTGTCGGCCTTCGGGTGCCGCAGCAGCAGGTTCTCGCCGTCCGCGGCACGGCGGGCGGCCGAGGTCCGGCGGACCCACTCCGCGCGGGACGGCGACATGGCGGCATCGGCGAAGCGGTCCCTCGTCACCAGCTTGAGCAGGCGGGACCCCGGCGAGCGGTCAGGTCGGCGGTCGGAGTCCCCGACGGCCAGCAAGCGCCCGTCGCCGGCGCCCAGCCCCGTCCACCACCGGCAGGCGTCGCGCAGGCCCGCGGCGAGGGAGGGCTTGAGCGGCGGCACGCCCGAGCGGGCCAGGCTGCGGGTCAGAGACGTTGGACCGGACGACGACAACCAGCCTGCGTTCCACGCAGGAGAACAGAATAAGAAGCCGGAGCAGGGCGCGCTGGGTCAGAACCCATCGGTGGCCATGGAGTGCTTCATCTTCCTCTAGACTCTAGTCATCGATGATCGTCTTAACTCGCCACGCCTAATTTTAGGTGGCGCCGCAGAAAGTGGCAGCTGCTTGGATGCCAACACGCCATATGGGAAATAGCCTAGGCGCCATAGTTTTCTCTGTTGTTTAGTGCCAAAAACTTGGCACAGATTTTGAGAGTCGAAGGTTTGACGAGTGGCGTGGTGAGTTATGCCCGGAACCAAGCAGCCCAACCTCTTTTTTTTTCTTTTTTTCGGTCGCTGCCCACCTAGCTGTGCAGCTATTCGTTCTGTAATTTCTGTCAGATATTGATGGATCCATGGCAACCAGCCTGTCCTGTCAGAATTATGAAGCGCGCGTTTTTGTTCCCATCATTAGAGAGGTTGAAGATAAAAATCTTCCATAAATACTAGGATTTTCTATATGGGAAATAGCCTACGCCCATAGTTTTCTCTCTCGTTTAATGTCAAAAATTTAGACATAGGGTGTGTTCGTTTTTTAGTTTTAAATTTTAGTGAGATTATATTAATTATTAAAATATTATATATGATTATTAAATATATATTAAATATAAAACTAATTAAAGAGTTGAATATGCATCAACGTGATAAATTTATTAAACTTAATTAAATTATCATTAAGAGAGGTTTATTATAACATTACACTATCTAATTATGATCTAATTAGTTTTAATAGATTTATTTCGTCATTCAGAGGGAGAGTTATAGGCTGGATTTTATTATAATCTATATTTAATATTTCTAATTAGTATCATAATATTCGATATAACAGGTTTAAAAATCAGAGGTGTAGAAACGAATACGCTCATAAATTTTGAGCGCCGAAGATTTAACGAGTAGCGTGGCGAGTTATGGCCGGGAACTAAGCAGCCCAAGCTCTTTTTTTTTCTTTTTTTCGTCGCTGCCCACCTAGCTGTGCAGCTATTGGTTCTGTAATTTCTCTCAGACATTGATGGATCCATGGCAACCAGCCTGTCCTGTCTGAATTATGAAGCGCGCGTTTTTGTTCCCAGAGAGGTTGAAGACAAAAATATTTCATAAATACGAGGATTTTTTACATTCCAAGACAAAAGAATGTTTGTAGCTGATGCATTAGCTAGTAGTGCAATAGCCAATGATGAAAATCTTGTGTTCTCATGTATTAACGTTGACCATCAAAATCGTTATCAGTCTGTATTTGTTCTCCTTGGCAATCTCGTGTGTTTAATCAATAGTCATTTCATAGACGTGTTTCCATCAGGAAAAAAAAAAACTCTGAAACTTACAAGCTCCAATGCAGAGATGGCCGGAGACAGGTCACGACCGCCGTGCCGGAGCTTCCTTGTGACCTGTCGTTCTAGCGAACGGTGACGTAATGAAGGTGGCAGTGCCATGGCCTACGCGACCGGCCAGGCAGCAATCAAGTCCTGTCCCGGGTCTAGTAGCTTGGTAGGTGGTAGGTGCAAGTTAAGCGATGGAAACGAACAGAAGCTGTGTGTGCTAGGCTAGTCGTGTAAATTCAGGCTGCTCGGCACGACACGATAGAAAAACCAGCCTTTGTAATGTCAGCTCATGTGCCTAATTTGATCGGGTTGAGATACTCTAAATTAGTGAAAAAATTTAGAGGATCTATAGTTCTCTGTATTAGAAGGTGTTTCTAGCTATTAGATTTATATTCTTTGGCTGAGATTGCTTGCTATAATATATAGTCTATAGTAGCAAATTCGCTCTATAGTACCACGGGTTTACATAGTCTACACTAGCATATTCGCTCTATAGTACTACGGGTTCTTGTTGCTATAGAATATGCTATGGTGTTTAATACAGGCCTCTGTTCACCATCTCAAATAACATTGTGCTCTAAGCTACATGCTTCTGAATTTTGTGCTCAAACGTAGAGGATCTGAACCTAGGTCGATAACTGATGAGTGACGGTGAGGCGACGGCAACTTCACGAGATATTTTTTTTAGTCTGGACATCTATAGTATAACTTTTTACTCTGGACATCTACACTACAACTGTAGTATCTGAACGCACGCACAAACACACGCAACACCCACCACACTCACACAACTCGAACCCTTGCACGTATGCTAGACCTACAACATATACACACATTGCATGTCCTTCTAGAAATCGACGAAGGTCCAACCTCCATAAGCGACAAGGAGCATTGCAGTCCCTTTGTGGCTCCACGTGCAAGGCCAGACGTCACGTAGTACCTACAAAATTATTTATGGAGACTAAGCCCGATGAGAACACCAGAGTTGATTCTGGGGATCGAACCCTGATGGGCAGCATTCCACCAGCATGACTTGCCAACCGAGCTACAACTCGTTCTCTTCATGAGACATTCTGGTTGCCGTGCTTTGCTTGCTCCATGGGTCACCTTTGTCCATGCGAGAGAACACACACCCGAGTCCCCACTACCACACGTTTGGTGGATTGCTTCTCTTCTATCATTCTGTACTAAAATATTTGATACTTTAGCCAATTTTATTTATCTTAAAATACTTATGATTCTCACTTTCTGATGCAACTTTCTCTCTTTTTAATATATCTCTATCTTTTTTCTTCTTATTTTTTGTACACTTACTTTTTATACTTCTCCTTAATTTCTATGCCCGGACCTTTTACAAGTCCTAATATCTTCCCCTGAAGAGAGACAAGAATCTCACTTTGAATGTTCATAGCTTCCAGAACAGTTATGTTGCTATGGATTCTTCAAATATGCCGGGGCAGGCAGAGGCTTCGGTAAACGTACGTACACTGGGCATGGATCAGTACTGATATCTTTTCAAGATTAGCAAATGCCCGTGTTTGGAAGAGAAGCGAGCGGTTCTTATATTGTATAGGGTTAGATTATTGTGTAGTATATGTTTTTTTCTTCAAGTAGTACAATATGTGTATTTTGTACCAAACGTATCCCGCATCTCTGTTTTCCTTAGACTGACTCCAACAAGGAGAGCTAGTCTAAAAAGACAAAGCAAGGATTGACTCACATATACAGTAACATATGAGAGATGTGCCTTGTGTGATCTCCAACAACCATAGCCAATTTCAAGAGGCAAATCATGTCGTTTGCCGCCTCGCCTGGCGCCATCAGCCACTCGCCCCGTGACCACCGCTCGCCCTACCTCACGCACTGCCGGTCGCTCGCCCCATGACCGTAGCTTGCCCCACCCTACGCACCGCTAGTCGGCCACCCCGCGCTTGTCGCTCGCTTCGCCCCACGCACTGTCGGTCGCTCGCCTCGCGCCTACTGCTCGCTTCGCCCCACGCACCACCGGTCGCTCGCCCCATGCTTGATGCTCACTCCACACACCGCCGGCCGCTCCCCCAGGTACCACACGCCATACCTGGCCCACTATAAGGATCATGATCATTGAGGTCACCCCAAGGTATGATATTTTAGTGATGAATGACAAACATAAAATATGACTAATATCTATACGAGTGTTGTCTGTGTAGGAAACCTTTTCTACCTTATGATGATTGTTGATGGCGGCCTTGGCGATTGACGATAATAACCATAAGCATGGATGCTTGATGAGCTTGATGGAGTCCAAGGGTTGATGAAGATGGATCAAGGCTAAGGACAAGCTATGGAGCAAGTGTTAGGAACACTTGTCTTGTTGTTAGGACTTTGAGTCTATATGAAAAACTGGACTATCAAGGGGGTCTTGGTCATTTCTCTTAGGTCATGTCTAGTCGGTGATGTGCATAAATGCTCGGTGAAATCACATGCACTAGGTGACAGTGGAGAAGCCAAGGAACTGTTCAGAAAAGCCAGAAAATAAAGTCAAGCGAGGACAAAGAGTTTCAGCTTCTCGACGAAGTGACCGGATAGAGGGTTCAGATGTGATCGGACTGTACAGTCACTAAGTGGTTTTGTCCGGAGCCTACAACGAGCAGCGAGGAAACTGCCAAGTCTGGAGAGTCCTAGTGACCGGACGGTACGGTCTAGTGATCGGATAGTCCGGTCAGTAGGCATGAGACTTGGGTAGCGAGGAAGCAGCGCACAAAATGTTTCTGGACTGGAGAGAGAAATGGATCGGACAAAGAGGTGCTAGAGACCGGATGATTCGATCATCAGAAGGAAATCCTAAACAGAGGAGAAGTTGGCCGCGAGGAAGTCTGTTGGCGCAGAGTTGTAGAGACCGGACTGTATGGTCAGTGGACCGGACTGTACGGTCAGTAGAGACAACTCTGGAACAGACGAGGAAGTGGTTGCAATGGCTTTGTTTGGAGTTTCAGCGATGAAGACTGGATTGTACTGTCAGTATGGAGGCAGCTGCAGATAGAGAGCAATGGCTCTGGAGGAGCCATTCGGTGGAGACCGAATTGTCCGGTGTGGATAGTGACCAGACCGTCCGGTCAGTATATCTAGAGGGCTGTTTCATGGAGCAACGACTAGTTTGAGGTCGGAAGCCTATATAAACTCGTTGCTGGGGTCTTGGAGACTGCCTTTGGCCATTGGGATTGCTGGGAGCATCTATTGGGAGCCAAAGGGCCAAGAGAGGAGCACTAGGAGTGGATATTGGATATCTTGAGAGTGCTAGTGAGAGTAACTTGAGCATTGATGCACATCTAAGACTAGGGTGTCCTTGAGGGTGTGATCTAGGTTGTTACTCTTGGTCTATGGTGAGACCTAGACAGGTTAGATGTTGGTGATCGAGCCTATCGTGATTGGTTGTGAAGGCCGTCACACATTTGTACATGGTTTGAGACCGCCAGTGAAAGAGGCATCAATAGTGAGCATCCGTGTTGGCTCGAGGAGTCCGGCAGGTTCTTGAGGGAGGCGAGCTTGTGCCTTGGTGGCAGTAGTGACGCACACCGTGTCTTCACTCCGGGAGTGATAGTGGGCTCGTGGGCAAGAACTCCACAATGGTGGTGGGAGGGACCGGAACTCTGGTGGGAGTGGTCCAACGAGGAGTAGGGGAAGGCGCCATCCTTCCAAGACCTCGAGAAAAAATCATGAGCCATCTCTTACTCAACTCCTTACTATGATGCTTTACTTTCTGTATTTATATACTGTGCTATTCATGCTTGTGTGCTTACCTTGCTCTAGTTGACTACCTTGTAGGCTTGCATGAATAGGCTTCTTTACTTGCTAGTAGTGCTTAGCTTTCATACTTGATCACTGTGACATCCCATGTCACAAAAGGCTAATTAAGCCAACCCTAATGATAATTTGCTGGCTAATTAAAAACCTCAAGTAATTAAAATGCCAAAGAAAGGGGGAATAAAACTTTAATTCATTAAATCCCCAAAATTAGCCAAATAAGGGCAATTCACAAACATCATAAAATCCCATGAAAGTGCACCAATGTTTTTGCATATTCATATTGGCCATATTAAAAGAGAATTTTGAGGATTTTATCAAAATTTTTGGTAATCATTTAATACCCTGAACATTTCCAAAAGCAAAGTTGGATCATACAATTCCCTGGACATGCACAAAAATCTGCACGAAGTTTGGAGCAATGGAACTTGGCAAAATTTGCAAAGTATCGATTACTGTTCTAGTCAAGGAGGGGTAAACTTCTCCTTTTCTCTGGTCCACTCCCAGATCGACACCGCCGTACCCGCCACCGCCGGCCACTGCACCCACATCGCCTCCTCTCTCCACCCCATCCCGACCACTACTCTGCCTCCTACTCCCTATGCCACCGGCCATCATTGAAGGCCACCCCGCCGGTAGACCACTCCCCAGCCACCACTGATGAGGACATCACCATGCTGGATACACGTATATCATGACCTTCCCCAAGTTACAAGTCATCACCAACTCGGTCGCCACGTTCGTCTCGGATTCAGCCGACACCCCTTCACGGTTTTGATGATATCTCCCACATCCGACTTCTAAACGAGGCGTTCTTTGATGCGTTGGAAAGGGGACGACGACGCTGTCGTTTTGGTTCTGGTCCTAGCTCCAGAAGGGTCGTGAGTCATAATATGTGACCATGACAAGGTGTTGTGCCACCTATTTTGGGTCAACTTAGCCATGTATCGTGTCGGGCCTTAAGCCCATGTTGTGGGCGCCCCCCCTGGTCGCCCCAACCCTAGGACGTCTTTGTTTCCTACATAAACTCAGTAGCCGCCGTCTTTTAGTTTCGGGTTTTGTTTAGTTCAGTTTTCCAGAGAGAAACTTGATCGAATTATTGTAACTGTGGCGACAAGTCCTTTTACAGTAATCCAGGGCCCCTATTCTTGTTCCACACCACTGTGGCGATTAGTCCTTTTGTGTTCAGAGCTTGAACCTTTTCTTGTGATTCGCTTCATCCATATTTGCAATTTCAGATTGCGTGTTTATCCTCTCTTGCTTGTGTTCTCGATTTCGCTTGCAGGAACAATCAAGTTGTGCTTGGTGTAACGGGTGCGGGGTTGGATCGTGTCTGATTCAAGCTACGTCGTCGATGCCGAGTTCCCCAAATTTGAGTTTATCCCCTTACCTCTTGGAAGATCGGGCCACATATACATCAAGTGGTATCAGATTCCTAGGTTCCCCGTGAGGTATTATCGTGTTCTTCCCTTTAGATTCGTTTGTGTTCATCACCTTTTTGTCCACGAAAAAGCCTACAAAAATAATTTCCTCACCATCCCAGACATTTTTTAGCCTTTGCATAATTTAATTTCAGAGTCCGTAGTGTTGAGTTTGTGTCCTAGTCGAGTTCAGTTGCTGGTTTGAATTTGTGTTTTGATCTCCGCTACACACCACCATCACCATCGTGTTTTCCATTGAATTCATCATCATGTCACCCACCCACCACACCCACAATCCGTTGCCAACAAAAAAAATCCTACCCGATTCTGTTCCCCCCCCCCTTACCCCCTGAAACCCTATCTTGACATACCTTTGGTAAAACAGGCATAACTTTTCGCTCGTTGCTCCGATTGGGCTGAAATTTTTACAGCAGATTCTTGACTCAAAGTTGAGGTGACCCACACTGTTGGCCACCGCATTGAGGATGTTGAACAACGACCTCCACCTCAACGAGCTGCTGATGATGATGATTTTGACCGTGATGCAGACCATCTTCACCGTAATCGACACGGTATGGGAGGTAATAACAATCGTGGTAATACTGATACTTTTGTTAAGCCCAAATTTAACATACCACCTTTTGCCGGTAGTGCTGACCCTGAAGCATACTTAGATTGGGAACTTGCTGTTGAACAGAAATTTAATTCTCATTTAGTTCCTGCTGAGCATAGAGTTAGACTTGCTACTAGTGAGTTTATAGGTTTTGCTCTCTTTTTGTGGAATAATCTTTGCAATACTAATGCTGCTATACCTGCCAGTTGGCCTGTTTTGAAACAACGCATAAAATCTCGTTTTGTTCCTCCTTATTACCAACGTGATTTACGTTTGTAATTATAATCTATAACACAATGTAGTAAAACAGTAGAGGAATATTGTCAAGAATTGCTTATTGGTTTAGCACGTTGTGATATACATGACGATGATCTTGAAACTAGTGCTAGATTTTTTGGTGGTTTGAACCGTGATATCCAGAATATTGTTGACTATAAAGAGTGGAATAGGTTCAGTCAATTGTATCATATTGCTCTTAAGGCTAAACGAGAAGTACAGGGACGCCTTCCACAACAATCTTGCAGGTCCAACACTGAGCAATATCTCCAGCAACGCACTGGAGTAGAGAACTTGAAGAGTCATGTTGCTAAGCCACCAACAACAACTTTTCCACTTGCGCCTACTTCTACAGCGCAATCGTCTAGTGTGCAGCACCAACACCAGAAGAAGGTTACTACTTCCGGTACTAGGAGTGGCTCCTCCACCACCATTATTTGCCACCGCTGTAAGGGCATGGGACATGTCATGAAGGATTACCCTAGTCATCGTGCTTTCATCGCTACCGCTGATGGGTATGAAAGTTCTAGTGATGTTGAAGATGAATTTGTTCGTATGCCTAACCTTGTTGCAGATTCCACGGAGGAGCAGGAGGCTACCGCCATTGATTCTATTGCTGCCACCGTGGGCTTTCCTAGCCTCATTGTACAACGTGTATTGACCACTCGGGTGGGACAAGAGAAAGAACAACAACGCAATAATTTATTCTACATGTACCTCATTGTTGCGGACCACCGTGTTCTCACCATCATTGATATTGGGAGCTGTAACAACTTGGTAAGTTTTGATTTGGTAAGCAAACTTGGCTTGACCACACATGTACTACATCAGCCCTACCACATCAAATGGTTCAACAATAGTGGTACGGCATAGGTAACTCGATCAACACGCATACACTTTTCAGTAGGTTCTTATCAAGACTTTGCTGATTTTCATGTTGTACCTATGCAAGCATGTTCGCTTTTATTAGGCCGTCCATGGGAATATGATACGAATGCTTCCCACCATGGTAGAATAAATACATATACATTCATGCATAAGGACATGAATATTACTTTGCGTCCATTATTGCCTGCTGATATTAGAAATCATTTTAAACTGCTTGCTGAAAATACTGAGAATAAACATGATAACAAACAACTTTCTGATGTTAAACATAAGGCTATTCAGTTAAAGGGACGTGCTTTTCTTGCTATGACATCTACTGTGACTGATCTTTGTGATAATCATGATGCACCTTGCTATACTATGCTTTGTCATGATATATCTTCTATCGATGATCATGTATCTTGTACTTTGCATTCTGCTAGTACTAACCTTTTGCAGGAGATTGATGCTAAGATGGAGTCGAGGGCGACTCCAATTCAAGAAGGGGAGGATGATGAGGACATCACCATGCTGGATACACGCATATCATGGCCTTTCCCAAGTTACAAGTCGTCACCAACTCGGTCGCCACGTTCGTCTCGGATTCAGACGACACCCCTTCACGGTTTTGATGATATCTCCCACATACGATGTCCAAACGAGGCGTTCTTTGATGCGTTGGAAAGGGGACGACGACGCCGTAGTTTTGTTTCTGGTCCTAGCTCCAGAAGGGTTGTGAGTCATAATATGTGACCATGACAAGGTGCTGCGCCACCTATTTTGGGCCAACTTGGCCATGTATCGTGTCGGGCCTTAAGCCCATGTTGTGGTTGCCCCCCCTGGTCACCCCCAACCCTAGGACGTCCCTGGTTCCTACATAAACTCAGTAGCCGCCGTCTTTTAGTTTGGGGGTTTTGTTTAGTTCAGTTTTCCTAGAGAGAAACTTGATCGAATTATTGTAACTGTGGCGACAAGTCCTTTTACAGTAATCCAGGGCCCCTGTTCTTGTTCTACACCACTGTGGCGATTAGTCCTTTTGTGTTCAGAGCTTGAACCTTTTCTTGTGATTTGCTTCATCCATATTTGCAATTTTAGATTGCGTGTTTATCCTCTCTTGCTTGTGTTCTTGATTTCGCTTGCAGGAACAATCAAGTTGTGCTTGGTGTAACGGTTGCGGGGTTGGATCGTGTCTGATTCAAGCCGGGTCGTCGACGCCGAGTTCCCCAAATTCGAGTTTATCCCCTTACCTCTTGGAAGATCGGGCCATATTCACATCAACAAATAAGTCCGGTAAGCCCCCTGCATATTAGGAGTCGGTTTTAGTAAACCTTTTAACGGGTAAGTATTGCGGAGTATGTTAGATACTCATGCTTTGCGATTATATTATTTTTCAGGTTTCCCTCAAGCTACTTACTGTGATTGTTGTAACAAAGTGGTTTGGGAAGGTGAGGATCCTCATAATTGGACCATTGAATGGGTCCCTAGCTCTCCTAACCGTGATGAGTGAGCCATCACCATAGCGCCGGCATGGTTTACTTAGATGATCGACGTTGTGTTTTGTCACCTTTTCGCTTTTGCACATATATGTAATATAAACCAAGGACATATGTATTGTAATGTAATTTGAACTTGCTTCCGTTATGGCCTTTGAACTTGTAACATTATGCACTTAAGTGATGTGTCTTTGTAAATGATGAATGTTCATGTGTGATGCTATGTATGGTTACTTCGTTAATCATCTCCCGAGGCGATCCTATACGGCATACTCTATATTTCGATATAGGGTTGTCACAGGTGGTATCAGAGCCGTCTCAGGATAAGCTACACACAAATGAACATTTTAAAACTTAAGCAACCCGTTTTTACGCCTTACGGTGAGGTACGAACTAGTAGTGCCCATATAAGAGTTATTATTAGTAGGTGGCAAAGCTAACCCTGGGTTATGTTTGTTTAAATTACTTGCATCTACAGATTCTTCAACAAAGGTATGCCATTGTGCGTGGATCGGTTGCGCTGTAAATACCGAACGCCTTTTGGGTGGGCAAAGACCTGGGCTTTGATTGATGCGTGGACCGAATGCGTTTACATGTCGGCTGCCTTCCGGGTGGGCAAATACCTGGGCATAACTGTCATTGTTATTTTGGTTTATTTCTTTTCCATTTTGATGTAATGTTTCTGAAATGGATCTCTTGCAGATACACTAACCATGTGTAGTTCGTTAGAAAACGTGTGAGAGGTGTGTGTGCTACCGAAAGGATCAAGCTATATATTCGGTCAAGTTTTCTTTTTGTGAGGATGTAGGAAATCATCATATTGAGCATTTGGCATTCATGCATACCATATGCATTCATCCTTACCAAATCATATAAAAAGGGCACTAATATTGCAAACATGTGAAATGACCAAGCCTTGGGAAATTTTGAATCCCTATGGCACATAAACCGAAAGCTTGAACTCAACCGATAAGAACCGAACTTTGCCAGAAAAGTCAGTTTCACTACAATGAGCATAACTTCCTCAATTTTAACTCAATGAAGGTGAATGAATACTCTTTGGAAAGCTTATGTTTTTCTCTACAAGTTTGATTTAGGGAGTTTGTCCTAGAAAAATTTGGAACGGGATTGAATTTGGCAAAAACAGTAAGCTTTTCTGGAAAGTAAGAAATTGCCTCATTTCTGTCCCCTGTCTTTGGATGATCATAACTCCCAGAGATTTTATCGGATGGATATGTGTGAGTATGAGTTGTAAATATAAAGAAATCCTCCACAACTTTTGTAAAATGTCAAATCTTTAGTTTTGTCCAGAGGCTAAGTGTTTTTGCTCACTTCTGCGGGTTATTTCGTCAACCACAAAATTTGTCGTTGTCGGTCGTCAAACAGATCGGGAACCTCGTGTCTTTTCTTTTACCAATCAATCCTTAAGCCATTTTGAGCATGTGTGCTTAGTGGTATATTAAGTTTTGACTCACCCTTGCAAAACTTTATTCCGACAGATGGATGTTGGCAAGCTCATGAAGGACCCCGAGCACCTTGTCACCCGTATTCTCGAGTTGGAACGAGAGCATGAGGTGCTGCAGTCCACACTTGTTGCCCGTGATGCCCAGCTCGCGGAGCATGACGCTAAGGTTGCAGTTCTTGAGGACAAGCTGCACACTAGCGAGTTGGAGCGGGCCGATCTTTTCGAGCAACTCCATGATGCTCACCTCATCATTGAGAGCGATGCAAGCGATCAGTTGCAGGAGCAACTGATCCAGCGCAATGCCCAACTCACCACTGCCCAAGAGGAGATTTACTCTCTTCATGGACAGGTTACCGCTCTCTTGGAGGAGCGAAGTGAGCTACAGGCTCAGCGCGAAGAAGCTCAAGATGCGCGGGATGTCATGGAAGGGAACCTCAACGATGCTCACGCCATCATTGCACAACAAGAGCTAGTCATTGGGCATCTCCAAGCTGCCAATGGCCAGCTGAACGCCATCCTTAATGATCAGCCACCCATTCCACTTGCAGTGATTCCCTCTGATGACGCTGACTTGAGTGAGAACGGTGATTCCGGCGTTGACTACGAAGCATCCCCTGGACCGGGTGATATGGACGTGGAGTCCGATGGTGGTAGCCACGCCGAGTGACTGAGTAGTAGTACGTGTGTTGGGTGGAAATCTCGTGAGACATCGTGCTTGTATGTGGATAGTTTTAGTAATGCTAAGTTAAGTTGTAACCTAAACTCTCCGAGATCATGTGGTGTCATGTTCCGAGTGATGTAACCTAAGACTTGTCATGTACCAAAAGTTGCATCACATGTATCTATGGTTTTATCGTACTTATGTTGCCTATGGTGTTGGAATTAATGGAATTTAAGTTATCTCTTATGTCCGCACCGTTTACTTGTCAGCATTTCAATTTATGAACAATCTGAAATTTTATTTCATCGCCATGTCATAGCCTTATTATCATATTATCTCATGTGATGATCGGGCTAACATGCTTTGTTCATATGGCAGATGGTGCAAACTTGTCATGGTGGAGAAAACGTCGGTGATGCTCCCGGTGCCTCAAACGTCGGTGGAAACGGGCCGCTACCCAACGTTCCACCCATGACGGCTATGGAGCAGCTCATCCATAACCAGAACGAGATGTTCCGCATGTTCATGGAGAACATGAACCGCCATGGAGCGACAGGACCACCACCACTACAGCCTCGTGAATCCTCCTACAATAACTTTTGGGCAATTCATCCGCCCACCTTTGGAGAAGCCAGTGATCCGCTGGAGGCGGACAACTTCATTCGTACCCTGGAGTCGAAGTTCGCTCTCCTCCACTGCACCGAACAGCAGAAGCCCCTCTTTGTCGCGCAACAACTCTGTGGCTCCGTAAGTGCTTAGTGGGTCAGTTTCATTGCCGCTCTTGCCGCTGGTCATCAAGTCACTTGGATGGAATTCTGCACTGCATTTCGCGCGCACCACATCCCCGCTGGACTCATGAAGCACAAGCTACAAGAGTTCCTCAGCTTGAAGCAAGGCTCTGGAACCGTGCAAGAGTTTGCACAGAAGTTCAACTACTTGGCTCAGTATGCATTGTATCACACTGATACGGATAAGAAAAAGGATTGTTTCCGTTCGGGTCTTACCCCGAAGCTGTATGATCACTTGGCGCAAGTTACTGCTGGCACGTTCAATGACCTAATGAGTGCCGCCATTGTGCAAGAAGATGCTATCCGGGCTAACCAAGAGGACAAGAAGAGGAAACGTGCTATGGGAAGTTCATCCGGCTCCGCACCGCCCAAGTACAAGCTAGCAATCACCTCCCCGAATGGACAGAAATTGTGGGCTGCAGTACCGTCAGGAGGAGGACCTCGTCCATCATTCTCACAGCAGCACTCTCGCTTCCATGGAGGCAACCAGCAACAATCCTTTGGTTCCCGTCCTCTGCAGCAGAGTAATCAAGTGCTAAAGACCAACTCCTCGTAGTCATGCTACAATTGCGGCCGAACCGGTCACTTTGCCAAGGAGTGCCATTTCCCGAAGCGCAACCCGGGCAACAACAACAACTCCAACACTTCCGGGAACAACAACAACCACAGCAGCGGCAACAACAATGGCAGAAATGGAAGTCATCCCCAGTCTTCTACCCCCACGAACAAGAATGGCTGAGTCAACTATACCACGGTCGAAGAGATCCAAGTTGGAGAACCCATTCTCGCGAGTACATTCTCGATCAACCAACATGCTGCCATGGTTCTTTTTGATTCCGGAGCAACGCATAATTTTATTAGTCAAGCATGTGTGAATCATTTGAAAATCACCCCCACCACTATGGGAACACCATACATCATCGCATCTCCCGGTGGAAAAATAAGGGCTCATCTTGAGTTAAGAAAAGTGCCACTTAAGTTAGCAAGCAACATATACCCCACTTCCCTAATCATCTTGGATAGCCAAAGCATTGACATAATTCTTGGTATGAGATGGATGACTAGACATAAAGCCGTCTTGCACATTGAATCCCGGGAAGTCCATTTGAACTCACCCTTACATGGCCCGTCTATTCTCCGATTGCCATATCCCAAGTTGTCCACCTCTCAAGTGTGTCATGTTGAAGGAAAAGAGCTAGAAGACATTCCAGTGGTACGTGATTTTCCTGACGTATTTCCAGATGATTTGCCGGGAATGCCTCCGGATAGGGATGTCGAGTTTAAGATTGAACTCATACCCGGTATGGCGCCTATCTCTCGTAGGCCGTACAAAATAGCTCCTAATGAGTTAGCGGAATTAAAAGAGCAATTGCAAGAGCTTATGGACAAGGGTTATATCCGATTGAGTTCATCTCCCTGGGGCTGTCCCGCCCTCTTTGTGAAGAAGAAAGACAAGACCCTACGTCTATGTGTCGACTATAGGCCTTTGAATGCAGTAACCATCAAGAACAAGTACCCCCTACCTCGAATTGATATTCTCTTTGATCAACTAGTGGGTGCTAAAGTCTTCTCCAAGATTGATCTCTGATCCGGCTATCACCAAATAAAAATCCGAGCCGAAGACATTCCGAAAACTGCTTTCTTCACGTGATATGGTCTTTTCAAATATCTTGTCATGTCTTTTGGTCTCACCAATGCTCCAGCCCACTTCGTGTATTTTATGAATTCCGTGTTCATGCCAGAGTTGGATAAGTTTGTAGTTGTGTTCATTGATGACATCCTTATCTACTCCAAGTCCAAGGAAGAGCACGCCGAACACCTTCGCATTGTTCTACAACGACTCCGAGATCATCAACTTTACACCAAATTTAGCAAGTGTGAATTTTGGCTAAAGCAAGTTCAATTCTTGGGTCATGTCATTTCAGCAGAAGGAGTAGTCGTTGATCCTAGCAAAGTAGAAGATGTGCTAAATTGGAAAGCTCCGAAATCGGTCAAGCAAATTCGTAGTTTCCTTGGTTGTGCTGGGTATTATTGGAAATTTATTCCCAACTTCTCAAGCATTGCCAAGCCTGTGACCAAGTTATTGGAAAAAGATGCTAAGTTTAAGTGGAGTAGTGAATGTGAAGAAGCCTTTTAGTCACTCAAGAAGCATTTGACAACCACTCCGGTTTTGGCTCAACCCGATATTACCAAGCTGTTTGATGTTTACTGTGATGCATCCGACACTGGATTGGGTTGTGTGCTTATGCAAGAAGGCCGTGTTGTTGCCTATGCTTCACGAAAACTCCGAAAGCATGAGCAAAATTATCCCACTCATGATTTGGAATTGGCATCCGTTGTCCTAGCCTTAAAAACCTGGCGCCATTACTTGCTCGGTAACCTTGTCAATCTCTACAAAACGACCACTAGAGTCTCAAGTATATATTCACGCAACAAGAACTGAATATGAGGCAACATAGATGGTTAGAATTAATCAAGGATTATGAATTGGAAATTCACTATCACACCGGAAAAGCCAATGTGGTTGCCGATGCCTTGAGTCGAAGGGATCAATGCAATCATGCAATTGTTTGCTCTATGGAAGCTTGCCCAATTTCAGATCCAAGCGAACCAAGTCTTCGTATTGTTCCCTATGGATCCTTGTATAATGTAGCTCTTATTCCTACCCTTCGGGAAGAAATCATGGAAGCCCAAAAGAAGGACAAGGGAATGGAATATATCTACCAAAAGATAGGGAAGACAGAAGCTACATGTTTCCGACAAGACGAAGTGGAGTGCTATGGTTCAGCAACCGCCTTGTTGTTCCAAAGAATGAGGAGCTTAGAAAGAAAATTTTGGATGAGGCTCCCTTGTCCAAATACTCCATACACCCCGGTAGAAACAAGATGTACCGTGGGTTAAGGGAAAAGTTTTGGTGGACGCGCATGAAATGAGAAGTTGCTCGTTATGTTTCCGAGTGCGATACTTGCCAACGTGTCAAGGCCAATCACTTGAGAACAGCCGGTCTTTTGCACCCATTAAAAATCCCCGCTTGGAAATGGGAGGATATTTCTATGGATTTCATCGTTGGATTGCCCCTCACACCCAAGAAGCACGATTCCATCTGGGTTATTGTGGATAGGTTGACCAAATCTGCTCATTTTATCCCCGTCCATACAACCTACTCTACCAAGCAGTATGCCAAGCTCTACATCGTACGAGTCCTATGTTTGCACGGTGTGCCCAAGACTATTATCTCTGATCGAGGTCCCTAGTTTATTGCTTGTTTTTGGGAGCAACTACATGGTTGTCTTGGCACCACTCTTAGCCGAAGTTCTGCTTATCATTCGCAAACCAATGGTCAAACCGAGAGGCTAAATCAATATTTGGAGGACCTATTGAGAGCCTTTGTTCTGGACAATCGTGGAAATTGGGAAGATTGCCTTCCGTTCGCCGAATTCTCATACAACAATAGCCACCAAGAGAGTTCAGGAATGTCACCGTTTGAAGCCTTGTATGGTCACTCATGTCAAACCCCACTGAATTGGTCAGAATCAGGAGAAAGAATTACCTTTGGTCCAGACTTTGTCATGCAAGCCGAAGAGAAAGTGCGGCAAATCCAAGCTAACATGAAGGTCGCACAATCCCGTCAAATAAGTTATTCCAACAAAAGAAGACGTCCATTAGAGTTTGAAAAGGGAGATCATGTCTATCTTCGAGTTTCTCCCAACAAAGGTGTATCTCTCTTTGGAATCAAGGGAAAATTAGCACCCCGCTGCATCGGACCCTTTCCGATCACGGAGAAGCATAGCGCCATTGCTTATCGGTTGCAACTACCAGAAAATCTTGAGAGGGTGCACAATGTCTTCCATGTATCCCAACTCAAGAAGTGTTTAAAGCCTCTGATCGACGTTGTTATCTCTGACACCGAGCAATTGGAAGAAGACCTCTCCTACCCCGAATACCCTGTCCGAATCATTGATAAAAAAGACCGGGTAACACGCAGTCGCACTATCACCTTCTACAAAGTGCAATGGAGTAACCATACTGAAGACGAAGCTACATGGGAACAAGAAGAGTTTCTGAAAACCAACTTCCCGGAATTCTTGGCCTCGCAAATCCGGTAACCGCCCACGCCCCCTCTCTATTGTTCATCCATTTGCAAATCTCGGGGCGAGATTTCTTTTAAGGGGGGTGTGCTGTGACATCCCATGTCAGAAAAGGCTAATTAAGCTAACCCTAATGATAATTTGCTGGCTAATTAAAAACCTCAAGTAACTAAAATGCCAAAGAAAGAGGGAATAAAAATTTAATTCATTAAATTCCCAAAATTAGCCAAATAAGGGCAATTCACAAACATCACAAAATCCCATGAAAAATGCACCAATGTTTTTGCATGTTGGCCATATTAAAAGAGATTTTTGAGGAATGTATAAGAATTTTTGGCAATTATTTAATACCATTAAAAATTCCCTAAAGGCAGAGAAAAGCACCTCTGTTCTGGAATTTTCAGCAATTCTCTAAGCCGAATTAAAACTTAACCCCAAAAGCAAAGATGGAGCACACAATTCCCTGGACAAGAAAAAAAACCTGCACGAAGTTTGGAGCACTAGAACTTGGCGAAATTTGCAAAGTACCAATCACTATTCTAGTCAAGGGGGGTGGGGTCAACTTCTCCTTTTCTCTGGTCCACTCCTAGATCGACACCGCTGTACTCACCACCGCCGGCCACTGCACCCACATCGCCTCCTCTCTCCACCCCACCCAGCCACTTCTCTGCCTGCTACACCCTATGCCACCGGCCATCATTGAAGGCCACCGCGCCGACAGACCACTCCCCAGCCGCCACCTCCTCTCCTTTCCTTCTCTCTGCTCTCTCTTCCGCCGATCAGATCAAAAGGGGCAGCAACACACACAGCGCATCATTCCTCTCCCTCTCTGCTCACAAGCATTCCACGCATCCCCCAGAGTGACCCCAAGTCTAGGCACCGCTTCCCTCTCCCTCTCCGGTGAACCCGAGCTCAGAAGCCCTGCTTCAGACCATCATTGCCGCTGCCGTCTCCAGCAGGATCGAGGCAGCAACTCATTGCCCCCTTTCATCACAAATTGATGCACCAGCAACCCTCCTAGCCTCGCCCTAATGCTCACCGCTTGATTCGCAGAGCCGCCACCAGATTTCGTGAAGAACCGAAGTCGCCACCGTCGGAGCCGACCACCTCGCCGATGGGGACCTCCTCCGGCCACTTCCACCGACTCCTTCCTCCACGCCGTCGACCACCGTACCACGGCAAAGCTCACTGACCAGCCCCCGGCCTCTCCCCCCCCTCGGCACACGTCGCGCGATGCCAGCGTAGTTCACTCTACCGCCGCCTCTCGTCGCCGGTAGTCTCCGGTGAGCACCTCCTCTCTCCGACCGGACCCACGAAGTCGCCGCGAGGTGCTTAGCATTTTGGGGTGCATGTTGGACCCGGCCACGCTGCCGATCGGCCGCTGGCCCGAGCTCACCAGCGCCGAACGCCACGCGCCGCCGCGCGGGCGCGCGCATGCTGAGGATTGAATTAAAATTGCCAATGGCATTTCGGTAAATAAGGCTGAACTTTTGATTTAATTGAAAAATCCATATCTCCCAATTCATAAGGCCAACAATTGCAAATAAATATGTTCTGGAATCCTTGTAACTTGTACTTTGCAATGGTTAACATGAAATTCAGGGTTTTTGGATGGAATTTGGAGAAATTAAATCAAAACAAACACACCTTTGTAAAGCAAATAAATTCATAATTTATTCTGTAAAAATGATTAAATCACCAAAATCGGCATGCATGCTCCTCATGGCATATGTGACCCACTGACAAGTGGCCATATTTAATTTAGTCTTAATTTCATGGTTAAGTGCATTTCTTGCATTTTTAGTGTAGGAAATTGTATTAGTAAATGTCATGGAAATTAATTCTGAAATATTACATGCATGTCCCTTATGCTCTTATGTGTTGCTCATGTAATTAAATTCCATCCAGAGCTAATTTATTTAATTCAGACTTGTTAACTTCATATATTGCTATGAATAAATGCATAATTGTCACTTTATCTTTTTACTCAAAATGATCTTTCTGATGTTTAGGCCCTAGTACTACATTTTGTTGTCATCTTCATCATGTAATACAGTGTAGTCCTCAATGATGCCATGCCCCTATTTAGGGTAGACATAAACTAGGTTTTCGATAAATAAAACCCATATTTCTTCTAATTAGAAGTTTGTCCCCTTCAATTAAGTGGTTGTCATCCCATACTTATGAGTGCATAACCATTAATGCATGAGCATCATCTCCTTAACTTTATTTGCTAGAGTAAATTGCACAAAACTATAACTATTTGTATTATTGTTGCAGAAAACTACAACTTTTGATTTTTATTTCACAAAACTATAACTACTTTGACCTCGAGTTACAAAAAACTACAACTTTAACAAATTCCATTTTGGAGTGACCGTGGGTCTCACCTGTCAGTCTAATAGTGCCATTATGTTTCCCACATCATACGCCATGTCATCGAGATGATGTAGAAGATACAAGAACAGACCTAAAATATAGTTTCTACGTTGCCGTGAGCGTTAACATCATGAGCATAAAGTGGGAAAGAGATGCCAACATATGTGATCAACGTGCTAGCCGGATGAGGGGCACGCCAATCTTTTTACTGATGGTATTGAGTGAGGAGACGAGGTGCGAATACTGTAATTTGTTAGGCCCGACCAGCATTCCATCCCGTCAAATCTCCATCGTGATCACAAACACCGCTCTCACGATGACATGGCGTCTAACGTGGGAAACCAAATGACACTATTAGACTAATAAGTAGGGCCCACGATCACTCTACAACGGAATTTATTAAAGTTGTAGTTTTCTGCAACTCAACGTTAAAGTAATTGTAGTTTTGTAAAATATGAATCAAAAGTTATAGTTTTCTGTAACTCAAGGTCAAAGTAGTTGTAGTTTTGTGAAATAAGAATCAAAAGTTGTAGTTTTCTACAACAATGATACAAATAGTTGTAGTTTTGTGCAATTCACTCTATTTGTTAAGGAAGTGCCATGAATCATCATGCCATACATTTCATATTTGATTAGGGAACTCCATGAACCCTTATGTATTCCTCTTTATTTATGCATGTTCATTTCATATAGGGCTCGAGATCGAGGAGATAACATCGGAGCAACCCAGAGCTGAAGTGAACTTCGGCAAAGACTCTAACTACGATCACTCCCAAGGCAAGCCCTAGTGCATACCTAATTATTTTACGAGTCCTTTTTACTTTGTCACAAGCTAGGAATATTGTATTGTCCATTAAGTATAGGACTTGGATGGAACCCACTTGCATACTCCAGCAAATGACCTATAGTTAGTTTCTGTTAGTAAGACTCTCCGTTAGCAAATGCTATGCTTAAACTAGTGGAGTCAATGGTAGGTTATGGAATTACTTGAGTCAACTATGGTTCACATGAATGATGAACTTGATAAAATGGAGCACCTATCGTTGCAACTCCACGGACAAGTATTGAACAGTACCAAGTACATACCTTTATATGGGAATTGGTAAACCTAGTAACTTGGGCGCTGCATTGTTGGACGTCCCTACTCATCGATCCAGAGGTGATGTGAATGGCATGGTGGATGCACGGGTTTGAGGACCGCTGGAGAGTGCACGGGTTAAGCCTCGGATACGAAGTACTGTATCGCGGGGAGGATGTGTACTCGGGATCGATGGCCCTGGATCGACTTTATAGCAATCTCGTGAACGGTAGCCATACATGTTCCTAAATTATGCGTATGCCGTGTACTTCGGTTTTCTCCTGCAGGATGTAAATCAATTCGAATTGTCGTCCCTTTTGGTTATGAGTACCTCTTGTTCGAGCAAGGGCAATGATACTTAAGTAGAGAAGCTGCGGTTATGATTCTGAAATTTATTTATGCTATGGCTACATATTACTATGATGTATTGTTCTTTGCTTATGTTCAAGTCTTAGCAGCTAGCTAGATCCACCATAGTTATTTTCTATGATAAGCAAAGTAAAATCTTGGTTAAGGAATGAAAGTGCAGCATAGAACTAATAGGAGCTTGTTATGCAAATGACAAATAAGGCCGGTCAGCCCCCTGTATATTAGGAGTTGGTTTTAGTAAACCTTTTAACGGGTAAGTCTTGCGGAGTATGTTAGATACTCAGGCTTTGCAATTATATTGTTTTTCAGGTTTCCCTCAAGCTACTTACTGTGATTGTTGTAACAAAGTGCTTTGGGAAGGTGAAGAGCCTCAGAATTGGATCATTGAATGGGTCCCTAGCTCTCCTAACCGTGATGAGTGAGCTATCGCCATAGGGCCGGCATGGTTTACTTAGATGATCGACGTCGTGTTTTGTCGCCTTTTCACTTCCGCACATTTATGTAAGATAAACCAAGGACATATGTATTGTAATGTAATCTAAACTTGCTTTCGCTATGGCCTTTGAACTTGAAATATTATGCACTTAAGTGATGTGTCTTTGTAAATGATGAATGTTCATGTGTGAATGCTATGTATGGTTACTTCGTTAATCATCTCCCAAGGCGATCCTGTACGGCATACTCTATATTTCGATATAGGGTTGTCACAATCACTAGCATATATAGGACTTGCTTTGGCTTGATTGATCACCTTAGTATGTATTGTGCTACTCATGCTTGTGTGCTTTCCATTTGCTTGTTGATCTAGTAGCTTTGCATGAGTAGAACTTCTTGCTAGCTAGTTGTTTGCTTCCGTGTATCTTTGGTAACTAGTTTGCATAGGAGTTATATGGCCTTTGTGTGATCCACTAGTATGCTTAGGTTGTTGATCCTTTTATAGGTTCATTATCTTGCTAGTGTGATCACCACTAGGATTGTATAGGAGTTGTTTTGAGTGGTTGGTTTTAGGAATTGTCGAATTTGGTACATAGTGTGAGTTCCCGATTCACCCCCCCTCTCGGTCATTCAAGTGGTATTAGGGCCAGTTTCTCATTATAAGGCTTAACCACCTTGAGTAATGACTGTATTGAGTTGGGATATCATCCCATTCGGAGCTGGGTCATGGCTTATGAAAGGATCGCTTTAAAAGCTACCTAAATGCCATGATCCCGAATGAGTTGATGGATAATCTTGTGGACTTCGCCAATACCTTCACCGATAATCATGTGTATGATGATTGTGTGGATGTGCCTAGTACTAGTGAGTGCCTAGATTCTTCTAGTATTGACTTGATAGTTTGCTCTACTTGTGTGGCTAATGTGATGATTGATAATGATGTGTCTCTTGATTTTGCTTGCTCCTCTAGCATGACTAGTATCGATGGTGTTTGTGAGTCTCTTGTTGATCATGCTAGTAGTTCTCTTGTTGAGGAGTTCTTTGCTTTCCATGCTAATGACAATAAGGACTTACTTGACTCTCTTATTCACTTGTGAGGTATTGCGGACAGAATTGCGGCAACTTCCTTCGAGCTTCCCAAGATTGTGATAATCAAGAAGATCCTCTCCTTGCTCCTGAGTAGCAAGCTCTTCTATGTCACCCTTGACCTTCTCATGGAGAAGTGTCTCTCCATCGAGGACGTGATTGAGATGCTCTTCAAGGATGAAGAGATCACTGCAAGCATGACCGAGAGGAAGACATCCAAGGCAAACAATGAAGCATCTTCGAGCAAAGGGAAAGAAGTAGCTTCGAGCTCAAACTTCTTTGATTCCTCCACAAGATTGCCTTGCAACAGCTGCTATAACCCCTTCGGAGCAAAACCTTCACCAAGTTCATTATTGAGTGCGTCGTCAAGCTCTACCTCAAGTGCAATTCTAAGTTCTACTCCAAACACTTTGGGTGGACCAAGCATTGGCGTAGGGGGAGCACCAACAACAATGCTCAATCAATCATTTGAGATGATCAATCTCACGGCTCCGGCTCCTACACCTCCACCTCCTTCACCACAAGATCGACTATGGCACATGCGTCGAGCTCGACAACAGGAATTTTTCTTTAAGTTTGATGAAATTATGAGGAACTCTGATGATGACCTTTGTGAGACTTTCTTGAGGATTTATGATCTTGTGTGCATGATAAACTCCTTCGGAAGATAACATCAATTGAAGTAATTGACAAGCTCCTCCAATTGATCACAGCTCCTGAGAGGGGCTTCTTACTTTATGAGGTTGTCAGCCAGAGGCTTGAGCTCTAAATTGAGAGCGCAATGGAGATGGTACTCGTGCTCCACTCACAAGTGGGTCATGTGCTTGAGCACGTCACTGCCCTCTATGATCCTCCCCATCACTACATCGACCTTGATGAGATACACATGGGGGATGGTCATCGACATTGGAGGTATCGTGCTCCTCACTATCCCATCAGGAGGAGACTTCAGGAAGGGATTGCAAGAATCCCTATCTATAAGGATGGTCTTATTGTTCGATACAATGAGGTTGGTGCTAGTCAATCAAGTAATGCTTTGTATACTAACCCTTTTTCCTCTAGTGTTTGTCTTATGGCTACCACCAGGGTCAACTACAAGAGTGGAGGTACTCATTGGATTTTTGACAGTGGGAGCACTCAACACATGACCGGGAAGCCATCGATGTTCACCACCATTCATGAAGATGAAGACAGTGAGAAGGTGACTTTTGGGGATAACTCAAAGGGGAGAGTTAGAGGCTCGGGCAAGGTGGCCATCACAAATGACCTCCATCTCTCCAAGGTCCTTCTTGTGGAAACCCTCAACTTCAACCTCCTATCTATTGGTCAACTCTGTGACATGGGATTCAAGTGCACGTTTGGTGAGGATGGTGCAATGATTGAGAATGCTAAAAAAAGGCTAGTGTTTCATGAAGTGAGGCATGGGAACTTGTATGTCATGGACTTCAAATCAAGCAATATGCCACCAAGCACTTGCCTATCACTATGGCATCCAAGGGATGGTTGTGGCATAGAAAATTGGCACATGTTGGAATGAATCAGCTCAAGAAGATTGTCAAGAGGAATCTAGTTAAAGGAATCAAGGATGTGACCTTTGAGAAGGACAGACTGTGCAGTGCTTGTTAGGCTGGAAAGCAAGTTGCATATTCACATCCCACCAAGTCTTTCATGTCCACATCTCAACCACTAGAGCTCTTGCACATGGACTTGTTTGGGCCAACACACTACAAGAGTATGGGAGGCAATCTCTATTGCTTGGAGATTGTTGATGACTTCACGAGATACACTTGGACCTTCTTTCTTGTGGACAAATCTCAGGCCAGTGATATCTTCAGAAAGTTTGCTAGAAGGGCAAAGAATGAATTCAAGGCTAGCATTGTGAAGATAAAAAGTGACAATGGGACAGAGTTCAAGAACACAATAGTGGAGGAGTACTGTGACAAGAAAGGGATCAATCATGAATTCTCCGCTACATATACTCCTGAGCAGAATGGAGTAGTGGAGAGGAAGAATAAGACACTCATCACTCTTGCTCGTGCCATGTTGGATGAGTATGGAACTCATGAGAGGTTTTGGGTGGAGGCAATCAACACAGCCTGCTATACCTCCAACTGTGTCTATCTCCATCAGTTATTGAAGAAGACACCATATGAGCTATTGGTGGGACAGAAACCCAATGTTTCCTATTTTTGAGTCTTTGGCTGCAAGTGTTATATTCTCAAGAAGAGGAGAAAGCCTGAGAAGTTTGAGAGCAGAACTGATGAAGGCATTCTTGTTGGGTACTCAGGAACATCTAAAGCAAATAGGGTCTACAACTCAGCCATAGGTTGTGTGGAAGAATCCTATGATGTGCAATTTGATGAGTCAAATGGTTCTCAAAAGGAACATGAATTTTATGAAGTGAACATTAAGGATGAGCCTATGAGGGAAGCTTTGAGGAACATGCCCGTGGGTGTGGTTTTACCCGACGAGGCCAAGGATGGTGATATTGATGATCCCTCTACTCCACCACCTCAACCAACCTCTTCCTCTAAGGTGCAAGAACCAACCTAAAATGTCACAAATACACCCGCTAGCTCCTCCCAAGATTCATTGAGAGTTCACCCACCAAATGATGAGGAAACTTAATGAGAAGTGAGCCTATCTTCCCCACATACTTCACCACAAGCCACTTCTCCTAGCTCTTCACAAGATACCCTCCCATCCACCTCAAACTCTAAGTCCAAAACAAGAAAGCACAAGAGTGACCCTCCCACCTCTCTTAGGATCCAAGAAACTCATATATCAAGAGAGCAAGCAACCCATGATGCACGAGATACATCACCTAGACCTCCTCCCACTCAACAAGAACATCATCCTAGACTTAAAGCCATAAACAAGGATCATTCTCGTGACTTGATCATTGGGAGCCCATCTCAAGGAGTGAGGACAAGGAGAAATCAATACAAGCCAAACTATGTGAATGAAGAAATTGATGAAGGAAGTGATGAGGAGGCAAATGTTGTTATTGAGAACTTCTCGTTTGTCTCCATGATTGATCCCACAACAATGGAAGAAGCAATGAATGATCACATGTGGGTTATTGCCATCCAAGAAGAATTGAACAACTTTCAAAGATGCAAAGTGTGGAAGTTAGTGTCAAGACTTAATGGAGGTACGGGTCATCCCACATGTGACGTCGACTCTCATAGATGAGCTTCTTCTTGTTCTCCCCTGGTGGTACATAGCCTATAACAATCAAATTCACAATGTCTGCATACCAAGGGTTGGAGTTCGTCACTTGCTATCGAGACTTATTCTTGGTAATATATTTATAGGGCTACGTCGGGACTAAGAAATACGATGGTTGAGACACAAGACGCTGAGTTATACAGGTTCGGGACCTCTCGATGAGAGTAAAAACCCTACGTCATGTGTTTTGTGGTTGTATTGCAATGAATTAGGTCCCCTCTATGGGGAGGTCCCTGTCGCCTTATATATCTGGTCGGCAAGGGGGTACATGAAGAGTTCTACTCGTAGTCTACAAGGATTTACATAGAAAGTCTATCTCTAATTGCCTTATGCTCCAAGCTGACTCGGTCGGTTCCCTTATGGTGGGCCACCCAGTCGTCGACCGACTTTAGGCCTTACTGTAGATACCCGTAGGGTAAGCATTCCACAGCAGCTCCCGAGTGCTTTCTGATTTTGAGCTGTGACTTGCTGAGTGATCTTCAATGTTATGTGAATGGGTCACAAATTAGGAAGACCTCTTGATTGAAGTTCCTGATAGATCCAGTGCGCCGACTAGGTGCACCTGATCAAGTATAGCCCCTGACTCTTGTATGATTTAGGAGACTAACAAATAATGCAAGAGTCTAATTATATTATCTCTTAACATTTTGTTATGTACATAGTTTGCTCAAGCCATCAAGTATAAACTGTTTCAACCCCTAATCATCAAATTAGAGGATCGTTCTAACATGCCGACCGATGGCTTATAAGGCCGAGTGATAAACACTCTATTTTGAGTGATTTATTGATTTTACCATGACATCAATCATGTTATGGTCTATGTAAATCGTATGACTTCAATCATAAGATAGTACTAAGCTATAATGACATCAATCATAAAACAACCTTTCCTTGATAAATCATCACTCAAATTATAATAAGTTTACTTTGAGAATTAAATTACTAACATCAATCATGCAATTTATATCTTGTAAACTCATATCCGTACGACCATCAAGTCCTTTTCTATATGATTATCAAATCACATAGGTACGAGAAATATTTTTAAGTGGATTTGCCACTGCTTCTCATCACAGAAGCCCCCAAATTATCTCTCAAGGTTAACAACTTTTATTCTTTTTAAAGAATTAATCCCTTAAAAAAAATTTACTTTCACTAGACAAAAAAGCCTGTCATTGTGCGGCCATACAAGCCCATGGGACCCTTGCGACTAGGTCAAAAGGCAATGGTATAAAAGGGAACTGAGGGTTGTTGACTCAAGTCCACGCTGCCATCCGCATGCATAGTGTTTCGTCTTCCTTGCGCCTCCCCTGTTCTTGCGACTCCTCTATTCCCAGAGCTAGGGTTAGCGCTTTCACCTGTCGCCGCTGCAGGCCCTCATCGCCATCAAGCCCCCACATTTTGGCTAGGATCTAGATCCACCACCTTGCTTCATTTCTCAAAAATGACTCGCAAGCCATCCAAGAAGGCCGCCATTGCCGCTGAATCTTCATCCTCCGAGCTTGTCACACCCGGTTTCAACAACCGAAACCGAATGCATTTGTATGCGTGCCCAGGATCAAGTTTTCACGCACACATGACAATTATTGTGATAAAAGAACAATATCTTTATTAAAACAATAATATTATTACAACAATGACCCGTAGGTCAAAAAGAAAAGATTACATTGCAGCGGAATAAACTAAGTGTTGGCGTCCTTCAGCTCCCACAGGAAGTCGACCGGAAGACCGCATGCCTAGTCTCCTCCATCGTCTTCATAGTGTACCATCCTTCTCCTATAGCTAAGCAGCAATGTGGTATATAGCAAGGGTGAGTACGTGTCATACTCAGCAAGTGGGGGAAAAGATGAAATGGGGCTAAACAAAAGGAAGGCTTTAAAGTGGTTTGTTGCATGAGCTTTTAATTTCCTATGCATCCTAATTACTAAGTGGGGTCATCCCAACCCTCAATCCACAAGGTACTATCCAAGCCAAGTCCGACATCATCCACCAACCATTCCAACCATCCCAACCATTCCAACCCATAACCAACTAATCTTGTGAGGATTCCAGGGCGCTCTTGACCGTGAGCACGGCTATCATGATAGTTTGATACTCTGTAGAGTTTGTACCACTTTACCCACAAGTCGTGATTTCATCCCCTATTGCCAGGTGGACTAGAGTCTCCATGTTGCCATGCCGGCCAAGCACTAGCACACTTCCTTAGGTGTGCGGCCAGGAGATCACTACGAGGCTTTTACAAAGGGTCTCCAAGTACATGCTAGCCTCTAAGGTTTCACTCCCGTCCATAAGTGATAGCCCATCACCAAGCAGCTCATCACCCCAGGAGCCCCCTCTTAAGCCATTTGGATACAAGGACAGTCCTCTTGACTTCCATTCCCTGCTCCACCAAATGCTGCACCAACACTAGGAGAACTCCTAATTAATTAGCCAAGCTATTCCATAGCAGCCTTGTGATGGCACTGTTGTCCTAGGTTACCGCTACAACAACCGGGTCCTAGGATCTACAACAATCCTACCACCACCATTCATGTGCCCACGGCACCACATCCATTACATCCGGCTTGCATAGATCCCTAAGCCATGTTGCTAACAGAATTATCATTTCCACCCATGGAGTGACACGGTTCATTAATCAACATTTATATCAACCCAACATCCCACAAGTGACCTAAGCATTATCTACCCACAACCAACCAACTAGTTCTAGGCAACAAGGAAACAGATAAAGCAATACTAGGGAAACCCTAACAATAGGTACCCATTCAATTGACACAAGCATGCATTTCTACAATTAATGTTATAATAGGTACAAGATGCATCAAGGACACATGCCTAGAAATGGATGTTGCTGCTCAGGTCTTCATGTCGTGCTCTTGTGATTCCAGGAACAACCCATTCCCTAATTAACGTCACACAGGCACAACATACACACGATCATATAAACAAACTAAGAAACAGTACACCAAACAATAATAAAATACTATAAAAGCAATCCCAAAAGATGGTACGCATTTCTATGGTCACGTGAGTGCAAGAATCATCTAAATCGGAATTATGAGTAAAAAGTTACGAAGGTTTGAAGGTACAAGGTTAAAATAGTAAAATTAGCAAATTACTGTAAGACAGTATAAATAAATAATATTAATCACTATGATCACATTGGCGCAAGAATTACTTAAATCCGGGCTACGGTTGAAAAGTTATGAAGGTTTGAAGTTTTAGGGCTAAAATGGTAAAAATAGGTAGGTTTAGGGACCTAAAAGTAATTTTAGAAAAGTATAGGGACTTAATTGTAAAATAACAGGGTGAAAATATAGTTTACAAAAAGTTTAGGGACTAAAATGTAATTTATAAAAAGTTCAGGGACTAAAGTGTAAAAAGATAGGGCTAGAATATAATTCAAAATAAGTACAGGGGTGTTTTTATAAAATTCAGGGGCTAAAATATAATTTAGGAAGAGGCTAGGGCTTTTCTGTAAAAATTACAGTGCTAAAACAATTTTAGGGGCCAAAAAATAATTAAATAAAGATTTTGGATAAAAATTAGGTCATAAATATAGTTTTAATAAAACTCAGGGACCTATTTGCAATTCTCTAAAATTATAGGGACTAAAGTGTAAAATATTAGGACTGAAAAATAATTACCAAAAAGTATAAGGTCGTTTTTACAAAATTTTAGGACTTAAACATAATTTTATTTAAGTACAGGGGCCTAAGTGTAAAAAGACAGGGCTAAAAATATAATTAAAATTAAGCTCAGGGGTTTCTCTATAAATTTCCAGGGTCAAAATAAATTTTAAGAAAATATCAGGGCTAAAACATAATTAAACTAAGGTTTTGCTAAAAATTTGGACAAGAAACTAATTAGGTCAAAGCTTAGGGGTTATGCGCAAATCTACCAATTACTAGGAATTTACGGAATTAAATTAAAACCTAAAATCTATGGACCGGGTCTATGGTTTCTGTTGACCAGGGTTGACCAGGGGGTCTATGGTCCACGGTGGACCAGAAGATACCCTTTCGGGGTAATCTAATCTGGACCGTTGATCAAAGGATCGACGGCCAGATGGAGTTTCGGCGGGGTGGTGGTTGCCGGCGGCCACTAAAGGCGGCGGCACGACGGCAGAGCTCGCCGGAGTTGGCCGGATCGGCGCTCCGGCGGCCGGAGCTTGGTGCAAAGGGGTGCAAAAGTGAGAGGGGGACTCGGGGGCCTCACCGAGGGGGTTCGCGCACGACGCGGAAGATCGAGGAGGCGTCGCGACGAGAGGCGGCATTGGCGGGTCTCCGGCTGCATCGGGGATGCGTCTCTGGCATTGATTCCCATTGCGAGGGGGACGACCGGGGGTGGCTCGGCGCTGTGGACCTCGGCAGCGGGTCCGGAACCTCTGGTGCGGCGGCAGGCACGCTGGCCTCAAGCTCCGAGGCTCGACCATGGCGGACAGCGGCACGGGCATGCGGAGCGCGACGGCGGGAGGCGGCGGCGGCAAGGGAGGCCAAAGGGGGGGGTGCGGAGGAGCAGGTCCCATCCTATTTATGAGCGCGGTACCCTAGGATTGTCGGGGGGGGGGGGGGGCATGCATGCCAAGGCTGGCAGCGACTAGGGTTTCAGACGGGGTGGCGCGGCGGCTGGGCTGAGCGGGCTGGCTGGGCCGAGGCGGCTTGGCCAGGGGAGGGCGGGGTGGCTGGGCCACCGCTGTCCGAGCAGGCCGAGTGGAGGGAGGAGGAGATGGGCCGTGGGTGGGGGTTTGGCCCAAGCTAGGGCAGGCCGAGGGAGGGGGAAAGGGAGGGTTCGGGTGGGCCAGAAAAGGGATTTCAGCCTAGAGTGGCTTGGGTTCTGTTTTCTCTCTTTCTCTTTTCTATTTCCTATTCTATTTTCTATCCAAGCCAAAAATAGTTTTGACTTTTAAAATACATTTTTCACACATAAAAACCTAGTGCATGTAATTCGGCATGAATGCAACAAACAAAATATTAACAACCTAAATTAATTTATTTAATTTAGAAAATAGCTCTTTTGCCTGAAATAAATTATAATGATCTAATTATCTAATTAATTTAAAATAAAATTTTAATTTATTATAAAAAAATGTTGAAATTTAGTGGAATTGGGTCACAAACCAAAATTTGAAATTTTGGGGTGTGACAGAGCTGGAGATCCCGGACCAACTTCACGAGTTCTCAAGGAGCAGCATCTCCACCGCCGATCTAGATAAGATGGTGGTGGATGGCATTCTTCCGGAGTAGGTGCGCATCGACTGGAAGGTACAGAAAGAATCTCGCCCTCTCCCACTCCATAAGCAGATTGTAGTTTTTCGCTCGTTTTTCGAGCATGGCTTCGGAGTTCCCTGCAACAGCTTCCTGCACGGGCTCCTCTTCTTCTATGGGATTGAGCTCGTCAATCTCAATCCCATCTCTATCCTCCACCTTGCCATCTTTGTACACATGTGTAAAGCTTTCCTGGGCATTCTCCCCCACTTCACTCTGTTTCGCCATCTCTTCGTCCTCCGACCGCTACCTGCCAAGGACAACCAAGTCGCCATAGGTGGAGTTGGTTTCTAGTTGCGCAAGAAGGAGGCCTACATTCATGTCCCATTGAAGACCGGGAATAAGAACTGGAAGGATGAGTGGTTATACTATGACAATCCTCCTCCTGTTCTCACTGACTTGTCTGGTGTGAAAGCAATTCCCCAAGCAAGGTGGTCAGACAAACCTGACCTATTGTTGAATCAAAAATCTTCACGCGTGACTTGGAAGATTTGCTTAACTCCAGTGCAGGTTCAATACGAAAAACCGGGGCGTGCCAGTCGATTTTCCCTGCAAATTGACAAGGAGACAGATAGTCAGATAACGCGGGTCACCGGCCCAGGACAGGCCGATAAAGAAAGCCAATAATCACTGTTCATGAGATCAGTCGATACTATTATGTGAATAAATAAAAAAAGAAAATAAAATAATCGGCTGATTATATCAGCTCATCGGCAATATTTAATTCAATAAACAATATTAAATCATAAAAGCCGACGAAGAATCAAGTTGACTGGCCAGAGTCGATAAACCTACAGTATTCGTGAAGCAACTGGCCAGGTAGACGTGAAGGATCAAAGTCGATAGAGTTGAGTCAATAATTTTCTAGTAAACATGCATGTACTCGCTCCGCCGATGGTGTCAGATCGATAGATCTAGTTAGCTGGTATTGCAAATATGCATGTAAATACAGATCTAACTTATCTCAAATAAAGGGGGCAAATGACTATCACAGTGAAAGCTATAATCAATTAAGTACTAGAAAGTCGATTGAAATGAGATAACCTATCGGCTAAACATCCCGACAGAACCCTATCGACTTCACCTATAAATAGGTCATGATGTAGATGAGGCCCCATCTTCCGAGAAGTAATGGATAAACTCGACTTATGGAGACTCAGTGTTGACGATCTGGCTTGAATCAGACACGATCCAACCCCGCAACTATTACACTAAGCACAACTTGATTGTTCCTGCAAGCGAATCAAGGACACAAGCAAGAAAGGATAAACATGCAATTAGAAATTGCAAATATTGATGAAGTGAATCATGAAGAAAAGGTTCAAGCTTTGATCATAAAATGGCTAATTGCCACAGTGGTGTAGAACAAGAACAGGAGCCCCAGATTACTATAAAGGGAATTGTCGCCACAGTTACAATAAATCAATCAAGTTTCTCTCTAGAAAAACTGAACTAAACAAAACCCGAGTCTAAATGGCGGCAGCTACTGAGTTTATGAGGGAACCAGGGCTTCCTAGGGTTGGGGCGACCAGGGGGGCGCCCACAACATGGGCTTAAGGCCCAACACGATACAAGGCCAAGTCGACCCAAAGTAGGTGGCGCAACACCTTGTCATGGCCACACAACATGACTCATGACTCTTCTTGGAGCTAGGACCAGAATCAAAATGATGGCGTCGTTGTTCTCTTGCAACGCATCAAAGAATGTCTCGTTTGGACATCAGATGTGGGAGATATCATCAAAACCGTGCAGGGGTGTCGGCTGAATCTGAGACGAACACGGCGACCGAGTTAGTGATGACTTGTAACTTGGGGAAGACCATGACGTGTGTGTATCCAGCATGGTGATGTTGTCATCATCCTCCCCTTCTAGAATTGGAGTCGTCCTCGACTCCATCTCATCAGCAATCTCCTACAAAAGGTTAGGACCAGTAGAATGCAAAGTACAAGACACATGATCATTGATAAAAGATATATCACGACAAAGTATAGTATAGCAAGGTGCATCATGATTATCACAAAGTTTAGCAACAGTAGATGTCATAGCAAGAAAAGCACCTCCCTTTAACTGAATAGCCTTATGTTTAATATTAGAAAGTTTATTGTTATCATGTTTGTTCTTAGTATTTTCAGCAAGCATTTTAAAATGATTCCTAATATCAGTAGGCAATAACGGACGCAAAGTAATATTCTTGTCTTTATGCATGAAAGTATATGTATTAGTTCTACCATGGTGTGCAGCATCTGTATCATATTCCCATGGGTGGCTTAATAAAAGCGAACATGCTTGCATAGGTACAACATGAAAATCAGCATAGTCTTGATAAGAACCAACTGAAAAGTGTATGCGTGCTCATCGAGTTACCTGTGTGGTACCACTATTGTTGAACCATTTGATATGGTAGGGATGACGTAGTGCAGGAGTTGTCAAGCCAAGCTTAATGACCAAATCAGAACTCACCAAGTTGTTACCGCTCCCAATATCAATGATGGTGAGAACACAGCAGTCTGGGACAATGAGGAACATGTAGAACAAATTGTTGCATTGATGTTCTTCCTCTTGTCCCACTTAAGAGGTCAACACACGCTATTCAATGAGGCTAGGAAAGCCCGCGGTAGCAGCAATGGAATCAATGGCGATAGTCTCCTGCTCCTCCGTTGAATCTGCAACAAGGTTAGGCATACGAGCAAATTCATCTTCAGCATCACTACAACTTTCATACCCATCAGTGGTAGCGATAAAAGCACGATAACTAGGGCAATCCTTCATGACATGTCCCATGCCCTTGTAGCGGTGGCAAATAATGGTGGTGGAGGAGCCACTCCTAGCACCGGAAGTAGCAGCCTTCTTTTGGTCTTGGTGCTGCACACTAGACGATTGTGCTTCAGAAGCAGGCACAAATGTAAAAGGTGTTGCTAGTGGCTTAGCGACATGACCCTTCGAGTTCTCTACTCCAGAACGGTGTTGGATAGATTGCTCAGTGCTGGACCTGCAAGATTGTTGTGGATGGCGTCCCTGTACTTCTCGTTCAGCCTTAAGAGCAATATGATACAATTGATTGAACCTATTCCACTTTTTATAGTCAACAATAGTCTGGATATCATGGTTCAATCCACCAAAGAATCTAACACTAGTTTCAACATCATCTTCATGTATATCACTACATGCTAAAGCAATAAGCAATTCCTGATAATATTCCTCTACTATTTTATTACTTTGTGTTAAAGATTGTAATTTCAAACGTAAATCACGTTGGTAACAAGGAGGAACAAAACAAGATTTCATGCATTGTTTCAAAACAGGCCAAGTGGTAGGTATAGCAGCATTAGTATTGCAAAGGTCATTTCACTAAAAGAGAGCAAAACCCGTAAACTCACTAGTAGCAAGTCTAACTCTATGCTCAGCAGGAACTAAATGAGAACTAAATTTCTGTTCAACAACAAGTTCCCAATCTAAGTATGCTTCATGATCAGCACTACCAACAAAAGGAAGCTTGTGAAATTTGGACTTAACAAAAGTATCAGTATTACCACAATTGTTATTACCTCCCATACCGTGTCGATTATGGCGAAGATGTTCTACATCATGGTCAAAATCATCATCATCAGCAGCTCGTCTCTCGTGCTGAGGTGGAGGTCATTGTTCACATCCTCAATTCGGTTGGCAACAGTGTTGATGTGGCCCATCAACTCGGCAAACTTTGTTTCGATGAATGTACACTGGTCCGCAAGAAGCTTCGTTAGCTCGACCTTGGACACACAATCATTGAAGTCTATAGGGGACTCTGACTCTCCAGTTGTTCCTTTACCTGACATGGCTAAAAACAAAAGACAAGACTACACAAAAGGATTAGCCCTATCAGCTAGCAGCTATCCCAACTCTTGCTATCTCCCCCTTTGGCAACAAGCACCAAAAAGTGGAAAAGATGAACATCTACACGCCCGTCCTCTTAAGGCTTTGCTCTGGGCTGCTCCTGTGCTGGATCCTGCTGTGCTCCCTGAGCCTATGCCGCCTGAGAATCCAGCTGCTCGAAGAAGTCAAGGTCTACAGGCGACTCAGACCTTCTATCCTATGCTGCTGGAGTTACTGTGGAAGTCTCCTGAGCTGAAGTCTGGAGAAGTATGAGATCTGCCACGTCCTGCTGAGTGAAACCTCCACGGACTAGATCCTCTACTACCTGAGGAGTGAGCAAGCTCACTGTAGTAGTAGGAAGGGGAGCTGTAGCTGACTCTGGGGCGGTTTAGGAGCCTGCATGGGTAGTGTGCACAATGTCTCAGAACAGACTCCTGACCGGTACATGCTGGGAGCTGGAGGGTCCTACCATCTGCAAGGTCAACGAGTGAGAAGGTGAGACAAACAGCGCAGATACGGAGAACGCTGACACAGGGGAGAACTGAGCTGTAGGAAGTGTGTGTCCTGCTCCCCCTATCGGTAGAACCCCTGAGATAGACAACCCACTAGGCTGAGCTGTCATCAAAGCTGTGAAGGGTCCCGACTGAGTTGGCAACTGCTGGTACTGAGGCGGTGCTAAATGTCACACCCGATTTTAAGGCCAAAACCAAATGCTTTTGTATACATGCCAAGGATCAAGTTTTCACACATACATGACAAAAGTGAAGTAACAGTAAATAACCAATGTCATTATTATTAAATCATATCGATATTACATAGTCTTGAATACATCAAGAAGATAAAAGAAAACAACGGAAGACTCCATAACGCCACAGGCAGTCCATCGGGGGTCGCACGCCTAGTCGTAGTAGTCCTCATCCACGTAGTTCATCTTGCCAGCGTGATCTGAGCAGCAGTGATATAACAGCAACAACATAAGGAAAACTAAAATGCGTGAGTACATAAAGTACTCAGCAAGTGGGGGAAAGTAATGACATGCAGGCTAAAAACAAGAATAAGCTTGACACGGGTTTACTGCACTATGCATCCTATGACTCAATTATACAAGCATACTATTTACTAGGTGAAGAGTATCCCAACAGGTGAACCACCTGCCCAACACTATCGGTTGCCCACCAATAGCAAAACTATGAGTTACCCACTCATACCAGAACACTACAGGTTACCCACCTGTAGTACCACCCAAATCTGGTTACCCACCAGATTCACCCGAGTATCCATCTAATCGTGTCAGGATCCAGCCGCTCTTGACTGTGCATGACTATTATAACAGTTTTACACTCTATAGAGCTTGCACAACTTTACCCACAGGTTGGTGATTTCATCACTATTTAGTGACTAAAGTCTCCCTGTTGACAACACACTACCATAGGTGTAAGGCCAATAGATCACCACATGATCTTTCAAAGCGCTTCCCAGCTTGCAAAACGTCCACGCTAAGGTTTCACTGATGCGGGATTAACCATCCCAACAGAGGCCCCCTCTGGTGCCGTGGCTAGAAGTAACCCTTCATCACCTGAGGCCGAAAGTAACCCTCTCGTCCTCCTTCCTCGAACGCCCGCAAAACTGGGAGGACAACTAATACTAAACCATGCCTACCCATATCAGCCCTGTGCTTTGCACTGTTTTCCTAGGTGGCCACTCCACAAATTTGGTTTGTATGACCAAAAGTAGGCACTACCACAAACCAAACAGTACATTACCCATACTTATGCATACCCGCACCATCCTCAACATCCTCCTGCTTGGGTCATCTAAATTACCCAAATGATAATTAGGTTCAAGTGAATATTAGTCAAGTTTATTATTATTCAATTTGAATCCCCCAAAGTACTGCACTAGCATGACGTACCCAAAGTGCCGTACACTATACCATAACCTAGGCGACAAGGAATAATAAGGAAGGATAAATGACACGAGATTCAATTTTAGACAAGCATGGATGAAAAATAAACTAAAATCCTTAATAGGTGCAATATGGTCAAGGACACTTGCCTTGTTCTCCCGCTGGCTGCTACTCAAAATCAAGATCCTGGAAATTCTGGAGCTGCTCCTCGTCTAATATCGATAAATACCACAAAAGTAAAACACAAACAAACAAGGAACAGTACACCAAACATTTCCTAATCAGTATGAAAACAGTACTAAAAGATGGTACGCGTTCCTACGATTCCATGAGCACAAAAATCACCTAAATCGGAGTTACGATTAAAAAGTTATGCTAGTTTAAAGTTATAGGGGCTAAAAGGTAAAATCACCTAATCATTATTTATATTAAGTATAGGGGCCTAAGTGCAAAAAGTTAGGGCTAAAAATATAATTTAATATAAGTACAGGGGTGAAACTGTAAATTTCCTAGGCCAAAATAATATTTATGAAAAAGTCAGAGGGCTAGATTCTATAGAAAATTTGGATTAAAAACTAATTAGGGGAAAACTGAGGGGCCTAAAAAGAAAAGAACCATTATCCTGGAATTTATTGGAATTAAAATAAATGCTAAAAGGGTGTGGACTGGGTGCATGGATCCACGGTGGACCAGGGGTCATACCCCTTCGGGCTTTTAATCTGACCTGGGGTCATACCCCTTCGGGCTTCTAATCCCGAAATCAACGGCTATTGGGGGGGGGGGGTCAGGTGTGGGTGGCGGCCGACAGTGCTAGGTGAGGCTCACCAGAGTTCGCCAGGGGCGGCGCTCCAGGTGTCGTTTTCTCACCGCGCGAGAACGGGGAGAGAGAGGGGAAGCCGGGGTTCTCACCGCAGGATCACGCGCGGCTGGGGAGGGCCGGGAGTGGGTCCTCGACGGACACCGGCGGTGTTGGCAGTCGATGCTCGTCGGGGAAGGGCCCTGGGTCGTGGAATTTGGGAGAAAATGGAGGGGAAAGAGGCGGTGGGGAACGGGCGACGCTAGGGTGAGTTTTATAGGGCAAAATGGGGAGGGGAGGTGACGGATTGGAGCTAATCGTGGTAAATGGTCGACGGCGGCAATTTGATGCAATTGCACGCTTGAGTGCGCAATCAAAGCTGGCAATAGGTGGTGGTGGGGGGGGGGGGGGGGTGGGATGGGAAGAGGAGAGGTGTGCGGGTGCTACTGGGGTCGGTTTCAGGAGCCGTGGAGACGCGATGTGAGCGGGTGGTGGCGGCAGTTTCGTCGGCCGTCGGTGGGGAGAGAGAGAGGGTGGAGGTGGGGGATGACATGCGGGACCGGCCTGTCAGCAGCTGGGGGCGGGGGCTACTAGGCTGAGCTATGTGTTGGCCTGGCGGGTGCGAGCTAGGCCGCATGGTTGCTGCGCCTGGCTAGGCCGAAAGAGAGAGAAGAGCAGGAGAAGAGGGGGAGTGGGTCGCGGGGGAGAGAATTAGCCCAAGGCCGAAAAAGAGAAAGGGGAGGGAAAGAGAAATGATGGGCCGGGGGGGGGGGGGGGGGGGGGGAAGATGGCCCATGAACCAAGAAAAATTCCTTTTTCTTTTTCTAATTTCTGTTTTTAATTTCTAAGAAAATCTAAAATGATTTCTAGTCGAATTTTGAAATAACTTTGCAAGCAAATAATATTCCTACGGTAATACTATTCTAGCATGAATGCAACATCACATAAAATAATTAATTACTTAATTAAATAAATCAAGAAAATTATTTTGTAACTAAAGAAAAATATTAACACACTATAAATTAGGAAAAATTAATAATTTGCAAAATATGAAAAATAGGGTGTTACAAACCTACCCCCCTTAGGATGAATCTCGCCCTCGAGATTCAGGCTGGTCGGAGAAGAAGTCTAGAAAATCTGCCTTGAGTTGATCTTCTTGCTCCCAAGTGGCTTCTTCTTTCGTATGTTTGCTCCATTGCACCTTGCACATATGATACTTCTTGTTCCTCATGACTCTTTCTGATATTTCTAGAATCTTGACGGGATACTCTTGATAAGTAAGATCTTCGCCAATATCCAACTGTCCTATAGGCATTTGTTCCTCTGGAACTCGGTGACACTTCCACAACTGTGAGACGTGGAAAACATCATGCACATTCGACAGTTGTGGTGGCAGTTCCAACTAATAAGAAACTTCACCTCTTTTCTCTATGATCTTGAATGGACCAATGTACCTTGGTGCAAGCTTTCCTCAAACCTTGAAACAGTGAAGTCCTCTCATTGGAGACACTTTGAGATAGACATAATCACCAACTTCAAAGCTCAAGTCTCTTCTTCTATGATCAGCATAGCTCTTCTGTCTAGACTGTGCAAGCTTCAAATTCTCCCTGACAATATGAACTTGTCTTTCACCGTCTCGGAGAATCTCTAGCCCAAAGAATTGATTCTCACCAGTCTCATTCCAGAACAAAGGAGTTCGACATTTACGTCCGTATAAGTCAAATGGAGACATCTTTAAACTTTCCTGATAGTTGTTGTTGTAGGAGAACTCTGTATATGGCAGACATTTTTCCCAACTCTTGCTATCTTTGAGTGCACATGCCATCAACATATCCTCAAGAATTTGGTTCACCCTTTCCGTCTGTCCATCCGTTTAGGGATGATAGGCTGAACTAAAATTCAGCCTTGTATCCATGCACTCATGTATCTTTTCCCAAAACATTGAGGTGAATTGAGTTCCTCTATCAGACACTATCTTCTTTGGTATTCCATGCAAACATACTATCTTGGAAATATACAACTTTGCAAGTTTGGGTCTGATGTATGTGGTCTTGACAGAGATGAAATGAGCAACCTTGGTCAAGCAATCCACAATAACCCATATCGAATCATATCCAGCTTGTGTCCAGGGTAATCCCACCATAAAATCCATGCAAATTTCTTCCCATTTCCATTTTGATATCTTCAAGGGTTGCAAGAGTCCTACAGGTCTTTGACGTTCTGCCTTGACTCGTTGGCAAGTGTCACAGAGTGCAACATGTTCACCCACAGCTCTCTTCATTCCGTACCACCAGTATCGACTCTTGAGGTCATGATACATTTTGGTACTTCCTGGATGAATGGAGTAAGCTGAATCGTGGGCTTCTCTTAATATCAACTCCTTGATCTCCTTGATATCAGGCACACACAACCTTTTCTTATACCATAAGGTTGCTTCATTATCTACTATGAAACCTGGAGCTTTGTCCTTCTCAATTAGTTGCTTCATTTCTTGAATTTTAGCATCTTCAAGTTGTCCTTTATGAATGTCATGCTCCAGATCTAAGTCAACTTCCATTGCAATGACTTCTATGTTGGATACCCATCCAAGGTTAAGCTTCTGAAATTCTTCACAAAATTCAGGTAGCAACTCTTGTGTTGATAACATGTTGAGATAAGACCTTCTGGTCAATGCATCTGCTACAACATTGGCTTTGCCTGGATGGTAGTTGATTCCTAGATCATAATCTTTGACGAGTTCCAACCATCTTCGTTGCATGAGGTTCAAGTTTGGCTGGGTGAATATATACTTCAAACTCTTATGGTCTGAATATATCTCACACCTTTTGCCAATGATGTAGTGTCTCCAGATCTTGAGAGCATGAACCACTTCTGCTAACTCCAAGTCATGGGTAGGATATTTCTCCTCATGCTTTCTCAATTGCCTTGAAGCATAGACAACAACATGGCCTTCTTGCATGAGCACACATCCTAGACCTTGCCCTGAAGCATCACAATAGATTGAGAATGGCTTCTCCATGTTAGGCATGGTTAGGACAGGTGCTGAGGTAAGTCTTTTCTTCAATTCTTTGAAGCTGGCTTCATATTTTAGTGTCCACTTGAAAGTCTTTCCTTTTTCTAGCAGCTCAGTCATGGGCTTGGCTATCTTGGAGAATCCCTCAATGAATCTTCTGTAATATCCTGCTAGTCCAAGGAAACTTCTGATATTTGTAACACTCCGGGGTGTATTCCAACTCAATACATCTTTAACCTTGCTGTGGTCCATAGACACTCCTCCTTTAGAGATAATATGACCAAGAAATGAGACTTCCTTCAACCAGAATCACATTTACTAAGATTGGCATATAGTTGATTCTCTCTTAGCTTTTGCAACACCAGACAAAGATGTTCTTCATGTTCCTCCTCATTCTTTGAGAATATAAGGATGTCATCAATGAACACCACCACAAACTTGTCCAAATACTCCATGAAAACCTTGTTCATTAGATACATGAAGTAGGCAGGAGCATTGGTCAATCCAAATGACATAACAGTATACTCATATAAGCCATATCGAGTAATGAAAGCGGTCTTGGGAATGTCCGTTGCCCTGATCTTTAATTGATTATATCCAGACCAGAGGTCAATCTTGGAGAAAACATGATGTGGACAAGGGTTCCCGATCTTCCAAAAGGTTCTGGATACGTTGATGTGGTTGGAGGCGACACACAAATCGATCCGGCTTCAGAACAGCACGTTCTAAACCCCGCAATCACAACATGATGTCTCCTCTTGTTATCAACCATCCTAAAATGATTGACCTTGCTGAGAAGGCTAATCCCTACCTGCGAATCAAGAACACAAGCAAGTACAAAGAAGAATGCAACACAATTGCAGATGTATTATGAATCTCACGAAGTTGGGGTCTCACAAACCGTGATGACGGTGAAACTGTTATGAACAGAATAATCTAAGCAAAACCCGAACCCTAATGGTGTGGTGGCGGCTGTATATGAAGACCCTAGGGTCGTGCAAGACCCTCTGGATGCGCTCCTAATTGGGCTGAACAAGATACAAAGCCCAAAGGCCAAAAACAGGCGATGCAGCACCGAAATAGATTCTGGACCCTCTCTTGTTTTGACGATTGCCGATGACTCCGGATGAATTTTGATATGCGACCGGTGGCATTGGAAAGGTCTTCTTTTTATCTTTCTGTGCATATGTAGAACATCCAAATCCGAGTCCGTATGCGCCCTGGGTATCTGTTTTTAGTGCAGACTGGTCTTGAGCACCAAAACAGACTCGAAGTCGGTTTTGGTTGGGCCTCCACCTTGGCTTCCACGTCCTTGCTGGTCCTCCACGTCTCCAAGTCCTTCTCCAATCATCTCCTGGTCCTCTCCATGGTTCCTAATTACAATATAATCATTAGGTAGCAAACCATTCTCAAAAGTGACATATAATGAAGAACATAGGAACGAGCTCACCTCTAAATTTAGTCGTCATGCACAAGCTCTAGTCATTGGACCTTGCAAGTCTAGAATTGGAGGAGTGTTGCATGTATCCTTAGGAGTGATGTCCTCATCATCCTCCCCCTCTTGAAGTGGAGTCGTCCTCGACTCAAGCTCATTCTCTTTACCAAGTATGGTTTCAAATCTGAAATGTTAAAAGTAGGACTAACCTCGAACTCGGGAGGCAACTCAACTTTGTATGAATTATCATTAATCTTCTCAATTATTTTGAAAGGACCATCAGCTCTAGGCATTAATTTAGACTTTCTCAAATCTGGAAATCTATCCTTTCTCAAGTGTAACCATACTAAATCTCCTACATCAAGTTTTACTTCTTTTCTACCTTTACTACCAGCAATTTTATACTTTTCATTCTTCTTTTCAATGCTAAGTCTAGTGGTCTCATGCATTTTCAAAATAAATTCAGCACATTCCTTAGCATCAACATGAACTCTCTCATGAATAGGTAGAGGAAGTATATCAAGTGGAGTACGGGGATCAAAACCATACACTACTTTGAAAGGACTTACCTTGGTAGTAGAATGTGTTGCCCGATTATATGCAAACTCAACATGAGGCAAACATTCTTCCCATTGCTTCAAATTTTTCTTAAAAATAGCTCTCAACATAGTACCCAAAGTGCGGTTCACCACCTCAGTTTGTCCATCAGTTTGTGGGTGACAAGTTGTAGAAAACAACAACTTTGGACCCAACTTATTCCAAAGCGTGCGCCAAAAGTGACTCAAGAATTTTGCATCACGATCTGAAACAATAGTAGAAGGCATACCATGCAAACGAACAATTTCTTTGAAAAAGAGATCAGCAATATAACTAGCATCATCAGTCTTATGACATGGTATAAAGTGTGCCATCTTAGAAAATCTATCTACAACAACAAAAATACTATCACTCCCCCTCTTAGTCCTAGGCAGTCCTAAACCCATGTGGATTCAAGTGAGACTTAGCTTTTTGACATGTAGTGCAGCGAGCAACAAAGCGCTCAACATCTTTCCTCATCCTTGGCCAAAAGAAGTGTGTGGCCAAAATATCCTCCGTCTTCTTGGCACCAAAATGACCCATCAATCCACCTCCATGCGCCTCCTGTAACAACAAAAGACGAACGGAACCAACTGAAATGCATAGGCGGTTAGCTCTAAACAAGTAGCCATCAGTCAACATAAATTTGTTCCATGCACGACCTTCTTTACAATGCAGCAATACATCCTTAAAATCAACATCAGCAACATATTGTTCTTTAATTGCCTCAAGTCCAAATATTCTACAATCAAGTTGAGACAATAAAGTATAGCGCTTAGATAAAGCATCAACGATCACATTATCCTTCCCTTTGTTATGTTTAATAATGTAAGGAAAAGACTCAATAAACTCAATCCATTGAGTATGTCTACGGTTCAAATTACATTGAGAACGAATATACTTAAGTGATTCATGATCAGAATGATAACAAATTCTTTGGGCAACAAATAACGACGCCACGTCTCTAAACAACGTACAAGTGCATACAATTCCTTATCATACGTGGAGTAATTCAAAACAGGCCCAGTAATTTTCTCACTAAAGTATGCAACAGGTTTACTATCTTGCATCAAAACACCACCAATGCCTATACCACTAGCATCACATTCAAGCTCAAAAATCTTATCAAAATTAGGTAATTGCAGCAATGGTGCATGTGTAAGTTTATCCTTCAAAGCATCAAAAGACTCATGATGTACCTTACCCCAATGGAAATCAACGCCCTTCTTTGTCAACTCATGCAAAGGTGCAACAATGGTGCTGAAATCTTTGACAAAGCGGCGGTAGAAACCTGCAAGACCAAGAAAACTCCTCACCTGTGTGATAGTTTTTGCTACATGCCAGCTCTTTATGGCTTCAATCTTCGCCTCATCCACCTCAATTCCCTGTGGAGTCACAACATATCCAAGAAAAGAGACTCGATCCGTGCAAAAGGTGCACTTCTCAAGGTTACCAAATAAACGTGCATCTCGTAAAGCATTAAAAACAGCACTCAAATGATTCATATGTTCATCTATGGATTTGCTATAAATCAAGATATCATCAAAGTAAACTACCACAAATTTGCCAATGAAAGCTCTTAAAACCTCATTCATCAAGCACATGAAAGTACTAGGTGCATTAGTTAAACTAAAAGGCATTACTAACCACTCATATAATCCAAATTTGGTTTTGAAAGCTGTTTTCCATTCATCTCCAAGTTTCATTCTAATTTGATGGTAGCCACTACGCAAATCAATTTTAGTGAAAATTATAGCACCAAATAACTCATCAAGCATGTCGTCTAGCCTAGGAATAGGATGACGATACCTAATAGTAATATTATTAATGGCTCTATAATCTACACACATACGCCAAGTACCATCTTCCATAGGAATCAAAAGTACAGGAACAACACAAGGACTAAGTGATTGACGAACATATCCACGATCCAAAAGGTCTTGAACTTGTCGTTGTATCTCCTTAGTCTCCTCAGGGTTGGTCCTATAAGCAGAAAGGTTTAGCAAAGTAGCACCCGGAATCAAATCAATTTGATGCTCAATCCCTCTCAAAGGTGGCAATCCCGGGGGTATCTCAGCTGGAAAAACATTCTCATACTCCTGCAAAAGGTTAGTGATAGCAGGAGGCAAAGCACTAGAAGCAATATCAACAAGCGAAAACAAAGCTTCTTTGCATATCAAAGCATAGCAAATATCATCATTATTAGAAATTTCAGCAAGCTCAGATTTTGTTGCAAGACATGAACGACCTTGTAATTTAATTCCAGCACCCTTAGAACTTGAAGAATCATTAACATTACTAGGTGTAGAATTAGAATTAATAGGTTGTTGAATTTCAGGACCTTTATTTTTCAAACTAGCAGCTCTTTCTAAATTAGCTTGTACAATTTCAGCAGGGGTCATTGGTAACAAAGTAATTTTAGTTCCTTTATGCATAAAAGTGTACTTATTACTTCTACCATGGTGTACAACATCATTATCAAATTCCCAAGGTCTATCCAATAAAAGTGAACATGCTTGCATGGGTACGACATCACAATCAACAGAATCCACATAAGAACCAATGGAAAAAGGAACTCTGCAAGTTTGTATTACCTTAGCTTTGCCAGAGTCGTTTAACCACGGAATGTAGTACGGATGTGGATGTGGACGTGTGGTCAAAGTGAGCTTGTTGACCACATCAGAACTCACCAAGTTATTACAACTCCCTCCATCAACGATGACACGTGCTCGGCGGTTCCTGATGATGAAGAAAATCTGGAACAAGTTGTGGCGCTGCATCGTCTTGGATTGATGAACTTGTGTGCTAAGGACACATTGAACAATAATGTTCATGTATCCCGTGGTGTCTCTGCCTCCAAGGACGAGGTCACTGCTGATGGCAGCGACGTCCTCCTCATCCTCCACATCGGAGGTGCTCATGTAACCGCCATCGTCTGTCACCACATATGCCCGCCTACTTGGACAATCTTTCTTCACATGACCAAGTCCATGGTAGTGGTGGCACTGAATCCTTGTAGTGCGCCCTGTCGAAGCAATAGAGGAGGCACTACTAGCTGGTACCTGCACAGAAGTTTTACCTGAGCGCATAGAAGGTGCAGGGGCTGATCTTGGGGCTGCAGAAACAACATTGGTTCCCTTGGTAGCTGCTGGTGGGGGCGGCCAGAAAGATGGCCTGGGCAGCCCCGAAGTCCCCGTCGAGCATGGGGGGTAGGAGTTCCTTGACTTGCTGTACTCCTCAAAAGCCTGGAAAAGTCCCTGTGATTCTTTCTCTACAAGCATAGCATACTGGAAACACTGGGTGAGGGTATAATATTCTTTATAATCAAGGATGTCCTAAATTTCTTTTCTTAAACCAGAATAAAAGCGACAAATCTGATCCTCTACTTTTTCAACTACAGCACAACGAATCAAACCCTTCTGAAGCTCACTAAAGTACTCCTGAACAGTTTTATCTTCTTGTTCTAACCACTGCAGTTTATTACGAATCTATCTATAAAAGGAAGGAGGAACAAAACGATCACGTATTGCTACCTTAAGCTCTTCCCAAGTAGTAGGCAAATCAGTTTCAGCAGCTAGACCACTCCACCAAACAATAGCAAAGTCCTTAAACTCACTAGTAGCTTGTCTATCTCTATGTTGTTCAGGAACAAAGTGGGCATTAAATTTTTGTTCTACAGTCATCTCCCAATCAAGATAAACATCACCATCATACTGACCTGAAAACGAAGGAATTGAAAACTTAATTTTAGCATACGGGTCATCTGGAGCATAGTTACCGTGTGGACGACGATTGTAGTTATGGAAACCACCCATACCTTGAGTATTATGTTGCAAACGACATCGTAATCGTGCGGTCCTTGTAGCTGACCTATCCACGGTGCCATCAGCCTTATACACCGTGTCTTCATCATGGACGTCTTCAACATCATTGTTGTTGTTATTGGTGTTCGTATCATTGGTTTTGGGAGCGGTCTCCAACGTGACAACCTGATTGGTTAACATAGAGACCCGCTTCTCCAACCGCTCAATGCTTTCTCCAATGTGAAGCTTGCTGACCGCATCAGTAACGGCTCTGGTGATTGTCTCTGCCAAATCACTCTGAGTAGCCTGCAAAGCCTTCTAGAGCTGCTCTTGGCTCACGCACTCAGCAAATTGTGAGGGTGAAACCATCTCTCCGTCATCACTTCCTGCCATCACAAACACCAACACAGGAAACAAACAGTGAACGTTATCCCTACAAAACAGCTAAGCAGTGGTGCCTCTCAACACAGCAAAAGGAGACTCCTTACAAAGCTCTTACAAAGTTCTGAAAAGCAAAGCAAAGGATACCAGAGAGATGTGTTCCATGATTGCAAGGGTCACAAAATAACCTGTGTGCTGTCCAGAATAAATATGTAGAGCTAGGAAGGCCAAATAAATATATGTGAGTGGCACACAAATCAAAAACAAATAGTAAAGCTGAATAAGTGCCCAAGTAACTTATCCCTAGTTGCTGGTCTTAGTATGTCCTAGAACAGTAGTGATAGCAAAGTAGAAACAAGGAGACAAAGGCACAACAGGCGATAACAGGGGGCTAAGTGCAAAACAGCCAAATCCAGAAATTTCAGGGGGCTAGATGTAGCACTAGTAGAAATCCCAAATTTATTTTTTTGATTTTATTTTTTTGATATTTTTCTCCAACTCACTAACAATGGAGGAGAATCCGAAGAAAATTTCAGCTCAAACAGAGGTAGGATGTGGCCTACTGAAAATCTTGAAGTTGTAGAAAGCATCGGGTTTCAACTTGAATCAATTTTTTCTTTATCTTCCCGATTGTTTTTGAATTTTTCGACAAGGGCACACAGGGCAAGACCAGTGTGGGTATGACCAACTTTGAGTCAAGAATCTTCTGTAAAAATTTCAGCCAAAACGAACAACCGAGCGAAAAGTTATGCCCGTTTTACCGAAGGGGGGTCGAAGTCGGTTTTCCAGAAACCCGAGTCGGGTTTGGGGTCAGGTTTGGAATCGGGTAGGGTTTTTTTTGGCGGCGTGAAGGCAGCGGAAAGTGGAATTTGTGGGGATTGGTCCGGGGTGTTGATGGTGTGTTTAGGGTGGGATTAGGGTGGGACTAGGCTAGGTGTGTCGATCAATCAACCCTAGCACAAAAAGACAACAAAACAGAGGATGGTGAAGGGGATGGCGGCTAGGGTTACAAGGGAAACACTGCTGATGACAAAAACACAAACTAAACCAGCGACTAAACAAGAACGAGGGCACAAACTTAACACTACAGACTCTGAAATTGAAATATGCAAAGGCTAAACACGTGGTTATCGGCGGAGGGAAAAATTTTTTGGGCTTTTCTGTGGACGATAGGATGAACACAAAACGGAATTAACTAAGGATAGTGCGAACCTGACAGTGCACCTGAAGCTCTGATTACCACTTGATGTGGACAAGGGTTCCCGATCTTCCAAATGGTTCTGGATACGTTGATTTGGTCGGAGGCGACACACAAATCGATCCAGCTTTAGAACAGCAAGTTCTAAACCCCGCAATCGCAGCACGACATCCCCTCTGGTTATCAACCGTCCTAAAATGATTGACCTTGCCGAGAAGGCTAATCCCTACCTGCAAATCAAGAACACAAGCAAGAACAAAGAAGAATGCAACACAATTGCAGATGTATTATAAATCTCACGAAGTTGGGGTCTCACAAACAGTGATGACGGCGAAACTGTTATGAAAAGAATAATCTAAGCAAAACCTAAACCCTAATGGTGTGGTGGCGGCTGTATATGAAGACCCTAGGGTTGTGCAAGACCCTCTGGACGCGCCCCTAATTGGGCTCAACTAGATACAAAGCCCAAAGGCCAAAACAGGCGACGCAACACCAAAATAGATTCTGGATCATCTCTTGTTTCAACGATTCCCGATGACTCCTGATGAATTTTGATATGAGACCGGTGGCATTGGAAATGTCTTCTTCTTATCTTTCCGTGCATATGTAGAACGTCCAAATCCGAGTCTGTATGCGTCCTGGGCATCCGTTTTAGTGCAGACTGGTCCTGAGCCCCAAAATAGACTCGAAGTCGGTTTTGGTTGGGCCTCCACCTTGGCTTCCACGTCCTTGCTGGTCCTCCACGTCTCCAAGTCCTTCTCCAATCATCTCCTAGTCCTCTACATGGTTCCTAATTACAATATAATCATTAGGTAGCAAACCATTCTCAAAAGTGACATATAATAAAGAACGTAGGAACGAGCTCACCTCTAAATTTAGTCGTCGTGCACGAGCTCTAGTCATTAGACCTTGCAAGTCCAGAATTGGAGGAGTGTTGCATGTATCCTTAGGAGTGATGTCCTCATCAAAACACAAGCTCCTTTAAGCATGACATAACGGAAGACCTTAGAAAAAAGATAACATATAGGCTCGATAGAGCTAAACGAAACTAACAAACTTACAACTCTATAAGGGAAGACCTTGGAAAAAAGATCATACCGTCTATCGAGTTTTGGAAAAATATTTAATAGAAATGGAGGAAAGATAAGAAAGTCAATGGAAGGGATAAGTAAGCAAGAGATTATAATTTATATAAACAGATTTATTAAAAACCTTAAAACAACCATTTTTAACTAGGCTTGCATCCTACGGTCGACATGGCTCTGATACCACTCTATCACACCCGGTTTTAAGGCCAAAACCGAATGCTTCTGTATAGGTGCCCAGGATCAAGTTTTCACACATACAGGACAAAAGTGATGTAACAGTAAATAACCAATGTCATTATTATTAAATCATACCGATATTACATAGTCTTGAATACATCAAGAAGATAAAAAGAAAATAGTGGAAGATCCATAACGCCACAGGCAGGCCACCGGGGGTCGCACGCCTAGTCGTAGTAGTCCTCATCCATGTAGTCCATATCGCCAGCGTCGTCTGAGCAACAGTAATATAACAGCAACAACACAAGGAAAAATAAAATGCATAAGTATATAAAGTACTCAACAAGTGGGGGAAAGTAATGATATGCATGCTAAAAACAAGAATAAGCTTGACACGGGTTTACTGCACTACACATCCTATGACTCAATTATACAAGTATCCTATTTACTAGGTGAAAAGTATCCCAACAGGTTAACCACCTGTCCAACACTATTGGTTGCCTACTGATAGCAAAACTATGAGTTACCCACTCATACCAGAATACTACAGGTTACCCACCTACAGTACCACCCAAATCTAGTTACCCACTAGATTCACCCAAGTATCCATCTAATCGTGTGAGGATCCAGGCCGCTCTTGACCGTGAGCACGGCTGTTATAACAGTTTTATACTCTGCAGAGGTTGCACAACTTTACCCACAGTTTGGAGATTTCTTCACTATTCAGCGACTAAAGTCTCCCTGTTGCCAACACACTACCATAGGTGTGAGGCCAAGAGATCACCACATGATCTTTCAAAGCGCTTCCCAGATTGCGAAACGTCCATGCTAAGGTTTCACCAATGCGCGATTAACCATCCCTACAGAGGCCCCCACTAGCGTCGTGGCTAGAAGTAACCCTTCATCACCTGAGGCCGAAAGTAACCCTCTCGTCCTCCTTCCTCGAACGCCCGCAAAACTAGGAAGACAGCTAATACTAAACCATGCCTACCCATATCAGCCCTGTGCTTTGCGCTGTTTTCATGGGTGGCCGCTCCATGAATTTTGTTTGTATGACCACAAGCAGGCACTACCACAAACCAAACAGTACATTACACGTACTTGTGCATACCCGCAACATCCTCCTGCTTAGGTCATCTAAATTACCCAAATGATAGTTAGGTTCAAGTGAATATTAGTCAAGTTTATTATTATTCAGTTTTAATCCCCCAAAATACTGCACTAGCATGACATACCCAAAATCCCGTACACTATACCATAACCCAGGTGACAAGGAATAATAAGCAAGGATAAATGAGACCGAATTCAATTTTAGACAAGCATGCATGAAAAATAAACTAAAATCCTTAATAGGTGCAATATGGTCAAGGACACTTGCCTTGTTCTCCCGCTAGCTGCTGCTCAAAATCAAGATCCTAGAAATTCTAGAGCTGCTCCTCATCTAATATCAATAAATACCAAAAAAGTAAAACACAAACAAATATGGAACAGTACACCAAACATTTCCTAATGACTATTAAAACAGTACTAAAAGATAGTACGCGTTCCTACGGTTCCGTGAGCACAAAAATCATCTAAATCAGAGTTAAGTTTAAAAATTTATGCTAGTTTGAAGTTTTAGGGGCTAAAAGGTAAAAACAACAAGGTTTAGGGACCTATTTGTAATTTTATAAAATTACAAGGACTAAATGTGTAAAATTATTAGGACTGAAAAGTAATTACAACAAAGTATAAGGTTGTTTTTGCAAAATTTTAGGACCTAATCATAATTTATATTAAGTAAGGGGTCTAAGTGCAAAAAGTTAGGGCTAAAAATATAATTTAATATAAGTATAGGGGTGAAACTGTAAATTTCCTAGGCCAAAATAATATTTATGAAAAAGTTAGGGGGCTAAAATATAAATTATTAAAGATTCTGTAGAAAATTTGGATTAAAAACTAATTAGGGGAAAACTGTGGGGCCTAAACAGGAAAGAACCATTATCCTGGAATTTATTGGAATTAAAATAAATGCTAAAAGGGTGTGGACCGGGTGCATGGATCTCGTGGACCGGGCGCTGACCCGCGGTCCTTGGTCCACGGTGGACCAGGGGTCAAACCCCTTCGGGCTTTTAATCTGAGCCGTAGATCCCAAAATCAACGACTCATTGGGTGGCGAACCGGGAGGCTCGCCGGAGTTCGCTAGGGGTGGCGAACCGGGAGTTGGTTTCTCGTCGCGAGAGAACGGGGAAAGAGAGGGGAAGCCGGGGGTTCTCACCGTGGGATCGTGCGCAGTTGGGGAGGGTTGGGAGGTGGTCCTCGATGGACACCGGCGGTGACGGCAGTCGACGCTCGTTGGGGAAGGGCCCTGGGTCATGGAATTTGGGAGAAAATGGAGGAGAAAGAGGCGGTGGGGGACGGGCGACGCTTGGGTGGGTTTTATAGGGCGAAAAGGGGAGGGGTGGTGACGGATTGGAGCTCACCGTGGTAAATGGTGGATGGCGGCGATTTGGTGCAATTGCATGTGTGAGTGCGCAATCAAAGCTGGCAATGGGGGGCGGGGGGATGGGTAGAGGAGACGTGTGAGTGCGCAATCAAAGCTGGAAAAGGGGATGTGAGCGGGCAGCATCGGCAGTTTTGTCAGCCGTCGATGGGGAGAGAGAGAGGCTGGAGGTGAGGGATGACACGCGGGACTGGGCTGTCAGCGGCTGGGGGGCGAGGGCTGCTGGGCTGAGCTGTGTGCTGGGCTAGCGGGTGCGAGCTGGGCCGCACGACTGCTGCACCTGGCTGGGCCGAAAGAAAGAGAAGAGCAGGAGAGGGGGAGTGGGCCGCGGGGGAGAGAATTGGCCCAAGGCCGAAAAAGAGAAAGGAGAGGGAAAGAGAAAGGATGGGCCCGGGGGGGGGGGGGGGTGGAATGGTCCATGAACCAGGAAAATTTCCTTTTTCTTTTTCTAATTTCTACTTTTAGTTTCTAATAAAATCTTAAATGATTTCTAGTCAAATTTTAAAATAACTTTGCACCAAATAAAAATTCCTACGGCAATACGAGTCCAACATGAATGCAATATCACATAAAATAATTAACTACTTAATTAAATAAATTAAGAAAATTATTTTGTAACTAAAGAAAAATTAATAATTTGCAAAATATGAAAAATAGGGTGTTACACTGAAGGTCCTCACTGCTACTGTCTCTGTGGCATCTCAGCCATCTGAGTCATCAGGGAGGAGACAAGTGCCATCTGCTGTCTCTGGAGCTCTACCTGTCCTCTGATGACCTCCATCATCTGGCGTCTGTCATCTGACACGCTCTGAATGAACTCTCCCAGCCGTCCTGCAAGTGCTGTCACAGTGACAACATCCTCAGACTGTGAACCTGTCGGCTGGGGAGGTGCTCCTGTACTGACTGACTCAGGAACCACCGTCTCTGGCTGAGCTGCCTGCTCGTACGGTACTGGTGACTCCTGCTCCTCCTCTCCTATCTGCTGGCTGGAGGCTGACTGTGATCCCCTGGGGACACGAGGTGCATAGCTGGTAGTCACCTCAGGGAACGCCTCGTACTGCTCCTCCGTCACTAGGCCCATCCTCCTCAAGAGATAGCAGATGTATGGACCATAGACCAAGTGACGTTCTCCAACCCTCTGAGAGATAACCTCCAATCAGCAAATCTGCCAAGTCAAAGTGCTATCTCTTCAGTATCGCTGCTACAACCCACTGGTGTAAGAGTGTGAACTCCTCTCTGTAGCCAAACTTGGGGATGATAGTCCTGGTGACTATCGCTCTCACCACCTTGGCCTCTGTGGTGAGTCTTGCAGGGCCTCTCTCAAAGCCTGGAGTGTGTGGTGGTGGAAAGGCAATCGACACCATCTCATCAGTAGGTAGTCCCCCTCCCTGTGGTCTACGTGGTGGCTCTAGTGAAGGATAGGCACTCCTGTGCAACTGGAGATTTGAAGCAAGGAACCCAGAACTCTGAGCGGTCCTTGGCTATCCACAACTTAACATAGAATTCTAGCACTATGTCCTCTCTGAACCTGTATGGAGCAGTAACTAGCTCTACTAGCCCTGGCAAGTACGTGAAGTACTGTTCCATATCAGTGTTGGTGGCCCTCCTCATGGCCTGGTAGGTAGTAACTGCTCTGGCACAAACATCTTGTCTCTGGTCCTTATGGCCAGGTAGCGTCTCAGACCCTCTCCAATCCTTCTCTGGAGAGCTATCCAGTACCTCTCTCCAACAGCAGGATCCCTAGGGACTAGAACCCACTGCTCGAAGGGAACCAGACAAAGCACCTTAAGGTCCTTTGCAGGAACCTTAAGTATATCTGGCTCTTCGGCTACCTGTACCAGTCTCTGCGGCCTCCTGGTGCACACTGCATAGGTGCACTACGGGTCTCCTGCCCGATGAGCTGTCCTCTAGCGAACAGTCTGCTCAGCCACCTCAAGCTCCTCCTCAGACTCTGACTCCTCAGAACCTGACTCCTCCTGCTGCTGCCTGGAGGATCCCTGCTACGCAGTTCTCAATGACTTCTCCTGATGAGAAGCCGGAGTACACTACGGCCACGGTGGTGGTACAACTCCGACTGTCAGAGGTGCAGTCCTCTGTCTGGTGCTCCACTTGAGACTCTGTGTTTCTCGAGGCTGCTCTAGAATCAGTCATGTCCCTGGTGTCCTCCGTGACTGCTCCATGGCATCTAAGTGCCTAGCAACTCTCCTGGCACTCTCAGACTCTGGGTCCAGTCTCTGTCTCATCTTTCCCTTGGGCTTCTCAGGCATCTTCCCCTTTCCCTTGTCCTGACCTGAACCTGCCATCACTGCTGCTGCAACCTGCTATCACTGCACGCACGTAGGTATAGATAGGATGAGCAGAGACCCTAATACATCTATAAGCAAAGCACCACTAGGAAAGAATGCGCAATAGAAATCCTAGCACTGAATGAAGGACATGATCACTAGGCAAATATGCAAAGTAACAATAGTGATCATCGATTATATGTGGCTGGTGCGAGTCATCTAGTGTATAGTTAAATAATGGCAATAAGATCTAACTGTAGACTAGACTGGAGAAGAACCCTAGAATTGCAATTAACAGATAAGCATGTAAATAATCGCAACCTACGTTGAGCCAACTAGTTAATTAATGCAACTTAATCATGTGTGGTCAATCTAATTGCATCAATTAAGCTAATAACTCAAAATTAGGGCATGATCCGATGAATAGAGGATAGTAGCAATACCCTGGGCAAAAGTCGACGAACACCAAGATGAAGAACACCAAGGAACGATCTCCGATTACCAAAAGATGGCAATTTTTTGACACCAGCAATGAAGGTGAGGGGAAAGCTTTGAACTTTGCCCTAGAAGAGGTGAGCTCGGCTCTGGGGTGTCTCTGTGGGTGCGCGAGAGGGTGCTATGGGCGGCAGCGGCGTTGTGAGGTGGCAGCGATGGCGACGGTGTGCGGCGGCGGTGGTGCTTCTGGCGAAGCGGTGGTGGTGCAGGGTCGCGGGCGAGCGCGGTTGAGTGGACGAGGGGGAGCAGCGCTGGCGCGCGGTGGTGCGGCAGCGATGGTGTGAGGCGGTGTGGGTGCTCGGGCTGGCGAAGTTGGCGATGGAGTTGAACGAGGAAGAAGCCAATTCGGCTCTGACCTATTTTGACCTAGGTCAAAGGAATGACGAACGATTGAGATTCAATAAGGAACAAATCAACAGCTCAGGTCTTTGGACTACATCGCAGGATCAATAGAACTGACCGGACGGTCCGCTCTCTACACCGGACTGTCCGGTCAGGTTGGGGTCTACTGGTTCTTGTGCAGACCGGAAGGTACAGTCTCTAGGACAATTCTGTCTGGTCTCTACGACCAGACTCCCCCTAGGCACTATGCACAGTGCCACTGACCGAATTGTACGGTCCAGTGACCGGACCGTATGGTCACATCTAGAAAATTGCTGAGTCAAGGATTTTCTCCATTTTCCAAGTGCCCTCGCTAAACACTCAAACAAACACTACACTTGGAATATATAGGGAACTCTCAAACACTCTTTTTCAAATAGCGGCACTCTATGGCCTTATAATTTTTGCAAAGGCCAAATGAAGGATCAAGTAAATAAGAACCAAGGCAAATAAGAACCAAAAGGGTATGTATGAGCCTTAGTCCATGAACCGCGCAAGTAGATTTAACCTCAGAGTTCATAAGAGCTTCTCAATGGGCATGAAGCACAATCCTTTCCTTTGGTCACACTTACAGAGATGTAATCTCATATAGAGCATGAGGCACAAATATCTATAAGTGGGACAAGCCTCCTTTGTGTTTCCTATATGATGCATGCAACAAGAATTTTACATATGCAATGAAAGTAAACATGCAATGTGAATGCAAGCAATATTAAAACATGACACAAAGGAAACCTAACAATGTCAGGTTTGAACCCCTCCCAAGCTTGCTCACTATAAGCCATGCCCTTTCCTTGAGAGAAGTCAAACCACCATCCCAAGCACTCCCCCTTGCTTATAGCTATCTTGGATGGGTTAGACATTGACTATTTTTTATGTGTTTTTCTTTTAGTTATTTACACATGCATGGATGCAAAGCAAACTAGTCACAAAGGATTCCTAATTACCATGCAATAGAAGAGAAAGAAAAACACACTACTACTACCAAGAACAAACAAAGTTACCTCCCTCATGAGTAGATAGGTCGTTGAGATCCATGTCACTTGTGGTGGACTTTACATGATCTTCACAAAAGCGCTCGGTCCACCACCACCACCATCTAGGTCTTGTTCTTGGGCACCCACTTGTACGTAGCCGATCTCTCAAGATCAACAATGCACTTAGGCATCCATATGCTCTTGACCTTCCTCTTCTTGTTTGGTGGTCCCAAGGCCTTAGCTTTCACCTTGCCATCCTTTTTCCTAAAAATCTTGAAATGTGTGTTCTCATGGAACAAGTTAGCGTTAGGCAAAACAATGGAACTTCTCACCATGGAACAATCCTTGGTGGCATGGCCATCCTTGCAACACCTCTCATAATAGTAGTCGTCGGCAAGAAGGGGTTTGATCTATACGGGGATGGAATCACTCGTTCCTATGATGTCGATGGCGGCGGGATATGAGCCGAGTCCGCAATGGGAGATATTGTTCACAAGGTTCCTCCAAAGAATCTCCTTGTGGATAGCTCTCCCACGTGTGAGCCTCTCAAAGCTGTCTATCACCATCTTCCTCTCTTCCTTGAGATTGTGATAATCCTCCAAAACAAATGGCTCAAGAGAAGGAACCTCGACCGAGGTGGTTAGTTCATCACACATAGTAGAAGCATTACTCTTAGATGAACTAGAGGAGGGAGAGGCAAGGTTCTCAACATTGATGGCCTCGTAAGTGATCTCAAGGGCCTTGTACTTCTCATGAAGCTCTACATGATAACCCTTGAGTTTGTCATAACTCTTGTTAAGGGCCTCATGAGATGTGATAAGGTCCTTGAGCTCACTCTCAAGCTCACCAACATGGTCCTTAGCCAACTTACACACTTTTCTTACCATATCCAACATTTTGGATTTCTTGACGGCGATGTTGCGGGCTTGCTCAAGCATACTCGACAACTCGGCACACGTGTGCTCCTCATCATCGCTATCATCGCTGCTCTCATCCTCACTCTCCCCAAGTTGGCTCGTGGCCATGAGGCACATGGGAGGTGGAGGAAGAGCTCGTGGAAGTGTGGTCTTGATCATGGCTAGGCCGGCCACTTCTTCATCACTTGAGGAAGAAGACTCATCGCATGAGTTGTTGCTTGTCCACTCTCCAACAAGGGCCTTGCGAGAGAAGTTCTTCTTGTAGTCTTGAGCTTTGTCTTTAGCCTTGCTCTTGTCCTTGTTGAAGTGCCCCTTCTTCTTGTGCTTGGCCTTGGGGTCTTCTTCTTCTTCACTTGAATCTTGTGACTTGAATGCTTCTTTCTTGGGCTTTGGGCACTCTCGGACAAAGTGATTCTTTGAGCCACAGTTGAAGCACTAGCCCCTTGACTTGGAAGCAAACTTGTTCTTGAAGTTCTTCATCTGCTTCATGAGAAGATCCAAGTCCTTGGTCAAGTCACCTTCATCATCATTTTCTTCATCCTCCTCCTTAATGATCACCTTCTTCTTGTTCTTCTTGCTCTTTCTAGATTCTTGCTTGTCAGCCGTTAGAGCAAGGTTGGATAGTTGAGGATCATCCAACCCCAATTGGTAGCTCTCGAAGGCAGTGATCTTGCCAAGTACATCCTTCAAGGTCTTGGTCTTGAGGTCACCTTGCAAGATGAAGGTGATGATGGACTCATACTTGGGGTCGTTGAATAGCCTCAAGAATCTTCTTATCACCTCAACGGGCTTCATCTTGAAATCATCCCTAAGTGCATTGATTTCCTCCACTAGAACATGAAAACGAGAATGAACAGTATTAGCTCTTTCATGTGGCAATCTAATGAAGTTATCATACTTGTTCTTCAACACATAGTATCTCTCCTCTTTGACATCACTGGTGCCCTCATAGAGCCCTGAATCTCAGTCCAGATACCATGTGCTGTGGACCTAGCATCTAGCTGAGCAAAAACATCCTTAAAAATGCAAGAAAATAGAGCATTCTTGGCCTTAGCATTACACTTAATATAATTAGGCTCAAGTAGGTTGACATCCGCATCGGACTCGTGAGTGACCGTCTACATCTATGGATCAAGGGGCTGAAGGTAGGCTTGCATTCGAGCCTTCCAATAAGCATAGTCCTCCCCATTGAATATGGGAACATTCCCCGCCTGTCCTGGCATCCTTACTCAAGGCGGTGAAGCCTCAATATCACTTGTAAGGACCGAAGGCGCACTGAGAGGGGGCAGGGGTGAATCCGTAAGCCGCTCACGGTTCCAATTACTTCAATTTCCACTACTTGAGTCTAACAAAAGATGCAATCTAAACAATTCTAGTAGGCCAAGACCGTACACATGCTAGTGTTCATGACAAGATAAAGTGCGAAAGCCAAACACACTAGCCTATGCAAGCCACAATTCACTCTAGTCACTAGAGCACACAATTGTGGAATAGTAAATAGAGGGTCAAGGAATTCTTATGATTTTTCCCCGAGGTCTCGGAAGGATGGCGCCTTCCCCTAATCCTTGTTGGACAACTCCCGTCGGAGTCCCGGTCCCTCCCACCACAAAGTGGAGTTCTCGCCCACGAGCTCGTAGTCACTCCTAGAGTGAAGACATGATGTGCATCACCGCTGCATAAAGCACAAGCTCGCCTCCCTCAAGAACTTGCCAGACTCCCTGAGCCGACACGGGCGCTCACTAGCGATGCCCCTTTCATCGGCGGGTTCAAACCGTGTACAAACATGTGACGGCCTTCACAACCGATCACGATAGGCTCGATCATCAACACCTAACCGGTCTAGGTCTCACCATAGACCAAGAGTAACAATCTAGGTCACACCCTCAAGAACACCCTAGCCTTAGATGTGCAAGATTCTCAAGTTACTCTCCACTAGCACTCTCAAGATATGCAATATTTCCTCCTAGTACTCTCCTCTTTTCCTATTAGACCTTACCAAATGCTCTCAGGTATTCCACTGGCCATGAGTGGTCTCCAAGACCCCAACAATGAAGTTATATAGGCTCCCAACCTCAAACTGGTCTCCAAGACCCCAACAATGAAGTTATATAGGCTCCCAACCTCAAACTGGCCATTGCTTCACGAAATCAGCTTCCTGGGCCTTCTGACCAGACAGTCCGGTCACTGCAACCCTGCTGAAAACCTGTACTGACCGGACCTTCTAGTCAATAGACCAGACCGTGCGGTCGTTTCTCTCTACACTCTAGAAACATTTTGCGCCGAAGCCTCCTCGCTACCCTGTGTCATCCCTACTGACCGGACCGTCCGGTCTTAACACTCTATTTTTCATATTTTGCAAATTATTAATTTTCCTATTATTAATTAGGGTGTTAATATTTTTTCTTTAACTAAAAAGATTATTTTTAGGATTTATTAAGTAATTAAAATTATTATATTTTTGTATGTTGCATTCATGTTGGAGTAGTATTGCAGTAGGTGTTTTTATTTGGATGTAAAATAATTTTAAAATTCGATTAGAAATCGATTTAGATTTAATTTAGAAGTTAAACTAGAAAAATAGAAAAGAATTTTGAAAAGGATTTAGAAAAGGAAAGAAGAAGGAATTTTTTTCTGGTTCATGGGCCATTCTCCCCCTCCCCCGGCCCATCCTTTCTCTTTCCCTCTCTTTTCTCTTTTTCGGCCTTGGGCCAATTCTTTCCCCTGCAGGCCCATCTCTCTCCCTCCCCTCTCCTTCCTTTTCGGCCTGCCAGGCCAGCCCGCGCGCGCGTCCCGCCTCGGCCCAGCGTGCAGCACAGCACACGCGGCCCACTCACCAGCGCAGCCCCGGCCCACTCGCACCCTACCTGCCCCAGGCCCCGCCCCTGCCGCTCACAGCCCGGCCTCACTCGACCCTACCCACCCGTCTTCCTCCTCCAGCCCCTCTCTCTCTCTTCCCTCCCCGCCATCGATAGGTAACCACCGCCGTCGATCCCCCTCCTCTCCGCCTCCCCGGCTCCCATATCCGTACCGGTCGCAACCAAAACCTCTCCTCTTCCCCTTCCCCTCTCTCTTTGGCCTTAACTTCGCACTCACCCGCTAAATTTCGCGAAACCATCGCCGCCGGCATTAACTCCGTCGAGCTCAAATTCGTCGCCTCCCCTCCCCCTTTTGCCCTATAAAATCCACCCTAGCGTCACTGTTCCCCACCGCCTCTCCCCCCTTTTTCCCCAAGATTCCCTGACCCAGGGCCCTTCCCCGTCGAGCGCCGACTACCACTGCCGCTGGCCTCCGCCGAGGACCCATTTCCGGCCTCCCCCGCACCCGCGCGACACCTCTATGAGGACCCCCTCGCTCCCCTCTCTCTCCCCGTGCTCCTGCGGTGAGAAGCCGACCGCTGTAGTGCCGTCCCCATCCTCCTCTGGCGATCCGCCCAAGGCGTCATCGCGTACAGTGACGCCGGCCACCGCCTGCCCCGACTGAGCCCCCCCTCCCCCCCAGCCGTCCATCTCATGATCTGCGCTCAAGACTAAAAGACCCCGAAGGGGTAAGTTGGTGGTCCATCATGGACCGTAGACCAGAAATTCTGGCAGGCCCATGAGCCCCGTGGACTTGGTCCACACCCTTTTTGGATTTAATTTAATTCGAGAATTCTAGGAAATTGCCAATTTTGTGCATAGGCCCTAAAGCTTTGACCTAATTAGTTTCTAGTCCAAATTTAAAGCAGAACCCTTAGTTTAATTATGTTTTAGCCCCTGATCTTTTCTTAAAAATTATTTTTGACCCTGGAAATTTTTAGAAACACCTTTGAGCTTAATTTAATTATATTTTCAGCCTTGTCTTATTACACTTAGGCCCCTGTACTTAATTAAAATCATGTTTAGGTCCTAAAATATTGTAGAAACAACCTTATACTTTCTAGTAATTATTTTTCAGTCCTAATAATTTACACTTTAGTCCCTATAATTTTATAAAATTACAAATAGGTCCCTAAACCATGCTGTTTTTACCTCTTAGCCCCTAGAACCTCAAACTAGCATAAGTTTCAAACCGTAACTCCGATTTAGGTGATTTTTGCGCTCACGGAATCATAGGAACACGTACTATATTTTAGTACTGTTTTCATAGTCATTAGGAAATGTTTTTTGTACTGTTCCTTATTTTTTGTATTGTACTTTTTTGGTACTTATTGATATTAGACGAGGAGCAGCTCCAGAACTTCTATGATCTTGATTTTGAGCAGCAGCCAGTGGGAGAACAAGGCAAGTGTCCTTGACCATGTTGCACCTATTAAGGATTATTTTATTTTCATGCATGCTTGTCTAAATTTGAATCCCGTATCATTTATCCTTCCATATTATTCCTTGTCGCCTGGATTATGGTTGATTGTATGGGTTTTTGGGTACGTCATGCTAGTGCAGTACTTGATTCCTTGTCGCCTGGATTATGGTTGGTTTGCGGTAGTGCCTGCTTGTGGTCATACAAACCAAATTCATGGAGAGGCCACCCAGGAAAACAGCGCAAAGCACATGGCTGATATGGGTAGGTGTGGTTTAGTATTAGATGTCTTCCCAGTTTTGCAGGCGTTCGAGGAAGGAAGACAAGAGGGTTACTTTTGGCCGTAGTTGATGAAGGGTTACTTCTAGCCACGGCGCCTGAGGGGGCTTCTGTAGGGATGATTAACCCCGCAGCGGTGAAACCTTAGCGTGGACGTTTTGCAAGCTGGGAAGCGCTTTGAAAGACCATGTGGTGATCTCTTGGCCTCACACCTACGGTAGTGTGTTGGCAATAGGGAGACTTTAGTCACTGAATAGTGATGAAATCACCAACCTGTGGGTAAAGTTGTGCAACCTCTACAGAGTGTAAAACTATTATAACAGTCGTGCTCATGGTCAAGAGCGGCCTGGATTCTCACACAATTAGATGGATACTTGGGTGAATCTGGTAACCAGATTTGGGTGGTACTGCAGGTGGGTAACCTGTAGTGTTCTGGTATGAGTGGGTAACTCATAGTTTTGCTATCGATGGGTAACCAATAGTGTTGGACAAGTGGTTAACCTGTTGGGTTACTTTTCACTTAGTAAATAGGATGCTTGTATAATTGAGTCATAGGATGCGTAGTGCAGTAAACCCGTGTCAAGATTATTCTTGTTTTTAGCCTGCATGTCATTACTTTCCCCCACTTGCTGAGTACTTTATGTACTCGCGCATTTTAGTTTTCCCTGTGTTGTTGCTATATTACTGCTGCTTAGACGATGCTGGTGAGATGAACTATGTGGATGAGGACTTCTACGATTAGGCATGCGACCCCTGGTGGACTACCTATGGCGTTATGGAGTCTTCCACTATTTTCCTTTATCCTCTTGATGTATTTTAGACTATGTAATAATCGTATGATATAATAATAATAACATTGGTTATTTATTGTTACTTCACTTTTGTCCTGTATGCGTAAAAATTTGATCCTAGGCACGTATACAAAAGCATTCAGTTTTAGCTTAAAACCTGGTGTGACAGAATGGTACCAGAGCCATGTCGACCGTAGGACACAAGCCTAGTTAGAAATGGTCGTTTTAAGGTTTTTAATAAAAACTATTTTTGATATAAATTACAATCTCTTGCTTACTTATCCCTTCCATTGACTTTCTTATCTTTCCTCCATTTCTATTAAATATTTTTCCAAAACTCGATAGATGGTATGATCTATTTTCTAAGGTCTTCCCTTAGAGAGTTATAAGTTCGTTAGTTTCGTTTAGCTCTATTGAGCCTATATGTTATGTTTTGGTGTGGTGTGCCATGTTTGATTTGGATCTTTGCTTAAGTGAAAGATTTGTTTTTCAAAAATTATTTCTTATTAGAACTTAAGACTTGGGTTAGTATTGGAAATTCTATCATCTATCCAACTTGTTGGGGGAATGCCCACCCCTTAGTCTCCCCAAGCCTAGAAGACAGCCCAGCAACAAGAAGCAAGGTCCAGCTGGACTGGCGGCCGAGAAGGCCTTTAGCCCAGCAGCCGTCCAAAGGCCGTACGGCGTGGCGGGCCCCGGGTGCAGACGCTAGAGGATGACAACCGGGGGCGTGTACCAGATAAAGATTGAAGCACTAGAATACCCTTAGGTCAAGTAGTAAGATGTGTAATGTAAGGTTCGGGGTAAATCTGTAAATATGCCCGGAGGGTAGGTGTGTGTAGATCTATAAATGCTCACTTGCACCTCTGAGCGAGACAGGACGTGCCCCTGCCACCAGAACCTTCCTCTATGATTCTGACCAGATAATATAGAGTTCGTTAGCCGAAGGGCACCAGTATGAGCCCTTCGGCATTAGTGTCATAGCTTGGCTTTGTTCCTTCCTGTCATAGCTTGTCCGAGGGACCTTTGGCCAGTCCGGCCCTCGGCTAGCCCATCACTTGTTTGTTCTGGAGTTGTAACCACAACAGCTGGCGCCATCCGTGGGGATTGAACAACAAAGCACGTAGGCATGGTAGGGGGAAAGAGACCACCTGCTTCGGGCCTGCCACAACAGGCAACAACCCGGAGTAGGGCGGCAGTGGAGGTCGTCCGCCCGGAAACGTCGGCCGCGGCTGGGGCGCGCCCGATTCGGGAAGGAGCTAAAGGCCTTGTTGAAGATGCATCCGATAAGGTCAACAAATGTGGGCAAGAGGTTGTGGCCGAGGGAGAGACTACTGGTGGGCAGCTCTTGTAGGAGGAGGCAGAATATGCTAGTCGGATAGCGGAGGAGCGTATCAGAAAGCAGCAAGAGGATGCACTGCGGGAGGAGGAGAATGTGAGCTTGATGGAACAGGAAGTTGAGAGATAGAAAAGGGTAGACGAAGAGCAGATGCTGCGGGCACAGGCTCTGCAAAATCTAGCGCAGTAGGAGGCTGGTTATAACCAAAGAATTGAAGCGGCCAAGAGACGGCAGGAGCAGCTGAGCAGGCAATTGGAGATCCTTCGGAGAGGTGGGATCCCTACGGAGCAGGCTCTGGGGTATGAGGAATTTCATGAAGAAGGGGTAAGGGCACATTCCACTAGAAGCCTTCATCCGGTGCAGCCAGCGGATCGTAACTCTCCCTTGGCGGCCAAATTATAGGCTGTGCAGCGGCCCGTGAGATTGGCTTCGGTTAAGCTTCCAACATTTGCAGGGACTTTAGATGCTAAAGAGTTTTTCATGAGGTATGAGACGGCTGTGGAGTCAGCCGGAGGGAATGACGCAGTAAAGGCAAAGGCTTTCCCGTTAGCATTGGAAGGAATAGCAGGTACCTGGTATGCTAAGCTGTCGCCGGGGAGCATTCGGTCATGGGCGCAACTTAAAGAGGGAGTCTCGGTGCACTTCAGGGGAAACCATGCCAAGCCTGTGGGAGCTCGGGATCTGGCTGCTTGTGTGCAGAGAGATGGTGAAATGCTGGCCAACTATACTCGGAGGTTCATACATTTGAAATGCCAGGTACCCGACATACATGATGCTACGGTGACCGAGTATGTTGCAAAGGGGCTCCAGATGGGAGCAGCTAGAAGTGCTATCCGGGTAAAGCAACCCTAGAACCTGGATCAGTTGCTGAGCATCTTGCAAGGGTAGGTACGGGTAGAGGAGGATGAATAGGAAGAGCGTCGAAAGGTGCGCTCGGGTGTGATGATGGGGCGGGGGCAAAATCTGAACATCGGAGATTGGCGTCCGAATCAAGGTGGAGTAGGCCGCAACTTTACACGGCACGAGGTCTTCAATGTCCAGCAAGGGGGGGCCTCGGGGTCAGCACCCAGATGCCCTCGGCCGCTGCCGCCGCGTCCGGGACCGAGGCAGCCCCGGCCGGGTCAACTTTTCTACTGCGCATTTCATGGCCCAGGGTGCACCCATGTAACACCCTATTTTTACAAATTCTAAAAATGCCAACTATTAGCATTTAGGAGTTTAATTAAATAACCTAGGACAAATTGTTTTTTTAATTAAATTAAATTATTGCATTTGCATAAGCATGTCATATCCATGTAGATCCTTGTGCATCATGCATTTAGTTTATTTATTAATTAATTACTAGGTATAATAGAATAGAATTAGAAAGGAAAAGATTGGAAAGAGAAAAGAAAAAGAAAAGGGAAATTTTCTTCTGCTTTGGGCCAACTCTCTCCCGCGGCCCAGACCCCCTCTTCCCTCCCTTCCCTTTTCTTTCTCTCCCGGCCCAGCTCCCCCCACCAGCCGGCCCAGGCCGACTCCCCCTCCCCTTCCCTTCTTCTTCTCCCCCCGCACGGCCCAACTCCCCACCAGCCCAGCCACAGCGCTCCAGCCCAGCCGCCTCCCTCCTGCTCTGTCCCTCTCTCTCGCTGGCATGCGGGCCCCGCCTATGATCCCCCATCTCCCGCCTCTCTCTCCCCACCCGCCGTTGAAAATCGGCGCCAGCCCCGTTGATCTCCCTCCCCCTGGCTTCCCTGACTCCCGTAACCAACGCACAAGCGCGCGCACCCCTCCCCTTCCCCTTCCCCCCACATTCCGACCATTTCGGCCGTTCCCGAACCCCCCCCCCCCCGCGCATCAATGGCGCTAGTGGCCATTGATGGCCGGAGAGCCCCGCGCCGGCTCAATCCCCTCCCCCTCCGCGCCTAGAAAGCCCCCCCTCGACACCGCCCTACTCTGCCGCCGCTCCTCCGCTCTTCCCCGCTCGCTCGCGACCCCTGGAGGCCCTCCCCGTCGAGCTCCGACCGTCGCCGCCACCGAACCGCGCCACCGACCACCTCCCGGCCTCCCCCGCGCCCGAGCATCCCCTCAGTGAGATTCCCCTCCCTCCCCTCTCTCTTCTGGAGACCTCGCGACAAGGAATGAGTGGCCGGAGCGCCGTTCCGGCCAATCTCTGATGAAGCCCCGTCGTGCGCCGCCGCCTGGATGGCCACCGGCGACGACCTCCCCGTTCCGTTATTTCCTGGCCGTTGGATCTTGATCCAACCGTCCAGATTACATACACGAAGGGGTATGTAATCGGTCCACCATGGACCCGTGGACCCTTCGGTCAACGCGAGTCCACAGAGCCCATAGACCCGGTCCATAAATTTTCAGTTCAAAATTAATTCAATAATTCCTGGATATTGTTAGCAGTTTTGCATTTTAGCCCCTGTGCTTAGTTTAAATTAGGTTTATGCCCCTATTTTTGTGCAGAACCAATAGAAAATTGTTTTTAAGCCCCTGAACTTTATAATAATTATTTTTAGCACTACATTTTTATAGAAAAGCCCCTATACCATTAAGAAATTATATTTTAGCCCTGTAAATTGTAGAAACCCCCCTGGAATTGTTTTAAATTATATTTTAATCTAGTCTTTTTATACTTAATCCTTATTAATTGTATAAATATTATTTTAACCCTAAAAATTTACAGAAACATCCCTATACATTATTAGAACTGTTATTTTGACCTTGTAATTTTACAAAAACACCCTGGGACTGAATTTAATTATGTTCTAGTCCCTAGAATTAATTTAAATTATACTTTAATCCTTATTACTGGTATAAATATTATTTTAGCCCTAAAAATTTACAGAAACATCCCTATACATTCTTAAAACTATTATTTTGACCTTGTAATTTTACAAAAACACCCTTGGACTGAATTTAATTATGTTCTAGTCCCTAGAATTAATTTAAATTATATTTAAATCTTTATTAATTATATAAATATTATTTTAGCCCTAAAATTTTACAGGAACATCTCTATACTAAATTTTAATTATAATTTGGCCCTATCTTTTTACACTTAACCCCCTACACTTATTATTAATTATGTTTAAGTTATAAAACTTTGCACAAACAACCTTATACTTTTTAGTAATTGCTTTTCAGTCCTAATAATTTTCACTTTAGTCCCTGTAATTTTATAAAATTACACATAGGTCCTTAAAAGCCCCTGTTTTTACCCTTTTGCCCCTAAAACTTCAAACTAGCACAACTTTTTACTCGTAACTCCAAATTAGGTGATTCTTGCGCCAAAATTCTTGTAGGAGCATAACCTTTGCATTCATTGCATCTACATACTATTTTTCCTTTGTTGCATATTATGTATTGATTTTGTATGTTTTGCTTGTGTCGGTATTTCGTTACATAAAGGCGAGCATACACAAGGACCACCCTACGAGGATTTTCAGGAGCAGGAATTTGAAGGGTTAGAGCAGCCTTCTGCGCAGGACGAATGCAAGTGTCCTTGATGCATATTGTACCGATTGTAATGTTACTATAGAATTGCATGCTTGTGTCAATTTATTGGGAACCTATTGTTAGGGTTTTCCTTAGTATTGTTTTTACCCTATTCCTTGTCGCCTTGAACCAATGGGTGAATTGTGGGTAGATAATGCTTAGATGGCTTATGGGATGTGGGTTGATATAAATTTTGATTCATGAACAATGTTACGTGGGAAATGTTTGGTAAATTTTTAGCAACATGGCTTAGGGATCTATGCAAGCCAGGTGGAAAGGATGTGGTGCCGTGGGCACATGGTTGAGGTGGTAGGCTTGTTGTAGATCCTAGGAACCGATTCTTGGAGTGACAACTCAGGAAAACAATGCCATCACAAGACCGACATGGGTAAGGCTTGGCCTACTAATTAGGTGTTCTCCCAGTGTCGGTGCAGCATTTGGTGGAGCGGGGAATGGAAGTCGAGAGGACTGTCCTTGTATCCGAAAGGCAAGAGGGGGCCCCTGGGGTGATGAACTGCTTGTTGAAGGGCTATCACTTATGGACGGGAGTGGAACCTTAGTGGCTAGCATGTACTGGGAGACCCTTTGGAAAAGCCTCGTAGTGAAACCCTGCCACACACCAAAGGTAGTGTGTAATGTGGGTCGCGTCCACGGGCACCAAGGGAATCACGACTTGTGGGTAAAGTGGTACAACCTCTGCAGAGTATCAAACTATCATGATAGCCATGCTCACGGTTAAGAGCGGCCTGGAATCCTCACAAGATTAGTTGGGGATGGGTTGGTATGGTTGGAAAGGTGGGATGGATTGAGACTTGGTTAGTATAGCACCTTGTGAAATCATGGTTGGGATGACCCCACGTAGTAAATAGGATGCTTAGGTTAATTAAAAGCTCATGCAACCAACTCTATAAAGCCTTTTTCCTGACTATAGCCCATGTCATCTTTTCCCCCACTTGCTGAGTACGACATGTACTCACCCTTGCTATACCACGTTGATATTCAGCCCAGGGAGAAGATTGGAGCTAATATGAAGATGAAGGAAGTGAGTACTAGGCGATGATCCTCCAATCGATGCCTATAGAGTTTGGGATATCTACGTTAACTACTTTCCGCTGCATTAATGTACTTTTCTTCTAGACCCACGGGTCCTTTTGTAATAAGGATGCAATGTAATAATTAAAGGATATGGATAATTATTCTGTTTACCATTGATGATGTAACTTGATCCTGGGCACACATACGGCTGCACCCATTTTGCTTCTTAAAATGGGTGTTACAACCCATAGCTCCAATTACTGCCCAGATATCAATGCGCTATCCGATGCTAGAGTGCGGCGAGAGGCTGAGCAAACTAAGCCGGTGATGCATACTCAATACACACATGCCGCTGCCTTCTACCCCCCTCCCCTGCATTTTCACCAGGCGCCATTTCCGCAGTACCACCATCCCGACCCACCGCCGCAAGTAGTTGCGTTACCACCCCCCCCCCCCCCGCCCCTGCTCACGCTTTCGGCTCCTCCGGCGGAGCAATCACCGCTTCCACCACAGCTGAAGCCGGACGACCATCCTGAAAGAGCGCAACCCATACAGCACATTCAGAATCCGGGGGCATCTCGTGGCACGATCTTTGCTATCACTTGTGGTTCGGGGCATGAGTTCCCCTCTAAGAGGCAGCGTCAAGAGTACTTACAGCAAGTGAATCATGTGGTTGCATACCCTACGGTTGGGGTTACTCGTTGGATGGACACGCCGATTTCTTTCTCAGCGACTGATTTGAGGCTGATGATATTTCCACATCACGATGCCTTCATAATGGTGGTCAATATCAATGGTTTTGATGTACGCAAAGTCTTGCTTGATGGAGGGAGTTCGGCCGATGTCATTCTTTGCAGTACTCTTGAAAAAATGGGGTATGGCAGGTCTGACCTACAGGCTTCTTCAGTTCTGCTACAAGGGTTTGCAGGAGAACCCATTCATGTGATAGGTAGTATTGTGCTTAAAGTGTCGTTCTCTGGCTTTGGAGGGTTATCAATAAATTCCTGGCAGTACTTCATCATGGATACCTTTGTATGAAGATGCCCAGACCAGAGGGTGTCATCACGGTGTATGGGTATCAAGTTGAGGCCCGGAGGCTGGAGTTTGGGTCATCGCCGAGACAACATCACATCCATGTTATAGCCAAAGAGTGTCAGGACAAGAGTCTTGCAGTGGAACCACCGGCAGCACCCAAGTGGGTACCCAAGGTCACATCGGTTGAAGGCACCAAAGAAGTTGTGTTGTGTGCCGATCGACCGGATGAAATGGTTCTGATTGGTAGGGAGTTATCACAGGATGTGGAGGCACAGCTGATGCAATTCTTAACAAACAATACGGATGTCTTCGCATGGTCGCCAAAAGATCTCCCCGGTATCGACAGGTCAATTGCTGAGCAGCGGTTGGACATCGATCCGAAGGTGCGTCCGGTCAAGCAGCAAATCAGAGTTTGGACAGAGGAGAAGGCCGGCATCTTGAGGGCCAAGGTGCAGAAATTGCTGGATTCAAATGTCATTTGGCCCATTGACAGAACTACCTGGCTCGCGAACCCTGTGTTGGTCAAGAAACCAAATGGCCAGTGGCGCATGTGCATTGACTTCACAACATTGAACAAACATTGCCCAAAGGATGACTTTCCGCTAGCTCGCATAGACCAGTTGGTGGATGAAACGACAGGATGTGCATTGATGAGTTTTCTGGATGGTTACTCGGGGTTTCATCAAGTCTGGTTGGCTACAGGGGATCAACCTTTGACAGCATTTCAGATACCAGGAGGGACTTATTGTTACAACAGAATGCCTTTTGGGTTGAAGAATGCCGGGGCTACTTTCTCGCGTACTGTTAAAGCTACATTGGGGACACAGATGGGCCGCAATGCGGCAGCTTATATTGACGATATTGTTGTCAAGAGCATCCAAGAGGCGGACCATGTGAAAGACCTGGCAGAGACATTTGCCAACCTGCAGAGGGTAGGGATGCGACTAAACCCGGCGAAGTGCATCTTCGGGGTCCGTTTGGGAAAGTTACTGGGGTATCTGGTGTCGAAGGAGGGAATTAATCCGAACCCGGTCAAAATCAAGGCAATCATGGATATGCAGCCTCCGGCATCTATTCGGGAGTTGCAGAAATTCACTGGCCGTGTTGTAGCATTGAGCAGGTTTATCTCTCGGTTGGTTGAAAAGAGCTTACCTTTCTTTGAAGTGCTTCGTGGTCCCCGAGCATTCACATGGGGCGAGGAGCAACAGTTGGCATTTGAGGCGCTCAAAAAGTACCTTGTTGAACTCACCACTCTCAAACCGCCCCCGCCGAAGGCTCCTCTGTTGGTATATATTGCTGCGGCGCCGAAGGCAGTGAGTGTGGTTTTGGTCTACGAAGCACCGAAGGGCAATGATACTTTTCAGTAGTTGCGAGTGTACTATGTATCAGAAACGCTAACGGTATCACGATGTAACTACACTGTGGTGGACAAGATGTTGTATGTTGTCGTCATGGCTTCATGTAAATTGCGACAGTACTTTGATGATCACCCTATCACCATACCTACCAGATATCCACTGCGAGATGTGTTGACAAATAACAAGGCCTCTAGCACGGTGTTGGAATGAGCGGCTGAGTTGGCTCAATATAACATCACCTTTGTTGCTTGCAAGGCCATCAAATCTAGAGTGTTGGCGGAATTTGTGGTCGAATGGACCCCTCACGGTGAAGCTGAAGACCTAGCTCAGGATATTCCGAATGATCCAGTTTGGACAGTTCACACTGATGGTGCTTGGGGGGCCTCCGGAGCAGGGTGTGCCGCAGTCATAACATCTCCCGGGGGGCAAACCATACGGTTCTCTACCACATTGGCTTTCCAAACAACAAACAATGCCGCAGAGTACGAAGGCATATTGCTGGGCGTTTGGCAAGCTCGAGCCTTGGGGGCTAGGAGGTTGGTCATCTACTGCGATTCTCAGTTGACCTCAACCTAGCTGGCAAAACGGTATCAGGCTAGGGATCCGGAGATGGCTCGGTACATCAGTAAAATACGAGAGATGGATAAGTACTTCTTGGGCTTCGAGGTTCACAATATCCGTCGCACTGAAAATGGAGAAGAAGATACATTGGCTAAGGCTACGGCTGGACAACGTCCGATGGCTGGTGATGTGCTTCATGAGGTTATGAATGAATCAACAACTGCGCCGGAGGTGAAAGGTCGAAGGGTGTTGGCCATCACGGCCGAAGATTGGAGGGCTCCCATTCGAGCATGTCTTGAAGGACGATATGTTACGGATGATAAGGAGGAGCGGCAGAGAATATTGCATCGGTGTCAGGGATACACTATTGTTGATCACATTCTGTACAAGGGGGGTGTTTGCACTCCTCTGCTTCGTTGTCTCAGTCGGCCGGAGGGACAGAAGTTGTTACGAGAAATCCATGAGGGGCTGCGTTCGTCACATCTGGCTCCGAGGGCCTTGGTGGCTAAAGCATTTCGCCAGGGGTTCTATTGGCCTATAGCTGTTCGCGATGCCGAAGACCTAGTTCAGGTGTGTGCGGGGTGTCAGTGGATGGGCCGACAATCTCACCTACCGGCCACAGCCTTGTAACCAATTCCTCTGATTTGGCCCCTCGCCCGTTGGGGGATTGATATTGTTGGACCATTACCTACTGCTCCGGGGGACTATCGGTTTGCCGTGGTAGCTATAGATTATTTTTCCAAATGGGTGGATGCCGAGCCACTGGTTCAGATAACAGCTAGAAACGTCAGGAAATTTTTCTAGAAGAATGTGGTCTGTCGCTTTAGGGTTCCGTTGGAGCTCACTATGGACAATGGTAAGCAATTCGAGGGGCTTGAGTTCAAAGAATACTGCCTTAGCTTGGGAGTAAAGAAGTGTGAAGTTTCCGTCATTAATCCGAGGGCCAATGGAGCGGTGGAACGAATGAATGGTAACTTGTTCTCAAGGATTTCTTGTTCTCTGATCAGCTTGCCAAAGGGAAAGTGGGTCGAAGTGATGCCGAATGTTCTCTGGTCCATCAGAACAACTGTTACAAGGTCCACTGGTTTCTCTCCCTTTAGGCTATTGTATGGTGCCGAAGCGGTCATGTCGGAGGAGATTCGGGCTGGATCACTATGCACAATCAGGCCTCATGCCAATGAAGATGATGTGGCAAAGGACATGTTGGAAGAAGTACGCATCCAAGCAGTCACCAACCTTCACAAATACATCGCATCCTTCGAGAAGACATACAATCGCAAGGTTCACGCGAGGTAGTTTGCACCAGGTGATCTAGTCCTTCGGTGCAACCCTAACCCAATCAGCGTCGGCAAACTGTGTAGCAAGTGGCTGGGTCCCTTCATTGTAGACCGATCAAACAGGCCGGGGGCCTATCATTTGTTGGAATTGGACGGCTCCCAAATGCAACACACCTACAATGCCGATGCCTTGAAGCATTTCTATATGTGAGGAGCAGCTGGTAGTTCCCATAGTCGTCATACCTGTTTTGGTGTATCTAAAGCTGGAATAGAACATATATGTTCCTGGTGTCATGCTTCACCTAGTTAGTGTGTTCCGGGATATGTCCCGAGGAGCCATTCGGGCTGCGTCTTAAAAAGTCATTCCGGGATATGTCCCGAGGAGCCGTTCGGGCTGCGTCTTAAAAAGTCATTCCAAGATATGTCCCGAGGAGCCGTTTGGGCTGCGTCTTAAAAAGTCATTCCAGGATATGTCCCGAGGAGCCATTCGGGCTGCGTTTTAAAAAGTTGTGTCGGGTTATGTCCCATGGAGTCCATCGGGCTGCGTCCCGATTGCTCTGCTCTGTGTCCGCAGCTGCCTAGTGGTGGCACACAGTTCGGTTCAATGTTCGACAGGTCAGTAGAGCAAGCATATGAAAACATTACTTGCTCAATGAGGTAAGATGATGCTACTTTAGTTAATTCTTGTCCTTTTAAACAGCAACTACGGCCACTAACCGAACAACTATGGTTCGATGCCGGACAACTACGGTCCGATGCTCCGGAAGGGCAAATCCAGAAAGCTGGGCGCTACACGGGTCCGATGCCGAACAACTATGGTTCGAAGCTTGCCAAGGCCTGACGAGGCACTCGGCACGTACAGTAGCAACTAGTATATAATTTGCCATTGCTGCACATTTCAGCGTAAGTTTGAATTTTAACTGGTATGCCATTTTCTTTAATACAACGCAAGCCCGAGGGCAGGAGGATACAGAATCTGCCCGAAGGCGTGAGATTTACTGGAGCCCGATGCAATTAAATATACAATTACCCGAGGGCCCAACACGCTAAGGGGCTGAAGGTCCCTGAACTAGGTACATCTGTTCAAGGCAACCGCTTCAGTTCGTTGAGCATTTCTGATAACTCGCGGTGCTGCTCGACCAAATCACTAAGTGTGGTGCTCGATTCTTCTATCCGGCGACGGCCTTGCGCTATGCTCTATCGGCGCCGTTCCAAGTCAGCAATAATTTGCAAGCGGCCTAAGGGTGTCTGCACCGCTTGCCGGAGAGCCTCCAGGTCCAGGTCAGACGAACTGCTAGATGAAGCGTCGCCATGAGACGAACTAGGGCTGCCACTGGAAATCTTGATTGGCTCTGCCTTCGGTGCTGGCAACAGAATAAGGGGTTCAGCCGCAGTGCCGCCGCTCGCCCTTCGGGCGTCGCGGCTCATGCGCCGACGAAGTAGCACTTCCGGGGAAACGTGCAGGCATGCCGCTTTAATGCTCTCATTCTCTTCATCAATGGAAGACAGGAATTCTATAAAATTCCCTTCAGGGTGCTCACGCTTCCAACGCCGCCAGTGCACACCACGAATCAGGTAATCGCCAGGGGCTTCCCCAACCCCTGGCACTTTAATAGATACTGGAGCTATGTCTAGTATCGTGGCGTCCGGCGGAACTGAGGAGGCATCCTCGGGAGGTATGTTCTAGAGAAAAGTAACAAAGACAATCTTAGGGAAAGTGCAATAGGCAATTTAAGTGAATAAGGAACTGAGTTTCATTCCAAAAGATGCCTAAGATACAAGGAGAGAGCCATCGGAGCGCTAGATGCTTACGATCGCCATACAAAAATCACAACCCATGGAGTGCTAGCTAACCTAGAAGGTGCAGTGGCCTTAGATGAGAGCGAACTCACACCCGGGTCTCCGGAGCGGCCGTGGAAGGTGCCTCGGGGTCGTGGGGCTCTCCGGTGCCAGAGCCCGGAACAGCAGAGGTGGCGGCAGCAGCGGGTGAACTGGCGCCATGGCCTGAAGTGCCAGGGGCTGTGTTGGTGATGCCGTCCGCACCACCAGTCGGTGGGCTGGTTTCCCTTCGTCCACCGGAAACTGGGGTTTTACCGGTTGGGGCGGATGCAGCCAGGTGAGCAGGTACCTCGCGAGTAAGGCCTTCGGCAAGGTCGTTGCCAAGGGGCTACCAGAACTCCCGCCCCAAGATGTTACCAAGGGGGCTTAGCCGTTCTTGCAGTTGGCTGTACACGGCACGGTCACCCCGGCACTGGGATAGCAGCTGGCGCGCAGCCTCACGAATCTCCGAGCGTCGAGGCATGGCAAGTGATTCCATTGTAGAGTAAGCCGCTGTCCAGCCTATCCGGGTGCAGATGGTGCTGTATGACCGAAGACCATCTCTTGCACGTTCAAGGCCCTTGATCAGCCAGGTGATGCTTTTCATACCCTCCCCCTCGGCATGCCCTGGCTCCCGGGAGGCGATTCCTATTCCAGTGAAGAAGAGGCGCAGCTGTGAGATTAAGCCGAACAGGCCTCGGCTCATTCGCTCAGATTCTTCAATATACACGGAGGCCTATTCTAGAGCTCTGGATTGCTTCTGATTGTCGTTATGCAGGTCCACATTCTCGGCTCCTAGTGCCTGGTTGTCTTTCTGCAGAACCTCCAGCCGCTTCCCTGGATCCTCGGCACTCTTCTTCGCCTCTTCGGTGACCTGCTGCACTTTCCTTTCAGCCTCTATGAGCGCCTCTTGGGCTTTCTTCAGGTCGCTGGCAGCTGATTGGGCTTGTGTTTGGCTCTTAGCTAGTTGTTTCTTCATCTCCGCAAGGGTGGCCTCTGGGGACAGTTTGGTCTCGAGGTGACGGGACAGCAACGAGGTCTGCGCCAATACACGAAGAGTTACAAGCCGATAGTAGTATTTTTGACTGAACACGTTAAGCCTTAGAATGTCGCATACATGTGCGGTTAAGCGAGACAAGTAGGTGATAGCAGTCGTTGTGTCGACGTCCTCGAGCGCCTTTTCGCTGTCGCAAAGGTCCAGCATCTGAGACACGTACCCCAATGTTGTGGCGGCTTCGCGATGACCACTGAAGTCGCTTGCCTAAAGAGATGTTTCGACATCACTCGGCTGCACACCCGAATGAAGGATGCCCATGAAACCTTTGTCACGTCCGGCTCTCCAGGTGTGCATCAGGGCGAGCTCTTCTTCTTCGTCCTCATTGCTGCGGATGTCTTTAACGTGATGCTCCTCCCCTTCCACCTCTTCTTCCTCCCTAAAGGCCTTGCTGCCTTCGGTCGAGCTGCTGCTCGAATTGGCCAGTCCAGAGCTCTCGCCACTAGGTTCAGAGCTAGAGCGGGCGCTGACCATCGCTTCTTCGGTCTGGCGAGGGTCGGCGGCGTCCTTGGCGCCACCCTCGTGTTGTTTTGCCGAAGATAATAAAGTGGGTTGTTAGAACGTTGGATCATAGCGTATTAAAGGACAACAAATAATTTGGTCGCCTTGGATACCTGTGCAGGCCGAAGGGCTGTCGGTTCCGAAATCCAAAGACGGCATCAGAATGGCGGGGGACCGGGGCAGACGTGACCAAAGCCTTCGGAACCCCCCTCTGGCCGCTCCCCGGATCTATCAGGAACGACATCTACCAACACATTCAGCAGATTATCGGAGTCCATCATTCTCGAGTGCGGCGATGCCAGTGGTGTTTGGTTAGGAGGGGTAGCCACCATGTCCTCATCGGCCGCCGCTTCACTCAGGCTCGCTGGTCTCACGACGGTCCCCCCATATTTTTTGCGGAGGCATTGACGCTTGGATGGCTGCGGTACGGGCGAGGATGCGCCTTCGGCGGCCCTAGAGCGCTTCTTCTTTTGCTTCCCTCGGCCAGATGTATCCTCATCAAGTGGAAGGCTGCCCCTCATACCCCTGGGACGTTGCGCCACTTGCTTCGTGCGCCATGGACTGGAGGCCGCGGCTTCGGCGTCACCCTTCTGGGTTGTAGGGCACTTGAAAACCACCTTTACTTGCCTTTGCAGTGCAGTAGGGGTGGCTTCCTCCTGTCCTTCCTCCTCTGTCTCTTCTCCCTGCTCCTCGTCGTCGGGGCCTCCGGTCTGCCGAGCTTCGGCCCGGTGTGGCTCCGGGGGGGGGGGGGGGGGGGGCAGAACAGCTTCCGCATTCTATAGCTGCACAATGCGGTTGGTCCGCCCACGGCGTCCCATCTCCCTAAGCAGCTCCCATTCCTTTTGGATCAGAGGGCCGAGATAGTGGATGGCTCGCTTCTCTATCTCGGCGAAGTTGATCTTCGGGAGCTGCTCTCGGTCAAACTGCAAAGCCCCACTGACGGGGTCCTGGGTGGTGAATTGCACGTGCCGGTCGGCCCGAAGGGGGTCGATGCCGGTGGCGCAGAATTCTTCCACCAAATCCCACATGCTTAGTCGCTTGGCCATTCGGGATAATAGCCGGACGCGGCTGGTGAGATGGCTATCCTTCGGGACCTTGACCCCTTCACGGGCACGTCGCGTTCACGATGCGGCTGAAGGGTGATGGTTAGGTATTTAGACAGCAGTGTGGGGTCTCTAGGGCAAGGGTGCTCTTGTTGAGACGCCAGGTGCGTTGCAGCGAAGGCACCGACGTGCAGCTCGATGCCCTCCATTCAGAAAGCCCATTCGAAGCAGGCCAGCCGGCCAATGGTGTTCGACAACACCTGCTGTATTTCGAGCCCGTAGAAGGCCAGAACGTCACTGACAAACTGGGAGCAGGGGAACCAGAGCCCAGCCTCAAAGAATCGCTCAAAGACCACTATTGTGCCAGGGCGAGGCTGAGGTACAATTTCGCCGTCCTTCGGCATCGACGCACGGGACCTCTCGAACCATCGTTTTGGTTCGGCAGCCCATGTGTCCAGTAGCGCTTCGTTGACTGTACTTGGCCCTAGGTAAGGACTCCTGGCCTTCTTGTCGTTAACCTGCTTCAGCTCAGATCCGAGCGGGGGCTTAGCTTTTCGAGGGCCCATCGCTCGCCGAAGGCTGTAGTTGGCTGGTTTGAAGAAAGAAGAATGAGCAGCCTCTGGTGTGAGCGCTCTTATAATAAGTATGACACAGCGAAGGGGTGCTCACAAGAGCACTCGATTTTCACGGAGCGATCGAGAAATCAGAGTGAAAATAAGAAGAGAGGGTGTGAGGGACTGGCTTATATAGCCAGCGGGGCGCGCGGCGCACGATGATTGCCCGCGTCCAATCGTGCACTCGCCAATCCGATGGCCGACGCGTGGTGCAGGTGCCAAATTTATGACAGCGTGCTCACTCGGGAACTGCACTGAGTAACCGTGTTAGGCGCATTTATAAGCATAAGTGATGCATGGTCTGCATTTATGACAACACGTTTGTTGCATCTTCAGGAATGTTACACGGTCTGGCGGCTAAGGGCCGGGAGCCCGAAGGCAGTTCGGGTTCGGGACAAAATAACATGTTGCCTCCGGTAGCATGCTTCGCTTTTGACAACTCACTAACTTTTTCGAATACGATTGCGTGTGCCAACTGCAGGTAACCAAAGGAAAGGATGGCCTCCAGACAGGCCCAAAAAGGGGGGGGGGGAGGCTAGGGGTGGTCATTTCGCATGATCATGGTTTCGGTCCTGCTGAAGGCGGATCTCAACCATGAGGGGCTACTATTGGGGGAATGCCCACCCCTTAGTCTCCCCAAGCCTAGAAGACAGCCCAGCAACAAGAAGTAAGGTCCAGCTGGACTAGCGGCCCAGAAGGCCTTCGGCCCAGCAGGCGTCCGAAGGCCAGTACGGCCGAAGGCCGTACGGCATGGCGGGCCCCAGGTGCAGAGGCTAGAGGATGACAGCCGGGGGGCATGTACCAGATGAAGATTGAAGTACTAGAATACCCTTAGGTCAAGTAGTAAGATGTGTAATGTAAGGTCCGAGGCAAATCTGTAAACATGCCTAGAGGGTAGGTGAGCGTAGATCTATAAATGCTCACCTGCACCTCTGAATGAGACAGGACGTGCCCCTGCCACCAGAACCTTCCTGTACGATTCTGACCAAATAATACAGAGTTCATTAGCCGAAGGGCACCAGTATGAGCCCTTCGGCATTAGTGTTATAGCTTGGCTTTGTTCCTTCCTGTCATAGCTTGTCCGAGGGACCTTCGGCCAGTCCGACCCTCGGCTAGCCCATCACTTGTTTGTTCTGGACTTGTAACCACAACACAACTCTCTACTGATCATATCAGAATTCTCATCAGATGGTGAACACTAGACGCAACAATGAGGATCCGCCACCACCACCTCCTCCTCCAACTTGGAGCAAATTCTTGCTATGCAGACTCAACATCTTCACACCATGCAACAGAACATGATGCAAATGCAGCAGGGTCATAATCAGCGACCTCCACCACCTAGAGACAAGCTTGGAGAATTTCAGAGGACCAAGCCTCCCACTTTCTCTCATTCCGTGGAGCCTATGGATGCTGATGATTGGCTGAAGACTATTGAGAAGAAGTTGCAGGTTGTGCAATGCAATAATCATGAGAAGGTTCTCTTTGCTTCTCAACAGCTTGAGGGTCCCACTGCTGATTGGTGGGATGCTTATATTGAGGCTAATGAGGAGCCAGCAAGCATCAACTGGCAGGAATTTTGGAACAACTTTAGGTCTCACCATGTGCCTCTGGGTGTGAAGAAACTCAAGTAGAAGGAATTCCAAGACTTGAAGCAAGGTTCTATGTCTGTGAGCAAGTACGTCACTCGTTTCACCCAGCTTTCTTGCTACGCTCCTGTCGAGGTGAACACAGATGAGAAGAAGCAGTATTTCTTTATCAATGGCTTGAATGATGTTCTTGCTTATTCCATGGAAGCTCGGGATTTTGTCAATTTTCAAGATTTAGTGGACAAAGCCCATGTGCTAGAGAATAGAAGAGGAATTATTGATCGCAAGTGCAAGATGGTACGCTAGGGTCAGCAAGAAAGTAGCTCCAGGCCCCGCTTGGGTTCTTCATTATCTGGACCTTCTTTCCACCCTGGGCAACATAGTGGCTAGCAAAGGTCTCAACCTACTGGTCAGGCTTTCAGTACTCCTTAGCGTCAGATCCAGCGTCCCAACTTTCAGACGCCTTGTACCACTCAGCAAACCCCTGAGAGATTGACTCCTGCTCAGAACACTGGTGGTAATGGTGCTTGTTTCCACTTTGGTCAGACGGGGCACTATGCTAAGAGGTGTCCCTAGAAGCATGCAAATCAGACTCCAACTCAGGGTACAAATTCTACCCCAAGCCGCAATGCTAATTCTGCACCAACTCCAGCAAGACAGAATCATGCTCGTGTCAATCATATGGCTATTGAGGATGCTCAGGAAGCTCCGGATGTCGTTCTGGGTATGCTCCTTGTTAATGATAATAATGCAACCGTGTTATTTGATTCGGGAGCATCTCATTCATTCACATCTACTAATTATGTTCAAAAACATAACCTTCCCATAGCTATGCTTAAGAATAGAATGATTGTTAGTTCCCCTGGTGGAGAGATGAATGCAAAGCATGTTTGTCCTAAGGTGAACCTTAATATAAGGGGGGGGGGGGGCGTAGACTTTTCTGCAAATCTCATAGTCCTTGAGTCTAAAGGAATTGTTGTGATCCTTGGCATGGATTGGCTAAGCAAGCATAAGGGACTTACTGATTGTGCTAAGAAGGTAGTCAAGCTTATAGACAGTACTGGAAAGAAATTGGAGTATGTGGCAGATGCACTCATCACTAACAAAGGAGCAACCAATCGCATTGTGTTGAATCAACTTGATGCTACCTCGATTGAAGACATCAGGATTGTCAATGAGTTTCCCGATGTTTTTCTAGAAGAATTACTAGGTATGCCACCAGACCGTGACATCGAGTTCATTATTAAATTAGTCCCTCGTACTGCTCCGATTTTTGAGAGACCATATAGAATGGCTGCTAACCAATTAGCTAAACTCCGAACAACTCCAAGAGTTGTCGGATAAGGGCTATATTCGTCCTATAGCATCTCCATGGGAAGCCCCTATTATCTTTATTCACAAGAAGGATGGTACTCAGAGGATGTGTGTTGACTACCGTTCTCTCAATGAGGTCACCATCAAGAACAAGTACCCCTTGCCTAGGATTGATGACTTATTTGATCAGCTTAAGGGATCAAAGCATGTGTTTTCTCCAAGATTGATCTCCGTTTGGGATATCATCAATTGAAGATTAGGGCAACTGACATACCCAAGACCGCTTTCATCACTAGATATGGCTTATACGAGTATACGGTTATGTCATTTGGATTGACCAATGCTTCTGCCTACTTCATGTATCTAATGAACAAGGTTTTTATGGAGTATTTGGACAAGTTTGTTGCGGTGTTCATTGATGACATCCTTATATTCTCAATGAATGAGGAGGAACATCTTCGTCTGGTATTGCAAAAGCTAAGAGAGAATCAACTATATGCCAAGCTTAGTAAATGTGATTTCTGGTTGAAGGATGTCTCATTTCTTGGTCATATTATCTCTAAAGGAGGAGTGTCTGTGGACCCTAGCAAGGTTAAAGATATGTTGAGCTGGAATACACCTCGGAATGTTATAGATATCAGAAGTTTCCTTGGCCTAGCAGGATATTATAGAAGATTCATTGAGGGATTCTCCAAGATAGCCAAGCCCACGACTGAGCTGCTAGAAAAAGGAAAGACTTTCGAGTGGACACCGAAACATGAAGCCAGCTTCCAAGAATTGAAGAAAAGACTTACCTCAGCACCTATCCTAACCATGTCTAACATGGAGAAGCCATTCTCAATCAACTACCATCCAGGCAAAGCCAATGTTGTAGCAGACGCATTGAGCAGAAGGTCTTATCTCAACATGTTATCAACACGAGAATTGCTACCTGAATTCTGTGAAGAATTTCAAAAGCTTAAACTGGGATGGGTATCCAACACCAAAGTTGTTGCAATGGAAGTTGACTCAACAATAGAGCATGATATTCGTAAAGGATAGCTTGAAGATACTAATGTGACAACCCTACTCCAAAAAGTAGAGTATGTCGCACAGGATCATCTCGGGAGATGGTTAACAAAGTAACCATACACAACATTTACACGTGAACATTTGTCATTTACAATATTACATCACTTAGGTGCATAATATTACAAGTTCCAAGGTAGAATATAAATAAGTTCAGATCTGATACAACACATAGGTCCTTAGTTCATATTACATAAGTGAGCGGAAGTGGTAGAATAGCAAAACACGACGTCGATTCCTACGTGAACCATGCCAGCCCTATGGCGATGGGTCACTCATCACGGTTAGGGGAGCTAGGGACCCATTCAATGGTCCAATTCTGAGGCTCTTCACCTTCCCACACAACCTTGTTACAACAATCACAATACGTGGCCTGAGGAAAACCTGAAAAACAACATCATCACAAAGCCTGAGTATCTAACATACTCCGCAAGACTTACCCGTCAATAGGTTTACTAAAACCGACTCCTAGTATGCAGGGGGCTGACCAGGTTTATTTGATAATTGCATAAGAAGCTCCTAATAGTTCTATGCTGCACTTTCAATTCCTTAATCAAGATTTTACTTTGCTGATTTCAGAATGACAGCTACGGTGAATCTAGCTAGCTGCTAAGACACGAATATAAATAAAGAGCAATACATCATAGCAATATGTGTCCATAGCATAAGTAAATTTTCAGAAACATAACCACGACTTTACTACTTAACATATCATTGCCGCTGCTGAAACAAGAGGTACTCATAACTGCGAGGGACGGCAATTCGAATTGATTTACATCCTGCAGGAGAAAACCCAAATACACGACATATGCATCACTTAAGAACATGTATGGCCACCGTTCACAAGATTGCTATAAAGTCGATCCGGGGCCATCGATCTCGAGTACACATCCTCCCCGCGATACAGTACTTCGTATCCGAGGCTTAACCCATGCACTCTCCAGCGGTCCTCAAACCTGTGCAACCATCGTGCTGTTCACATCACCTCTGGATCGATGAGTATGGCCGTCCAACAATACGGCACCCAAGTTACTAGGTTTACCAATTCCTATGAACTTCTTGTTGAGGTCTCCCCAAGATGTGATTGATTCCTCCGGAAGAGATATGAGCCATATTCGAACGGCTGGATCCAGGTAGACTGGAAGGTAATTAGC